>OX637646.1:10004817-11295189 GCA_951802225.1 Euspilapteryx auroguttella | reverse complement strand
GGTAAGTAGATGTGTTTTATTTTATACTCAGTTGAGCAATCTTCACCTTTTGGCAATACTAACCTTCGTTCATTCTTCGGCTCACGGCCATAATAGAGACAAGCAATCCGCTTAGTATGACGGACACCACGAGCAGCAGGCCCCAGTTGGTGAGGTAGATCAGCCAGTAACGCGTCGGTGCCTCGTAGACCGACCACGTGAGAATCCCTAAGGCTATCATCGCCAGCACCAACCGTACCACCAGTAAAGGCACGGCAGACCTCCCGCGTTGCCAACTCGAGGCATAGAAATCGCTCAACGGCTCGTGAGAAGACACCCACAATCCCGAAAGGGAGAAGTTGTCCTTTAATTTCACCATTTTAGAAACACTATAGCACTTCTATTCCATCATTGTCATGGAGATGAAATAACTCGCAAACTAACTTGCGCAGCAGCGCGGCTCCGCTGACCCATCAAGTGCTCTTATCACTGACTCTACATCGATATCAATATCTAATCCAATAAATTCAGTAAACTCTCAGTCTCTCTGTTTGTTTAGCTCTGATCTGTGCCAATGTATGTTATCAATTTTATTAGATAGCGATTGGGAAATCGGATCAGAGCATACCTAGGTACTTGTGGTTCGTAAAAGCGCGGGTTTGGTGTCGGCCGCAGGCGTCGGCGCGGGCGGCGGCGGCGGCGCGTGGCGGGCGCTCCGAGGTGGCCTGCGCACTGCGGCCCGCGAGGCTGCTGCGCCGGCGCCGGCCACTCAGTTATGCAAGCAGAACCTGAATTTATGCAATTATAAAACCTGCAGAAACCAAGAACTAGCTGTATTTTTGGTCGCTGTGTCAACATCATAATAATTTAAAAAAATCACCTTTAGTTGAGCTTAGGTTCTTTAAAGGTTTTGCAGATTTATAGCTGATATATCTTGGGTGTTAGTCATCTCTGCCGTCGTAAACGCAGTAATCGCCATTACTGCGGTTTAAGTTTTATTGCATAAATGGCACCTATAGGTGGTTATCTACCTATAAAAAAAATATTATCACCTGAAAAGTACTCAAATACTGAAAAACAATAAGCAAAAATGCAGTACTTACACGCAAATTTGTTACATTCCTAGCGTTAAATGCAGTATTCGACAAAAACTAGCTTGAAACGCAGTAATTACACACTTTTACTAAGAAAATAATGTCTTATTTTGGTATATAAGTACGAAAAACTTGTTTTAATCACTATTACAGATGTTTTAAAATTGAAAAGAAACTATATCATAATATAATCTTCAATTCATTTTTTTTCATTTTTTATACCTTAAGCTGATTTATATGGGAAAAACTTAAAATATAAGGTAAAAAAAAAAAATTGTTATGTGAAGATACTCAAGCATTGCAATAAGAGGCTTTTCTACAAAAAACTATATTTTAGGACAAGCTGTTATAATAATTAAGTGCTAGGTAAAAATTTTAGAACTAAAGTTCCATACTTCACATGCAGTATTTGAGGGCTTTCCTAGGAAAGAATGCAGTAATAAGCGCAAGTGCTGCATTTTGGCGTAGGAATACTATCAAAAATGTTCGGTTTTGCTAGGTTGGAATGCAGTTACCAACATTTATTTAATATTCCTTATATATATTTAATTTTAAAGTATGAGATTTTGTCTAGTGATTTTTTAAAGAATTTAACATACTTCATAAATACATAATTCTTAACAATATCAGCTTCAAAATTACAAAAAACTGTTTTTGCCGTTTTTCTCAAAATCGCCTTTTTGCGCACAGCGGCAAAAATAAACTATGACAAAAAACGATTTGTCTCAGTTTGTAGATAATTTTTGCCTCAGGTCAGGGCTATAGCAATTCTCAATCAAGTTTTTTTTATATATACCTATCTAATCTAAATATTAGTTTGTCCGGGCGGCTGCCTCAAAGGCATTCCCTCATCAATATGAACTATTACTGACGGCCTGACCAGCTTGGCGGCTATAGCATCCCTGCACAGTGACAGCGCGATGGTCACAGCGTATAAAACTACCATTAAGACTGCAGTGATTAGCAAGTAGACTAATGTGGTCCCAGGATAAGCCCAATCGATCACCGGGTAAACGTAGCGGTTGCCATTTCTGTAAAAAAAATGTATATCTTTATACTAAGTTAAATATTTATGTTCTTTTTGTCCATAGAGAGAATTGATAAGTAAATAATCATGCTGCAAAAAATTAATATTCAATTGCGTTCAATGGTCATGTTTAATCAAATAAATAGCTCCTTTTAATACATGGATATAAACGGACCTTTACGTACACATCAGCATTATTGTTTAGAATTACATAGCGCGAACGATCCATAATGTAGACAGAAATTAATTAAACCGATATAACTAATTAAATTTAATGTTGTCATAAAAATATAATGCCATGCGTTGTAGCCTTCACTCTCTTACAGAAATCGTACTTACTGATCAGTCCCGCCTGCGAAATGGAAGATCAGACCGAACAACACGTAGAAAACAGCGAAGACCAGCGGGTAGTAGATCTGGACGACCCTCGTCGGATGCGCCGAGACCATGAACAGCATGAACATGATCACCGAGTTGATGCCATGGATGAACACGTCAAGGACTGGATTCAACTCCTCCTCGAGACCAGCTGAAATATAAAAAGGCCATCAAGGGCTTAACATTGTTAGGAATTTCTCCCAGGAACATTTAGGAATATAAATATTTCTATTCTTTTCACAATTAAAGTTTGTAGCTTTTGTTTTGTGGTTAGGCCCTGACTGGATTCGTGCAGGTTGAAAGGTTAAGAATAACGGAAGGTTAAGTTGCAAAATATTTATTAAGATTTTGTGTAGCTATCTGAAGTCTAGTCTGTCTGTGACTGTTTCACATTTTAATATGTAAAATATGGTAATAAACGTCTGTAATACCAGCCAAAATTATCACTTTAGATTACGTGAGCGAGCGGGGACAAGGTCGACCGTTAGATAGTTGGTTTAGAAAAACTTTTCTCGGGGTTAAGGCTGTTTAAACGTAGTAAAAATATTTTTCTAAAACTTTTTTGTATGTAATATAACTAAGTTGCTGAAAATAATTTACACTTTACTAAATAAGTATGTATCAGTGTAATCAAAATGCTGCAAAATAAGTTGCGTTTTATACATTGGTGCTCTTAAGTACTTACTCTTAACCTACTAATATAATAAACGAGTCTATAAAATATAAATCTGGTAAAATAATTTGTTTATATTTTTTCCAATTAGGCAATTTTGTAATATAGAAGGCAAAAACTTTATATCTAGGATCAAACCAACATTGACTGAATTAAAGTTGTAGAGACTTAGCAACACGAGGCGATGCGTGGTCGGAGGAGGCTCGCCTCGCAGCGGAGAATTGCAAAACCGCGACCGGTTCTTGCGCCCGTTTGTGAAACCCACCAATAATACAAACACAACATACCACTCATATGGAATTGTTGGACTTGGATTAGATAAAACAGTTTTGAATTGATTTGTGCCTAACCCCAACCCTTCGGGGTATATAGGCGTGAGATTCTGTTATGTTAATAAGTGATTGTATTAAAGGGTCAAGTTCTCCTATGACATAAATCACAAATAATGTTTAATATGAATTATCAAAAACACACCTTCGTATAATATAGTCCAGTAAAACAGGGTGATAAGGAATGCTAGAGGCACGGCTATGTTGTACGTCACCCAGTAAATCTTCACATAAAGCGGTAGCTTGAATTCAGCACCTGTAAACAAATTACTTAGGAAATTGAAGTAAATGCATTAAGCTACATTGAAGTCCGAAAATAATTGTAATACCTATAAAATATTTAAAACCTTTTTTATTCATTAACTCTCCGGTTGCTGAAATATTACGATATACCTAGTTAGATATTTCACTTCTACATAGTTAAAGTTAAATATAAGAATTTGGCTTCTAACAACGCCTAACTAAGTCGTCTGAAATGGCGTTAATGAGTTTTAGCTATTATAATACGAAGGCACTTTCAAATTTACCCTTTCATAGCGCTTTGTCACTTTATAAGTTTACTAGTCGACCCGGCAATCTTCGTACCGCCTTACCCATTACTATGTTTTGCAAAAGTTGTGCATGAATAATACATATAAGCCATCCTCTTGAATCTTGAATAACTCTAACCTTTAAAAAAAAAGCATCAAATTCCGTTGCATAGTTTTAAAGATAGGACCAGACGCGGGAAGCGACTTTGTTTTATACTATGTATTGAAATTGATGATGATGCATTAAAATTACTTACTGATTGGTCCGTTAAAATAGCACCGCAGCGAGACAGCAGTTGCCATCCCAGTCGAGAGCGCCACCATCATCAGTCCCCAATGCGTGAGGTAGATGAACCAATAGCCAAACACTCCCGCGATGATGTAGAAGGTCATCGATGTGATGATTATAGATATGGAAGCGAGGAAGAGAATTCCGCGGAAGATTAAAAGCGGAACGCATGACCGCGTCGTCTGCCAACAACTCAAGTAGAAGTCCGAAGGTTTTGGATGCTCCAGCAACACCATGCTCCACTTGAACTCATCTTTGAAATACTGCTTTATAGCACTCATACTGCATCAATATGTTTCAAATACTTACTAACCTTTAAACGGTTTTTGGGCGGTCTTTTTTTATCGATTTTTACTATTGATACGTTATCAGATAGCGCTGGGTGCTGGGTGTGTGTTGCTAATGTTGAGTCACGGCTGTGAGAGATAGCAGCCAATTTTTGATTTCATATATAATCATACACTATAGATTAATACAAGTGTTATTAAAAATATAATTTATTATTTGAATTACCCTTAGAGTAAGTAATTAGGTACTTACTATTATTTAAAAAAATATATCACTTAATTAGAAACATGTAAGGATCACAAAGTTTACTTTATAAGAAGTAAGTATACCTACCTGCCTATGCCTATGTAATGTACCTATCTGCACAATTTACATCATTTTACTTTTATTAAACAGTAAACTACAATGTCTGAAAACAAATATAAATATAATAACGCTGTATTCAATGTGACAACCAAAGAATAAATGACAACAAGCAACAGACATCAGTTTTTATTAAAAGACTGATACTGAAAATTAACCAAACAGCTTGGCAAGTAATTCGGACAGAACCACTTATTCATTGATTTCAAAAAGGGAATAAAAATGCGGCTCACTTACTTTTTTTTACTTTTTTGACAAACTGAATAAGATAAGTTAATTATACCTATTTAAAAATACATAAAATTTTCTTATTTGTGAGTACCTGATTGAAGTCTTATTTTATAAAAAAAATAATCAACAGGTTCTACGGTTCTAATTCTAATGCATATCTTTACATACACTGTACAGACGCCTAAATAAATTAGGCTTATTGACTGTTTACATACATGCAATCTCACCGCACTAAATAATCACATTAAACTTAAATATGCGACAACTTTCTTACCACAAACTTCAGCATTAGTGTTAGAGCTAGAACAAGAGCGTTCCTTCTTTATAATTTAGTACTGACATTTTAACGAATAACGCTCTACATCTGTTTACAAAGTACCTATAAAAAGAATCTAGAGTGGGTATAGAAGGAGCATTCGCTCATTTTATGTAAATGCACCCTTAGATTTAACCATCTAGTATATAAATCAGGTAATAACATTTCTCATCACTCATTCAATCAATACTCGGACGCTGGCATATCGAATGAAGCCTCCTTCTGTATTCCCAGTTTCCCTGGCGACGGCCATGGCTACCACCAGCATGTGGATGAGGATGATCAGCACCGCCGTGCCGACCACCATGATCATCGTGGCGCCGGGCGCGTCCCATGCCAACATGGGGTAGATGAAGTTATTACCGAACCTGTCGTAGAAAATGCATTTCGATTAGGTATTTTGATTACGTTAATTAATACATAGTTTAAAACAAAGTCGCTTCCCGCGTCTGTCCCTATGTATGCTTAAATCTTTTAAACTACGCAACGGATTTTGAAGCGGTTCTATTTTTTAGATAAAGTGATTCAAGAGGAAGGGTTATAAGTATAATACATGTACAAAATAGTAATAGTTTTGGCGGTGTGAAGTTCGCCGTGACTAGTAGAATATAAATTTGACTGAAAAACAATACAGTAGTGTTTTTATCACACTAGTATTATAAATGCGAAAGTTTGTGAGTGTGTGAGTCTGTATGTTTGTTACTTCTTCATGTCTAAACAGCTGGAGAGAAATTTTAATAAAATTTGTTACAGAGTTAGCTGACTGGATTAACAAACATGCTATTTATTTTCCCTAATAAATCGCAGGTAACACTGCGGGGAACAGCTAGTTGTAAAATAAGTATGGGTAGATTGTCACAGTACTGAACAGTAAAGGATACGATGACGGACGATGCAAAAAAAATGAAACATTGATATTGAATAATTTAGAACTGCAATAAGTGCTACTATGTATCCTATATTGAACTTCAATTAAATGATCACTTACATATCCTGTCCACCAGCCAAATAATAGAACAGGCTGAAGAACATGTAGACGACAGCAAACAGCACCGGCTGGTAGACGTGCATGAACCGCGAGGGATGCCGTGACGTCACCAGCAGGAGGAACATTATCACCGAGTTGATGGCGTGGATGAAGATGTCCAGGGTAGTGTTGATTGCGTACTCTACTTCTATATCCTCTGGGTATTAAGATTAAATTTTTATAACGTATTAAACTCATAGGTAGAAGATTTATCTAGAGTGCTCAAAAAGTAAACAGGATATACAAATACACCCAGACCAAGGAAACAAACATCAATATTCATCATAACAACGTTTGTCTCCGTCGGGAATCGAACCGTGACCTCTGAAGTCACAGTAGACTTCATTGCCCACTGAACCGTGAAGATATCTAACTAACATCACCAAATGTATACTGCAAACCACAAGTCATGTCTAAAAACGATAAGAATATTTAAACTTTTATTAGGTAGTATAAGTAATTTTACAGTTTACTCAAACGTGACAAATAAAAACGGTAAAGTACTTTTTCAGTTGACAAAGTATAGGAATTTAGATAGACTAGCAGATATTAAGATAGACTAGCGTTGCAAAAACATCTCAACATAGACCTAAAATATATTAAAGAGTTACCATATACAGCATTAGCAAGGAAAGCCCAGTAGAAGACAGTGATCAAGAAAGCTGTCGTGACGCCAATGTTGTAGAGCAGCCAGAACAGCTTGACGTACCACGGCAGACCGAAAGCCGCGTCTGTATCTGTTGAAACGTAACATTAACATAATCGCATAATCCGGTTATTCCCAGTTGTCGCCACTGGCAACGTCCCCACTGGGGACAAATGGGAAAAAAATTCCCATTTGTCGCCAGTGGTGACAACTGGGAAAAAAATTCCCAGTTGTTGCCAGTGGTGGGTTTTCGTATTTTAATTGCATTTTTAAAGAATTTAAACAAAAAAGAAGTTTTGAGTATCATAGACGGGTAGATAATTTTTGAGACCAAAAAAAATTATAGTAGGATGAAACCCATTGGAAAAGGTAGAGAATATAAGAAAAATAAAAGAAAAAGAAATTACGGGTGATCTGATGTCAAAAAGGGTAAGAGGGTGAGTTTTTAAGGGTTACAAAAAGGTAAATCTCCTATGAAAAAAAGTTAAATGACAAAGTTGTATGTAAGTAATAAAAAAATCTACAACTTTTGTATCTGTCGTAGTCATCATTTCATCATCATTTCAGCCGTAAGACGTCCACTGCTGGACATAGGCCTCCCTCAAGGCTCTCCATCTGTACCGATCGTAGGTGGCCTGCATCCAGCGTGGACCCGCAGCCTTGCGCAGATCATCCGTCCATCTGGTCGGTGGACGCCCTACGCTGCGCTTGCCGATCCGTGGTCTCCATTCGAGAACTTTTCGGCCCCAGCGTCCATCTGTTCTGCGGGCTATATGACCTGCCCATTGCCACTTCAACGAGCTTATCCGCTTGGCTATGTCGGTGACCCTGGTTTCTCTGCGTATGTCCTCATTTCTGATTCGATCCCGCAGAGAAATCCCGAGCATAGCCCGCTCCATGGCTCGTTGAGCTACTCGGAGCCTGTTCATAAGCCCTATAGTGAAGCACCACGTTTCAGAACCGTATGTCATCACTGGCAGCACACATTGGTTAAATACCTTCGTCTTCAGGCACTGAGGAATATCTGTCGTAGTAAGATTTGATAATTAGGTTGTTTGCAAAAAAACTAGGGATTCTGCGAAAATACGGATAATTTGATATGAGCATTACTTTTTTTTTCAATCATCCTGACATAAAGCAGTTTTTTCTGCAAAAAACCTAGTAAAATTGAAAACTTTGAAACCTGCCTTAACTCTGATTGGCTAGATTATTGCTTGCTGGTAAACTCTTATTCTGATTGGTTCTCTGTAGCATCAAAGGATATTTTAACAACATATCAACCTCAAAATTTATGTGAAAAATTCTAATAATCGAGATTTAAAAATAAAATATACATTCACGAAATTTTCACTTTTTGCCTTTTTTAAGGTATCTACCCTGGTCTATCAAGATAAATGTTAAATTAAAGAAAACAATAAATTTCAATCATGTATGTACAGTGGCGGACTGGGAGGCCGTAACAGATTTGTCTATGGTTTCGTCAACCCTAGACTGTATAACCAAAGAACAAGACCTATTTGTCAATACAGAAAAACCGGAAGTGTTAAGCCGACCGTGTCCGCCACTGTACTAGTTCACTATAGTAAAAATTAATCGTGGTTCATTAGTCTCGCTAAAACTCGAGAACAGCAGGGCTGATTTTGGGTTTGTCATAGTCCAGTAAAGGTTTAAAAGGTACCTAATAAAATATTGAAAAAAGAGAGGGAAATTTAAAATAACAATTAAATTTTTCCATTGATTAAACCGTTCCATTTTCTATTCCTGTCAAAAAATTGACTTTGATTTTAAATTCGGACAGGCAAAATAACAATAGTTCAAACAGCCAAATCTTCAGTTGGTGGTAGTTTAATAATAATCGTGTTTAATTTATATTCTAAGGTAAGGTGATAGGAAGTTAGCCAGGTCAGCTAGTTATAAATCAAATTATCACGATATTAACACAATCATCATCATATTAAGAGTTTCTATTCTAAATATTGTCTATAACATACAAATTGTCAAAAACGTAACCGTTTTTAGGATACTTATTACAAAAGAATGAGAATATGTAGCTCGATACTGAAGGATCGGCGGACAGTAAAACTTGGTAGAAAAAAATTATAAGATGTTTATTGAACGACGCCTCGCTAGTTATTTTTTACGATCTGGTAAATCTATGCATAACAAGTAAAAATTTTGATAAAGGCGACATTTGGAATAGAAACTCATAATATAATGATTATTTTTAATTTTATTTAAAATGATTGTATTATTCTTTAAGTAAACATTTAAATTTGATACTCCTCTTTTTTATTTAATTGTTATCGTAAAGCAATTTAACGTACGAAATCTCGCCACTAACACAACTGGGTTTTTTTCGTCCTATCTCTCACCACTCTGAACCAGGTGGTGACAAATGGGTATTTTTTTTCCATTTGTCCTCAGTGGGAACGTTGCCAGTGGCGACAACTGGGAATAACCGACATAATCTCACATCTATATTCCTCGAAGGGGTAGGTAGACGTACCAGCTCATTGACTGAGCCCACGAGAGGCATTAGTGCACCGAGTGGGACCTACAAACCGGACTAATAATGAATTTATTTTATGATAAGACTTTGAACAAGCGAACTTCGTACAGCTAGCAATGCTGTTTTCGAAGTTAGGTATTGATTGAATTGAATATTGCCTATTTTCAGTAGGTTCTATTCCTATTAGGATTCTAACAGTGAAATATATTTTCGAATCGGTCTAGTAGTTTCGGAGCCTAAATTAAAACAAATTCAGAAATATTTCCTTTGTATATATAACATTTAAAGTGTAGAAAATATTTTAGTGTAAGTTCAAGCAGAGGTCCTTACCTTAGACATTCTACTACTATGACAGATTTACACATTATTTACACAAAAAAAATTTAATTACCGATTTTGTGTTTCTATTGGTTTCTATTTTGTTCTTCTGGTATCTTTTATTATGTAACATAATTATAACAATTGTTGCTTATCAATACTTATCAATATTATTCACAGGTTTTGACTAATATATTTACGTCGACTCATTAAATAAAAATTTGTAGTAAGTACCTAAGTTAATAATTACAGGCCTCCCACAAGGTGGTCGACGACCATAAAGTTGCAGGAAATGCACTGGATGAGGGTCACACATGGGCGGTCATGGTGGCGATCTGTGGGGAGGTATGCCCAGCAGTCGCCTTTCGACTCAGATGATGAAAGTAGTCACACATATACATTTAACATTATTTAATTATTCGGCTGAAAAATCTTCAAGTAGCGACTGCATCCCAGAAGACACAGAGTAGGTAGACTTGTGCGTTATTGTAAACAAAACAAACAACTACTTACAAGTGGGTCCTTTAAAATAGCTCACAGCGGAGACAGCGGCACCAGCTCCCGTAGCAAGAACGACCATTAACAGTCCCCAATGCGTTAGGAAAATCATCCAATAGTTCAACACTCCTAAGGGTGAATTAGCATTAGCCACTAGTGAGTAAATTACTATTGCTAAAGAACATGCGCAAAGAAAAGTTCTCAACAATAACAACGGTAGAGCAGAGCGGTTCTGCTGCCAACAACTGAGGTGGAAATCTGCTACGTCCTCGTCCTCCAAATACGTATTCTTCCAGCGGAATATGTTTTTGAAATATTTCTTCGTATTCCCCATTTTGAGTTTGATGCCTCGAGGCTGAAACAAAACTGAAGCGGTTTGCCTCCGTTACTACTAGCGTCTTATCAGTAGCCGATAGTGCCTATATTAGTATAAATCTATATATATAAAACTCTTCCGTTACTGACTGACTGACTGACTGACTGACTGACTGACTGACTGACTGACTGACTGACTGACTGACTGACTGACTGACTGACTGACTGACTGACTGACTGACTGACTGACTGACTGACAGACAACGCAGAGCCGAAACTACTGGGCGTAGCGGGCTGAAATTTTGCATGTAGGTTCCTTAGGGAGTGTAGGTGAGCACTAAGAAGGGATTTCCCGAAATTCCCACGGGAACGGGAAAAAACGGGATTTTTGTGTTTATGAGAATCTGAGCGGGAAAAACCGCGGGGCAGCCTCTAGTTGTATATAAAATATTGATTATGACTGATTTCCCGATGATTAGGCATTCCAATACAAAGAACATTGATACTAATTGATTACTAAGTAAATAATTTCAAGAATTTGATTGCACTCTATGTATGCTGTTTCATCTTATATCATTGATAGACTGCAAGGAAAGCTACTTAGAACACGGCTAAGCACAAATAGCACAATAATGCAACAAACTTTCATACATCGATCAATAAAATAAATACCTTAAATAAATATACCTAATTTAAATTTAAAGTTTGTGAAGTCACAACAAATCTACTATGTTGGAAATTGGAAAAATGCCTTTAAATTCTGATTTATCTACAAATTGCTGTGAGTTGGATAACACAATTAACTAAGGCGTTTTATGAAATTTAATCAGAAGGCCTTCGCAATACTTTTCAAAGGTTTTTGTAAATTTTAAGATCCGCAGTAGGTACTTAGGAATTATTTTTTAAAGTTTTTTTTAAGTCTTCTTCTAGTAAGTACATAAACTGTATTAAAACAAGGTTTTCAAAATGTTGACCATAATATTATGGATTCATTTATTAAAATCTCATCTTCCTGTTGTCAATTGTCTCGGAGAATAGCAGTAATCATGTAGCAATATACAAACAGACTGGGAAATGGTGATGTGTTGCTATGCAATTTTTCAAATTTTACGAGATTACGTACGATTTTGGATGCAGATTGCCCTTTTTTTTTTTGTAACCCCGACGCTCGAGGGAGCGTCGGGGGTATGTGGGGCTCGCACCCACTAAAACCCCCCGGCGGCCGTCTTGGCGCTTTTGGGAAGGACCCCGGGAACCACGCATTACTGGCGTCCGAGGTTCTTCCTACGCTCAACTGATATCAGCTTCGTGCACGGGGAGGGCATATTGTTCCCTCCCCGGCTCGCCTTTGTAGCTGCGGCGGCACAGTGCCACAAGCTGTGCCGCCGCCCATCTTGGGGCCGTTTGATGAGTGTGTCGGGCCCCCGCCCTTCACACCCACGGCCCCAAAGACCCCTTTTAGTCGCCTCTTACGACAGGCAGGGTATACCGTAGACCTATTCTTACGCCCGGACCTACAGGGCTTATGCAGATTGCCCTCCATAACCAGTAGAGCTCTGGTAAATTCGTTATTGAAGTGATTGTGATTGTTGTACATTATTTATCAAAAAAGTTAGTTTAATGGGTATGTATTGTAATGTATGTGTAATGATACCTAAGTGTTAGATAATTAATATAATAATAACATTGAGTGCATTTCTACGATTTATTTGTTTTTGATTTTAAGCTTAAATTTTGATAGGTTGAAAAAATTATTAGGACCTATTTGTATAATTTATTCTGTTATATAAGGTAAAGACCTTAAAGGTCAAGCAGTCTTCAATGGAAACACCCTATATGAATAAAGATTATGTATACACATCGTGATAAATAGCAAACAAAATCATGTTCTGACCATGGCGGGAGGTAATCTATCAAGGAGCATCTATAGATTTCGACATCATTGGTGTGTATTTTCTCATAAATTAACAATTTATATATACAGAAGTTGAAAATGAGTGTATGTACAAACGAATGTTGTTAAATAATTCTAAGGTTGTTAATGTAAAAGCTGTGTGTTGAAGTAGGTACTAATTGTTTTCAGTAGACCAAAGGCCCAGACTTGGTCCATTTTTAAGTTTGGGATCTAAAGTAGGTATAAATTACTTATATTGTGTGTTTTATTCACAGTCAATAATAATATTAATCCCTTACATGAATGTACCCGCTAAAGCACGGATAAGTTAATAGTTTAAAGTAGCGACACTATTAAAAAACATAACTTCTAACCTAGATAAAGATCAGAAATTCAAAGATATGAGTTATTTCACTTAGCTTGTAATGAGTATAATTTTAAGCACTTTTAAAAAGTCTTTACATAGTTACTGTGTAAGCTAATAAAAAAATAATAGTGTAAGTAAACTCATTAAAAAATATACAAAAAGATTACACAGCCCTTAAAACGGCCCAGGGGAGAACTGACCTTACCATATTGAATTAAACATGAATTAGAAGGTAAGAGTCAGGTAAATGTTCAGCTATATGTCTGTTTAAACATACTTATATATTAACACATACACCATTAACAATAAATATTAAGGCTTTTTAAAATTTAATGTAATAAATAAATAAGTGACGGATTACACCGTGATTATTGCAGCTTACAGCAAAACGATTTCCAAATGCCCTGTATTTTGAGGAAAAATAATAATGCAAGTCGATGTAGAAATAAATACATAGACAGTGGGCCGTAAAGCCTTCTCTAACTAACAGAGCATTCGACATTGAACTTTGAGTTTGATTTGAGGGTATTGAAGTATAATTTGTTTAGATATACCTATACTTAAAATTTTTGAATGGTTTTGTCCTTGTATTATATTGCAACTTTAAGATTATCTAAATAGAAGAGTTTGCAAATCGTAGATTAATAAATAAAAAAAAAATACATTTTTTTTAAAATGTTTATAGTAACTTGGATTAATATGTACTTATAACATTCAGTTGCTGTTCACACTTTAAATTTCCCAAAATAGGTACTTATTCTGGAATACTTATTATGAGAGTAAATTTTGCATAGTAAAAACCAATATAGGTACATATCGCATCTAAGTTATGCGATAATATAGCAAAATCAAATGAAATAACATTTGATGTTAAATAAAACAAAATTATATCAAGTATATAATTTATTTATTATTAAGTCTTTATTGTTTTTACTAGTAATTACTAATTACACTCATTTACAAGTTGCAACTTACACCTGTACAATTGAGTAAAAGAACCTAATTAATAAAACTAAACTATATTATAAATATGTATTTCACTTCCTTCCTACGTGTTCGAGTTAAATAATCTTATCTTAATAAGTATTTAAAAAAGCGATAAACGTTGCTATTATCTAATATCACAATAGATCGGTTTGTTTTCTACGTTAAGTAAATTGTAATAAGTATACTCAGTAAAATTATTTTCTTAATAAATTTAAGAACTTATCTTTTTATATGTATTAATCACCAAATCGTATTCGCAAGTAAGTATGTAAATGAACATTCTTATAACAATAAAATATGAAAAATAATCTACTAAGTAATTATTAACATTCGATCACCCCTATAATGAATCAAACCCAATTTTTGTTGTGCAGTTGCTAAAGTTAGTTTCAATCTAACAACATCAACAGGACTTGATCCTAAGGCTGTATTTTCAACAGTTTTGAGGGTTTTCTCTGATGTCAAGCCACAAACCCCTTATTGTCAACCCCCCCTCTGTCCCTGAAGCACCTCCGCGCCACCAGGTCGCGCAGGGCTGCCACTCCCACGGTAAATAGATGCATCAGTGCGAGGAATAGGGCTGTTAACGCTGTTACCACGATCGTCTTGTCCGGCTTAGACCAGTCGATCACTGGGTAGATGAACGGATTTCCCCATCTGAAATAAAAAATTATTCATTTTTTAATCATTTGGTTTTTACCAATAAATAATAGAAAACTTAGAGCAATAAGTATATCATCAAATTTAATCCGATAAAATACAGTAGCTTTTGATTATACTTAGATAGATGACGTGTATACTAAATGTTTTATCGGACAATTTTAAATGCTCTTACAATAGAGGCTTAAATGGTTTCTGTTAGACTTAATTAGCAAAAGATTGAACCTAATAGAAACCGCAGATAATATATTTGAATGAGTATTTTTGAATATGTATTTCTGATTAAAATCTAACAAAGTTCCTCAATGTTTTTTTAAACACCTTTATCAGTTATTATATCTGAATTAGGGTAACATGCCCTATTACGGCGCGTTTTGACGACATTTTAAAGTAGGGTAAGAAATTAAGCATTTCTAAATATGTTAGCAGATATTTGAATTTTTTTTTGACACTCATGATAATTATATTTTCTATTAAAGTTGTCGTTTTAATAATTTTAGAGTTATAATTAATTTTAAATAAATATTTTTTCTGACAATTCGGAATTCCTATTACGGCGGCAAAAAAAAATTTGAAGCCCATTACGGCGGTAAGCACAGCCTATTACGGAGTATGGGATGACAACACACGCACGATGAAACATTGTGCTCATGGTTCCGTGCAATCAGAAAATGGTATGCAATGGCTGTAATTGTTACTGGCACTGTACATAAATACAGGTTCTTCCTAGTAAGGGGATATTTAAATAATATTTTGTGTAATAACTATTTAATTAACGGCCTCGCGCTGAGAAGTTTCTAGTAATATAATTATATAATTTATAGTAATATAATTAGTTTAGGAAACACGAATAATGAATATTTGGCTGTATGGGCTACTATGTTCCTTTGCCTGACCTAAACGGGCGAATAACAAAACAACAATCAATCACTCAATCAATCTACGGCATCGTAACATTCTCCCATCTCTCTGCATAATCGAACGGATTGAATTAAATATGGGGACGATTTTCTTTTTAAAAGCCGCGCTGATAAAGAAACGATTTGAAAATGGTGGCCGAACGAATGCTATCTTGCGTATATTAGTATGAGGGAAGAGTTGAGAAGAGAGACAGCCCATCCAACGGCCGCCATTTTGAGATCGTTTTTTTATGTGCGCAGGTTATACCCATAAAAGTGTAATTTGTGCGAATTTGCTAGCTTATTAACATTATTTTTAATATTTGTTGTTAATCTTCATTAAGTGAAGTTACAAATGATAATTATTTAATGTCTGTTGACCAGATCAATATCTCAGCAGAGGCTCGACTTTTGTTCAAAAAAGTAAGATTTTGGCAGAATTTTTGCATTTTTCTGTAAATTTCCATAATTTTTTGAAGTTTTTAATATTTGTTAGTATTCGTTGGCCGAAAAATAAAATATCGGGAGTTTTTTTCATTAAAATTAATCGAGCCGTTTCGAAAATTAGTACCTTTGGCAGACAGACAGACGGACGGATGGAAAAGACATATTAATAAGGTCCCGGGACGTGTACCCGAAACCTTAAATAATAAACTGATACAAACCTAAACTGAGAACTTCCTCTTTTCTAAAATCGGTTAAAAATAGGTACTAAAACCCTTCTTCTGAATTTAAAAAATACTTTTGTTACAATCGGTTTTGACAAAATCGAAATAATTGCGAAACATGCATATAAACATACATACAGGTCGAATTGATAACCTCCTTAACCTCGTTATAAAACAATTGATGTTCGTTTTTCTCAAACTTTAATTCGATAAAAGCCCGGACGAGGATTTTAATAATCCTACTAATATAATAAACGACAAAGTTTGTAATAAGGGATGTCTGTTACTCTTTTACGTAAAAACTACGAAATAGATTTTAATTAAACCTTACAAATAAAACATATTTGAAGGAAAATTTAACTGGCAAAGCAGCGGGGTGCAGTCAGTAAAGATTTAGTTAAACGGTAAAAAAATATGGAAAATGGATTTCTTCCCAAGCGGAGAAAGTTAAAAAAAAAAAGATACATTTCTTTACAACAACGTTGACACAAACATGCAATAAAATGGAACACAAATAAAAACAACAACAAAACAGTAAACCAAAATACAATGATAAATAAAACAACCAACGAATCTTAATCAGTTTTGTATGGTGGATGTGTGAAAGTTGTGGTAAAATCTAGTAGTAAATTATTATATTGATGGGCAAATACGATAAACCTAACCTTAGTATACATTTTTGTGTAAGTTTTTTAATTATTTACTTACCGTGTTATTCATAAAAAGTTAAAGTGCATTTTAGTTATTTGACGTATGTTAATTTAGACAGGATGTCACGTATTTTCCATACAACAAACCAAATAAGTAGACCTGCAGTAAAGCTTTTTAAAATGTACGGTATCTTTATGAATAATACGGTTAAATTATTAGCTCTGTAATTTCCATACACCGTGTTAGGATTCCTTACAGCCTAATACGGTAGTTACTAAAATATCTAATGAGTTATTATATCCTAATTCTGAAATATAATGTTAAGATATTTCGGTAATGTAAATTATTACTTACAAATAAAAGCACTCTGTCTTTACCAAAAAACGCTCAAATCGTTAGTAATCGTTGTATTAGACCATTTTTCTTCATAAAAACTCATACGTTAGCTTTCACAGTATTCTAACAAACTTAAATTTTACTGTCAACTTTAAGCGTAAAAAACAAGGATTCTAGTTAAAAAACATGTACCTCCAAAATTGGTTTTATACTTGAGAACTAATGAAAATTTCACTTAAATAACGAAATGTTCATAAATTAAATTTATTATACCACTAAATTTATAAATTACCGACACTGCGTTTTACCTATTACCGATGGTAGCCTCCGTAATAGGCGGTACCCTCAAATAGCCTTCCTAACACGGCGGACTTTTGTTTACTCATATTTACTTGTTTTATTTGATTTTAAACAGAAATCAACTTGAATAACTAAGACTACTTGAATGTAAAAAGTATTCGAATATAGTAACATAATAACGAATAATATATAATAGTAACGAAGTTTGAAAATTCAATGTTCTACCGCGAGTCAGTCTGCGTTTGTATGAAACAGCTTCTCGCTTCGGTGACGATACACAAAATAATTAATTTAAGTCATTTTAAACGATTTTAAACGCACGAGTGCTGAGTAATAAGTTACGTGTTAGTTTCCCTTGGACACTATGTAGTCACATTTACCATACACAGTCACAACGAATCAATTGCAAAAGATAAAATAGAGCGGTAATAGGACGTGATTTTGACTACCGCGGTAATAGGACGTTTTACCCTATAAATTTTTTTATGCAAAATATTATGATTATTAGTACCTATATTTAAAAGAGAAGTAGTTGACATTGGTGTCGATATTTTGATCATGAAATGATTAGAGCCCTGCAGTTATCTCGTGCCTTGAGCTGTTAATTATAACTCTGGTTAGGTGTAACATTTTAACTTAAGTTGTTGATATTGAACTTAATATCAACTGGTAATTTGATTTACGAATAAATTAAATAAAACGTTTTGCATTGCTCAATAATCAAAGAATGTGCAAAAGGCGTCACTCTAGAGCCCGTGTTAAAAATGTTAGGTATACCGACATGTAATTGATTCTCGGAATTATTTTATGTTGGTTCAGGGCCAGCACAACAACCTTTCCTATAAACCAACTACCTAACTCGGTCCTTACTTCACCTCCGCGTCACCGTAAAAAAGCGTAAATAATCTATTTATTACTGTGGATTTTAGATTTGTTATCTAATAGGTACGTATTTCACGTTTTAATCATAAATTCAATGTTATACATCCCATTTCGTAGTAATTTACATAGCAGTTAAAATTTAACTACTTCCACCTTTATCTTAGCTTCGTTATTAGCACGTCTATGGAAATAAAATGATTTCGCAAAACATTTACGAGGGCTGCCCTCGGGTTGAAACTTCAAGGTTTCTGATGCTTTATCTTCGACTTTATACATACTCAGTCTTTGAAGGAACGCTCATTGAGTCGTCACCATCAGTCATCAATCAGCGGGCTGAGCTAGACTGCTAATAAATCATTTAGCTTTGAAAATACTAGGTCTAGGTTAAACTGCGACTAATAGATGGCTGGTGCGATGCTTCGGTATCGATATTGATGAGATATGGTCTTTTACAGTTTAGTAGGTAATATTTATGCAGTCCGCTTGTGGTTATCACTGAAAACTGAAAAAACTCAACTATGAAATCTACTTTAAAATATGTAGATAGGCTCGTGTTCTGCATTGGAATGGGCTTTTACGGGGTTAGATAGTTATTATAACCTCTATAACTCGAAGGTTTTGAGCCTAAGTGACTTTATTCAAAGATAAAAAACACGTTTTTCTTACATAAAACATTATTGTTAGTGTAGAGCCACCTAATGCTAAAGTGTATAGAGCTTAACTCATTTGTGAACTTGACATTGGCTAAATAAAGCAACTATAAAATTATTAGGTACTGGGTTATGAGGTTACATATTATTATAATAATAGGTTTTCCCCATGGAAGTGAGTCATTTATTTATAGCTCGTGCATTGCGATTGCGAAAGAATCTCGTTGTACCGAGATCGGATTCGGTTAGTGAGTCAAGCGTTATAGTGCTGTCAACCTTAATTCAAGTTATTTGAAACGAGCTTTCCCGGCTTACTTCGTTACGCCATAGAATATAAGATACTACAAAAGACTTGGCTTTATAGACTATGTTCTTATGACTGCCTAGAATGGCCGAATTAAAAACAAACAACAACAACCAACCACCTGTCAAAATATGTAAACAACGGAAAAAATATTGCACCTTGGGTTACATTATTTGAGTTTGGGTAAGGATCCCTAATTTTTTTATGAAAATCTAATATTACATCTATGACACTCGGGGTTAATGTAGCTTCCTACCAGTGAAATGATTTTTCAAATCGGTTCAGTATTTCCGGAGCCTATTCGTTACAAACAAACAAATCTTTCCTCTTTATAATATTGGTATAGATAATTAATATAAGTGTTAAAAAATATATGTATGTATTTACTATCTTGTATTTTTCTGTAGCTGAAGATGTCATCTAATTCTGCATTGATCGACGTCGATTCCTTATCTAATCGACTGGATTTAGGTGGCACAGGACAGGAAGGGATGCGTTTATACAGAGGTTTTAGCAGTCGGACACAATCTAGATTACCTTAAAAACTCACCTTAAAACATTATTTCAGTTTTATGATTAGTTGCTATTGTTATTTTGGATGGAAAATGCATTAAACTTAGTTATCTAAAGTTAGCAACCTCTTATTAAATAACTTCTTCTTAATGCAGCTTTTTTAAAAACACTTGCTTTAGAACATTCAGAAAACTATATGACGAGCGCAGAAAACCAGCACATTAGGTATCTCTTACATAATTATATGCAAAGGTAAACTTTTTATTTATTTGAAATGCAGGAGGCTACAGCACTATAGTCAAGTGTAGTCGCGACAAATACAACCAAGGCTTTGGTAAACACATAGCTCGCTAAGGCTAGTTATTTAATATTTAACTGAATTTTCTCATAAAGTACAGTATATACTAAACCTTGACTTCGGTGGTCTAGTGCTAACTATTTTACAATATCTACCTTTTATATTGCTACCTACAGTTTACGCATGTACATGCGTAAAAGGTCTATGCAGACATTTTCTTTAATAGCATACCACTGATACATTTAAGAAAATGCATAGAGGTAATAATGATAGATAGCGTACAAGAGAGATCCTTTAAATTTCATACAATTTGTCACCTTTGAGAGATAAAATTTATGACTCTATCTTGCTTTTTACTGGCACTTCTCATTTCCATATTATTTTACCAAAACAAAGTTTGCGCAAAATCGAAAACAAAAATTAAAATGCGACCTAACAACGGAGTCTACAACACCCTAGTCGTAAACTCGTGATAGACATTAGTTGATACGTTAAACGTAATACCAGGTACTTTTAAGTTTTGGGTATACTTTTCTCAGAAATGTTTTTCCATTGAACTTGACAGAGATCAGTAACCTTGTCGGCGGGCGGCCTCAGCCCGCGGCACCGGCTCCTAAGCATATGCAAACATTATAAAGTTACGTCTGCTGCGCATGCTGATTCTTGATATATCAACCAACGTAACACGTTTTTGAATATTAACTCTTTTTGCTTTTTATATCTTTATAGATCAGGAAGTGATATTTTAAAATCCAAAAATAACTCTACATGATATGTTCGGTTGTCAACGCTTTGTTCTAACGTGTACATGAATTCTCATCATCATATGTCATGGACGTTCACTGCTGGACATAGGTCTCCCCAACAGACTGCCGTGCCGATCAATCTTGAGCGATTTTCCACCAGATCGTCTGTCCACCTTATGGATCCGCTTAATCTGCGTCTTCCGATGCGACTCGAGAACTTTCCGTCCCCATCGACCACCTGTTCTTCGATCCTGCCTATTGACATTTAGTTTTGCAATATTTCGGAATTATCTCTATTTAACTAGTCGACCCGGTGAATTTCGTACCGCCTTACTTGTTGTGCATAGTACCTATTATATACACATTTAAACCTTCCAACCACTCTACCTTTAAAAAAAACCGCATCAAAATTGCCTAGTTTTATAGATATAACCATACATAGGGACCGTCGAGGGAAGAGACTTTATCTTATACTATGAATTGATGTTGAAGAATACATTACGATTCTGGAACAGTGAAGGCCAATTGTGATACAAACATAAACTATATTATAAAAACTTACGGGTCCATGCCGCCAGCGAGGAAGTAGAACACGGTGAACAGCAGGTAAGCCAGCGCGAAGAACAGCGGCTGGAAGATGTGAAGCAGCCGGCTGGGGTGCGCCGAGCAGACCAGCTCGGTCAGCATCACCAGCGAGTTGGCGCCGTGCAGCATCACGTCTAGGACCGGGTTCGGGGCGTAGTTTACGCGTTTGCTTGCTGGAAATAGTAGAAGTGATACTAAGTGATTTATGACTCCATACTAAGTGGGTACAAAAGATATTGAAATAAGGTACAAGGCACTCAAAACTGAGTGACCCAGCAAGGATATAGAAATATGGACATGATCCTTAGGTCCTTACAAAATAAAATTTCAACACTTCGTGTTACGTTTACACAAACGTGTAAAGTAAATTATAATAGAATTATGAGTACCTATTTAAAAAAAAAGTCTAATTTAAAAGCTTTCTCAAGTTGAAGCTTACTTTATAGTGCATCATGTAATAAATAGTTCCCTATTAATTTCAATTAAGCCTAGAGCTGAAATAAGATATACGCTTAAAATAATTGGTTAGAAAAACTAGGTCAAAGGCTTTTCATATTTGGTGTTTTCGCATAATAATTCATAGTGGTTTAGCGAACTAAAATTTAATAAGCATCTTCCTTCTAAGTGAGTAAATCAATATTGGTTTCGCGAGGCATTGGTTCTTAAAATGCTGTTAGACATGACATAAGTCACTAAATACGGAACAGGGATTATATTATCCACCAGATTCTGAGTTAATTTCTGAACTTATCGTAATTTACGTGACGTTTTTAATAATATAGGTAAAACGAAAAGATTTACAATCTTATTCATAAAGATACAGTACATTTTAAGTATCGTTACTGTAGGTCTACTTCTCTGGTTTGTTGTATGGTAAATACGTGACATCCAGTCTAAATTGACGTACGTCAAATAACTAAAATGCTCTTTAACTTTTTATGATAAGAGGGTTAGACAATTAAAAAGTACTTACCTATCAAAATATGTTTTTATTTTGTTCTTTTAAAAAGTTGTAAGTGTATGCATTTTTTTTACGGTGTAGTTGACACTACATAATATATTAGACTTCTTTCTTCCCATTACCTGTGATTTATTTACTTAAACTTACGCTTGTTTTTGTTGAGTTTTTTTTTCAGGCAAAAGTATACCAATTATTTCGCATAATATGTATTTTACAGCGTGTTAAAAATATTTAAAACTATACACATACATACATATCATTATCCTCATGTAATCATTCCTCAAAAAAACCAATCCTTCATTTTAATTTTAATGTCTATCCAGTATGTAATATGAATAAATAAACTTACAAGATTTAAGAATGCACCAGTAGAAGACTGTGATGAGGAAGGCGACCGGGATGGTGATGTTGTACAGCACCCAGTAGGTCTTCACGTACCACGGCAGCCCGAACGTCGCATCTACAGTCAAAAAAAACAACAACAGTTAAAAAAAACCTATAAAACATTTAAGTACAATCATGTTAGAAATCAGAAACGTTGACGGAAAGCTAATCTTAATTTCAAAACAGTGTTCTCTTTATGGTTTAAGTTTTAGCAAAAAACGTTTTCAGAACCTTTACGAGCTTAATGTGCTAGCAAAGCAATCCTATATGTGATGATATGAGCCAAGAGCTCATTTGGAATTCAGAGCGATATTCTAAACATCTTATATTATGCAATATATCTCCCAGGCTAAGTAGCTATGACGGATGGTTCACAAGGTATCCGTTACCTACACAGTGTCAACTTCGTAAATATTTATGATCAAACTTATCCAGTTCAAGGCAGAGTGAGGATGCATCATGCCTGTCCCACCTTATTGTTGATCCTTTACCCACAATACGTGCCGACTCACGCAGATATATAATGTAAAGTTTCATCAGGATATGGGTATCATCCAAGCATTGTATTCATATTAAAATATTCAATCCGCGCTGTTTGTATCATTAAAATATCGTCATTCACTTTTATTGATACTAAAACACATTACAAATCTAATGATAAAATATTCGTTGCAAATGGCACGCACTAATTATCATTGATTAAATAAGAACAGTGAAAATTAATTGGCGCCGTAGTTCACTGTTCAGTAAATAAATTAGAAAGTGAAAATTCGTTTTCTAAATTGCGGTACCTATTGGTGTATTAAAGAAAACTCTAGCAGAGACGGCTGTTGAGAACGCAGTAGTCAGGACAATCGCTAAGAATCCCCAATGAGACGCGTAGATGAACCAGTAGCCGACACCAATGTCCAATGTCAGGGGCACCATGACGAACGAGGTCAGGAGGACGGACAGCGTGAACAGGAAGAGGAAAGCCCGCAGACACAGCAGCGGGGCCGAGGATCGGTTTTGCTGCCAGACGCTCACGTAAAAATTCGATGAATACGTGTGCACTAGTCCGCACATCCTCCACCGACATTGAGATCCACAACATTTTCCGCAAGCACTGATCACTTCCATCACTTAGTACTTTATAATGCTTAATGTTGGCCCAGTCGAGAAAATAATAATGTTATTCACTACTCGTGTCTCGGCGTCATCGTTTGATAATGTTACGATGCACTCTACAAGTTGTTTACACGTTTATAGTATTTTGTTAGATTGAGTCGATACCGTTATCACAGGCAGAGTCTGGCAGACTAGTGGTCGATACTAAAATATCGGTGTTGACGCCGAAATAATTGTGCAGTCAAGCGTGGGACCACGAAATATACTTTGTCACGGTGACAAGAACTTTGATGGTATTGAACTACTTTGAACCTACCAACCGTTTATTAAGCTATTGTTAGCGGTTCTATTGGATCAAGAGGTGTCTTAAATTTTAAAAGAGGCTTTAAATTTGTAGGTATGCTTGTTTACTGAAATCATCAGTTTTTTTTTATCATTGTAATTAACAACAACTCAGTGACAAGTGTTTGTGCCCCGTGACTGAACATGTTCATAAAATATTTTAGTACAACCTTGAAATTCTGTGTTACTAATTTTTAATTACCTAGTTTTATCTGTTTGCTGATAATTTGAGAGGCTTGTAGCCGCTAAAAAAGCAACACTCAATATTACAAATAATTCATAAGTCCTTAACTAGGATACAGTATCAGATGTGAGTGAAGTAGAGCAAGTGTTACGTAGACATAGCCTACTTCTATATCTTGAGACAACAGACAAACCAGAAGTTTGTCAAAACAGTTTAACCGCATCTGTTTTAGGGTCATGGTTTCTAACCTTAGATGGTATGATCATCCTTCGTTTTGTACGCGCAAACGACTAGCATACAGCTTATCCTTATCTAACTTTAACATTGTCTTTAAAAGGTAACAACCAAGAAGGGCTAGTACATTGGTATTTCTATAGGATATGTGTATGGTAAAGATTTATTTTTAAAAGGCTGCTCTACTTTCTTTTTAACACTTTTAATAGCATAACATAATCTCACGCCTTTTGTTCCCCTAAGGGTTAGGCAGAGGCACCAGCTCATCAGAGCCGAGACCCACGTTTAGCCGAGTTTTAATATCAACACACAATAAATTAGGTTGGTTACCAATAAAATGACTGCACTTTCGTGAAATGCTTATCATAAACTCTGAAATATTCTTATAAACTTATATTCCGACCTTGGTAAAAAAGGCGCGGTCTTTTAATTCGATATTTACTTGATAGTAGGTATAACACTCAAAATTAATAATTGAGCATTTAGCATAGATTGCGCTATGTGCAGGCGCATGCGCGTGGCGACGATGATCGAGTCTATTTGTGTGGAACGAGGAATGTGGCCGCGCTGTCGCTACCCTGACCTATGTCATACTTTGGGTCTGTGCATTATTAGTCTCGTCTATACGTTTATTTGAAGAGCAAACTTAATTATACTCTCTTAGCATCTGTAGGTACAATGTACTTACTACGTACATACTCGGTACAGGTATTTTATTTTTAAAAGAAACATATTTTTTAATATTTTTTACATTACAAGTGTGCATTAACATTCATACCGCACGACCGTTAATTTATCAAGTTAAATATTTTTAATTAATCAACATTTATGATTTGTTTTTAATATTTTATTTATAACTCGAAAACAATGCCTGCCCGCTAAAAGTCTTGCATTTATGAATATTGTGAAATATATTCAACACTCCCCTGTAAAATATAAAGTTGTTGTAAAAAAATCATGCGATTAAATCAGGGAACAGTGAATGACAATTATAATACGGTTTGCTATAGCATGGACTAAATTACTAGTATAGTATTATAAATATGATGGCTTATTAACAGCACGAGAGCAAGATCATTATGGCCTGTTATTCTTAATATTCATAGCGTGTTAAATAACTACGATCACGAAAGCGTTAATACGTGTATTTAATAAATTCATATTTTTATGTTTTAATGAAAACATACATACTTATAGTTTAATCACCTCGTAATTTGCATTTATTTGAAAAGATAACAAACTTTAAAACGATCGCGAAGGCTATTCCGACCTTTAAATTATTTACTCTCTAAAAACAGAAGTCAGGTCTTAGTTAGACTTACCGTCAATTTTTCCATACGGCCTTTTCACAGCTACCAGGATACCCAGAGCTGTCTCAGCCAGGATAAGAATAAGGCCCCAGTGGGTCATGTAGAGGAACCACATCTCAGGAGGTCCCCAGAAGGAGGTCATTGACCAGGTGGTGATGACGAGAGCCCACAGCAGCAGCGGCACGCGCCACATGAGCGGCGACCAGCCATCCTGCCAGGACCTGCTGAACTGGTCCGCCTCCGCTTCACCAGGGTACACGCAGCCAAAACACGAGCTCATATTCTTCTTCCAAACCTTTTGCGTCATCTTGTAGTTTATGCTATAACGAATTTATGTTTCTATCCATAAGGTTAAGGTTGTGCAGATGTTTGGTTTTGTTCGTATATGACGTGTAGCTTGCTGAAGACAAATAGATTTATTAGTTTCGTCGAGAAGAGCAACAATTTTGTACAGTTTGAAATTGGGCATATTTAGATCTCTCATACCTATTTTTTAGTTTTTTTTTAAACGTTTATTACGGTGTTTAAGATGAAGTATCATGAATGAAAACGGGAAAGTTAGTTTAAATAAATATCAATTAAGTACGGACTGCTGAAAACATTGAACTATTTGATGACATCAGTCCCTTAATGCATCAGACGTGATCTCCTCGTATGCACTAATTGCCTATAACAAGTGGCAATAGATAGTGTCCAAGTCCAACAGCTAAATTAGTGTCGGGTGTCCCTTTCTAATGCTTCATGGACGTCCAGTCAGCAGCTTGAACCATGACCTGGCTATTTAACGGCCCTAGAGCTGGTGATTATCAAATGACCTAAAATGCAATTGATTGCCTGCCTTAACATTTGGAGTGGTTTGGTTTAACATACTTGCTTTGGTTACGGTACCTAGCTAACACCCGCTAGGAGTAAAAAAAAGGTTTTCAAGGTTCATGAATTTCCTATTTAAGTTGCAAAGTACATTTTATTATATCTTGATGCTTTCATGTCACATACATACATAACGTCACGCCGTATCCCATCGGGGTAGGCAGATACAATTGATTTCCACTGGCTACGATCCTGACACAATTCTTTCGCTTCTTCTACGGTCATAAGCCTTTTCATACACGCACGTCGGTTTCGTGAACTCTTAACGCGGCCTCATGTCACATCAGTTATTTTAACTAAATATTTGAATTCACTGAAACTTCTAGGTATTTTTTCCTAAAATCATCTTACATTTCTTTGTGGATTGTATCGAAGAGATTTCTTAGCGATAAGGCCGCCAATGGCAATCTATATCTTTTGTTTTAGACTATTTTATATTATTTGGACATAAGGCGTTTTAATCGTATCTTTAATAATATGTTTCTAATTATTAATTATCCACCTGTAACTTTTACCTGTGTTAACAAATAAAGTTTTCTATTTCTAACATGTATTTGAGAATAAAAAAGGAAGTGTAACAGATGCAATGAAGTACACAAGAATAGCTATCATGGCTATAGAAATCAAGGTAAAACAATGCAGCCGTCATTATCCTGCACGGTCTCTCTACAATGGAGATCAGCGAATGTTATTATCGAATCGACAATCTATTTGAAACCAAATAATACGCTACACATTGCTGCTTGTAACCGCTAGGTTCTATGGAAAGTGTAATTAAAAAATGCAATGAATAGCTAATGGTCTTGATGCTCATGTGCAGCGTTCAAAGGATGTACACGAAGATCCGGTACAAATTAACAGTTCTAATCAATTGCAATCAGTGTTTTAAGTTTCAAGTTCGTTCAATTGGATTATTGAATAATATTTTTTAGGTCAGATACTTTTCCAATGTCATTTAAAATGTATGAAAAAAAAAGAAAAAAAAATCTATTAGCTATTAGGACACAGATATTCATGTGAACTTGCGTAGAAAAAACTAAATGGAAAAAAAATATCGATAAGAATCTACTATCTTTCTACTATATATATAAAAATGAATCGTGGTTCGTTAGTCTCGCTAAAACTCGAGAACGGCCGGTCCGATTAAGCTGATTTTGGTCTTAAAATGTTTGGAAAATGCATGAGATTTTTTTAAGAATTGTAAGGCGCGATACGAAGTTTGCCGGGACAGCTAGTTCACTAAAGAAAATTTTAAAAATGGTTGCTTATTTGAAGTGGATTTTTAAGGTGGTGTAGGTACTATTTATTATGCTGTGCTTTAGGTTTATAATTTTATTTTCCTTCTGAATGATGGGATGCCGAGGAGTTCCGACGCATCTCACGGGATGACACGGATGACACGAAACACAAAACATACTAAGTAATCTCGTTTCATTAAAATAAGATTTAAAGTTCTACATTAGAATGAAAATCCCCCGACGTACCGCAATATACCTCACATTAAAAAAAAAAATCGTCCACATAAATAAATATGCCAAATGTTAAACATTATAATGTGCCAACATTAAAAACATGTTGCTATGTAGGAAAGAAACAAGTTTTTTTAATTGTTACTTATGTTTGTATATCCTAATGTTACTGAAGTGCGTCATCGGATTACTATTAACAATGGGGAAGGTAACGTTTAGATCAAAATACATATTAAATAATCGTGGTTGTAAAATAAGAGCGAGATTTTTAGGCAGAAGTTTTGTCGTATTCATTTGTCAGAAAATGTTTTTTTTTTCATACATTAAATATACACATATGTCTACTCTAGCCGCAGTCTAAAAGACTAAAAAGGGTTTGACTACGGACGGAACTCATATTTTAGGAGATCCGTACTCAAATAAACCCCTAAACCTAAAATTCAAGAATTAACTTTAAATTCTTGAACTAATAGTATACACAGCAGTAATTTTACTTTATAGATAAAATTATACCTACACAGAAAACATAATACTAACAATATTGTATAGTAGAAGTTATGGTAAAAATAAAATTCACAGTAAATCTGTGAAAAATCTTATGTTTTGTTTATATTGATGTAATCACTGAAAGGGCAAGGCAATACGCATTTGATGGATTGCCAGCACTGTGCTTGCATGCAGCGACATACAGAATCCAAACGCTCGCTATGGACTAGATATTACCAGTAATTACTATAGAAAGTAGTACATAAACATACATACTAACTACTTTTTAATAATCATTAAAAAATAATAGTTTCACTAATTTTCAGCTATAGGTAGTTGATTAAATTATTTCCGCTCTGATTTATGATCAAAATATGTACGTTCGTATTAAGTCCGTAATTGTGTTAAATAATATAACAATAATGCAATTTAATTTACCTTTAAATTATAAATATTATTTTTAGACTAAATATATAAACACGCAACGTTTAGAGCACTTTTCACTTATTTGATAGATATGGTAATTAATAAATATTCCTAATTAAAAAGTGCACGAGAGCCGCGCACGCGCAAGTCAGCGGTATATGGAGCGCGCGCGGTGCGCGTGTGTTTCGGCGCACGACTAGTGCGGTCTGCCGCCGCGCGGATGCTGCATCGACGTCGACGGCGCATCCATCAGATCAGATCAAACACACTGGCTGCTATTCTTGGCTTTACCTATCAATTAGTTAACAGATTATGTACTCCGTTACTAAGTATATTGAACCTACGTTTTATTAGATTTTTTGACCGACGAAAAAAATAACAGCAGGTACTCAATTCGACACGGATTTTTTCTTTACTTGAGCCTATCATATACTCATAAGAAGGTGCACTAATACACACCTTTTATGTTACACCTTTCTTTTAGTCATTTTTAACCGACGAAAAAACAAAAAGGAGGAGGTTCTCAATTCGTCGCGTATATATATATATTTTTTTTATGTATGATCACGCATAACTTTTTACTGTGTGGACCGATTTTGATAATTCTTTTTTTTAATCGACAGGGTATACCTTGAAGTTGGTCCCATAAAAATTTGGAAATAAAATTCCCACCCTAAGGGTGGGAAAATAGGGGTGACTTTTTGGTCGGCGGGTCGATTTATCCACAAACAGGTTGCATTTCCGTGTTACATTATAACTTTTGATACCTACTTACAATATCTTTGGAAATGAAATAAAATCAGCCGAAAGACGTCCACTGCTGGACATAGGCCTTGCTCACAAATCGCCTCACCGACCGGTCGTGATCGAACCTCATCCTGTTAGTCCCTAAACCTTCACCAGGTTGTGTGGCCACCTTGTGGGGTGCGACCACCCTGTGAAGGGTGATTAGCTGGGGTCAAAAAAATTAGCCCAAAAAAAACTGAAAAGCAAAAAATAAAAACTTTTTATAAAAAAATTAAACCGCCGAAAAAACTGAAAAGCATTAAATAATAGGGAAACATTTTCTATTAGGCCTTAATTTACTTACTTCTTAAAGTAATTTTGGATTACCAAGAAATTTTGAGTCGGTGCCACAGAATCAACGAATAAAGATCACTAAATTACCTGAAATTCAAAGAAATAACCGAAAAACGTATGCCGCTGCACATCGCGCTTTACATAGATAATGAATTTGCTTGTGTGGTGTGGCGCCGACTTAAAATTTCTTGGTAATCCAAAATTACTTTAAGAAGTGAGTAAATTAAGGCCTAATAGAAAATGTTTCCCTATTATTTAATGCTTTTCAGTTTTTTCGGCGGTTTAATTTTTTTATAAAAAGTTTTTATAGTATATCAAATCCCAGAAAGTCTATATCAACTGCCAAGAATTACCTATCAATATTATCATTATCTGTCTGTTGCACAATATTAAAGGTCTGAGATGACGAAATTATTTAGATAAAGAAATACCTAGTTTATTGATAGATTTAAATTTGGTTATTTCTGTGCAATCTTCTGCAACGACAGGATGTTTCTGCCAAGTAGCTTAGCTATGCAAAAATTATGTAGCTGTCCCGTACAATGCGTGTATGAAGCAGATGTTCTTTTTTGAGATTTGACCCATGTTGAAGAAGTTGTTAACTATGCTGAGCTCATTTTAGTAACAACAATTGTCAGAATCAGAAACACCGAGTATAAAATACTTTTACTGCCAAGAAAAAAAAACTCAATTCCTTCCATTTTATCTGAGTAGCCAATCAGAAACGACAATTTTTTTTGTCATCTACGTCAGTGATAAAATTTCTATAGGTACGTAAATGGTACGTAACATATACATACTCGTATAATGTGGTAACTGTTCACTGCTCGTTCTACAGAGTGAGACCACGGGCTCTGCCTGCACTGAGTGGCGTGCAACGTGCAAGGTTGATCGATCATAGTGATTTCCTAGTTTTTTACCTTTCGCGATTTTGACCTTTGACCTTGCGGTTTTTGAACAATAAAGTACCAATTTGTACGGTACGCACTCTTATAACACGAATGCAGATAAAGGCGCTTGAAAAAAAAACAGTGTAATATATTTTAAATAAATTATTTATTCAACTTTAAATAATATAATTGCATTTGCATTCTACTTTTAAATATTAACTATTAATGAGAGAATTACTACAACTTAAACTAATACTAGAAATTTCTTTACTGTTTATAGTGACTGGTTATGTGATAAAGGACAATAATTTTACGGAACACAAAAATTTTATATATAGATAGGCATAGATTTTACTATTATTCAAAATGTAAGTATATAAAATAATATAGGTATAAATAAATTATAATATACAGCCATGGTACCTAAAACTTGAATGGAATGTTTATAATTCACATATAATACCGAAGATAGTATACATGAGATATCGATACGGATATACACTAAAATCACATATTCTGAGGAACATAATATCATCAGGTTATAATACATTCTTGCAAAACTTCTAACTATAAAAATCTAATACAATCACAAATTGTATAGTCTCAAGCACTAGAGAGTATATGCTCACAGAATATTAATGTGCGTGCTCTTAATTTTCCTGACCTTCGGTAGTAAATAACACCCAACATTAAAAAAAAAAACTGTTTTTTTTTTTTAAAGTGAAGGTTCACACATAGCCAATTTACACTTGATGCAAGTACCATACAAAACATATTTTGATTTTACTGGACTGTTTGGTGAAAAAAATTAAAATATTTCAGGTCTAAGTATACGTATAATTAAATTAGTATCTCTTGCTCACAATCGTCCAGGGGACTGTTTTTACTGCCTTTCTTCAATAGGCAGATTAATCGATATATTTTGCATTACTTTTCGGTTATTGCATTACACATTTGCACAACCTTTATAATATCGACGTAACTACATACGTTCTAATACGGAGATTTTTCAAATTTTAATTAATAACATTTATAATTGCAACTAGATAAAGGTTTATTTAATTTTCTTCTACCTAAAGCTAATACTAAGTTATATTTATAAATATGAAAAAATAATCGAATAGGTACATACCTAGTTTTTGTATGAAAATAAAAAGCATAAGATAAGCTGTAAAAGTAAGAGCCTTCGATATTACTAAAAGCAAAGTTTGTGTTTAAAATTTAGATCATCATAATATTTTTGTTTTTTTTAAATATTTTTTACATAACACCTGGCTCTTAACATTTTTTTGTAACAAAATAAATGCCACCTTCTTTCTCAATATTTTTGTATAGTAAGGTAGGTAGGTATCAATATAACAAACATACATTTATAGATAAGCAATATATGTTTCATACAAGCCGATAACTGGAATTTGATAAAAAAAAACTACCTAGCTTAATTTAATTAACATCACATTAATAAATAATTATGGCAATTTGTAATTTAATGTCACTATTAAAATTGTATCATTACATAATATTTAGTGTGTTATAGTAAATGCCGTGAAAAATAAAATAGACAATATGCGCGTTAAAAACACGACAGGCGCGGGGCACAGCTAGTCTATATTATTATGAATCGTTTAATCCACGACAGACTCGTGGCCGCCTCTGGGGGGCCACGAGGAATTCGCGTCTTACCCTCCCCAGACTCGCACTTGACCGCCGGATGCCTGAGTTATGTAATTGGCTACTTTTTCGTTTGGTAGTTTTAAAGAAAAAAGTAACAGGGTAACATGAATTAGTAGAGTCGTGATTGTAACACGTTGTAATTAATTAATTAGGTAGAGCACTTGCAAATGTCTCTTTAATTTAGCGCTACTTAACATTTTACAGTGACAAATCAGACCAAGTAGCGCCTAAGTGCGCATAACAATACAAGAGTTTACTGAAAACGAGAACGTTTTCTACTGTATCGTACTACTAAGTATTAAAATCATGTTTTGACTACCACATAGCACGGAAACTACCTGACGGGATGTTTCACCGAATTGCTATTCTGTTATCAGAAATGTCTGTTCCCTCACGTGTAGTGGAGCTTGCACCAATTTCAATAAACCGGCAGCGTGAGTCGCTCGCAGTGCGGCGCCGGCGCGAGCGCCCAGCGCGCCGCCAGCCGCGCGCGCAGCGACGCGAGCGCCGTCGCCACGGAGTGCGCGAACACCATCACTATCGCGCACACTGCCACGAAGCCAAATGCTGCCCCTGTAACAAAAATAGGTAATATTATTTCATTGCACACGGCTACTGCAGCACTAAAGCCTCTCCCACCTCACTGATCACCTCAAGGATCAATATAGCCACAATCACCACACTTGGCAGGCGGTTTGGCAATACGGCTGTTAAAAAATTTCAGAGAAAAATGCTGCAAAAAAATGAAAAGTCAAATTCTATGCGCCACCACACGCTATGTACCAGAGGGTTTAAAGCTTTGTCAAACAGACGGCGCTTTAGTGTCGTGCTAGAGCGTGAGAACGCTCTGACGCCGAGCGCTCTGTTTAACAAGGTAATGCGGTCATAGTAAATATATTACAAGACGATGTTCGAGTGCCGCGTAAGGCGACGCAATAGTGCCGTCTGTTTGACATCGCTTTAGTTGTAGATTTAATGTGGAAGTGGTAGTAAACTATAATAACATCAAGAAACGAAAATGACCGATGTATGGTTTGTTTATCTCATACAAGAACAGTGAGTTATATGGCAATACTATCTCAAAGGTCACCTGGCTTATTCCAGTTCAGCGGAGGGTAGACAGCAGTTTCACCGACGCGGTCCGTGCCGCCGAGCGCCCAATAGACGGCGCTGAAGAGTCCGTACGCGACGCCGGCGCACACCCCGTACAGCGCATGCGCGCACCGCACCGGGTGCGCAGTCACAGCCAGCTCGCACAACATCACCAGCGAGTTGCCGCCGTGAACTAGGACGTTAAGGGCGTTCACCTCGTGAACTTCTGCGGATAAAAAGTTTGAGAAAATTATTTAATGTGACGGAAAGGAGAATGAAGGAAGATATTATGAACTTTCTTTCTTTCTTCTTTCAATACAGAAATAACTGAAGTGTTACGCCGTCCTAGACCGCCACTCTACCTACAAAATAAGTGTAGATATTTCCAAAGTATAAGTTGTGCAATACAATATTCAAAGGTAATAACAAACTGTTGCATGCTGTGGTATGGGTATGGGAAGGATATATATTTTGCTTATAATAATTTAACATTTTGTTCATGAAAGTTATCCGCTCATGCTCTAATTTCCACCGATTTTGGTGAAATATGCTGCATGATTATTTTAAGTACAAACCAAAAATCCAAAAACATAATTATTATATTGTTTTTAAATTAAATACAATTTTACAGCTTTGTAATGTATGAGATATGAGTAAGCATAGACATTGTAAACTTTGGAGTTTTAAAAGGTTTCAAAGTTAATTCAATATTTTCCAATGCTAAAACAGCAAATACCAGGGTCATGCACCAGGGTCCAGTAGACCACGGTGATGACGAAGGCGAGGTCGGTGGCCACGTTCTGCGCCAGCCAGTAGGCTCGGCACAGGAGCGGCGTTCGCAGCCGTCTGGGGGACGGAGGCATATCTTCACCTGGGTATGCTGGAAATAATACAATTACTTTTGAGATTTACACTTAGTCATAGAAGGCACAAGGTGGCCAAATGATCTGGTGAAGATTTGGTGGAGTATAATGAACGATGATCGCTAAAGAACGGTCGGTTTGACGATTTTTAGGGTCGATCTTTGTCATACTGTAATAATAATAATAATAATGGCGTAGGGATGTGACGACCCCATCGCCCAGTGGAAATTCCAGTACTTTCGGTCTGGAACTTCCATTGCAATTAGTCACCGCAGGGACGGCTTGTGGCGAGTCGATGGTAAGTGGCGACACCACGGACCCTATACCTCCAGGGGGACACACGCACTCATTACACGCACACTCACATGCAGTCATCACACACACACTCACATGCAGTCATCACACACACACACACCCCCCCGCCTCTGAGCTTGCCTTCATCAGCCGGCCAGAGTGGAGTAGCAAGAGCGAAGCCTATGCTCCAGGTTGGAAGTGTAAAATGTCATAACGCCGGGTGCATCTTATGCTGCCCGCAGTCTCACCTCTCGACAAACTTAGCTGTCTACGACCAGTGTTGCGACCCGTTGCCAATATATCGGCGACTTAGTGGAAGCCCACCCAGTGGACAGCGAGTCACCGCCTGCCATGATAATTAGTGAAATGTTGCATTAAAAGGCAGGCGTACCGGTATTTCACTCCATAGCACCAGTTAACCGGTCCATTAAACTGTTCACCCCCATAAACCATTTCTTGTCATCCATTTTACAATAGTTCCTATCACCTTCTGGGTGCCGCCTCTGGGTGCATGATCTATTTGTGCATTTAGTGGCGGTGCCTGATTGGTGATCCATATACAATATAGCAAAACTCTCGAAAGGGCCTCTACGAGTTGGATTCGTCCCCTCGCACGCCTCTCAAAGGACCGGGCTCCATCCCGTGATACCGAAGAGTATTGAGAAACATAATAATAATAATAATAATAAATTTATTGGAAAAATTCATAAATTTACAATAAAACTTAAAGTAAGCCTTATATTAATTTACAGAGCTTAACATAAAATCAAGTCTGAACTAGGCTAATTAAATAGCCTGTATCTCAGACTGTGTTTAAACTAGAATTGTTATATTACAATATGAATAATAATAAAAAACACAATATGAAAATATGATTAAAGTAATAATCTTACATAAAATTATATTATTTAGATATTAAGTAGGTCTTAAAAAACTAAGCAATAACATTATTGATAATCTATTTCACAATTCCAAGAAGTCTCTCTGTTTCGTCATAATTTAAAGTTCCTAGCCAATTTAAAAGAGAAGTTTTACAGTTTCTAAAGTTTAATGAGTACATCGATAGCTTTGCATTTATTTTATTATAAAGAAATGGGCCCAAAAAGCTGAAAAACCTTTGTGCGTAAACGTGCTTAGTAGAGTATAGGTCGTAAACCCGATCTTTACGTCTTTTGTTCGTATTGTTATTATTAGATATACAAGCGTGCTGTTTCATGATCACATTCATAATAAAAATTTGCCGAACAGTGAGAACCTTACAAGACTGGTAGAGGGAGTAGGTAGGATAAAGGTAAGGTCGCTTTGTTGCAACTTTAAGTATTGCTCTCTGTGCCCTTTCAAGTGAAAGCAGGTTAGTTTTTGGCATCCCACCCCATGCCAGAATGCAGTAGTTTAAAATTGAATAAGCAAGTGCGTAGTATACTTTTTTTATAAGGACGGGGTTAGTTAGATCACGAAGCCTTTTGAATACAAAGATAAGTTTTCTTATTCTACCCGTGAGACAGTTAATGTGCTCTTGAAATGAGAGATTCGAATCTATTATTATGCCAAGGTATTTGATGCTTAATGCCTTTGATATTGTCGGACAGTTGCAAGTATTGGTACTTTCTTCCTTACAAGAATGAGCTCTCAGTGTATATGCAGTGTCAAAATTCTTTGATCTCATAGAAAATTGCAAATATTTAGTTTTTTGGGCATTTAGAGTTAGTAAATTTTGCTGAAGCCAGGTTTTTACCTTTGTTAAACCCAGTTGGGCGTATTTATATACTTCTTCTTTAGATTTGCCAGTAAAAAGGAGTGCAGTGTCATCAGCATAAGATACTATCCAGCCATTTGTTAATTTAAGGTTGCATAGATCGTTTATATAAACCAAGAACAGTGTTGGTCCTAAAATACTTCCTTGTGGAACTCCAAACGAGGTGTTTTTTAGTTCATCACTGATTAGGTTGTCAATTTTGACTTGTTGATAGCGGTCATCTAAGTAATTTGAAAAAAGGCTTAGCTGTGTGCCTCGAACACCAATTAATTCTAATTTTTGCAGGAGCAGGGGGATAGAGACAGTATCAAAAGCTTTTGCAAGATCGATAAAAATCCCGAGAGGGCAGTTTCCAGCATCTAACTCTTTTGTAATATTATCTGTTAAGATGTGTACGGCATCTTCCGTTGAACGTTTTGATCTAAAACCAAATTGGCATTCTGACAGAATCAAATTTGATTCTAAGTAATTAATAAATCTGTTATTTATTATTTTTTCTAAAATTTTGGACATAGCAGGAAGTACTGATATTGGTCTATAGTTAGTCACTAATTTTTTGTCTCCACTTTTAAAAACGGGAGTTACAAGAGCCTTTTTTAGAGCCTTAGGGAACTTTCCCTCTAAGAGACAAGTTTGAAAAATATGTGTTAATGGCGGAGCTAATAAATGTTTAAATGTCTTTAAAATATAGCTTGAGATACCGTCCCATCCTGTTGCACAGTTGTCTTTTAAACCCATTATAATACGTTTAACTTCACTTTCGTTTAACTGTGGACGTCCTTTGGCTGAGATGATGATGATGAAGGTATAGTTAATTTAACCACCGATAAACGTCTTACGGCAAGGCACCGTTCATTCCTCTGCGGAGGAGATTTAGGTGGGCCTATTAGTCCAAGCGAGTCACTGCAGTAGAATTGTTCGAAATATGTAAAAATTAGACATGTTAAAAAGAGACGAGTTTACGAAACCTTAAAATTTCCCTCTTCCAATAATGGTGCGAGATTGATGCAGTGCAACAAGCTGATGCATTTTTTATCACAATGAATTCCAATAGGAAACTTGTATGGTATGGTGAAAAAATAAGGTACTTTAAGTCATTCCAATATGTCATACGCACGCACTTTAACTGTTTGAAAAAAAAAAATATCCTGTTTGAACTATTAATAAGTGCCATTAGAGAAGCATTAAACGGACAACAGGCTAAATTGACACGTAATTTATATCATTTGTATCAATCGAAGTCTGCGTAGGTCACGAGCGCCGAGGCATCGACTGTTGATTTTAGTCTAGCTAGACATAGAAATAAAGTACAAATAGTTTTAATTTTAATCAATTCTTCAAGTCATGTTGTCTGATAGGCTCACAATGAAGGAAAGTTTTTGCAGAAAATTTCGAGCTTTTTATCTAGAATTTGGTTTAAAAAATATTAATAGGCCATTATTACAGATCAAATTACTTTATTGACTTGAACTTATTACTTTTGGTTATTTGTACATAGGAAGTTCTATTGTTAACGTTAAATTATAGCTCCAAAAATATATAATAAAAATACCAACTCAAATTATACATTTTTATATAATTCCGTATATTTTCTTATAATTATTTGCCGAAATGATTATTTGTAAGCTTTGTGTTATTAGTAAGTCTATAATTAGCCTACACATTACACGATTTTGTCGTCGAAGGTCAGGGGGCATAAGAAGGCCATATTTTTTCGCTCATCAAAAGCAAAAATAGAGTACAAAAAGAAAACTCGAAATATACGAAAGAAGTTTCTCTAGTCTAGACGGCACGGAGGCAGAACAAAATTTAATTGACACAGCGGCGATGGGCGTCGTCGCGACCTGCAACTATCAATGGCTAGAGACAATTAGCGATCCGATCTTGATACATATTGTTGCTCCCCATATTATCCGCACGGAAACAAGTGGACTGCTACCGAGATATAAACAATTTATTCACTTGTATTGTATACTGACTGACCGAATGCAAACACCACAATATTGAGGTAGTGAAAGTATGAATGAAGAATGAACACTTTTTTTGTACCTACTCAAATACACATTCACGCATGTGTCAAATTATCAATTTTATACAGGTGGCTAAGGGGACCTTACGGCTAAAAACGATTTCTTCATAGCAACCTAAAGTTGCAAATAAGTGTTTTTAAATTTGCGAGAGCAGTTTTTAGCGACACGGAATTTCAGGTTTACCAATTGAAGTGTGTTATCTTTTAATATACATGATATTATAGGTAGGTGGGGTCTTCAATGATGATCTCCTGAGTCCTGATTAGCGCACCATCGCGTGAGGAGTTTAACTACGGAATCAAGCGGCTCTAATAGGCGAGCCCACGCGAGACTGTTCTGTTCATTTTGCTAAAGAATTATCGTTTTTATGAGTAGGTGTACTTGTTTCTTGAATGAAACAATAATTCCTGTGCAGGTATGGTTTTTTTAAAGATGTAAAAAATTTACCAGGTATTTAGAAAAACCATGTAAAAAGTACAAAAATAAATTTACTTACGTAAATCCCGGGAGTTTCTATACCGCATCACGAGGGCCAGGGCCAGCGCAGATTGGACAATGATAAGGAGGTAACCCCAGTTAGTGAAGTAAATGAACCACTTGAGGTGATTGACCCGCTTCAGGGGCCCAGTGTAGTTGCGTGGCAGGCTCTGGCACGCAAAGCTGGCGACCCCGATCGACGTCACCGCAATGAACAGTAACCATCTGAAAAATACATATAGCATCCTGTTACTAAGTCATTATTATCATTTCAGCCGAAAGCGACCACTGCTGGATATAGATCTACCCCACGAATCGTCATACCGACCAGTCTTGAGTGAATTTCATCCGGTGTTCTTCGCTATTAATATGTAATTATATATGCCCAAATAGGTAAAAGATTAAATAACCAAAGTAAAATTAATCCTGTCAAGATAGACATAGCAAATTGCAGGCTATGCAGTATGCAGGCGTGTGTAAGTAAAAGTATGATGAAGATTATTTTAAATTACCTTTACAGATATTCTCATAGAATTATTTATCGATAATTGGACGTTAGGTTTACCTGCCTATTTATTTTTAGTGGTTTTTCACAGCTTGAAATAAGTCGCGTGCGTGGGGCGGTGTAGACTTGACGGAATTGTGTCAAAGTCCTAAGGTTCAATACGCTTTTAAGCTGACTTCATGTGTGGGGCGATGTGGGGCAAGAACGTCTTACGACGTAGGATGTTCTCTTCAACTTAATTGTCAGGAGAAGCACGAAAATACCGTAGGTCACACTTTCTCTCATATGGTATTACCCGGTGAAGAGGAATTAGCTTACTAGATTATGATAATTATTATCATTATCACCCTAAAGTTTCCCACTGCTGGGCATAGGCCTCTTTCCCTAGGCCCTGTCGTGCGCTTCCAGCTCGTCGTTCCATCATTTCCCGAGGCGACCAGTTCGTCTCTTGGCGTGTTTTGGGTCCACTTCGTGGTCATAATCCTTGACAAAGGATCGGAGTTCCTACGGGCGACATGGCCGACCCAGTCCCGTTTCAATTATATTTAAGATTTTGATGATGAACTGCCGTGAGGTGGGGAGGCGGCATTAAACACCAACTCGCAGTGGGTGCCGTAAAAAGGCGACTAATGAAACATCTGTAGGACGGGGAGCAGCGACCTTCGAGGAGAAGAGGATACTACGATCGCCAACTCGCCTGCCAAGCGTGGCGATTATGTCTAAAACAGGCCCAAATAGGTTGATCCATGTGACGATCTTTGAAGGATACCTTACCTGTCCAGCAGAAGACGTCAGTCGGCGGAGATGATGATGATGATAACTAAAATTTAATTTCAGTTTATTACCTGTATATAAAATATGGTAAAGGCGGCTGCGAGGTGGTCTGCCACTGACAGGTGGCGAACTGGTGCGGCGGCGCGTGGTGCAGCGACACGGCCCGCCGCGCCGCCTGCCACACGCGCCCGAACATCGCCGGCTGACATGTCTTCTTTTGAATAACTATGGATAACTTTAAACTTCACTCATTTACTATTACTATTTTACATACTTCATATAAGATGACAGTACACCCCGTACGCGTCCATACAAAAAGAGTAAACGTTTTTCCACTATTAATTATTTTCCAATCGCCATGGAATGATAATATGTTACTAACACTATAGAAAACTAGGTTTGTACATTTTTCTTTTTTTCAAAATTCGCAATAGATTCAGATTTATAGGCCGCTGAAAAACAGTTTTTTTGTGATAAATATTGGTCGGATTAAGTTGTTTGTTTTACGAAACAAATGCATATTTAAAAAAAGAAAAACGTATAAACCTAGAATCTAGAATATTTAATGCTGAAGGGATGAACATCAAAATCTACGTGATTTGCTAATATTTAGGTAGTGAAAAACGTTTTACCCCGAAACGCAAATTTCATCAAAAAATCTCTCTATCTCGTTTGCGGTTCGGGACCAAGCCATGCTACTTATTCTATATAATATTTCGTTGCTCAGCTCGACAGCTCCCGGTCTGGCTCGTGTGGCATGACGTTTGTGTCCGTACAGTGTTCTGAGTACTGAGTTTTTCAATTACATATCTTAGAGTGATACTTTAGTGTATCCTATCCTATATTGAAGAAATGCTATTTAGTTTTCAGTGTTATGGTTAGGTCTAGGTACTGTACTGGGGAAATGTGCGAGTCCTACCTACCTCAATGTGTGTGATAATTGCAATCTCTTATAATATTATATTAAAGCTCTTGTTGTTAACCTTGTTTTGACGGCACAATGTTGGATCATCAAACTTATAACTGATAACCTTTCCGGTAAAATAAATCCTAAGTATAACACATCGAAATACAGTCGAAACAATATTTTTTAATACTTATGCTTAATGGGATAGGATTACAAAACATGATTGGATTGAGACAAAAGCAGCCATTGAATTTTTAATCAATCAAGGCTGAACTCTCATTGATAGCGACTTTACGTAGGTAATTATTATTTATTTGCATTGAAAGATGAAAAAACAAACCAATTTAGTAGGTACCTAGTTATGCATGAATACGGCCATACGTAGTATGTACACATAAATGCTTGGATATTCTCGTTCATGGTAAAAATAAATTATAAGTATAGTTTTGAAAAGTTTTTTTTTTGTTTTTTTTTTTTGTTTTCTGTAACTGCTCTTGAACTAATCTCTTTAGAATTAGGTATATACTTACCTACATTGCAAATTTTTCGGCACTCTTCTATTTTTTAGTTAAGATATTTTCATATGTTAATGTACCTCCTAGGACTGTATGTTGCCAAAATAAAACAAAATAAATAATAAATTATGTCCTAGACACAAACATAAAATAAACAATTGCTTATTTTAGTCTATTTGAGGAACCTATAATGTAGATTTGCCTAACAGTGGAAGCTCAGCAGTACTTTGAGAGTGGAAGGCTAGTCAAAACATTTTTTTTTATAGCCTCCATTGTGTCCCACTGCTGGGCAAAGGCCTTCCCCGCTTGCTTTCATTGCTCTCTGCTCATTGCAGTCTCCGACTCACTCAGTTCCAAAATAGGTATTGATGTATGTAGGTACCTAACATTTTTTTTTTTCAGGAATCGTTTATACTCAGTACTTTGTAAAAGTGAAATTCAGACTACCTTAGGTTGAGAAACTTCGAATAAAATACGGCATCGGTACATAGCAGGATAAAGAGCGGTAAGCAAAAATACATTATCAAACATTACCAAATCATTAAGTAATATTTGCAATGATTGTGAGATAGAGCAACAAAATTTGCCGGGGCGCGTGAAGGTTAGGTTTCATAACGCAGACATTTCTTTCACTCGATACTCAGGAATGTTGTTATGAATTTACAACACATGTCCGCAAATCCGACTTTAAAAATGCAGTAGGTATCAAATTTATAAAGCATGCGGTATATCGAATAAAAAAAAAGATAAACCATACGCAGCACAACCTGGCTCAAATATTATGAAGACTAAATGAGAACAAAAAATATATATATAATAACACTACAACAGCCCATAAAAGTAAGAAGTAGGCTCGGTTAATTTAAAACAAAATCATGAAGCTTAGTAAGGATACATTTTACAGTGAGTATGTAGTTATAGGAAAAATTGTATACGATGTACAATGCGTTGCAAATACAAAGAACATTATTTATCAATACTTTAACATTTTACATTCGCATCGCTATGCAACCCTGTAAAATGATCGATCAATTGCAGGCATATCGGAGGTCGATATTTCATCAGAGCTAATTGTCAGCAAACATCTGCAGCGGGTACAATGTGGTACCACAATTGAGAGATGTCTTGCCAATTGGGAATGCCGGGTCACATGAATACCTGCTATTAATTGAGGGTCTTTGACGCGGTAGTGTCCGTGGCACAGTGGTAAAAGAGGTTTAGTAATTAAGCGTTTGATTCAAGCCGCAGACGAAAGATTAAAATTTCAGTTATTGTCTTTGGGTACACGGTATGGCGCGAAATTCAAATTTTTTCACGTTTTTTAATTATTTTGGCGAAAGTATTCATTTTCAATTAAGTTTAAATGAATTCGCGTACGTAAAAACCTATTTCCCACATTGTGATATATCGTTTTTGAAAGACAGAGTTACCGATTTTGTGTATATTCAAGGAACTTGTTTTTTGGCCTTTTACCCCTTAGACACAAAATCTGTAGGTATGTCTTCCAAAAACGTTGTATCACAACGTGGGAGATGGTTTATTACATACGCGAATTCATTTAAACTTTATTAAAAATGTATACTTTCACCAGAATAAATAAAAAACACGAAAAAATTTGAATTTCGCGCCAAAGCGAGAGTTACCACCTTAAAAGCTTTTATTTAACTTGCAATGTATATAAGGATCTTGTAAGGATGTATATGTATGAATGATGATCCGGCACAAATTCGATTGAGCTGAAATTTTGTAAGTATACACGTTCACGCAGCCTAAACAATACATATCAAGCTAATGTGACGTCAATAAAAATCCAAGATGGCAGAAAAATCAAGATGTTATACGAGTTGTTATTAGTGTACTACTATATATGGGTATCAAATAAAAGGATTTGCTGAGAATAAATCGAAAAACAAAGTTACGAAATAAAAGCTTGATTAAAAGGTTTTTAACCTTAAACTTAATTAAACAGTTTATATTAGCTTCACCCGTCTGTCTGTCTACATATAAGAAATCTGAGACGGGGTAAGGTCATGCTTTTATTACTTATCCTCCACACATTCCGTATTTGAATACCAAGGTCCACAGAATAAATATCTTGAATGAAATATTATATATAGTACCTAGTTTCTAGTCAGTCAGTAACTTTTGTTTGCATTTTAAATTGCGATTGCCGTTACGGTCTAGTAATTTGGATTTTTAAACATGTTGATTTTAATAATGAGAATGGACATCTGATAATATCTTGAACATTTATTTATACTAAAACTGCAAACAAATCTCTTTTATTTAATACAAATCTGTTGTCGTTCTAAGCTTTTAGTTCTATCTATTTATTGTTGTTTGTCGATGTTTGAAAGACAACAGTTTTTTGATGGGCGATTTTTGTGGGCTACCAGCTGCTAGTGTTTCATTACAATTTCACACTACCAAACACATAACGCAACTAATTTGTGTTTTTTTTTTTTCAAAAATGCGTATAAATTATTACAACATAGTGAGTCTCGTAAATTGAGCAATTCGACAAGAATAGTTTTTGTTAATAAGTGTGCTACAGGGAGTCCATCTAGCAATACTTATGTTCATTTAACGCAGGTTTATTCCACTTTCCAGAAAAACTATTACGTCAGAAGCTTTAATTTATTATAATATATATATGGTGTAAATGTAAGTATATTGTAAAGCGATAGGAAGTTCAGCTAGTTATTTAAATTTAAGGTGGTAACTCTCGGTATGGCGCGAAATTAAAATTATTTCGCGTTTTTTATTTATTATGGCAAAAGTATTTATCTATACCAATATTATAAAGAGGAAAGATTTGTTTGTTTGTTTGTTTGTTTGTAACGAATAGGCTCCGGAAATACTGAACCGATTTGAAAAATTCTTTTACTGGTAGGAAGCTACATTAACCCCGAGTGTCATAGGCTATATTAGATTTTCAAAAAAAATAGTTTTTAATAAAGTTTTAATGAATTCGCGTATGTAAAAAACCATCTCCCTTGTTATACAACGTTTTGGAAGACAAACCTACTGATTTTGTGTCTTAGGACATAAAGGCCAAAAATCAAGTCATACGCCATACCGAGAGTTACCGCCTTAGAAGGGTATTTTATCTTGTGAGGTTATATTAGTATCTTTGTATTTTTTTACAGCTTATAACACCGAAATAGCACCATTCGCGAAAGAAATTAATATCTTCTAAACCAAGGCAAATATAAAAAATGTGGCACAGTAAGTCTTGTCATACTGAGCCACAATTTTGATATTTGCCTTAGTTTAGAAGACATTTTTTTTTTGCGTTCGCGCTGTTTCCGTGAGCATAGCCTCTAAACTTCTGATTTTCAAAAACATTGTTCTATTCTATTCTATACGGCAAAAAAAATGCATTAAAAATACGCGCATTTACATTATAAAAAAGATAACAATAATGCATATTGAATTATGTACTCTTTGTCTTAAAATAATAGCAAGAGTGACGAGGTCACCGGGTTCAAACACAAAGTTTGTTTGGGGTTTCAGTAATACATAGGTATTGCAATTTTATTAACAAGTTAAAGTAGGTATTAAAACCGTCATAAGATAAAATATAGGTGTAGATACAATGAATCCTGTGGATTTTGTGGAATCTAACCCACAAACTAACTTGAATGATATTTCGACTGACAGCTTATGAGGGCCAGACAAAATAAAATCCAAAGATAATAATTCTTATACATTTTGTACCTATATCACTATAAGGTAATCTGGATTTGAAATAACTCACAGAAATGCATGTCCGGCAACTTCATATCGGTGATGATACGGTAAATCGAAACACAATCGTCGAGTTTTGTTGTGACTGTGATACAGGATGGTTCCGACCTAGTGAGGATAGGTATTCAGTTTACAACGCGGAATGAGCAAGGTTCGTATGCGCGTGGCGGCGGGATCGTCTGCGCAGGACCGCGGCAGGCGGCGGCGGGCGGCCAGGCGAGCCGGCGAGCGAGCGCCCGTCAATACCGCCACAGCTGAGCGGGACAGGCCCGATTACCGCTAATTCCCCACAAGTGCCTGTTCCGCATGACGGCAATCACGCCACGAATCACCACAAACTGTCGCAATACTCAACCAACAATCACACTAATCTATCAAACATTAATATCAATAACTGAAACAAAAAGCCAATAACGACGTATCAAGTGATTCGTTCGTGGCCTCCACAATTGGTCTAGATCTGCGAGGACGGACTAGGAAACGGCGTCGTTTAATAATCAATTGAAGACGCATTGTCAGTTTATTTATAGGTAGGTGTGGATGGTTGTTATGTTGCGACCAAAACTTTTCCTACTCCGCTGATTGGTATTGATGTCCATAATTGAGACACGCTAAGGTAACTATCAATAGTGTGGTAATTTTGGACTAATCGATAAAACTAGCCAGGTGATAGTATTCACACGAGCGATATCCACGTGTTCTCACGATTATGAAAAAATTGTCAGGTTCAAGGGCTTTCAATAAATAGGTCAAAATCAATAGCATAGCAAGTTTATTATGCGCTTTACTGCATTATGTGAAATTATCTATATAAAATTAACAATTAATTTCTGTACTCAACACGATCTTAACAAGTTTTTTTTATAAATGTCGGCTATCCAAAATTATCTTGGAGTCCCATGATAAAGTTTGATGAGTTTCGTTTGTACATGCACCTAGTTAGTTTTAATAAAGGTAATTGTTATAACATTATTTATCTTTTATAACTGTTACTGTTATTAGTGTCAATAAGTCCAACATCTAAATAACTTATTAATTAAGAAATGTTAATTGAAATTAAAGATCTTTCGTAATTTTTTTATTTAAAAAATTATTGTATAATCGTAACTTTATTGAGTACCTACGTACCTAAAACATACTGGCAACTAAAAAGTGAAAAAAAAAAAAAAACAAATCCGAACTTACCGGCTTCATTAGATTTAACAGGATCGAGGACTACGTGCTTGCACATAGTTTACTTTAACCAAAACTTAATTATTAATTGAAAGTAAAGTTTAGCCGGCACACGTGGCCTGCGTCGAGCGGTGGGCCCCGGGCGCGCTGAGGCCGCAAGAGTTACTACTGTACTGCAGTACTTGGCGCAAGGATCGAGCCATGCATGTCTGTCACGGACTGACTGATGCAGAAGATGTCCACCAATTTTATATTATTCAATGAATTAAGATTACATTATTTTTTTTAGTGAACGAGTGTGAGGCCTAAGCTTTAATTTTTTTTTAAAGTAATTTACTATTTTTATTACAAGAAATGTCTTGTGAGAATTTCGGGAATACTACACAGCGCACACTCTGAAAGAAAAGTAGGCCCAAACACCTACACCACAAAGCAAGTCGTACACTACACATACATCTATAGTCACAGTCAGTCACAAGACCGTAAAAGTTTAAACACCTATCAAAAGGTTTATATTTATATAGTTATTTTGCGCGCTAAAAGTAAATATTTTGATAAGTATTTTGTCTTTTGTTTCCAAGTTATAATGTTTTATCGAGAAGGGCGTTCATACACGTATTGCAGGTATGGACTTCAAAATTAAATACCGTTATCCCATTAAATACACATACGTACAACACAATAAATACTGAGCAGCGCACGCATAGCACCGTCCCGATTCCACCACCAAATTGAAGTTCAAGACCGACGACGATTAATCATCGCCTCACCTTTTTCAAAGGAATCGGACTCGTCTGGCATCTGCCGCTTCCTAGTATTAAGTAGCCCTCCCGCACTGATATGAATTGTACGATCAATAGGAATCAATGGTCACATTACGTTAAGTTGGTTATGTTATGTTAAGTTGATTGATTGCAATAAAGTATCTCACAAATTGGGAACCTTTTTTAGGATCCCGTGCACGAATTGTCCGAATTGTAAACTGACTCGGTCTCCCATACTCTGAGCTCGATAACTTTGTGCTCATCGAAAATCACCAATGTCGGGCAGAGTGCATAACAGCACAGTCGATTGCGGACTAAGGAACTTTATTAACTTGTCTCTCGATTTAGATAAAATCATTTAGGAACCTTGAGCATTCATTTGCTTTGTATTACATTGATTACGGGACGGCGTCAGCTGTTCCCCCCTCACCGACCACACTGACCGTTCCGACCACCTGGATCGAGAAGCACGCGCCAGACCATGTCATGTTTTACCTTTGTTAGGTAGGTAACGATAGGCTTGTGATATATTTTTTACAATACATAAAGTGCTAAAGCGATAAGCTGGTAAATTCATAATTAACAGTGTTATATTATAAAAAAAAAAATTAGTTTTCATATCTTATAACACTGTTGAATAATTGAATAATCTCTTTAATGTAAAAAAAAACAAAAAAAATATTGTAAATTGACAAAAGCGACCTTATCGCTTTTAGCGATTTCTTTCATTAACCCATTAAAAAAATTTAGATGAACAAACGAATTACTTTTAAATAGTAGATGATAAACATAAAAAATAAATTAAAATAATCAAAATAACAAAATGTAATTTCCAACCACGATACATAAAACTTGAGTGATAATTATGTTAAATGATAGCCTATACACATATCCTATACATACAGAGAGGTTGGAAACCACCGCTATCCTATACTTACATAATTTATTATCAAAGTAAATAAGCAAGTTTCAGTTCAAAAGCTTTCGATTTGATTACATTATAGCTGAAATAAGGGATTGTTTGTGAGGCCACCGAAGCGAGTGGAAACCCCGCTACGTCTCAAGGGATATCGCCCATGTTTATGTCAAGGATTTTATTAACGAAGAAATATAAACCCAATTTTTGCGACGAAATCAAAGACAACAAGTACTTTTTAGGCACGCTTATTAAGTATTAGATTAATTTTTATTGATGTAGAAGCAGAACGAATAAATAACAAAGTTTTCTATTAAGTATTTTATTATTGCTCCTCTAAAATTGAGTATGTACCTATTATTCAATAAACAAAAATATTATAGTAAGTAATAATATTTTATTATTGCTCTTCTAATTAAGTAGGTACCTAAATAAATGTTTCTATTTGCAGCGGTTTTGGGTACGGATTGTCTATTATTTAGAAGCGGACATGTTTCATTTACAAGAGTACCACTATTGACTATTTATTTTTATGTAGCCTCTCTTATGTCCCACTGCTGGGCAAGACTGCTGCACACACACTGCATGTCTTGACACTATCCAGTGCTATCCCTAACTAACATTATATTGAAAAGTAGTAAGTATAAACATTAAGAGTTGATAAAGGTTTCCCGTGTCAGTAGTCCGCAAGGACCCCGGGGAGCGGCGCGCCTGGTCGGCGACTCGGCGCCTCCGCGACGCCGCCGTGTCGTCGCAACGTCTTAGCCTTGGCCTAGTCGGGGTTGTATAATTATGAAAGTTTTAATCACAAATTGAAGACTGGTAAACTTATATAAGTAGTTTCAGGCCTCATTTAGGGAAACGCGGCGCGTTGCGCGGGGTGTCGTGCGGTCGCAAACCGGCGCGTCTCCTTGTACGATATAGCACATAGGCCTATGTTTTGATCTTGAAGCGTTGAACGACACGGGCAACGCCGCGGGGCCCGTGGCTGTGCCCACGGCAGTGCACGCGTCGGCGCCCACATTTATTGTGCCAACGTGTCTCCGTAAACGGTCTCAAACATTGCTATAATCGCAGCACGCCCTGCACGTCGCGTCGCCCCGCGCAACGCCCCGCGTGCCCCTAAATGCGGCCTAGGTCGAAAAAAAAACTTTTCCTCTAAAAGTAGTCCTCTAATGTCTAGTCCTCATGTAATTTTTACTCGTAAAAATCGTATTCAATTTATAAACTGGCTTCAGCTACCTTTCCATTTAATTAAGAAATAGAGAGTTGTCAAGAAAAGTCCGTACAGGTGTACGGTCCGTACGTCATAGAGTGGTTAGAAAACTGTGTGATTTGATTGTTTATGAATACTACTTTAAAAAAAATACATTTTGCTTTGCACTTGCACACAAACAATACTTGGAAAAGAAAATGTGCCAAAAAGAGGATTTATCTTCATCAATTACTCAGAGAAACCCAGAGCAGAGTATTTTTTACAACTTCATTAATTTCAGCTAGGAAAACTTCTCTCACCACCCTCACATTGTGAATAATAAGGTTCCGTCTGGGACTAAATTGTTAAAGAACTTTGCAGAACATGCCAGCACGGACGGACCCGTATGAATAATTTTGAGAATACCAAATTTCAATGGTATACCAACAGGTTTACGTTACGTCCAAATATTTAATTTAGTTCGTTTAAGCTTCTGTGTATGCAAAGCACTGTTGACATACGTGAAAATTGTAGAGAAATTTTATGTAAGTACTAACTCCAAATAAAAGGGCATAAAAAACTAATCGTACTTATTTTATATTGGTATTTTTTATTGTGCCATAATAATCCAAAATAGTTTTAATAATTTCATACAAAAGGCTTCTGTGCTATACTTAATGCGAATTGCGTATGTCAGAGCTAAGGGCAAAATGAAATTACTTTTCTGGTAATTTTCAATAGAGCTTTGCGAGCGTTTTAGAAATAATGAATGAGCAAGACTGTATGTTTTACAATTTTTAAAAATGTAGGCAGGCTCGGCAGATGACTGCATATATATGAAAATTACTCAAATCAGGTAAAACATGAAGTTTCTCAATTCAAAACGATTTTTTATTTGCCGAATGTGAAATATTCTACGGACTGTCAAACTCTAATGTAGATCAACGACGACGCGATAACTTAGATTTTAACAAAGTTTTGAAAAGGAAAATAGTAATTTTTTTCAAGTTTCAGGGTATATCAAGCTATCATAAAAAGGGCAATGGTCAAAAGGTTGCGTGATATCATTTAAAATTGCATGTAAGGATCCACTCTATTTGGTCTTTAGCGCAGCGCTGCATGTTTTATATGAGCGTAGTGCGTCGAGCGCCGCAGTCGGGTCCGTCTCTTCGTCCGACCTACTTCGCGCCGCTCGATGGCAAGCGAGCGCCGAGCTTTGCGGCCGCCCGCCGCCGCCGCCCGCCCAGAATAGACGCAGCACGTGCGTCCGCCGCGACACACGTCGCCTCGCGCCGCCCGCCCAACAACGCGACGTAAAAACTTTAAAAAGTAAACTGTTTTCACGCCAACATTTTGGTATCAGTGTCGCTAAGTTTATTTCAAAAATTGTTAATTTAATAATCCAGAAAATAAATATATATTTTTTACTGTTTATAACGTTGTTTATTCCATTCGCGGCCGTGCATGTTATCGCCGGTGAAAGCTTACGTGTTTCGTTCGTTTCAGTTTCGTAAAGTTCACTTTGCTGTACGGTGTGTGGAGTGTTATTATAAATTTAGCTCGATATAAATACATCCGTGATGAAATTACTATGCCTTTTTTGCCAGCGTAGTGTAACAATGTGCCTTAGTTGTTAGTACTGTTTGTTTGAGTTGAGGTGAGGTGGAGAGATGCGATGCCAGCTCGTGTGTGTGCTCGCGCTCGCGCTGCTGCCGCCGCCCGTGCCGGCCTGGAGAGCTGACACGTAAGTTTCCTCCAAGATAATGAACCAAACAACCGTAGCTACTCGCTAATTATATACTTACATAGTTTTATAGCGTGGAATTTTTAACCTCCGACGCAAAAAGAGAGGTATGGTATAAGTTTTACGTGTCTGTGTATCTTGCTGTGGTACTTAGAACAGCTCTCAAACAGAGGAACCGAATTTTGTGTCTTGGATAATTTTATCCTGAGGGTGTTCTTAGCCATGTTTCATGAATATCTGTTCAGCCGTTTGAAGATCATCACCTCTTTTCTAGTTGATGAGGAGATCTTACTTACTTCCTTATGTCCGATTGATTCGAAATAAAATTTTCAATTTCAGTTTTGTGAGTTTAAAGTTGCCGTCTTTATACTTTTCAGAGTGAAACTATGGGCTCGCAACCTGGGGGACGAGCTGTGGCGTCTAAATGAGGCTCTCACGAAGTCTGACCAGATCAGAGCAGTAAGTGGACGGTGACCGTCATCTCTAGTTGATCATCATCATAACAACTGATAGATTTCCACTGCTAGACATAGGTCTCCCGCACAGATTGCCACAGGCAGGACAAACATTGTGGAGGGAGTTTGCCTTAAATGCCACGTTTGACAGACGGGTTGGCAATCGCATTATGGCTCTTTAAGTATTTCAACGAGGGACGCTGCTGGACGTCTTTCTCTTTTTAATTTCCGCTTAGTTATTTTTCTCATAAGCTATCGAATCCATAATCAGTATCCAAACAAACAATCTTTCAAATTAGAATATTATAGGTAGTAGGTCTCTCAGAATCTCATAAAATTGATATTAATAAAGCTATTAGTCATCTTCCTCCTTGGACAACGGCGGGCGGAGTCTTAGCGGTTTTCATAACGAGCGCCCACTGCCTAATGTTATAGGACAACCTCCCTAAGATAGTTTTTGCCTAAATTACAAAAAATATCTCACAAATATTTCTGCCTTTTTCAACCTAAGTACTAAGTAACAGTTTATCCAGCTTATTTTATTATAAACGAAGATTCCCGCTTTTCCTGTCCCGTCGGAATTTCTTCTTTACTGCACCTCCATTCCAATGTATTTATAAGAAACTAGAGGCTGCCCCGCGGTTTCACTCGCGCAGATTTCTCATAAACACAAAAATCTAGTTTTTTCCCCTTCCCATGGGAATTTCGGGAAATCGTTTCTTAGTGCTCACCTACACTCCCTAAGGAACCTCTGTATGGGCCACCCCGTAGTATGTGTCTTGAGATGTCCCAGAGAGTTGTTGAGTTAAAGATGAGAAGTTTCACCAATCAAAGTATATTGTTATACATGGGATATTATGGAGACTAATTTCCCGTAAGATGTGGTTACTTCGAAGGATGATTGTCTTCTGATTAATCCTATCTAATTAAATCGATAATGTAAACTCGCAAAGGAAATAAAGATGCTGATGTCGGATCTACAAAGTAGAACGCGCGTGTTGCGTTTTGTACGGTCAAGTGTGAATCGTACATGCTCCCAACTAATAAAGTTAAAAAGTTAAAATGAAATGTGCGCTCCTTAACGCAAAAAAAATAATAATGAAATGGTAAAGTAATGCTAACTATAAAATGTAACCACATTTTGAGAAATGAGTAACCAGCACAACAAAGTCATTAAAAATTACAAAAAAAATACGTTGCACAAATGGTAAAAAATACAAAACAAATAATCAATAAATGTAACTAAACTCCGTTAAAATCAAAATATTTTCTTATTCTTCTTGACGATAATCTCGTTGGCTCCCGTCTGGCCGCCTGTTTGTCCACGATCACGTCCATCTCGATGCTCTCGACTCGTCGTTGCTCTGTGGGTCTGCTTCCTCGTTTGCTTCTCTTAATGCAGTGCACTATCATAGCTATCAGTGCCGCAGCTACCAGTAAATACATAACTATGTACTGGTGTATATCGTGTGTTCGGATGGGTTCGGGAAGCTTTTCATGATCCTTTTGATAGTGGATCTGCTCTTCAATATGAGAATATTCTTCAGATGAGTATTTTCTTTCGGTTTGTAACTGAAGATTCGGGAAAGATTGATTCGCCATTCTATTTACTGACGAGGACAGTAGATGCGGTATGTTCATATCTGGTCCTGTTTTCATCTGGCTTCCAAAATAATTTTGAGAGTAGATAGTTGCTTCCTTCCTCTGGATCGTGCATTCTTGTGTCATAACAACTGAGCCGGCGCCGCTTATTGTGTTTGATGTTAGCTCGTCGCCGCATATGAATCTAAGTGTGCATACGTCGCAACAGCTGTACAGCCAGGTGTTCGGATTATGTAGCTTGATCCAGTCGTTTCTGCATTTTATTGTTGTAGTATCGCAATGCAGTGATGTTCTTTGGCTGAATATGATTGCTTCACACGGTGCCTCTTCGTTGTGTAGATTGTATATAGGATGAATCGTTGTACAAATATAGTTATCTTCGTCCGTTCGTGTACATTGTTGTAAATCTTCTTCTTCTATGCTGACGTATGTGTTCTTTCTGAAGTTAATGGCTATAAATGGTGATTGTGTCATCAACTTAACAGTTCTTCCATCTCTGTTTATCGGTAGAGGAATGATGCGGTATGCTGTGAAGTCTTCGTCACTCGTGAGTGGAATGTGAATCTCGTACAGTAGATAGTTCGTCGTCATTCGAGCCTTTACGTATAAAAGCTTATAAAGTGTTGTCAAATTTTCCTGTAAGTTTTTGATGGGCAGCGTTAATCTTGAAGGCATCTTCGTAGATATGAAATTCAACTGGTTGACTAGCTGTGCGGGTGTTAATAGATGAGAGTCCAAATGACCTCTATGTACATTGGTCAGCGCGTTCATCAATATCTCTTGTATTCTGCTTAGTTCGTCAATGAGGAGGTTGGATGTTAACGCAGCTGCGTTCACGTCGTTCATTAACATCACAGATAGTAGAGTACTTTCCACGGTTTTCAACGAGAAATTAACTTCTCTGGTGAAGTTGTTGATAGCTGCAAATTGTTTTTTCATAAATTCTTCGTTTTTCTTCAAGATCTTGTTTTCCGCTTCGACTATGATGGTTTGGTTCTTCACTAGGTCGAGTAGATAATTTTCGTTGCTCTTTACGTTTTGTATATCTTGTTGATATTTTTCGGCAAAATCTTCATCTAAATCTCCGAATAATGTTCTAGAAGTAGATTGTACGCCTCAAATTGTTCGAATTTGTGCTGTATTTGAGCAGTTAGGGGTCCGCAGACTTGGCTCGTTGTATCCTTTTCGCAGACGAATTGAATGTGCTTGATGTATCCTTGTATTTTCGCTATTACTTCCCAATACGTTGTTAAATTATAGTAAACAAGTAATCTCCATTCGTCGTGAAGATACTGTATCTTCCCGATATCGTCGAAATAAAGGGGGTGTTCTGTTTCGAATGGTGTCATCTCGTAGCCTTTTTCTGATGTTGTTGCTGCTTTCGCGCCACTGATGGAAGCTAGAATCGTCATCAGCAGGGTGAAGTAACAGCTTATAGTAGCTGGTTTCTTACGGATCCTCTTCTGTTGTTGTTGTTTTTGTTCTGGTTGTTGTGTTTCTTCATCTTGGCTAGGGTCTTCGTTGTTCTCTGATGTAGAGGTAGCGTTGATTGGTAACGGCGCCAATTTTGTAATCGGACGTTTGAAAGTCCCGTTCTTTGTCTTCAGTGTGACGACTCTGACGTAGCCGTCCATACCGGTGTGTGTTTCTTGCACTCTTCCGAGGGCCCATCTTCCTGGCGGTAAGTTATCTTCTTTTATCAGTACTAAGTCGTTGACTTGTATGTTTTTCGTCGCTTTGTTCCATTTGCTTCGTACTTGAAGTTGATGTAGATATTCCGTTGACCAACGATGCCAAATATGCTGTTGCATATGTTCCACGAGCTTCCACCTCTCCCTCAAGTCCACCTGTCTTAAGCCACTGTGATCTTCTCTTGGTAAGGATAACACTGGTCCGCCAGTCAAAAAATGTCCTGGAGTTAAGTAGTCCAAGTCTTGTGGATCTTCTGTCAGCGGGCTAAGCGGGCGCGAATTCATACACCCTTCAATTTGTGCCAGCAACGTCGAGAACTCTTCATACGTTAACTTCTGTTCTCCCAACACGCGTCGAAGGTGATACTTCATAGCTTTAACAGCCGACTCCCATAAACCTGCAGCCGTTGCCCAAGTAGGTACGTTGTAATGCCATTTTATTCGTAGGCTGTTGATGATGTCCTTAAACTCTGGAGATGTTAGTGTTTGATACTGCTCGAACTCTTCTTGTAGGATTCTGCCTGCTCCTACGAAGTTGGTGCCGTTGTCCGTGTACACATGTTTCGGGCAACCACGTCTAGCGCAAACACGTTGGAATGCAGCCAGGAATGTCTGCGATGAGAGGTCAGACACTAACTCGATATGTACGGCTTTCGTAACCATACATATGAATATAGCTATATATCCTTTGCTGGTCTTGACTCCTCGTCCCTTGTTAATCTTGATCTCCACACTGCCGGTAAAGTCGATCCCCATATGGCTGAATGTTCTAGCTGGAGTGACTCGTTCCTGTGGTAGATCACCCATCAGTTGTTCATTCGTCTTCGCTCTGTGACGATGACATTTCACGCATAGTCTAACCACGTTTTTGACGGCTCTGTTTCCTCCCATTATCCAAAACTTTAATCTGACTTGAGCTAAAGTAAGGCGTGCACCACCGTGTATGGTTTTCTTGTGGCAATCCTCTATTATAAGATAAGTAAGTCTTCCTCTATGGGGCAGTATTATGGGGTGCTTCGTTTCTTCAGGCAGCGAGGAATGTTGTAGTCTCCCACCGACCCGGAGTAAACCATTTTGATCTAAAAACGGCTTCAGGTTGAGTAATTTACTCTTGTTGTGAACTGTTCCCCGTTTTTTAAATCCTCCATCTCTTGATAAAAGTTTTCTCGCTGTACTTCTCGTATAATGTAGATCATGGCCATGTCGATTTCTTCAAATGATAAAACTTCACCACGTGTTGTTTGTTTACGTTGCCGTATGATCGTAGTAAATCGTAGTATCCACGCTGTAATACGAGTCAGTCGCGTCAATGAGCTGTGTTTGTTTAGTAGCTGCATTGCGATACTTTCGGCGTCAGCATTCTGCGTAGCGGCGGAGTTATTATTTTCAACCGTGCTCGTTGTAATGAAAGTTTGTAACGTATGATCTTGATGTGCGATTTTCGTCGTTTTCAGCCACTCTGGACCGTTCCACCATAGCTTGAAAGATGCAGCATGAGATGGTAAAAGTCCTCGTGTGGCGCAGTCCGCCGGGTTCTCCTCAGACTTCACGTAGTGCCATAATTTCGCTTCGACGTTCGATGTTATTTGTATAACACGATTAGCGACGTATTTTTCCCAGCGGGTGACGTCACCCTGTAGCCATGCTAAGACGACTTGTGAGTCTGTCCAGCACGCGATGTGTAGTTCGTACTCGTTGAGCGATGTTTTTATTTTTTCGATGAATTTTGCTAGTAATCCTGCTCCTGCGAGTTCCAATCTGGGCAGCGATGTCTTCTTATTGAGCGGTGCTACTCTTGTCTTCGCGCCAACAAGGTTTGTTACATAATTTCCGTCGTCACCTGTCGTTCGGCTGTATACCACGCAAGAATAGGCTTTTTCGCTACTATCGCAAAATCCTAGTAGTTCAATTGTTTTTCCGTTGTGTAGCCATCTTGGTATAGATATATGGTTAACGTTGGGTAGATCTTCTCTGAGTTTCTGCCATTCAGTGTCGATGTCGTTTGGCAGTCGTTTTTCCCAGTCGATTTTACTGACCCACACTTTTTGAAATAATAGTTTGGCCTTTATTACTATTGGTGCAAGCCATCCAAGAGGGTCGTAGAGCTTGCTGATGTCAGATAACAGCATTCTTTTCGTAGTTTCGCCTTTCGGTGTTGGTAGTTTCCAGTTAAATTTGAAGGAGTCCGATGTTTTATTGTAGCTTATGCCCAATGTTTTTATAGAATCTTCTTGATTGAAGTCCAAACTGCTATTAGCGCTGCAGTCTTTAGTTGGTACGTTTTCAAGGACTCTTGAGTCGTTACTGGACCATTTTCTAAGATGAAAACCTCCTTTCTTGAGCAGTGCCGAAAGATCTAACTGTAGTTGCTTCGCTTCTTCGATCGTTTGGGCCCCTGTGACGACGTCATCCATGTAACACTCGTTCATGAGCTTTTTGGCGGCATTGGGGTAGTTTGCTCCTTCGTCCAGCGCCAGCTGTCTTAAGGTTCTCATAGCCAAATATGGAGCTGCTTTTGTACCATACGTTACAGTACAGAGAACCATGTCCTGTAGTGTTTGTTTCCTGTTGTCTCTCCAGACAATTTTTTGAAGGTGTTGTTGGTCTTCATGTATCAGAATCTGTCTGAACATCTTCTCCACGTCGGCAGTTATAACGTACCGGTAGCTTCTGAATTTTATTAGTAGTGATTGAAGGTCCTTTTGAAGGTTAGGACCCTTCTCCATGACGTCATTCAGACTGAGTCCCGTATTTGTCTTCATGCTTGCGTTGAAAACCACTCTTAACTTCGTTGTGGTGGAATTTTCGCGCAAAACTCCATGGTGCGGTAGGTATACGGACAGTAGGTCGGTCGTTGACGTCGGGGCAGGTTTCATGTGACCGAGCTCAGCATATTCTTCGATGAATTCTCGGTACATTTCCGCAAGTTTGCTTTTGCGCTCCATTTTCCTTTCCTGTTGGAAAAACTGGGATACGGCCCTGTTTTTCGAAATGCCTAGTTTTTCTTGATAGTTTTCTTTCATTGGCATTTTTACTATATATCTTCCGTCGCATGTTCTCGAGGTTGTTGTCTTGTAAAACTTCTCGCAGTAATCTTGCGTTGATAAGTCTTTTTCGTTACTTATTTCTTCTGTTTCCCAGAATCTTGATAAGTCTTCTAGCTCGTGTAGGGTAACTAGGCAGTTGAAAGTTTTGATGTTTCCACATAAGATCCATCCAAGTTTAGTTTGTTGTGCGACGGGGCTGTTCTTCTCTCCTTTTAGAAGTCCATCGAGGATGATGTCAGAGTAAACATCAGCCCCTAAAAGGATGTCTACGGGGTTCGACACGTTGTATTCTGGATCGGCGAGCTTGAGCGTTTCCAGATGACCCCAGGATGACTTCTCAAACGTTGTGTTTGGCAAGTTTCTGATGAGCTTCTTCATAATTAGTACTTGTAAGCTGAAGGTATAGTCAGTGTTAAGGGATTTGCAATTAAGGTGTAGGAGTCCTTTGCAATTTCCCATCGATGCGCCGACACCGGATACCGTGGCGTTCATCTTGCTGCGTTGCAGTCGTAGTCTTTGCGCAGCTTCTTCCGTGATGAGTGACACTTGGGATCCCTGATCAAGAAGTGCCCGCAGAGTTATATACTCTCCTGCTTGATTCTGTACTGATAGCAGGGCTGTTGTTAGTAGTACTTCACGCTCGTTGTCCCGAACGTGGTTTGTAGATTTGTTTGGCGATTCATAGTTTCCTTGCGTAGCCTTGTAGTTATAGTTTTGTGGTATCATACCAGAGGGTGTGTTTTTCTTCTGGTGGAGCAGGGTGTGATGGGCATTGTTGCACATGATACATCTCTTCGTTGAGGTACACGTTTGTTCCCCGTGACTAAAGAGGCAGTTTTTACATAGTTTATATTTCACAACTGTGTCATTGCGGTCGTCGACATTCATGCTGATAAATTTCCTGCAGTGCATAAGCACGTGCGTCGTATTTCTGCAGAGCGGGCAGCATTTTATAGATGCATGGTAGGTATTTGGCATTTTTTCCGATTTATTATAGTTCGTTGCTCTTTGACCGCTATAATTTTTCTGATAATTATTTGTATAATTCGTCTTTGTTGTTTGACTGCTTCGAGTTTTGATGGTTTCCATAGCCATGAATCTTGATTCTAAGAACTTGAGAAACTCGTCTAATTCTGGTAGGTTTCTCGGTGACTCCAGATGTTGTATGTAGTCGTTGTAGGTGGCTGGATCAAGTTTCTGTAGCAGAATGTGTACGACTAGTGGGTCCCATGTTGATATGTCGAGACCGATGTTGCTAAGGCCATTCAAACTCTCTAGGGTAATATCGTGCAGCTTCTTCAGGCCATCGGCGTTCTGTTGATGGAGAACTGGTTGATTGAGCAGGTTGTTTGCAAAAGATGTAAATAGTAGCCTGGGGTTGTCATAGCGTTGTACAAGTATTTCCCAACAAGAGTCGTAGTTGTCAGCGTTCGGTGCCAAGTGTTGTACTAATTTTTCTGCTTCGCCCTTGAGCTTGGATTTCAGGTGTGATATCTTTTGAGCTTTCGGCAGCAAAGGGTTGGCATGGATGAGCTCGATAAATAAATCCCGAAACGGAAGCCATTGGCTGTATTTTCCGTTGAATTCCTGCAGCTTGATAGTAGGCGTTGATTTTTCGTAATGGATATTAGCCCATATCTTCTTATTTATCTCCTTTCTAATATTGTCGTAAGTTTCTTCGCAGTTGTAGTATTGTTGTTCGTAGTTTATATTAGATCCCTTTAATTGAATCTGCCAGTGGAGCTTGTCGATGGCTTCCCACCTTGTTTTGATGGTGTTGAGATTATCTTCCAAATCCCATTTTTCGGTCATCGTTTCCAAATTGATTTTGGATACGGCTCGATTGAATGCCATGAATTGGCAATGTTGTTGTTGCAGCATCTGAAGAGGAACGGTGTTGTTAATCCTTTCTTCAGGTTCGTTGAGGTTCTCCGTTTCCGGCGCGGCCGCGCTTGTACTTGCGGTCGCCCAGTTCATGGTCGGTGTCTTGTTGCTGGCAGTGGCAGTTTTTTCTTCACGTAAACGCAGCATGTCGCTCAAAGTTGTTTTATAGACATCTTTCGTTTTGTTAAAGACGTCGTCCTTGTAGTACTGATTATCCTTTTCTCCCGTTTTTTCGATTAGGATATGGTTTCGCTCGAACTCGGCCCAATGAAGTTCCAGCGCTTCAATTCGCGTCTTCAAGTATTCAACCGTTTTTCTGTAAGCGCTGTCCTTCTTGTAGTTGACCGAGATTTGCTTGATGTTCTCAAAAGCCACCTGTTGCCGGTCGATGAGTTCACCGAAGGACTGGCTAAACATTTTGGCTGTGGAGTTGTATTTCCTTGCACCGAGTTGTAGTTACGTAGCGCAGGCAGGCGTTGGTTCACGAAGATCGAGGTTGTTGACCGACGATTCTTCCCTTCACTAGCTTACTCGCTTGTGAGTAAAACTAAGTGGCAGTTTTGTCGAAGGACCAAAATGTATGGGCCACCCCGTAGTATGTGTCTTGAGATGTCCCAGAGAGTTGTTGAGTTAAAGATGAGAAGTTTCACAAATCAAAGTATATTGTTATACATGGGATATTATGGAGACTAATTTCCCGTAAGATGTGGTTACTTCGAAGGATGATTGTCTTCTGATTAATCCTATCTAATTAAATCGATAATGTAAACTCGCAAAGGAAATAAAGATGCTGATGTCGGATCTACAAAGTAGAACGCGCGTGTTGCGTTTTGTACGGTCAAGTGTGAATCGTACAACCTCCATGCAAAATTTCAGCCCGCTAAGCCCAGTAGTTTCGGCTCTGCGTTGTCTGTCAGTCAGTCAGTCAGTCAGTCAGTAACGGAAGAGTTTTATATATATTGATAAATTAAAAAGTATGTAGATTCGGAAGTGTCCGACCGAAATAGTGAGTGTAATGGAATACAACATAGCCTTTTAATTTTAAACCATGTTCTTGGGTAGTGTAGTTTTTTTTATCTAAATGGTTTAGGAAGTATTTAGCAATCTTTAGTCAAAATCCTCCTCTTCACTTCCCCTAGTCTTTTGTTACCTTCAGTTGAAATCATGGAACGATATAACACGAGATATATATTATGGTAAATTGGTCCATGCCATCGTTGAAAGATGACCTTCTATTGTATTTGTTATTCTCCGCCGCAGTATCTGTATTGGGAGAGAGTCTACAAGAACATAAATATGTACAAATCCTTTTAATCCTTACATAGCTTGGTGTATCGGTAAAATCAGTTTACGCAGAAAGGGACTCATTCAGGGTAGGTCAAGTAACGTATAGCATATCACTGGCCGCGCCTCACAAATAGTTTCCGGCTCGATAGCTCTTCATTTGCTTCGGTCACGCGCGTGATAGGATAAAAGCCTGTCCAGATGTGCCGTTTTACGCGCGTAATCACTAGCTCATTGTTATTTAAAACGGGGTAGAATGTAATCCTTGTCTTTAAATTGGCAGGTCCCCACGAAGTCCATTTATTTTCTACAGAAACAAGTTTATTATAATTAATTTATGATTTTAGAAGAGGTGTGGGTGTGTCATTGTTGTCAATACTTGGTAAGGCCACGAACATTTGGTTTCACCCTTATGTATCCGTATATTATTCACTAACTAGTCGACCCGGCGAACTTCGTACCACCTAACCTATTAGTATTTCGTGCACGTACTTATAAACCTTCCTCTTGAATCACTCTATCTTTAAAAAAAAAACGCATCAAAATCCGTTGCATAATTTTAAAGATGTAAGCATACATAGGAACAAACGCGGGAAGCGACTTCGTTTTATAATATAAATTGGTATTGATTGATGATGATGTAGCACCCGAGTTGCAATTCGTAACTCAATATTAGTTTATCATACAAACTCTTTATCTCCGTAACGAATATACATACCTGTAAATGTAGTAACGATGAACTAAAAATTATATCAAATAATAATTTTCTCTAAAAGTTCAGTTCAGAATAAAGCTTTTCAGAGCTTATTCGACTGACAGCAGACAGTTTCAGACTACGAAAATTCTCAATATGTTTATTGGGGGTCCGTATCTTTTTATTAGGCACTGGGCCTTGAGTAAAAAAAAATAAACAAAAATTTGTTTCGTTTTTTAATTGAAAGTGTAACTTTTATTTTAGTTTTAATTATAGAAGCACTTTAAAAATAACTAAAGGTTAAAGATTAACCCTCTTATTCATAAAAAGTTAAAGAGCATTTTAGTTAATTGACGTATGTCAATTTAGACTCGATGTCACGTATTTACCATACAACAAACCAGAGAAGTAGACCTCCAGTAACGCTACTTAAAATCTACTGTATCTTTATGAATAAGACGGTAAGTAAATAATTGGTCCAAATAAAAAAAAAACGTTATTACGAAAAAGAAAAAACCCATGCTTTATATTATATAGCATCAGTTTTTTCTTTTTCGTAATTGTTTAAATTATTTATTATGTTACGAACTCGCATCCTCCCTAGTGAACAACAAACATCTCGTCTTGTAAATACTATAAAAGCTGCTGCACAGAAATAAACGAAATGCGAGTCAGACAGAACTAATGGACAGAAGTTTATGGCTACCAAGATGGAGGACTTTACGACTAAAATATTCCTAAACGTTTAAAGACGTTGCAAATTTCAGCTTCAAACGATTTCATAGGTTATTATCATGGTCATAACCAATGTTTTCGGATCCGACTTTATCGTTTTAATGGTTTCATGAATAAAGAATTTTACTCCTAACATGAATATTTAACGTTATTCCTAAAATAATGAGTTTGGATTCGTGACACGCGTTTTGCAGATTGTTCTCGCTGTTACAGAAATACAAGCAGATGAATGCAAGTGTGAAACAGAAAGATGGGAAACAAATATTGGAATCAGCGCTGCAGTCCGTGAGCACCATGCTGACGAGGAAAATAAACGCTGTAAAGGTTAATAAATTGTTTATATTATTTAGATTTTCTAGTCTACCACTTGGTCAATAGCTGTTCTTATTCTGATATGATTTGGTTATTGGCTAAAAGCTAAGCTCACCATATTATTCCTCTGCCAATCGTGGTTCTATTCTGACAGAAATACCAGCGATGAACGGACGGCGTAACACTTTTGTCTGGTCTTGTGCGCCCTAGACTGTAATACCAAAGAACAATATCTATTTCGCAATAAAGAATAGCCGAAAGTGTTATGCCGGTCGTGTCCACCACTATAGATGCTATAGCGATTTCACACCTACATCACATCACCTACATTTAGGGTCTGTGTTAATAGTTAATTTCTTGTTTTTACACTATAAACTGTATCTATCTGCTTCTCAGTGTTGTCTTCCTTAAACGATTAATGACTTATCATCTTCGTTATATTACCTGTATTAATATTAATAACACACGTTCTCAGTGTATTCACGCAACCGCAGAGCAACTAGCAAGGGACTTCGAGTTCAACTACACCACGGTGGACGACCCCGATTTTGAATTCCAGTACTGCTCAGCAAAATATTCTAAATTCTATTACGAAGATGGGAAAGAAACTTCAGATAAAAACTATCCCAAATTTGCCATCAACAACACACATTACGATGTAGTAAATTTAGAGAGAGACTCGCATTTCTACGATATAAGCGTCAATACAAACATAAGCTGTGTGCACGTTCCAACAAATATATATTACAGAGGTACGTAACCAAGCCTAACCAAAATTACAATAAAATTACCTTTGATTTTAACTTACAGAAAAAGACGCATTTAAATCAATCTTATTTTTAACTTACAGAAAAAGACGCATTAAAATCAATCTTATGGTCGAAAGGCCTTAACGAAATATTTATAAAGAACTATCAATCAGACCCGTCGCTCTCGTGGCAGTACTTCGGAAGCTCGCACGGTATACTCCGTTTCTACCCCGGCATGCCCTGGAACCAGAAAGAGATCGACACCTACGATTGCCGCGTCAAGTCCTGGTACATCGAAGCCGCTACTTGCTCCAAAGACGTTATCATACTCTTCGACGTCTCAGGTTCCATGACCGGCTTCAAGAACTATGTGGCCAGGCGAACGTTAAGATCGCTTCTGGACACGCTATCTAATAATGATTACGTTAACGTATATACCTTCAAGAATGAGACAAAAGAAGTAGTAAATTGCTTTACCGATTTAGTCCAAGCTACGCCTGAGAATTTGCTGTCCATTTCTAATACGTTGGAGCCTACTGACGAGGGGAAGAAGCATAAAGTGCCTTTAGAAGGTTATGCTAATCTCACGACGGCGTATAGAAGGGCTTTTACAACATTGAAAGAGGTAATTTAGTTTTACGTGAGTTTTAAATGTAATATTTTTCAGTACAGGTACTTTCTTCGGAAAGATATTTCGAAGTATTTTTTGTTTACATATTCTTACTTGATATAATTTAAAGATTTATTCACGATTCAACGCCTCAAAGAAATGTTTTACTTTTAAAACACAAAAGTACCTAAAGTGAAGAAAATAGCGTAAAGTAACATTTCATGTAGTTCCAACTTGAGAGTGGCGCAAACCCTGTTGCGAAGTCAATAAAGCGACCCCTTGACAGAGATTCTCAGTTTGAGTTTGAAACGCAATAGCGCGGGTTAACTTTGGACGTATTTTTTCGTGTGCCCGTTATACCCTTCAGCGTTTTGTTTTGTGAATGTCTTTGAAAACCTAAAAGTAATTACACAGAGGCGGAAGCACTGCAATGTAAGCAGCACCCAAGGCTGCAACCAGCTGGTCATGGTCATCACCGACTACGTCCCCGGCAACTTGACTGAAGTGTTCGAGCAGTACAACAGAGAGTCCGTTGGCAACAACACTTACATACCTGTGCGGGTATTTACCTACCTTATTGGGAAGGAGGTTACAAATGTTCGCGAAATACAGTGGATGGCTTGTTTGAATCGAGGTAAAATTTGTATTTTGTATTGATCTCTACTCTTTTATGTTCCTAGTGTTCACACACAAACACCTAAATTTTCAAATAACCTACCTGATAGAAGAAACAAGTTAAGCGTTTAACGTAAGGTATTTTAAAACCAAAGCTAAAAAAAACTAATGTTAACCGCCTACACAACCAACCTTACAGCCACCAACTACAGCTTACAAACTAGTCAGTTACTTGAGCTACCCTGTTTGTAACACCCAGTAAATAAATGACTATTAGGTAAGAACTAGTAATAACCTTATTACAATATACAAAACGCTCACACAAAACACACATCTAAATTCCCAGAAAACTAACCGCGACAAGGAGCTCATTATAATTCCTGTCTCTGGCGCTCATTTATACCTATGAATGTTGTGGTTTACGTCTAATTAAATACCATAGATTTAACCAATATTTTGGCAAAAAATGTAAAGATAAAAAATGGCATCACTGTATGAAATATGTCACATTTTCGAAAATTTCCAGACAGTGTTGCTACTTTTTAATTTCTACATTCTTGTCCGCGCTGTAGTTGGACTTTTCTACGTCTGCAGGGTACTTCGTCCACATCCACTCGGTGGAGGAGGTCCAGCAGCAGGTATTGAAGTACATCAACGTGATCGCGCGACCCATGATCCTCGAGGGGGAGAACCCGCCCCCCACCTGGACTCACGCTAACATCGACAGTACGGTGAGGTTCATCATTAATTACCTATCTTAGACAGTTAGATAGTCACCCTATTACACACAAGTATGAAATACATGCTAAATGCTAAATACTTATGTGTTAGGTACATGATTACATTTTCATTGTTTGTTTATATATATATATATATATATATTATGATTTATTTCTAGAAATTAGGATTACTATGATTCTCACACAAATAAATAAAAGTACATTATAAATTTTAGGGTACTAGTAATTATTAAATTTGCCTGCAATGGGTGACCTTATCGATAATTGCTTCGTTGCTTACTTAATGAGAAGATTTGAGTTTCAGTTCGTTGAATACCAACTCGTATCGTATCTACCTCGGTATTTCAGCAAATCTCCGCATGAACTGAATAAGCAAATACTGGTAACCTTGGCAAATAAACCAATAAAAGCTTTAGCAGATAAAAGCGACTGAAAAAACCTTTCAGATTCCAAAGCTCTGAAAGAAATGTTATTATTTATTTAGCGTCGTCGGAAGCTGAGCCGTATTCACGTAACTGAGCAATTTTAAATGTATAGGGTATGAAGTGAAGTCGGTTTGTAGTCGTTCGTTTTGTTACGGGAATAAGGGCTGTGGGCGATATTGCTCGCGCCCGCCCACAAGGCTGATACTAAGCGACTGAGGGAACAGGGCAGGGGGTAAACCGACCCGAGCGAAGCTCTTAAATTAAAAGAAGATGAAGTGATAACTGAATGCATGTTGACAAGGCAGGCCTAGTTTAGAGCAAGGCGGATCAGAAAAATACAGTGTGTCCGGGGAAGTTATAACATAATTTTAAGGGTGTATTCTATGATCAATTTCATCGATGAAAACACCCCATATGGGGGGTCGCAGCCTCACCCCCCCCTCAGTATGACGTTTTTAATTTTTTTTTTGCAAAAATCGACCCCGCCTACTTTTAAATTCACAGTTAAAGGTCTAAGGCTCACAGAACCTTCATTAAGGTCTTGATCGAAGGCTAAGTAGTTAGGCTACCTAAGTTACTAACAAAATAACCAAGTATTGCTTTTACTTTTTTTTTTAAAGATGATAAACCAAAAAAAAAACTTTTTTTTGTGCATTTTTTACGGTTTTTCAAAGTTTCCACAAAAAAATGCAGATACTTTTTTTTATTTTTTGTGTTTTATTGTTAGCTTTTAAGTTGTTCTCCAAATTGGTATTAGATTTATTTCTCTAGGTCTATTACTTCAGAAATTATCAACTACCAAAAAGACCCTTCGCTTTTACCTTTTAATTTAAGATTTCAGTTTAACCCACTTTTATTAAAAAATTAAGTCAATATTTAATTCTTTTGCTAGTTATTTAGGTAGCCTAGCTACTTAGCCTTCGTACAAGACCTAAATTAAGAGTCCTTTTACGCGAACAGTGGCGCCACTCTAGAAAAAAAAATATTTTCTAGTTAAAGCTGTGATATTACTAGTCCTGTATATTATAGATATTGTTTTTATTGAAATGTAGTATGGGAACATAGAATTCAACAAATTTCAATTTGCCATGTAGAGATTTCATGTTATTGCTAAAAACAATTAAGCTACTTTATCAAAATCAGTTCAGTACTTAGGTTTAGATATTCAAAGAACTTGATTACTTACTCATAATAAGAACATTACAGTTCACTTAAAAGAATTAGCATAAATTCTTAAATTTAAAAAAACTCTGTAAACTTACTAAGTATAATGTTATATTTGTGATTTATGTTTATGAATTATTATAATTATAAAACAAAAACTTTATATTTTCTAGAGAACCGCTACATGGGGTGTCAGTGGGGATCTTCAAAAGGTGAGAACATATTTGATACCCATCTTTTAATCATAAATCACACATTGTCTCCATAATATGGTTTGATTATTAGAAGTCAACTTAATTTCTTAACAAGTTTTAAAATTAATAATTATGTAAGTATATTTATTTCAATACCTATGAATGTTTTGTATTGGCAGGATTAAGGATCAAAAAAGCGTCATATCGTAATTGGGTTGACGAAATACATATGTGACGGAAAATAACGAATGGATGTAGAAAAGATATTTCGAGCTGATAAATAAAATTTCCTAGATTTGGCAAATTTGGGAGGCGATAAAAGTTTCTGGTCCCGACTACTGACTGACGTTAATTTGATTTTACTAACAGCGCTCGCAGTATAAAAGCGGCAGTACCTCCCACTGACTGGGCTAGATTGGTAAAGAAGCCACTCGAGGAAAACTTTATCAAATAAAGTGATCCCGTTTGCTAAACTTTTAGCGAAATACGGCAACAAAATTTCTTGTTCAGGGAGTTTCTTAATTGCTGGCAAAGGTTGAGCAATAATTAAAGGGGAAATTAAGTTTGATTGCCCGGAAGCGCGATGTCTCAACCCGCTTCGTCATTTTAATTAATTATAATAATAAAAATAGGAGACCAATAAATACGTTTTATTATGTAGATTTTTGTAGATAAAGTGTGTTTTTTTTATCGGTTTCAGCCTGACGAGGACAAACTAGTGACGTCAGTGGCAATACCAGCCTTCGACTACAGATACAATGAGGAACACAACGACGCCATTCTTCTGGGTGTAGCCGGCACGGATGTGCCCATCGACAGCATTGCGAAGCTAGCACAACCCCACCAGGTTAGCATCATAATAAAATAACAATACATATAATTTATTAAGTGAAGCTTAAACCTAACTATCCATACTTAATATTATAAATTGAAAATATTTTTTTACAGCTTGGCGTAAATGGTTATTCGTTTATCGTGAGCAACAATGGATACCTACTACTTCATCCTCTCCTAATTGCTACGGTTAGTTTCTTGATTTTATTTCATTAAAGTTCTAAGCTAACGAAAGGGCGCGGTTGGAAGTTTCAGATAAATACACGAGAATTATAATATAATCATTATCTTTTTTCTAGTTAACTAAAATATAATGTACGCAGACCATCCCGACAAAACAATGATTTTCAACACCTATAATATATATATATTAACCCTCTTATTCATAAAAAGTTAAAGAGCATTTTAGTTATTTGACGTATGTCAATTTAGACTGGATGTCACGTATTTACCATACATCAAACCAGAGAAGTAGACCTCCAGTAACGCTACTTAAAATCTACTGTATCTTTATGAATAAGGCGGTATGCCTTTAAACTGTATCATAGAAGTCGTCATAGGTAAAAGATTAAATTGTAATAATAGAGACATTTCAGATAAACGGCAAACTGCAAGAGAACTACAACAGCGTGGACTTCGTGGAGGTGGAGCAGGTGGACGACGGCAAGGGGTCCCGCGAGCTCGGGGACAAGATCAAGATGCTCCGGGAACGACTGGTCGACGGCATCGACGGACATATGAAGCTTGTAGAAGTACTCTACCATTACGATAGTATGAGGTAGGAAGGGTCTAATCATAAAGTGATTAATTGAATAGGTAAGTCATATTTTGTTTTAAGGTGTAGAAAGCTAACGCTAAACTCCTCGATCAAAATCAGAACGGCATGTTTCAAAACTTGTAAGAAGACATAAACTTTACCAAACTTTTCGACAAAGAGCAAACTTTATGGGAAACATCATACTCCGCTTGATATATCTCTTTGATAAAAACTTTGTTGTTTCTCAGGAGGATCGCGCGAGTGAAACACGATTATTTCTTCAACAAATTGGAAGGCACACCTTTCTCAATGGGTATCTCGTTACCTCGCGGGTACGGGGACACGGAACTTTTGCTCAAAGACAATCCTTTGGAAGCCAAACAAGGGAAGGAGCTGACCGGAATCAATGTCACTGATTACTTTAGATTTAGCTACAGAGTTCATCCGGACTGGTAAAATGAATTATGAACTTCTTGATCATTCATAATAATTTGTCAGTTTTCCATACTTTTATCAAATTAAATATTATTTTTATATTTTAGGGTTTACTGCAAGTACCATTATTTGGAAGGCCACGAAACACCTAATGCCGAAGTTGAGATTTGGAATTTCCTTGTAAACATCTCGAAGAATGAAATAGATATTATGAAAAGGCAGTATATTGAGGAAATACAAAGTTATCCGTTCAGTGTAGATAGTAAGAAAATTAAATAATAAAATATTATAGGTTTCGACGAAGTAATGCGATAAAAATAACTAAAATAATGTTACAGCACACTGCGGGAACGCAACGACGAAACTTGGAAAAGACGACTACTACTGCAACGAAGATCTGGTAAAGCAGCTGGTGTTTGACGCAAAGCTTTCAGCTCCGTACTTCAAGATTTGGAATGCATCTCCTGAAGAATGGGATCTTGCTAAAAAGTACAACGTCAGTGTTAGATTCATTGCTACAGGAAGTGGTCTCACGCGCTGGCACTACGTATTTGACGAGGCCAAGAATGAACACATTGATGACAACGGCGGAAGACACAAGGATTATGATGGAAAGTTAGTAAGATAAACGTCGTGGGACACTGTCTAACAATCTAATACTTACTGAATTTATCGTGAATGGAAAATATAAAAAAATATAGTTATAGATTCTAAATATGAAATAATAAAATCTTCTTTAAAATATTTCAGAGTTTTTGGAGATTTCTATTTCAACGCCATTGAAGAAACATGGTACAAAGCGGCAGTCCTACAGCATATGATCAATAAGGAATCCCTGGTAGTGGCAACACCACTTCCCGTTCTCGACGACACTATAAAAAACCGACCATCAATAGAAAATGAGAACGGCGATATTCCTATAACAGTTTCTTACGCAATATTCTACAAGGACGGTGATTCCGAGACCCCTGCTTCGGTTGTTGGCTTTCAATACTCTTACCTTCATTTCTTTGATAGGTTTATCGAACTGACAAACGCTGGTCGCGATGGAACAAAGGTGCGTCGTACGTTATTTTTTATATATTTTACAATACCTACTAGATTTTTTATAAACCCCTAAGTTTGGTTTTAGGAACTATCGTGTGATGGTGAAAATTACGACTGTTATATTGTGGACAGTTCTGGATATATTGTGCTTTCAATGGAAAAGGAGCAAGTCGGCCAATTCTTTGGCATAATGCATCCCTACGTGCTTCAGTCGTTTGTAGATAAGAAAATATTTGACCACGTCGAGGTTTTCAACTATCAGGCACTGTGCCCATTATCCACTATCAAAGAACCTAGTAGTGCATGGTCATTATCTTCGGTAAGAATTTTTTTTTTTTTTGAAAATGCTGTTATTTACTAATTAGTAGTTAAAATAAAATAAAACTTATGACAGATACATTTTAAACTATGTAACCATTATCTTAATATCAAATTTGATGTTATTCCTTATGGTATTTGAATATTACAGCCTTTCAGTATAGCTGGTAGTTTGATGAAGTGGCTTATAGCCGAGGCTGTGATTCTGATGTCGGACATTTACAATGGAAACATGTACGCGTACAGTGCTGTGATAACAGATGATGATGATGATGGTCAGTAAATGCTAGGATATAACCATCAATTTGAATGAATACAATGTAGGTGTATCGATGTTGTGGCTTTTATGATAGTTAAAATATAAGTAAGTACATATATTGTAGATAGATCAAGCTGGGTTTAGTAATTGATTTGTTATTTATGCCATACTTTGCGCGGTAAGACATCTTATTTAATGAGTAGTATAGTCCAGTAAAAAAAGCTACAAAAACATGTAACCAAATAAAGAAGTAGCCAAATTACAAAAATATATTTCGTACTATTGCTTTTTTTCCTGCTTAAAATTTTATTGACACTTAATGGTGGTTTAACGGTTAAGATTATTAAAATATAAACTATATGTAGTAGTGCTTTAAAGATAATTTGAAGCTCTAAGCATGAATGCTGAATAACAAAAAAAAATTGTTATAGGTATGCGGTATTGTGTTATATAAGCACGTTTTAGATGTCGCGCTCTTTCACAACAACTTAGGCATTCTCTGTTCTAGAATAACAAATAACATTTTCCGCTTGATACCTAACATGCTGTGCATGATCTCTCGCAGACTACCTCGATCTAATCAACAAAGCGCACGCAGAGACGAGCACCGCGCCAGCGCCGAACTACGGTGAAAACGACACGCTGTTCGCAAAGGAAGAAAAAGAAGAGACACTTTTCTCCTGCGATCACCGGATCTTTTTATATAAACTGAACGAAACCTACTTCCTTAACTCAATGGCGGTGGCCCCTATGGTTTTCGAAGACGAAGCCGGTGACTGCCACCCTCCGTACTGGGCGTCGATAGTGGCGAAGACGAATCTTCTCCTTGTGGTGGTTGAGAGGGGAGATTGGGTTTTCAACGAGGAGTGTGAGCAACCTCCTGATACTAAGCCAAGGCCTACGAGCAGCTCGACGACGAGTCGGGACCCCTGCCACAAGCTCGACTTGGGAAGGCTGCCGAGAAGGAGATTAGAAGGATGTTTCACCTATCATGATAAGGTAATTGGACTTTTTTTAGTGTGGATTAAGCAGGTTAACATGAGTTCGGCAAGGTGTAATTGCGCGATCCAATAATAAATTTCAAGATCCGCAGAGTTGCATAACTAAAGTGGCAAAAGGCAGGGTACATAGATTGACTAACAGATAGATGATCGCTGTGCCTGTAAATTATCGAGAAGCGACCGCGCACCAGAAGACGCAAAGTAGGCAGACCCCCAAAAAGGTGGTCAGACGACCTGGTGAAGGTTGCGGAAGTACACTGGATTAGAGTCGCACAAGAGGTGGGTATTACCAATATCCAGCTTTGGCCGTCTTTCGGCTGAGATGAAATATCTAATACAATGATTGTATATTTTGTTCCCAGGAGAGAAACATAACAGCGTGCGGCATGGGCAGCCTCGCTCGCGCGGACCTCATCTTGTTCTTTACCACCGTCGCTTTAGTCGCTCTGTTTACCAGCTTGTTACAATAAATATCTGTTAAGTTTTCTTTCACTTGAGAGTTTGTACCTTTGTTACTGGCAATTAAACTTGTTGCACTTTTGTGTGTTTTTTTTCTTGTTTACAGAAGTTCTTAGAAATAATTTTCACAAAGAGAAGCAAGCATTTAAGTTACATTGGATGTTTTCACTAAACATTAATTATTAAACATAAATTAAGTTCACTAAATTGGAAATTTCAAATTGTGAAATAAAACATAGGAATAATAAATTGAACCAATTATAAAATAACCAGATACGCTTATTAATACAAATAAAACATAATATTGAATGAAAACATTACAAGTAAGGGATGATACAAACAAATTAATCAGAAATGAATGCCAATCATACTAATTAAAAAAAAAAAAAAAGACATCGACCAACCAACACTGATACAGTGACACTATGACCTACTCAACTTGAAAACAAATCGATGCGCTACCTGCTGCAGTCTGTAATGTAACCTAGCACATCGCACTTTTAGCTTATAATTTACAGTTCATATTTGCTTGGCTAGCTCCATGGGATGTAATCATGGGACATTGAGCAGCAAGCGATGAACTACAATCAGTTGTCGGGAGGCAGGCACTACGCATGCGCGTCACAAGCCCCTCGCGACTGCGCTCTGAAATTACTGAAACCCTGTTAACAATTTTATACGCAGAAAAGAGTTCTTACAATCAAAAATCTAATGTTCATTCAAAGTAGAAAAATTGGAGTGTAGTTCTGATGTGCAAACTCTTTAAAGCAATCGGTTTCCTTTTGCTGCTTTCTTCGGATTTCAAGGACTGCTCGGTCAGTGCTCAATATGATGCCACTGGCAAAATATCGCTTACTACGTGAGTACCTACATTAGATAGTCTTTTGTTTTTATTGTTATAAGACAGCAAGCAATGTTGCGAATGAAAAAGAACCGCAATCACAGAAAGTCAATTAAAGGTAGTTTATTTGCGCTGTAACAACTAGTTTTGTAATGTAACAGTTACTACTGAGGAGTTCGTACTACACCGACACGATCATTGTACTGTCGGCCAAGTAGGAACGCCCACTATATAAATTATTTCTTTTACTAGATAACTTTGAGTTATTGTTATCCTATTTATGAGCGCGGTCTTTCTCAATTTTTTGACATTTATTTCTTAGAATTGCAAAAAGTTTACTAAGTTACGAATCTGTCATAACATAACTTTAAAATCTTAGTAGGTTTTTATATACCTACTTACAGGAATGTTTTGTTTAATGCAGGGTGCAAGCTTGGGCTGTCAAGCTCGGTACAGAATTATATCATTTTGGAGAATTCATTACCAGAAAAAAAGAAGTTCAAGATGTAAGTTTTTAAAAAATAAGTAAGTTTTATAATTATATCACGTTATTAAATTACAAGTCGACCCGGCGAACTTCGTACCTCCTAATCTATTTCTATGTTGTCCATGTATTATACGTATAAACCTTCCTCTTGAATCACTCTTATCTGTTTAAAAACCGCATCAAAATCCGTTGCATACTTTTAAAGATTTAGCATATTATTTAGATACAGACAGACAGCGGCTTTGTTTTATACTATGTATTGATATTGATTCGTGACATTACATTTTATTTGTCAGAGCTTTAAGTCCGCCCAAATTGAGACAAGAGATGGAGAGAAGCTGGTACAAAGTATGGCGGATGATATCAGGGCTATGATGGAGCTGAAGGTGAGCGCAGTCAAGCGCATCGTCGAGGCCGCCGAGAACATGGCCTTCGACAAACAGAACGAGCTCGTTCCTGAAGACTACCAGTTCTATAACAGCAAAGAAATGGACGAGCCTTACGACGATATGTCCATCACTACCACAGCAGAACCAGACTTTAATTTAGAGAACTGGTTTGTCCGACCTCCGACCAAAAGCGCTCATGTCGCGCCAAACGCTCACTATTCCGACATTCCAGTAAATATCAACTTCAGTAGCGTTCACGTGCCTACCAATGTCTATGCTTGGGGTAAGACACGATCAACTTTAACTAGAATTGTTTTTTTTTTCTCAAAATCTGACACAGAATTTTCTTAACAGCACCCGAAGTCATCAAGGGCATCCACTGGTCTGAGGGCCTGGACACGCATTTCATTAACAACTATCAGAGCGATCCAACTCTGTCTTGGCAGTTTTTCGGCAGCTCTACGGGTTTTATGAGACATTATCCAGGTATTCAAATGGTTATAAGAAGATTCTTATAAATTGAATTCTTGACAGTTTTATAAAATATCTTTTTAATTTTTTTTCCAGCAATGAAATGGCGAGCAGATCCAGTAGATATATACGATTGCAGAACAAGGGCTTGGTACATGGAAGCGGCAGCCAGTCCAAAAGACGTCATAATATTAGTGGACAGAAGTGGGTCCATGACTGGGCAACGTCGCGACATCGCCAAGCACGTAGTCACAAATATTTTAGACACTTTGGGAAATAACGATTTTGTCAATGTTTTTACATTTGCCGATACTATCGAAGAAATTGTACCGTGCTTCGAAGATTCTTTAGTGCAGGTACAGTTATTATACAAAAAGCTTTATTCACGTATCCATAAATCTTAATATTTATTATAAAATTTTATAATTTCAGGCAACTTTGGGAAATTTGCGCGAATTAAAATTGGCACTTGATAATTTTGACACGATGGAGATAGCAAATTTTTCAGCTGCACTGACCCGGTCATTTGAACTTTTGGAAATATATCGAAACAATAGTGGAGGAGCAAACTGTAATCAGGTAAGCTGTTAGTTTATAAAGAACTAATCCATCCGGCGAACTTCGTTCCGCCTTACCCTATTTCTATGTTTTGCATGAATTCATCAAAACCTTTCTCTTTAATCACTCTATCCTTTAAAATAAACAATCAAAATCCGTCGAATAGTTTTAAACATGCATACATAGGGACAGACGCGAGAAGCGACTTTGTTTTATACTATGTATTGAAACATAAAACAAAGTCAACAACTTAAGGAACTAAATGAAAACTAAATGTTACCTTGTGATATTTAAGGCAATAATGCTGGTGACCGACGGCGTCCCTTACAACTACAAGGAACTATTCGAGAAGTTCAACTGGAAGTACGAGACACCGGTTCGCGTGTTCACGTACCTGATAGGGCGTGAGGTAAAGGTAGTACCCACTCCAGGTATTACTGTGTGTCGTAGCCATTGTGCGGACTGCATAATGCCACCCCTTCTTACCAGTACTCCTTGAATGTGGTACCTAATCTCTATACTTATCTATACTAATCCTTCAAATGTATCGTTTAAATGTGCTTTCTTATTTATTTATTATGTACATTATCCTTTCCTTTATATAATGCTTACTGCTTTTAGTGTAGTCTTTTGATTTTTTAATATAATAATAGTGTGATGTGTTTGTGTTTGAAGTAGATAAATTTTGTAGAAAATTAAGTACTAACCTACCTTTTTCGGCATGCCAAAAATTTATTCTTCTTTCTTATTTTAGTATGTATTACAAAATATCTTAATTTTTACTGTACATAAACTTGAATCCATATATTTAGTTCTAGTATAGCAAATTAGCGCTCTTAATTTTACAAAAAATCGAACAAATAATCACACACATATAGTAACATTAAACACACAAACAGCACTACACCATACGTCTAGGAATCATTAAGCTTTGTATACGTTTGAGTGTGTCTATAGGTGGCTGATGTACGGGAGGTCAAGTGGATGGCGTGTGCGAACAGGGGGTTCTACGTGCACCTCAGCACGCTGGCGGAGGTCCGGGAGAGGGTGCTCGAGCACGTCAACGTGCTGGCCCGGCCTCTGGTGCTGCAGCGGGAGAAGCACCCTATCGTCTGGACTCCTGTCTACGCTAATGTTACGGTGAGAAACTGATCTAGCGTTCATTCATTTATTCATCCAAGTTCTCTTTCTTGCCTAAGTTGCCGCAGTGTCTGAAGACAAAAGTCTACGATAAATTAGTTTTAACAGTGATGACTTGCGGAACCGAGACATGGTCGCTAGCTATGGGCCCAATCAGAAGCTAAAAGTCACTCAAAGGGCAATGGAAAGGGCTATGCTCGGAGTTTCTCTGCCTGATCACATCAGAAATTATAAGATCCGCAGAAGAAACATATAACACGGTTGCGATCTCATCAGCAGTGTATGTCTTCCGAATGAAATTATGATACTTATAATACAGATAAGAAAGTCAGTATGCAATCGTTTGTCCTTGTTTCAGGACCCGAAAGTTGCAGATTATTTATGGGATCAGCGCGAAAGAGCTGAGCAGAAGGAACGTTTTATGAGTCAGAGACGAGACAAAGCCCTCTTCAACTCCGATAAAGAGCAGGAACGTAGATACAGAATAACACAGGTATGTAATGCACGTGGCTGAGACAGCAAGCACGTTGAATACCTACAAGTCAGGTGGCTCGCGACTCTCACGCTATTTATTAAAAAAAAAGAAACTTCATTAACTTGTATTTACAATTTTTTTCTAGATGAAGCAGGGTCAATACAGCGAGATTGGGAACTCGCAATACCAACTAATGACTTCAGTGTCTATGCCAGTTTATGATTTGCGTCATAATGAGGTACGTTTTTCTCACTAATAAATGTACAGTTCTATAACTAAAAAGAAGAGACTAATGTATCAATAGTACTCATATGGCGTGCGAGGAGCTGTTTAAAATTGTGTCTTTCCAAATTCTAAATTGCCTAATGCCTGCATGCCTAACTCCCAGTTTCTGTTTCATATTATGGATTGGATATTTTCTACTTATTGGACGTAAGCTTTATGTTTTCATTTATTATTATTATTGTCTCCATACTTTAACCAATTTCTACTGTCTGTTTTATTAATAACAATTCCTTTTGTTTGATGGTTTCCCCTCAGAACATCACAGAGAATGTACTGATAAATGAAGCTTACTGGGTATCAGTTACGAAAGAGGTATTACAACTACACTTAGCAAGTTTTGATGATTTAATGTAAAGTTTTTGCAAGATAAAAAAAAGTTTTTATCATTTAGTTTTTGGATTTCAGTAAAGATCTATTGTTCTTGGCCCCGTTAGCGATGCATCAGTCCTCGATAGACGAACTGTGCGCGGCGCACGCGCGGGCCCCGCCTCGCGCCGCTCTGCTTGTAGCGTAGCTTCCATAGTCCGCTAGCGTAGACCACTAGGGTGACACTACTATCTTCTTGTATGCAACAGTTACCATTACTACATTACACGTTGTATGTGAACAATACATTTTTGCCTGAGCTTAGTCATGTAATGTCTTTGTAGAGACATTTTTAAAGATTGATTTGTTACAAGAAGTAAATGTAAATACTTTTTGAATCAAAGACACGAGCAGCCCGATGGTAGACTCATGCGGGGCCTTACAAACTTACTTTATCTAATGTTTGACTTTCCACTATTTTACTCCGAATGATAAACTTTTGTGATCAGACCTTTAGTGTAAATAAGTCTTCTTGTTAAATTGAGAAGACATTCTTGATTTAGAGAGTATGTTGTTTAACTGCATTTACGTATATGTTATTTATTTATATTTTATTGCATTCGTCCGTCCACAACCAATCGCAGTCTGTAGAGGAGAACGGCCAGAAAGAGGTAGGCTCACGCTCAGAGATTACTTCCTGTGGGACGGCTGCCTGGCGACGGATGCTCGACTCTTGGCAAGTGGTGCGATCACTTCTAGTACAACTTACTATGCTCAGACATTGCTCCACATGTCAAGGTTCAAAAAGTTACTTACTAAGTTATTTAATTGTTCTTTTTACATTTTCAAGGAGCATTTTCGGACTAACTTGGGGATTTGGTTTCCTGTTGCAATCATCAGGCTATTTTTACAATAAATTTTGTTTCTATGGTAACTTTTAAAACAGAAACTTGATTTTAATTAAATCAACGTTTAATTAAAAGACTACCAGTAATACTAAGGTAGTTGCTGGTGCAATTGAGTCATTTTAGTTTTTTATATGTAGATTTGCTAGAACCTATAACCATGGAATACTATTATTTTAGTGTAATTGATATTTGCCCAACGGGGCGTAGATGCTATTAAGAAATATAATATTTAATACGACGCTAGCTCTAGCAGATTTTGTAGATCAATGATGTGATATCTATATATCTACACGTAGCTAATGATTTCATGTTTTGTATCTCGATTAGAGGTTTTTTTGGGATTTTAACTTTGATATACTACGTAGTGTCTAGTATTTTTTGATAAGAGAAAGATCCATTGTTTATTTATTACTTAAAAACGTAAGCATTTAAGAGTAGAATATAGAGAAGTAAATATTTTTTCAATAATAGTTTATTTACATTTCAGTATAGTATTTACGTTAAAGTAATTTAAATTAATAATCACTAAGAAACACATCTAAAACTATGCAAACAATTTTCAGATGCGTATCGCTAGATTATTAGGAGTAGCGGGCACAGACGTGCCGCTCTCCGAGATACAAGCCCTGATGATGCCCTACAAGGTAATTAACTTAATACAAAACTATATATACATACAACGTCTTTTGCTCTATAGGCATTAAAGGCTTTGTAATAAGCACAAGAAGGTATTTAACCAATGTGTGCTGCCAGTGATGACATACGGTTCTGAAATGTGGTGCTTCACTATAGGGCTTATGAACAGGCTCCGAGTAGCTCAACGAGCCATGGAGCGGGCTATGCTCGGGATTTCTCTGCGGGATCGAATCAGAAATGAGGACATACGCAGAGAAACCAGGGTCACCGACATAGCCAAGCGGATAAGCTCGTTGAAGTGGCAATGGGCAGGTCATATAGCCCGCAGAACAGATGGCCGCTGGGGCCGGAAAGTTCTCGAGTGGAGACCACGGATCGGCAAGCGCAACATAGGACGTCCACCGACCAGATGGACGGATGATCTGCGCAAGGCTGCGGGTCTACGCTGGATGCAGGCCACCTGCGATCGGTACAGATGGAGAGCCTTGAGGGAGGCCTATGTCCAGCAGTGGACGTCCTACGGCTGAAATGATGATGATGATGTAAATAAGCACAAAAAAATAAATAACATTGTTCCCAACCAATCACACCCACAAGTGTCACACTGTGACTGCTATACAACGTCATTCGTCCTAAAGGTATAGGCTTTATAATAAGCACAAAAAATAAATAACATAAAAATACATAATTTGTGTTTCAGATAGGAGTCAACGGATACGCATTCATAGTAACAAACAACGGCTACATACTAATTCATCCGGACCTCAGACCCGTGGTGCGTAGCCTTAAATAAAAGCGAAAGCATTTTTGTCACACGAAAATAGACAAATTCTGATAAATAAATAAAAAAACTATAAAGAAATGATATAAATTGCAATGAGTTATTTATATTTCACAGTACCAGCAAATACTGAAACCGAGCTACAACAGCGTGGACATGATAGAAGTGGAGCTGTTCGATGACGACAGGGGTCCCAGGAACTTCAGCAAAGAATTGACAGCGGTAAGTACCTACCTATAGATCACGGTTCATAGAAACATGTTTATCATACTTAAAAAAGCAAGTACTTCTATAATTATATTTGTTGTTACAGCTCCGGAAAGAAATAATAGACCAAAAAACAGGAAATAAGGCTATGAATGTAAAATATCATCTGGATGAAATGGTAAGTTTTTGATGAGTTTTTGTTTGATTTAAAACAAAATAAGATAATTATTGCCGTGATGGAAAAGTATTACCTATAACTCATTTATCAGTCTTGGTTTTAGCACAGATGCAACGGTTTTTTTATGACTACATCTACATACTTATGTGTTAAATTTCCGTTTAGCCCTCCGTTGCCTAACACTACGTATAGCTTTATATGCGAAAGGGGTGGTATTCGTTTTTGCACAATTCTTGTATTTGTACAAGTGATATAACCGAAAACTTATCAAACAAGAACGATAAGAGCATAAATTTAAAAATATTACAGAAACGCGTATCTCGAGGCAAGAAGCACTTCTACTGGACTGGAATATCAGACTCCCCCTTTACTCTTGTGGTGGCCATACCCGAGAACTACGGCCGGCACCGCATCACGCCGCCGCCCACGGATGACATCCACCGCCTTTCACTGACGTCGAAAAACATTTCTGCTCGACAATACCTGTCCGATAGGTGGAGCGTACATCCGGATTGGTGAGTTTATTTTTGTCTTCAACGATTTATTCCCAGTAGAGGTTTTCTTCAGATAGATATTATTTCAGATACGCTGCAAATAGTGCTCGACCGACGGTCAGCGCTAACGTCGTCGGTCGGACTTAGCTACATTATGGCTGGATTCAGTGTCACGCTGACCACTCACTGAACGTCAACGCTGATAGCCGAATATATGCAATTATAGGAAGCGATGTTGAATAACGCCACAGAATAGCTAATAGTAGCAGATAAAGCGTAGATATCAGCGCGGACGATTTCGTATATATTGACGGTCAGAGATCGTCAGAGTGACACTAAAACCAGCCAATATCTATGCAAACGTAACTGTACGCTCGTAGCTTAGCACCATCATTAGCCCTGCAGTATACGCGTTCATGCATTTACATATATATAAAGCTACGTTATACTGACGTCAGGACTGACCGATGGTCGAGCACTATTTGTAGCCTTGGGAAAGCGTTTCGAGAAGAGAGTAGATAGCAAGAGTTAAAAAAGCTTTTAAGTTTTTTTTTATCAAGACCGGTATCCGATACGAAATATTTTAGGTTGTACTGTCGTCACTACGAGAAGACCTTCTCATCTCCGGAAGAAGAACTACTCTATTTCTTAGAGCGAGTGGCCAAGCCTGGATGGAGGTGGCCGGCCAAACCACGCCCACCTGAGCACCACAAGAACAAGAATGGCCACGAAAGACACAACGGTAAAATTAAACCCAATACTGATTCACTGATCAAATCAATTACCTATTTAATCAATATATATAAAACTCTTCCGTTACTGACTGACTGACTGACTGACTGACTGACTGACTGACTGACAGACAACGCAGAGGCGAAACTACTGTGCGTAGCAGGCTGAAATTTTGCATGTAGGTTCCTTAGGGAGTGTAGGTGAGCACTAAGAAAGGATTTCCCAAAATTCCCTTGGGAACGGGAAAAAACGAGATTTTGGTGTTTATGAGAAATCTGCGCGGGTTAGACCGCGGGGCAGCCTCTAGTTAAAATATATAAAACTCTTCCGTTACTGACTGACTGACAGACAACGCAGAGCCGCAACTACTGGGCATAGCGGGCTGAAATTTTGCAAGTGGGTTCCTTGGGGAGTGTATGGAAGCACTAAGGAATATTTCCCTAATTTCCCTAGGGAACGGAAAAAAACGGGATTTTTGTGTTTATGAGAAAACTGAGCGGGTGAATCCGTAGGGCAGCCTCTAGTAACACTATATAATTAATCCTATAAGAATGTGTAAGAAGAATTGACTATTATAGTGAGATGCTTGTTTGTTCTCCAGGATCATCCGACAGCAAAGGAAACGGCAAAGTGCCAAATATTACACCACCAAGGAATGAGTATTATTGTAAGTCGTGAACATGAGACCACTTTTGATAATAAAGCAACCAATACCACCATACAACCAGAACCCCGAAACTTCTTTGATTTCTCAGGATAAAATTCTTACATAGAAATAAATAACAAATTCCTACGATCGATTCGAAAATGACGCTGTAGTGCTTAGCAAACATATACTATGTCTGGTCTGGTAGGCTTTACTCAGGGTTAAAATACTCTTAATAAAAGCATTTAACAATGACAGGTGACCACGGCCTCATGCAGGCGTTGGTCTACGACGCACGCAACACGGCTTGGTTCAACAAAAGCATTTCGGAATCAGCATCCAACGAGAAAGAGTAAGGCCATTTGTTTTGATACTAACTTGGGATTCCTAGGGGATAAAAGCCACAATCTAAATTATTTTTGATTTTAGAAGAAGGAGACAGCTTTGTAATATGAAGATACTATTTAAAATGCACCTATACCACGTAGTAATTGCAATACTTATTTTTTTTTTATAAATATTGTAAGTAAGTAATTTAATAAAATACTCTGTAAAATTAGACAATATGATCTACTTTTTGCACTTGACTTACCCCAGAACTTTATGTTATCTTATTTGGCCTGGATAGCCCATTGACAAAAGTGATTGGATTGTTGCCGAGGTAAAGTACACATTTTAGGTTATTACTATTGTACAAGATTCAGTATTAAGCTTTCCGAAGATTCGTAAGTATTTAAAAATAATGCAGCCCTGGATGAAAATTGTAAGTTGGTTAATGTGTCCAAATAAACGTCCTTATTGAATTAGTTTTTTTTTGTTTATAATTTAGTGCAATCCCTAAGGATATAGATGAATGGGTGATATATATTTCTCATATTATTGACTAGGTCCAATGGAACAATTGGACTATTTGTAGTAACGCTTTATTGATTACGGTTCATAAATATACCAAATACCTACACAAAATTGTTTTCTCATTTTGTATTACTTTCAGTGTTTATAGGAAACCAATACTAAGTCTATATAGATTGCTTTTATTACAGGGCTGAATTCACCCAAAGATTCGGGTACATCGTGGCGTTCCTGTCAACGCACGCTGGGCTCACGCGCTGGCAGACACATCCACCCAGGAACGACCAGGATAATGACAAGTTAGTGCAATTCCTAGTTCATAAATAATTGATAAGTAACTGCTGGCCCGGTAAACTTCGTACCACTTTCGAATTAATTTTTTCCCGATATTTTTTTATTGAGGAAGAGACAAATCCAATAAATTAATATCGTTTTAATCTGTACAGACGTTCTTGCGTTATAAGTTGTATATTGTATGTAACTAACACGATACTAATAATAAAGTTGATAAAGCAGTGCTATAGTATTATTTTTTGGAGATCTAGGAATCACACTTAAAAGTTTCTTTTAGCATTAATAGGCATAACATCTTCGTATTACTATTCACTAATCAGTGGTATTACTTTCAGGCAACAATTTGGAAGGCTATGGCCAAAATCAATAGACGAGGTCTGGTACAGGCGCGCGGTCGAGCAGCACTACGTCGACCCACTGAGCTACGTCTACAGCGTTGAAACTAACTCTGACAAGTTTCCTCTCAACGTTACTTCAGCCATTATCACTGCTTCTCATGCGGTCATACACGCTGATGGACACAGGAAGGCCCCAGCGGCGGTAGTCGGCTTTCAGTTCAAGCATGAGCGTTTGAGTGAGTGGTTCGAGAATATTACGTCCTCGGTAAGTAGGATCAAATATCAAATGCGCTATAGATGAACCACATAACTCTAGAAAATTAAGCTCGTGTCCGTTTTGCTCCGATTATCATTAAGTAACGTCACGTGGACTGACGTGGGCAGAGCCCACGCCCTCCGCCCTTACATACATACCTACTGCTACCCTCGGGTAGGGATGCTCGATGTTCGCTGATCATCGATAATAAGAGACAAAACATCGATGTTTTAACATATACATACACAATGTGTTGATGTAGAATCATTTGACAGAGGAGGGCTCGTTTGGGGGCCTCTCCAGGCGACTATTGTCGTAAGGCAAGACAAACATTCGTTTACCTGAGCCAATTGGTGAGCACCCTGAACTACCTCGCCTCTCACAGTATAGGATACTTTAACAAATAAGGTATCAAAAGCAATTAGATTAGATGTAGTCTAATTGACTTTCAATAAGTGATATCTTGTATCCTATATTGAATAAAGAATTGGACCGGAGGCGCGCCGCCTATACAAAGAGTTGTCGGCGCGCCTAATCGACCATACTGGTGATCAGCGGGCTGGCTCATACCTGGGCCAGCGCATCAGCCTGGGCCATTCAACGTGGCAATGCAGCCAGCCTGCTGGGCACCGTGCCGCCGGGTGGTGGTGATCTGGAAGCAGTGTTCTATTTATAATTAAGTATGTGTTTTATTATTCATAAAGAATTATTTGAATTTGAATTTTATATTATATTTTGAATAACATCGATTTTACAAAAACTTTATCGAAGTCGGGCTCCTAGAAGAAATGGATTTCTCACATTTACGATCAACAACCCTCAACAAAATCTGTAATCTATAAAATAAATGCATCCACAAATTATTTTATCAATTTCTGAAAGCAACGAAACATAAAAAATAAAACATTTGCTAACCCTTATCAATGTCTGTAAAAACATCGATGTTACCTGACATCGATGATCATCGAACATAACATGACATGTTGTGCTATCTATGTCAACATCGATGTACATCGATGTTTTCTCAACATCGGGCATACCCACCCGCGATCCATGAGTTATGTGGTTCATCTATAGTTTGTTAATAATATTCAAACCTTAGCAGTACATTCTCAATTTTTTTCATTTTGTTTAGTGCGAGCACAACAAAGAATGTCTAAACTGCCTCTCGGAAAACTGGGACTGCTATCTTGTGGACAACAACGGCTGGGTGATGGTCAGCGAAGACTCCTCGCAAACTGGACAATTCTTCGGCAAGATCCGGCCTGACATCATGACGAGACTAGTCGAGGACGAAGTCTTCAAACCTGTGCACATCGTTGACTATCAAGCGGTCTGCTTTAGAGAGAGGAAGACTACCAACCCTGCTACGGTTCTTTCTACGGTATAATTTTGTTTCCTTTTGACCTATTTTGTTTTCTCATTTTTGAATGCATGCAGTGCTGTGCTATTCCGGCTGGTCTGTCCTTCTGTGGTCGCTTGGTTTAAATCCGCTTGCCAGCCGCATCGGGAGCGCCCCTGAACCACCTCGCCTCTTGCAGTATAAGATACTATGTTTTAAGGTATTCTAAGTATACTTGTAATAAGTTATACCTTAATTTAATCTAATATATTGAATAAGAAAGAAAGAAGTGAATTAGAAAATTTAAAATATATACTACATGGCAGTCAAATACTATAATATGAACTCTTTTTTTTTCATAAACTACAGCCACTAGAGAACTTACGGCTTGTGATCGCGTGGTTCCTGGCAACAACCGTGTGGTTCTACAACACTGTAGCATTCGCTTTTGCCCAAGAATCCAGTTACTCGTTTGATGATGGTAAGTTTTTTTTGAATATTAGATGAAGATAAAATAAAGTGGAATAAAAAAAAGAAAAGAAAAAAGCCATGAATTCCTTAACATTGTGTTAGTTGTGGATGGTGACAAATTGCAAATAGATGTTGTACGTGCGCGATCCGTCGGCATGATCTGTTAAAAATGCATGTCTTCGGAAAACAGCCATAAATGTGAGAATATTAGATTACATCAGGCACACAAGATATTGTTGCTTACTATCTGTCAAAGAAATGTGCATGAAAACTTCTATTGTCTCAACACTCCACAAAACTACCTATAGAGTTAAACATTTAACAACATTTATAGGAAAAATGCATAAGATACAAAATTTTTGAATAATAATTTATATGGAAAGAGTATCAAAAAAACTTATATAGCATGTGCAAGAATAATTGATTTTAGAACACTACCAGCAAAAGAAAAGGAAGAACAAAATTAAGTTTTAATTTCCTTAAGATCTTAGATCTTCTAAATTTGAAACACGGAGTCTACAATTGGTCTTGTAGTAGTTATTGAGAAACAAAGTAGTAACGACTCCATCTTGTTTTCAGAGTATGTAACACCCACCGGTGAGTCTAGAGTGAGAGCACGTAGAATCACTTCCGGCGATTCGGCGCCATTTTAACTAACTCCATGTAGATATCGACCCCGGAATGAGCATGTTTTCCCTTTACACACGACAATTTTATTAACAACTAGCTTTTATCAGCGACTCCGATCACGCTCTTTATTATCTGCAGTGGTTATATGTAAATCTGATACTACTGAACCGAGAACTTGTTGCTTTGTTCGAGTTAGGATATGAACTCTCCAAATCACATTCATGGGTCCAGTAGTTCAGTTTACCGTTTATCGTGTCCAAAAAAACAATGCTTAGAATAGAAACACATACATACCTACCTACTTTGTTTAAAAACCCGTCTTTATGGTCTCTACTAGATATTAACCGATGGCATACTTTCCCTTTTTAGATAAGTCAAAAAAGTTTGATGCATGCATGGAACCCATATATCGTACACGCAAACAGTTTTGTTAGAGGTCGAATTCTCATCACCAAATGATCGTAATTGAATTGCTAAGGTTTTTGTTCACCATTGCTACTTTCTTTGGGATTTACGAGAAATCAGGCTTGTAAAAGCCGCAATAGTTAACGAAAGCGCTAGCAATGGCATTTGAATCTAATCTTATTTAGTAAAAAGACTTAACTTGACCCCTTGTTAATTATAGAATCTAACTCTTTATATTTCTCCATTCAAAAAATCAATTATTTTATCTGAATTAACGTTTTACATACTGACATGCACAGCCGAACACAATATTCTATGAAATGTCTGATTTTAAGAGTACCTACGTATTATATCATCATCAATACACAAAATTGAGTGCGCATGAGAAGCTGATAGCTCCAATCACTTTTAATTAACTTGTATATTGAATCTTTTTGTATCTCATTTTTAAATTGCAACCTTTGAGAATATTATGGTAACCAAAGACGTGTTCTTATTCTTTCTATACTTTTAACAGATTTTTCTCAATCAGGATCCTGGTCCACTTTTGCATGTATATATAAAGCCATTTTAATTTAATGATCAATTTTAAACTTCTTTGCATGAAAAATCAAAGTAGGATACTAACAAATAAATAAACCAAACAAATAAATTCTAGTAAACTACCAATTCTACGAGAACGACGAAGAAAACGACGATCAGTATCTCTCAAAGCAACCATCAAGGACTTTGGAGCGAGATTTTGAGAAATTAGTTCTCATAAACAGAACGCGACCGACTCCCTGCGACCGAGAGATGTACCTTTATCAACTAGACTACAACAATCTGGACGCAAAACTGAACAAACCGTTGAACGACTGCAAGAGGCCGTTCTACGCTCAGCTAGTCAACTACACCAACATGCTGATGATAGTGGTGGACGCCGTTTGCCCTAAAGAAGAGGTGCCGGCCATGTCGGTCGATGCCACCGAGGTGCAATACAACGAGTCCCTGCCGTGCCTGAAGCACATGCACCCGCTGTATAGGAGGCAGCCATCCTCGTGCATTAATAATCATACGGAGGTGAGGATAACATGAATTAGGTTCTAGTTTTAAAGGAGATTGACCATTTTTGTATGGACGCTGGACCAAGGCTGCCCAGCATTGAATCATAGTGCATAATGTTCATTAGACTAACAGTAGTCTGTAACCTAAAGCGCTTAAGAATCTATCCAAGGAATATTGAAAAATAATCTATTTTACATTGACGAAAAATCCTAACCAACAGCTTATTTTAAAAATAAAAGACGGTGTATCATTTAAAATATCAACATTTATTTAAGGATAAACATTTTAAAATACCATATCAATCGTCATCATCATCGTCGTCTATAATTATGGAATCTAAAAATAAAGCAGGGCGCCTCACAACGTCTTGGTGCCTAGCCCATCCCAAAAACCAAACTAGGCAAACAACGTGGGCACAACTGCCGATCGTTCTTCGCCCGATATAACATGAGCAGCAATAATGTTGAACAGAATCGAGCCCATGATTGTTCTCGTCAATTAAAATATAGCAATGATACACTTTTGCCGATGTATGTCTGCTCTTTTCCAAGAGCGAAGTTAGACTGCAATACAAACAAAAGGGCACGTGCGCAAGCACGCAGGTATAGCGAAACCCAGCGTGCGCGAAAGAGATAGGCACATACCAAATCTGAATATGAGCAAGAGAGACTTTCGATTTCTCTAAATTCTGGCAAATCACTCTTTATTTATCATTTTCATATAGAACTTGCTACAAAAAAAAGTTGCTTCGAACGAGACTAGTGAGGTCGGAACCGGACTCGGGAGGTAGAATAGGTAAGATAATAATAATATTATTTAACATAAACGATAAAAAACTATATATCAAATGTAAGATCACCAAAAAAATAAGTTTTAAGGTACTACGTATATATTATAAATCCGTGGTTTTAATTTTTATTTTTTATTTTTCATATATATATCTCTTCATGTGAAGAAGAAAAAAAATATTCACATGCGTGGGCAGCATTTGGTCCAGAATGGTCAATCTCCTTTGATAGTTGAATTTGCCTAACTGAATTATTTTTAAGTCGAGTGTTCTGCGCACACACAGTGAGCGTAGTTTGGTATGCGTTCTCGGGTAGCTCAAGCTCAACACTCGAGAGGTGCTGTACTGCTGTTATCTAAAACATCTATATCCCTGCTCAATATAATAAATATGAAACTAACGCTGTCTCTCTGTGTGTTACGCTTTTACATCAAAACTGCTGAACTGATTGTGATGAAAATTGGAAGATAGCTTAGAACCACGAGATGGCCATAGGATAATACTTTTTATCCCGAAAATCCCACGGTAACGAAAAAAAATACTTTGAATAACGTTAGAGTAAGAGATAATGCGGAGAAAATTTATTATAATTTTAGGAAAGCAACATCGACATGTGCGGGCGCGGCAGTCTCACGCAGAGCCAGCTGTGGATCCCCATCGCTCTGCTGGCTTTCAGCAGGCACTTGTTAAACTAAACGAAGACAAACGATATCAGCTAGTCAAAGATTTACCTACGAATGTTATTATTATTTTGATAGGCCTGTGTTATGCCTGTGAAATTTGCTTTAGAGATGCTACGATGGTCTATTACAATCATTACCTATTTTGTTGGTACAGGTAATTTATTAATGTGATGATATTATAATTTAATTTTAGTTAAAAGTCCCCAAGTTAGGAAACTTTACATATCTTGAAATTAATATCCATATTAAATGTTAAGCTTTAAATTTTATGGAATAGATAAAATATTTATATTATAGTTGTGCTCCAGAGTGCCACATTAGCAGGCAAATTTTATTTAGCTCATATCTAAATCATATCGCAGAAAATCATCTTTTGAATTTATGTAGATTGAAATAAAGATCATCCTTGAGTAAGTTTACTAAATAAATAATTACCAAAAGTTACTAGTTTAAATATTTTGTATCTTGGAATAAGGATTTTTATATGATCAAACGAACTTCTCAAGTGAAGTTCGATCAATATTATATGAGTGGTTTCATTTGAAGATATAAATCATTTCACTAGGTAGTCCTTTCACCTACAAGGCAACATTCGCACGTTCTTACAAATAACTATTAGTCGATCGATTTAATCGATATCGATTACTCGATTAATTTGAAATTTACCCATGCTCCCATCCCTACCACTCTACGCGCCCATCACTAGCAGCGTCCGCCAAGCCTGTCATTCTTTTTAGAGATAGTTTTCTGGCATAAATTACGTCGTTTATTGACTTTTTTGACAAAACTCGGGATTTGGGTAGGGAGGGTGATTTATATCTTCAAATGAAACCACTCATATAATATTGATCGAACTTCACTTGAGAAGTTCGTTTGATCATATATTATATTTCGTGGTTTCATTTTCGATATAAATCATTTCACTAGGTAGATGTTTAGAGACATTGTTTTGTCTATATTTTTTCATGATAATGAAACAATATTAATTAAAAAGATGTAATTTTGGCTAGTTTTATTTGAACTCTTAGTATAGGTACCTACAAATATTATTAAATAATATTACTCATCTTATTAGTTAAAAACACTATATTTTAACATATAAAAGTAATCATTATAGTTAGTTTATAGAGTACTTCAAAGTTTAACATTGCGTAGTTACTTAGGTAATTACTTGGTAGGTAGGTACTCAGCTACATTATTTATAACATACTTATATACTTATTGTATATTTTTTAATGAACTAATTTGGTCAGAGATTTGATAAAAAATTGATAATCAATCATCATAGGACATTGATAAATTTAGCAAACTTGTTAGAGGTAGAGGTCCAGGCGGCCGTCTTTTGATCTGATCAAGATTGACGCCGGTAGCATGAGCAGCCGATGTGGCGGCGGCGTGTCGCGTGCTGCTGTGTGTGCCGTACACCGCAAGGATCTGCCTGATCCACATGCTTATTGACTATGCTGTTGTGTTCCTGTGAGGACGTTACGCTTCACAGTTATTAAGAGGTGATTGGCTTATTTAGGTCTAATTTATTTAGTTAAGGTTATATAACCGTCTTATATACCTATAGACGGATTCACCGTAAGATAAAGTAAAACTAACAATGGTCGATAGCTTTTGATTGCATTTAGCGCCTATAGTTTTGATAAAATTTTCATTTACTTTATGATTCTAATGCCATTGCTATTTTTATTTATAATAATCTGTTATTTAGAGAAAGACTTTCAACCATGTGTGCTGTAGGCTGTAGATAATGTTAGTAAAGCTACTTTTGTCTAGGATAAGTTCATTCTTGTTTGGTATACATTTTTAGAGATTTTTGAGAACCAATTGTGGATACTTACCAAGTACCTGTGTACTTTGGTAGATTGGGTATTAGTTTATAACATCTTTAAGGAAGGCGCTGATGCAATCATCCGAAGAAATATTTCTGCCTAAAAGCAGAGATAAAGCGGTGGCTCTTATGATGATGCCCTGTGAATCCTGTGATGCGTCTTTTTCGAAGACGTCGGAGGGAAAAGTAATTACACTAAAAACAGAACATTCGAAAGAATCTAATTTAATCATAGTATTGAATAACATTATATTGATATTGTTGAATAGTAATATTAGAAAGTGAGGCTAGTATAAGATGCTGATGAGATGCTGTTGAGGGGATAATGAGACCTGGCATTGCCTGCTCGAGCATACTGCGGCACTCAGGGTAAGCGTGAGTAGGAGAGGGTGACGGTCCCTGTTAGTAGACAACATAGGTTTTCGTCACGCCCTCGAGTGATTATTACGAAATAACTATATCAATCAATGGAGGATAACAGGCAGGTCTAGAAGGGAATACTAGAATACTGGTCGTTTCGTCCTCAGTAATTTTTTGTAGGCCGTTAAGAAAAACGAAAAATGAAGGATCGGCATAGAAAAAATATGCATCTGCCCCTTTGTAGCATCTGGGTCTTGTTTCAAAGAAAAGTATTTCTTAAGTTTTGCGCTAGAATGTTTGAAAAGCATCTTTAAATTAAATCTTCGATCTGCCTCTAAGTTATATTTCGTGTAATATAGGATGCTAATAGCTAGATTTTTCGCTTCTCGAACCAAGGTCAAATTTATCTGGTAAGTTAATTGAAATTAGGAAATTGTATGCAACTTCGTGTCGTAATGTAGCTGATAGCTAATGCTAATATGTTATCTACCCATAATAAAAATTAACAAATTGTTTAAGTTTCGGGGCATCTAAGGCTTAGTATATTGCTAATAATACGACATATAATTACTATAGTAAGTTTGAGTTACGCCTTTACGACTCGAGTCCGTGTTAACTTATGAATCATATTTTTGTGTTTAAATGAAATTTTAAAAGCTTTTAATATTATTATCTCATCAATTCAGGTCCTGTAAAATAATTATCATAGTATTCTCTGAATAGAAGGTAGGTAGAAGGTAGGTACCTGTACCTTTGCCTTTTAAGTATTTTTGGTTTCAACCAGCCTTTTGTAATGCTGCGCTAGCGGACATTAGGATGCCAATCATTTGTGAAAATTCTCTGATTGTAACAGGTGGTAGTTGAGAACACTTCAGAACCAATTTTATTATTTTATTACGTTTATGGCTTGTAAGTGATAAAGTCATATTTAAGTCATCTACTTACTTAAATCCTGAAAATTTGTAATTATTTTGTGGCTATAAGCTACTATTTTCATAGTTTATAATAAAGCCCAAGCACTCGAGTGATTTGAGTGTAAACCTAACTTTATTTAAAAATTCCATGTAACTACGGTCTATGTAAAGGATATCGTCACACACAAAAATTTACCAATTTTTGACCAAATGAACGCAAGTGACCTACGACCCCTTCTTTAATCTTAGTAAAAGTTCTAGGCGCTATCGTGAGCCAATAAGATAAGGCATTGAGTTGAAATCATAGGTGGATAACAAGATTCTGTGTGTTCACATCCTTAAACAGGAAACGTAGGTAAGTACTTACGATAGTTTTAAGCGACAGAAATAAAAAGTTACGAGACATTTTAGGTCAATAGATGCCATGTAATAATAGCTTGCATGCTGTTCTGCCATTTCGAAATGAAGTTTAGTTACTTACAAATTTATTTAACAGTTTTAGGTTAAAATGAAATCTCTTACCTCCATTTGAATTGGTGTCAAAAAGGTTTTAGATACGATTTCTAGCAAATTATTAGTTGCGATTGACATTTCTTGTTGTTACTGTGCTAACCATGTTACAACAGGAACATATTATTGCTCAAGTGGAAAATTAGAAAAAGATTTAATTATTTTGTTACAAATCCAATTAAGGATACCTTTATTGTTTGTGATATACAATACAACCAACACATTTTAAAAATATTGTACTGAATTCTGCCAGAATGGTGGTTGAGCACGTGGCCTGATTTGGGTCGTTCTCTAAACGTGCGACTGCGTCGGTATATGGGTCGTTGTAATTTGGAACTTGACGAGTGGTATCTTCGTACTCTGGCCCTGACACGCCCCCCCCTTGTTTTTCGCAAAGCGAGGAGGGCCTGAGTTTTTCTGAAACTGCGGCCAAGCTGTGCCCGTGGAGCTCGTAGAGGCGGCTGTGTTGTGTAAGCAACAGTATTTCTGGGAAGACTACTGTCTTCCTGATTTGAAGGCATTGCTGTTCAATTTTGAAGCTTAATTTAATTTTCTCTAAAATTTGGCACCGAACAGTGCTTCATCTCGTTTACTGTACTGAAAGATATTCAAAAACGTCTTGGTAGACCTGGTGCGGTCTTTTAAATGCGAGATTGTGTCTCCGAGCTATAAAGGTCGCATGAACTACGGGAGCTCTCGCTTAGAATCTTGATTGCCTCCATTTTATATCTTGAGTTAGGAGAATGGCCATGGCCCTACTCCCCGATGTGATGTGAAGTCAGTCCAAGTTGAGATGAGAGTATTTTAGTAGTTAGCTTTGAGGCTTGAACCAATATGTAGTTGCTAGGTATAGTATATTGCTGAAGGATTTTTTCCTTGACTTCTCTAGCCATTTGAGAGAGATTATCGTAGATTCAATCACACAACTTTAGTTCATCATCCAGGGCTTCGCCCAGGGTTAATAAAATTTATGGGTCCAGTTCCGGAAATTTAAACTTTGCCTCAGGGTCCAAGTTCAATTGGTTGTTGTAACCGCTACTAGTTCCAATAAGGAAGTTATTGCTGGTGCTTGGACCTGTTTTTGGTGACGGTATTGAAAGTGGTCACTGTTGGGGCAGTGGTGGCAATTGGCACTTGGTATGTCGCCATCATGATTTTTGGTGATTCAGTCTCATTTAGACCTGATCATGGGTTGTAGGGAATAGTTTCGGCTAGAAATATATCCTCATATTCGAATGATATTTGCTCTGGGCACATTCCTTAAATTGTAAAGGCGTTTCGCCTACTGGAATAAGAAGAAAAAAGAAAATTATGCTTTTTATATTTTTATACTTACATAAAAAATTATGATTATTTTTGCATTTTGCCGCGTTCCTATTGGAATCTATGGCAGTATGGAAGCCTGGTTCATATTTGAATCTATGGCTTTGCAAATAAAATTATTTTAATGATAAAAACTGATGTACAGTTTTGAATTTTGCCGCGTTCCTATTGGAATCTATGGCAGTATGGCAGCCTGGTTCTTGTTCGAATCTATGGCTTTGCAAAAATATTTCTTTTACACTTTTTAAATGTAAGTTTATGCAGAATTTCAATTCGAAATTTCTGTCTAAAATTTTTTTTCTTTTTTGAAGGTAGGTAAGCAGATGAACTTACCGTAACATTAGACATTGTCTCTCGATTTATAGTATGAGGATAATGAAATCCATCAAAGTTTAAGTAACTCACTTAATTTTTTGTTAAATATTCGTAGGATCTATTCGGTATCTTGAAAAATTAATTTTTTGCGAACAAGATCCGAACGCGTGCTTTCGTTGCCTCGCACGGAAAAAGAATGACAGGCTTGGCGGACGCTGCTAGTGATGGGCGCGTAGAGTGGTAGGGATGGGAGCATGGGTAAATTTCAAATTAATCGAGTAATCGATATCGATTAAATCGATCGACTAATAGTTATTTGTAAGAACGTGCGAATGTTGCCTTGTAGGTGAAAGGACTACCTAGTGAAATGATTTATATCGAAAATGAAACCACGAAATATAATGCCTGTTTGTAAGATATTAACTTTACAATCATTAATATTTGTCATAGTTGATTTATTTGTTGCTCACATTGTTTGTATTAATTCATAATTTATCTAGTCCAATTGTTATTGTAACTTTGTTTGTCAGTGTTTCCTTTGAATTTAAATGTGATTGCCAATTTGGTACAAATAAATATTTATTGCAACATGAAATTACAACTACTTATTTACAAACAACAACTACAAATATTTCATTAACTAAGAATTATTTACAAAGACCTGTGAAGTAAACTCTTTGCAGAAAGTGGTACAATATAGGAAAATAATTAGATACAATTTACTTATAATTAACAATGAAATACAAAATATAGAAATTAAGTTAACAAACTCTGAAATATAGCTCAAAGTAATTTTCGAGGGGCTTTATTGCTCACTGCTAAGAGTAAATATTAAAAATGAAACAGGTCAGACATAGAAAACACTCACATTGAATGTCAGCTTAGCTGCTACCAGCTGTTTCTTGTTTCTTTATAAACTGGCTGATTTCATCCAAAACTGCTTGGTGGCGTTGCTGCTTTAAAATGGCCTCTTGCATCTGCTCAAGAGCTTCCCTGCCTTCCATGAAGGCTTTGAGGTTGTGGGTGGAGCCTCCGCCTGGACGGTGCTCCGTCACACGGTCTTGTGGATAGTTGTATGTGCGGATTTTTTCATTTCTCTCTCCAGAACCGACCTATGAAAAAATAAAATTTTATTTCCTCATAGTTGGCAACTTTTATTTTTATTTAACTAATATTAAACTGTATCTTACCTGTGCCTTTCTTTCTGCATTAATTTTAGAAGATTGTTCCCCAACTTGCTTTTGAAGTAACAAAGTTCTCAATTTCTGTAGAGCAATTTCTTTGTTTTTAATTTGCGACCTGCCTTCCTGGCACTCTACCGCTGTGCCTGTCGGGATGTGGATGACTCTGACTGCACTGTCTGTAGTGTTGACGTGTTGGCCACCAGCACCGCTCGCTCGCTTGGTCTCTATCGTCAAGTCTCTTTCAGGAATATCAAGTTCTATTTCAGTTGGTTGTGGTAAAACAGCAACTGACACAGTACTGGTGTGGATCCTACCGCCTTTCTCAGTAGTTGGAATCCTTTGAACACGGTGGACTCCTGCTTCAATTTTCATTAGCTCTGGAACACCAAATCCTTTGATTAGTGCCGAGGCTTTTCTTACTCCCCCAATATCTGATGATTCTATGGAGGCAATATCAATTTCCCAGTCTCTATAGTTGGAGAATGAGACATACATTTCGAACAGCTCACGGGCAAATAGCATGGCCTCCTGGCCGCCTGCCCCCGCCGTCACCTCCAGCAACACTCCGCCCTCGGTCAGGGGAGGCGCCAGCAGTATGGCCTCCAGTTCATTATCAATGTCCTTTAACCTTTCTAAATAGACCGTAGCCTCTTCTTTGATCATTTTCTTTATCTCTTTATCTTCGCTTTCCTTTTTATTCAGCTCTTTCAGAGATGCGATACTATCGAATAGGGTAATTCTCAGGTCAAGCACTTCGGCAATTGGTTTGATTTCTACAAGGCGCCGCATCTCCTCGGGGGTTCTTCGGGATTTTTTGTGAAGCTCCTCATGTTCCAACAACAAACTATGAAGGTATTTCTGGACGGCAGGGTCGGCTAAGTTGACATTCTGGGAATAACAGCGTCGAATCAAAGGTGAAATTGTTTGACTTACAAATAATGGACGAAGAGACAAAAGTCGCGTGAACGACATTATTTATTATTTAAAAACGGGTTAAACACCAAGACTTAAACTTTTGTTTTGTTTGATAACTTTTTTTTTTTTGAGGTTATATTTTTGTTTGAGATAGAATATTTGTTCGACAGATCCTCCCATCCCAGCTGTATCAATCAATCAAACTGTCAAAAAATTAAATACTAGCGTCATCTAGTAGAGAGTAGCTAAAATATTTAGCAAGAAAAAGTGCCGCTAGAGGGCAATAGAAATAAGAATAAGAACATTATTTTGTTAAAAAAAAATTTGCTAGAGGGCAGTATTCAATCCAAAACCGATTAGGAATTACAACACATTTATTTTTTTATTTTATGAATTACCTAAATATTGGTTCTTAATTTTTTTTCCTACGAAGTCGATGTCGAAGTCCACACGAACAGGTGGTGCCACTCTAGAAGAAAAATCATATCTTTTATATAACATAATCTCACGCCTTTTATTTCCCGAAGGATTAGGCAGAGGCACTAGCTCAAGAGCCGGACACACGTTTAGCCGAGTTTATGTTTTATTACCAACGTGACAAGGGGCCATCTTCTCGCCGCGGTTATAACGACCACTTCTGCGGCCGGGACCAACGTCTTAAGAGCCAGTTTACAGCGATGCTAGCGCCATTCTCGAAAAAAATTAATATCTTCTAAACTAAGGCAAATATCAAAAATGTGGCACAGTATGACACTAGATAATCTTGCTTCGTATTTTTTGAGCATAGTAAAGTAGTCGTAAGTATAAAGAACAAAAAAAAAACACAGATTATTGCCAAAAGTGGCCACTTTTAGCAACACTTTGTAGCTTTCTTTGGTCTTTAACCTGAAAGCTATACAATAGTGCCTTAAAAATACTAGGCTACATTATCTAGTGTCATACTGTGCCACATTTTTGATATTTGCCTTAGTTTAGAAGATATAATTTTTTTTCGAGAATGGCGCTAGCATCGCTGTAAACTGGTTCTCCTTCCGAAGCACGAAATTATCTTACTTTTTAGACAATCAGGGGGTCGAACCCACGACCTTCCGTGCCCTAATCAAAGGCTCGCACACTACACTACGGAGGTGATCTTCAATAGTAAAGGTTAGGGTAGTACATTAGATCTTAGTCCCTTGTATTTTTAAGTAGGTACCTAATTTAATTTAAATAATAACTGTTTTATGTATTACTCTGTTTTTTTGCTTTTAATAAAATTATACCTTTATTATTTGGAAATATATACTTTGAAATGGTTTTAGAATAAATAGGCTTTTTTATTTTTTTATTTTATTTTATTTATATGTCTTAAGTAATTAAACCTGAAATAATCTATTAACTTTGTTGTTGTTTTTTTCTACTAGGATATTTATTTTAGTTTCTTTAAAATTAAGTACCAGTTCGATCTGTTTCAAATTATGTTAAAATTATATTATGCAAATAAGTAGGTATACTTAGTTAGTTTTACTTGTATAAGTACAGCCTTGCTGCTGGCTTTTTTTTTTTTCCAAGTGACTGAATGCAATTCGTCTGAAGGACGGTAATTGCGACACCGAACGTTTGGTAGGCGAGTGCATGACAAAAGAAAATATCTTGCCAGAGTATTTACATTACATCAGAGGGGAAAATCCTCATGGACACCTCGGAGTCGACACCTACCCTATGAGCGGAGCCCTGGGGGACCAGGAGTGGAGCTCCTAGTCCCGCAGGCGCCTAGCTCCTAAGGGAACCTCGAGGTAGTACTCTGCTGCTGGCTTGGGACTATTCAAAGCTAATATTATATTGGTAGTATACCTACTTTAATATTTTAAGGGTCATGCATGGTAAACTAGGTACTCCTGCCATTTTATTTTCTTCAATTTTAAGAGACCGATCGATACATGATTTTCAGCCGAAACCGAAACCGAAAACGTAACTTCGGCCCTGGCCTCAGTTTCGGCCGAAACCGAACACGTGGCCTTGTCAAATATTAATGAGTTGCGGGCGCTTGCTCAGGCGAGCGAGGTCCGCGCGAGTATCGCCGAATCCTTCTGAGGTTAGCCGAGCGACGCACGAACATTAAGTTTCGGTCCGAATCCGAAACTGTGGCCGAACTTGAAATTTTTAGCCGAATCTGGCCGATACTGAAAACAAAACCGAACCTTGGGAATTTTATTATTTTGACCGACCAGCTACTTTAAGACCTAAGGGCTGTTTCAATTCTTCAGAGGCTAAGGTGATAAAGATATTCCAATGGCATTTTCACATTAAAATTATAACTCCCTCAAATTCCAAGCATTTCGTTTGACGGGGCGGTATCACCGCAACGACCGCAACGACGCTCCTATTGATAGAATTATTATTTAGTTATTTAGAGGTCGACAAAGAGCGCTTCCTCCTCGCAGACCGCAGGCACAACAATTGAACATTATTTTACATTCTCCCGGCGCGCTCGTATGGAGTTATTAGAGCTAATGATGAACGGACAAACGGACAGCCGTCTATCTTTTGTTATTGTCGTGGCCACAGACCGCATCACTTCCTATGCGCATCATTTCGCATTTTGCAAGTCTATTGTAAGACGGTTTCCTTTCTTTTTTCAAATTACAAACGTACTGATGCAAGCTGCAATTATAAGCGTGCTAAACAGAGCCCTCTTTAGCTGTCCGAGAATAATCAACGCTAAACATAAGGTAATACTTACAGCCCGAAGGTACTGGAGCTCATGATCGATTCTTGATGCAACAATTGCAGAGAGCGGCAAATGACAGGGCGGTCCCGTGTCGCCGCCGCCGAGCTCCGCAATGCTCAAACGGCATTGAAATAAAATTGATACGAGCATGCATTACGTAGATAATCGTCGCTAATGTAACATAATTGTGAGGGGCACGCACGCCGGTAGCGCGGTAGCTATAGTACTTCATTATTGTAATGAATTAATAAAGTTGCCGATTAAATTAAAATTACCTGAATGGTAATTTCAATTATTAACTAAGCAAAAACAGCAAAGAGCTGCTAAAATATGTATAGTACTAGAAAAGCTAAATATACCTCTCTGTAGCCACTTAAACATAATACCGGGACTATGACACTAGGTTAATTTGCAGTCTTGCTTGTTTTAAGCTCCACGTCACTTTATTTTTACTTGGGAATATCTTCCTTTCTCAATTCTGTAAAAAATGCTTTACCATGTCTTTCAACTTGATATAGTTTCTTATCACTGCTGAAAATCGGGAAAAGCTCCTATAGAAAGCACTCCGCATTCGTTCAGGGCAGTTAAGCTCACAAATGTGTTCACTCGAAGGGCCCGGTCAATATTGATTCTTTAAGTTTTGTAGGAATAGAAACTTTAAAATAGCTAAATTAAAATTTTTCTGGTCTATAGTTTTTTCATCATGATACTGATTTACAACGTAACATTTTTTTTTAAACTAGACCAAATTAAATTAAAATTATGAAGCAAGTGAAACATTTTAATACATTTTGGTGAGAATTTATATTTGCACAATCATATATAGGTATTCTATTTTAATGTGCACCTACCGACAATAATTTCCAGTTTTAGTATAGTTTGCATTGCGTGTATGTTGAGCAAATGCTTTTAGGATGGATTAATGTTTTTGGGAGGCGCGTAACGAGGCCGTTAGTTCCGGGACATTGCGGGCCGGAGTGCCGCCGCGCTTTCGGTCGGACCTTAAATAAATACCCCACGTTTGTGCAATATTACTGCCGACAACACTTTACACTTTCAGTTCTCTCCAAGAAATTTATTGAGGCCATAATGTGTTTAATAAATCCTAAGAATTTATTGAGCCGATTGTATTTGCCATAAAATCAGCAGCGCCGACAAACACTCGGACCCACTCCTGGTCTTTATTGCTAGCTTACTACTGCAAAATATTTAATAGAATCACTAGCTGTGCTGTTGTTATAACTTTACAAATATAATTAATATTACATTCTGTTTAATTAGCTGCTCACTTTATTGAACAAACTGAGAGTAATGATTGCTAACTGAGATTGTAAGAAGTTAAAAAAGGAAGTTTTTAATTGAAATTCCGGTAATATTTTACTTGTAGAGCAGGTAACCTATCGCTACGCTTGCACCGCAAACACGAACAGGCAGTCATTATGCAATTTTCTCATGAATATGCAAAGTAAGTAATTTTAAAGGCATATTTACATTTTACACGTCAGCCCGGCGATATCTGAGTGGCGGCGAGGGCGGCGGCGGCGGCGGCGAGGGCGGCGGCGGTGGCGAGGGCGGCGGCGGCGGCGAGGGCGGCGGCGGCGGCGGAGGCGGCGGCGGCAATGGCACCGCGCGCTTATCGGAGGAACATTACAAATGCGAAAATTTGTAAGGATGTTTGGATGTTCATTCCAGTTTGCTCGCAGAAAATACAAATGCTTAAAGAATGACAGCGCTTTAAAATCAAAATAGCGCAAAGACACGATAATTATTATTTCTAGAATAAATATAACCTATTATGGCGGTAAAATGTATATGCTAATATTAAATAAATGATATGAAAGAAAATGACTAGGCTCATTTCACATCATCCTCAAACACTATCATGATATATCTTTAGGTAAAACTAGCGGCTCAAGTAAACTCTCAGCTTAGTTGAGCGACTGCGCGGCCGGCGGTGATCGCGTGCTAGCTCCACTGCTGGCTGTTGGCTCAGCAAACTGAGCCCAGTCTAATAGCCCATTAGTTTCCTGTCGGGCAAACACGACGATTGTTTTCTGCCGTGTCAATCCTGGCTGCTCAAATATCTGTTTTTCACGGAAAATGCTTTTGGAGGAAATACACTGTCCGTCTCTTAACCAAACAAGAGCTGCTCACGCGATGTGTTTGAATAGGAACATGGTAACTCCAAAGGTTTAAATTTAGAATTTCACGATTTAATATCAAAATGGTTGCCATTTGCAATGAGCAATTGTTAGAGTAAAATCAATTGAGATTGATTTTACTCTAACTACTTTTTAAATATGTAAAGAACTGTATGCAGGGTGCCCTTTATTATGTCTGTGGTTGTTTCCAATGTTCACTGAGGTTAAATTCTTGTTCCTAAATTGAAAAGTACCTTCTCCACATTCGACAAACAATAAAGATAAAAAACATTTTAATTATAAATATGAGTACATAAAAAAATACAAAATAATTCTATTACAAGTAAGTTACAAAAAAGACGGGAACTTTTTTTCCCAACACCGCAAACTTGTCGAGGTAAACAATAAAATAAAAACTACAACAACAGCAAACTTTAGTAAAATTTTTCATTTAGCATGACGAAAACAAAACGAGACATCGTTTATTTATGGCTTACCAAAACATTTGCCCTAATATTGTGTAGTTGTTACGGCTGTATTAAAGTGACATAAAATTTATGATGCTGGATAATTTACTTACTTCCCTTGTGCCGTTCTATTAAAGTTGAGTTTCGCATGATAAAAGTTTTGTGGGGTAAAGTGACAAAGTGTCGTCCCCGACGATTATAGGGGAGTCAACTTGTCGCGACCGCTACATCAGCATATTGTGGCGGCGGAGGGAGGTGTGGTAGAGAGTTCAGGGGGAGGGGGTTGTCCTGAGACAGTGAATAAACTAAAAGGCAAGGGGTAAATCTGTGGTTGTAATACTAATGTCAGTAATATACAATTTCAACTGTAAAATATTTATATTCTGTATTTTAAACAAAAAAATATTTAAGGTGGTAACTCTCGCTATGGCGCGAAATTCAAATGTTTTCGTGTTTTTTATTTATTCTGGCGAAAGTATACATTTTTAATAAAGTTTAAATGAATTCGCGAATGTAAAAAACAATCTCCCATATTGTAATACAACGTTTTTTGAAGACAGACCTACAGATTTTGTGTCTAAGGGGTAAAAGGCCAAAAAACAAGTTCCTTGAATATAAACAAAATCGATAACTCTGTCTTTCAAAAACGATATATCACAATGTGGGAAATAGGTTTTTACGTACGCGAATTTATTTAAACTTTATTTAAAATTAATACTTTCGCCAAAATAATTAAAAAACGTGAAAAAATTTGAATTTCGCGCCATACCGAAATTCAAATACTATTTGTCGTACCGAAATATTTTGGAGTAATTTTTACGCCTACGCTACGCTGCTACGCGCGTGCTACGATCGCTTGTCTATGAGATGCTACGCGCTACGCAGCAAAAGATTCTACCTACCAGAAAACATCAACGCTCGCTTTTGCACTCAAGAGGGGCAACAAAAACCAAACTTGTTTTTATCTATACAACAATTATTACTGGACTTGGTCTTTTGGTAAAAAGAAAACAAAGTAACAAAAAAAAAACAACTTCTGGTAACACAACACAAACGACCCTGTTCTAAAACCACATCTAATCAAACATATATTTCTCAAATCCCATCCATCATGTCAAACTTAGACGAGTTGGGTATCACAAAAAGCTCATTAAGGCTCAGTCCGAGTCGAGAGTAACGCCAAACGCCTTTGAAAGCCCGTTTATGGCAATCAACAACACCCATATTAATCCAGTTTTCTTTATAAGTCTCCGATGGTCAGTTATTAAAACAATATTCAATATGATTCCTATAAAAAGCTAAAAAGACGTGGAGCAATAAACATTCCGAGTTATATTCGTGTTATACCGGACATCCTGCTCTCTCACTGTTGTGTGTCCCGCTCCCGCTGCGCCGGCGCGTCTGCCAGTGTGTTTGAGCGCCGCCGCCGCCGGCCGCGCGGTCGAGCTCGGGCCTAATTACCATCGAGTTAGTGAAGATAACTGACGAGCGTCTGAGTTCTCGGTACTACGTCAATTGCTGCAGTACGAGCCGTGCATGATCCGACGCTTGCGTTGTAAGATTGCATTTTTACGTGATCTTTTGACGCGAGGGTTAAGTTTCGCTTTCCTATATAAAAACTAACGAAGTATAGTAAAGAGTCAAGTAGTTCATTTTCATGGTTATGATTGTGGTTTGCTAAATATTTCTTACTCCTTGTTATGTCGAACCTTCTGCATAGAATAGTAATTTGAAAATTTTATTTAGGTGATATACAAAGTCGGAAAGTAGCATAAACTATAGGCTCAAGTCGGCATATCACCTTAATTTTACATAAAAGTCAGCAATTTCATAGTGTTTCAGAAATCTGTAAATATTTTATGAAGTTCTAAGTGCGCTAAAGTGGGTGTTATTCCGGGCTCCGCGGCGAGCGCAAAGCCGCCCCGCTCCGCCCCGCTCCGCCGCGCCGCCGCGCCGCTGACAGGCGCTCAAGGCGCGTCATTTACGATGCAGTTTAAGTGAAATAAATAAATCACCTGCCGACTAGAACCGAACATTGTTGTTTCGATGCAAGGAGTGTAATTTGCAAGATCGATATAGGTACTTAGCTGTAGTCCAAGTTTCCTACACAATATTTCGTATCAAAATAAATTCTAGTTAACGAATTTAATTAAATATTATACATTTTTACCTTAATACGTTTAGGTAATTGAAACAAGACAAAAAGTTTTGTATGCAATGAATAATTGATCGGGAGCCGATGCGTGGTTTTTGCCATATCGTATATCACACCATTTATTGAGCTGAGTACCATCATTACATATTTAGCTAGAATAAAAATTTCGCTGAGAAAGCTGAATATCTCACAGTGATCCCACTCGAGATAGCCCTTTAGGCGCAAACAAGTCAACATAAATTACTACCTCATTAATTTGCTCCGCGCATCAGCTCTATCGATAATTCCACGCGGCGAGGTGTGATTTTTCACGTTTTCTCATGTAATGCTAACGTGACTGCAGCATCCATTTATGAGTGGTACGCCGAAATGGCCGACAAATAACGGCCAAATGAGAGGGTTGGAGAGCCGGCGCGGCCGCTTCGCCTTTCAACTGCCCGCTTTTAAAACAGTTGTTGTCGGAGTTATCTCTACTGTTAGTTCCATTGCTCTTTTTCTTTGAACCGAGTTGTAGTTGAACGAGGTGGGCTCGTCAATGTAGCAGAAGTTTATATGCGCGTCGCTGAGAGAGAGCCGCAGAGCCGGCCGCAGGCGCGTTTGATTACACGTTGCGCGAGGGCTAATCGCGCCGGACTCGAACACCTCGAGATCAAACACGAGGCGCGCCGCCAGATATTTTTGTTTCTATTAAACAACAACCGACGTAATAATGTTTAACAATCGTGCAGCGATAATTTGAATAGAGAATGGTGTGGAGCCTTCTTTATTTATATAGTTTTATAACTGATACTTACATGACTTACCGACATTACAATGTACGGGCAATTTTTATTTGAAACGTATCGGTTTTGTAAAATCTAATTATATTACATATCGATATCTATACCTTGAATGCTGTACTATTTCTTTTTTTATAACTTATATCAAAGTAATATGCCAACAATCTTGTTACATACATTTAATTAAACCTAACTTGAATTATGATGATTACATAACATAACTTATAACCTTAATACAAAAAACATTTTGGATAAAGATTGTTATCAGTTTTCTAATTTTAACTCAAACACTACTCCATGCCATTCGCTGTTTAATCCGAACCATTATACCTTCACAAGTGGCCCGAGATATGTGGGAGTGCTGTTAACGTTAAATATTTGTGTTGCCGAGAGATTAGCGGCAACACTGGCAAGTGGTAACCCGGCAGTGCCTGCGTCATCGTGACGAGCCCGCGCTCGGCAATTAGCTAATGGAAATTAAAAATGTCAAATGTAAGAGTTGATGCTTAGATGCAATGGAGCAAGATGACGTGGTAATAACCTTTACTCATCTTTGGGTAGATTAGGGTTGAAATTAAGCAGCAGAAGAAAGGCATACCTGGTGGAACCTGTTATTTTATAAAACTTATACAATACAGGCTTGAGTTAAAATTATTTACATATTGTTCAAAAATATAGTACATGTCGAAATAATTATAGTAGGTGGCAATAAGCCGAAGAGTAAATTGATAATATTCTGTATTAAAATATTATTACATAAAATAGGTAGGTACCATTTACATTTATTTTCAATCAACTGGACTATTCTATATAAAAAAAAAAATAAGTAACGATAATTTTAGGATGGTAATGTAACTCAAAGCTAGAAAATTGTAATATGAAATCTGTGACAAATGACTACACAAAAAACAATTTCTTAAATATAATAAAACGTACTTACAAGTAGGTACCTATTCTCAATAACATCGATTGAACGAGCCTAAAAAAAACTGATCTTTATGAAAATCGGGCTCTATTTATAGGTGTTTCATTCTGTAACAATGGGTCGGCTCCACAAAGCGAGATCTTATCAGTGCACTGTATACACCTATTAATACGGCCAGCGAGCGCCGCGCCGCGGCCGAGAACGATTGTCCGATTTCAATATTAACATTTTGTTATAGCATTAACCCAACACCAAATTGCATACGGAATAACGAGGATATTTTATAAAATTTAATTTGTGATAAATTTGCAATATTGATCGTATACCTAATTAAGTTGTTGCAATGCGCTGCTCCGTCGGCAACATATATATGGGTATTTCTCACAAAAAATATTCTTCATCTAAGATCGCTGTCCATGATTTTTTTTTAGAATTTGATTATTTTAATAAGTTTATCGTATACAAGACCAAAAAGTTATAGTTTTCATTATGGAGGGACTCTTTTTTACCCAATAGTTTCTCTGCAAATCGCTTTTGAAAAAATTAGGACAGCGATCTTATATTCACTGCCAGCGATCTTAGAACACCTCATATAACTGAAATAAAAACATGTTGAACATAATATTTTATTGTAAACATTTATTATTTTATTTCAAGAAATAATAATAGAATTCTTGGCATAGTTTTAACAAGCTTGCATATATAGATTAAGATTACAGAAACATAAAAAAAATTTCCATCGCTTCTTATTTAGATTTTATTTTGTAATATAATATGTTAAAGTAACGTTATCCTTGGTTCTTTGGATGAACCTACTATTTCTGTGGAATATTCAAACATCTAATCAACATGCCGTAAAGCATGTATCTGGTCTATGGTCCTGAAGCCTTTACGGAAACCGGCTTGTTTGGGTGGCTGAAAGTCATCAATCTTGCGCACAATACGATTCCAAATGACTCTCAAGAACAGTTTGTAAACTTGGATAAAAAGTTAGATCGGCCTGTAATTCTTCAGCAAGGTTTTATCATCCTTTTTGAAGAACAATACTACTACTCTTCTTTTCCGTGCTTCTGGAGTTTTCAAATCTCTGATACTTAAGAGGCATAACACAGCTAAGTAGCAAGCGAAAAGAGTAAATTTATCTTCTAAACTGAGGAAAGTATCAAAAAAGTGAAACAGTATTCCCCTAGATAATTTAGCCTAGCATTTTTAGAGCAATGGTGGTTAAAAACCATAGAAAGCTACAAAGTGTTGCTAAAAATTGCCACTTTTGGCAACAATCTGTAGATTTCCTTGGTATTAAACCTAAAAGCTATACAACAGTGTCTTTAAAATACTAAGCTACATTATCTGGGGTTCTGGCCAGATAAACCTCCACGTGATGCACCCTGGGCAACACTAATCGATGACACTTTTCGTTTACCGTTTGGTGTGATCGCTCGGTGGCTAATAATATGGCGAGAGTGGCGCTCCACATGCTCTCTGCTTTATCAGAGAGCATAGTGTGAGTCGATAATGAGAGCGGGGCTTGGTACCCTCACCACGGCGTACTCCTCGGCTCCGTGGTTAAAAAGCCCTGCTAAACGAGGAGAAAGAAGAAGGGAGTAATTGAAGAGGAAGAGGGAAAGATGGCGAAGAGGTGGATTACGGGACTTAGGGGCTCCCCCAATGGCACGTCCATGTGGAGATTTATGGCTCGGCTGATTAGAAACCCTGCGTTATTAGATGCTGGGAATAATAGTCCTGCTCACGGTTGGCTTGATCTACGGTTGGATTGATACTAAGTCGCCGACCGTTGTGATCACAGGTCTATCCGGCTGATTCGAACGCGCAGGGGAGTAGATGCCGGGCTGTCATTCCTCCCCGCTTTGCGGTCGGCTTGATGTCGTCATCACTGACAGCAATGGGCGTACCAATGAGGCGCTTACAAGCCCCATTGGAGAGGGTGTCAGTGTAAGGACACTGCCACGCGCGATCGCTGGGTGCTGTGGCCAAGGTGGAATAGCTGTAGCACCTGGCGGTCGAGGAGGAAGTAGCAGGGTCTTTCAACTGCCACCATGTTGTCAACACTCCGCCGTGGCCTCCCAGTAACAAGCTCTGCTCATATAACAAACCTGGGAAGGATGACGGAACGCAGTGTCCAGTTCCGTCGTTCAGCGTTGGGAGAGCCATCCATGCTCTGGGGGGACTACCATCTTGGCCCCCCGTGAAGAGGCTTACTAGCCGATGCTGAAGGAGGTAGCAGAGTTACACATAAAGATCAAAGATCTGCCGTGACCCCCTTGCCAACAGCCGAGGAGGACACCGGCTGTGTTTTAGTGGATGCGAACCCCACATTATCCTGCGGCCCTCTCTGGGGCTGCAGGGTACTCGTCAGGAGTTTCCCCGCCTACGAACGCTTCATCATCTAGTGGAATATTCGATATTTGCCTTTGTTTTGAAGATATTAAATATTTTCGCGGGTGGCGGTACTTTACCTGTGCTATGCCTCTAAACGGAATTATACAATTACCTACTGTAGCTGTTGGCCCTAAGGATCGGTTTTCTACCCGCTTTCAGAAGTTCACCTGTGGTTGAACTGATAATACCCTTTATCAGAAACATTATACCTACACTACATAGTAAAGAAGAATTCTAGAAAAAATAGTAACAGTGAAATTGAAAAGTAAATTACAAGATCGCTGTCATTGACTCTAAGATGTCCTAAGGACAGCGATCTCAGAAATGACAGCGATCTTATGGACAGCGATCTTAGCAATTAAAAAAAAAAGTGGATTATTTATAGGAAATAAAAGGTCTAGCAAGTAAATAATACTACAATAGTATGCAAAACACATAGTATTTCATTATAATCTAATTAAAACAATGATATAATGGCTTGATTTTTTTCTATGCTACAGAACAGATTTTTAAGAAAGGGTGACCAAGCGTAACTGCGCTCAAACATAACGTGATTGAGTCGAAACGAAGCATCTCAGTACATGTGTCACTACTGTGACTTACTCAGCATCACTAAGGGTTCACGGCACTGACACTACAAAACTTAAAACCCATTGGTTAGCGAGTTATGTAAGAAGAACTGCGCGGTAGATCAAAAAGTACTAAACTTCGGACGCTCGTATAAGTTGAATAATATCTTTAACAGATTATTAAATTAAGTTATCATATTTTTTTAAATGTTAAACAACGTATCAACCATCGATTAAAACAAAGTTTTTAGTTCAGTCTCCTATAGTTAAAAAGTTATAACATCATTTTGAGCGCTGGTCGGAGTCCGGACGCACCGCTGACGGCCGATTTTAGGTGAAAAAATTTTTTTTTTCCACGTTTCCTAAATCCAATTTATTACTAACTGTTTAGGTCTATGTCCTTTTTTGGATCTATAATAACATATTAAAAACTCAGGCTCATAGATTCTTCAATCTCGCAGTTTCACGTCCGGACGCATGTTTTTGAAGGTCTAAATATTCACCCATATATTGTATTTGTTCCAAATTGCAACACAAAAAAGTTTAAAACGATAACGGTCTAATTTGAAATTTTATTGATTCAAGTTTACAACAAACATCGAGCGCGTTTTTTGAAATCCCTGCAGTAAATTTATAAACTTCTGTTCAGATAAATTTGTAAAACATTTACAGCTAAATAATCGTTTTGCTATACAACGCTGTTTTTGCAGGCATTGGATAAAAAATACGGCTTAAAAATAGTAATGTATACGGTTTCAAACGTCAATGGACCAATTTGAGACGCGAGGTCGTCAGTTTATGTGTTTATGACATTATCACCTCAAGCCGCGCTCCGGATAGAAACCACCTGCTGCTAATTGCGCCGTGAACAATGATTAAGGAAACTAAAAAAAAATCATTTGTTATAGACTAATCATGTTTTATATTATGATTGTTTTATAGAGTTTGAAGATAGCTTTGAAGATTTGAAGATTTGGTTGTTGTGTATTGGTTAGTTGTTAGCAGCTACTGACTCTAATTAAAGGTTTAATACCTATTCGATTGTATAAATTTGAAGAGTGAAATATGTAACGTAAATATTGGTCAGCATTAAGTGTTTATTTCTAAGCATATAGGGTTTCTATTTTGAATAAATAATTCAATCATTATTTTATATTGATATACTTCTGTTAGATTACTTAAAAGATTCCACTTTGTTCCAACCGAGCCGCATCCGCCATTGAGACGAACAAACCAAACAAATCACAATATATTTTTTTACCGACAATGGTAGACTCAACAAAGAATCACTCGACTGGTGGGCTTTCTTCGGATATAATCTTCTCTTCATTAATAACGGATTGGCTTCACACGTTTAGTGTTAACATGACAAATGCTGCAAGGTGCGTCGTCGCCGCGGGGTGCCCGCGCCGCCCGCGCCGCCGCCGCCCGGGTCGCCGGCCCTTAATACCATCTCCAAAGTGCAATAGGAACCAAATGGTCACCTTTTCAACTGATAACTCTGACATAGCCATATCAACATCACGTTTCAGTAATTATATTGCAAAGCAGGGTTCTCAGGCTTTTAATGACAGTAAATGAATCCTGCTAATGATACATTCGTAACAATGTCCTAACAATCGGACATTGTTACAAATGTATCATAGTTGGTTTAAATTTCCTGTTACATTACATAGTTAGCGATGCAGCAACCAGCCAGTCACTGTACACGTAATTATAGCTAAATTAAATTAACACATACACATCGCGTAACTCAGGGGAGGGTTTGTCCGAACCAATTTGTTTAGATCTTTTGTTTTTTTTTTCCTTCTGCTTGTTTTTAACTCGTGGGTCGTTAAGGCTTGGGGTCGGGGGAGGTATATAAAGACTGGTCGAGTTGGTCAGCCATTTTGCTTCGTCAACTAATTGCAGGCCCCTTAGTAGTCATTTCATCGCTCGCCACAAGGAACGTCTCTGCACTTATTACGAGTCTGCGGTTTGTGTTTTTCGAATTAGCACTTGCACAGTTTCCGTTTTTCTGTTCTGGTCTATTGTTAGGAATAATTGCGGGTTAGCGTTACGAACGCATCGGTAAGGCCGGCCGACATCTATTGTAGTTGTAGCATTATGTCAAGCCGAACTGTTGGTGCAATTGTTTTTACGTCGACAGCTGTTCCATGAATATCAACACGAAGATAATTAAGAGTTTTATTTTAATTGTTTGAAAAAGCGCGCTCTGAAATGGGCATTTAATGTCAACACAGAGTGGATTATTGTATATTTAATGAAGTAACAAGCGGGTGTCAGTCGACATACTGTTAACTACTCAAATCGTATGATTTCTAGTTTTCTTGAAGTTGAAAATAAACCCTATCTCTGCAATGTGTGGATGCTCTGTTAAAATTGATTAACTTCTTTGCTAATATATTATTATGGATTTCAAACGAATCTCGCATGGTAATGTAGGTATGCCTAATAAAGATCCATATTTGATTGGAACTGATCGGAACCAATCGAGCGGCATAATTTACGAGCAGCTTTAAAAATAAATTGGCGACTTTGATCGGCGGCTATAGTAGTTCTACTGACCTTGACCTCGGCTCCAATTAAAATGATCATTGTAACGAATCGGCAGCGGCGGCTTACTGATTGAATTTATAATGACCCCAATTTAGACTTTTATTTGTCTTTCAAAAGCTTTTAAGATACATATCTTACAAACACAAAATTAATTTACAGAGCTTGCAAAATAAAAAATAGAATATTCAAAATAAATGAAATATCAATGTATTTTGAATGGGCAAGTTACTTCTAAAAGGGGAAACTTATCATGTTATTAAAATATTGTTGATTAACTTGATAATATCGCGCAATTGTTGTCTGCGAGATTGTTTTATACTTAATCAACCGCCTTGGTGTCGGGAGAGCCATAAAACGGCAAATTAGCCCGAGATTGCGGCGAAATGTGATAGAATTAATTTCAAAATTACCGGTTCCAGCTCCGCGAACCCGACACGAGGTTTTTTTCTTCCCTAGCTATTTACACTCAAGAATGCCCGTTATGTTTGCTGTTCAGTTTTGAAAATAAATAAACAAAGAGCTTTAAAGGTTAATTTACTTAGGAATATTTATAAGTATTTATTGAAAATAATGACAATACCACAGCTTAAATAACCGTATTACTAACTATTTATTTTGAAGCGACCATAACCATCGGATACATGAGAATGTGAATGAGGAACCGTTTTTTCTCCTTTTAACATCGAAGCCGAGCGTACTCTGTTATTTGGGCATCACATTGAGTGTGCAGCACCTGCTGCTGCTAACCTGTTTAAATATTTATTATTGCACCGACACACGGTTTGTCGGCGACTCTGTGGGTAAATAATGCTTGGCCGATTATGTATATATATTAATTATTCATATTTAACGACACAAAAAATATTTTTTAGGAATTTTTTTTTTATAGCAAACTGTCTTCAGTACGTTTTTGATTTTAAACTAATTTTGAATATGCATGACTTGTATTTTACCACCTTTGTGGTTCAGTTTGGAAGTTGAACGTGAGGTTGACTGTAACTTACATTGTTATGAGGGATATCGATGTTTGTTTCCAGGGTCTGGGGTCTGGGCGTGTGTGTATTTGGTATATGTTTCGTGCACACTAGATACTTATAAGGTTTTACCTAGTTGGGAACTTGTGATTTTACAACTTTTTTCCAATCTTTTTTTCAGGCTCTAAAGCTAAAAACTCTTTTAACATGGAAATCCCTTGTTCTTATCTTAATTTCAAATTATAAGCTGGATAGCTTTATTACAATTGTTTAGGAACTATAGTGGGCATCTCGCGGCTTCGTCAGCGCATTTTACCTTGAAACATCAAATAACAAATTTTCCCGTGGGAATTTTGAGATAAAAAATCTATGTCCTTTCTCAGGCTCTAGAGAATTCGTATACTGAATTTTATTAAAATCGGTTCTGTAGTTTTGTCGTGCAAGCGAGGCAGACAGACAAGAGTTACTTTCAAAGTTATAATATAAGTATGGAAGTATGGATTAACATAACTAAACTAACTCCTAATTTAAACATTAAAGGGTTTCCTTCGTTGCGTGCGTTATTGGAATAATAATAACAAAATGTAATTTACTTATTGTAACAAATCGTCCGCCCGCCCATACGTTCTGTTTTCCTTTCCCCCTGTGACCTTTATACGAGGGGTCCTTTTTATAATTATAAAATGACCTCTAATACTGACCAAATAAGAACTAAATTGAACGTTGTTAACTAGGTACCCGACCCGCCCTATGAGTATAGGTTTAACGAAGGAATCGTCGATATAATATTAGTTAAAATATATGGCAGATCTATGAGTTATCAATATATATGTAAAACACTTCCGCTACTGACTGACTGATAGACAACGCATAGCGTACTGCGCAATCTACTGGGCTTAGCGGGCTGAAATTTAGCACGTGGGTTTCTTGGGGAGTGTGGAGGAGCACTAAGGAATAAATTCCCGAATTTCCCATGGGAACGGAAAAAAATGGGATTTTGGTGTTTATGAACCGCGAGGCAGCCTCTATAGTCATTATAATATTGTTAATAAAAATATTGAAGCGTAAAGTCATATAGGATTATGTTATTTTATAGACAGCATAGCTAGCACAAAATTAAACAAGTGTCCATTGCAATCTAACAGCTTTAAATTTGCATTTACGTTCAAGGTTCATTTTATTTCATGTGTTTCATAATTTGTCCTTTTTTAATTTTCATGTTTTTTATTTGTATTTTACGTAATTTTAAGTCACGTGACATGTAAACGGTGTAAAGGTAAATAAATAAAAACATGTAAGTTGTTAATTAATAAAAATAAACTCACGACATCACCATTTCACGACAACTTTTTTAGTTCTATATAGTTTTATAATAGTTAGTATTTCAGTATTTTATTTTTTTTCTGCAATGTGTTTTTCCAATGTTATACTCTTGGTATAGTATCTCTTCTTTAAAAATAATAGTTGTATGTATGACGAATAAGTAATTATTTTAAAAATAGTTAAAACTTAATCTAGTCCATTGGCGTGTAAATATTTTCTAGATCGATAAAAGTTGAAACTATTATTGATTCTTTACGCCTAATACGAGCCACGTGCAGGATTCAATAGAACTCTGCCACGCTCATGCTGCATCTAGCAAAACGTCTAGCAAATCGCTGATTGCGTTGTTGGGTTGGGCGGACGCAGCCGCAGCCGCACGCGACCACTTTTTAAACACCACTTCTCTTCATATTTTTGTCATTGTATTTTAATTTGGAATAACTTAAAAAAAATATATATATTTTATAGGTACTAACTGTGTTTGTTACAGCAAAATATTTTATACTAGAGACTGCCCCGCGGTTTTACTCGCCAAGATCTATCATAACCATAAAAATCTATTTTCCCGTTCCCATGGGAATTTCGGGAAATCCTTTCTTTGTGCTCACCTGCACTCCCTAAGGAACCTACATGCAAAATTTCAGCCCTCTACGCCCAGTGGTTTTGGCTCTGCGTTGTCTGTCTGTCAGTCAGTCAGTCAGTCAGTAAAGGAAGAGTTTTATATATATTGATTGGATTGGCTAAAAAACTAAAAAAAAAACTAATTTGACTTTATTATAATTTATTTCAAGAAAACTATCAGATTCTAGCTGGTTAGATTCTTATTTACAGTTTAGTCAGAATGCATAAAAGCTATCACACATATAATAAACAAGTACACGAACACCTGACACCCAATACCAGATCAAAGTTCTTAATAGCAATGTTAGATTAATGTGGGCATCGAACCCAGCCCCCCAATATTGTCAACATTATAAATATCTAAATAAATTCGTCCTTATGATATAAAAACAACAGAAGTTATTAACTAATAAATGTATGAATATACTTTATAAATATCGAGACACATCCCTGCTTTAGGATATCAAAGAGCTAACGATAATTGTCCAACGTAGATATCAATGTCATGTACAGTTGTCTATCACTAGCCCAAATCATATCACTTCTAATAGCGGTCACAATCACAAATCGATTCGTGTTGGCAACAGCGTGGCTCGCGCGTGCCGCCGCCGCCGCCGCCGCCGCCGCCGGCCCACGATAACAACATTTAATAGATGATCAATACAGTTTAAGCACTGTTTTTAACGAAAGCCTTACTTAAGACTATTGAGCTTTGAGCTACTACAGATAGGAAGCTATAAAATACAGCTTGGCAACGGTGTCTTGAAACGGAACCATTTTCTTTAAAAAGTTGGAAAACCTAAAAAAAAAACTTCTTGTGAAGAAACAGATAGGTAATTGATTTGTTGTTTTTGATTTTGACTAACTTTGAGATTAAATCGTGTTTTAATTAAGGATTTTAAAATGAATACTCCACATACAAAGCGACGCACCTATTATTTTCTAGATTTTTGTGCCAAGTAATTGAATAGGCATGAAGCTTGAGACTCCGGTGGATTTCGAAGAAGGCGCCAATTTATGTCCTTATATATTAGGTACCTAACATGAATTTAAGAAAGTAGTTGGTTACATTTTTACATCGCGATTGGCAAACGCGGGCAAGTTTTTACTTTGTGGTTAAATAAGAAAATAAAAATTAGATATAGGTAATTAGGTATTCACTCTCAATATTATAGTTGCCTGTGTGTCTGATGCTTTAACATCGTTTCAGTATAAATCCGCGGCGAATGGAGAATTTGAATAGCTCGTGGATGCTCGTTGTATTTATCATTTGTTTATTGGACTTTAGCATGCGATGCCCGCTTATTGAATCACGGTTAAAGTAAATTAATTTCACAGTACAAACTGTTATACGGGTGTCTAATCGGAAAAGTGGAGCTTTAGAATGTTTTTTAATTGATCCTTTTTTTAAATAACACTTAAGGGGCTAAAATTGGGAAAACGGCGAGAGGAGTGTTCGTATATACGACTTTAATAACACTTAAAAATAATACAGAAAGCTATTTTTTTTTTCGTAGCTTCTCAAAAGACTGAACTACAATTATAATAGGTTTTCAAATAAAAAAACTAAAGGGTTTTCTTATAAAAAAATCGTAAAGTTCATCAAAAACTGCAAAAACAGCTTTTGCTGTTAACGATTGTTTACTAGTTTAAAAGTAAGTTGAAGCAAAACAAAAATTGTATCATAAACTAGAAAGTCTGTTCAACTTTTATATTGTAATTACAAAAATATACATGTCCATTTTCATCTAGTTTTAATTGCTAAAACTTTACTAAAATTTCGGCGGAAATTCTCCATACTAAATTGTATAGAGGGATACAACGGCCGAGCGGCCGATTCGATAAGCAGAAACGGGCGCCAGTACGCCTCCGGTCTTGAGGCGGAGCGTACGTCAGTCGTGCTTTGGCGCGCTATTACAAGACTATTTATTATTGTTTGCGCGAGGTTTGCGCAGTGAATGAGAATTCTTTTTTAGTTTGGAAAAAGTAAGTACATTTTATTATTATTATATTAATAAATTTGAGCAATAGTAGACGTAAGTTTCTGTGATTTTTTAATATCAAATAAGTATCCCTACAAATTTATATTCTGAGGGGAAAAAGAAAGCACTTATTTTCACTCATTTTAAAAACGATATCTACATAGTACAGCTCTTAAAAATATATTTTTATATTGGGTTGTTTTCTATATCTTTCTTTTTTAAATGCAAAGCAATAAACTTTTCATTATTTTTATTTATTTTACGATTTGATATGTAGGGGTCATTGACCTTAGTAGGATTACCCACACGTCACAGTGTGTATGTACCTATCAGGAAAAATAAAAACGTAGTGCTTCTATTACTCTATCGTACACCTATATAGTAATTAGTTTTTTCGCTACCTACTTTACACAATGAAACTACAATAGGTATGGACGTAGGTAGGCAATGTTTGGTTGCATAAGGGTTTCGTATGAAAAACAACTTTTAGGGGATATCTCTCAAACAAGAACAAATTTAGGTGTAAGGTACTATAAACTATAGTAATAATAACTTATTATGCAATATGCAAGCCCGACCTGACATACGCGATCCTTTATCGTTGCTCGAAATTCAACACCTCGAAAAAGGTTTTTGCACATATTTATAAAAATAATATATTGAACTTCAATTTATTTGAAAATGATGAACCTAAAAATTAATAAAAAGTTACTTTCTTTAAAAAAATTAGAGGTGGATTTAACAGAGTTCTAAATATCAATGTTATTTATTTTATTATAAAGTTATATAAATAACTGCTTGCCAGTTGTGTTAAAAAAACAACCCAGTAAGATTAAAGTTAAGCTCGGAAAGTAACTTTTTATTCTATTTATAAAAAATGCAAGAATAGGTAAAAGGAAATGAACGTCTTTCTATGCTGCAAAAAAAGTTAAATATCCAAGAATGTTCTATGTACTGTTGGTTTGTCTAATAAATAAAATAAATAAGACGCCACCGCTACAAAGGTAATTTTTATTAAAATAACCAACTTAAAATATTAATTTACACGATTATTATTATCTATACCTACTGAAGATTCTTATGTATGGATTATGTTACTTTCTTGGCCAGGAATGGGCAAATTAAATAACAACAACGTTAAATCTTAGACAGGAAAATACATAAAACAGTTTATATGGGAAAATTACATTTTTATTTTTCTTTCAACCCCTCCATTTTTTCTATCTTTTCTCACCTTTTGAACCTTATGTGAACTACGACAAACATTTTGAAACTCAAATCATCTAAACGTTCTAAGTCGTTCTCAAGTTTAAGCGAGATAAACAAACCACGATTGATTTTTAAATATAAACTAGTCGACTCGGCGAACTTCGTACCGCCTAACCTATTACAATGTTATGCGTGTATTATACATTATAAACTTTCCTCTTGGACAGATGCGGGAAGCAACTTTATTTTATACTATGTACTAGAGGCTGCCCCGCGGTTTCACCCGCGCAGATTTCTCATAAACACAAAATTCCTGTTTGTTCCCGTTCCCGTGGGAATTTCGGGAAATCCCTTCTTAGTGCTCACCTACACTCCCTAAGGAACCTACATGCAAAATTTCAGCACGCTACGCCCAGTAGTTTCGGCTCTGCGTTGTCTGTCAGTCAGTCAGTCAGTCAGTAACGGAAGAGTTTTATATATATTGATTGAAGATGGTCTGTTATTTTGACCATCAAACTCTATCTATAGTCTTTTTTTTATCCATTTTTTTTTTTTATTACAACAAGAAACCTTTTTGGCGGGAAACATTTTTCATAGTCAAAGAAGTCTAAAAAAAATCAATCAATGTGGCAGACAGACGTTTGTTTTATTGAAAGGTTTAATATACCTAAATTTTTGAATAATATAATGTACCTATTTAAAATTAATTCGAACAATAAATGTTCGTTATATTGAAATAGGTATTTTAATCTGTATGTGTGTATGTACTATGTATGTTTGTCCGCGATTCTTTCAGGTTTGGCTGAACCAATATTGATGCCGTTTTCAGAGTAGTATTTGCTACATTCAGGACCGGGTTTAAGTGTTTAAACAAACTTTGAAAAAAGGCAGTTCTCAGTGTATGTATGTGTCAGTTTATTGAGCCGTGTGCCTTTAAAAAGAAAAAAGTATCATATTGTCACTCGTTAGCATTAATTGCGAGACTCATAATGTCATACCTACGTAATTACATTTATTTTTATCACAAACAGTAAATTAATGCAAGTAATTCTTTTATATTAATTATTAGCAACGAGTTTTCAGATGCAAGTTCCATATCTCCTTTTCAAATATTCAGCTATCTTCTAACATAATAATGACAGGTATAAAGATAAACATACAACCAGTACTTAGGGACACGTAAAAAGTATCGATACTTTGCGGTATCGAGTACATTTCCATTCCTATCCTTACTTTGTACTCAATACTGTGCTTACGATACTTTTAATCAATGAGTACATACATTTTGGCAGGTATGGCATCATATCGAATGAACTGAAATGAATTCCCATATAAAACTAGCGACAATAAAGGTTCTGCAAACGATCAAATTTGTTTGACAAACACGTTTTCATATAATATTGTTTGACAAACTTCAAACACATCTTTTTTATATTACCCCACGATTAATTTTTTTGACATACGTAAAATTTTCCAAAAAAAAAATAAGTTAAACGGACACTTACACGGCTTCCGGCTATTTTTCATCGTTAAAGGAAAGCCAACTTGTTTTATTTTTTGAAGAACTTTCTTTTATTGTATTAAACTTGTGTGCCTAGCCTAAGTAAGAACTGGCCCTAAGAAAAGTGCTTCGGGGTATCGATACTTTTGTATCTTGTTTTTTTTTTTTAACAACTTTTCCAATTATTGTATTAAATTTGTGTGCCTACCAAACGTAAGAAAAGTAAGTACTATAGGACCTCAGAGAAGTACACGATAGATACATTGAAGAATTGATACTTTTGTTTTGATACTACTCATTATGAGTACAGTATCGATACTTTCTATTCTTTACCATATATTATATGAAATAGTTTTAGGTTTTGTAACAGTTTTTTTAGCGTATTTATTGCTAGTGCTACCTGCACATAACACAAATAAATTTCGTGGATAATTTAATGAGTGGCTTTCAATTTGACATATAAAAAAAATAAGTTTTATTACACCGCTATGGTATGGCGCTTTGCAAAAGTCAACAGGTCAAGTTGAAATGAATCATTAAAAGAAAAAAAGAAAATTGAAACTCGTCACGCGTCAGTCAGATAGTTATTTTTGTTTTAAACTTTTTAAGTTAATTTGAACTGATTTTAATTACTATCCTATGTCTTTTACTTTAGACAACGCAATCTACGGGCGTATTATGAGACTTATTTTTGCTTTTTAATGACACAATGAAAACCCCTCATTAATTCATATTTGTTTTTTACAGAAATCAGAATCTTCCATCCCCCCGCTGATAAGAATTTATCACACCTTTATGAGGCATACTGCAGTTTATAATGTAAAACTGGAGTAGACGAGTGGAGTCGTCATGTCATTACGATAAATTTGAAATCTTTTGTAATTTAGGGGATATTGTTATTATATTTTATTGTAGTTAAAATTTTAAATTAATAAAATATTTACGTGTGAGTATTTACTTAAATGAAATATATTTACTATGTTGAGAAATTCAGTCCTTTAACAAATAAAAAAAAAACCTAAAAGCTGAATATATTAAAATCACTCTCAAAGCCTAAAAATCAAGTAAAATCGACAATTTTTTATTTGTGGCAATAATTGTTTTCTATCTTATACCAGTTGTAATTAATTAAAAATATACAAAAAAAAATATAATATTGAAATGCGACTTTAATTTTTACCTTTAATGTAATCAAAAAGTCATAACCAACTTTTTGTATTTTTGCAGTGTTGAACTCTGACCGACAATCTTTTTTAACCGACTTCATTAGTTAAAATAAACATACTTTACCTTTTATTTAGTAAATAATAAGTAGGTAAGATATTTAGTTAGATAGTTAAAGTTCTAAACAATTTTTTTAATGTTTCTAATAAAGTATGTTTAAGTACTCAACAATAAACAATTTGTACTAAAATAAAACCTATTAGGCAGTAAAAAAAATATATAACATCGATAAATCATATTATTTCGTAATCACAATTCAATAAACCCATAAATCATAGTAACGATACACCCAAGTTAATTCGCGCGAAAAATCAGATTTAAATATTGCGCCAAGAAATGTTCGCAACTCGGCCGCGTAACATTTAGCGCTAGGGTCGCGCGAAATCGGCGTTCAAATAAAAGAGGCCTCAGCCTTAACGAAATACCCAATCAACATTATATGATTTAACTAGAGGCTGCCCTGCGGTTTTTCCCGCGCAGATTTCTCATAAACACAAAAATCCCGTATTTTCCCGTTCCCGTGGGAATTTCGGGAAATCCCTTCTTATAGTGCTCACCTACACTCCCTAAGGAACACATGTGCCAATTTTTAGCTTTCTACGCCCAGTAGTTTCGGCTCTGCGTTGTCTGTCAGTCAGTCAGTAACGGAAGAGTTTTATATATATTGATTACTAAGGAACGGTTAGATTCAAATGAAGACTCAAAATTAACTCGAACTTTTTTTTTGTATTATAATGATTCTCATAGTATAAATGTTTTTAGCAGCTGCAGTTGTAAAAGTCATAACTGAAAATACTAATGTATTATTCAAAGAATAAGTTTGAGAAAGCTCTGCGACTTGCGCCACATCGCATTGTCGCACAATAGTTAAGCACAACATTAGCCATATGCATAATGGTAAGCAACTGCCAAACATTGTGAACGTCAGTCACGGTGGAATCGCTTTTTCCAAAATGCTAGGCTTGCTTCACGCCGCGTTACAAAATCATAAAATAAAATGAAATAACGTTTGTTGTGACAGCGCCTCCCGCATGACAAAACACGCCCATTTATTTCAAACAACAATGTTAGTAAGTTATTGGTTTATTACCCGTGTCATACGGCGCGGATACCCCTTCGAAATACTGACTGCGAATGTGCTCTTTCGAGTTAGCGCATTCTGTTATTTATCAATCAGTACGGCGACAGCGGCGACGTTATAAATCGTGGCAAATTAATGTCTAATACAATGCTCACACAATGCAAGTTGTACTGCATTTACTGGAATGATAAATGGAGTCAAAGGGTGACTTAATGTCTGCGCACACCTAAATGACGCAATGTTGAAAATTTTAATGAATTCATGTCATATTCTCCGATATAAGTTATTCCATAATGTAATTGCTAACATTTTTTATCAATGTATAAACAGCAATTGTAAAAATAAAATGGTTATTCAAAAAAAAGGGACGTAACCCGCATAAAGCTCCCGCAGACTACAGAATTTGTCGCTCGGTATGAATTATGGGATAAAAATTGAATTTATCTGTCGGGTGCGCGGCGTAACGATCTAATAAATCGGGAGGATGCGGTCGTAAGTCACGGCCGAGCCCGCCACCGCTTCGCGCCTCCGCTGCCGATGCCGTAACTCACGCCGCCGCCGCCGCCGCCGCCGCCGCCACACCGCTGCGAATCAATAGACTCCCAATGAACATCCCCCGCGACACCTAAAGCCTTCACTCGTATCGCCAACCGACCTTTTAATTCCATATAAATCGGTGAAACGTCCCATTCCTCACAACCTGTCAATACTCGCGTATCGATTTCGAGTGCGAATCGAATAAACTTAATGGAAACACGGCGTGTAATCAAACGGCAAGAACAAGCATAAATTTATTAACGACGCTGAAATATCACCGCATAAATCGCTATCTCGCCTGTCAGTTTATCGAAGATTATTCTTAATTGGATTATGAAAGCGGCGCGGCGTCTTCATGCAGGCGGCGAAAGTAGCGAGAGAAGAGCGGCTAGGAAATTACTCTTTAATATCATTTCTTTCACAGGTTTGTCTGTTTCTGCAACTTTATGTTATTCGACTGATTATTCCATAGAGTCGTTTTTTTATTGAACGTATCGCAGTATTAGAAGTTAAATAAATAGCTATTATAGACTTCGTTAAAGAATATACACCTTTACTTATCTACTAACCGAATTAGTTTTTGATATTATAATGATTGTGTTTTATAATTAAGACAGTTGCAAAAAAAAAAGATACTGCTGCATGTAACGAAGTATAAATTCGTTTTACGACGATAGTTACAAATAATTACAAAAACCAAAGCCACGCGAAGGCTCTGTCTTCTACGAACCCTTGTCACATTACCATCAGCGCATCGCTTGTCCCATCAGCTATGTTTGCAATGCTGCGCTCTGTAAAGACAAGTGAGAGGCGCCTGATTGGCTCAGAGGAAAGGGGCGGTGTCGCATCCACCCCGCCTTCTGCACTTCATAGAAATAATAGACTCTTGAATTAATAACACTAGTTCTAAATCACACAAATTGTTTGCCTCCGAGACATCCTGAGAACGTTAAGGATCTGCGGTTCAGATAATGAATGTTGCTAGGATCTCATTTGTGGCATTGCAATTGGAATACTCGCTGTTTCTTGGACAAAGTTACTTAGATTAATTGACAATATAATAATAATGTAATAGCAAGTCAACCAATTAGTAAAGAACTCTAAAGTTTTTACACATTATCCTTATTTTGAACACCAATTTCAAATATTTATCTTGATTTATATGCTATTTAAAAAATAAAACTTGAGAATTAAGAAAGTAAGCAGTATATTCTTAATTTAAAAAGTAAAAGGAATCTGTAGTTAGTTAACCCACTTGATTAATACTATGAAATGCATTCAACTTATCAACCTAGATTATGAAGATTATAATCTGCAGGATATTTTTAAAAGTGCTTCTTAATATAAGTATCAAACGAAGCAAACTCACATAATTATACACAATAGGAGACGCACCGAATTTTATTGAGCCCCGTCACGAATTTTGTTCAAAATTTTCGTTAAAAACTAAAAAACCATTACGTTTTTAATATTGTGCTCGCCTTTTTTAAGACAATTAATACAGTTTATTTTATAGCTTGCCTAGTCCACCAAGAATAAGGAATGCAAATGAGGCGGCTCAGCAAAGCGTTGCCTAAATATTAGTTTAATATTTGGATGATCGTATCTTTATTACTCGGGGAAACAGTGTTGTTACTTGTCGGTGAAACAAATAAAAATACTTTTAATTATTTACTAGTCGACCCAGCGAACTTCGTACCGCCTCACCATAACTATATTGTGCATGTATTATACTTATAAACCTTCCTCTTGAATAACTCTATCTATTCAAAAAAAATTAAACAAAATCCGTTGCATAGTATTAAAGATTTAAGCATAAATAGGAACAGACGTGGCAAGCGACTTTGTTTTATACTATGTGCATAAAAATATGAAGGTATAAAATAGCTTAGCTAGAAAGTTTCTTGAACTTAGTAAGCAAGCTCGGATTACTAAATAAAAATTAATATTTATTTAATAATGGAACAAATTGTAATAATAATAACATTTTATGTAATTTGTAACTTGCTACTAAATAAAATTTTCTTCAAATCCTGATATATTAGTTGTTTCTAAAAATTCGGTAATAGATCAGCTCATACCAAACAACTTGCATCAAGGAAAATGGGTTATATCGTACGATTTGTACGTATCAATCAGTTGATGTTGTTATTATAGGGGGAGATATTTTAGACAGTCAAGTCTTCAGTAGTACCTATTTCACACTCTTTTTCCTAACTTGCCTCAGTCCGTAACGATGAAGGTGTTTCTGATCAATTCAAAACTCACGTTATCAGTAATTGACCTATAAGTATGTACGGACTTTTCCTTTTCTAAACATGTTTTGATTTACATTCAAGTTCTGGCCTCCTTTTCAATTTAATCGAATTCAATTATATGAAATTATTTTGAAGAATAGGTAGGTTTGATCAAAAATTATTTGTCTACTTTATTAAAAAAAAAATGCATACTCCAACAACACTGTTTCACAAAAACGAATAGAATAAATTATGTAAATAGTACAAGGCGGGGCCTCGCTTTCTTGTAAATGATTCGGCGCTTTGGCACTAATGGCCGCTTTGATCTACACGCCACGAGGATATTCGGGGGTCAATCTGCCAGGCAGCGTCGAGCTCGCCTTCGAACTGACATACCTTAAATATTACTATTGTCACTAACCGGCCTATTCTTTACCTATATGCAAAGAAGTTTCAGCTGCTATACTAGCTTCATTCCTGTATGCCAGTCTTGTGACAGTCAGTAATTACTCTTTATAACAAACAAAGTAGGTATCGACTGTCTTCTTCATAAATTAGTAATAAGTATCCTCAAAAGTTATTTTTTATTTTAAAAAAAACCTTGTATAGAGTGCAGCATTAAAGCTTTTTTTTTGTCATATACCTAACATCTATTTATTTTGAAGGTGTATGTTTTAATATTTAAAAACACACAAGATCAGAAAAACGTTGTTAGCAAGAAAAGTGTTTGCTGTAAGAGCCTCCAATAGTTTTTACAAATGAACGGATTTGGATCTCAAGTGAATCGCGAGCCGATTCCACGGGCCACGCCATGCTATAGTAACAATTATTTAATTGCCTTCCGACAGCCTGCCCGAGTGTTTACACGCAGACCATGCCTACCTGAACAGCAGAACTTTACATACAAAAATAATTTTAACAAATAGAGCAAGCTTTTTATACCATAATTGTAATTTACCACTTATATCGTTATCAAGTACAGGCAAAATGGATTCGTTTTTATAGTTTTCGTACCTATTTATTTTAGCGTTGGCTTTTCTCAGATAGACAATTTTATAAAAAAATCTGCACTGGGTAAACTGTTATTTTATCAAAGATCTCGTCGGTCAAATTTTAAGAATATATACCTATTTTATTCGCATGATCTATTAATATTAGAAAATTGATAAGCCTCATTAGGTGGTTTTCAGAATAAAACAGTAAGAAAGACCTTATATAAGACAGTAACAAGGAATAATATTTTTATCTATTTTCTACGATGTAGGTAAATAAATCTGTGATAGGAATTAGGATCATTTGACTGAGGTGAGGTGTTTGAGGACGTGCCCTGATGGCTCCTTGGTTTGGTGGTCTAATCTGCAGCATGCCATATGGGGATGCGGTCTTATTCTTGTGTGTATGACATGTCTTTGTACTGTTTTCTGTTATTAGGATAGCTCTTGTGCTCCGTCTGTAGAATGTCCGCTTTTACCTAACAAATTAAAGAGAAGACTGAATTTGAATAGTATTAGAAGCTCATAATATGATGGAAGCTGGCCCCTTGTCACGTCGGTAATAAAAGCATAAACTCGGCTAAACGTGGGTCCGGCTCTTGAGCTGGTACCTCTGCCTAACCCTTCGGGGAATAAAAGGCGTGAGATTATGTATGTATGTATGTAATATGATGGAGAATTGAGAACGATTGTGAGTACTGCGCCGACAAGAACAGTGCTCTTAAATATGAACGAGAAGACAAAAATAATAGTGTAGCTTTCTATCAAGTCTATCAATAATAATTTAACTAAAATTCATTATGTAAAGTAAATGGAGCGTAGCGGAGAAGTCTTCCCAACTGTGCACAACAGAGGTTTACATATAATCTTATCACGAAATTTATTCAAGAAACATATAAACAGCAAAAACGCATCAGAGTTAAACCCGAACCAAGCCCGAACCAAACAATTAAAATAAATAAACCATCCAGTTTAAAAATAAATAAATAGTCAGTTTAACAATGGCAGTAAGCGAAAACTTTCATAAAAACAAATACCGGTTAATTTAAATAATATCACCCAGATTTCGCAGCAGCAGGAACTACTACTCGGTTAACTCGTTAAAATTGAAGGGTTCGCCCATAATAAACCTTAATTCCGACGACAGAGTGATTGTCAGCGCTCTCGGAGGACCATTAACTCGGCATTTCTTCAGGGGAATGGAGAATTAAAAAAACTTGGTCAAACTGGGCGGGCCGCCGTTTCACACCGAAACCTCATTCGGAGCTCGTGACAAATGGTGGCGGCATCTTTTATCTCTACTCTTAATAAATATAAGCACCCAAATCTCAACCTTATTAAGAAACAGAGAGCTGCTACAGTGGCCTGAAGCTGCATTCGCCGGTCAGCGAAATGATAACGCAAACGAAATTCGGAAATAATCGCAAATAGCTCTTGATGCTCTGAGGTGGCCAGTTATTGTCGAAGAATTATTGTAGCTACTCCATTTTTTTTGCAACAAAGTTGCGTCGTCATTATGAGGGGTACTTAGATACTTACTAAGTTGATCAAAACAGCTACTGGCACTTCAAAAAGTAATTCATTAGCATCACTTACAACTTTCTTAATGTCTCTATAAAGTAAGTAAAAACTGTAATTCTCAACTTTCATAATAACTCCATCGTTACGTCTCTATAATTCCATGGGAAACTCATGCATTTCAACTAGGCTTGCATCGCTTTACATATTAGTGCACTTTACTTCGCGTAACTATAACTTTGCGTCTGTGTGCACATATTGCATACTGTAATTTTCAGTCTATTTTGCATACAATTTTTATATTCAATTATTATTTTAATCAATTAAAACATTTTATAGAAACTAAATCTTTGTATTTCTATAATATTAAATCTTTATACCTATGTTTATAGATAGATACTTACTATAATCAATCAACAGAAATAATATTTTCTTGATTTGCTTGCAATGGATGGCTTTAACGCTTTGAGTGTTTTTTTTCTTTCGGGCAATCCATAAGTGTTCATAATAAGAGTAAGATGTATGTAGTTCAAAAGTGCTTGGCGAATCTACACTAACCCACATAAACTAAGACATTACACATTTATTACTAAAACCAGAATTAGATTTTAGTTACACCAAGTATTTTGACAATACGACTTAGCATGGCAGGAATCCGCTCAGGACAGGAAGAGAGGAAAAGTGGAAAAAAAAAGCCTTCGCCCAGCAGTAAGAAAGTTTAGGTAGAAAATAATAATACCTAATATGGTAAAATAAAACATCGCTCTACAAAATTCTAATGAATGAACCACACTATTTCACACAACTCGGGGATCACCTGCCATTTAGAATATCATCATCATTTCAGCCGAAAGACGTCCACTGCTGGACATTGGCCTTCCCCACAGAACGCCATAACGACCGGTCATGAGCGACCCTCATCCAGTGTATTCTCCCACCCTTCACCAGGTCGTCTGACCACCTTGTGGGGGTGTGCCTGCTCTGCGTCTTCCGGTTCGTGGTCGCCACTCGATAACTTTTGGGCCTCAGTGACCATCTGTTCTTTAGAACATAATAAACACAAACACTGAAAGACTTGTGCCTCCATGTAAACGGTACCAAAGCTACAGTGATTTTTTGCCATATAATACAAGCAGCTATTTTCTAAGGCCGTTTATTGAAATGGCAGTATATTAAACTAATGGGGCGCCGTATGTGATAATAGTCCGTAATATAAGGTAATTATAGAGTATAGTGGCGTGCGCGGGAGCTGTGTAGTAATGGCTCTTCATTGTATACTGATGGTCACATCGTACATGAGTCATTAATTTATCTTAATTATATCTATTTGGAAATTGAATAACAATATTTTCTATTAAAGACTATCTTATCTATCTATATTATTTATCAAAGCTAAAACAAAAAAGCTTCTCCGACAAACATTGAACATTCACACCCTAGAAATCTCTATTTTTGTGGTACCTATTTTAAATTGCTGTCTTTTTGTTGATGCACGTTAAAAATCTAAGCGTTGAATATTGAGAATATTAAATTTATTTTTCTAACTTTAAGCGTTCTTTACAAGATAGTAAGAGTGTGGGCGCATTAGGGTGCAAACGCCATTAGTGATCATTTAATACAATTGAGTACACTTTATTGCATACAAGTCATAAAAGAATAGATATAGGTTTTATATTTCATATCAGTAAAATACATATATGTATATAGTATATACATATGTACCTGCCCTTAGTAGATAGGTAACATAATTAAGACGTTATAGTCAATGTTCATTATTATACCTAACACGCTTGGATCATGATTGAATCTTTATCAATAAATAGGTACATATTTAATACCATTAGACACAATTTACTTTATTACTTAGATAATTGACTTCACAACTAGATATTTTATGCAAATTAAAAACGATTCTCAAGAATATTATTATACCTATTGCAATAATATAATACAAAATAAATACCTGATAGTTTTATTAAATCTATCTATATTCTTAGGTACCTAGATTAGATTGCAATCACTCAACTTAGCATAATTTCAGTTTTCTCAAATTTTAACATTAAAACATTGATAGAAATATTTACTTTTTTATACAATTCATCAATTGCTGTTTGTTTGTCCTGTTAAAATTCAAGAAAAGCTGGGCCGATTTTGGTTTTGAAATGTGGTCGTAGACATATGAAAAAGTCACCGTTCCGCGTAGACAAAGTTGCGGGCACACCTAAAAACATTTTATTTATTTAGACAAATGAATTAAAACCAAGACAAGAAACAAACAAACTGAGAAAACCGGCAAATAAACATGTATCTTCCTGGCCCGGATAGTATACGAAACCGGTACGGAAAAAACCGGGATGGAACTCATAGAATCAAACTTAGCTCCTCCTTTTCCACTCTTCTTGCTCGGCTAGATCAAAACAAAGTCGTTGTGATATGATAGTCTATTACATACAGCTCAACAACAACTAATGAGAGGGCATCGACCAGCGGCAGCCGCGGGCCCGAGTATCTCGAGATCAAACTCAACCGGTCGGTCAGTATCGTTGACTACTATATAGCTCGTTTGTCTCAGTGATCGTCAAACGTACGGCCAGTAGTTTAATACGACTGGTTTATTGCTTTTGATTTGGTCGGTGAAGATATTGGATCTAGTTAGGTTTCAGATAGGGCAAAACTATTATTTGTCGTTGTAAATAAATGAATTCATAATGAACAACTTATCAGCTCCCATGAGTGTCGTAAAGGGCGACTAAGGAACCCCCAAAAGACGGGAAGCATTGTCTTTTGCTAAACAGAATAGTCATACAGCGATCGACAAATTATAGCTACCTCCCTATAACTATGGTAAGCTATGAGAGATAGGGATGCCTACAGCCAACAAGCAGTGGACATATCTCGGCAAGGATGATGATAGTGATGATGAATGAGTATTTGTGTTGAAAGAAACCATATCTTGATATTATTTGCATCTTAATATTTTCAGATCTTATTGACAGTTGATAGTAAAAATATATTTAAGTAATAATATATGATGCATTTATTATAAAACTGCACAGATCTTTGTACAAGCTGAATAATATTTCAATCTAACTTCTCTAACAATTCGCTTTGGTATCAATACACGTCAATATTGAATTACCTTGGTAATTGGTGGAAACACTAACAGATTCGTAACCATTACTCTCGGAGACTTGATAAATATCTCTACTTGTCTAATAGGCTGTTTTGATAGGGTATTAGCAACGCTGTACCTTGCGATATCCTGCAATATAATAAAATAAGATACTAAATAGAAAGCATTAGTGGTGGTTTCTAATGTTCTTAACTGACTATTATAACATAATTTAGGCAAGAATTATATATATCACTCAATTGACTTTATTGTAATAATACAAGTAAAACCGCTTACTTATTTATTTAATTATATGTGTGGCCTATGTAATAAATATTTGTTTTAAACACATCATCATCACCGTGTTAGCCGAAAGACGTACACCTAGCCATAGACTACTCGCATAAATTGTGCGTCCATCAACTCGCAACAAGCCGCTCGCACTTACCCGCAGTTAAAGTTTTTATCTTTGATCTCGCACTCTCCCGATCTCTTGAGCGTTTAAAGTGTTATTTACACCAATATAACTGGTTGTCAATTTTAGTTCAGTGTCATTTAAGGACCTGTAGTTTGAAGCTTCTTACCTAATTAGGTATGAGGGTCCCCCACCCTCGCAGCTGTGACATGCGCGCGTCGAAATGCGAAATGTCGCGGCAGTTTTAAATTTTATTACTTTTCATACAAGCCGAAGTTAAATCGAGATGTTTATACCTACCGCACAATTTTTCTTTCCGATTTTCGTTTCAGCTAACAAGAATTTGCGTTTAGGTAAGGTATTTGTAATAACGAGTTTTTTTTTAAACCATCTGAGAAATATAAAACAGATTTCTTAATTCTGAAAAATATAGATGTAGGATTTAGTTTAGACAAGTTATTAAAAAGTAACAAGATCTAATGAATTTCACTCTGTAGAAATAAAACAAAGTAAACCCTTTTTGTAGTGTTTTTTTCCATTAGAAATACACTACTGATTGTTTTAATTTGATTTTGTGACTCAAAAAACATTACATACAAATTACTATATAGTTTGAGTTGATAACTTTTTGCTCAATTTACTATGTTTACATACCTATAAATGCGGGAAATAGATACATCTCTTAAACCACTTTCCCTATCGTCCGTAATTTATTTCTCTAAGAGTAGTCGTCATTCCCTGGCCACCACCAGATCTGACTTGAAAGGACTTTTTCTTAAAGGGTTTTCTTAGAGGGTCTTTAGACTAAAGTCTAATAAAATAAAAACTAATCCGAAGACAATTATTGATCAAAAAGAAAATATCCGAATCGGATATCCGACTTAAAATTACTTGGTATACCCTACATAACTTTAAGAACTTAGTAATTATATTATTATTTTATGCTTTTCGGTTTTTTTTTCGGCGGTTTAATTTTTTGATAAAAAAGTTTTTAGACGTTCGTTTGCATGAGTGCCGCAATTGTACCTCTAATAATTACAATTATTGTAACGGATCACATTAAGATGGTGTTATTTTCAAAAAATAAATTAATATTGTAAGAAGTACACAATTTAATTATTTCTGAAAATGTACTTAATATATTTTTTTAAATATTTTTTTAATTTTAAGAAACTTGGGTTTCTTCTGATTTGACATTCTGTATTTAGGCATAGACAAAGTAGAACGCTGCGCTTCCGTATTTAGGTACTAAGTCACGCGCCTTCGCTTTCGGAGCACGGACATACGTCAAATTTCGCAATCTAGTGTTTGTGTAATTACGGCTTGTTTAATTGCTTATTTTGTTGCACCTGTTGCAAATATTCATTATGGGCAATAAACAACGGAAGCGAAAGAGGTCGCGCAAAGCCATTAAAATTAGTGGTAAAAAGAATTATCTCAAACAAATTGTAAACAAGTAAGTACCCAATCTTTACCTATATATTATTCGTATACCTTCCTTCTTATATTTGTAACTTAAATTTAATTATTTTCTAATAATATTCGAGTATTGCATAGTTCTTAAAACTTCTTAGCAGTATCACTCAATGCACTGATTAGATAAATAAGATAACGTTTAGGTAAAACTACTGTCATAGTTTGCCAGAGGTGCCATAGTATAAGAATATCAGTAGGTAGATATTACCACACAGTCTTTCGATGTCTTTGTAATGCTTATATCAAATTATCCGGGTTTTCGCAAAATCCCTAGTTTTTTTGCAAAAAACCTAATTATCCAATCTTACTACGACACATATAACCTTGAGTTAATATCTCTCTCTCACTCTTATCTCCAAAGCCGCGATGCATATTCATGCGATAATGATCCGTTCTACTTCGCGAAAGCGCCTGTTTTAGGATCACTTAGGGCATCGAGCAATTATTAAGGATGCGAGAACTTGGCGCGAACATGATGACGTGTGCGGCACAACAAGCAGCACGCGAGCGGCGGCGCAACCCGCGGCTGATAGGTACCGCCGGCGGTGCCGCCGCACGTACTTGCAGGTTTATACCTAAAGTGCGGAGTAAGCCAGAAAAAAAGGCTTGACAATACATTCATCATCATCATCATCAGCTTGTAAGAGCCCACTGCTGGTCATAGGCCTCTTCTCTGGCACGCCATGCACATTTACATTACATACATGTTATTTTATTTTAGTTAAATATGTAAACTGAAGGTGAACTATGTTTTTTGTTTTTAATTATATTGTAGGTATGATTTTGCGTTAAATAAAATTGTTGTGTACCTCTATTATCTATTGTTTAATTCTCAAACTGGCGGGCACACTGGATGCGGTAGCGCGTATATTGCATTGTAAGTATATAGGTTTTTTATCCTAACTAACGAGAAAAATTATTTAATAAGTAGATTTCCGGGTTCGCTGATAACGAAAATGACATACCTACCAACATTTTGAAACCAAGATGGCAGAAATTCGAGCTATTAAACTTTCCAAAGGCAAGTCTGAGCTATCAAGCACTATACGCAAAATAACTTGTGTAAAATATTTAGGTCTATGTATGTTTATATAATATTATAATATCACTGTCTGATCTGAGACCGCTCGCTGCTGCAGTTAAACAACCAAGTTTTCGTCAGCAGCTATTGTTCTATCATCCCTACGATTTAAGTTTTGTCTGTGAAAATAAAAAAGGTAAGTTTGTAATGCGACGGTTTTATAAATGTAATATCTAATATCGGTATCAAAATTGGTTTCTTTCAGCTCCATACAGATCCTAATCAGATGTTATGGTTCATTGTTTTGACATCTGTTGTCAAAATTTGTTTACATTTGAATAAAAATAAAACGAAATACGAGAGCGCGAAAACAAAAATTTGACACAGAACCGGCCTCGGCCGTGGCCACAAGGGTACTGACGGGGTAGGGAGCGGCGCGGCATGGCATCGGACCGCGCGAAAACGATGTTTTTTTTTAGTTTTTGCTGGTTTTTTGTCTTTTCGTTAAACTTAAAAATTCTTACTATAGTAGTATGTCTAAAATTTAAGGTCAGCAATTTTCATTCCAAAAATCAAATAAAAACAATCAGCGGTTTAAAAATAAAATGGAAAAAACGGAACAAAAAGGGGTAACTTTGAGATTTTTTTCTATCAACTAAAATTAATTAGATCCTGTTTCCCTTTAGTATGATGACTAGATTAGATCCTTAACTAACACATATATTTTTTTCAGAATGAAGACATCAATTTTGTATGTCTCAGATTGTTTAAAAAAATCTCAAAAACACAAATTTTTGAACCACCAAGCCTTAAGTACAGTGAGAAAAAAAATAAGAGCTTCTTTAATAGAAGTGATCTAAATGCAGTTTTGGCTACCGTATAGCAAAAAATTAAACATTAAATATTCAAATTCATATAAAAAGTACAACTTTTTACCTTTCGAACGTTCATACACTCGTATTTATAAGAATTAATTGATTTTGCTTTCGGTAATTAATCAAGTAACGCGCACAATGGCAACATACAATTATTTAATAAAGAATGTGAGTGAAACAAATTGAGAGCATGATGTGCTGGATCGCAATGAAATGTTATTTACGAATAAACAAAATCAATCAAATCAAAAATGTTGATTGCTTTCACACACAGCCCTTTCGGATTTCATTATTTATGATTAAAGAAATAGAAATAAGTAAGTACTCTTGTTCACAAATTCACGTTACTATTGTAACAAAGCCAAATTATGTCCGAAGAGTTCCATTATCAATATATATAAAACTCTTCCGTTACTGACTGACTGACTGACAGAGCCTAAACTACAGGGCGTAAAAAGCTGAAAATTGGCACGTGGGTTCCTTGGGGAGTGTAGGTGAGCACTAAGAAAGGATTTCCCGAAATTCCCACGGGAACGGGAAAAAACGGGAATTTTGTGTTTATGAGAAATCTGCGCGGGAAAAACCGCGGGGCAGCCTCTACTTGTTATATAAATTGGTAAATGCTTTCAAGAATAGTTTTATTACTAATCTGGAATCAACACTTTCATGGCTAGCTAAAACTAGATTAGATTATGACCGTGCACATACGCACGGTTACTGCTATCCAGCTAATAGTGCTAGATTGGAGATCAAAGTGGAAAGTTGGCTTTGTTCTGGCAATGTAAGTTCGACACGGAAACCCAAGTGATCACGGAGCTCTCAGGTTCAGGAAACCCAAGTGCCGCGGATCACGGAGCTTTTAGGTTTAGGCAGCACCAGCAGGCAGCAGCGGCAGGCGGCGGCGGCAGGCGTCTCGCCAGCTCGCTGTTATTGCCGCTTCGCACGAGCCGCAGCGATTCGGAAACGGAACCGTAAAGAAAGCGCTCGTTTATCGAACGAGCCACGAACAATAGCACTTATGACTCTTCTTAATTAATGTGATTGATGAGCTAGCGCGGCCCGCTTTGAACTGGCGTTACTGCAATCGAAAAAATAGTTATATCTATTCTAATAGTGGACGTAATAGAATAGGGGTCTGTGACGGTGTCTGCTCAAGCGATGCATTGACGCTCCTGATATTTTCTTGCATCGTTAAGTTGCTTTTAATTTAAAATTGGGCGTTAAAACTAAACGATTAAAACATCCTTTTTAAAATTCACGGTTTCACGCATGCGTGGCGGTGTAGAATTAAATGCAACCGTTTTATGATAGTAAGCTTTTATTTTACTACTATATTTGATATTAAATTATGTTTAAGTATATACGATTTTTCATATTAGCATTTTTTAATTAGAGGATAGAAGGAAAAGTTAAGAATAATAATTTTGTAGCCCAAGTTTAACATAGACTACAAAGTTAATTAATTTCTGCAAACCGTTCGGGCTAGAACAAATAAACTCACCGCGAACGTGTTACCCGTTCAAACAAATTTTCTCATGTTTCTCAGTTAATCTAAGATTTACACCTCTTATATACAATGGACCTTAAAACAAGGTATGAAAGCGTAAAATAGGACTTAGGAGTGGGAACGAGCTTGCCGCGGGCGGAGATCGTGGCACAGAGAGGTAATTAGAGGCTGGGGCGATGCGGAGGCCATAAAAACGGCAAATTGACCGGCGGGATAAACAGAAAGGCACAATGTGTTAGATAATAATTTCCAAATTACAGGTTATCTTGGCTCGCGAGGTATCCGCGCCGCTCTTGTTCGGCGCTCTCGCCGTCGGAGGTGCTAAGGGCAGGCTAATTATTATTTGGATATGAACGAGGAGATTTTAGTGCAGCTGCTACCTGTTTAAATATTTATTAATATTCACAGCGGCAATTTCGATGGAATCCAATTTCCAGAACTAATCAACGAAGTTTTTGTTCGATAATCCTCTGAAGAAGACTATTAAAGTAGATTTGCTACCTTGCACATACGCCACACTATACTAAATTTAAAGTATATTTTTTATATTAAACAATAACAGAGGTACTACACATTATCTACAGTACTTACCTTTTTTACTTTTTTATTGTTTTGTCTATTTGTTTTTCTTTACGGGCATTACGGAAAACAAATGAAAGTAATTCACTTTTGATTGAACATTTGGACAGTAGTAATTAACAGTCAATTGTTAATTTAATATTTACAACGTCTTTACCCTGTGGTCTATGCTAGATTGATTTAATTATCAGACGAATGTACATGAAATGTTTTTATTTTGTCTTTAAAAATAAATCCTTCTTATCATAAGTATATTTAACACCAATAACAACTGATCTCCAATTGATTCAGCTACCCCATAACACCTACAAGTCACACGTTACTAGACAAGCTATTTCAATTTGCCCGCTTCCTTGTCACGCTCCCCTCATCCATTGTTAAGACAATGCACCTGGCGATTCCATGACCGGGACATGGAAAAAGCATTAGACACTAAACAGCTCAACCGCCTCAAGAATAAAGCCGATAATCAACCATGTTGAGTAAAAGAAAAAGATCATATCTGCATGTATGAAGAGATAGTAAAGTACCCTTCTGCATGATTGTTTAAATGTCGTCTTCGGGACTCCCTCGCCCTGATTGGTGGATAGATAGGGCGGTTGGAGCCCGCCTCTTTCATAGCACCTTCCAAATTGAATGTATTGAACTATGAGACTGGCAAATTGATTGTTTTGAGCAACACCATGAAACTGTGTCGGTACATGCTCCGGCATTGTTGGTGCATAGTGATCATTAATATAAACTCAATTGTTTTGAAGACAAAAGTTTGCGATTGAAATTTAAATTAATCTAAATTATGTTTAGAATCATGTTCTCATTCTTTTATTTCTTGCATTTTAAGTGTTATGCATCAGATTCACAATGAAGAATCAATTTTGCTAAGATTACCTTTTAAGGGTCTTGTCCACAATGTAATGAACCAGTTTGTTTGTCCACCAATTTTTCTCGAGAGGTGCATCCCAAATACGATTGTGTTTGTCAATGATAAATGATAGCGGCGCTTTTCATCTCCTCGGCTCAAAGGCACCGACCGAAGCCGCCTCTGAAGCAACTTCAACCCTATGATTTCACGGCTAAAGGCAATATTGTATCGAGGTATTATAATTACAGAACAGGCTAAATGATACGCTACTAATCAAGTCCGGGAATAAACGCGGATAATGCGGTTTAATATCATTTGAAAGGAGCCTTTCGGCGGGCAGTCGTATTCACTCATAATTAGTTTATTCAGCCTTTAATCGAATGAATCGTGGTAAGCAAATAGTGTTCGAAAAGATTCCGAGCTGAGGAGCCGGCGCGGCGCGGCGCGGCGGGGCGCCTGCCTTTTCAATTTTTACCCAAAGGATGTTCTTATAATAATACCAATCATAAACCTCTAATTTAACATTTCTTTTTATTTTGACCTCTGATATTATTCTTTTTGTTGATTCATATTACTTACTTAATAATGAAAGTCGAAAATCTTGTTTTACTAAACACCAAATTCAACATCATCGCTACTAAATTGCATATTCAGTAAAAAAAAGTTACCGCATAACGACAATATGCATTAGGTTGAGCTGACATTAAAAATCAATGTGAAATGTCTAACCGTTGTAAATGTAAAGTAAGGCACGGCGGGGACGAACAATGGGGGAAAAGCTCGCGATTCGCCTCGGTCGCCGCGACAATGGAATAAAGCTGCCATAAAGGCTTCATAAAAGCTTGTGGACAACGAGTTAGATGTAAGATTAACGACATTAGACCACCTTGTGTGCCCGCTCTATGCCTATGATCATTTGTTTTCAATCAACTTTCACGTCCACGAGTTGTTTTCCGACAGCGAAGCGACACTTGTTTTCCATTCAATACTATCATGTCATATGTTTTGAGCATGTCATTTTTTGAGTGATCTTCACGTGTTCTTAGTTATTTATGTTTCAGATTGTTCCATAATGCAATACGTAGCATTATATTTGTATTGTACAAAATATTGTAAATAGCTATGTCGCTACATACCTATAGGTAAAATTTGTCTGCATACACATTGTGTTATTTGACTGAGAAAAGTAAATGCCAAGCAAGCCAATGGCCAAAAAATAATAATCATAGTAGGTATAACGCTTATAGCTCAGTTTCATAAATTCTTTCGTAAACTTAAATCTCCTTCAACTCTAATCTTAATTTAAACTATATTTTTAAATCCAAAGCAGCGAGTTAAATATTTTAAAGTAGAGGCTCGCGTCACTCGCGTGTCGCCGACTGCCGCCGCTGCGGTCGCCGAGATGCGGGTGCGACCGACTTTACTGCTACCAATTATTGTTTATAGCTATTTTACGGCACCCGCGTGGATTCAGCAAACAATGTGCCAGTCTGCTAGCTGCAATGCCTCCAAATTATACACCGAGCACTTGAGATGTTAGCTCTCGAAATATCCGTCTGTTTTCTCTATACTTTGTATCAAACTTTATGTTCAAATATTAGCTTTGCTATAACTTGTTCGTTGAACATCAATTTAATAGCTTCGGTTCTTGTAATTTAGAACCATACTTTGGACAAGTATGTTGTAATAAAAACAAATAAAATAAGAGACAGTAATGAAGGTAAAATTACAGACAAACGTCTGTTCATGAGTCAAGATATATGAAGGTAACACTTCCCTGTAATTAAGGCACCTCCCGAAACGCCGCCAAATGGTCTAGTGGCAATCAATTAAAACAATATTTGAAATGGTTCTCTTTAAAAAAAAGTTAAAAGGAAGTGCTGTCCATAAACATTCCACATTATAGGATGTTGCATCCTGCTCTTGCGTATAGAGGCGTTTCCGTCTGGCTGCGCCGTTGCGTCTACGCGCCTCATTCCATGGGAAGGATGGCTCAAGATGAGTTATAGCCGCTCAACTTCCCGCTAAAGCCCCCTTGTTCAATGAGCGAGCCGATGGTAATTAACTTTGTCTTAGTTAAGATCATGAGATCCGTGAGACTCGACTGTGTGAGTTTAGACGAGCTCTCGTCGCGTAGTATCGCTGGCGTAGCAGCTACGGTGCTACGCTTCATTAGTTTATGCTACGCCGAATCTATTTATACAATTTATGAAGCTTGAACATTGAAGATAAAACACAAAATGAATTGAAATGTGGCATTTGGATTTGCAGGACAATTTTTATGGTTTTTATCCTTTTTGTTTGTTTCCCCCAATACAATGAATCTAAATGTAAATACCTAATAACTAAATTTCAATTTATTTCTTCTACAATATGACGATAATTTTCTTTCCGAATCTGCTTTTATTGCGTAAGCCTACCTACGTTGTGATTAATATATTTCTTTATCTCACCGCTAGCAGCTTGCAACTCGTACCAAACATGGAGGTATCCACTCCGGCCGCTAATCGAGTTTGTCGGGCGATGGTATCTCCAAACCGAGCGTTAATAGTGCCCACGCCTCCGATAGATACCAGTGATGATGCTAAATGGCCGAGACAAATTTATTCTTACTCGATCAATGGTTTTGAGTGGATAACTATCTATGCACTTGCTCTAGGTTTTTATATTCTAAACTAAATTGGTATTACAAATGGGTTGCCTGGAAGAAATCGGTTTTAGCGATAAGGTCGACCATTGCATGCAAATTCAATTTGTCTGCACCTTTATTTAATAATATACTATTGAGTCTTACTTTGTATGCAATAAAGTGTTTCTATTCTATTCTATTCTGAAGATGAAAAAATATTTACTGCGGCACATATTTGTTTAATACAGTTTATGTATTTATATATGCCAATATTATAAATAGGAAAGATTTATTATTTGTGTGTTTGTTTGTTTGCATCGTAAAGGTTTCGAGAATATTGAACCGATTTCGAAAATTCATTCACTGTCGGGAAGCTACACTATCCCCTGGTGCCGAAGTTTGCCGTGTTATCACACTCAGAGCCCAAACTAGGAAGAACCTGTATCTTGGGTGCACAAAACCCATACCAAACCAAGGCATAAAAACCCAACCAGGAAACGAACATCAATGTCTATCGTAATAATGTATGATAATCCCAGACCTATGCAGTCAAAATCACTAACAACTAATCACTACCAAGTGGTCAGATCAATACTGCTGGGAAAATGCTTCTCCAATCTTCAGCTCTGTCGGCTGCCAGGCTCATCTTATCCACGTCTCCTTATCAACAGTCGCAATGTAACTGCGATTCATATTGTGCACAAAAACAGGGTGGTTACGGTGAACTATTCCAGAATCGGTAGGTATAGAACTGTCTCAATAGATTAGATTACATGAATTTATATTATAAAATTTCAAACTATAAATAATGCCATCGTTAAAATCGTCGTAATTATTACTACATTATTATAAAACAAAGTGACTTCTCTTTTCACTTTCTGTATCTCTGTGTGTATGCTTAGATCTTTAAAACTACGCAATGGTTTTCGATGCAGTTTTTTTGTCAAGATAGAGTTATTCAAATGAAAGGTTTATAATGCATAATAAATGCACATCATAGTAGTTAGGCGGTACGAAGTTAGCCGGGTCGACTAGTAAAGTATAAAATAAATTGTGTCAGTATCCGAAAATATTAAATCGTTAATAATGTAACGGAAGTAATGCTTTAGTGTTATAGCACAAAGGGGTCCATTTACTTTGAATATAATAGCCATTGTTCTAAAAGGCCCCAATCATAAGAAATAACCTTGATTTATATTGTGTTGTGTAACAATTCCTTTATTTTGTAAACAATTTTCAAGTTTGAACTACCCTAATATTAAAGTTTCATTGTTTAATGTGTGGAAGTTTGACGGTCGTAGCCTTGCATGAAGTCTCAAATCGAATACAAGTTTGATGATTACATATAGTTTGATATATATTAGGAAACACAGGACTGAATACAAAGAAAAGTTTTATAAAAAACATAATTTACTTTTAAAAATATTTAAAAAAAATAACAATTCACCACTCCAACCCAACAACTCGCGTAGGACAAGCGGCCACCCTAAAAAATAACTTCAACCTTATTTTTCTCGGCAATATTGAAATTTCCATTGTTTCCGTTATTCTTTGCGCGCCCCCATTTTCTTTGGAGTTGAAAGGGAAATAATGGATAAACGATGTCGGCGCTTATTATGATACTTGTTCCCGGGCGAGGAGCGGGGGCGGCGGCGCTTCGTGACTCCAGTTATTCGCTTATTTTTAAGTAGCAAAACAAGTAGCTCCTGTCAAATTGAATAACTCCATTTGTACGCCTGGAGAAAACACGGCTGTTTTGCAATTCAAGAATGCTTGGGTTCGAATAGGTATTTTTATTAAATTTTCAATGCTCTAAAAGTAATCATTTATTTATAATATGATAGAAATAGAATACCAAAATTGATAGGTACTAAAAAGAAGAAGAAGTTACCTTAAGAAAAACTTAATTAAATAAATAATATAGTTAGGTATGAATTAACTTTTTTATTAGTGGCATTCAATGGAATGAAATCCCCACTCGGCTATAACGACTATTGACATTAATGCTATTAAAGATACAGCCACAATGACGCCATATATTAATTCAAACATTCAATGCCAATCCGACAAATCGATCGGCCACGCCGTAATCAAAAGTCTGCGGCGCGACTAAAAAAACTAATTGACAACAATCAACGGTGTTGCATCAAAAAAAACAATATTTTCTATCATTGTCATTAATAATGGTTTGGAAAAAATCATTCACACCTTCTCGGCGCGCTAACATGACAAATGTGTCGGTGGCGGGCGCGTCAAAGGCGCGGGCCTTGCGCGGGCGCAGCGGCGCCGCGGGGCGCCTCGCCGCCAGAGCTAGATATTAATTACCAACAACACTACCAACACCTTTTAAAGAGATTATCTTACTTTTGTGTAACGTAATGCAGCACAATCTTTAGATTCGGTTTAGATATCGACATTTCAGTCCGCATTCAATTCTTGGATGCTTTGCCTGAAATAACTGTCATAATATTTTTGTTAAGTAGAAATAAACCATTGCTCATGAAGTCTGATTTTACTATTGCACACCTACTCAACAAAATTAAAATAATCCAAAGAGACCCGTTTTAGCATAAATTAAAGTTCACCCACATAGGTGCGTTATTATTTGACGATAATTCTGGATTCGTTTCTGCGATATTGTTTTTAGTTCATTTTGTATTGGGACGGCAATGAAGTTACACACTGCTGCAATAATTAAGACTCAAAAAAGAATGCTTCGGTTCGTCCGTCCTGCAATTCAGGCGATCGATGCGAGTGTTCCTGAATTATTGGACTCTAAAATCGCTGTTGCGTCGTTATTAACGTATCACAGTGTGTAACTTCGAACCTATCCAAATACATAATGTACTAAAAACAGATATTATTACTATGAAGTAGGTATCATGTGTATCGACCGATAATAACGCGACTATGTGGGAGAACCTTAAAGTTCATCAGCCAACCAACCTACAACTAACAAAAGTTTGAATAATGTTCGTAATTTAAATTGAATTTAATTTTAGATGTGTTTTTATTAAAACGCAGTTACGTTTCGCCCCAAGCGACGACGACGTGTAGCCATCTGTTCCTACAAATGTTAACAAATTGTTGAATAACCCTGAAATGAAACCCACTCGGCATTCGGCAGATGATCAGCCCTGTGGCTAGTTTATCGAATAAATTATGTCTAGCAATAATTATTTTTATTAAAATCAAAATAATTTACTTGGTGCACTTCAAGTTTTTAAATGAGCAGTTTTTTTTTATTTTACAAAGTTTTATAGAATCTTTATTGAAACCTTATATCTTTATTTCTATAAAATTCTAATTTCCTATACTGGGTGTTTCTGAAAAGGCGGTAATAAATGAAAGGAGGGATTCAGCTCACCATAACAAACAACTTTCCCAAAGAAACATAGGTCGAAATCTCAAAACTAAAATCAGCTGTGCCATACACTTGTTCGATCAGCTGACGGGGTCAATGTACGGGACAGCTGATTTTTGTTTTGATATTTCGACCTATGCTGCTTAGGGAAAGTTGTTAGGTATGCTGTGCCGAGCCCCCCATTTCATTTATTACCGCCTTTTCAGAAACACCCTGTATATCTTTCGATCTTCAGCGTTTTCGGCTGGGCAAGGATAACATAAGTGTGTATAGGTTTTTAGTGTGTGTAGTATTTATAAAATAAAGTAACCTGTAAGTAAGTAACCAATCAACTATTATTCTTTTTTTATCAGGGACAGACCTTGTAAATGTAATTATATGTATTGATAAATTTATTTATCTAAGAGCGCGGCTCAATTGTTTAGTAAAACTTTCAATTAAGGCTTGGTGGTTCAAAAATTTGTGTTTTTGAGATTTTTTTAAACAATCTGAGACATACAAAATTGATGTCTTCATTCTGAAAAAAATATATGTGTTAGTTAAGGATCTAATCTAGTCATCATACTAAAGGGAAACAGGATCTAATTAATTTTAGTTGATAGAAAAAAATCTCAAAGTTACCCCTTTTTGTTCCGTTTTTTCCATTTTCTTTTTAAACCGCTGATTGTTTTTATTTGATTTTTGGAATGAAAATTGCTGACCTTAAATTTTAGACATACTACTATAGTAAGAATTTTTAAGTTTAACGAAAAGACAAAAAACCAGCAAAAACTAAAAAAAAACATCGTTTTCGCGCGGTCCGATGCCATGCCGCGCCGCTCCCTACCCCGTCAGTACCCTTGTGGCCACGGCCGAGGCCGGTTCTGTGTCAAATTTTTGTTTTCGCGCTCTCGTATTTCGTTTTATTTTTATTCAAATGTAAACAAGTTTTGACAACAGATGTCAAAACAATGAACCATAACATCTGATTAGGATCTATATGAAGCTGAAAAAAAACAATTTTGATACCGATATTACATTTAAAAAACCGTCGCATTACAAACTTACCTTTTTTATTTTCACAGACAAAACTTAAATCGTAGGGATGATAGAACAATAGCTGCTGACGAAAACTTGGTTGTTTAACTGTAGCAGCGAGCGGTCTCAGATCAGACAGTGATATTATAATATTATATAAACATACATAGACCTAAATATTTTACACAAGTTATTTTGCGTATAGTGCTTGATAGCTCAGACTTGCCTTTGGAAAGTTTAATAGCTCGAATTTCTGCCATCTTGGTTTCAAAATGTTGGTAGGTATGTCATTTTCGTTATCAGCGAACCCGGAAATCTACTTATTAAATAATTTTTCTCGTAAAAAACCTATATACTTACAATGCAATATACGCGCTACCGCATCCAGTGTGCCCGCCAGTTTGAGAATTAAACAATAGATAATAGAGGTACACAACAATTTTATTTAATCCAACAGTACACGCAAAATCATACCTACAATATAATTAAAAACAAAAAACATAGTTTACCTTCAGTTTACATATTTAACTAAAATAAAATAACATGTATGTAATGTAAATGTGCATGGCGTGCCAGAGAAGAGGCCTATGTCCAGCAGTGGGCTCTTACAAGCTGATGGTGATGATGATGAATGTATTGTCAAGCCTTTTTTTCTGGCTTACTCCGCACTTTAGGTATAAACCTGCAAGTACGTGCGGCGGCAATACGGAAGCGCAGCGTTCTACTTTGTCTATGCCTAAATACAGAATGTCAAATCAGAAGAAACCCAAGTTTCTTAAAATTAAAAAAATATTTAAAAAAATATATTAAGTACATTTTCAGAAATAATTAAATTGTGTACTTCTTACAATATTAATTTATTTTTTGAAAATAACACCATCTTAATGTGATCCGTTACAATAATTGTAATTATTAGAGGTACAATTGCGGCACTCATGCAAACGAACGTCTAAAAACTTTTTTATCAAAAAATTAAACCGCCGAAAAAAAAACAGAAATGCATAAAATAATAATATAATTACTAAGTTCTTAAAGTTATGTAGGGTATACCAAGTAATTTTAAGTCGGATATCCGATTCGGATATTTTCTTTTTGATCAATAATTGTCTTCGGATTAGTTTTTATTTTATTAGACTTTAGTCTAAAGACCCTCTAAGAAAACCCTTTAAGAAAAAGTCCTTTGAAGTCAGATCTGGTGGTGGCCAGGGAATGACGACTACTCTTAGAGAAATAAATTACGGACGATAGGGAAAGTGGTTTAAGAGATGTATCTATTTCCCGCATTTATAGGTATGTAAACATAGTAAATTGAGCAAAAAGTTATCAACTCAAACTATATAGTAATTTGTATGTAATGTTTTTTGAGTCACAAAATCAAATTAAAACAATCAGTAGTGTATTTCTAATGGAAAAAAACACTACAAAAAGGGTTTACTTTGTTTTATTTCTACAGAGTGAAATTCATTAGATCTTGTTACTTTTTAATAACTTGTCTAAACTAAATCCTACATCTATATTTTTCAGAATTAAGAAATCTGTTTTATATTTCTCAGATGGTTTAAAAAAAAACTCGTTATTACAAATACCTTACCTAAACGCAAATTCTCGTTAGCTGAAACGAAAATCGGAAAGAAAAATTGTGCGGTAGGTATAAACATCTCGATTTAACTTCGGCTTGTATGAAAAGTAATAAAATTTAAAACTGCCGCGACATTTCGCATTTCGACGCGCGCATGTCACAGCTGCGAGGGTGGGGGACCCTCATACCTAATTAGGTAAGAAGCTTCAAACTACAGGTCCTTAAACGTTTTGCAATGCTACGGTTTGCATAAGAAACACCTGTACATATGTTTTATTACCCTAATAAGCGCCGAATAGCAGCACATAGGTAGCATTTTCATAAAAACCTTTTTTATGCTTTGAAGGCGCGGTTTTTATTAATGTTATTAAAGCTGCGAAATTATTGGTATAACTTGAAGATTCTCTTGGAAGTGAAACTACAGTACATTTACTGTGAGTAAAATGCCTAAAGACTAATTTACTAATATGTATTTACGGTTACGTACGGCACACACTACTAAATTGAATAAATAATAAGTATTTAAGAGACAGGGTATTTTGGAGCTTTATAGAGGTAATTTAAAAAATATTGTATGTACATTTGTGTTATTAATCAAATAATCAGCTTATGGTATTATAATCCTACGATTTAGTATTAGATCATCCTAGTATTGACACAGAGAACAAGACAGCCGAGATCAATGCCTCCGACGACAGTCGAGGCCGTCAACTATTCAAATAATAAATAAGTTTAACAACAAATATTGTATTATATCGTAAAATCTACACACACTTCCAAAGCAAAACCAACCCAGTGCTAATAAGAACTAAGTTTACACATAAAAAGTTAACAATCACAATGAGGTTTCTCTAAATCCCAGAATAAATGATATACCTAACTGACTTTATACAGGCAAAATCCAACTCGTATCAAGCTGTTTAAAGGTTTAAAATCAAGTGGCTGTATGTGAAACGTTAAATTTTACGACAGCATTAAAGTTAAGTGGGAAATCCGTAAGAGTGTTAAAAAGGCCGGCCGTTCGGCGATGATACCAACTCAATTATTTACACTCAATAAAAAGGACATTATACGAGCAATAGAGAATAAGCTGCCAAACGCAAATGGACTGACGAAAATTAACCTGACAAGCTTGAAATGGACACGGATTCTTTTAATTTAATAAATACTTTAAGCCAAACTAACAATGAGCAACGTAATTCATCTTATTTACATTTTACATGTCTCGTGGAATTTAATTTTAGTTTTTACCTTAAGTACGATTGGTAATGATAGCCTATAGCCAGCTGATTGCACAAATGTATGGAACAGCTGAGACACAAACGCTCCTTTATCTTGCTTAATCATACAAAGAGCGATTTAGCGCCGCCGTTTGTTTGAAAAAGCCTTTAGGTGACAACGCAGGCTTTTTCCTGACAAATAATATAACTAGAATCCCGCATAGATGTGCGACGCCTTGTGATGTATTAATAGGCTGGTTATTACATACTATTTACGCATTTTTGTAAATTTGTATTATGTTGTACGTAGGGAATACAGCAGTACGACTAGACCAGTCATTCCTTGGAGACGTGGCAAGCTGCTAGTTTGAGGCGCCACTTTCGTAGATACTCTGGTGGCGTATCACGTCTCAGGGACCACGGTCAGTACTGGTGCGGCAACCGCAGCCGTTGATGTTATAAGCAGTGCAAGAACGCAACTTTAGATCAACAATGCGATTTTGTGCCGTTTGAGTCAAAACGGCGTTGCCTTTTGCCGGGTGACTGACTAGCTGGCTCGTACCTCAACCAGCAGATCAGCCTGGCCATCCAGAGGGGCAACGCAGCCAGCTTGTTGGACACCGTGCCGGTGATCACTACCCTGTCTGTGTCACTAACAGTGGCGGAATTTTGGAAGCAGTTTATACCGTTTTATTATTTCCTTCTGTTTTATACTTTTAGGTTAAGAACTATAAACTTGCTTACTTCGAACAATAATACCCTTGGGTATATAATGTAAATATAATATATATAATATAAATTGTGCATATCTAAATGAACTTCAATAGATACTTAAATAAAGACATTGGTACAGTGTTGCCGTTTTAGCGCCTTTCGCGCTAGATCTAGTGCATTTTTGAGTCTTCAGCGCATTTTTTTGACAGAAATGCGCTTACATGATATCTAGTGGAATCTGGCGTAAAATTGTGCATTGGTAACCTCGATTGGTACTGCAGCTGCGTCTACTTCTACTTAAATAAAGATTCAAGAACTGCAAAATAAAACATAAACAGAGCCCAATTCGAAATTTGAGGATAAACACATAGCGCAGGTAGGCGCAAATATTTGTGATCAATTTGTAGAGTTCACACATTACAACAAGATGCATTTTTTGTTCAAGTCGGCAGGATCAAAGGACTAGCAGAGCTATTAGGGTCTTTAGGAAGTGTGATGATGGCCGATGGTCTCTGCAACAGGTGTTGGGATGCAGTGATACTCGGAAACAATGTACTTATGTCGTTAGCTTTTCTAGAAACAAAATAAAAATGTAGAGTAAAATGTTTGATTGTCAGACCGACAACTAGTTATATCTGTCGATTTATTAAATTTTATTATGTTACTTATGCTATAACATCAATAAAAATACATGGTCACTTTTTTTTCGTGGCGGATTTTTTCAGGATTAAATCTTGGCAGAATACATGACTCGAAAAAATAATTTAAAAAACATAATGTTTTCACATTTTTATTATCTTTTTGCGTCTGTCCTTATGTATGCTTTAATATGTAAGCTTTAATATTTAATAGGGGATATAAAATAATCGATAGCAGAAAAGCACATAGATGTATCAGGCAGTAAAATATTTTTTCATATATAAAAATATGAATTATAAAGCATAGCAATAAATATTTAATTTTAGAATTTGTAAATGCAGCGTGAAGCGCATCATGTCGGGGAAGGCGCGCCCGTGACGAACTTGCCACAATGTGCAGTAATTGCTTTGCAGATGTAGAATTTGTTATCAGTTACTGATTTTTATGTAGAGCACATTTTGCTCTAAGTTACGCAAATATTTGAACCAACATATTTTTTTTTTGAGTACTTCTAGATACAGATTTATTTAATGAGACATCCATAAAATCATCATATAAAATGTTTTTTATTTATTCAATCAGTTTACATTACAAATTTGAGTTTCACTACATGATCAGATCATCTGCTTACAACTACCCACTGCTCGATAAAGGTCTCTCGATGGTCATCTACAAGAATATTATCTTCATCGCTCCCTTGGTTGCCTTTCATTCCCAGTAGTAAGTAATATAGTTTGTTAAAAATCAATCGACCCATTTAGAATAAGCAGAGACTGTTTTAGTGACAAATTGTAAACATTAGTACACAAGCCTCGTTTAGGGATATCACAATGGCAACATCGGTCGCGGTTGAGTTTTGATACAAATTTAAAACTGCTTCGTGAGACTTTTTCTATGATAATAAATCATGGGGTGATATTTTTTTGACTTTTAATATTGTGTAACTGTAGATATTTTATAGCACAATAATGAGTTCTTTTAAAAGTCATATCATCATCATCATAATATCACGCTTTTTATTCCCCGAAGGGTTAGGCAGAGGTACCAGCTCAAGAGCCGGACCCACGTTTAGCCGATTTTATGCTTTATTACCAACGTGACAAGGGGCCAGCTTGTCGCCGCGGTTATAACGACCACTACTGCGGCCGGGACCAACGGCCTAACGTGCCTTCCGAAGCACGGAATCTTCTTACTTTTCGGACAATCAGGTGATTCAAGCCTGCAATGTCCTATCCAACCGAAAACAACCACAACGTGATTTTTGTGAGAAATCAATATGTGGTGTTTTCTTTTAAAATAACCGTTATAATTTAAATTCTTCTTAAGAAACATTTGGTAATTGAGATCTATGCTGAACCGAAACTGTTGCAGATTTCTGCTGACTAGATATGGACTTTTCCAACTGTACAGTGTACGTACACTATTGCAAAATACCAACATTTATCTCATTTTAAAACTAAAAACAAGGAATATATTTTTTCTTTTTACCGGCAAATTCTTTGGACAAACCTGTAAGTCCCTACATTGATTTTCTCCATAACTTTGTCATAACGACGCCATTAAGGCTGCCACTAGACGGATTCGGAATACAAATGAAACACATGATAACTCTCGTAACATTCAGTAACTTTAATACTTCAAAATTATATGGTGGAGCTGAGGTGACGCTTCTGTCGCGATTCCCGATGTAGCCGGTTTCATTATAAACTTGCCTAAAGGTAAATATATTTTTAAGGAAAAATATTTGTACCCCTACACTTTGTAGACCGTCCACAACTATTTTTACCATTTTATTTGTATGAGTGTGAGTAAATTTAGTTTCTAAATATTCTTGTGATTTGGCTGACGAGGACCTTAAAATACTAATCATTAAACCCATTTTACCCCTCAGGGGGGATTTCTGGAATAACCTAATCATTAATGTAATTTCCCATAAAGAAGTCATGCTCTTGGCAGATGGATTGCCAATCGGCTCTCCAAGTTTTTTAAATAAAGCTCAGCGTGAGCCTGTCCTTTAGATTTTCTCTTAGTAGCCTTTTACAACTACCGTGGGGTGGTCGATGGGGTGGTAGTATTCTACTCTATGCTGCCAACACATGGCAAATAAATATGATAGCAATGTTGACGTTATAAGAACATGCAACGCTAACACGGCGGACAAGCCAAGCTCGGCGGATTGAATTTAATGGGCCTATTTTCGCGGCAACGTTTAGTAGTACTACGTGGAGCGACTTTGGATGTGCGCGGCGAAGGCAAAGGGTTCCGTCCCTTTTCCCAGGAATAGTGAACATGAACATGACGAGCCGATGGTAATTGGAGGCGAGGCGAGACAATATGAGGCCTTAACTATGGGTATGCTGCCGCGGATGATAACGACAATTTTCTGCTGGGCACTTTGATATAGGTATTAAGTATATTAAAGTCATTGAATAAGGTTGCTCTTAGGAGGAGTATAGGTAGAGATAATGTATCTAAAGTAATAATAGATCTAAAGAGAATTGAAATGTATTGAACAAAATTTGTAAGCTAATTTTACACAGAAATAATTTGTTTGCTTTGCAATTACTGCATGTTTCTATTTATTCAGTAACATATTACATGATTGCCTTACTAAAAAAAAACAGAAAAACATGGATAGAAAATCTTAATAAAACAGCTGGTCACAGCAATTTATACAGAGCTAATTTAACTGAAGAAAATTACTTAACATAAAGTTGTAAATTTTGCAATAAAGTATTAATATAAGGTTAATTTTTGTCACCATCTTAGCTATATAGTGACATCCAAAGCTAGACCTAAGCCTTCCCCACAGATTGCCATAATGACCTGTCTTGTGTGACTCTCATCTAGTGCCCTCCAATGTTGTCATAATTTCAATAAAAGACGTAATTCGTCTATTTAGGAAGTAAACAAATCAAATAGTGATTTTCCGAAATAAAATAGATTTCCCTCCACGGGCCATTACTCCGCTATAATAGACTCAGCCCCCTGCAGTTCGGGACGATTGGCGACGAGAGTGCCCCAATCCGAATTATCGTTTACAATAAATAAAGTCACAATATTGCGGGGAAATTATTGCCCTCCGCTTATCTGGAGAAATGTAGAGTCAATAATGTGATTTGGGTACATTGTTATAATTTTCGCTATACACATTCGTAGTTTTTTTTTTTTAATACACGTTTAAAAATTGAGTTTTTTTTTTTTTTAATTAACTTGTATCAATCCGTATTTTTAAAGTGTGAACAAAAAAAATTCAAGTGATAATAATTGGTCAAGATCGTGTCGGGTTACGTGCTTTTTAGAGTTACGTAGAATACCTACCCTATATTCTTCCCATTTAGGTGTAAAATTGATCGGGGTTGTAATTTTCTCAAACTTTCTTTTATTAATACTTACTTAAATATATTTTTTTAGTTAATCTCAAGGTGTGTGATTGTGTGTGTGTGTGTAATTGTGAATTCTGACTCTTCAATATATTGAGCCTATTTTGCAGATATAGATGCCTTTAATACATTTAGCAAAACTCACTTTTTTATGCAGATGGCACAAAATAAATAAAAAAATACAAGTAACAACAAACAACAAAACTTTCATTACAAGAAAAGAAACTAAAGCAGCCTTGAAATTTTGCACGTGAAGGCGGCCATATTGGTTCATCCATGCATCAATAAAGATTATCATCGTCTTTCACAGCAACAATAAATATCAAAGTAGGCATTTGCTTCTTTAATCATTGCAATTTCAAAACAAGCTCGAAAGCGTTTTCGATGGCGAATAAATTTCGTATAATGTAAACGTGATAACAATTTAAATTCTTCTGTAACTGGTCCATTGCCGACAAAAACAACAAACAAACAGTGAGAGCTGCTATTGGCGGAGCAGGCGCGCGAGGGCGGGGCTCGGGTCGCACGCCCCGCGGCGCGCGCCCGCTCCCCAGTGCTTATCACCGGCTGCACCGCGCGAGACGTGCTCCACCTCGCCTAGCCTCGCTGATGCACCATGCCCCGGCCGACCCGAGACTCCTACGGAGACCAGAAGCCACCCTTCTCCTACATTGCTCTCACAGCCATGGCCATCTGGAGCTCCCCGGAGCGGATGCTGCCTCTCTCAGAGATATACCGCTTCATCACGGATCGGTTCCCGTACTACCGGCGCAACACGCAGCGCTGGCAGAACTCGCTGCGGCACAACCTCTCTTTCAACGACTGCTTCGTGAAGGTACCGCGCCGACCGGACCGGCCCGGCAAGGGCGCCTACTGGACGCTGCACCCGCACGCCTTCGACATGTTCGAGAACGGCTCGCTGCTGCGCCGTCGCAAGAGATTCAAGCTGCATAAGGGTGAAAAGGACAGTTTAAATGCGGAGCTAGCTGCGCTGGCTAGTTTTAACAGGGCATTCATGGCACGACAGGCGGGGGGGCCGCCGCCGGCGGGTTCTATGTATGCCAGCACGTCGTCGTTGCCCATGTGCTCGCGCCTGAGTCCCGAGTTGCCGGAGGCGCCGGATACTACAGCGCTTCTGCCAGCAGGTCCTCGTCCTCGACGAGCGTTTACAATCGAAGCTTTGCTGGGGCCTGAGCCGCGGCAAACCCCCTCGCCGGCGCCGCTGCAACCGCCGCCGCCCTGCCCGCTGCCGCTGCCGCCGGCGCCCTACCTGCTGGCAGCGCAGCGCTACCACGCCGAGCTGCTGGCCGGCCTGCAGCAGTCCTGCCTGCCGCCGTTGTGGACGTGGCGCGACACTCAGCTTTCACATTATACACTTAATTCCTGAGTGGTAAGTTACAAGCAAGCAAGTTAAGCAAGTTATTATTTTCACTTTAAATACCAAGATGGCGGACCCAAGCGGGCTCAAAAATCCCCAAGTCCTTTGTAGTAGTTATTGAGTATTTTTATAGGGAAAAAAAACTAACGCCAATTGAGATTTCCTGTATTTCAAACCCTGTAAAGAACCATCATTGCAAATTTCACGACCATCGAGCGGGGCTGCAAATACGACATCTGTAAGTCAGTAAAGTAACGAATGACATTTATATTATGTATATTTTCCGCAGCTTTGTTTGAAGGTAATTCGCTTTAACCCAGAAGTTCCCGCATTACTTTTCTTTCAGTAGGTAAGGTAAGGTAGTTATGTACTTATTACCATACACCAGGATCATTCTTCATTAGTCTCTGTCTTAAACTTATTTGGATTGTGAGTTGTCTGACAATCAGTCAATAGGCTGTAGTTAGTTTTAGTTAGTTGGTATGAAACTAGCTGTCCAGGCGAACTTCGCATCGCCTTACAATTATATATAAAGATTTTTCGCATTTTTTTCATCTTTTCACAACTTTTAAACCTTTTCTGGTCTGGACGAAAACCATTTCAAAATCCAAATTCACTAAATCGGCCCAGACGTTCTCGAGTCGAGTTCGTTCACCAAACACGATTGATTTTAATATACTTATAGGTATATTATATAAGAAAGATATATAAAAAATTAATTATGATGCATAACTAGTAAATAAAAGGTTATACAAAGAAAAAATAACTGAATGTTATTTTTCCTTGGTCATTAAATTGGAAAAATTAAACGTTGACGATGCAATTTTGTCAAGCAAAGATTCAATTTAGTATATTTTCAAACCCAATTTTCCCGAATATGCATATGTTTCAAAATTATAATAAAACATCTAGCTATAGCACCTTATAAAACCGTGCAAATCCGTATAAAAGGCGTAATAAATAGTACATCCACGAAGAATACTAAGGATCCTGATATTTATTGTGCATATATACATATTTTATATTACCTCAATAAAAATATGGGGATATGCACAATAATTGCAGGTTATGCATATCTAACCACTTACTCTAAAATATTTTTCTTTCAGTATCGGTTGCGTATTTTAAAAAGTCTTAGTTCATTTAAAAACAGATGAAATAGGGTTCCGCAGTCCATGAAGTGCGGCGCTCTAAGAACCGTCTCGACACATTTCACGGCAAATGAACGCGCCACATTCATTAGAGGCCAACCCTATAATTTGAGATCACCTATCTACTGAATATATTGGAACTATTTCTAAACATGACCATTTACTGCTGCTGATATGTAAATAAGCGGATAGTGATCAACGCTTTAGATTAAATACTGGTTAGGGATAGATACCAGGAATTATTGTAGATTTCTACCACACTATAAGAAAGAGTGTGTAGTACTTCGACTGTAGCACAGTATAATAAATAGTGACTGTAGGTAAAATAAACATTTCAGAGTTTTACTTTCTGTTTACGCTGTATTATCAATTATTAACCTAATGTTTTTACAACAATTAATGATACGATTTGACTGGTTTTGGGATTTGGATAATTTTATTCTTTCATTAAAATATTTTATCAAAATCGGTTTAGCATTTTAGTTTCTCTCACAGAGTAAGAGTGTGGGCAGAGCAATCAAACGCTATTATTATATATGTATAAAATTATCTGAATAACAGACAACATATAGCAAAGTCCACTATGGATAGAGATTTCAAATTTATAATTAAGGTTCCTTCATAAGTTGTATTGTGTTGGGGTGCACCACAAAAGTTTACTCGAAAACGGGGTGCTGCTGCTGGTGCTGAGTAATATTCTACCATTTAAAGGAACTTATATACATTTTAATGGGTAATTTAAATGACTTATCGGAATCGGATTTTAAAAATATACCTACTTATGTTTAATTTATTATAATATGTAGTTAGACCGACCGAAGGTTCGGTTTTTGTTCGGGTTTCGGCGAGTTTCGGCCAAAAAATCTAGTTTCGGCCACACCTTTTGCCGCAAACAAATCTCGATGGAGGTGCGTAGTTGGGCTAACCTCGGCAGAATTCGGCGATTCGCACGCGAAACTAGCTCGCACGAGCTGCCCTGTGCGCCCGCAAAACATGAAGATTTTACCAGGCCACGTGACTTTCGGTTTCGGTTTCGACCGAAACTAAGACCTAGGGCCTCATTCTCTTATTTGAAAAAGCAGAAAAACTCATTATTGTCTCATTAGTATGATATGTCGATTGCCAAATATCACGTTTTCGACATTCTCTAAAGAAAAATCTATAGAAAACAGTTACTATGGATTGCTGTTATATGACTTATATATTATTGAACTAGGTACTATAGTGGCTATCAAAATAAGCAAATCGGGCCCCAATACCAAAGGGTCGTTTTCAGTTTCGGCTGAAAATCTTGTTTCTGTCGGTCTCTAAATATAGTCTAAATTTAAATTAAAAATTTTACTTTTTGTTATTTTGGTTTGGAAAATGGCTAAAATGTTTTATTTCTTGGTTACAGATGACCGACGTAGGTGAGCAAGGCCATCTCAGCAGCCCTAAATATTAAAAAAAAAACTTTTTCTAGACAAATTAAGTAAAGTGTTTTGTGAGTTCAAGCCGTTAAATAAGTAGAAGATACGCGTCGCATCGAGGTCATCTCTGACTAATAAATCAAGATTGTTTACAAAATTAAAAAGAAGGAAAATACTAAAGGTAAGTTTGCATCTAAACTAGACAACTTAAACGGAGATTATATATAGAAATAAAACTTTACTTTGTCTTTATGTAAACTCTTATGGTAGAGCTATTTTGATCGAAATTATTCAGCTTCTTTCACACAGTATTGTTAGTCAGACTGCCGACTCTTTTTTTTTTTATAAAAAATAAGTCACTAGTTAGAAAGTTAGGTTCGAATGGCTAAATTTTATTACAAGGCCTATAGAGTGTGATACAATAAAAACACCGGCACCGGCACGCTTAAATTTGTTATAGACGGCAGATTTCTGCGGCCATTATTAGCAAAAACCTATGTGGCAAAGCAATAAACAGTGAAGTAATTTTTTCATACCCTAGTTGTCCGTTCAACTAGATTCCCGTGAAAAAAGTACTCGTGCAAAAATTACTAGGTAAACCAGGTAAAAACTAATTTTTAAATATACTTACTAAGCTATACCCAATTACCCACATTCCTTATTAATTGCCTTTTAAAATTAATAAACCATAAAAATAAACATACACTTATAAATTTATAAAAAGTAGGATTTTTTCATCAATTTACTAATAATAATACTTATCCATATTATGTACCTATTATAATTTCTATAAATTGTTTAGTAAAGTTGTAATTATTCTTGCCATCTTCACAAACAACAAAGCTGTTTTCTATTCGCAACACAAGGTTTTCAGTGTTCATGAATAATAATTCGACATACGAGCGTACGTGCTAAATACTAATGAATACTGAATTAACTAAGATATAAAACCTTATTTTAAACAACAAACAACTTTAAACATGCATACACATGTATCTCAAAAGGATAGCTTTATGTAATCTATTTTCTGTCGCTATATACGGGCAAAGGTCAATTTATTCCCGATAATTTAAACTTTTCCTGTCATCTGCCACCTTCGTGAGTTCTCGAAATAAAAAATATTTACATACTGTAGGAGAACCTCCTGTCAGCCTGCCTATGGTTACCTAATACATTGTCAAATTAAACATAACTACTGATACAAATAAGAAACCGAGACAGGCAGGTTCCTTTCGTAGTAGTAGTAGTCACTGATGAAAGTTATTATGTTATAATGTGTGTTAAGACTATTTTATATTCATAAAACACTATTTTAATGGGTTAGTATTTATAAAGTTTATTTCTGCGAGTTACTAAAATAAGGCCCAATTATAAAGTAAAAATTTAGTACTGCGCGTTACTGAACTTTATATGTAAACTACTCGACCCGGCGAACTTCTTACCGCCCAATCTATTACTATATCGTGCATGTATAATTGTTTATATATATATTACTTATAAACCTTCCTCTTTTACTTATAAACCTTTCTCATCAAAATCCGTTGCATAGTTTTCAAGATTTAAGCATACATAGGGAGGAACGCGGAAAGCGATTTTATTTTATTCTACGTTTTAATAAATAACACATCACACTCAGAGCCCCTATCTAGGAAGAACCTGTATCTAGGGTGCCCGAAACACATATAGAGACGAACATCACACCCAGACCGGAAACAAACCTCGATATTCATCATATCAATATTCGCCCCGCCCGGGAATCGAACCCGGGTGCACACGCTTACTCAGTCCACATCACTGCCAACTGAGCCACAGAGCAGTTTTGATATTGATATAAATACACCTATTATGAAATTAATTGTATACCAATTGTAAGTTCTTCTATGATAAAGTACAAACATAAAAATTCCTTACGTACAGTGACAAATACCTACATATTGTTAAATATAGGTACAATATTTTCAATTGTTTCAGATGTCACCTTCATCAATCTATGCAACGTAACTCTTGAATCCAGGAATGACTATCTGTCAAATAAATAATAATAAATTTATATATACTTAATGTTGACGTATAAAAAAAATTGTATAAGAATAGCAAAGTACAATACTCCAAAAGTGATAATGCGCATAGAAATCTTCGTTTCTCTTCGGCAACAGGGGTATTTTATAGCGTCGGAAGACGAATTTTTTTTAATATGTAATTTAGTAGAAACATGTTTTTTATTCGGCTGTTTCCGTGAAAACGACAATTAGCAAAGATCTTCAAGCGCATTATTAATTTGGGATTACTGTATACATAGTTACACAGTCGTTTTGCAAAAAAAAATAGTTCTATGTTTAAAAAACTGTGATATTTTTGTTATAATTTAATGTATTGTATGTAAATATACTGTAAATATTGTAATTGGTGTAAGTAGATAATACTTATTTATTGTTATTAATGAATAAATACAAACAGTATTGATAATTATTGAATAAAATCAAAATTAAAATTTTGTTTACTTTTTTATACTTGCTAATATTGAACTTGACTTAAGTTCTAACCATATTATTCATAAAGATCAGTAGTTTTTAATGAGCATTTCTGGAGGTCTACTTCTCTGGTTTGTCGTTTGGTAAATACGTGACATCCAGTCTATATTGACATACGTCAAATAACTAAAATGCTCGTTAACTTTTTATGAATAACAGGGTATGTTTTTGAGAATATTTTTTAGCTTACGACATCGGGCATAGTGTAGCTTCCCAACTCTGAAATAATTTTTCAAATCGGTCTAGTATTTTCGGAGCCTATTCAATTGTATACAAACAAACACACAATCAAATCTTTCCTCTTTATATATTGGTATAGACATATTCCTAACACTAATAAATACATTTAATAATTAAAAGCCATAGCACAGCTAAAGTAGCGCCACCAGCAAAAAAAATATATCTGCTAATCTAGAGCAAATAAAAAAAGTGAAACAGAATTTAAAGCACTATTGTAAAGCTTTTAGGTGAGAGACCAAAAAAGGCTACAATCGTGTTCCTGAAAACGGCCGATTTTGGAAAAATTTTTAGCTTTCTAGGCTACATTATCTAGTGGAATACTGTGTGTTTCACTATTTTTATTTTTGCCTTAGTTTAGAAGATATTAATTTTTTTCGCGGGTGGCGCCATTCTAGCTGTGCTATGCCCCTTAAATAAAGCACATAAAATAATTAAAAAACCAATGCAGAGAATTATTGCATACTAAAACCAGATAATAACTAACTCAATACCAATCATTATCATAAAAGTTTACTACATAAATACGCTAAAATATAATTAAACAATTACAATCATGCGCTGATGCCAATAGATAGGCAACGCAAGGCGAGTAGGTATTCGCTGCACGTTTTTCTGTAAAATTAAAATTGTTTCAATTCTAGATAAACAATCACACTATATTAAAAAGGCGAAAGTTTGTGAGTGTGAATGTTTGTTAATTCTTCTCGTCTAAACGGAGGAGTTAAATGAAACTAGAGGCTGCCCCGCGGTTTTTCCCGCGCAGATTTCTCATAAACACAAAATTCCCGTTTTTTTCCGTTCCCGTGGGAATTTCGGGAAATCCCTTCTTAGTGCCCACCTACACTCCCTAAGGAACCTACATGCAAAATTTCAGCCCGCTACGCCCAGTAGTTTCGGCTCTGCGTTGTCTGTCAGTCAGTCAGTCAGTCAGTAACGGAAGAGTTTTATATATATTGATTTGATATGGAGTTTGCTGACACTCTGGATTAACACATAGGCCACTTTTTAATGCAGTAATAAACCGCGGCTAACATTGCTGGGCACAGCTAGTAATATTATAAATGCGAAACTTTGTGAGTGTGTATGTTTGTTACTTCTTTTTGTCTAAACGGCTGGAGCGATTTTAATGAAATTTGGTGTGGAGTTAGCTGACACTCTGGACTAACACATAGGCAAATTTTTACTGCGGTAATACGCCGCGGGTAACACTGCCGGCACAACTAGTTAATCAATTAAATCGTCACTTATCATTTACCTCCAGTTTTAGCTTTAATAAATAATGGAAAAACAGTTCATACTGATGAAGAACTTTGCAAATGGAAGTAGAATCATTTGACTGAGTAGAGTTCGGCATCTACTGACAGCTCCCGTAGGCTTTGTGGATGGAACTGATCGGCAGCATGCCGCAGGAGCTACCAGTTTATCTACCAGCTGTATTACAGCTGTCTTGGTATAGTGTTGGTAGACTGATATGTCTTCCTGTGGACTGTTAGTTTCTCATTCGCTGGACTGAAGACACTGAGGAGAACACCCTGGATCTCCTCGCAACATGCAATTATATTTTATGTAGGTATATAGGATATGGAAGTTTACGAGACTCTCAATAAGTGAGTAGCCAACCTACAAAAGTTTTCACATTTTCATAACAACTTTATATACTAAGCTCGAAACTTTAAGGTAATTTTGGCAGTTTTTTGCGACTGCCTTATAAGGGATATTAGAGGTTCTCAATACTTCTCAACATCTGAAACATATTAACGATAGCCACAGCAATAATAATCATTATAGGCATAATTTCTATGCTAATGATTTTCTTTAATTCTTAGGTACCATCTCAGTTCTTAGTCGGGAACATTAGCGGTAACTTCTTTACTATTTAGCGTTAGGCTATAAGACTTTGTAGTATTCAGTGGAGAACAAAGCATCGAGGCCCATTAAATATCTGAAGGCATTGCTAGAAAGGTCGGCGGGCGGGCGCGGCGTCCGACAAACGATATGTCACGGTTCGTAGTACAATGCAAACAGTCGGCGCCTGTGTCGGCCTCTCAGATCCTCAGTGTGGTGTCACAACATGCTGAGCACAAGAGCGCCGCCACCGCGACAAATCGCGCGACAAAGCCTCGCGAAGCCGCGATTGTCGCCAGACAAACAGCGCTTGCGAAGCCCGCGCGCCGAATGCCTTTGTTTTCAGTGTTACCTGAAGTTTTGCGTCGCGGCTGCGGTGGTGGTCGATTGGCGTTCGCTTTCCCTGATGTTCCTTTTCAGAAAATCATACAACAAAAGAAAAATATTACACAAAATAAAAATAAAACAATTGTCTTCGGTATTTCAGTAGTAATTTTAATTCCAGTGCACCATATTCCAACCTTTTTTTTCTATTGGCTGTTCAGCTTATCAGAATAGCCTTTTCTGTTTATTTAAGTATTAACATAATTAAATCTATCGGTCACACTTTACGATATGTTTTGAAACCCAGTTTGAATGGCAGCTTTATCATTATCAAACTAGTCGATCACAAATGGAAGCTGTCCGCCATATCCGCGCTGCACTAATATGATTACATCTGCAAATCGATCTCAATCAGCAGACGTTTTATTAATCCACTCTTCATTAGACGCCGCTGTGATCTGCCCGCTTTCAATTGAAACAATATTTAATGCTTTGCCGCCACAAGAATAAAATAAAACGGTAGAACCATAAACATTCCACATTTATATTCGACCTCTGACGGCCGGTCGAACTTGCCTCTCCCTCTCACAACTGGGCACGTCCCTCTCGTACTGCGCCGGAGCGTCTGAGAGCGCATCCTCCGAGATCGAAAAGGAGATAAAATTGTATAGCTCATAATGTTTTAACACTCATCGTTTGAGGGCATCAAGCCGAAACTCAATATCATTTTACTTCTCGTGTTTTTAATAATTGCGGTCGATTCGTTCTAAGCCGCCGCCGCCGTTGCTCCGGCAAGTTGTCGGCTCGGACGAGGAACATTATTTGTTCTCCTATAAATTGAATATGAAAGTGGGCAGCGAAGGGATGTAACATTCGCACTTCTCCGATGCAAATACTTAATTATAAAAACAACTGTAAAGTGAAAGTTATTGTTTTTGACGTACAGAATCACAATACTGTAAAAAATAAAAAATGTATTTGACGCATTTTTTTAATTTTGCTCTAGATACTGACTGAGCCATCATCAAAGCGAAATTAAAAAATATTTTTTTTTAAAAACTATTAATAGTTAATAAGAATATTTCGCAACTAAAAATCAATAAATGTTAGGTTAGCTCTGCACGTGCAATGGACGATGGTCGCATAAGTATAAAGATCGGTCACTGTAGCGGTATGTGGTGGGAGCCCACGTCTTTATGACGAGATCACGATGGAGGTAGTAGTAATTTACTCAAATAATTTTATTCCTACGCCATTACGTATTTAGCCAAAATACGTAATGGTTCAATGCCTAACAGTTTTATTTTCCATAACAAATACTACAGAATTTAAACCTGTTTTTCAGTAACACTTTAAAACAGCCTCTAGGCAATATACCACTTTAAAAGAGAGAAAATTACGTAATGAATTATTTTATATTATTAATATGCACACTGTAAATTTCTCGTTAACCTTTCTTTTCCCAGAGAACGTGCTTGGACCACTAAAATGTTAACATTTAATTAATTTATGACTTAACTAGCCGAGCCATCAAGAGCGGTTTTGCATCTTATGTTTGATATACAGGGTGTTTCTGACAATTCGGTAATAAATCAAAGGGGGGATTCTGCTCACCATAACTAACAACTTTCCCAAAGCAACATGGGTCGAAATCTCAAAACGAAAATTAGCCGTCCCGTACATTGACCCCGTCAGCTGATCGAACCAATGTATGGAACAGCTGATATTTTTTTTGAGATTTCGACCCATGTTGCTTTGGGAAAGTTGTTAGGTATGATGAGCAGAATCCCTCCTTTGATTTATTACCGCCTTGTCAGAAACACCCGGTATTTCAGCTCTCTTGTTAATTGGTTTTATTTTATATTATAAACAAGTCTTAGTTCTAATAGCCACTGTATATTGTCTTTTCTCTTATTCATTCCTGTTAAGTACTTTAGAATAACATTGTGTGTTAACCATTGAAGCGAAACTGGGCAGAGCTTAGCTCAGCAGAGCAATGAAAAGTAGTAAGAGCTTCTATTGAAACGGAGCTGGACGAGGTGGAGCTGAGATACATTGAAACAGAAATGTGTGCCAAAGCCTAACCTTCCCCCCAGGTGGCGCTGCATCATCGCGCTACACTCCACTTCGCGCCCGCCGCTCGGCATCATAGCCAGGTCGACTCCACTCGTACGGCTCATGGCCGCGTTTTTTGATTATTATTATTTTAAATTCAGTTTTGCACCGTTACACTTTTTTCTCTAATGCAGAGTGAATATTTTTAGTTGCTTTTAACCAATTCAGGGTCCGCTTAGCTCCACTCAGCCTAGTTCCTCGTCAATGGAAACGCACCTTACGGGGTGATGAGCATACAATAGCGCAGCAAAAAGCTAAATATTTACTTAAGAAAATACACTATTTTATTGTGTAAAAGTGCTTATTAGTACACAGCAAGGGGTATAATTACAATATCAACTTGGCAATGCTTAATTTTCACAATTCAAAGCGGTTGACTATGAGTTAACAAAATAACAAGTAAAAAGGTACACCAGAAGTAATTCTCCAACTGCATAAAAACCAGGAAAAGCTATTGGAGTCATCACATCAGTTTCAGCAGTAGGTATTCACTCATTCTTTTTTCAATATTCCACGAAGACGTTCAGCTGTGAAATTCTCATTAGTCCAGCCGTTATGAGGATTATTATCTTGAATGTTTATTTCGCGACTTTATTCACTGCATACAATAATCCGTCACAGTACGTTTACAAAAGCGGTCGCGGCGCGGCCGTGGCGAGCCGCCCACATCAAAGAAGCCTCCGCCGACACTACACAAAGCCTGTCTCTATATGTACAAATAAATAACGTCCGAACAACAAATATTTTAATAAGCACCTCTAGAGAATTGTTCCGAGTTAGCTACGTGCATGACGCACACGCGTGTTGCCACCTGCGAGCGGCGAGCGGTGACACTCCCGCACACCAATACACCCCTAGTCACAAGCACTGAAAGCAGCGTATTGCTTACAGTAAAAACTTATGAATACACAGACGGCATGACCAATGCCTGAGTACAGCTTCGTTGCCGGCAAATACCGATCTCTTTAAAAATATCATATTTTATGGCGATCCAGAACCACTAGGAAATTAGGAAAGGCAACCGTGAAATACGGCAGATGCACTTTCTTGTAAAGTTGAAATGAATAGTGTCCAGCATTAAATTATATTCATACTAGCCGACCCGGCGAACTTTGTTGCAACATACAAAAAATTACACAAAATCAATCCGCTCTACAACGCAATTTTTTGAAAATATGTAGTTTCCCTAAACGACTCTAGTAATTGTTTACCTCCAGAGCTAAAGTCAGTTCCATATAGAAAACTTGCCGGATGCTACGCAGTGTACTTGGGCCATTACTATTAATTACATACATAAATGATTTGCCAAAAGTAACACAGCATCCAGTAGTGCTTTTTGCTGACGACAGTACTGTAGTATTCATGGGTGATAAAGATAAAAGTGATACAGAATTTGAACTAGAAATAAATGACACAATTGCTAAAATAATTGAATGGTTAGAAAGTAATAATTTAAAAATCAACTTAAGTAAAACTAAAATAATGACATTCAAACAAAAAACCCTACTAAATATTAACTACTCAGGGCAAGTCATAGGAAAAACAAATACAACAAAGTTTTTAGGCATACATATAGACGAAGACATGAAATGGCAAACACAGTTGCAAGAAGTATGTACCAAACTTAACAAGTTTGCGTATGCTTTATATAAACTTTCAGCAGTGGTCGACGAAAAATCAACAATGATGGCCTATAGCGGATATGTGGACTCTACCCTGAGGTTTGGCATAATATTTTGGGGTAATGCGCCCAATGTAGAAGTCGTATTTAAAGCCCAAAAGAAATGTTTACGAGCAGTATGTAGATTGGGCCGCAGAGACACATGTAAACCTCATTTTAATAGACTAAAAATACTTACATTTTATTCGCTCTACATCTTCGAATTGTGCATGTTTGTCAAATCAAATTTAAAAATGTTTGCCAAAGTTAGAAGCGAGAGGTACGCGCATAAAATAGGGATGCCTTTTCATCATACCGCTTTATATAAGAATAATATGCTAGGGATGGCTCCTAAAATTTTTAACAAACTACCAGAAAATATTTTAAGATTACATGATATTTTTAAATTTAAATCATCTTTAAAGGACTTTCTATTAAATAAGACATATTATTCGATCACTGAGTTTTTATTAGACAACAATAAGTAGATAAATATAATTAGACAATTGTAAATATATAAATAACGCATGCTGCATGAATAATATTGTATAAGTATTAGTTTAATTTTATAAAATATTTGTATACCTTTATGGTAGGACATAGCGCTCTCTAGTATGATATTGTAACAACCTCTGTATGTACCTATGTTTACGAATAAATACTTTGACTTTGAAAAAGATCCTTTCACCTATTTTAATTCTTAAAATAAAAAATATATAAATAACAAAGCTGGCACATAAAGAGTTAAGGAAGATTCAAATATTTTTTGAACATGAGTTTTATGTATTCTCGCAGTTGTACCGAAAATTATGATATCTGATGGGAAGATTGAATTCTGAAATGCATCCCTTAAAATTATCTCTCACCTGCAAGTTTCACCCATGCCGCTCCACAAAGAACACAGTCATTATGAGCGGCTAGATCAAACGGTATCAAAGACGAAATATCCCCACTACAACAATAAAGTAAAACTATTTCGAAACAAACAAATCAAGTACAAAAAAATATAATAAGGCTCTATTAAATTTTGTTCTGCATTATTTGTTTGTTGCATTATATCGCTTGTGTTTTAAAAAAACAAACATTGTCTTTTTGATCTAACTAATATTTTTTATTGAAGCATGGGATAGCCAGTATAGTTTATTAGTTTTTTGATATAGGCTAGCTAGCTAAGCCGTCCAATTCTTGGCATCTCTCCCTATTATTGGCATGTGTCTATTTACAGTCTAAATTTTTGGATTATTGGCATTTTACAGCATTAATACACCATACATACATTGTTTTTGTTTTAATGCAAGAATCCTCACATTTAGCCTCTAAATTAACACATGCCAATAATAGCGAGGGGTGTCAATAATGAGACAGCTTACCCTATAATGTTCTTGTTAAGGACTTGAACTTTTTGTAATTGAATGTCGTGAGTTCTGGTAAGTACCAGACAGCGAGGCGGCTGCGGCCGCGGCCGGGCTCCGTGGACGCTGGACCGGAGAGGACCGCCCGATTTATAATACCAGACCAGACTTCACTGTCTTGACGATTTTCGACCAACACGCCGACGTACTAACTTATGTTTGTGATGGAAGTGCAGCTAAATACGAATTTCTTGGATTGAATTTCATATTAGGTAAATGGATTTAAATTTTATAACATTTCAATGAAATCTCCGATGAATACGTAAAGTATTTACTTATGAGATATATCTGTAGGTAATATGGCAACGGTTGTAAAGTAGGCAATCAATACCAATCCACTCGCTATTGAATATTCATCAAAGGAAAGCTGTAATGTTAAAAGTTGTTTTCGGTTTTTATTTGCAGTTCTTTCAAAGAGTTCCTCGCATTCCATTATATCACCCACAAAGAGAGGTTATTACTTATTTATGTTATAAAAATACTCATATTCAGAAGCTGCCCTTTGTATAGTTAAAAAACCTTTTGAACGCGTACCTCATATTGAATAGAAAACTAACAAATAAGGTTTTCATTATGACAAATGAGCCACGAGGTGGTCGTTACTGTGGAAGAAATGGAAGTTAATCTATCGGAATCATTTGAAAAATCACTTGTTTAAGTAGCTTCAGAGCGTATTTGGTAGCTTGTGCTTGGTTTCATAACAGAGAATTAACTGTTTATAATAACACTAGTCGACCCAGCGAACTTCCTACCGCCTAACCTATAACTTTTTGGTGCATGTATTATACTTATAAACCTTCCTCTTGAATCACTCTATCTATTAAAAAAAACCGCATCAAAATCCGTTGCGTAATTTTAAAGACATAAGCATACATAGGGACAGACGCGAGAAGCAACTTTGTTTTATACTATGTATTGAAGCAGAAACCGACACCGAGAAAGTGGATTGTGGAACTACGAGAAAAGATTAGTGAAACTACAGAGATGCTGTAAGTAGTAATTAGAATGCACATCATCATAGTGAATTATAGTTGGAGGTGCTAAAAAAAGGTAAGTGTTAAGTTTCGCATTAATGAGCATTCCATTATAAACTGCCCTGCTCACTGCTGCACCTCATCTGCTGTGAGGACGTCTCGTCCCAAATTGTTCGTTTTCATCTCGACAACCGATTTTGGCAAACTTTTTGGCCCCAAATCCATCAATTCTCGTGATGGATGGACCGGGGTCCGAGTGGTCCAAGCAATCGAAATTCAAATTCGCTAAATCTTCCCACACGGCATCGAAAACAGGTCGGGTCGTTAACAGCGTACAAAGGCGCGGTGTTTCGATGTATTTTTTTTTCTGTTTGCTCTGGAGATATTTGGCCCCGGGGCAAGCGGGCGGCGCGGGGGTGAGCGCGGGCGGCGGGCGGGGCTCGTCGTCTGCGCAGACGCACGGGCAGCAGAGGCGTGATTATAGGGCTGAGCCGGGCTAATTACTCCTGCAACACGGCTCAGAACTGAATCTGGCCAAGGAACAGGAAACCAGCGGACTCATATATACCAATTAATTATTCGAAATTGTAATTTGATAAAAAATTAATGAATAAGTTTTTTGACTACCTAATACTTTTTGATAACCTAATAATATTTAGAAGATAACTAAGAATTATTTTAGTCACAATACCGAAGTATTTCACTATTCATTATCACTTGATCAAGATAATAAGAATGCCTAAATTGCTTGGCCTTGGCCATGACTGCTGCACTAAGATTTATATTGATGTTTTGTCTTAGGGTAGTCTGTTCAGTTTATGATGAGGAATAATTTATGATATAGGTAATTATGAATACTTACCTTAATATATTGTCGACAGAGGACTGGAGCTCACAGCATACTGCTTCACAAAAATTTAACACCAACAACAGCCACCGAGACGATTAGAAGAAGATTATGTTGTACTTAAACGAAACGCAATAAAAATAAAAACCTAAGAAAAAAATAATATCAAAGGTTTCTGAAACAGACAAAATAAACATTATAAGACAATCACCAAATTAAACCTCTTTTTCTAAATTTAATAAATGTGTTCGATATTCAGATAAATAATGGAATGTTAGAAAAGGTAGATGAATGATAGATCGTTTATATGAATAACACAATTCATCTGAAAACAATACCAATCGTCTGCTCCAGTGTTTCCAAGTGCTCACCTCTCGCGGTCGGCTCATTGTTGTTAATAACAAACAAGGGAAAAGTCCTGCTTCGCCGCTAACTGCGCGATTCCCAACAACGCGTTTTTGCCTCGCCGACCGACCGATCGTAATCGAGTATGGAAATATGACGTGCCATCGCTCGAAGGACTATTTAAACGGAACGAGTTAGCTTCAGAGGCTGCGCTGCGCAGGCGCGCAACATGTTTGCTAACACCGGATGGTATGTTGCTAAGTACTTCAAATTTAGATTGTCGAACTACTAGGTAAGTTTCATTAGTAATCATTTGATACGTATATGGTTTTTAAATAACGCAAAAGCTCAGACATACGAAATAGTTTTTCAAGTACCTGATAAAATAAACAAGTTCAGAAAACTAACAAAAACATTAGTTATAATGTTGATTGAAATTAACAGGCTATAAGTATAAAATTTTCACTTAAAAAGAATGTGGGTACTCACTGAAAAAAAGTAGACTCTAGGCACCACAATCTTAAAAGTTAAATGAAAAATCATTTTGAGTATTCCTAGAAAGTTCTTAACCTGTTTTTATTTAATTAATACTCACTGTAGATAAGTATGTTGTCTTCGGGGGTATATTTTTTATATTGAGATCAAGTCTTGTGCAGATGTTGTAAACAGAAACAAAATTTACCTAGTTCATACCAATGTTGTATACGTGAAAGTTGTAAACGAGAAGCCCTGTCTAGTTAGTTTTATTGTGGCGCAGAACTTTTAATAGCTTTTATAAGACCTTAATTGAATCTGCAACAGCCCGGTTTTACTTGTCATCTGCGAGCCAGGCCTTGTCGGTTTTTCAAAGTGGGGCTAAAGGAAATTATCGTAATTACAGTACGAGTGCGCTAAGTTATCGCACGCCTGCAGGCAATATTAAACTACTGAAGCATACTAATAAGGATTGGCAAACAAAAGTTAGCGAGGCTGGTCCTTCCTTACTTATTTTGGAATTACGTTTAATGATGTGAAATTGTTAAATGAAATAGAAGTCAAACCTGTATCCTGTTAAAACACCCATGATAGTTTCTGCTATCTGACCCAAATACTAGCTTCATGATAGGACCCCATATTATTTATTAATATAATTTGTAAGTTCTCTGTTTTCTTGCTAAGGAATACTCTTAGTATGTTTGTAGCAAAGAGATGAGAGATTTTGGTGATAGGAATATAGACGGAACTGCCTTAAATTTTGTTTATAGCGTTTTTTTTATAAATTTTTAATTATCGACGTAAAATGAGAGAAATGTTACAGTTTTTACGTATCTATCTCTGTATCATAGCTCCCAAACGGATTAACCAATTTTTGTTTTTTATTTTTGTGTCATAGATAATTTGGCTCCAATTTGACAGCGTGGACGACCAAGGGGAAGCGTGTTAGTGCAGAGTCGTATCAGATGGTCAAGGAGCTGGCGGGGAACAGGGACGAATGGAGGAGGCTTCACCGTCAAGGGCACAGCTCTTAAGAGAGAAGTAGAAGATATTAATATCCCAAGTTTTCTTAGCCGTTTTAAGATCATCAGCTATTTTCTATTTGATAAGGGGATCTGACTTACTTTCTTTTAATTAATGATATTGAAATAATTAGATAAGGTAACCAATGACTGTAAATATGACACGTTAGGGTAAGGTGTAGGGTACAGACGCATGACGTTACATTGTTATCGAAACTTTGAAGCATTGTTGGTGAGTCTGGTTTGGTCCTTCAGAACACTTTATTTAAAATTAGGTGCTTATCGCATTTTGTAATTTTAATTTATATCATATTACTTACTATGGGAGTAGGCATCTTTAAACTTTATTTTGAATAAATGGTTACACAAATACAAGTAAATAAAGCTAATTTCATTCAATTCACATTGTCAACCGCCATCACGGCTCGACAGCCGTCAGACGGTCGTCAAACGTGGACGTTTTAAAAGTCGCATTATAGTGGGCTGTTTAAATTGAATCGGGCGCCGTAGCGGACTCATTACGACTTTATTTTGCTGTAACAACAATGAGTTTGCGCTGCTGCGTCTGACACTTGACGAGCTTTGTCGACAAAACATTCTGCAAAAGATTTTTTAAACCTTTTGTAGCGAGCAATAAAAGATGTTATGTTGTCACCGTGTAAGATTTTTTTTCTGTATTGTGTAGGTATATAAAGGTGACTTTTTAAACGATTTATAGATGACTACATGACAGATGCATGCACTTTTACAATACCTACAGAATATTTATCTATCTACTATATATATAAAAATGAATCGTGGTTCGTTAGTCTCGCTAAAACTCGAGAATGGCCGGGCCGATTGAGCTGATTTTAGGCTAGAAATGTTTGTATTAGGTTTAAAAGGTTATAAAATATGGAAAAATGGAAGGGAAGTTAGTAAAAACATCAATTCAAGTTTTCCATATAAAATTATAAGGCGCGATACGAAGTTTCCCGGGACCTCCTACTTCCCGGGATATCCTGGGATACTTTATGGCCGCATTTGCACATTTCCTATTAGTCCTCGTCGCGTTTTTTTTTTTGTTAGTATTGACTTTGAAATTCTAGAGGACGAAAAGCAATATTGCAAGTGCGGCCGTGATACGAAGGCTGAAAACCAAAAAAATGTCTTAGTAAAACTTTATATACTTATGTGTAAGTAATTTATATTTATAAATAAGAAGTTACCAGAACCCTAAATATGTTTGAAGTGTATTTTAATAGGCATTTTCACACCTACTGAGTTTAAGAACCCAGCTGTCGTCGAAGGTAATCAGAAACAAATTTGAGAAGGAACAGGCCCTTATCTAAATGAGTAAATAACAATAGGGTGTGATAAAACCCGCCCTTTGCCGGGTAGAGGTTGCAGGAAGAATCCGTTATCATAATCATGTAACTGATTAGGCACCTGTTACTTGGCGACAGTAGGAGTAGCTGGAGTCCAGTAGTCAGCACTACTCTAATATATCTTCATCTCAGCTGAGAGACGCCCACTGCTGGACACAGGCATCCACCACTGATTGCCACAAGGACCGACATTCGGGAGGGAGGTTGAAATAATCGCCACGCCCTGAAAGCGTGTTGGCGATCGCATTATGGCTCTTCAAATTTACAGGTGCTCGTCTTTCAGCTGTTCTCTAACTGCCTTTAACGACACCCATGGAAGGTGAGATGAGTTGGTAGTGGTATCATATGCCGCCACCACACGGCCAAAACTAACCAATATATGACTTAATCGCAAGGTATTTACTTCTGGATGTAATAAAGAATCTATATAAGAGATAATTATAATTATCTCTTTCAATCTTCCTACCCCATGCTTTCTGACAAAATAACTGTAATGGAAAAAAATGTACGAGCCTTCCGTTCTTGGTTTGCCATTCATTTAATGCCTTTTTTACAAGTTTCGACAAAGAGGTATTATGCTATACTACTAGGCGAAGACATTCCTCTTCTTCGATCTATATTAGTACTCTCATTAAAACACGTAGATTGTTGTGGATGACAGATTTGTTGGGGATGTCGTTGTGACTGCTCAAGGAAGATATAAAAGATCGTGCCAGCCCTGCTATCGATATTTTATAGCGGAGCCTTAAAGTCTATATACAATCGCTACTTCTATTTAAAGGGGCACCTCCTTACCCCCTATCAATAATAAAAACACGTAGAAAACCATTCAATTAGTGTTCTGATACAATAATAGCATTTAATTTGCAAATACTATTCACAGTGACGTGAATGGTTGCATTTAATGTTAATGGTATAACTTTATATTTAAACAAAGGACGAAATAATAGGTTTTGATGAATCACTAACAAAACAATACATCGAAACGAGCTATTTACTTAATTGATTTCTATAAACTTCCTCAAACAATTGTGCAGCGAGTAAACTATGCATTCCGGTAGCACTAAATCATTAAACAAAGCTCCCACACAGCGATATTGACTTTGTCGATCTCTACAAACAGGACTACAATGGCAACACACAAGAGCCGGTTAACCAAACAAAATCAAAGTCACACAAAACGGCTTATTACAAGAGAGAGTGTTCAACAACAAACAGGTTGGAATTCAACAATAGTTACGTGTCAGGTCCCACACGCTCGGCATTACAAACAGAACGAACGAAGAAAAAAGAGGTCGCATCCTAAACGCATAGCACAAAAAGTGCTTCATACAAAACGGTATTGGCTCAGCTTAGGGCGGCCACTTCAAAGCCGCCGACCACGAGTCATTTCACACCATCAGCGGCCGATGATGCACCGTCCTGCCATACGTGACCTAATGACAACCTCCACCGCTCAGCCGACCAACCACCTCCACCTTGCCAAACGAAAACCAGCTGTACTATTCGGGAATAAGGGGTGATTTCTATATAATAAGCTCAGTTTTTAGGGCTTTACTAACCAACGTTTTTAGGAAATGGTTCAGAATGTTGAATTAGTGCAAAAAAACGTATTATTAGCAGACAATAGAGATAATAGCTGCAAGGATGCTTATACAACCTTATACTTTTAAACTGACACGTTTTTTAGACTGTCACGCTAGAACTATAATGTGTCATTAATGCCTATAATTTCTATGTTTGTAGGTTCTTTGGTAATAACTAAGTACAGTTAAGACTTTCAGGAAGTTTTAAAAAACTTTAGGTAATCTACCATCTTTAGCGGAAACTAAGAAAGGAAGTCTGGCCACGGCCGATTAGGCGCGTCATTAACCATTGTCTTTATAAAATACGATCATCACTTCAAAAAAGATAGCAAGCTTAAATAAAAGTATGTTAGAACAGTATTTCTCCTAAAAAGAGGCTAAAGAACTATTAAAGTCAATGACATTGGTAAGATTTTTTTACTAGACAGCCTACGGTCACCATTGGAAACGATAGCCGGCCATTCATTCATTATACATTTTTACTTGTTTATTGACTACAACTGTAGATTTTGAGTACTTTTTTGATAATAATATGACTTGAAATACTTTTAAATAAAATGCAAAAATATTAAATCACTAGAGGCTACCCCGCTGTTTTACCCGCGCAGATTCATAAACACAAAAATCCCGTTTTTTCCTGTTTCCATGGGTATTTCGAGAATTTATTCCTTAATGCTTCCCTACACCCCTCAAGGAGCCCACGTGCCAAATTTTAGCCCGCTACGCCCAGTAGTTTTGGCTCTGCGTTGTCTTGTCTGTCAGTCAGTCAGTAACGGAAGAGTTTTATATATGTATATTGATTGAAAACATGATATGATACACAGAGCCATCAAATCACAAAAAAAAACAATACAACAAGTACAATATCTTATTGTATTTAGGTAGATTATAATATTCTGTTATATTCATAATGCAGTCAAAAAAAACTCAGCGGTAAACAACAATAGTATGATGGAATAATGAGGCACAAAATCAAATCAGTAATAAAAGGGAGATTGTCAGACAGAGAGACACCTTGCCTTCATTTGCAACTGTGGGCGGCGGCGGAGGACAATCACCGGAACAACGCTGCGGGACGCGACGTGTCGTCCTCCAGCCATTAGACTGAGGCTTCGATGGAGCCCGCGAGCACCTGATCTGATAGAAACGTAAAGCTTTGTCGGACATAAACCTACTCACCTTTACTTTATTAAGTGAGATTTTCCAACAGATACAGGTAGTTTGAAGTGCCCCCTAGATAGTATAGTAGGCATATAGTATTGTTTAAAGAACCGTTTTGAGACAGAGCGTTCTGTTTCTGACTGATTTAAAAAAAAAAACAATTTTCAAATCACATTGAATCGTCTCTTTTAGCTGAAGTGCTCGCTGGAACCTGAGTGACTGAATTTTGGGTTTCATTTCATTGAGCACACAAAGCTGTTATACTTTGCATTTGTCACTCTTCATGTGTATTCTCTTTTATTAGTACCTACCTATATAGTGAATTTTTTTGTCGATATATGCCTGACTTGACCTGACTCAGTGTAATATTAAAAAAAAAATTACAGATTCTTTAACATATTAATAATCGTAGATCTATTTAATTTATTTCAACCACCCAACTGGCGCAGACGCAAGGATAAAGGATCCCCGATTCTGTCTTAAAATTCCCTTACTTCACGCGCTCCATACTGATTATTTATCACCGCTATCGATCAAACCATTCTGTTTCATGCTATCAAAATAATAAGGTCGAAAATATATATAAAATCGACACATTAAAAGCCTTAAGGCTGTAGCGCGGTAGAAATAATTAGCAGTTACGGTGTCGGGAAAGCTATAAAAACGGCAAATCGAGGGACGAACGGATAGGCACAATGTGTTAGATATTAATTTCCAAATTACAGACTAGCGTGTTTCGATGCAAAGGTGTTCGGGGCAAAAAGTTTGGCAGAAGTGCTAAGAGCGACCGATTATAATTTTAGGTTGGTTTAATAATGTTTTTGAACAGCTGCCTTTACAAATATTTATTGTTTGATCTAGCGATCCCTGGCTCCGAGGAGGCATGACATGACTGACGCGCGCTCGGATTGTAAATTAAATAAGTAACTATTAATTATTATAAAACACGTTTTGTCATAAGTTTTTTATAAGATTACTGTAGGGGATCTAAGCACTTTAGTAAACTAGATCCCCTACAACCCCTTTAACTTTGATATAGCCAACCGATGACGTGCGTATGTGGGTAGGTAGGTACACTGACATCGGCAACTATCTCGTTTATTATAAACAATATTAAGAGTAAGTTATTGGTAATCGCGTCGTCTACAATTACCTTCGAAATTATATAATACGATGTTTATTATACAATTCACTGTGAATAACGTAAGTATATTGTTTTTGAAATAAGCATATTTACCTGCCTGAGTAAATTTACCTTATTAAAAAGGTATTTCATTTTGTTTATTAATATTGTTTTTCACTCAAAATTCGTCAGTACTTACGTAAGTTAAGTGCGTTTTGGTTTTTCCCAAATTTATTTTATTTTGTTTATTGTAATAATATATTCGTTGAAATATTTAAATGATAATACACCAAAGCTGTTGCTGGGGGGATCAATATTGCAGAAGCGGTAATAGTTGTTCAAGGAAAGAATTTACTAAGTTTTTTGTCATTATTCATATCCTATTTTATTTCATGTAGAGGGCAAGGCGCGCGGAACTACTCTCACTTTAGTACCATACTTAGTTACAAAAGTGTTCAGAAAACGCAGTTTTGAAAAAAAAAAAACAGAAAAATGTTTCTTAAAATAAATTCTATAGAATAATATCCTTCCTTATCACAAGAAAATATTTAAATGTTATATAAACATTCACTTCAGTTATTTAAATATCTATTTCTTACCATAAAATAAATAATATAGCAAAGCAATAAAACAAACAAGTTTTATTGCTCTGTTACCTACCTCTAGATTCAATTTGAAGAGCTATTTAAAAATATAATTGTTTTTCTTCCAATACTTATTTACAAGTTCTTGTTATCGGCAATTTAAATTATGTTACGCTATTGAAATATAAAATAAACTAGGTATTGGATATTTTATCAGCGTTCAATTGTTTTTTTTTACATTCATTAGTGTTTATTCAAGTGAAATAACAATATTGGGATATTCAATATTCTGTATTGTGGCATGTTAAATGATTTATAAAATATTGTTACTATTGTCACAACGGATTAACACAAAAGTTTCAAATTATTATTTTTTCTTATCCAGATTTAGTAAATACTGTCAGCTATCTAGCTCTACATTGTAAAAAATATTTCTCGTCCTCGTAGAATCTGAACAAAGATTTACTAACGGAAAACTTAAACTCGACTAGGAAAATCTGTGAACTCATTAATATGCATCTCTAACTCTCTATGGTACAGGGTTGAAAAGAATGCACGTCGGCGTTTGCCGAACCCACTGGCGACATTCATCCATCAAGAATTGTTTTTTAAATAGATAAAAACCTTGGTATCGACTTAATTAGTAAGCATGTAACAATGACATTGGTTTTGTGCGACATTGCTCTACGAAATCAAAAATAGCCAATGTCTCTTTCTAAAGGCTGATGTGCATTCTTTTTGGCCCCGCACTGTACCTATACAGAATACACTACAAGTACCTAGTTAGATACCCTTTTCCACCTTAACACAAAACAGTTTGACTGGTCTAAATCCCCTATTTTGTAAATCGAATAAGTGTTCTGATTTAGACTAGACTACTCTTTTTGAGGAAGAGCCTTTAATGTATATTGTCTATCTTTTTCCAATTTAGTTTTCATATGTTATTATTATTAAAAAATATTTCCTGGCTGATATTAATGTTGCAATAAAGTTAGTTCTTGCGTGCAAATTCAAAACTGTTTATAAATAACTTCCCATAGATATGTCGTTCTACTTTTGTATGCAAGAAAGTGTACTTCTATTAAATTCATTAATGGGTAAGTTGATGTGCTGACAACTCTACTTACTTTACTTTTATTGTAATTTCACTTTTATATCATACCTACTGTAAAACATTTGAATAAACAAAAGACAAAACCGTTTAAAATGCGTTCGTAGCTCGTAGCAAGTTAGTTCAATACAAAAGACTTCAACGGGATGTTGCTACGTGCGTACGCGCGTAGTACTACGCGGTTCTCTACAATGGTGCAGGTTAGCCTTAAAAGGCTTACTCATTATTAACTATTATTTTAATAAACACATATAATGAACATTTATTTATGTTCCTGTATATTATTTTTATACAGTAGGCTTTTTTGTAATTGGAATTATTCAATGAAATTTTCCAAAATTTAAATTTGAGATTTACTTCATCTGTGAGTTATCTGCAAAAAAAATTTATTTCGCGATAAAGCCTGCCATTGTCAAATTCTTTTCCTGTTTTTTTAAATATTAAATATTTACATCTACATATGTTTATCTATCTTTCATTGTAGGTACTTTGGGCTATAATTCGGTACAAATATATTTTAATTACATTCGAAAAATATAGAATTAACATTATTTTACACAAAAATAAAATTGTAAAGTACAGTAATTTACATTTTAAGGGTATAATGTTTTAACGGCGGTAGTCACAATCGCGTCCCAATGCGGAGGCATTTTCTCTTTTCAGTTAATTATTATTTGTTTAACTTAACTCCTCATAGGCACGTTACTATAAATATAGCAAGACGCTGAACAAATAATAATAAATTAAAAAGAAACTCCGCATTGGGACACGATTGACTATTTATTGACTACTTTTACTGCATACTTTTTAAGATTTAACATTGCAGATTTTAATTAACGTCTCAGTTTTAAGAAACATACAAGAGATACAGCCCTCCTCTTAACTAGGCGATCAATGACGCAGCAAATATGCTTCCACGGTCCATCACAATTTAGTTAGAGCAAGTTAGCGCGCGGCAGCTTCGCACTTCGTTACCGCGTGACCGGACCACCGGCCGGAATGCATTCACTAGGCCTTTTTACTAACGTTTTACATTTACTTTTTACCGAAGTAATCTCCAAAAAACAAACTCGCCCCACACGAAGTGCCCAAGATTCTGGGCATACCACACGCACGCCGTGACAAACTCTGTTAACCTTTTCAAAAGAAAACTTAATTCACTTTCAATAACCGGAAAAAGTACATTAGACGATTAATCGGTAACTAGAATTCGGTTTACTCGATTTTTTTCCAAACGATTTCCAGCTAAGTGATTGGTGCCTTCAATGGGATTGAAAAATTAAATAAGAAATTCAATTTAATACATGATAATGTTTATTTTAGACTTCATAATAAGTATTTAGTTTTCTATTTTTGCTAATAACTTAACTATTAACAACATTTACACTAAGGTATTTACAAATATTTTCTTATTTACAAATAGTTTACCATAACTATGTAAAATGTGAAATAAATAACAATTTGGAACCACGTGTAAACTCATTATATTGATACATTGAAAAATGTGGCGTAATCAGAAACAAGTAAATTCAATTGTTTTGTTGTTTTAAAATGAGATCAATTCACATTTTAGATAACATATTAAAAAATTATACTTATACTAGTAATATGCGAGTGTCGGCAGCGCTACTCAACACGATCATTTAGGCCTCGCTGGCTCGCGGCTCGAGCGAAAGCTTTTTATCGCCGACCGGAAAAAGTTTTATATCACCTGCGGCACTAGGTATCAACACAATTTTTTTCATACTTAACTTTGTTAAAGTTTTTTTAAGGTTATTGAAACATGTTTTATTATACCGGCATTTTCACTAAAATAGGTATAATTTTGAAAAAAGGAACATAATTTATCTGAAGTTCACAACCTTCAACATTTACACATTAATAAATAGTTTTCAATTAATTATAACATTTTTAATCTAAACCTTATTAAAAATATAGTCTTTTTACTTACAATCTAGCATTGCACAAGATATCGGAGCAGGGCAGGCGCAAGCCGGCGGCGGCGGAGGGTCACGCCACCGAGAGCTGCGCCGGCGGCAGGTAGCAGGGGCGCAGCGCGTGCAGCAGCTCGGCGTGGTAGCGCTGCGCCGCCAGCAGGTAGGGCGAGGGCACCAGCTCCAGCCGCGGCATCAGCGGCTGCGGCATCGCGGGCGCGAGCATCGGCGGTGACGGAGACAGCCGCGGCGGCTCTGGCTGAAGCAGTGCCTCGATCGTGAACGCCCGTCGCGGTCGCTCCTTAGGCATCACCGTCACCACTGTCTCCGGCAATTCCGCTGGCTCTGGACTAAGCTGTGTACATGACGGGGTGTACATGGCAGGGCTGTGAAGCACCGGCGGCGGCGGGGGCGCTCCAGCTTGGCGAGCTAAAAAGGCTCTATTGAAATTTGCCAACGCCGTCAGTTCAGCGTTCAAGTTATCCTTCTCTCCCTTCTGCAGCTTGAACCTCTTGCGACGGCGCAGCAGCGAGCCGTTCTCGAACATGTCGAAGGCGTGCGGGTGCAGCGTCCAGTAGGCGCCCTTGCCGGGCCGGTCCGGTCGGCGCGGTACCTTCACGAAGCAGTCGTTGAAAGAGAGGTTGTGCCGCAGCGAGTTCTGCCAGCGCTGCGTGTTGCGCCGGTAGTACGGGAACCGATCCGTGATGAAGCGGTATATCTCGGACAGAGGTAGCATCCGCTCAGGTGAACTCCAGATAGCCATCGCTGTTAGCGAGATGTAGGAGTACGGTGGCTTCTGATCGCCGTACGATTCGCGAGAAGGTCGCGGCATTGTCGCGTCTCAACCACTTGCAAACAATTTAAATATAACTTTATTTAAAATAAATAGCGTTCGAGCGTTACAGACACGTCACTTCAAGCCGAATGGTGTGAAGGAACTGAGGCGAGGAGAAGAGGACGTGCCGGCGCCGCCCGCAGGCCGCTGGTGCCGCTGGGGAGCTGCGGCTCGGGCCGCCGCGCTCTCATTGGCTGGTGAGCTATCCAATAACGAAGCCTCAATTTCAGGTATGGTGTCGGCTTTCGCTCCACTAACAAGGAATTTAAATTGATATTATGTTTATATTGCCTCCAAATATCTTTTGTGATGACACCGCTCTTTATTGGGCGTATGTAAATTGCGGCGATACAGTAAAAGAGATTTGAATTATACACCAATTTTGTGATGAATAAGCATATTATTAAAAGTTCTCAGCATTTGGTTTTATAAATTATTTTTCAGCAGGCTGTATCTTGCTTTCGCGGCAAGATGAAAGCCTGCGGAAGACATTGCGTACTGAACTTTGAATTGTTATTAAGAATACAATAGAATATAATAATATGTACCTACTCTCTATTGTGGTTCCATTGTAATGGCGGATCATAACTAACGATGTGGCCTATTGTGTTATTATTCTATTACAAGCTTCAAGTAGGTACTTTGTATTGTATATCTATGAAACAAACAACTGTTAAACTCCTTACCGCCAAACTTCCTTAATTATTTCACCATTGTAGAAAAAATGTGTATGTTGATGTGCTTGCTGTACTTAGCTTAAAATATTATATTTTTGACAAACTTTTAGACAACTTATTTCATTTGAACCTGATTTTAATTAAATCTCTTCTTCTTTTTTGTGGTTTTAAATGTTGAGAAAAGTATTTAGATTTTCTCAATCTGAATGAAATTTAAATAGGGATTAAAAAAACTATTTTATTGCTATTGCATTGCTTAGGTAAATATGTATTTAATTATCTTCAACATTTTTAAATATTCAAAGTTAGTATTTGCACACTTAATTTATTATACAGTTTTCTATGTAAAATTGCTAGTGTCATATCGACATTATAATACTATATGACACTATTTACTACTATGATAGGGTCTATTTTTTTTCTTTCTGCTGAGACTTGCTCTATCTCCTGTTTCGGGTTTATCTTCAACTTTTGGGACACCCTGTATATAAACTTAAATATTTTTATCATAGATAAGATTCAAAAGTCACTGTGACGGTAAGTAACTAGATGTACATCTTAAACAGAAAAATGTGTTTTGGAGCCCATCCATGAAAAAATTTCAGAGAAACAAAAACAAAATAAAACATAATTTCTAGCCTTATATTAAACTTTTACTCATGCAGTAATTTATTGCTGATCATTAGTAGTGTAGAGTATAAACTGCACTCTTGGTTTGCTATCTAGTAATACATATATACCAACAACGCTATAGGAGCCATTATTAAGGAATCCCAGAACATTCCCAATCTCGTCGAAAGGAGAGCGTTGGAGCGCGTGTGATTACGGAGGATCTTCTTGTAATAATAATAAAAAAAAACCGACACCGCCTTTATCGACTGCCTGCGCGATAAGCATCCGTGACGAATTCGCGCCGCACTCACTATGATCGTATGTCCACTAACCAACCGGCGCAAAGAGCCTTAACAACCAATCACTACATTCTAAATCAAACCCAAAATTCAAGACCTTAAGCTGTTTTTCCTGTAAACGAACAGGTTAAATTGCCTTGAGAGTGTTTGCCGATTAAAAAAGAAAATGGCCAAGATATTCGTATCGATATAAATTTATTTCCAATTACAAAGCTCGTCGTCGTTTTACGTACAGTTTATTTCTGGTCTTAAATTGTGAATTAAAATCAGAGATATAAGTAAAATTTATATTAAGGGCGAAGTAATTGATAACTCATTGTTAATTTGTGACAAAGACAAAAGCTAGAATAGAGATCTCGATTTAAAAAAAACATAACTCCGTGACTAGACGTCTTTCGGCCGTGGTGATTTTATTTTACTACAGCAAATCCAACTAGATTCATTTACATGTTTTACCACTGTACATTGTTTTTCTATATCCGATCGAGCAATTCAAGGCTTTAAATAAGATTCGGAATCGGCACAGACATTTCGCATCAAATGAAAACGCAAATATAAATATAAATTTAAGTTTTTGTTAGGTTTTTGAGATTTACCATCCATTTATTATCCATTTAATATATCTTTACAAAACACATAAGAAAACTTGACTTTGAGAGGCCACATCAAAAAATATTAGACAAAATCACAGTTATGATATTTATCAAACCCTTTAAGTATTTTTTTTTTCACCATGGGCGCTAGATCGGCGTAATAACTATTGAAAAAAAAACAGTATACAATAATAACATTAAAACAAAAGTTACATAAATACACAGATTACTCCAAAGCATTTAAATGCATTCCACAAAAAACGCTTCATGATATTTTGTAGGTTGAAAAAATAGGGTTTAGTTGTTGGACAGAGCATCGACCTGACATTCGGGGACAATAACACTTCGTGACTGATGGGTTAATCGAGTTTGTGGCTAAAGCTGAACAAGAAGAGCTCTTAGGTATTTGACGGAGAAATCTTAGTTTATTTTCCACAAATTCATAGCTTTGTTTTTTTTTAATATAGCGGCATCCGTCGTTCAATAATTTAAAAAGCTTAGTTCCACGAGAGATACTTAACTTGGAATTGACAATGAGTTGAATGAAACCGAAGATGTTTGATTTGACTCAAATACAAAAAGTTTACAAATTATGTAAAATGTATACTAAATAATTTTAAATAATTTGCATGAACGAAAGTACCAAAGACTTTAGAAGGAAATAAATTTTACGTAGGTAAATCAAAACAATTCAAGTCAGAGTTCATCGGAACAAGTAACAGGTTGGAAAAAATCTTTGACAAAAACTGCTGACGCATTATTGCACAGAACCCTTTATAAAATAGGGAATAACAATGAATGCAACCGCTCCTTCACACTTGAGTCGATTTCAAAATCTGCAATTAATTCTAAACAACTCTCTGGAGACTCGAAAAAGCTCTCAAGTCGGAGTTACTTGCATATTTTTTCTTTTACTTTTTTATTCAAAAGTAGATCGGTTATTTTTCGCGCGCCCTCGCCCGCGCGCCAGAGGGTGATTTATGATAAAACTTATATTATCAGAGAACACTTTACACTGGGACCTTTGTTGATGCCGACACAAGATAACCTAATTAACAAACGTTATATATCATTGGTCAGCGGTGGAACTCAAATATAGGATTTTATTTATTAACTCCTGTAAGTGGTTACGTCTTTAATTCATTATGTATGAGTCGGCTCGTATGTTCGCGCAAGATTAATTAATCTTTATCTTGAATCTTCAAATTTATGAGATCACAATTTCGCTTTATAAAGAAAATTCATAATTATTAGTACTTACTTACATATTTTAAGAAAATTGGGTTTTCCCAAAAGTCGTTGACAATGTTATTGATAGCTATGAGTATATATAAATTGGAAACTGAAAACAATAGAAACACAAAATCAAATAAGATCAAAACAAAAGCTAATTTCTCGTTCGAACGTGATATTTCCCACTCTAACAAAGTATCAATTACTCGACTTGAAATCCGAATCACAACACAAACCTCTATATTTGCCTTCAACAATTCGTTCTATTGCATTGCGAGCCACAAACACAAGACAATGAGGCTGTCCGGAGCACTAGTTCACGTAACCGCTCGTAATTTGTGAGCACGGCCCGGCCGTAACATTATTTCATTCATAACTTACAAAAGGCTACAAGTCACTTCCAACCACACGCAAATCCCAACTGTATAACTTTCTGAAAAAGGTAGCTTTATAAATGTTTTAATTTAGATTTTGGAACTTTTCAATCATAAAACTAGAGTGCAAGTCGAAGTTAAGCAGAATCCGATTATTGTAATTGAATTACATTACATTACATATCAGGCTGTTGTCATGTCACGGGCAGCGTGGGTTGCGGCGCCTTTGTTGCCGCCGATGCCCGTGTTTCCTAGGAAAAGAAAGCAAAATATAGAAACTGAATTTATATACTGCTCCGTGGCTCAGTTGGCAGTGATGTGGACTGAGTAAGCGTGTGCACCCGGGTTCGATTCCCGGGCGGGGCGAATATTGGTATGATGAATATTGATGTTTGTTTCCGGTCTGGGTGTGATGTTCGTCTCTGTGTGTGTTTCGGGCACCCTAGATACAGGTTCTTCCTAGTTAGGGGCTCTGAGTGTGATGTGTTATTATTATTATTATGTTTCTCAATACTCTTCGGTATCACGGGATGGATTATTATTATTATATTATTATTATGTATGAAACATATTTTGTTTCGGGTGAAGCTTGTTCTTCTTTGTTCTAAAATCCGAAGCCTATAATATATAAGTTTAAAAATATTTTAGTTACATAATATGTAACTAAAATATTATTTTAATATTTATCAATCAAAATTACCAAATTTTTAAAGCACTCTAAAGTGAACATCCTGTGTAGCATGACTGACCATTTGTCGAATCTTTTCTGACACTTGTGATCGCTTTTGACATTTGAATGCGGGAAAATGTATCGACTAAAGTGACTGATAGACGACAAATTAGACAAATTCTCAGTCATTCTACCATCGTATAAAGCCTTTCAACAGCAAAGCTGCCAGAGAGGCTTTGGCGCTGAATAAGAACAAGTTACGATCTCTGGTGCGAGCACTCACTGGACACTGCAAGTAGAACAAGCATATGTTCAACTTAAATAAAGTCAAAAGACACAAAACTATACAGATTCCATCTAAACGCAGATGAAATATTATATTTATGCATATTTTGTGTGAGTATAGTCCCCTAAAAATATAAAATCTAAAGAAGATTTTTTTTCTCAGTATTGTTGCACGTAAGAAAGAATTTGACAGCCGTTTGAAACTCATACATACATATTATTTGACCACTGGCAAAAATCAAATATAAAAAAGCCTTCATAACAAAATCAAAAATAATTTATTTAATATATACAAAGTAGTAGACAATTATTGTAGATCAATTAGACTAATATTAATAACCTTATTTAATAAAGTATCCTAACAAAAGTAAGCATCATCTACATTGCTATGTCTGTGCTACTACAAGATTTCATTATTAATTTCAGCTCGACATTGCTATCTGCATCTATATAAATAAAGAAGCCCGTGTTTATCAGACAACGTCGGGGCACGGCAGCGGTAGGAAACGGAAGCGGCGAGTTGTGCTCGTAACTCGTAATGAATTTGTAGTAGCCAATATTTTTTTAACAAAAGGCAATTTTTTCGCCGCAATATAACACCAATAATAACACCAGACAAAAAATAAATAGTTGTAAGCCAATAGAAAATTTATTTAATTTCTAAACATATACAAAGGGCATAATTTGTTCACATATATACATAGGTTGAAATTCGTATTGCCTACGAGTTTAAAAAGAAATCTATACGTTAATTTTTACTTTGTTGATGAAAAATACACATTCAATTCAGATTTAAAGAAAATTGGCTTGTTAGGTATAACATACTCCCAAAATCGAAATTACGTCACAAATTTTCCCTCTATTTTTCTATATGAACTAAATCATATTTACTTCCTAGCCTCTATGCGTTCTAGCGTTAACTTTATCTTTTTTAATTAAAGTTACATTGTCCGTAACAGATTTGTATATGGTTTCGTCAGCCCTAGACTGTACTTCCAAAGAACAAGAGCTATTTTGCAATACAGAAAAACATACGTAAAATAAGCAGCAAATTTTTACAGCTATTTCATTCAGCGTCTATTACTAAAAAATAAGTCACATACTTTTTTTGCATTTTAAGTTTGAAAATCACCGTTAACCGTTAAGGTCAAATATTCGAATTCAATTTGCCTCTAAAATAGAAGTGACCACAAAATCACGTGCCTGCCTACGTAAGGCCCGAATAACAATTATTGTTGTTTTGATTACGGCACCGAGCGGCCTAATAATTCACTTCGGGGCCTAAACTCCGTAATTACGCTTAGGAAAGGCTTCGGCTACGGGTTACTGTGTTAGGCTTTATTCACACAATAGATTGCCAGTCTTATTTCTTTCTTGTTTTTTCCTGTAGTGAAATAAAATAAAATTATTAGAAATCATGTAGAAAACATCACACCTGCTGCATAAGCAGCACATTCGTTTGAATACATGTATGACATCATTTGAAATAATTTCAGATTTATAAAATTTCGGTGTGAAACTACCTTAGATACAAATCTAGTCGGACTGACTAGCTGTTCGCCTGTTATATGTAATTGCATGCTTTCCCTAACAACATAAACATTTATTTTTGCTGCTATCTGTGCACATGTTCTGAGCGGAACATGCAAACATTATTAATGTATCGCATACCGCATCTTGTTTTGAAACGTGTTAGATATTTGATTAATAACAAAATTATTTATTATATCAACTTACATCCTTGTTAATTATTAAAAAAAATATACATAATATTACGTATAATTACGTTTTACTTGCACCAAACCAATAGGTTTAAGCTAAATAAGCCAGAGAAATTCATAGCGTGTCTGCCACGATTATCTTTGTTACGCAATCTTTGTAAAAAGCTATCTCTACCTCTGGACCTGCAACAAAACATTCGACAATCAAAATGTAACTGGTATTTGTTTTGCCCCATAATCTTTACACTTGGAATAGTTTCGGCGAAGGCGGCGAACAAATTATAGGCCTGCCTAATACTACCGCGCTTATGATCTTGGCTCTAATTTCACGCGGCACAGTCCAAACAGAGAGGGCTATTCTACAAATTTATGTTATGCCTCAGGGATTTTAAGTTTTAATATTATACACATACAACCAACCTACCTATTTATTATTTAAATCAACAGTTAATGTTAGAGGTTTTACAAAGAATTCCTGCTAGCCAGTTCTTGCTAGAAATGTAGACCGAACTTCCAGATTAAAGGCGCATACGAATAGACCTCCATTTATAAACTCTATGTGACATTAAATAATTAAGCAGTCTAATACGACTCACAATACGACATGAAGTAAATTTTATGAAAGACTGAAACTGTCACAAAAAAAAATAATGTATATAGATAGTACCTACAGAGTTAGTAGGTATATAATATTTATGGAGAAAAAATTATCACATTTAAAATTTTCTATGATCGTCTTTTGTACCTGAAGTAATATAATTATTTATTTTAATTTCTTGTACTTTACTGTGTCCCTTTGCAACGACTCATATTGCTGCACTTTTTAGCAGAATAGACCAATTGGATACCGAACAATCTGAATGGGCCCGTAATTGGACACCCTCATAATTGTAACTATATTTTCATAATATTTACGATGGGTCTAATATAAGTAGAACTTTGTTTTAGTACGCAGCTGCATGAGGTTTCTTTGTTTATTGTATAGCGTTGAAGTGTTGAAGTAGTGAACTGAAAGCGTCTCACAAACTTATCTTAGCAATAAATTTTGTAATATTGAGTTTATGCGCGTATTTGAGTGCCATTTTATTTATTAGTGCCTTGAATTAATATTGTCTTAATTTATGAATAGATTTACAGCTTTTAATCTGCATTAAATAAAAAAATAGATATAGTTTTATATTGAAGATCTTTAAATAAAAAAACTAAAGAATTTATATCACTCAACACAATATAATGTTTATGAAACTGATAGGTTGTTACCCCTTGGATCGAGGAGGGTGTTAATTTTAACAAAAGCAAAACGAAGCTACCGTTCAATTCTAAGGCACCCAATCCATCATTCATAAGAAGTGATTAAAGATACATTAACACAACATTAGTATCTAACACACACAATACACAAAAATCCTATTATATGGCTGAGTAGACTCGCATACTAAAAAAACTAACACAAATAAGCTTGACTCAACTCTACAATAGTTATTTATAGTCTTAAATCACTTAGATATTTTTTTTAATAAATATTTCTTTACAAGTTCGTATATTCGTATATTTGTATTTTATATTAAAGAGGTAGGTAGGTACAAAAATCATTTCGAATGTATGATTTATCGAACCTTGCAACGACGGAGAAAGGTAATCCTTTCCACATAATATATGTATTTCGAAGAGACAAAATCAGTATTTTTTCTGAGAGAGCCTCAAAACCTTTTCTATTTCATTTGACATCGAAAATTCAATAGAATCTATGGCGGATTTTCTTTACTGGTAAAAAGGTAGAAAAACTCGCGTTTTGAATACAAATTGCTGCATTTAATGAGGAACATAACCGGGTATACTTTTGTTGTGCGTGTCACAGGTCGTGTCTAAACTCATCAATCTTGAACCCATTTAATTTTAGAATTGAATGCGAGGCGCACGCGGGCTGCGAAGGCGCCTCAGCCGAAACAACGCGTTCGCGTGCACAATGAGCTGGAGCATTCAGAACGCGGCGCAAAAAGAAAATGGCCCGCCCGAGCCATTGTCGATCCACAAAAGAAAGGCAATCATTCGACATGTATATAAACGTCTTTGAATAATGGGAATTGCGGGCGCCCGTAATGAATTGTTTAGAGCATAGGAATTATCGTGTCACGTTATTATTTTAGCGTCCGTGAAAATAACACGTTTAAATAACCCTCTATCAGCATTTTTATTAGAGTCTTTATAAAATGATCAAATGAGAGAGAGTTTTTATTTTTTAAAGGACGAACAATACGCCTTCCGTATCATTTTTATATTTAAATGTCTCGGTAGTCAAGCTCAGTTTTTCCAGCTAGTTTCCGGCCTAATAGCATTAATTAAAGGACCCGCCGCACGGAGGCAGTGCAGCGGAACAGAGGTCCAGACCAGACGCCTCCGAGCGTGTAAAGAGACACTCCTGTACACTCAATTATAGTCTTTAAGTCAAAAGAGAAAGGAGCGAAGTATACTTTTTCTTGTAGCGGAAGGCTTTTGGTTGTTACACGGTCCTCCTCGATAAATCAATTTAATCTAATTTAATTTGGTGCCGTTCGCTCTCTGGAGCGGTGTTTTCGTAAAGTCACGCAACGGCCCTACGCAATGTTATTCCAAACAATTACGTATAATGCAGGGTTAGGGTTACCAGCGTTTGAGGAAAAGTAACTCTAGTAAAGTAGTCTTTCTCTCTGCTCAATCATAAAAACAGATTTAATGAATTTTTCTTACCTTTTATGCCGCAGCAGTAAATCCTGAGTCAATAATCTAAAGAAAAAAAAGGAAAATGCGTTCAAATAGAAAATATGCCTAAATTTAATGTACCTAGGTAATGTTTTATATTATTCTAAATAATGAATACCTTTATGTTATGTATATCACGATAACAAGAATAACGCATCACGCTCGGAACAAATAATATTTTTTTTACTTTTTTTTAAATTACTTAAGTAATTTTCACCACCCCATTCTCTTGTGGTCACCCTAAAAATCTTTTCCATAAAATCACGATAAACAAAAAAACTTAATTTAATATTGTTTTATTACTGCAATTATGATGTCAAATATAAGTTTAATGTTATAAATTAAACTTACATTATTTTATCTTAATAACGTTTCCGAAAAAACTATTTCCAAAATGTTAATTTAAAATGTTTGAACGCTACGTCTTTTAGAAGCCGCTGCGTTAATTAGCCTAAAAGGCAAGATATTTTAGTAACAAATAAAAACAGTTCTAAAAATAATATTCGATTAATTCAAGCTTAAGTTATTCTAGAAGATTGAATTGTTACATGTGATGGAATATCAATTGGATAAACTAGTCGACCCAGCAAACTTCGTACCGCCTAACCCTATTGCTCGTGTTGTGCGATTGTGCATGTATTAAACATATAAACTTTCCTCTTGAATCACTCTGTCTATTAAAAAAAAACGCATCAAAATCAGATGCGTATTAAACCACGATACTCGGTAGTTTGTTGCTTATAGTGACGCCACTTTCATCAGAAGGATTTACGGTTATGCACCTTAGTCAACGCCCTGCAGTACCGGGCTGAAGAATAGGACTGAGGTATCCCCTGCCTAAGAGGCGACTTAGAGGGGACCCGGGGGTCATTGGGTCCACGAGGCGGGGGCCTCGTCTGGTCATTTAACCCCGAGAAGGACGACGGAACGCGGTGTCCCTATTCCGTCGTTCCGAGCGTTGGGAAGCATCCACGCTCCAGGGGGATAACCATCATGTCCCCCTGAGATGAGGCTCATAAGCCAATACTGGAGGGGTCGCGGAGTTGAACATAATGATCGAAAGATCACCCATGAGCTCTCGCCAACAGCCGAGATGGACACCGGCGTATTTATAATGGGTACAAACCCCACATAACCCTGCGACTCCTCCCGGGTTCGCAGGGTACTCGTTATGAGTTTAGCCCGCCTTAAAAAAAAAGGCACCTTAGTCAAAAGATTCCATTTGTTTCATTTGAGCACTGAGGGACTGAGGGGTATGGTTTTCACCACGTATTCACTCTGGTATTTTCAAGCTACCATACTTCCATATAACTTATTATGTTTTCTGTGGTGCTACCTAAATAGGTAAACAAAACACAGTGTAAAAGTCACCTGCACCATATTTTTGCGTAAAGGCGTCAGACATTAAAATAGAGCGTTATGAATTATGATAGACGGATAGGCGGTCCTCGAATGGCGGGGTCAGAGTATGGTCTCGTTATATTTCAGTGGGTCTATCGCCGTTCTTGATGATATAAATATATGAAAATAAAAATCAGTTCGCCAATTTGGCTCAATCTCTCGCACATAAACAATAGTTTTATATTGACTTTTCATTGTCATATGTAGCCAAAACGACGATAGAACCATAGGTATGGATGGAGCCCTAAATATGACCAGCCACCGACCACCAGTCACGTTTCCAATGAGATCGGTGCGAGGATGACACCCTTGAAATGTTTCTAATGGTGTGATTTATAGAGCAAATTAAACATTTGACTTGCCGTGAATGCGGCGGTGAGTGGATTTGTCACGCACGGAGCTAGAGACGGCCACCGCTGGAGTACTGGCTGGCACAGAACTCTTTTAAATAAGGAATAAGATAGTCAAGTCCACCGGAAAAAAAACTTAGCATATTCAATATATCGTCTTATAGCCAAAAGACGTCAACTTCTGGACTTAGGCCTCCTTTACAGATCGCCCCAATGAATAACTGGTCTCGTGCGAGCAGTGGTCTTTACCAGTTAGTCTGACCAACTTGTGTCAGGGTTTGCCTACTCTGCGTCCTTCAGGTGAGATCATAAAGTAGATTATAAAGTTTCCTTTCTTTATTTACCGAAAAGTAAACCTCAAAAAAGGCACAAACGTTACATTCATAAACGTTACTTCTCTAATAAAATTACATTATTTAATTCAAGATAATATAATTTATCCACGCGCCAGTACCTCGCCTCCAGCCAGCCAGCGGTCACAACGAACTGATTACGTCGCACTATCGCTACCGTATTAGAGTTAGAGAGGAAGGGTTTTTGTGACGCGCCGCGCGTGGCCGTGAGAACCTCCGCAGAGCTGGCTGCTGCACTGAAAATTACTAGTAACTAAGAAATACTAAATATTAATAATAACGTTATTATGGTATAGCTTAACTAGGTAGTCCCCTAACTAGACAGTAAGAGATAGATAGTGCAGTACCTAGTTAATGTTTGAAGAACAAAAATATTTCTTCTATCGCAGTCAGTTGATTCAGTTAAAAAAAAACGTAATGCTTCTCGTTGCTCTTTTTTATATTCAATGTCATCCCTATATTATGTAGCTCTAGAATTGGTGTGCAACGTAAGTATTTAGTAGGTGCAATTGTGCGTTTTTTTTAGTTAGTCGTCTGTGTTCAGTTTATTTTTCAAGACTTTTTATAAAAGCAAAATGTCTCCTATCACGTCCATATATCAAGCGACCAAGTTTTTCCGATTGGGCAAAATGCTGTTGTATGTCTGACTGCCTTTTTGGTTTCTTTTCTACTGTAACATGACTATAGTTTAACATTGAGTTGAAGTTTCAAGTATTCTGGGGCCACAATTTTAAATCTGTGCCTAAAATGCGAAACCAGATAAAGATTTAAAGGAAATCTAGCGTGACATCCACTTTTTTTAAAGTCAGTAAACGATGACAATTTTAGACGCAATTCAGGCAAAAAACTATTACCGCTATTGTAAGATGGATGTTGCAAAGGAACGCGACAACGCGACACTGTTCGCGCTCAGAATGATCCCAAACTACCTGAGCCCATTCACGTAGCGGTGTTGGGAAACACTTTTATTTTATAAACAAAAAAATTCGGTGAAAAACAAAACTAACTTCTTGCTTCTTGTCTATCTAACAACGGAAAACTTTTATACTTTTATGAAGTCAACTAAGCAGGTTTGTAGTTACACCAACAAAGCGTATTTATTCTCAATCTTATTGCAATAAATTTATTTATCTAGGAAAAAATAATGATGTTTAGTTGTTTATTTGAAGTAATTTATGTGGTAATGGTTTTTCTATGGTACTTATATAGCCGTAAGAAATTATTTATTGTATTTAAGTACTAAGTATATTATAAATATTAACAAAATCGCCTTGCCTCTCTTACTGAAGTATGTTTTTAACGAATTAATTCGGAATCTTATAATAAATAAATACATATGTACCTTTATTTAATGAAAAATGCATAAGAAATAAACAATTGTTATTAAAACAGCTTAAATAAACGCTTCATATTACGAGTGAAACCTAAACGAGAAACGACAGCTAAGTACACATTTTCCAGGTCTTTACCGATATTAGCTAGTAAGGTCGGTGCTTTATGGTTACCAGCGTCTCGCTCGCCCTCAGGCTAGTCTCGCCATCCAATATTTGTAGAACCTACTTAGCCTCTCGGCCGCAACTACCCATTGTGTCACAGATAAGCCTCTGTAAGTAATGTATCCTGGAATTCATGCGTCTGTCTGTGCTTTACTTGAGTCATAGCTAAATAATATGGATTCCTGTCACCTTGTGGTTGGTGTTCAACGTTTTGAACTAAGTAGGTACTGCAATGGCAATGTTGTTGCATTGTATGAGGTTAGGTTGGCACAAGACTGGTCATTGTGGCGATCTGTTGAGAAGGTCTATGACCAGCAGTGGATTTGGCTAAGAAGATTATTGCAAATTTCGCGGAGACTATTTATAGACAGGCTTGATAAATAGTACATAAGTATAGGTTTTGCAGGCTGAAAATAGACACGCGAGCACATAAAATTTTATACTTAGGTACCTAAAAATAAATAGATTACATAATGCTGTCATGGTCGCAAGTTCCCGTTTTCGATTCATGCGGCTAGAGAAAATAAAAACATGACCCTCAAGACGATTTATCTTTTTTTTTTATTAATATAAAAATAAAAGGGGTCGCACTCCCGTTGCACATAAATAACAAAAGATGACGTTTTACACCCGTCGTCACGGATCCCTGATTACACCGGATTAGGAGTGTTTTACACGAGGCGGTTTAATGTTGATATGCTCTTGCCTTGTTTGAGAATTATATTATTATTTTGTCCAACTATGCGCCTTTATACCTATTAACCTTAATATTACTTAGTTGATTTGAAAGTGTATTCATAGCTACGTAAGTTAATAAAATAATGTCAGCCTGCTTAAAATTGTTCCGAAACGGTGGTGGTGATGTTATTTACTAAGTTCATTTAATTATATTTATTAATTTTTCATAGAAAACTTACATGATTTTACATAGATAATTATTATTTTTAGATATTTTTAATGAAAATGCACTATAATTTTTTTATAAAGTTAGGTTATTCTTTTAAAAATATTATAAGTACCTACCTAGACGACCTATTATAAACATTGGTTTATCAGTATAAGTTCAATAAAAAAATATTAAATCCAGTTTGTGTCCGGTAAGTTTTTTTTAAACCTAAGTTAGTATCTATTTAACCTAATTTTATCTTTTGACAATAAAATTGTGGAAGTTCGAAGGATATTATATTAACATTTGAAAAAAAAATCTCCATTGCAAATTTACAATCTATCTAGGCTACAGAGAGTAAGCATCAAAGGCGGGACTTAGTATAGGGGCGGAGCACTATCAGGCCCCGCCCACCCCTGCCCTTCTCCCTTCGATAACAAGCCTTGTAACTTGCCACTTGAATAAAACCGCATCTCTTTAACTACAGCCATTTACTGGTTCTGATTAGTGCCTTTAGACATGGGATTTCTTTCTTTTGCGATATCCTTTCGCGCTTGTTTTTAATCGATATTTATCGCGAGCCGTTGAGCTTTGCAATTTGAAATTGAGACTTGGTTTTCCTTTTGAATAATAAAATTACAGATTTTACTTTTGCATACTACTTACTAATGTATTCGTTTTTTAGTTGAAATACCATAAACTTAATAGGTAAGGTACTTACATATTATTATGTAACTACATAGATAAGACAAGTAGAATATGCAGCAGAAGCCAGCAGCAACACAGCAATCAAAATACCTATATAATTTAAAAACATGTTATTATTGAGCCTAAAGGTAAAAGTGAGGTAAAAGTTCACTATTAGTATTTTTTTTTTTTTTTAATAATTTTGCTTAGTCGATCTAGTCTAGTCTGCGCTGCCATTCCCCATCCAGTGGTCAATGCATCCAGTAATGAGTTGCGTGCGCCATCTATTGTCGGATAGCAGAACTAAGCTACAGAAAACTCATAGAAAACTGTTAAGGGCGTTTTTTATTTTTGAGGTGAAAGTCCACCGACTTTCACCTTTAATACTGTCAGTGATAATATGCAAAGTTGATGCGAATTAAAGCTTTTTGAATAGTAAATTTCATAAGGATTTATTTTTCGTAGATAAATTATGAATAAAACACACGGAATTTTAATTATTAATAAAAATATTATCTTTGACCCCCACTTTTCACGATGTCCATGCATACCTACCCAACTTTAAAGTTTCATAAAACGTAATATGTATCTCAAATCCTAAATGAAATAATTTGATTTTGCATTGAAATAACATTTAATCATATTTATTATGTATTTTAAAGCTATTTTCATAATAAAATATTAAAATAATTCAAATATTGTTATGTCCACGATTTTCGATCATACCGGAATTCCGCGTAAGTAACGGCAATTTTAGGTGACTTCCAAAAAGAAAACTAACCAATTTAAAGTTATTTATTTGAAGAAGCAACACTTTTTTGACAGAAAACATCGTTATTGTATCCTTTGTTGGGCCCTGTGATTGGCTAGGCCGTTACAAGTGTCATGAGGAGCTGTGTCGCCAAAATCGAGTTCCGCTTAGTACAGTACCATTTTATCGGTAAAGTATTATTGTTTTTAAACGGAATTCTTTCAAATTGTTCGCCGACTATCCAAGAACAACTACAGTGTTTTAAAATCATCCAACTACGTGTAGTTTTGCTTAAATATTGTGATTTGCGGCTATGAGTATGCTTCCGTAACATCCGGTAAGTAACGTTATGTACTGGCGGAATAATTTTTGTTACGAACTGGAATCATAAGGTCAAGTCCACACAAAAATATTTTTCATTTAAATGAATATATCAACAGTTAATTTGCTATAAAAATGACTTCGGACTCATTGAACAAGAAATGTTGTTGCTTAATGTGGTTAATGTGACTAGAAAAGCCAAATTAGATGCCATATTTAGTACTTTATGAAAATGTGAGAAGTGAGTGTATTCAGGTGACTACACCTTTATGTTCTTGTTAGTAACTAAGATTTCCAGTCACGTAACTATTGAGTTGTGACTAAGTAAAAAAATCTTATTTCTTGTTGTTAATTAATAAGAAAATAAATATTATTTTGATAAATATTGTTGATTATGTAGTGATACACCTTTACTGCTTACTAATATAGTTTAATAATTAAAACTTAAAAAAATAAACATAAAACTTTGAGACCATTAGATAAGAAATGTTACTAATTGGAGATATTTTCATTAATATTATGAGAAACTGACAAATGAATAATGTTTTTTTTGCATTAATATTGATTTCACTGCCTTGTATTATACGATTTTTACTAAAGAAAATAAAAAATAATGTTTTATTTATTTATAAACAATTTTTGAAAATGTTACTAATTGGAACTTTCTGTGGCGTGAGTGACCTAAAAAAACTTTTTTTTTGGCCGTAATTATGATTGAAATGTTAAATAATTAGTATTTTTATACAGTTTATTATATTATCTATTCAAATAATTTAAAAAATAAAACAAAAATATATTTTTTTCCGGTATATTCCGGTTTCGTAACGAGCACCCTTTTTGAAAAGCACCCTTAATCGTTTCGTTACGCCCACAGGATGGTGTCTTTAAATTTCATTCGAAAGCCGTCTGTTGGATATTTGAAACTGCTTTTCAGATAATCGCGGCAAGTAATTTAATCCGCATTGAGTATAGTCATAGTATAGTATGAGTCATATAAAAGCAAAGGCGGCAACATCCAGTTTTCCCAAATGTGAACCAGATGTTTTATTTTATTTACTCCAAAACCAGCAACATTCACATAATATGAGTTTTGTTTTATTGCATAAAATATTATTTAAAATAGCATATAAGTAAAATAATAAGTATACTGTGTTTAATAACCAGGAAAAACATAAGATAATGTTGGATGTTGCTGAATTTGAAACCAAAAGATGGATGTTGCTGTTCTTGATTTGATTCATTATGGATATTGCTGTTTTTGGAACATAAGCTAATGAAGTATAAAAACAATAGCAATCTTGGTACTTTAGCAAATAATAGTACGGAAATTATGAACGTTAATGTTTTTGAGTGTATGTATGTGCTTGTACGTGCGTGCGTGCGGGTGTGTGTGTGTGTGCGTGTGTGTGTATGGATGTTTGTTACTATTTCACGCAAAAACTACTGGATGGATTTATATGAAAGTTTACAAGTTTAGTTAGTTAGCATAGTTTAGATTATTAGATAGAAAAAAATAATAAAAAAATAAAGTTTAACTTATTTATTAGGTATCAAAACTTAATGACACTGAATATCACATGTTTTAAATTACACTTATTTTTATTATTATAATCAACTTATTTTCATACTTGCAAATCATCTATTTCTTCTTGTAGCTCACATAATTCTTGACTTTCAACTTCGTCATTTTCTTCGTCATGGTTAATTTCTTCAAAATTTTCCAACAACTCCTTGAAAAATATTAATTCTTTATTCTGCTTCCATTCTATAGAAATAAATAGAAGAGTAAAAGACATTTTTTATGAAAAAAAAAAACATGTGAGTACTTATGTAAAAATAATATCAAGTATCAAATTGAGTCAATCACATGCAAACTTACCGTGCTTTCTTAGCCTGACTTTTTTTCCATGTAGTAGGATCTGCAACTCGTTTCCGACATTGTTTTTTATCGCAGGGGCTAGGAAAACTCTCAATCTTCGCGATTTGCAACACTTTTCATTTTATTTTCAACTTTATCACGGTAATTTCTTTAAAATACTTCAACACAGTCATGCAAAAATCTAATGAGATCGCCATACTAATTGGCGTCCATAAATATCACCTGATTGGTCAAAACGGATAATGCCGTTGGCGACGCCGTAGACTTTCCTTATATCCGATGAGGACGCAGGCAGGCTAGTGATTTCACCAGCAATGGGATGCCTGCAAGGAGGTCGCGGTGTCGGGCGAATATTAGCTGTGTCTGGCTCCATAGATAAACATTTTATCTATTGTCGACTTGACATGCTGTCATACGATAAAAAAACATAACAATTTTCTTTTTTGCATTGTGAAGTTCACATAATTTACCGATGTTGCTCTGGATCTTGGAAAGTGCTTGTGCCCAATAAAGACCAGACCCATACACCCGGGTGTGAACGCCGCGGACAGGATTTCAAGGTTGGTGGAACCAATTTTCCTTCCTCGTAGTCGTCGGATGTAGGAACTACTACGGCCTGTTGCCTGTTACCTCGACCTGTCCTGTTTTGCCATCATCTTTTCTTATGGTGGCCCATTTACGCGCCACCATAATTTGGTCCTATCGAGTTATTATAAAATTTACCAGCGAGTGGCAATTGCCCCAGCTATAGATTTTAATACAGCTAGTTTTTTTATATTATTTATTATTTTCATAAAAGCTAGTGTAGTCATACATTTGTGAGTTAGTATACCGCGTAGGTAACTTGATATTTTTGTTTTGAAGTTCAAAAAAAAAAAAAAAAAATGTCTAAGAAAGGTTTAGAAACTAGGTTAATTTTGCTCAACAGCAAGCAAGAGAATATTTTTAATCGCGTGGAACGTATGTACGTTGAAAGTAAAAATGTTTCGAAATTCGAGTCTAGGTCGAATGAGCTGTTTCTCGCGGAGACTGAATTACTGGACGATTTACGGAAGAGTTTCGAAGTTATTGTCGATGAGAGAGTAGGAATAAATTTAGAGATTGATTCAAACTCTAAGCCCGATTACTCGGCAATGACATCGTTTGACGATATGTATGGTCGCATAAAGCATGTCCGCAATAAAATTATTGCCACTCATTCAGCACAACCTGCTCCGAGCTGCTCGCATGCCGCGAAGGATATTATTAAGCTACCACCTATCGAATTGCCCAGGTTTGACGGTAAAGCTGAGAATTGGCCATTATTTTATGAAGCTTTTAAGTCGGCGGTGCACTTGAATGATCGCTTGTCGGATGCGCAACGAGTGCAGTATCTGATCACGAAGCTCACTGGCACGGCTTCGAATATCACGGCAGGCATTGTACCGACCGCGGATTCATACAAAACTATATGGACTAGTCTTGTCAAAAAATATCAGGACAGGCGTGCATTGGGCACGCACTATTTGAATAACATTTTGGATTTAAATAATACCGCCCATACGGCTGGAGGCCTTAACGCTTTTATTGAAAAATTTGCTGCCTCATTAGCAGCATTAAAACAATTAGGAATAGCAGACCTTACGGACTTTATATTACTACATTGCGCGCTGAGAAAGGTTGACCCTCAAACTTTACATGGTTTTGAGATGTCTGTCCGTGGGAAGGAAATTCCATCATGTGAGGAATTTATTTCTTTTTCACAAGACCAAGTGAAGATTTTAGAGCGTTCCGGAAGTGCTGTCGCTGAGAATGTAAATAAACCCTCTGTGGGTCGCCATCCCAATGTTAAGTCATTTTTGGTTAGCAAGAATAATGAGGAAATGGTCACGAACCCTGCTGTTGCTTGCAAGTTTTGTAAAGGGGTGGACCATTTAAATTTGGAAGATTGCTTGGCATTTAAGGATTTTGGCTCTCCACAGAAAAGATGCGACTGGATTAAGTCACGTCGTGGTTGTATTAAGTGTCTAAGCTTGAAGCATTCCATCAGAAGTTGTGAAGCACGCAAAGTATGCAATGATTGCAAGGGGTCTCATCACACTCTTCTTCACTTTGGTAATAAGGCGTCTGTTTGGACAGCACATATACAGACGAGTGAAATGCAGCCTGCAGCCGCAGATATCATGTCAGGAGGAGTAGCGAATAATGAGCTTAATGTTACACCTTTTAATTCGGAAGTGTTACCAGAAGCGCCCAGATCCAATGTTGCTAAGAGTTTATTGGAAGATCAATCCTTGTCTTTGAGTGTCTCATCTCCAATGAAGTCTGTCATTTTGTTATCAACAGCTCAAGTATGTGTTAAGGGGAAGGATGATCTTAAGACCTCAGTACGTTGTCTTATTGACATGGGGTCACAAAACCACCTCATCACTGCTGATTGTTGCGAGATGTTAAATTTACCGATAACTCCTATTAAGAACTCGTACCTTAAAGGCGTTGGATTAGCGTCCAGGCCAATTTTAGGCTATGTTATAATGGACATTGAGTCCAAGGTAAACCCGGATGTTAAATATAGCATCTATGCTTTAGTCGTTGATTTGATAACCGACCGTTTGCCTGCTCATTTTGTTGACAAAAGAGACATGACATATTTGGAAGAGTTACCGCTGGCAGATCCGACCTGGAACGTACCAGGAGCCATTGATTTAGTTCTGGGAGCTCAATTATTTCCATATATTTGGAAGGGTGATCGTGTTCAACCCACTAATAATGTGCCCTCTGCAGTTTCAACAACGTTGGGTTACGTTTTATTAGGTGACTGCCATGTTTCTACGCCATGTCAAGATGAAGACACGCACGCACTCACTTCGTTTTCAGCGTTTGTTACGAAGGATTTAGATTCGTGCCTGCACAAATTTTGGGAATTGGAAGAAATTCCTTCTAAACGTTTTCTCAGTCCAGATGATCTCAAATGTGAAAGTATTTATGCGGGTTCCGTTGTACAAGAGAAAAGTGGCAAGTACCTGGTTGAGCTACCTTTTGCAACAGATCCAGTCGAGTTAGGAGATTCTCGAGTTACGGCGTTGCGTCGGTTTTATGCACTAGAAAAGAAGTTGAATCATGACCCAAGCTTACGCGAAAGTTACAATAAGGTTATTCAAGAATACATAGATAATGGGTATTTGTATGAAATTCCTGAATCGCGGCTTACAGAAGAAGGTTACTACATACCACATCATGCTGTTTTCCGCTCGGATAAGCCTATGCCACGCATTGTCTTGGATGCCAGCGCAAAGACCAAGTCAGGTCTCTCGTTAAATGATGTGTTGCACACTGGACCGAATTTGCAAGCTGACTTGTTTTTGTTGTTACTCAACTTTCGGTTGTTTCCTATAGCAATAACAGCCGATATCAAGCAGATGTACTTAAGGATCGGGTTGAAGGATGAGTATCATAAATATGTGCGCATCTTGTTTCGTTTTAATGATGAAGAACGTGTTCGAACATTCCAGTTTAGCAGTGTACCGTTTGGTTTAAAGGCTAGCCCTTTTCTGGCAATGCGTACTGTTCGTCAGTTGGCAGACGATTATAGAGAACGTTTTCCCGAGGCGGCGAGGGTTGCCGAGACGCAGTTATACATGGATGATTTGGTGCATTCCGTTTCTGAAGGGGAGTTAGCGTGCAATCTTGCTAAAGAAATGATAGATTTGTTCAAGCTCGGATCTATGGATTTAGTTAAATGGTCTAGCAATTCAAGTGACCTAATGAGCACTCTTCCAGAGACTCATAAGACTGCCGTTGACTTTTCGGGTGAAAATGAAGTAAATTTAAAGATACTTGGGTTGTCATGGTCACCGTGTAAGGACATGTTATTCTTTAAGACAACTCCAACAAGTGAAAAATGTACTAAGAGGGCAATTTTGTCTGTTATTGCTCGTTTATTTGACGTATTAGGGTTAGTTGCACCCGTTATACTATACGCAAAACTTTTGATTAAGGAGCTTTGGTTATGTCAGATTGGTTGGGATGACATACCCCCGGAAAACATTATAAGATGTTTCAGGACCTTGATGCAAGAAATGCCCATGCTGTCTGCTTTGCAGATTCCGCGACATATTGGCGTGTCGAATGAAAGCAAGGTGAACTTAGTTGCCTTTTGTGACGCCAGTCTCAAGGGTTATGGCTGTGTGGTCTTTGTACATGTCACAGATCCAGCAGGAGCCATTTGTGTGAGGATTTTATGTGCAAAATCGAAAGTAGCTCCTACTAAGATAGCTACACTAGCCAGGTTAGAACTGTGTGCTGCTTTGCTGATGTCAAGTTTGGTGAAGACAATAACAGAGTCATATTCTTCACGCATAAACATCGCGAGTGTATACGCCTTTACGGACTCGATGATAGCTCTTGCATGGATTAAGTCCTCACCACATAGGTGGTCGATTTTTGTCAGCAATCGTATTGCACAATGTCAAGAGAACCTAAATCCGCAACATTTTTATCATGTATCCGGGACTGAAAATCCGAGTGATTGTTTATCGCGTGGGACATTGCCGTCGCAGTTGTTAGTGCATGATCTTTGGTGGAATGGCCCGACTTGGTTGCAGCGCCCCCTAGAAGAATGGCCGTTATTAACTCCGGAATTGCCTAAGTGCGAGGAATTACCAGAAGTCAAGAGTTCAACTTTTGCAGTAGCTACTGAAAATAACTCAAGGTCGGTTCTTTATGAATTAATCACGAGAATGTCTTCTTGGGAGAAACTGTTAAAGGTGGTTGTATTCATATACAGATTCTTAAGGAAATTGCCTTCGACTCAAGGTGTCGCAAATGTATACTTTGCTGAAAAGAGGATTATTAAGTGTGTTCAGCAGGTGCATTTTTCTGAAGAAGTTAAAAAACTCGCTGAAAATAAACTTCCATCTAAGAAGCTTAGAGCGTTGAACGTCTTTATTGATGAGGATGGATTGTTAAGAGTTGGCGGGCGGCTTTCGAAGTCACTGCTGCCCTTTGAAGCAAAATACCCGTTGCTACTTCCGAAGCATGACTTAGTGTCGAATCTTATTATCAGACATTACCATTACATGAATTGCCATGCAGGCGCACATTTACTTCTATCGATTCTTAGACAACGGTTCTGGATATTAGACGCCAGGACTACTGTGCGAGCTGAAGTACGGAAATGTAACGCATGTTTTCGAGTACGGCCATCTCCCGCCGCACCAAAGATGGCAGATTTGCCATCTTTTCGAGTGACAGAAGCAAAAGCCTTTGTTCATACAGGAGTGGACTATGCAGGTCCAATCAAGGTAACGCTTGCTCGTAGACGAGGTCAGCGATCACAAAAGGCCTACATTTGTTTGTTTATATGCCTTGTGACTAAAGCAATTCACATTGAACTTGTATCTGATTTGACATCAGATGCCTTTTTAGCAGCCTTTAAGAGGTTTATAGCAAGAAGAGGCCCAGTCTCGGTCTTGTACTCAGACAATGGGACTAATTTTATTGGTGCTAAAGCTCAGCTAGATGAATTGTACACTTTGCTAATGAGCAAAGCTTTTGGAGACGATTTAGGTCGTGAGTTACTAAATCGCCGAATTGAATGGAAAATGATTCCACCGCGTGCTCCGCATTTTGGTTCGATGTGGGAATCCAATATTGGAAGCATGAAGACGCATCTGTATAGAGTTATAGGAGACCAGCTTCTTACTTATGAAGAACTAATGACGGTTCTTGTTCAAATAGAATGTGTGCTTAATTCTCGCCCTTTAGGATTGCTTTCTGCAGATCCTCATCCTGAATTGTTAACGCCTGCACATTTCTTGATGTCAACGCCGTTGCAATGCTTGCCAGCCGAAGATGTGTCGGATGAACGTAGAAATTTGTCGCAAAGGAAGAGACTATTGGACTCTCTCGTGCAGTCATATTGGAAAAAGTGGCGATTAGAGTATCTGCACACGCTGCAGATCCGTCAAAAGTGGTGTACTCAAGGTCGTTCAGTGCAATTAGGAACGGTTGTTTTAGTTGACCAAGAGAACACTCCTCCCTTGAAATGGCCTTTAGGAGTGATAACAAAGGTCTATCCGGGCTCCGACGGCACGGTGCGGGTGGTGGAAGTAAAAACACAGGATGGTTTTTATAAACGTCCGGTAGTAAAGGTATACCCGTTACCAACTCAATAATATTCACTTGCATGCTTTGTAGGCATCCATTATATATATATATATATTGTTATCATATTTAATTAATTTTAGTTCTTCTTTATTTTTTGGAAGTTTGATTAACTTCCAAGGTCGGGGAGCATGGCGACGCCGTAGACTTTCCTTATATCCGATGAGGACGCAGGCAGGCTAGTGATTTCACCAGCAATGGGATGCCTGCAAGGAGGTCGCGGTGTCGGGCGAATATTAGCTGTGTCTGGCTCCATAGATAAACATTTTATCTATTGTCGACTTGACATGCTGTCATACGATAAAAAAACATAACAATTTTCTTTTTTGCATTGTGAAGTTCACATAATTTACCGATGTTGCTCTGGATCTTGGAAAGTGCTTGTGCCCAATAAAGACCAGACCCATACACCCGGGTGTGAACGCCGCGGACAGGATTTCAAGGTTGGTGGAACCAATTTTCCTTCCTCGTAGTCGTCGGATGTAGGAACTACTACGGCCTGTTGCCTGTTACCTCGACCTGTCCTGTTTTGCCATCATCTTTTCTTATGGTGGCCCATTTACGCGCCACCAGCCGTTTTTGTTTCTAACACCTATGGATAATGACAGTTTTGTTACCAACTTCAATTTTGTCCGCCTTATTTCTATAGGATAATGCTGTATTTGTTAAGATTTAGATGTATGGCCAAATACAGGTGTTGCAATACTAAAAAACTGCATTCAAAGTTGCAATTGTGAAAAAAGTGGATGTTGCCGCCTTTGCTTTTATATGACTCAATTACCACTGTACCAACATTACAATAATCAGCCCCGGATCTAGGGGGGGGCTGCTAAGGGCCCGTGCCCCGGGCGCCAAGATCTAGGGGGCGCCGAATTCACACTACAGACGAATGTCTTAACTAAAAAATTATTATTTATTCAATTAATAAATAAATAATAATTCCATATTGTGAGAGGCGAGGTTTTTCAGGGGCGCCCACCAAGCGGCTCAGGCAAACAAATGTTTATTGTTCATCATTCAACAAAACATTTACTTAAACTTGACCAAGCACGGATTAAGTAATAGTACAGAAATTTTATGGCCATATCAACTCGATCGATACCCAAAGGGCGCGGAGCTGACGACGACATACTGCACAAACTTTTTTTTGACATATAAATGCGAGAAAATCTATTGAGATGATGTGAAAGAGTTCAAAAGTGACAGAAAAACTTAACAAATGGTCGGTCATGCTACGTCCGCTGACAGGTAAAATTATACACATAAAAAAACGTAAAATTAAATTATAACTGGGCAGGGGGGGCGCCATTTTTCAGTTTTGCCCCGCCTAAAGAAAATTGAAGATCCGGGGCTGACAATAATCTAAAAAAAAAACACTATTTATGTAAATTAGAAGTTTATTTTAATGATTTAGCTTACATTACTTTATACATGAAAATCATAATTACCAATTCGTAAAAATATACACAATAAAAACGGTATTAGTGTAAATTATTACAAAATAGCTTCTAAGCGTATAAAATATAAATTTCTGTATAAAACGCAACGATTGAACTACATAAATATATATTTGTGTATTTACAGCTTCTCCGTTAGCTCGGGGACGGCCTTGAACAAGTCCGCGACCAGGCCGTAGTCTGCCACCTGCAGGGGCAAAGAAACGTTATTGAAATTTAAAAAAAAAACGTGTATATTGCATTAGGTTAGGACAGGTCAGGTGGTTCAGCGTTAGCAGGGGAACGCGCGAATAGAACTAACCTCTTGTCTGTCGTAAGAGGCGACTAAGAGGGGACCCCGGGGTCGCAGGTGTCCTATTTCCGCCGTGCTTCTCGGGGCCGTTATATGACTACATGAGGCTCCACCTTGTGCATCCAACGACCCCGGGTTCCCCTCTTAGTCGCCTCTTACGACAGGGAGGGGTTAGTTCTTTTCTTCGGCCCGGAACTGCAGGGCGTTCCCGAGCGTTGGGCGAGTCAACCACGCACGAAGGAACAAGGGGGACGACCACCATGTTCCCCCGATATGAGGCTGTACAGCCGATGCTTGGGAGGGGCGCGGAGCGGATAACTCCACAGGTTCGGCCACGAGGCCCTTCTGCTAACAGCCGAGAAGGACTTAGTGGGTGCAAACGCAAACCCCACATAAACCGGCGGCTCCCCCTGGGACTGCAGGGTACTTGTTAGGAATTTCCGCGTCTTAACAAAAAAAAATGTTAGCCGGGTGGAGAACAAACAGCCCTCTCCGAGAACGGATATGGATAGCATAGCATGGGAAGGACACTGGGCAAGGCCTAGGGTCGATACCAAAAGATCGCCAATACGGCCACCGGGGGGTTTTAGTGGGCGCGGGCTTCACTCAGCCAGGGGTGTGCGTAGGGAAATACGTTAGAAATTAACAAAAACAAAATTATGTTTTAGGGTCTAAGCGCAGTGCGGCGTTAGGCAAGCAAATAAGAAACCAACAATCCACCGAAGGACTTAATATTTATTATACACTTGGTAAACAATTCCTACCTGGAAAATAGGTGCATCCGGGTCCTTATTGATAGCTACGATGGTCTTGGAGTCCTTCATGCCCGCGAGGTGCTGGATGGCGCCGCTGATGCCCACGGCAATGTATAGGTCCTGGAAAAATTATATTATATATCATGACAAATAAATAATCAATACTAGTCAATTTAAGGCCTTGGTAAACTAGTCTTTTCCACATAATATGTATAGACATAAAGTGTCTTTAATATGTTCAACTTAAATATGATAATTAAACATTTCTTAAATTGATAAATACATAGATTGCAGTCGGGCACTTATAATCACTTATAATCAGAGAGTTTAAAAAGTTTTTCCATTCGTTTAATATTCAAAAAAAATTACAAGAAATGTTATTTACTTTTTTGTTACTAATAATTTTAAATTACTAAGCTCAGCAACAATAAAGATATTCTTTAATTATAAAGATCAAAGGTTATTATTTTATCTCATTATAGTGACAAATGACCTTTGTAACATCAAACATTTGCTTTCATCATATCAATATTTGCCCCGCCCGTGGATTGGACCCCGGGTGCACACGCTTACTCAGTCCACATCACTGCCATCTGAGCCACAGAGCAGTCAACAATACATACAACTATAGACAGCATTCAAATAAATACAAGAGTACATATGCATTTAAAGTACTGTTTATTTTTTTTTATAAAAACTAATTTAGCTCATAATATTTAAGATTATGTTAAGAAAACTTAAAATAAGAACCACTCTTATTAAAATTGCATACAGTCAAGGACTATTTGCGAGATAGCAAGAAATTTTGAACATCCACATCATCATCACATATTACAAAGAGAAAAGATATACATTGTTTGTTAGCTTGAATCAAAAAGGCTCTTTTCTTGCACCATTAGAATCCATCAGACCATTTCGCAGATGAGTTTATAAAATAAAAAAGATAGGCAGTGGAGCATAGACAAGAACAGCTTGTAGTAGAGAAGAATGGACACAGGGTGGAGAGGAACAAAAAAATATATTTAAACTACAATATTATGTTATGTATTGTAAAAATTATGCTTGTAATACTATTATCATTATTAGAATCCTACATTATCTTTGATGAACATAGGCTATAGATTATTCCCGAAAATTGTTAAGCAATAAAAAGTTCGCCATGACAGATACTGAACTAAATACATACAGGTGCAACAATCTTGCCAGTCTGGCCAATCTGCAGATCGTTGGCAACAAAGCCGGCGTCGACGGCCGCGCGCGACGCGCCCACCGCCGCGCCCAGCTTGTCGGCTAGCGCGTACAGCAGCTTGAAGTTCTCTCCGGACTTCAGACCGCGACCTAAGGAAATAGATAGATGATGTTGTAATCAGATTCATAGATAAATTAATACATTGATTGCAAAGGGTGGTCTTGTTCCAGCATATTTTTTTAGCAACTAAGGTCTAAAACATTGTTTCTTGGTCTAACTATTTAACATTATTATTTTTTACCAAGTTAACAATTTACATTATTTCCAAATATCTATGCATCTCACTCAACACCTGTTGCAGAGATCATCAGCCATCATCAGACATCATACAGAATATTATTCTACTAGTTGTTTGATACTGTGGCTTAGACAAAAAAGGACTAAACTTAGAATAATTTTATAATTTAATAGAATTAGATTAGTTTCATTCTACTTACTCTTACTCTATGAAACTAACCTCCGGAAACAATATTCTTGGCACTTGTCAGTGCTGGCCTGTCAGACTTGGTCAACTCCTGTGATATAAACACAGTAAGGTCTGTCTTGTAGTCTCCTTCAGGTGCCTTCTCAATAGCTGCGGAGCCGCCCTCAAGAGGCTCGGGAGGGAATGCTGTACCGCGTACTGTAATCACCTTAATAGGGTCTTTGGCTTCTAATGTTAAAATTGCATTTCCTGTATCACAAAAAATATATAAAATTAATTATTGGTTATACGTAAAAAAAAAATTAAAGAAATTTCTAATGTAATCAAATTACCAGCATAGATTGTCCTAACAAAGGTGTTGGCATCCTTGATCCCAATGATATCAGTAATTGGTGATACATCCAACTTTGCAGCAACCCTAGGCAACAAGGCTTTGCCAAATGCAGTTGCAGGCGCCAGAATGTGTGTAAATTTGAATTGCTTCTGAGTGGCTAAAACTAAAGGTGTTAGTGATTCAGCGGTGAAGCCCTTGAATGCCTCACTTTCTGCTACTAAGATCTTGGCTACTCCATTTGCTTTAGAGACTGCTTCAGCTGCCTTAAACAAAAAAAGTGTGCGGTTGAAATCAATATATATAAAACTCTTCCGTTACTGACTGACTGACTGACTGACAGACAACGCAGAGCCGAAACTACTGGGCGTAGCGGGCTGAAATTTTGCATGTAGGTTCCTTATGGAGTGTAGGTGAGCACTAAGAAGGGATTTCCCGAAATTCCCACGGGAACGGGAAAAAACGGGAATTTTGTGTTTATGAGAAATCTGCGCGGGAAAAACCGCGGGCCATCCTCTAGTATTTATATATTGAAGTTATTATTATTTTAATAATTAACCATAACCTTAGATACAAATTACATTCTATTTTCTATATTAATTACTCTTGAATAAACATATCAAAGGTGCTTGCTAGAAATAGGTACTCGGAACATGATTGTTAACTCACGGGACCACATTTGGTGCCTGCAACCAGAACAGACACATCACCTCCGATCTTCTTTGCAGCGCTCAGAGCATTCTGAGTAGCGGGGGACAAAATCTCGTTGTTATGCTCTGCGATTACCAGCGTGCTTTGTAGCCTGCGAAGCTAAAACAACGACAATTTAACAGAGCAGATAAGCTGACGATACCTTGATCTTTGAACTTCAAAATATTTGTAATCTCCTACTTGAGCTGAGAGGAACAAGTGTCTGCTGTGCGGCGCGAACATTTTTACTTATATTATATTATTAAATAAGCTATAAAAAGTTATAAAATCAATCTAGAAAATAATTTCTAAAAAGGTTACAAAGTCCAAGTCCATTCGCAAACGAAAACAAGAAAGAAGGACGTTCCACAGACCAACTAGAGCGACGTTCGTTGGTTGTTGAATGAATGAATGAATGAAATAAATTCAAGTACCTACCTAGATAAGCTTGGTTGAAAGTTATTATATCGATTCTTTTTCATTGGTATTTTTATTTCGTTCGTTCGTTCAGCGGGCGGAGAGACAGTCTGTTCGTTCTTTCATCATCTCAGCAGTCAAGTCAGTCACACAGTCAGCCTGTCAGTTTACTTTTAGTTAGCTTAGCTAGCTAGTGCCTACTACGTAGTCAGATACACAGATAACCACCTAAATACAGTAAAATAAAAAAATATAGCTGGTTATGTACACTTGCACTCGTCGTCGTGTCTCAAAGTGATTTTTTTTATTTTAATTAAATCATTTTTTAAATGGCTTCTTTGCCGATAGTATCAATAACTAGACGCGAAACGTTCAGTTCCTGCCACAGATTGCATAGGTAAGCAACTTCTTCAGGCTTAAAAAGCAAGTATAAATATGTTGCAATTTTACTTAAATCTGGTGTAAGTAAGTATACCTACCTAGTTAAATAACATGTAAGTGCAAACATTTCATATGGGTTGCCTGGATGAAATCGCTTTTAGCGATAAGTCCGCCCATTGCATGCAACTTTAAATATGTATAATGTTCTTTTGTATGCAATAAAGTGTTTTTTAACTTTAACTATTAAGTAAAAAAAAATACATATGTAATATTAAGTTTTTTTTTCTTTTTCACTAGGTATATAACGTATTTAAGGAAAGTTTAGTTTTTGGGTATTTATTGTAAAAAGGCAAACAAATATTCATATTTTAATTTCTATATTTCTTTCTGTGAAACAGACATACCTAGATGTGTACTTAAGTTAACCTACCAAATACAATGTCAAGGTCCTCATGGAATAATAATGATAAGAAGTTAAATCGTTTCTTAGTAATGTATTACAATGTATAGTTTTCGCTTTTTACAACATATTTACGTTTTATTGTTTTCAGTCACTTTTTAAGCGATGAAGAAAACCAGAATATTTTTGGGAAATGCAATAATCCTAACGGACATGGCCATAACTATGTGTGTAAGTAACTAAATAAAAACGTAATTGTTGTTGTTTTGTTTCGAATGTTTTCCTAAATAGTTAAATTTAATTTATTACTTTTAAAATTACAATTGTATTTTCAGTACTTGTGACTGTAAAAGGACCAATTGATCAACAAACGGGCATGGTAATGAACATTCATGACTTAAAACATTACATAAAAGTCGCTGTTATGGATCCACTGGACCACAAAAATCTCGATCTGGATGTGCCATACTTCAAAACTGTGGTTTGTATTTAGTCTAAATTGCAATTAAACTTGTACATAACTCGTTAAATTTAAATTAATCACCAATTTATGTCATTTCTAAGACTTCTTGCAAAACATTATTGTGTTGCTAACTATTTATAGCGTTCATTATAACAATACTTTTATTTAACAGGTAAGCACTACTGAGAATTTAGCTATTTATATCTGGGATCAACTGCAAAAAGTTATGGACAAACCACATTTACTACATGAGGTCAAGATACTGGAGACTGAAAAAAATCATGTGGTTTACCGTGGTGGATCAACTTATCCACGCAAGAAAACTGATAGCTCTAGGTTTCACCCTAACCACAATGTTTCATCTGATTCTGACTAAGTAACTGAGTAATGTGTACGGTGGTGGTCCAGGACGGCGTAACAGATTTTTCTATGGTCTCGTGTGCCCTACCGCGCTAGACCACACTATACATTATTTCATTGTAAAAAATTCTTATAATTTTTTCTTAAATAATTAGATCAAATGCCTTAATGTGATCACATGAATGACTAAACGAGCCTAGCCTAAGTTCTTAGTATTTTAGTCATGATTCCTAATCATAAGACAATGATATGATATATTATGTAAACATTCCTTGACATTAAAAATATTTATTTAAATAAGTAACACGGTATAAAATTGTGATTATTTTATTAATAAATATTGAAATAAATCAAAAACAAATACTCAATCATTTTAATATGAAATTTGCACAGTTAAAAAAAAACATAAAAATAACACCTTATATAATGAATAAGTAATAACAAAACCTTTTTATATCTCACAGACTATTTTCTACCAAAACTATGAATCATCAATCACATATTATATTAAAAAATACTAAGTATACACTATTATACGAAAATATTATTCTAAATAATGTCAAAATATTATTGCATAACTAGTATTAAAATATCATCTTGTCAGTAGAGATTCATAACTTTTAATAACGAGTATGTACCGGAAACTTCAAAAGGAAGATACAGACAATCATGTTAATATTCTTTTTATTTTACATTATAATTCAAACATTCTATCACTACATCACAGATTGGCACAAGATCAAATTATTCTTATCACACTAATATTCATAAATACTCTAAGAGTTCCACTGTAACTTTGATTCTAAATAATGATTTAATTAATATTGACATATTATGTAAAATTCATTGTCGTTATCTCTTTGAATACAAACATTCAAACTCATAAAAATATAAATTTTAAATTGCCATATTGCCATTTTGCTTGCTGAATGGATGTTTGAGTGTAATATAAGGAATCCCTAGTTCAAAATCGTTTCGAGGCCAATATCTAAGTTGGGGTTTTTTCTCCGGTGTTTCTTCAGTAACATTGAAATACGCGCATAAAACAACAGCTGTGTAACTTGCAATAAAAATAAGTATGTGCCATACACCATGCATATATGGAAAATCTATTGACAGCCAAGTGTCACAGAACATACGGTCCATAATCCAACAAAATAAAGCCAAGAGGCAAACAGCAACACAGCGTAATCCCAAACGATAAACTCTTGGACATTTTACCCTGAAAATAAATAAAAAGAATTTCTGTAGAGTATCAGTTTTTATAATTCAATTATTGGTATTATATTAAAAATATAATATTATTCTACCTTTTTAGTTCTTGATATAAAAATCCAATTGATGGAAGAACCAAAGTCATAAGAGCGAAGGCATTAGCTGCTGGATTCATCACGAGAAATCCGGTCGATAGAATGGAAACAACACCAGAGTAAGCAGCTAGCACTCTTCTGTAAATATAAAAATTGTACAACATAATTATGACAAAAATAGAAACATATACATTTCTGTAAATTTCAAAGTGGTTAAGTTTTAAAGTAAGTATGTGGTGATTTTTTAACTAAATTCAATAATGTTGTCCCTCCCTGACCTCAAACTGATAAATGCCTAATTTAAATGGCTTCAAATTTAATAATGCATGTTTAAGGATTTAAGAAAATTATTTTTTTAAATTGTTTAAAGAACTCTTTGCAATCTCGTGCGAGATAGTAATTAACAGTAAGTTATAAATAATTATAAATAAAATTGATTCTTTTTATAACAAGGCTATATAGCTTAAAGGCTTATAAAGCAACAAAAAATATCTATATTACAACAAAAAATATATTACAATTACAATTGGGTTGAATTCTAAAGGTACAATTAAAAATGTTTACTCACCTGTTTCCTCGCAAAAACTTCGGAAAGTATCTCTTCGGAAAAAACATTGCAAAGGCTGCCATAAATACCCATAAGATTGCTAATTCATCTAAAAGCTGACCTATAAAAATATCCCAAAATTTTTATTAAAATATTATGCTGTTAATTAGTTGATTAAATTACAAAATACTATACTTACCAACAAGACTCAAAGTTGCATGAAAATAGGCAGAGCTTATGCCTACAACCATTAAAAGGACCCACAAAATATTTATTGCAGGACTGACAAATTTTGAGTAGTCTTGAAATAGATGCATCAAAACTGGTGGTAGCAAGAAGAACAACACATTACTAATCTGCAAAAATAAAAATAAATAATCAAACTTACCTCCTAAGTATTTGTTTATTACGACGTACTTACCTACATTGGGTTAAAAAGAAAAATTATACTCACAGTGTTGACAAATTCAGCGATTACTGGAGAGATAGAGTAATTTGATTCGCACCAATCTACCGGAGAACTGCCACGTTCTAAATGCGCCCACATTTTGTTTGTAAGAAAAATCCTTTGTGCGCTTTGTTTTTGTTTCGAAACTCAAATATACCTATATAAAATGATGGTCCTTACGGCGATGTGGATATTTAATTGTACAATAGGTATTACAATAAGTTAAATTTGTATTTAATGCCTCATAAAACAGACATTTAATTGAAATCAAGACAAGTTTCTGTCATTTATTATTATGTCTTTTAATATTTTAACACGTAAAAATTTGGTAACACAACTCACAGCTGAACACAATATTCAATGAATGAATGGTTGGATGACCCTCCGATTTCCCCCTTGACTTGAATAATATTATACGACTCATTTGTTCATTACTCAAACTATTCGTTCACTACATTTGACGAGAATGAACGAATACTGATTTTGTATTTTTTTTTATTCGCCCATTCTAGGATGGATAAGGAACGAAGGCCATTAAGCCTTTTTTACTTTTTAAACACCAATTTTGGTTTGGCAAAGAAACGTAGTCTTACAGCCAAAGCATTCTGGGACATGCTCAGCTTGAAATAACTTGAATAAAATCGTCCTGTAACTATGTAATCAAATCTAAGTATCGCCGAGGTCATGAAAAATGGCAGCCTGTATGTAGTTCTGATGACAATCAAATGCAATACCATGGTATGCACTGTCGAACTGGTTCTGACGATAGAGCCGGAAGTTGGGCACTGGCAGTCCATGAATGATGTTCTACAGCTAATTTATTGTTTAAAAATAATCCTATCCACTAAGCCCAGGAGCGCTACCAGTCGGGACGCGGCGGCCAGGTCGCAGCGGCCAGCGAGATATTATAATTCGCACACCTAGTACAAAACAGTGTCAACTCAAAAAACCATTTTTTTCAGAAATCACGAAAAACTGATTTCTTTTTTTTTATGATAGCTAGAAGTTAACTAATATTTCAATAAAATGGAGAAAAAAACGTAAGCATCGAGTGCTTTATTGCTTTTTTTTAACTAAATGTAGTGAGGTATAATATTGAATTTTTGAATTGTTACTGTTTTGTACTATGACAATGAATATTTTTTTTGTGTCAATTAAAGTTGAAGCTGTTTTGTACAAATATTTTTGAATTGTTACACTTTTAAATAAGGGGAAAATGGACAAAGGCTCGAAAAATTTTTGAGTTGGTAATAAAATCAATACTAAAATTTAAATCAATACATAGTATAAAAGAAAGCCGCTTCCCACGTCTGTCCCTATGTATGCTTAAATCTTTAAAATAATACAACAGATTTTAATGCGTTTTTTTTAACAAATATATTGATCAAGAGTGCACAAGATAGTGATAAATGTAGGCGATACGAAGTTCGCCAGGTCGACTAGTTTAATATTCATAAAAACTTTTTTAGTAAAATCAACAGTACGGTAATTTTCTTGAGAAATTGGCACTTATCTTCATGAAATCTTATCTAAAACGACGAAAATTTACCAAATAATATTAATTTTTGTCACCCATTTATAAAATGCTTATTATAATTTAGTCTTTATAATAAGCATCGCTAATTGTGATGAAAAAAGAGAAGTTTTTCCGATTTGACAATCTAACGGTGTGCGGTGATCGTGACAGGGCTAAGTTTTCTTCTAAAATTGACTTATTTACTGCATTGTCAACGTTTTGATTCGTATTTCAATACGAAATGAAAGATAGGAGGTTTTATTTATTTTGTTCCCCAATCATGTTTGCTAATATTGTCGTCAAATTCCCGACATTACTCTGGAAAACAAGATAAAAAAATTTATCAGGTTTCGATACCAACAAAACAGTGTCAACTCGAAAACAGTAAATAAAACATACAGTAAGCAATTTTGCGGCTACGTTTACGTCCAATATCGCTTCAACTTAAAAAACCCTACATTTATAGCTTATTCAATAATTTTTAAGCTTAAATTTCACTGAAATAAATGAGAAAAACAAATGATCCAACAAAAGAGAGACAACTCAAAATTTAAAAAGTTTTTGTCTAAAACAGATGCAACACAAAATATTCTAAAAAAAAAATCTTATCTGAACGTCGAAGACTGTTTCAATTAGAAAAGTCACATTTATTTGAGCAATACTAACCATCAAAACTGATCCAACTCGAAATGTCACTTTTATTTTCTGAACGATCATTAACGAAAATAGTATCAACTCAAAATAACACTGTTTTAAAAGATTAATTGTACGTGCACACGCTTCAAGTGTAGGTGTAAACTAAAAATGAAACCCTTTTGTTGGGGTGTAAATTACCGACAAATTTCAACAAAACAGTGTTTTAGCGCCATCTTTCGGGAACTATGGCAGATAAAAATAAACCTATTAAACTACACGATGCGTAAAAAAATGCTCAATCCGCTGGTATAAATAACTCAATTATTGATTATTTCGAGTTGAAACTGTTTTGATCTAGGTGTGCGATATATGGGTATGAAATAGCTATGAATCGCGCGCACCTGGCCGCACGAACGCGGCCAGCGGCCCTATATATTTCGCTGGCCGCCGCGACTTTGACGCGCCGCCGCCGCTTGGTCTAAGAAGGATTAACTAACATACTATAATTAAGAATTTTATTCTGAGCTGTAGGTGTAGGTACTTACCGTAACCTACCGTACCGACATTTGATTATAGTCCAGGAAAACTAGGGTGGAATGTATGGAAGAGGTCAAATTAAATCTAATTTTGGGGATTCTTGGGGTTTTAGGTAAGTAGATGTTTTAAGACAAATATGAATATCTGATAATTCCCAGTTTGTCATTTATATTTTTGCTTATATTCGCCATTAAAAGTATGAAAAAATTCGTTTTAAGATACTACATAAAATGCAAAAGTAGCGATTTTTATACAAGAATACTTCATTTTATATCTACTACAATTTACAAAAGTTATTTCAATGATATATAAGTATACGTTTAAATAATTAAAATACATTAAAGTAAATTTTTACCCAAAAAAGCGATTTTCTAAGTCGGTGATTTCGGATGTCGAAGTTATAAAAATTCTACTGTGTATATAATTTTAATTTTTTTAATAAAGTTACTTATTTACTTATATGTATGCCAAATTTCAAAGTCCTATTATTTAAAGTTTGGCGTCAAACAAAGAAAAACTAATTTTAAGGTATTCCTCGACAGCCTTAATACCTAGAACTATAAAAACTATTCTTAAACAAGTACTTTACATTTAAGTACTGTAAAAATCAAAAAGATACAAATTAATGCTACCTCAAACATTATTTTTCCTGGACTATTATATTATATGGCACTTTGACTACCTACTCTACCGTCAATAGTTGGATTGGAACGCAGGACCACAGGCTACGGTTGTAGGGATGGAGGCTTCTCTTCCATAATTATTTCGATGAAAATCTAGATGGTCGGTTTCCAGATTTTTGACGGCGATTATTTTTTGCTTATCTAATAACTAAATCAATTAAATTAGCAGTGTAAAGTGTAAGTTAAGTACATACCTAATATACTTAAAAATAATTCACAATCCTGATGGAAAATGAAATAGGTAAGAAGAAAATATGATAAAGCAAAACTTTAGTAGGTAATATAGGTAGAGGAAGGAAAGGTTGAATAAAGAGTCATACATAGTTACTTTTTTTTTTAAACAGTTAGTACAGTGGCGGACGCGATCGGCGTAACACTTCCGGTTTTTCTGTATTGCAAAATAGCTCTTGTTCTTATCAATACAGAAAAACCGGAAGTGTTACGCCGATCGTGTCCGCCACTGTACATACGTTAGTAGTGTAACTTCCACAAGCGCCTTACTACATGCCTACTACTACTACTTACACTCGGAACTTTGAGAAGAGTTCTACGTAACTCTTCTGGTGGTGTTCTAGGTCGTTGTAACACTTCCGGTTTTTCTTTTTTCCAAAATAGCTCTTGTTATTTGGTAATACAGTCTAGGGTGCACGAGACAATAGACAAATCTGTTACACCCTCCTAGACCGCCACTGCACTTAGGTACCAACCGGTAAAAGGTTACGATATTTTGGTAATAAGACATAAATAAAGCTTCTGTATAACAATGCGGTAATAAGTCGAAGGAGGGATTCAGCTCACCATACCTAGGTAACAACTTTTCCAAAGCAACATGGGTCAAAATCCTTAAACAAAAATCAGTTGTCCCGTACATTGACCCTGGCATAGTTTTTAACGGCCTTTTTTCATCCCACTCACACACTTCTTTATCTTGGATGGATTCCCACTATAGGTATTATTATCAAAATAGTAGATATTTGATTAATAATAATGTAAGTAGGTAATTGTTACACAGATATGCATGAGAAATCCCTTCATCAAGAATCTAACGAAGAGTTAGATTTCTCCGAACACTGGTCGAAGCTCAGCGAAGTTATTTCGATTGGGGAAAGATTACGAGATGAGAAACCTAGGCAGCGCCCCGAAGACCACGATGTTATTACGATTGACGTCATCAAGAAACCAAAAAGGGTTTTTAAAAGTCACCGGTTAGCAAATTTGCGTTTCTTTTCTTAATTAGTAGGTAGAAGGTAGTTACTTACAGCGCCAAAGATAACTTTTGGCTGTTATTTAAAGGGGGCGTTTTTGGCCTACTTCTACCTAATAGGATGCCTACTTCTACAAAGCTATAAAATTTCTTAGCGCTGTGCTTCCATTTTAAGTTCCAGAATACCATGCCCGAACAAATATGTTCAACCCGACTACACAAAACCGTTATCAATGCAAAACTTCCTCCACCGAAATCTATGTAGTAAAATATCAAACCTAACTACAGCAAATAAAACTAAATCACGGAAAACAAAGAAAAAACGTACAAAAGAATGTCCGATGAGAATTATGGAGCTGGCGGAGCCTACAAAAAGGCAGTGCTTGGAAACGTTGAGACAAAAGAGTCATTCCTTGCCTGACTTCATGGTAACTTACTAATGGAAGTATACTACGTACCTAATATTCTTATTTTTTACTGCACGATATAAAAGAGTCTAAAATAAACACGATCTAAGTTGTTTTAGACGGCGAGAGAATTTGGGAAACTCGGGTTTGATTCCTGCTCAGCAAACATGCCATTTTAAATATATTTATTAATCTTTGTTTACAGGTCTAAAAGTTATGATTTTTCGGCAATAATATACAAGTTTACATTCGTAGTCGGGTGAGAGTTTTAAAGTTTATAATAATTTCTAATCGTTGTTATTTCTAGTTAGACCGACTCCGCAAACAATTGAGAGATCAGAAACCGGTAATACAGATCAGCGACGCCCTGACATGCTTCAAATTAAGAAAAACTAAGAAGAGGTAACATTAATAAATATTGCCACATGACATGACCAACAACAATAATCTTACAGTAATAACCAACTAACTTGTATCATGCCTGTATAGTATACTGTTTAACTAAGGCGTTTCATGGTGAATACAAAAAACATGAGATATCTTTTACCCGCATATTTTATAATTATAATAAGTAATAAGTATTTATAGTAGTATTAATGTGTAGTAGTTTTTTAACAACTTTCACAGAAAGGGAACAACAAAGAAAGAAGTAGTCTCATCTAGATACATGGCTGAAGTGAAGCATTTTTGTGGCATATTCGGAGCCCTTATAGCTCGAAGATTAAACAAATCATTGAGGACTGAAGATTTGAGTAATAAGTAGGTAAATAATATTTAACATCTTTAGTTTTACAGTTTTATATTCTTGCCTTTACACATTTTACGATTTCAGTGTTCGAAGAATATCAATAATAGTATCAGATGAAATAAGGCAAATGATGATAGGACGTGATATTCGCATCTCTCGAAGAGACATAGGAAATAGTAAACACGACAGTTATCTGCAGGATGTCGCAAACAAAGTAAAATAAAATAACTTTATTATAAGGTAGTAGATAAAATAATTAAATATGCAAGTAACTAAGTACAATGCACTTTTTAACACAAACCTAATTAAAGCCAAAAAAACACAACTAAAGTGAGATCACGATGCAGAAAGAAATTCGTTTATTTTCGTTTATTTATTAACACATGGGTGATATTTATTTTAGGTAGCGATATGGATAGCATTTATTTTGGAGGATGCAGCTGAAAAAATGCTGGAAGATGAATTAAAAGGTTAAAAAATATATAATTGTTAATATTTTAATAATTTACAACAATCGCTTTATTAAACAGTTTTTTTTAAGGCAAACCGAGCGAATGCATTGTATTATTCGACCACGGACCCCCAAAAAGGTTTTTATTTATATTTTTGTTTATCATTTTCATATAGAATAGATACATTACATATTATCTTATTATTATTACGACGTAACATAGTAATCACATTTTCCTGTAAATAATTTCAGATTTAGAAGAAGAAGAAGGCCCTGTTTTGGATTGGTTGGACGACTTATTCAATTCAGTAATGGTAAGAGTTTGTCGTTTTCAGAGCCGCAAAAACAATTATCTTGAAAAATATTTCAATTATTTGCAAGGACGATGTATGCATTTGTGTTTCTCTTCAGGATATTTGCGAGCCACATCCACCACATGAACCTTTTAGTACAAGTTCATCGTCAAATGAAAATTTCGATGATGCAGTTGATAAGAAAAGTGATGAAGACAATGAATCCATTGCTGAAATACATCGAAATAGAACCATAAATGATATTATTAGAGACATTATCATTTCAATAATAAAGAAAATTGTTCGAAAACAATTTATGAAATTGAAAGAAGGACTATTCGAATTAGTCAATGAGGAAGGAAGTGAAGCAATTACTGACGATAATATAGATGAACTTAATGATACAGCAAAAATTAAAGATTCTGATGACAATGAGGTAGGAAAAGATACCAATAATCAAGCGGATGAACCTAAGTACGAACAAGAAATGTACACGAATGATACAAAGACTGACAAAGTATTGAATGACGAAACAGTGCAAGGGTCTAATGATCACACAAATCTTATAGATGGTGTTGAAGAGCAAGACAAAAGCGTTAAATTCAGTTCACGCCATGAAAATATAGGTACTTTCACAGATTTCTTAGTAATCTAAATTTATGAGTAGTTTTTCATACCAAACTTGGTCATCTATTTATCGGATAGAGTAATTTGTTTCAGGCCAGCGCAACTTATCTAAATCACGTGAAGATATCCTCAAGTACGTAAAACTATTTTGATTTAGAATGTTTATTTGTAAAAAAGAACTTAAATCTGATACTTAGTAGTTTAGATGTTTCTGAAAAGTTGGCAGCAAAAATATTAGAAGTGATTCCTCCTCGATTCCTCACATTATTGACATATCCAACTTTTGGATTAAGTAACAATATAAACAATTGACGTTTGTACGTGAGTGTCTTATTTTTGTGGGAACGTTTTTAAGTATAGTGACTTAAATCAACCCATTTTAAACAAATCTGAATGTAGGCAGAATAGAATAGAATAAATTTTATGGCAACCACAGTACATTATTGCAATGGGCGGCCAAGGTAAAAACTCCGAATAAAACATTTTTTTCTTCTTCAGAGAACACAAAGAAAATGTCCGCAGATACATAGCAAACAACCATAACAGTTTATCTTGGAGTCGCAGTTCAGAATACGTCATACCGCTGAACGTCCAGCCGCCCAATGAGCATTTACTCAGTAAGAGTACATATTACCTTTATTTATTGTTTCCTATAATATTGCATGAGGCGAGGTGATTCAGGTCGTCTCCCATACGGCTTCAGGCAAACGAATGATAAGGGGTTAATAAATTCTCTTCACTAATTACAATCGACTTGCAATTGTATTGTTAGCGACTCCTTTAACCATTAACGCTTTAACAAAGGCAATTTCTGTTATACGTCTAAAGAAAACAGCAATGGTTTAATTTACGAAGTCGCTAACAATACAATTACATACAAGTCGATCGAATTTAGTTAAGAAACTCCAGTCTACAGGAGCTCAGACCAGCCCGCATATCAGAACACTGTACGCGGACAGCAGAAAAAATCCGTGATATAAGAAAATAAAAGCATGATTCGCTTATTTCATTTTTTTCATTTACATAGTGCAAGAGTTTATAAGATAACAAAATTTAACAGGTCAAGCGGATGAAGTCTGGCCTAGACACATAGTGCCGTTCGAAAAGGCAAATGCTTTAGACGTGGTGAATAGATCTGTGACGTCACTTGGCAACATAATGGAGCGGGAGCGGTGGCAGCCCACATTCGACGACACTTCGACTAGTGAACTAGGCGAGAGGCTGATTGGTGAATGGGAGTCTTCTAAGGATTTCAGCTACATTGAGGAAAATTTATAGTTACATTTACTTATTATTAGTCAAGTCAAGATTTTTTTTGCTATTTATTGAACATTTTAAGGCGACTGTTCAGTGGAGTTAATGCACCTGGGTGATCTACGTAGTATCATTAAGGTGGACTGACCCATCTTATTTTGTGTTCTTTTTAAAGCCTTGTTAAAAATATTTTTTCAATCACAATTTTGATATACATATTGTATAAATAATGGTTTCGTTTAGTGTTAGTAAAGCAAAATAAATTACCACATACTTACTATATTGGTTACTTTATTTATTTTATTACCGTTCAATATAAAGGTACGAAGATCACAGAAACAAAACCGAACCGAAAACAATTCCAAAACATTAATCCTCCAAAAAAAAAAAACTCAACTTATTTAAAATGTACAACAACTTGATTGAAATCATACTTCCTAACAAGAGAATCGCGGCAGGCTGTAAAGATCCATTTACCATTAAACGCTATGTCCCTAATGCCGTCACAGTCAGAACCGGTCAAGTTTACCCTTGTAGCGGAGTATGCGTCGAGGAGAGAGTAAACGGTACAAGTCCCGTCTTGCCGCCCAACTGCGAATAAATGATCCCCGACTGCGGATAAACTGAGGACGGGGTTCGCTGACTCGTGCCACTCTCTCTGCTGCTCGCCTGTTTTGATGTCCAGTTGGAGGACCTAAAATTAGGAGAATGAGGTGGGTTATTCGTTTACTTAATGATTGTTTCTTTTATTTTTCATTAAAAATTTAATAAACTCTGCTTTTCAGCGCGTTATTTTTCATGAAATTGGGACAATTATTTTATTCATTGTGTCTTTAAACATAATTGAGTTTGAAAGCCAAACACACAAAAACAAGATTTGAAGCATTAGGTCGAATCCACAAAAATAGGGAAAAACGTTCACTGCTGGACATAGGCCTGCCCGACAAATAACCATACCGACCGGTCTCGAGGACTTCTGGTCTGCCTACTCTGCGTCTTCCGGTGCGCGGTCGCCCAGAAAAACTTCAACATTTCGGCCCAGACAACCTTCTGTTCATCGAGCTCCAGCTAGTTTACTGAAATACAATGACAAGCCAACCTTTCCATCATTAAACCCAGCAATGACGCTGGCTCCCACAGCGACGCAGGCGTTGCAGGCGGCGGCGGCCGCTCGGCGCCACAGCTCGCGCCGCGTCGCCACCTGGCTGGCGGCCACTGCGCCGCTCTCACAGCCCACCACTAGCACCTTGTTGCCTGTACCGATCTAAGAGAAAAATAGATATTGTCAACCGCGATGCTAGAGACAATTTCAATAAAAAAATAATATCTTCTAAACCATGGCCGAAATCACAAATGTTTGTCGATGATGCAAAACATAATCTTGCTTTGAATTTTTTAGCGCTCAAACAGACGACGCCGCCACCCCACCGCAACACTGTCACACGCGCCACCCCCACGCTGCCGCCACGCCGACGCCGCTGCCGCCGCACTGCCGCCACGTGCGATGTTCAGAACAAGCAATGTATTCAACAATAACAATGTATTCTAACTAACAATAGTACAGTGGAAAGGTGAAATTTGCATTGATTGCGCGGTGGCAGTGCGGCGGCGGCGCGGTGGCGGCTTCGTCTGTTTGAGCGCTTAGGGCACTGAACTGATGTGTAGCTTTCAGGTTAAAAATCTAAGAAATATACTGTTTTTTGACAAAAATGACCACAAAAACAAACTGTTCTGCAGAATTTACAAACAATTTTTCTAAATAATTGCCTTTTATTTGATAAAAAGAGGTACAGACTGGTACAGTCATACCATACACTATAAATAATAATAAATTATGTAACTCACCTCTCTCTCATTGGATACAGAAAATTCATCTCCAATTGCAACTAATGTGCAACAGTTTATGTTTCCATGGCCCTCAGTTATATTATCCAAACAGCGAGATTCACCCACATCCCATAGTTTTGCAGTGCCATCTCTGTAAATCAATATTCAAGACATTTAACTATTAACATCACACCTAGTATCCTTCTTTTTTTTTAACTGTGTGTGACACTACACTACACTTCTTGAGATAATGCAACATTTCAGAATTTCCCACTCTGGACGCCTGTCCAGAACAAGCAGGAAGTTCACCACACAAGGCAAGTCAGCAAGTTTACCACACAAGGCAAGTCAGCAAGTTTACCACACAAGCCCAGAGCAGTTAGGTGTACTATCTGTGAACCTAACTTCAAAGCACTGAATGCTGTGGTAAAACACTTGTTCAACCCATCAATAATAACCATTATAATTCCTGCATCATCACCTATTTGTCTGCTCTGGACTGGCAGTATGATAAATAATCTAGTGAGTTTGAATTTATAATTATTTTCGATTCCATGATTTAAATTTATATTGTTAGTAGGTTGTTATAACCACAGCGACAAGCTGGCCCCTTGTCACATTGGTAATAAAGCATAAACTCGGCTAAACATGGGCACTTATCTTGACCTGGTGCCTCTGCCTAACCCTTCGGGGAATAAAAGGCCTGAGATTTTGTTAATTTAGTGGGCTTACCTGCTTACAGAAATAACATTTCTTCCTTTATCAACAATGCAGACATCCGTAACAGCCATTGTGTGACCAGCCAATGTTACAGGATTGATGCCAGTTTCTGCAGACCAGATCCTGCAGGATCCATCGGCTCCAGCGGACAGGATGACAATGCCTGAAGGGAAGAATCTACATTTGTAGGCTGGCCCACCGTGGCCTTTTAGCTCCTGAAGTATTTCACCTGAAAGAGTAATTTTTTAATAGATTTCTAATTCAGAATTAAAGAAATCTATACCAGGAAATTCTATACCCCAAACTAGTCAATAAATTGTGTTGTTTCTGGCAGACATCTGGATTCCTGGCAGATGCAAATATTGGTATGATGAATACTTATTGAAATTTATTTTCAATTTTAGGTTTTCTTGTGTGAATCTCTTGTTTTGATAAACCCAGGCCCTACACCCTAGGGCCTAGGTTTTCAGTACTTTTTTACAATGATCTTTTTTTACTAAACAACAGCAATTCTTACCAGTACGACTATCCCATACCAGCAATTGACTATTGTCACAAGATGAAACTATTAAGGCATTCTCTGCAGCAGCTGCTGATAGCACTCCTTTTTTATGCACTTGATGAGCTTTAGTTGGAGCTACAAAGACCACTTTTAGACCTGAACCAACATGCTTCAGAACAAGGCTCAAGTTAGAATGAGAAATGTATTGAAAATTTTCAGAGGTGTTTATTTTAATTTTAGTATCAGATGGGTTGATAGATGTTGTTAGCTCCTCGTGTACGCTGTTTTGGTTGAGGTACTTTGATGATATCCAGGCTTTAGATTTAGGGAGCCTGCAAACATTGTAAAGGGTCACACAAGTTTGAAGTCTTGTCTATTTCTCTAATTTGTGTAATTTTCATGTTTACAAATGTACCTTACGGCATCATTCCAATCGCATTGGATAGTTATAACTGGGTATTTATCAGGCATTTCTAGTAACACGGTTCAAAACTAAAAATAATTTTAATTGTTTTGAAGATTTATTTCTTTACTTCGTTCGTTTCGATTCGGCCGGCTTTCATTGATTTGTTTTGTTTGGTTTGGTTTGATTAACCACCCCATGACTTGACAATATTAGCAAATTTTATTTTGTTGTTCGTTCAATCAATCGTTGTTGTTGGTTTTATTTGACAGTTTTGGGGGACTATTCAGGTTATTTTATGCAAATCGATTTTATAATTATTCGTTCATTCACGAATCGCGAATGAACGAGTGAGGAATCAACGATTATTGAATATTTTTCGTGACATGGCAACACCGATTAACTTTTACGTCAATCAATCGATGTTTTTGATTGATTAAATGTAGGTATGTAAAATTGAATTGAAATTTCAAAACAGAAAACAACTTTGCCTGTGACCTGCCTGTGATGTGATGACTGTGTGTGAAGGAAGACTAAAATAAAATTTAAAACATTACAAATTTTCAAATAAAACAAGTTCAAAAGTTGAAATTATCAAGTAGTAATGTGTAGCTTTGTCAAGTGATGTGAAAATGCATTTCTCTATACCCGATCTCCAGCAATTTCATGATGACAATGGAATCTCTTACACGGTATTTATCTGTTGCTCTCTGTGCTTATCTTTGTTTATATTCATCTCATTACTTACGATAAAGCCTAGCCTATGCCCATCTGGCTTGGGATATTACTACATAAACACCAACATTGTTAAGTTCTGTTACAAAAACTGAAATACAAATTTCTGTGTACTACCAGCTGTATTACTATTATTCAATGATTTCCTGTTTATACCTACTTAGATATGACCAGTTCTCAGTAGGTTGCAGATGATCTAAATGTGTAAAGCAAGCTCTTAACTATTATCACCTGCGCAGTTATTGAACCCTTAGTCATACCTAGCGCCAACTTCTGAATACATAATCTTATTCTTAATCTTATAAATATTTTTCATGGCAGGGCTACAATATATACATAGATGGATTCTTCCACTGCACAACCCGGTACAAGCAGCTGCTCAGTCTGCACGAGCAGCTGCAGGCTCAGAATCCTAACATCAAGCTGCCGCAGTTCCCACCCAAGAAGTTGTTCTTGACTGGATCACAATTAGAGGAAAGGAGGATTCTGTTAGAAAAATATATTCAGTTAGGTGAGTTTTTTGCCTTTGGTAATATATTTTTTTCTTTTGTGATTTTTTTATTTTGTACTTGATTCAGTGTTATTGTTTATGTTCCTATTTTTTGCAGTTGGCCAAAGCCCATTGCTTTCGCGTTCAGATCTTTTTACAACATTCCTTTTTTCCGCTCAACAAGAGACACACGGTGTCAGAATGCACGAAGTTGACATAGAAATATCACTAATGAATGGCTACAGAATACCTCTATCAGTGTCTTCCACTGACTCATCTAGTACCATACTAGATATTTCATGCACTTACATAAATTTGCCAAAAGACTTGACAAAATACTTTGCTTTGTATCTTTTTAACTGGAGCTGTGCAAAGGATGGCAGACCTGCCTTGAAGAAGTTGGAAGAGTATGAATCTCCATACATATCACAAAAATATGTTAGACCTGAAGATAAAATTGTTTTGAGGAAAAGGTATGTTTGAAAATTACATTTATAAATATACTTAGTATGATGTCTGTTTTTACAATACCTAAATGACTAGTCACTGTTGCTGTAATCTATATTTAATTCTAAAATTGATTTATTATAATTAATAAGTGTTCATGATTTATTTTACAGTTACTGGGACCCATGTTACGATGTTGATTTAATGATAGACAGGGTATCATTGGATCTTTTGTATTTGCAAATAATAGAGGAGTTTGACCTCGGCTGGATCAGTGTGGATTCTCAAACCAAGGACATCCTTGCCATGTATGAAGCTAACAAACAAAAGAGAGAGGTAACTTTATTTTATGATGAAAGGTCAAATCATGATTTGTCAATGACATTACAACTAACATGTTTTGGTTGTTTAATTTTGTATGCTGATTCAATTAATCTCTTATCACATGCATTAACTTTGAAATGTGTAGCACATGCCATGCGAATGAAGATATCCATGTACTCTAAAAGAACTAATTTGTGACATTACCATCATGTTTGGGATTTCTACTTGTCAAACGACTAATAAACCCATTTTGCTATATGTAATGTAGTAACAAAATAACAGATGTTGAATGAAACATAATACCCATTTCTCTTATCTGCTTAGTGTGTCTGATATAGGTATGTCAATATTAAAGCTATTCCATTATCATGACCGCACATATTGCGTTTAATGAGTGTGCTAGTGTATGCGTGCATGCTACTTGCTACACTGTTATTTGTTTAGCTTATTAATTTTGGTTTGAATTTTGAATATTTATATGTAGAGTGTAATGACTGCTATTACTTAAAGCAGCTGTGCTCATTATAATCAATCCTCAAAAAGATAAACAATGTTTAACAGTTACTGCATTTTGAAATCAAGAAGATAAAATATGTTTAATTAAAGACTTCAAGCATCTCACTATCTATTTTATCTTTTTGTGTTGCTTCAAAAGCTACACAAATACCTACTATAAAGTAATTTTTTATCCATAAAATTTTGCTTGTAATTTTTTTTTAAAACAATTTGATGAATGCTGTGCATAGCATATTTATTTCAATAACGAGACAATAATCATTTTAGCCTTTGCCCTCTAAAAAATTTGGCCTTGTTCATACATAAGTATACTATAGATATTACACAAACATTCCAACGATTTCAGTACATAGAACTAGCGCGTTCACTTCCCCACTATGGGCGCATCCCAGCAGGGGAGGCTCAGACAGAAAACTCCCTCGTGCACGGCGTGGGAGACGCCCCCTGCCGGGCACTGGTGTCCCTGGCGGCTCGGGAACTGACGCTCACTACGGGACAGACTGAGCAGCGATATAAGGTCACCAGGATGAAAGGATGGAGGATCACCACGCTACATAATGTGAGTATTATACTGGGTGTAAGTTTTTAGTGTTTTAGATTAGTAAATTTTTATGATTTAATATTTTTTTTTTGTAAAAAGACAATGCTAAGATGATGATCAAAACAAAAACCTATATCCAACCAGACGTGCAGAAGCGCCGCTCTCGCGTTATGTGCGTTGAAGGTGTTTTTTGTGAATTTACCGTCGACGGCAGACACACATTGTAAGCACAGTAATTTTTTTTTTTCTCTCCTTTTTTATTGCAATCTATCATAAAGATATTCAGCAATTTGTTATGAATGTGGATTTTGTCTTGTAGGATAGTATTCAATAATACATATCCTTTTTATTTTCATATCTTTGTTCTTTTATGACAGTTTATATTAAGTCTCTCGGAGCTTTTCTCTTTAGCCGATGGAAGATAGTCTCCGGCTTCATTAGCTGGCAGCAAGTATGTTGGGGTGTTGGTCTATTCTTGTATGGTATGATTTCACAATTGGATGCCATAACTCCAGATAGGTTTAAGTATGCATTTGAAGATTAGAAGTTTGTTTTCGGCGGATAGCCTAGATTTCCGTTCTAACAGGTAGAATAATTTACGTAGTTGGAAGCTCAGAGCTTTTCTTTTGGTAAATACATGTTTTCTCCATGTAAGGCGGCGGTCTAAGTAAATGCCGAGATACCTGACGTCTTCAGTCTGTGGAATTTGAACATCGCTGAGCTTAACAGGAGGACATGTTGCTCTTCTGGTTGTAAAAGTTACGGGAACAGATTTCGTTTCATTTGCAAATTAATATTATATAATAGGTATGGGTACTGAATTACAATCTGTATAAGGCACCTTAACCAAGAAAATAAATCACCTATAGGTTAGGTAGGTAACCCTTTTAAACTTAAAGTGAACAAGAATTTATCTAATTTTGTTAATATTTAATTTTCAGGTGGAAAGGCCTCAAATAAACGGGCACGGCCCGTTACTAGACGAGCCGACCAGAAACTACGAGTTGTCATTCGAATACCTCGTCAGTAAGGACAATTTAAAATGGATCACCTTGAGGACTGAACATGCAACGTTTGTCAGCGTCTGTTTACAGGTAAAATCTATGTTGAACGTGGTTGTACCTATGTACACTCACAAACGTGTAATTGATTTTAGTGGCACAGCACAGCACGATCCAAAAGTCCTACACATACTTTAATTTTTTTAGACCCTAGTCTTAGAGAGACATGTTTTAAGAAAACCAGTTTTTGCTTGCATATTATGGCCTTGCTTTTTTATTCCGATCTTAAATATTGGTACTTTTCATAAATTTTCAGTCAATAGTAGAAGAGCTTATGAGGCAGAAAAGCGGAGTCGGTCCTATAGAGATCAAAGGCGGTCTGAAACGAGGCAGCCTCACATATCTACGAAGAGACGGCTCCAGCCAGCTGATCACCCCTTCCTCGTCCAGCGACACGCTCAGTTCTGTGGTAAGATTGATGAATATCAGATTGAAAATTGATCGGTGGAAAATTTTGAGATTGAGTCAGCACCAACAAAAAGCCAGCTAACTAACTGTTACTCCGGTTAGATTTCTTATTTTAATGACCCATATTCAACATTGATCCTGATTGAGCAAATGATATGAGTTAGTAGGTGCTGTGGATCAAACAAAAAACTTTAAGTAATCAAAAAACAGAAAAAGCGGAAGTTTATTTTGATAACATGTATTAGATTTTATAACACGGGTGTAAAGTAAATTATTATAATAAGGACAATATCTTTGCGCCCTCTACATTTTACAGTCACCAAAAAGTACTCTTTTCTAGTGGTGGACAGATAAATAAAAATTATCAAAGTTTACCAACTTTTCAGAAACACTCTGTATAATAATGCTTTTGGGGTTCACAGAACGGCGACTCAATAACATCGGGCAGTTCCCGCGAATTTTTTTCCGTTCAGAAACTAACTGAAAAATTCGCCTCTGTCGCCTTCAAGTCGGGTCGAGACTGCGTCGAGAACAATGCATTTGAAGCCATCGGTGACGACGAACTTTGAACCCTTTGTCCAGGTAATATGATGCAAAATTTAACGATAGGCCTAACATTGGACGATCAAGGGAATGTTTTATCTTTACAGAAATTAATATACTTTTAGGTATAAAATACAAGACCTAATATAGTGTTTAAAAAAAATGCCCATATAAAACTTATAAACGTTATAAACAAGTTGTAGCAGTATTTTTTATCGAGCACACAATTGTTTTTAGATTTCAAACACAACTATTACGAAGAGGGTTACTATTGTGGCAATCGCATTCCATTTAATTTTTCGCATCGGAAATGTTTACTTACTACCTAAAAAATTTAATTATTGAATTTTTTTTTAATTTTCGGATCAATAGAACAGATTCAGTAATCTATTGGTGGTTATATGTATTGTATACTAACTAACCTAATAAATAAATCAATCAATTCCAATTAGATACTAAGTATTTTTATACCTCGAAAATCCTGTAGGCTGCATGTATTAATTACCTTGCCTAATTATATTTTAAGTATGTATGCGTAACATGACATTGGTCTTATGTAAATATAAGTAAGTAAAAGATTATATTTTGAAATATAAGTAAGTTAAATATTATCATTACTTTTAAAATTAATATAGTACCAGGGAAGATTATATAAATATAATAATAGGTACATATACTTTCTGGGAGTCCTTTGTTTTATAAATAAATAAAATTAGTTAGTGAATTAAAAAGCAAAATAAAATTTACCTAATTTTTATTGTGGTTTTCAATGCTGATTTGTGAGATTTATTCACACTCAAAATAAGACCTTAATTAAGTGTTTTAAATAAATTAATTTAATGTTGGTTTTTATGCAAAAAAAATGTTTAATAGTTTTACGGACCTATTTTTATATTTACGAATGGTGCTGTAAGTTTTATTAAGCCACTTCGGTTTTTGTGAATGGCGTCAAAAGACGTAAATTTGAAGGCTTTGATTATTTATAAATCAGTTGCAACTTAAATCTATATATATAAAACTCTTCCGTTACTGACTGACTGACTGACTGACTGACAGACAACACAGAGCCGAAACTACTGGGCGTAGCGGGCTGAAATTTTGCATGTAGGTTCCTTAGGGAGTGTAGGTGAGCACTAAGAAAGGATTTCCCGAAATTCCCATGGGAACGGGAATAAAATGGATTTTTGTGTTTATGAGAAATCTGCGCGAGTAAAACCGCGGGGCAGCCTCTAGTTAAATATATTAACATTTATTTTTCAGCAAATTTCGCTATCTATACTGATTTCCAATCTACCTATCTATACATATAAGCATAATACTGTGAAGTTCATGAAATTCTCACGAATAGTTTTTATTACAAAGTTAAAAAAACCTCACAACATTATACATCCTCACAAACTTTCGCATTTATAATTTTACTAGGTAGATAGAAGGATAACGATTAACAAACATATTTTTTTCTTTGTTCATACCTAACAGAAAATTACTGTGCTGGCTTCAGTGCTGGCAAAAACCTATAAAAACTGCACAAAAATATGTTCTATATGTACGCTTCCGTAAGTCCAGATAATTATAAAATATATTAAGTATTTAAAATGTCACAGATAGCAATATGAATTTACCATTATGTCAAAATTAACTGACCTAGTCGTGTAAACATGTCTTTGTGTTAAGTATGAATTTATGATAATAATTATGAAACAAACAACGATGTACCCTGCTGCAGTACCCCGCAGCACAGACTTTGTCAGTTTGTAAATACCTTTAATATGAATAAGTACCTACTTTTTTTTATAATTATATACATGTCATAAAAACAATAATGTTATTTTCATAAATTGAATTACCTAACTCTCGGCACTGGTCCCTTTGCTTACCCATGCAGAATGTGTAAATAAAAACCAACAATAAAGGAAAGAAACCAAAAATGAAAATATATAATAGACAAAAAATTATATTTTAAGCTAATGAATGATAGATATATCTAACTGCCTACATAATATGTTCTACAAATAACACTGGTGAATTCGGTTCAATCGTTTACTTATTATACTAATACATATAAAAAAGACAGACAGACAAACAGCGATTTTACTATACATTATATAGATTGTTATGTTTATTGCGGATAGACAGGGAGTAAACCTAAATTAATATACGTAGGTTATAAAGTAAAGGTTAATTTAATATCTCTCTTTTATAGATCTAAGTATTTAAGCTTTTAATATGCAACAATTAAAATATATATGAACCAAGCATGACCATTTACTAACTGCATTTTAAGTGACATGCAATTAATTTATAATTTTTCCCCAAAATTTATGTCAGATAAATACTTAAATTAGGTATCTACTTACTTCAATCTTGTCTTCATTGGATTTCTACTTTTATTAGCAGCAGATAAAGAACAGATTTGAAAATGGCTGCGGAGCGTCTTTCCGTTCTATACAAGGCCAGTACTATTGACCTCTCTTTTTATTGCACGATATTTTATATACGGGTGTCCTTATTTTCATTGCATCTTCTTTCGGCACGCGCAATTATTTTGATTGACAGTTTTTTGTTGTTTCTAACCTATTACTACACTACTAAAAATGGTTTTTACGTATTATAGTTCCGCTACAAATTTTCGTTAGTGACTGCTCCGTAGCTCAGTTGCAGCACAGTGATTTTGCCTAAGATGCGGGTGCACCGTGTTTGCTTCCCGGCGGGGGCAATTGTTATGATGAATATCGATGTTTGATTGCCAGTCTGGGTGTATTATTCGGGCACCCTAGATACAGGTTCTTCCTAGTCTCTGAGTGTGAAAAAAATAATAATTGTGAATTAATGATGATGACCCCGTTGTTTCTATCACTTATAGTAAACCACTGACGGAAATTAAAGAAAGGCTCAACAAATTTACATCCATTTTAGAATCTCATTCATCTTTATAAAATTTAAAAGCAACTTTTATTTTCAATAATACAATAAAACATGTCACTTATAATTGATTGTTGTTTAGATTTAATCCTACCTCATCATCATCATCATTTCAGCCGTAGGACGTCCACTGCTGGACATAGGCCTCCCTCAAGGCTCTCCATCTGTACCGATCGCAGGTGGCCTGCATCCAGCGTGGACCCGCAGCCTTGCGCAGATCATCCGTCCATCTGGTCGGTGGACGTCCTACGCTGCGCTTGCCGATCCGTGGTCTCCACTCGAGAACTTTTCGGCCCCAGCGGCCATCTGTTCTGCGGGCTATATGACCTGCCCATTGCCACTTCAACGAGCTTATCCGCTTGGCTATGTCGGTGACCCTGGTTTCTCTGCGTATGTCCTCATTTCTGATTCGATCCCGCAGAGAAATCCCGAGCATAGCCCGCTCCATGGCTCGTTGAGCTACTCGGAGCCTGTTCATAAGCCCTATAGTGAAGCACCACGTTTCAGAACCGTATGTCATCACTGGCAGCACACATTGGTTAAATACCTTCGTCTTCAGGCACTGAGGAATATTGGACGAGAAGACGTTGCGTAGTTTCCCGAACGCCGCCCATCCGAGCTGGATTCGGCGATTGACCTCCTTCTCGAAGTTGGACCTACCTAACTGGATGGTTTGTCCTAGGTATACGTACTCGTCGACAACTTCGAGAACCGAGTTCCCAACCATAACTGGGGTAGGCAGAACATGGACATTAGACATGACCTTCGTCTTGTCCATGTTCATTTTAAGGCCCACCTGTTGGGAGACTCGGTTGAGGCCTTCGAGCATCGTGCTGAGTTCCTCCATCGACCTTGCCATGACTACGATGTCGTCAGCAAACCGAAGGTGAGTGATGTATTCGCCGTTAATATTGATGCCCTGCCCTTTCCATTCTAGAAGTTTGAAGGCGTCTTCTAAAGTGGCGGTGAACAGTTTCGGAGATATAACATCTCCCTGTCTCACGCCTCTGTTCAAGGGAATAGCCTTCGAATTCTGTTCCTGTACTCGGACAGACATGGTGGCGTTGCTATACAAACACTTCAGCACTTCGATGTACCGATAGTCAATCCGGCATCGTTGGAGGGACTCTAGCACCGCCCATGTTTCGACCGAATCAAAGGCCTTCTCATAGTCCACAAACGCTAGACATAGCGGCAAGTTATACTCTTCGGTCTTCTGTATAACTTGCCGCAGCGTATGTATGTGGTCTATGGTACTAAAGCCTTTTCGGAAGCCGGCTTGTTCGGGAGGCTGGAAGTCATCAAACCTTCGTTCGAGACGATTGGCGATGATCCTGGAAAACAGCTTATAAACATGGCTCAAAAGCGAGATGGGCCTATAATTCTTCAAAAGGGTTTTATCGCCCTTCTTGAAGAAAAGCACCACCTCACTTCTGTTCCATGCTTCAGGCGTGGTCCCTTCGAGTAGGACAGAATTAAAGAGCCTCTGAAGGACTTTGAGTACCGGTGTTCCACCCGCTTTCAGAAGCTCTGACGTGATTCCATCCTCACCCGGTGCCTTGTTGTTTTTAAGCAGTTTCAGGGCCATCCTTATCTCGTACAGGCTGATGTCCGGGATATCTTCGGTATAATCCTACCTAATATAATTTAACTCCATATTTTACTAAATAAAAAAAATAAAAAACTCTTGTCCAGTGCAAGTGTATGTAAATGGTGTAGTATAGTCCGGAACGACGACGCTAGCATCCACGCTACAAACTATACACGATCAGTACGCAAAATTCGTGTATACATTGTAATAACAGATTTTAAAACAGCATTACAATGTATACATGAGCAGTTTCCTATGGCTGCGTACTGGTCTTGTATAGAACGGAAAGACGTGGCGGCGGAACGCATGCTATCTCGCGTTTATTAGTATGAGAGAAGAGTTAAGAAGAGAGACAACCCGAGGACAGCCCATACAACGGCCGCCAATTTGAGATTTGATCTTTATCTGCGCAGGTTATACTAACAAGTATTTTATAAGTTAAATAAAATATCTATACTTAATAATGAGTTATGGATTTAAGAGGGACCATTTTATGTAATGTTATTAAATTTGAAAGCAGCTTATTTTATTTTTAAGTCAATTGTAATTAAATTTAAAAGTAATATCCTGGGTATACTTTAGTAATGTATTTATAGTTAAATTTGTGCTTTTTATTTAACTGTCCAATGTCCATATCAAAATGGCCATAACATGTAAAAATTGCCATATTTTCTTGTTAATGATTATTAGTTTTTTTTATGCATAAATGCAATTCTAAAATAGTTTTACAACTTTGTATTTGATAAAAAATAAAGTTTTTTTTTTAAATAATCTGAGTTTTTTATTACAGGAAATCAAATACAGTCAGTACACTGAAACAAACTAGAGTATACTGCTATATTAAATTATAATAAAACATAAATTATACATTTGCAAACAAATTAACTATTTCACACTGGAGTCATTTAATGTTCCTTTTCCCAGTTCTCCCGCTCAAGCCTTTCTTTCTTGACCTGCTCTACAATAGGAGTAAGGTAGAGCTTGTCCTCCTCAAGTTTAGTCCACTCTTCTTTAGGCAAAACTGACTTCTGGATTGAGAGCTGAACTGCTCGCACCATGCGGAAGTTGCGCTCATCTATAACATGGTCAGGCAGACGACGGAGAGCTTCTTGCACATCCTCAGTCTCACGAAGACAGTCATCACGATGGAGACCTAGGAAAAAGGATAATGGAGTTAGTTAAAGATTAGTGAAGTGAGGAGAAGGGCAAGAGGTCTTTGTAAATGTAAATAATATGGAATTTTATTCTGATATAAACAAATTAAGTTGAATTTGTTGTCCAGCAGTGGGACAGCTTTGGCTTATAATACCGCCCCTAAAACGGCCCACTGACCATAATAAATAATAGTTCAAGATTAAATAAAACTGTTTTTGCCTTCTAGGTAGGAATAATGTCGATGGACCTTAGGTGTACTAAATAATTGAAGATTTCTTATTATTCTATTTAGATATAGAAGATAACCTTTCTTACCATATTTGTTGAATCCGGAAGCATTGTAAGCCCATCTTCTAAGTGCACTATCTGCAAATTAAAAGATTATGTAACAATAAAATGACAACTTCAGTTCATGTTTTACTAATGAAACTGTTAGATTACTTACTATTGCAGAGCCAGGCAGTAGTTCTCAAAGCCATTTTAGTGGAACAATTTGGAGATTTGTTAAATTTCAGACGAATTAAATTTCCTTTTCCTTGCTTGTTTTGTGTAAATGAGTTTTTTTTATCTCTCAGTCTCAGTCTCAGCCAGCGATGTCAGCTCAGTCAAGTCAATCAATAGTTAACTGTCAGTCAGCGGACTGCTTGGCGGGAAGCTCAGAGTAAGGAAACCGCCGCTAGAAGCAAAAAGATCATTGTCGGACGGACATAGATCTACATAGGTAATTAAGGTTGTCCCTGGTCCCTCTCGGTATGGCGCGAAATTCAAATTTTTTCGCGTTTTTTATTTATTCTGGCGAAAGTATTCATTTTTATTAAAGTTATAATGAATTCGCGTTTGTAAAAAATCTTCTTCAACATTGTATTGTAATACAACGTTTTTGGAAGACAGACTACAGATTTTGTGTCTAAGGAGTAAAAGGCCAAAAATCAAGTTTCTTGAATATACACAAAATCGGTAACTCTGTCTTTCAAAAACGATATATCACAATGTGGGAGATTGGTTTTTACGTACGGGAATTCATTTAAACTTTATTAGAGATGAATACTTTCGCCAAAAAATTAAAAAACGTGAAAAAATAGTCGGACTTTTGTTTACCCTATTACTGTGCTATTTATTGTGGTGGATTTTTTTATTGTAGGTGCCCTTTAACTGTGTTGCGATGTGAGTCGTGAGTAATCTTCGTGTGATCAAATGTGAGACCACCCCCATAGGTTTGGTTAGATAGAATAGGGTTAGAAGAAACATTAACTACAATACTTACCGTCTTATTCATAAAAAAACCCTAAAATGGCCTAAACGTTCAATTTAGTTAAAACGTTTGCTAACGCTAAAATACTGATTTCAAAATTCATTATTCATAAACGCAATTTAGGCCTGCTATAACTACATGAGGCCAATAGTAGTTTTTTGCATTTTCAGGTTGACGCAGCTGGTCAATCCACGATCAATCATTTAACAAAAAAAGAAATGTCTATTTTTGGGGCCTTTGCCCAGCAGTGGCGCACCAAATTCTAGAGAAAAAAAAAATTGTTATGATTGATTGACTCAGTCAGCTGAGGTGACTGATGATTTTTTGTTTTACCGGCATTCATTACATAGCTAGATACCTAGCGTATCTCTAGTTGGTCTGTGAATTCTGTGATACCTAGGTACTAGGTAGTTTAGTTACCGAGGTGTTGTACTTTATTTACATATGTAGGTATACTTCGTTTAATATTTTGAGGGCATTTAGCAAGTTTGCAAAATGGAAAAGCAAAAGATATTACGCGCTGCGCTGGCCCGGCACTGGACACGGCCCGATCTAAGGAGAATCATCCTTAGGAGGCAAGTAAAAACAAAAATATTTCCCGTACGAATAAAACTTTATTTTACAATACGTTTTATAACTGTTTCAGATCACATCCAAGCCCACAAAACTGCAAAACTTTCGTCGGAGCGACCTGAAAAAAGGAACAAAATCAATATAATTGGTACCTATAGGTATATACGAGTTAAGGTCAATTCCGCTAAATAATTCCGGTAAATTCCGCTAGGGGGCGCTTCCAAGTGGATGCAAACATACGAACTCCCAGCTATTTTTAATTATTTATATTATTTAAACGAATTAATTATCAAGTTTTTGTACGAAACAGTGTTTATAGTGTAACAAAAGTGTTATATAGTCAAAAGTGATCACTTAAAAATGGCACCGATAGCGAAAATATCGATTGAAAAAATCCTAACGGTCATATCGGAACTAAATTTGAAAATCGACACTATGAGTGGAAAGCTTGAGGACTGTTACAGCATTATAAAAAGACAAGATGAGTATATTAAATCATTACAAACTAGCAAATCGGACCGTAACATGCTAACACCTAAAATTGTGCATGGAACTTGCATGGATAAAAATATTCAGAGAGCACCGACCAGCAACGCTAATCGTTCTAAGAAATCAACCACCACAAACTTACCTAAAATTTCCACTGCACCACCAAAAGCTACTTGTCACATAAATAAAAACACAGACACAAATCAAACAACACAATTTTTTGCAAAGAAACCAGCGCTTCTTGACTGCCCACTTTCACTTAACGACTCAGGTCCTCAAGGCCTGATGATCCTAGATGACTGCAATAATTCACCGTGCAAAAGTGATGTCCAACAGCCACAGTTAAATGTTTCACTTGTAGACTCCACCCTGAAGAAGGTACCAGCGAAACCACAAGGCTTGTTCGCAGCCCCCGCAAGGATTGGCAGTCTTCACCTTTTTAATTTTAGAACTGGCACCACTACAGATGACATATTAAATCACTTGAAGACCAATTTTGACTTAGTAAATGTTAAATGTGTTCAGCTTCCAACGAGAGGAGATTATACATCGTTTAGATTGGATATTCCCGTCGGTAAAATCAAAGTAGTCAAAGATTCAAAGTTGTGGCCTACCGACGTCGAGATCAGAAAGTTTAATATTGTTGTTCCAAAAAACTCCACAAAACCACACACAAAATATCACACTCCTTAACCTCCATGTACAACAAATCCATAACATTATTGCACCAAAATGTACGTTCTATAACAGGAAAAACGGCACTTCTAGAGATGGTTTTAGCAGAACGAGAAGTTCATGTACTGGCAGTCACGGAAACTTGGTGCAAAAAGAATGAAATCCAGCGAGTTGGAATTGAAGGATATTGCCTAGCGAATTACTACTGTCGCACGCGCATCGCTCACGGCGGAACTGCACTTTATATGAAGGACGGTGTTTTGTTTAGAGAGCGGGCTGACCTTCAACGCTTATCAGTCGAGTATCACTGCGAAATGTGTGCAATAGAACTGTTGGAGTTTAATACAACTATGATATCTATTTATAGAACCGGCTATGGAGACTTTATGCAATTTCTATCTGTTATAGAACTATTATTGAATCGACTTTTTAACGAAAATAAAAGATATATTATAGTTGGTGATATAAATGTAGATTTTCTCACAGCTAGCACTAATAAAGGATTAATTTCAGATCTATTGAGCAGCTTTAACTCAGAAAATATTGTCGGGTTTCCGACCCGAGTGGCCGACGGCTCCAGCACCAGCTTGGAGTGGGGCGTGGTAAGCCGCGAGGATCGCTGCGTGACGGGTATGCCGCTCGATACACCGATAAGTGATCACAGTGCTCAGGTATTTACATTAAAATGCTCACAACCACAAAGCAACAACAAGGACTTAAAAATAAATCAAAACTTTATTGAGCGGCGTTATTTTTCAGCTGATTCAATTTATTATTTTTATTCTGACATTGCAAATTATAATTGGAATCCGATCTTATATGATAATTATGACATTGATACAAAATTTGTTAAATTGTTTTCTATATTGACATATTATTTAAATATACATTTTCCTATAAAAAAGACATTAGTTAAAAAATGTACTAGTGCGCCATGGATGAGTGATGAACTGGTGACCTGTCAACAAAAATTTGATGATTTTTGCCAACTTAAACATCAGTTTCCACAAAACGACATGATTGCGAGCTGTGTTCGGCAGTATTCAGAACTTATTAAGACACTCAGTATGCGCGATAGAAAAACCTTTATAGACGAAAAAATAGCTAGTGCAAAAAACCCGTCTAAAGAGATCTGGAGGGTAATTAATGATGAGATCTCACAAAAGACTAGATCAAACACAATTCATCTCGTTGATAAAGGCCAGGATGTTCCTACTAATAAGATTGCGCAGCGGTTTAATGATTATTTCCTAAATTGCACGTCCACTCTTAATATCCAAGTAAACAAGGAAGGTGCATTAAGGTTCTTAAATAGGAATGCACATGAAGAATTTATATTACCCACAATTACCCGTGATAGTCTTGATAAGGTATTAAAAAAGTTGCTTCGATCACCAAACACATTAGATTTGTATGACATCTCAATTAATTTATTATTATCGATATGGCCAGTAATAGCTGATATCCTTGTTATTTTGATAAATGAAATGTTTTATACTGGGAAATACCCGGATGTTCTTAAAAGTACGCGTGTGTGCCCTATATACAAGGGAAAAGGCGAAAAAACTGAAACCGGTAGCCACAGACCTATTACAATTGTACCAAACATTTCTAAATTAATAGAGTCAATAGTGTCAGCCTCTCTTATGCAACATCTAGAAAGGAATGAATTACTAACACGGCATCAGTATGCGTATAGGAAAGATAGATCAACAACCACTGCCGCACACCATGTGGTGGACTCTATAATATCTAACATAGATAGTAAATATAAAACGGCAGGTTTATTTTGCGACCTCACAAAAGCATTTGATGTTGTCCAGCACGATCTTCTCCTTAAAAAGCTACGGGCATATGGCGTAAAAAGTAAGGCATCCCAACTTATAGAATCATTCCTTTGCAATCGCAAACAGACAGTAGAAGTCGTCACTGACGGGCGAAGGTTAAGGTCAAATACTGGAAATGTTACAATAGGAATTCCACAAGGGTCCTCTCTTGGAAATACCCTATTTCTGGTCTTTGTCAATGACATTGAACAGGCCGTTACTGATGGAACAGTTGCTTTGTTTGCAGATGACACAACGGTTATAATGAGTGCTCCTTCGTACGAAGAATTAAATGATAAGATCAATAAAACATTTACACAACTGGATAAATGGTATTCAACAAATGGGTTAATCCTTAATCCTTCAAAATCTAATCTTATTATCTTTAGCCCTAGAGTTACACGACCACCGCCACCATGCCTGATTAGCCCTGTCCCTCTAGCCCAAACGTGCAAGTTCCTAGGTCTCACACTGGACTCTAATTTAAATTGGAAACAACATGTTGATATACTGTGCGATAAATTAGGAAGTGCCGCATATGCGCTGCGAAAATTAAAACCGCTCGTTTCCAGTTCAGTGCTTAGGCAAGCTTACTTTGCGCACTTTCATTCCATATTGTCTTACGGTGTCATATTATGGGGTAATTCGACAGACTCAAATCGTGCATTTATAATGCAAAAACGCGCCATTAGAACTTTAGAGGGTATACCTAGTCGCGAATCATGTAGATCGCTTTTTAAAAAGTATCGAGTAATGACCCTTTACTCAGTATATCTTTACGAGATCATTACTTATGTCAGAAAAAATATAGGTACATTCCGACGACGTGAGTGCGGCGGGCGGGCGCTGCGGGGAGCGGGGAGCCTGGCCGCAGTGCCTCGTCGCACGGTGTTTGCTACGCACAACCCGCGCGTCATCGGGCCACACTATTATGAGCATCTGCCTACTGAGCTGAAGGAGGAAATCAATGACGAAGCGTTTTGTCGCCGACTGAAAAAACTTTTGTTGGAACATGAATATTATTGTATAGATGACTTTTTAAACTATAAATTTGTTTGACATTGGATATTAATTGTGTAATTTGAGTATTCGACAGTTACAATATGTAATTCAAGTAAATTGAAATTATTATTTAGTATTTGACATTTTATATACAATTATACATTTAAAAATTTTGACATTGTTTACATAGTACTTAAATAATTAAGTAACTACTTATTATTTTTTATATAATTTTTGTACAATATTTTGACGATCACATTATACTTTGACATTTTATTATACAACTTTGTATGTAATATGAATATGATAGTGTGAAATAAATGAATCTAATCTAATCTAATCTAAGAAAATATTTATAAATTGAAAATAAATATTTTATGATCAATGTGTTTTTCTTTCTCATCATAAATAAGTTGTGCTTAAGTATTCAGATGAATACAAATAATTAAATTGGGCCTTCTTAATTGAGTAAGTATCTGTATTCTGGTTATCAAAGACAAAGATCCCATAGCCATGAGCGTTGCTAAAATAGTGTTATTCAGGTATTTAAAATGTAAAAAAGTATACACAATACATACTTCACTATATCCCCAACACCCTGCAATGATTTGTCACACACAATCCCTTGTGTCAAATTGCAAGACTTCCTGACGAAAAAAAGATGATTTCCGTTTATTGTAGAGCTGTTGTTGTTCATGTGCATAACGTAACGCGACTAAGGGTGAACGAGCCCTGCTAATCGTTATGCACAGAAAACATGTAATTTGTGCGTAACGCGGCTCTAAATCATGTTTAGTTTGATCGACTTACATTTTTACCCCTGGATTGAGAATTGGTTATTTTACTTGTGCATTATTTGTTTCCTTTTATCTCTTGAACAAAAAGATTTTGATGGAGTCATACGCTAAAAGTTTTCTTTTGTCATCAATGGATTAAACAATAACAATTTTTAACTTAATTAACCAAACATGCCAATTGTTCCTATTAATTGTTTCATTCTAAATGCGCCTTTATGTTCTTGTGCGTTACAATTTTTGATCATGTGCATAACGTCACGAACAGGATTTCATGTGCGTTGCGTATATTTTTTTTACTTCTACACAGCTAGCGTTTCCCCACCTCACTGATTCTAGCTGGAATCTGGCTGGAATCAGAGAGATGGAAAACCTCAGAGAAAGGAAACCGCCGCTACGCTTGGTCTTTCATTAATCTTAGTGGGAAACCCTACGCTACTTTTAGCGGCGGTTTCCTTACTCTGAGCTACTTTCAGTCGGTTATAATCATGTTATATATAGTTATAATAACAGAACAAGGAAGATGCTCTATCTTAGTGGTTATAATACTCGTTTTCATAGCCAAAATGTACTAAAATGGTGTTCAGAGGCCCTATTATGGCCAGGGGCCAGGGCCACTCAAAAGCGGCCTTAATAGGCCCCTCAGGGATACTATCAAGCAAGCTCTTTTTTTTAGCTACCTACTTTTCAGATATGATTTAGGTTAGGTCTCTTTGAAAATTCAATCAAGTTGGCAACACTGAAATTAATCAAACCATCTCTAGTTGGTCTGTGATCAAACCCTTTTTTTTCTCCATTTTTAATGTTCCTTCAACTTATACCTACCTAATTATCTTTCATTTCAATTAAAATCGGTTTCACAAATATACGCGTTTTGGAATGTGCCATATTAAGCCGTAGTAGGTAGTCTCAGTGAGAGCGATAAGGCGACTGGCCCGTGGCATCGTCGTGCTTCTTATCAGGTTGTTTGCCGTCTTCAAGTGAACTTCGAATGCCCTCGCTCGACCTCATAGCTGGCCTGCTTGCTTATCAATATCAGCATGAATAAAATGAGACGGCGGAAGGTAATTAAATTCACTAGCTATCAAAGCACGTTCGCGTTCGTTTCAGTGCGCACAGCAAGCTTTGTTACTTAGTTGTTCCAGTTCTCGCGCGACTACTGAGTTTTTCTGTTTAGTGGTTCAAGTGTTTGTTTTCTAACAGGCGCGTGATTTTCTACTCAATCCTGCATCCAAGAAGAGGAATGCCAAGTGACTGTCGTGACTGTTTGGGGATTCGTTGTCGAATTAACACCCTGCACCAGACGTGGAAGTGGCTGCACCAGACCATCGCGCTCCACGAGTACCTCATCTCCCTCTCGTCGGCTGATACTGACGCTTGCTGCGCCTCCCACTAGTGATCTATCTAATTGGACTCTTTGAACTTTATTAGCCGTAACTAGGTATTAAAACTTTACAATTAACATATAGCACTGCCCTTTAAGAAGTTCATACAGAAAAGTATCCGTTTGTATTATTAAACCCAATTAAATATAAGAAAATGGCTCAAATGATGCGTAAGATTGCCATGAGCAGTGCCTGTGTGGTAGTGGGCCTCACACGGAGAAGCAGCGCTCGCAGCCTCATGGCAGGGGCTCAGTGCATGTCTACCCAAACTAAAGAAACAAAAGTCCTGCCAGCAGAGGGAGATGTCACCAAGTCTGTCTTCATGTCACAGTCCACAGACATCTTCACCAACCTAGCTCTTGAAGACTGGATGTATCGTAACATGGATTTCACTCACCACCATGTCATGATGGTGTGGCGCAATGAGCCATGTGTGGTTGTTGGTCGACACCAGAACCCTTGGCTTGAAGCCAATGTACCCCTGCTAGCTGAGAAGGAGATTGCTTTAGCGCGTCGCAACAGCGGAGGTGGCACAGTATACCATGACCGAGGCAACCTGAATATTACCTTCTTCACTCCCCGCGAGAGATATGACCGCAAGTACAACTTGGAGCTGATCAAGAGAGCTCTCTACAGAGGATTTGGAGTCAAGTCTACCATTAATGAGAGACAAGACATTGTTGTCAGGGACAAATACAAAGTATCCTTTTTAGAAAATATAAAAAAAGCTTTAATGAACTTTATGCTTTATTTACACACTTTTATGTACTTTGTTTTAAGGTTTTTCTTACTATTAGTAAGGTTAGTTTTGACCAGATTACCTAAAGCTGTGAAATTCTACTTCAAAATTATTTGCAATTTATGTCAGAAAAGTAAGAAAAACATCATCAATGTTATTATTCAAGTAAAATTAATAGATTGAAAACAATTGTCTTCCAATTTTCTTAACACCATTGATCAGATCTCTGGCACAGCTGCAAAGCTCGGCCGCCTGACCGCATACCACCACTGCACGCTTCTAGTCAACGCCAGCAAGGCAGATCTCAGCAAAGCATTGGCCAAACGCGAGGTGAGCAATACAACTGTGCTTCTATTCTATTTGTTTAACAAATTTAAAAAATAATATTAATCTTTGATATTTATCTTGTAGTAGCTACCTATTGTCTTAGTTTTTTATAACTAAAAAAAAAAAGTATTTTTAACCCGTTATCTTAGGCACGTTTTTAAATATGACCTATTTAAAGCATTTTATAACTAATTCATTAATCTATTTTGGTAGGGTATTGCTATTAATTGTAATTTATAGTATGAATCATTGTACTTTGCATGCAATTGAATTAATTAATTATGTTGTTTTCAATACGAGTTCTTTCAAAGTGAGTGTATGTAATTAAAACTAAGCTATATACATATATCAATTTCCTACTGAAGTGTATTTTTCATTAAAAAAATGTTCACGGCTTGAAGATTTCAATTATTAAAAAAAAAAAAAACCTTAAATACAAACACTTAATTTCTTGCAATGTTAGCTATTATAATTTAATATATTTTGTGAAAAATCTGAAATAGGTACTTTATGCCGTGCTTTAACAAAAGAACCGCTTGTGCTATTTTAACACTAGTTTTACCCAATCCATTGCTACCAGAAATCAAATACAGTAAAAATACCACATACACATTCAAAAAATATATATTAAAAATCATTCACCAGCTTCGTATATGTGGTTTTTGTGTGCTAACTCATATATCTAGAGAGGCACCACACATCTAAAGCTGAGGGTATATAATTTCTAATCTAGCATGGCATACAGACGAACGCGACCGCGTCGGTGCCCTCCCCCGTTGCCAACCTGGCGGAAGTCAACCCGCGCGTCACTGTGGACTCGCTGCAAACAGCTGTTGGCTACGAGTTCCTCCGCACACCAGCTCTGCACCTCGGCGATGGTGGCCAGAACCTCATCTCGAAGCAGCGCGGCTTCCAATACGTCAATCCCACTGATGATTGGTTTCCAGGTTAGTTGAGCAAAGATAGGTTTACATTAATTGCACTTTAAATAAGTTTAGGCGATTTCGGCAAAACCTGCTCGCAATGTTTGTCCTTACTGCCACTGGCGATCTGTGGGGGAGTCCAAAAATAGATGTTTGCGGTTGTTATTAAGAATTATATAGTTACGGGTTTTTTTTTATTCGTATGCGGATCTTTTTATTTTCCCCAGCCGGTTATCTCTCTCGCATACTCATAAAGCATTTTAATTAACCTACTGGTGTAAGTTATCACTTTTAATTTGTTTACGCCGACTATTTTTACTTTATCTCACTCAAAAAAAGAGAATAGCAGATAACAGTTTATTGTACCAATTGTTTGTTTTATATTGTTCAGGTCTGGCTGAGCTGAAGAGCGAACTGCAGACTTGGGAGTGGTGCTTCGGGAAGACTCCAGTGTTCACCGTCAGTCGGACGTTCCCGGTGCCTGAGGAGCTGCTCGCGCCCAGTAAGGTTTACGGCGCTTCACAAGAGCTGATTATTAACATGACTGTTGAGAAGGGGCTCATTAATGACGTCACTCTGAGCATCCCTCCGGGATTGGTCGAATCAGGGTTCTACGGAGAGGCATCTGTTATAACCCATCTGAAAGGGAAAAGGTTCACTTCTGAAGCTCTGAGTGCGCTGGAAGACGCCATGCTCACCCGCCGCGGTGAATCCGGGAAGCTCGACGACAAGGAGCAGTTTGTCGCGAAATGCTTCGACCAAGTCGTGAATACGGTGTAATCAGTTTAGTTTGTACTTCGTACTTTGTACTGTAGGTAGGTATTGATTTATTGTTGTTTTGGCGTTAATGTAAATTGTAAATAATACGTATTTTGATGTTTGCTAAAAAAATGTTATCTGAGGATTTATAAAAAATATATTTTTGTATAATATGTAGGTCTTTAGATATAAAATGCTTTTATCTTGTTAACAGTTTACTTGTACTGTACTACTTTATACCTACTTAACAATTACTAACGAAAGTAAAACATTAGTTGTGATACTACTTTCTAGCATCTACTAACACGAAGGTTCTTCTGTCTGTCCGCTTGTTTTGTTTATTTGGTTTAGTTATAGTTAGTAACACGCGTCGCACCTGTGCCGATCGCCACAAGAATGCATCATATCATTTGTTTTAATTAATTTTAATTTGTATTTTTGTTTGTAATTTGTATAACCTACTTATTCAGTTACTTTGTTAGCGAATTAATGTAACCCGTCAAATCAGTAGTTTATTTCCTAAGATCTGTCCTAAACGGGAACTTTTTTGTATGAAATGGACTAATTGTTTTTAATTACTTATCAATAATTTAGTTTTAATTAAGCTGTGTAAGTATATCGAACTGTTATTATTTTTAATTTGATTTTGAATAAATAAGTTATAAAATATATACTTATAAAGATTTTGTACTATGAGCGTAGCTTAGCCTGGCGGGAGTGACAGACTTTCTATTCCTATAGTATTTTTGTTTAAAATAGGGTATGAAAAGCTCCTTGAAATGCATGATATCTATAAACAGGTTATTGTAAAATTTCATAATAATATACCGCGATATTTTGACTTGTTGATTTAAAATATATTGCGATTATTCTTGTATCGCGCAGTAGGTATAGTATCGTTTATCTGTGTCCTAATTTCGGCGACTGTCTTCTAAAGTTTTAAAATAAATAATGTTCATAATTTTCAAGCATGACTATGTAAGTATGGCTGTTATCTTTAAAAACGCTGTTAATTCTGATCCGTTTAAAGAGATTATCTCTGACTGCAAACACTGATGGATCAAGGTGAAGGCTCCAACTAAGTGATTTTCAATGTTAGTGAATTATACCTAGTATAAAAAAATGTTTTATTGGCTATTAATCATAACACGCTAGAGAGAAGCAGATTAAATGCCTCTTTTGTCAAATAAGCTTAAGAGTTGTAGGCCGATGTTAATGTGCTGCCAGCGATGTCCTCGGTGCGCAAAAACCAGCTTTGGAGGTAGCGCTTCCTCTCGCTGTTGTGTGCGCGGAGGTGGTCGGTGGCTGCGCCGGCGCCGCCAGTCCACGCTCGAGCTCGGGCGAGCGCACCGGCCGCCATATTGCACCAACGCGTTGCCATGACGACGCTGTAAACAAACCGCCGCCGGTTGACGGAAGTTACTACGAGAAAAAGTGTTGGAAAAAAGTTTTTATGAACTTTGTTGACACGCTTTTTTGAGACACTTTGTGAGTGTACTTGCAGACGTTTCTATAAGTTGTTTTTGTAAAGTAAGTATCGAAAATGTATTTTAGTTAACTGGTTTTTTAATATCTACTGATTATTATAAATGCGAAAGTAACTCGACAACCGATTTAAATGAAATTTGGTAAAGTGATAGTTTAAAACCTTAGAAAGCACAAAGTCTATCTTTGAATTCCGAAAATTCCATGGGAACGGATAATTGGGATTTTGCGGTAAGAAGGGCGAAGCCAGCCAGGGGGCTCACTATAAGTATAAGTATATTTTATATCACCAATAGGTACGACAGAAACTAACTACCTACTTAGTCATAGTCAGCGCAGTTAGAATAGCTAATATCCTATTACCTACGCTTTTCCTAGTTATCTAATGGAAGAAAGTAAAATATTATACTCTCTTGTCATTATGAAGAAAATGATGTTGCTTACCTAATTACGAGTGACACAACCTACCGGAAGATCCGAAACGCCTAGGTTCCGTGGGCCTTAATAGCATAATGTGCCCACCTGAAATTAAAAACTCACGACGTCTATTAGCGATAATGATCGTTTTCATCAAGCGATTATGTCGCGCATAACATTTGAAAATGCTCTGAAATGGCCTGTTAATACAGGTTTTGATATAATCCTTGTATACTTAATTATGTAAAGGGTGGAGATGTCGTAGTAAGATTTGATAATTAGGTTTTTTGCAAAAAAAACTAGGGATTTTGCGAAAACACGGATAATTTGATATAAGTATTACTTTTTTTTCAATCATCCTGACTTAAAGAAGTTTTTTTTGCAAAAAACCTAGTATAATTGAAACCTTCCTTTACTCTTATTGGCTAGATTATTGCTTGCTGGTAAACTCTTATTCTGATTGGTTCTCTGTAGCGTCAAAGGATATTTAAGTTTTTTTTGCAAAAAACCTAATTATCAAATCTTACTACGACATATCCATTTCCGTGAGATATATGTGATAAAAATTATCTCATGTCCTTTCTTACCCTGACATTCACAGTCAGTGTTTTGGAGTCTCCTTGGCCGAGTTTGCACTCGGACATGTATTTTTTAGAGCACACCTTTTTCTGGCTCGAGATATCTTATTCTCCTTCGAGCATATGTGTCACTGTCATGAAGTCGGAGCTCGACCGTGTATATCAATTTGGAGCGGAGAACGATTTAAAGTTTCATTTTGACACTCTGGAGTGCGAGTTCGAGCTGCGACTCGACTGTGAATGTCAGTCTTAGACTTTAAACTATATCTGTACATTATTTAATATAAATTGGTTCAGTAGTTTAAAACGAGAAAGACAGACAGATAGACAGACAGAGTTACTTCGCAATTATAATATTAGTATGGTTAATAATATGTACTTCTTATTAAAAGGGTCAGATTGGTCTTTGACCTCGTACAGGTGCTTCTTAAGTAGGCAATCAGAGTCATTTGAAAGCCTACAAATGTAGGTACCTACGCTACGTAGCGATGCATTGATCGTGCTTATTGACTAAAATAACTTATTTATTTAAACATACGTTTTTAAGTTATTTGTGCCCTTGCGTTGAGAACTTACCTACTTAGTTCTGAAAATAAAACTTTTAAGAAGATAGATAGCTAGACTCTTTATTACAATCAATCAATTTAAAATATTACAATATTCTTAAATTAAAACATTGATTGCAATGGGCGGCCTTATGGCTTAAAACGATTTCTCCCAGACAACCCACAAGTAGGTAAGTATCAGTAAATTCATAATTTAGTATAAATGCATGCTCAAGCTCATTCGTGATTCATAAATTTTGCAAATGGATTGATTCCGTTTAGAAATCGTATCCTCCTTGCACTGGCGTTGCCGGTGAACATTATACACCGGCGAAAATTAGCTTACAAGGCCGGAAAATACGAACACACTTCGTGGTACATTAGTAATACTATCTTGATAAATTATTGTATTTCCTCATTTTTATGTGTGTTAAATAAGTAAGTGTTCCGTGCTTCGGAAGGCACGTTAAGCCGTTGGTCCCGGCCGCAGTAGTGGTCGTTATAACCGCGGCGACAAGCTGGCCCCTTGTCACGTTGGTAATAAAAGCATAAACTCGGCTAAATGTGGGTCCGGCTCTTGAGCTGGTACCTCTGCCTAACCCTCCGGGAAATAAAAGGAGGTGGTAACTCTCGCTATGGCGCGAAATTCAAATTTTTTCGTGTTTTTTATTTATTCTGGCGAAAGTATACATTTTTAATAAAGTTTAAATGAATTCGCGTATATAAAAAACCATCTCCCATATTGTAATATAACGTTTTTTGAAGACAGACATACAGATTTTGTGTCTAAGGGGTAAAAGGCCAAAAAACAAGTTCCTTGAATATACACAAAATCGGTAACTCTGTCTTTCAAAAACGATATATCACAATGTGGGAAATACGTTTTTACGTACGCGAATTCATTTAAACTTTATTTAAAATGAATACTTTTGCCAAAATAATTAAAAAACGTGATCAAATTTGAATTTCGCGCCATACCGTGAGTTACCGCCTTAATCAAACTATTTTTACTACACAAAGCATGGCGATACAGGATGCTAGTTTTCCTATGCCGCTAACCTCAATTTGAGTATTTGTGAAATTAATTTGCATGCAGTTTTTAACTATTATGAAAAATAGAATAGAAAACACTTTATTGCATACAAAGTAAGATACAAAAGTACATTAATAAATTCAGGGTACAAACAAATTGAATTTACATGCAATGGGCGGCCTTATCGCTAAAAGCGATATCTTCCAGACAACCCATTTAAAACCTTACGCAAGAAATATTAGCACAGTATATTCATTAAATTGCCTAATTATTATTAGTATTTTATGAAGTTGCGTGTGGTGCGCGTGACGGAACCTTTGTGCGGAAAACAATAAACCGTGATGTACGGCGGCTCGGCACCGTTCAGCGCTGCGCTGGCGTCTCTACCTCATTAAGCCTAACCAAAAAAACATACAAACATACAATCATTACGGGAGAGTCGTTAAGTCATAATGCTTTTAATTTATGACCGGAAGACTCATGATATTAGAAATCTAAAACGCTTTGGTACCCAAAACAAATAAGATGCGTGAGCTATTATAAAATAAAATTCGAAGTTTTAAAAATATATATTAGTAAAAAAAAATACTAGTTAGAACTATAAGGTATTCTGTGGTAGATATGTAGGCACCTACCTGTAAAATTTTCCTAGATACAAAAAGTTATAATTAAATTCTTAAAAAACTTTCACTTCGCAATAAACTGATATTCTAAAGTAGAACCTATTTCTGTTTATCATTAACAAATAATCAGTTAGCAGGTCATCCTATTCGTGCATGTTCCTAATGATCGCAAGCTAAAGTAGGCCATTGTCTGTCCGTATTCACGACACAAACTACTGAACTGTAACATCTTCTAATCTTATGTAATAACGTCTGATTGCGCGGCTATTTGCTTTGCTCTATTTAAACGTTTTTTCCTCTTATGAAGATCGTTGATGAGTGTATGAAATCGAATTACGTAGTTAATTACCTGGCGCTATTCTTTGTATTGCGAATTTCTGATAAGAAATTTTAAGGTAAGTATTCATTTGTAAAAGTTTTTCTAACGAATGTTTTTTTTTTGTTAGTACTTACCGACCACAACAATACTACTTTTAAATAGGTGTAACTGAGAATAAACCCATAGAAAGACAAGTTAAGTGCTTTATTGTCTAGCTTAGCACACGTTAATAAGTAGATCAATAGTGGGTTACTTTTGCATATTAATAAGAGGTTTCATAGGGGCAATTAATTAGGAAATATCGCATTGCTTACTCACACACTTGGTGTCGTGGGAGTCTGTACGTTTAATTATTGGTTTATTAACTACCTACCATGCTGTTCAATGACACACGAACACAACACTAAATATTGTACCGTGAACACGACGTCCACACCATATACTTGGACATCACGGGAGGTTAATATAAAATATAAAATGATGTGCATAAGTAATTTTATGGATATTCAAACATTTCCTTACAGTGTTGCCACTTTTTATTTTCTAAATTTTTGTGTCGCACTATTATATGCTAAGGGTCCATCCCGATAATGTTTACGTATTCGATGAATGACTGACGAACTGACTAAGTGACAAACAACACAGTCCAATCCGCTTGATGCAGAGATATAGGAAAATTCTAATGGGAACGGGAAAAACTGAAATTTACATTTGTGCCAAGGAGAAGCTCCTGGAAACATTGCGTATTTTTATGAATTTAATATAAGAAAGTTATACGAATAGCCAATAACTTATTTTAACTATCGACGAGACTCGCAGCTGACTTGTGAACTTAATAATGCTATAGTGGGTTTGTTAACGACCAAAGGTAATATTTTCTGCATTAAAGCATGAAACTTGGCACACTTGTTGCTTATGTGGCCCAGACTGAGAATCGCCCGGGAGGGAGCGGGATACCCCCCTCTGGGGGGGCGGGGGGAGGGGGTGAAGTTTCCTTCTACCGCGCGCGCTATAGATCCCTATTGCTGCTATTTTATAGCTACTAGGGCAAGTGTGGTGTCATTTTCGGATAATTTAAGGATGAGGAATCCATTTCTGGAACATTTTTTTTACATTTCTGTACAAAAAAATTGGAATTTACCATAAAATAGATAATTGTCGACGCAAAAAAAAATCTTCTAATGTAGATATTTTTTGAATGGGTATAGATATCAGCAAAATAAAAATATATTTGAAAAGCTGCATTCATGCAGTTTTCAAAAATATAGGGTTCGATATACTTTTTGTTTATATTTATGTGTTAAAAAAAATACTAAACACTGCGCGGAAGAGGTTGTAAAAATTTTTAATGCCTAATTTCGGTTTAAAAATTACTTAGTTACTTCAAATTACTACCAAATACTGAACAGGGTCATTCAGCCTGTGATGTAACAACTTTCTGTATTCAAACATAGGTTGTATAGGTACAAAAAAAAAAAAACTCTCCTACATTATCTACCCAATTAGCTGACAAGTATGTATGAAACATATGAAATTTTTGTGCTTTTGCCACTGGGAAGAGTTGTTATTTTCGATATCGCAAGACAGCTTGAGGAAGCGAGAGCATCAGACGTGGACCTGCATAAGTCCCGACGGTGCACTTAAAAACGAGATATACTTCATCCATCATGTCGACATAATACCGTATATTGAAAGATGTCTGTGGACAACGCGGTTAAAACCGGAAGCAATCACTGTTGGTACAGGACACATTTATATCAATGTTAAGCTCGAAAGGTCGCAACTGGTAAAGTCTACACTCAGACCGGCAAAACCGGCAGACCAAAACCCAAACTCGGAACTCTTTCAATTAGAACTCCAAAACCGTTTCGATTGCCTAGGGCGCAGCGTGGATGATGTAAATGATGGGTTCTTGAGAAGTTGTCAATGCGGTTGGAGGTAATTACTTACTACTAAGCACACTTCATCTGATCGAGAAGAGGTGTAAAACGTCTCAGCAGACAACGGCACCGTGGAGGCATGCGGTTGGAGGTAAGTAACATCGACGTAGGATCTCATCATATCCGATCACGCAGGGAAACAGCTCTTTCCTTGTCCTTATCCTCCAGTGACCTTGTACTTTCTAATTAGGCCCGTTGTTTGCAGCCGTATCCCGGTTCCGTAAGTTACCACTGTTCAAAGACTTTTGTCTTGAGGCACCTCTTGCCTCAAAACAAAACTTGAACCTGCCACTCGGATGAGCATCGTTCAGTAAGCTTATTCAAGTTAAGCTAAGCATCCCGAACGATGCTCATCCGAGTTGAAGTCGACGGACGAACAGTTTGTCCCAGGTATGTATTCTTTAACAACTTCGAGTGTATTTAGTGTATGGTAGTCATTATCTTTGATTTGGAGTGGATTGAATTGTTTCTACATGGGCGCTGAACATTATCTTTGTTATGTCCATGTTCATTCTAATACCAACTCGATCGGAAGCCCAACTGAGGTGAGGACATCGAGCATTGTACTAGATCCTTCGCGGTCTGGGCCTAGTTCCTTCCAGTCCAGAGTCTTTAAGACATCCTGGAATGCAGCGGTTAACAGTTTTCGGGGAATATGATTAGCGTATAATGAAATTGAAGAATTTCTGACGGGCCATAAACGCTGGTTTTACCACTTGCCTTCTGAAGTTCGGCTGTGATGAAAGAAAGAAACGAAAAAGAAGGAAATAATTTATTTACAGCAGCCTTTGTCACGCAAACATAACATAACATAACAATGAGACATACATTCAAACATATTTGATGCGACTTTACATGCAGTCTTGTTGTTTGTAAGATGTTGACGGCCGAGATGTCCTCGGTATAGTGTCGGGTCCATGTTGCTCTCGGGACCTTATCTTGACTGTCAGTGATGGGTTGTCGTGTTGACGTGTATAATAGAAGTTCTGTCCATAAAACTTCTCGAATTCCCCCACAATCTCAGGTGTGGATATAGTACTCTACCAACCATCCTCGGTCTTCAGCCATGCCTGGCTTTGCCGAAAAAATAGATTTCGAGCAAAAACTTTGGAGGCTTTGTTTCGGTCTATGGCTCTTCACCTTAATATTTTTTGTATAAAATCGCCTGATGTCTCTTGTAATTGATATAAAGATCTGTCTCTTCAGCTGCCTGCAGGCAAAGGCATCCGGTGCCGTTGTCTGCTAAGACGTATCACGCCTATTCTCTATCAGATCAAGTGTGCTTAGTATTAAGTAATTACCTCCAACCACAGTGACACTTCTCAAGAACCCTTCATTTACATCATCCACGCTGCGCCCTAGGCAATCGAAACGGTTTTGGAGTTCTAATTAAAAGAGTTCCGAGTTTGGGTTTTGGTCTGCCGGTTTTGTCGGTCTGAGTAGACTTTACCAGTTGCGACCTTTCGAGCTTAACATTGATATCAATGTGTCCTGTACCAACAGTGATTGCTTCCGGTTCTAACCGCATTGATCACATACATATTTCAATATACGGTTATATGTAGACATGATGGATGAAGTCTATTTCTCTTTTTTGAGTGCACCGTCGAGACTTATGCAGGTCCACTTCCGATGCTCTCGCTTCCTTTAGCTGTCTCCCGATATCGTAAATAACAACTATTTTCAGTGGCAAAAGCACAAAAAAATCCTTTGTTTCATACATACTTGTCAGCTAATTGGGTAGATAAATGTATGAGAAAAGTATTTTTTTGTACCTATACAACCTATTTTTTAATACAGAAAGTTGTTATTTATCACAGGTTGAATGACCCTGTTCAGTATTTGGTAGTAATTTGAATTAACCAAGTAATTTTCAAACCGAAATTCGGCATTAAATATTTTTTCATCCTCTTCCGCGCAGTGTTTACTATTTTTTTTAACACATAAATATAAACAAAAAGTATATCGAACCCTATATTTGTGAAAACTGCATGAATGCAGCTTTTCAAATATATTTTTATTTTGCTGATATCTATACTCATTCAAAAAATATCGTGATTAGAAGATTTTTTTTTGAGTCGACAATTATCTATTTTATGGTAAATTCCAATTTTTTTGTATAGAAATGTAAAAAAATTGTTCCAGAAATGGATTCCTCATCCTTAAATTATCCGAAAATGACACCACACTTTCCCTAGTAGCTATAAAATAGCAGCAATAGGGATCGATAGCGCGCGCGGTAGAAGAAAACTTCACCCCCTCCCCCCGCCCCCCAGAGGGGGGTCTCCCGCTCCCTCCCGGGCGATTCTCAGTTTGGGCCACCTAAGCAACAACTGTGCCAAGTTTCATGCTTTAATGCAGAAAATATTGGTTCCCATACATTTATTGGACTTAACAAACCCACTACTATCATTAAATCCTAAAACATGGCGCGGCACCCACGTACGATTTTACAAACACAAGTAATTATGCAAGCCATCATTGCAAGTTAATCATGATTACCTGTATAATATGCCATAAATTGCTTTGTCCTTCAATATTAAATTATTAACGCGCCGGAAACTACCCCAGATAACGTACAAGAGTTCTTGAATAAAATCGTGGAATGTAACAGATATACAGTAGAGAAACGTGAACTTAAAACCGATAAGCATGCCTCTTTTGTAATCGGCATTCCTGAGAGCATTTATCCGCGCCTAAATACACCATCGGTGTGGCCTCCTCGAGTAAAATTCACGCAGTGGTTTCTCGGACGCCCCCGCGCCCAACTGCGCACCCCCGCGCCCAAGGCAAAATGTTCTGTAGTCTCCTTCACAAGGGCTAATGCTCCCCTCCATCACCAGTACCATGTGGACGGGATCCCGATGCAACGGGTAACAGAGGTCAAGGATCTTGGTGTTTTAATAACTTCCAATCTGTCTTTTCGCCAGCATATTATTAGTGTCTGCAAAAAAGCCTACAGGAATTTGGGTTTTATCATGCGCCAAATGCATGGATTTAGGAACTTCACTGCTATAAGGGCTCTGTATGAAGCGATTGTTAAAAGCCACTTGGAGTGTAATTCTATTATATGGAGTCCACAGGAGGCTAAATACAAGTGTATGATTGAGAGGATACAAAATAAGTTTGTGAGATACTTATATTTGAAAATGTATGGAATCTACCCTTTTTACCCTAGAATGTACCCGACATTGTTTGTGCTAGGAATGGTAGGATACACTCAACTAGAAGTAAGGAGAGAGTCTACGTTAGCCACGTACATTTTCAAGGTATTGCGGGGGAAGATAAGCAACCCGGGTATACTCCAAGCTATTGGACTGTGTGTGCCGGATAATTTTGTGGGGCGAAGACGGCGGCCGCGGCTGCTGGCGGAGCCGCGCGCGCGCACGCAGCTGCTGAAGCAGGCGCCTTTTACTAGGGCCATACGTACCCTTAATCGTGTAGCGGAAAGTATTGATTTATTTAATTGCTCCTTGGGTGAATTTTCAAAGGTGACATTGTTTGATTTATGTTATAATTAATGTATTTACAAGATGAAATTTTATATTATGTATTTTTTTTTTTTATTATGCTAATTGTTGTTAGACTTATTATGTTGTATAATTGATTTAATGAATAGCTGCTGTTTACTATGTAGAATTATGTTAAAACTCATTAAGTTATGGTTTCTGTTCCACACCATCGCAATAGGGCAACCTGTAAGGATAGTGATGTGAAATAAATAAATAAATAAATAAAATTATTAATTATCGAGTTTTCGTACACCGCACACAAATTTCATACTTTACTCAAAATATCAAAAAGAAAGACAAGTAGGTACAAAACTGGCAAACAGACTCATAAGGAAAGCTAAAACTTAAACTTTTCTGAAAACAGAAAATATATATAAGTTTTAATTTATTGTTATTTTATCGAAAGAGCGGTTTGGATACGGGGCCTATTGAAGGAGCCCAAAAATAAAAGTTACGAAAATGCAATATTTTATCTTTTAAGATTGCCTGTACATTACCGGATACGATTCCATTGTCACCTTTTAGTGTACTTATTTGTTCTGCCAGATGAGCCTTTCGTTGTGTGGGCTTCTGAATTTACATCCACATTACTTTTTATTCCTCGCAGCACGACGACGACGCACTTGCTCTTACGGAGAGTATTGCGAAAAGCGATTATTTTTACTTACGAGCGGGCATTGAGAGAATCTGTTAACAATCCTTTTGTGGTTCAAGATGTTTGATATAAGTAAGTGAAGTAGATATATAAATACAGTGTTTTTGGAAGTAGAAAAAGAAAAAGAGTTGACGCCTCTTCTGATTTTCTCTAGACTACTAATCAACATTTTGCCGAGGGAATTTGATTTAAATTTTTAAACTAAAAATATATAAATTTACCAAGAAATTGGCTGCTTAACAAATAAAAAAAATATTTTTTGTCTTAAAAGTATAAAGGAAATGCCGGTGAAGAGTACACGAAACCGACGTGCGTGCATGAAAAGGCTTATGACTGTGTAGAAGTAGCGAAAGAAGTGTGTCAGGATCGTAACAAGTAGAAATCAAATGTCTCTGCCTACCCAGATGGGATACAGGCGTGACATATGTATGTAAGTATAAAGTACTTATATACGTATAATATGAGGACCTGTTAAGTATAAGTATGGGGAACTCCCTAGAGGGGGACCTGTGCCAGGGTTACATACATCCCACTGTGGTAATATGGATTATTACGAGGTTTCATCACTCCTCAACCATGGACTAAATAAGATCCGTGATTGTTGGCGACTGGCAATCCGTCGACTTTCTCGTTCATCCCAGCCTAATCCGTAACACGTCCGACACGGCAAAAGTTTTTACAACTCTACATTTTTACTTATTTTTCCCCAATCTGATGGTTTCTTAAATGTTGTCACTTATTTCTTTGAACAGCAGGCCAGAACTTTCCCTCTTATGACAAAATAATACTTACTTAGGTAGTGCCGGTTACATAGATTTGTGGCAATTTTGGATATATTTTTATCCCTATAAAAACTAGTTGAGGTGTAGCTTTTGTGTTTATTATAAAATCACGTATATAGCATCACACAAGGAGAGGTAGAGCAAAAAATTAATTTCAAACCTTATTTCACAACTTGAATCTAACATTTAAAACTTATAAAAGTTAAATGTAACTAATTACAGGTTTTTACAAAAAAAAAGAGAAAAGTCTGCTTCATAAACGCCACCACCCGGCAGCACGGTGCCCAGCAGGCTGGCTGCACTGCCCCGTTGAATGGCCTGATGCGCTGGCCCAGGTAGTAGCCAGCCCGCTGATCACCAGTGTGGTCGATTAGGCGCGCCGACAACTCTTTGTATAGGCGGCGCGCCTCCGCCCGCCTTCGAACCCGCGATTTACGTTATATTACCTATACTTTGACTAAGTACACACTTAAAAATACACCTAACAATGACTTGGTGGTTAAAAATGATGACATTCAAACCTTCGGCATTCGTATAAACGAGTGTTTTCACAATGTTTATAACATCTTGCAATAAATAACAGAATTCATCTTGCACTGTCCCTTTGTTAGCATTCAACGTAATTCAATGTGAACTTAGCCAATTAAATTGAAGAAGAGTTTAGGCAAACATTCCTCATCATTATTAGTTTATGAAGAGTTAAAAATTATGTAATGTGGTAATTTAATTACATTATTTAAATGTAATAATTTTAAATATCTATAAACTTTTTTTTATCTTTCAGGCTCAGCAAGAATACTCATCATCAAGGACATAATGGAAAAAGATAAAATCGTGTTTAAGGTAAGTTTTTTTTTTCTTATGTTTCAGGCAGTTCCCAAATTATATGCTTCTATAGCAAACATTTTAATAAAGGGTTGTAAATACCGTTAGGTATACCGTAAGTCCACTTAATATAAACATTACGAGCATATTTATTAATAATTTATAAATAAATTAGCATTTCAAGAACAACTTCGTGTGATTTGCGTTATTGGACGTCACGGCATTCGGTCTGCGGATCCGATCCTGTTTGCATTGAACTACTGACTGCTCGCTGCTGGGCTCTATATACACTGTTCATTCATTATGGGGCTGTCGTTAACTCGACAATAACCAATTAACTTTTTGACTTCTGACTCTTTGGACAAGAGGCGCTATTTATGCACAGATTTAAACTTACTGCATCTTATTTGGATCACGGTTTATCATGATTGCACGCTAATGATGAACACTGTACCTTAGTCATATTTATATGTTGGTGTCGAAGATCGGCTTAATAGCCGACATAATAGACTTAATAGTCTAGGTACTTTATTGAAGAGACGTTGAACCACTGTCGGTACACTTGTGGCTTCAGCCTCCCAAGACGTAAATATTTTCTACAATAAAAATCCGAGATTTAAAAAAAAACTTTCGGTTTTACAATTACTCTCAAGATTTTAATTCTTGATGAATATTTAGAAAAACATTCTTCTAGAAAGGCCAAATGGTAATGCTCTATTTACCCGCAAATTATCCATACTATTAATTTTATAAATGCCTAAGAAATTGTGCCTGTATGTCTCGCTTTCACGCCAAAACTACTTTACCGATTTAAGATTTAAATGAAATTTGGTTCAGAGATAGACAAAAGTTTAAGAAACGACTTATACAATTTTGTATTCTGAAAATAACACGGGACAGGTTAATTGGGATTTTGCCGTTTGAAGAGAAAATTCGCTTGCGAAGCCACGGGGTGCGCACTAGTTAATTAAATAGCCATTTTTTAAATCGCTACTAGCTAGAATTTTAAAAGCCAGAAGTGAAGCACTGGCACCACACCTTTATTTCAAGACTCGAAGTGCTCATAAAATGAGACGGCCGCGGCCCCAAAATAATAACATTCCCTTTACTTCTCCTTGCTTCATTAGTTACTTAAAATATTCGGTAGGTACTAAAAACTTAATCAGCTATTTAGTATGTAGGTAAGTACCAATATATTTTTTTTATCTATCATGCTGTTATAGCTTCAAAAACTAAGGTAGCATTAGTAAGAGAATTGTCGCAGATTTGCCCGCAAAAATTTCATTGTCATAAAATTTTCAGCAATGTCACACTGTATAGAATCGTGTGTTAATAAATAAAAAGTGCTTAGGTATTTTCACACGTATATTACATGCGTTACGCTAATTTAGCTGTCCTCAAAGCGTGGTGCGTGCGAAAAAATATGCTCATGTTACAACATCCCACATTGCGCTCTATTACCGACTAAATAATATTTAATAGAATACCTGACAATCAATAATAATTTATATATTTGAACTAACTAGACAACGCTCAATTGAAACCGAATTGAGTAATAAACTAGCAAAGTTGTTAGGATGCGTTGAAATTTTAAAATATGATATTTGTAAATATTATGGTGGATTAAAAATAATAAGTATCCCCAGCGAGCGAAGCGGTGTTTTATTTCATTTCTGTCTTTGCGTAAACGAAATGATTTCAAGTAAAATTTACTTAATAAATATACCTATACCTAAAAAGAACAACGTATGTAGCTAGTCACTTTTGTTGTAGATATTAAGACCTAGGTTCCATAATAAAAAGTATGAGTCAGCACAGCATCTTAAACGATCTAATCTAGGGCGAAATAAATAAGGACTGCGTTGCAAAATATTATTGACATACAAGCCTTTGATTGCAACATAGATAGGAGTGATCACTACAAAAGGCAAGCACAAAGGTAGTCATTACAAGCACATGTGGCAACAAACAATGCTGTGCTATACTGCAAGGAACTCTCCGAGGCAGGGCTGGCTCGTGCGCCCGTGGCATTCCTCTCATACCACTCTCATTACTAAGTACTTCAAGGCTCTCTTATTTACAGCTGTCCGTTCCTTGCCATATTGCTTTTTGACGAGCTAACTACGATTATATTACACACTAGCTGTGCCCGCGACTTTGTCCGCATGAAATAGTGACTTTTCCAGATTTTATAACCGTTTAATCCTTCCCTGGACTATAGGTATGACAAACATTTTAAAACTAAAATCCTATAGCCGTTTTCGAGTTTTAGCGAGACAAACGAACCACAATTTATTTTCATATAATATAGATAGATTATGTATTTAAGATATTATAACGTTAATTAAAAGAAATTAAGTTTAAGGTTTTTTTAAAACAGACTCCTTCACGACAAGTAACTTTTCACTAGAAAGTTGACTAGCTAGTGCGCATTAGAAGACGCGAAACGTTGTGCAATATCCAGTTATCGTATCGGAGCCCTTCGAATACTATCCTAATAATCGTCTTCTAAGCTAAGAGAATTACTTAAGTGTCCAAAGAAAGAATTATAGTTGGCATCTGAGGTTATGATAGATACCGGGGTTCGATGCTCCCTGTGTAATCGAATGTGATCATCGCTACTTACGGGTTTTGTTAGGACTTGCTCTAAGCTAAGATAATACAATTATAATTCAGAATCTATGGAAAAATCACAGTTTTAAATAAATTAAGTATATTTATTAGTAGTACGCAAAAGAGTCTTTTCATACTTTTGCAAGCTTTTTTACAAGTAATCTTTTGCACATAGCAGCTAGCTGAGATTGTATCTTGTGTTGAATGCCTGAATGATTTGGTGCAGGCCTCAAACTATCTATACATCCGCAAACAAACACGTCACATTACAACTTCTTGTCCAATCTATCGATCATACTCACGCAATAAATCATCGTTGCAAAAAAAAAGTGGTTAAGTTAATCTTAGGCAAATCGGCAACGGCAGTTCATGCGTATAAATAGATACCGGCAGTGGTAAATTTTTAAGTAATGATGTATTAGGAAGGTTTTTGTTTTAAAACGTGATCATTCAGAGCATACATTACTGACCAGCACACACTCTGCTCACACTCGGTCACGACTGCATTCTAGTTCACTCTGTTAAAACAAATCAGACTATGTTTTCATGCTTATTCGTGGCAAAGTGACTGCGTGAGATCTCGACGCTTGATTAGATTTAATTAATACAAAATAAAAGTACAGTAGAGCGTCGATTATCCAAACGTCGCTTATCTCAACGACCTCTTATCCAAACTCGGTTCCTGGAACATTTTAGCCCTACCCGCGCGGGCTTCTCTCCCGCCTCGTAGTAAATTTGTGCACTTTTTGATTAATTCCCTCTGTCATTAAATTTATGAAGATATTTTTTGTAAAAATATGGTTTTCAATAATCTGTACTTCAAAAGGTATGACTAAATCATCAAATAGATAGTTAGTTCGATTATCCGAAAATACGAGTTATCCGAACGCTTATGTCCCTCAATTAGTCCGGATACCTAATCAACGCTCTACTGTATACTTAGAATCTCTAACCCGCTTGCCAAGATCGCCAATCGGCCTGCCGAGCGTGGCGATTGAGGAAAACTTACACCATAATCTTTGCGGCGATGTGTTCGTTCATCTGACTTAGCATTAATCTGTGCTCTTGTTTTGCACATAAAATATAAATTTAGTTTAAAAGTCAAAGGACATTGCGGCGCATAATAATGATGTGTCAAGTGTTATTTTAATGTATATTGTATTCTAATTCAGTGATGTCGGTCAGTAGCGCGAAGGTTGATCTCGTCACGACCGCATCTCAATATTATTCTACACGATGGTAGCAGCGACTCACGGGGTTTGCACTTTGCAGGATAGAATCAAAATCTAAATTGCTTTATATAAATAAAGGTTGATCAACAATTTCTAAAGAGCACGCTTAAAGCTCTATGAAACTCTACTTAGTTTGTAAGTTCTTTATCCATGTATTGACATGGACATCAATTTAACTTCTTAGTTATAATTACCGATCCTAACCATATAACATACCTAATATCTTATAATTACCGATCTCTGTACATAGTTGTCTATCAGTCGACGTATTCACGTACAAAACTGGCAACAAGCACTTGTTTGCGCTGGTTCGAAAAATATATAGAAAATATCTGCGCGGACATGACGCTTGTTCCAGCGCGAATGTCAGCGCAGGTAATTTCTATTAAACATTTTTTGAACCAACGCAAACAATCGCTTATTACCAGCTTTGTACGTGAATACATCCTATAGTCATGTATGTATAATGATTTGCTTTTGTTTCGGTTTCGGTGAAGATGCGCTTGCAGGTTGAGGTCGCGAACCCGCATTCATTTGGTAGCCAACGTTCAACTCCTTTTGTTAAGATTCTTTGGGTTTATTTGATTAGCACATTGAAGCAGTGGTCGCGGTAACAATCGACCGCGACGTCTTCTGACCATGACATTACATTTTCATTTGATTATTGTCTGACTTTTGTAGATTTCTGAGAAAACATTGACCTTTTTGATCAACATTTTAAATGCTTATAGTGTTATTGTTATTCTAAATATACTTAATTACTTACTTTAATTTTACTGATAAAAAAATATTTTAAAGTTACCTACTAATTAAAGTTCTGATTTATTAAAAAATGCAATTTTGCAATACCGAAAATCCGGAGATGTTACGCCGTCCTAGACTGCCACTGTACCGTCGTTTATAAAAAGACGACTGTAAGCCTGAAAGAGATTGATAGAACATCGATTCTATAACGGAAAAAGAGCAGATATCTTTGACATTTGAAATGAACATAGAATGATTGATCCTTGTCAAATTGAATGCCAAACAATACCTTGCCTTGTCAAACTTAGTTTTGCATAGCTATACATAGACATAACGTGTACTTCATAAAACTAAATATGATTATAATTATCTATTATATACTCTTATTATAAAAGAAGTAAGTACATTATAAATAAATATTATAATTATACATATTATAATTTTTTTATTTATATTTGTTTGACCTTTTCTAATAAAAAACTAACAGTGTTTCGCGTTAATAAATATTTATCAGCGGTGCTTTGTTTTAATTATTGCCGTTCTTTATTTAGCTAGCAACAGTGTCGTACCTATGTAGCATTAAAATGATTGTAATTACGAACTTACGAACGTCAAGATTATATTAATTGTTCAGTTCCTTTTCAATTGAGGTCGTGATAAGAGATAATATGATCATTTGTTTTTAGAGTGATTCTGAGTAGGTGTATAAAAAAAATCAATGTAGGTATGTAACAGTTATGAGAATCAAAAACAAACATAATTTTCTTAACGAAAAATAAGTACTTAGGTAAATCAAGACGGGCACTGACAAATCGATCTTGAATCAAATTAGTGGAGACATGTAAGTCAGCTGAAGCTGAAGTCTGTTGCAGTAAAATGCTCTTTATGCATCAGCAGCAATGCATTCCTTCACAGATCTTCTTTAGTATTTTTGAAAATAAGTTTAGCTCTTACTCCTTTAAAAAGAACTCGTGTATAAATGTGTTTGGCATTACATTGATTACTTTTTGTAATGTTGTATTAAAATTTATTAGTTATTGCTGCACAATGTTATGCTTTTGTAGGTGGGATACACCTCTCTTACAATATCTTTAATTCTTAATATATAATATCCTAAAATTCTTTCAAATTCTAATTTATTTACTTTTTATCAGTAATTGCCCCTTTAATGTTAATGCCCAAATATTCTCAATACTTCACGTCACGTGTTTAAGATAATTTCCCGCAAAGACATCACGCGGCGTTGGTCTATCAGCGCCCTACTTTCTTCCTCTGCCAGACACCCTTATCACAACAAATGTATTGTTGCCAAGCGTTCACTTATTTTTATTTCATTCATTATTTTTAAATCTAAGCAGATTTTAAACACAACACGGTACTTATAGTTGTGCATCTAAGATCTAGCAACTATTAGCAGCAAAGCTCGGGGTTTCTATTTTTTTTTTTGCGAGTTTATACAACTCTGAAATCAAATAACGACAACTTTCTATAAAAAGTCGATAATGACCTGAAGTGAGTAAAACTAAAGAAGTAGAAATAATGCACTCTGTAATATACTTTACCAAATCTCTTACTAGCATAGTAAATTAACAACCGTTAGTAGCATTATGTTAATAATTTCTAATCATGCACGACCCATTATGCCATAACAAAGTAACTGCTTTGTAGACACAGGTATCATACTCAATCATAACAAGCGCGTACAGCTGACTTCCTCCATACAACAGCTATAAAATACACGCTTGCGTTACTACTCTATTCTACATAGTAGTATAACTAAATATTAAATACATGCAATTGCATCTAGATCTACATAGTACTATAACTAAATATTAAATACATGCAATTGCATATCTTGTAAACATATTGTACGACCATGTAAAGCTTGTATGTCTGGATCGCAGGGATTAATAGAGATTGCAAAATATGCACCAAGATATAACTTATGACTAGATAAAAAATATTGTTTGTAATACGGGTTATAAGTTTTTTTTATCTATTATGCAAAATGTATTCTTGGGGCAATAGTTGGGGGTAAATAGTTGTGTATTTTTATAATCGCTGTTCATCAATATATATAAAACTCTTCCGTTACTGACTGACTGACTGACTGACTGACTGACAGACAACGCAGAGCCGAAACTACTGGGCGTAGCGGGCTGAAATTTTGCATGTAGGTTCCTTAGGGAGTGTAGGTGAGCACTAAGAAGGGATTTCCCAAAATTCCCACGGGAACGGGAAAAAACGGGAATTTTGTGTTTATGAGAAATCTGCGCGGGAAAAACCGCGGGGCAGCCTCTAGTCAATATATATAAAACTCTTCCGTTACTGACTGGCTGACTGACTGACTGACAGACAACGCAGAGCCGAAACTACTGGGCGTAGCAGGCTGAAATTTTGCATGTAGGTTCCTTAGTAAGTGTAGGTGAGCACTAAGAAGGGATTTCCCAAAATTCCCACGGGAACGGGAAAAAACAGGATTTTTGTGTTTATGAGAAATCTGCGCGGAAAAAACCGCGGGGCAGCCTCTAGTGTTATATATTAGGATCTACACGAGTATTGGACATCAATAAGACTTTATGCGTTGCTTAGAATTAAAAATGTCTGTAAATAACTACTTTCTTCCATGTCAAGAACCTGATATCTTGTCATGAATTTAAACCCTGTCGGGTCGAATAATACATTCTGTCATGTATATTTTTAATTGAATGCAACAGTCAGGCAAGTCTGTCCGAATAAATTTTATTATTCTTCTAGAGGTAGAGCATGTATATAGGATGTTTGAAAGTCAAAATATTATTTATTTAAATTCCTAATATTTAGAATTATACGTTTAAAAGTTAAATCCCATAATGTAGATGGTTATATTTAAAGTGTAATTCTAAAGAACAAGTGGAAGGACTAATTTAACATTATTCTATGATAGAAACTAAAGTAAGTTTTAAATCACACACCTTCTAAATTATTTTATCAATATATATAAAACTCTTCCGTTACTGACTCACTGACTGACTGACAGACCACGCAGAGCCGAAACTACTGGGCGTAGCGGGCTGAAATTTTGCGTGTAGGGTTCCTTAGGGAGTGTAGGTGAGCACTAAGAAGGGATTTTCTGAAATTCCCACGGGAACGGTACAAAACGGGAATTTTGTGTTTATGAGAAATCTGCGCGGGAAAAACCGCGGGACAGCCTCTAGTAAATTATATTTTAATTCCCTGAAAAATTGCCGACGTATGTACCTAGAAGATTAAATTGATCAATCGCTAAGCCTAGATTAAATAAACATGTGTTTAGATTACGATTCTACTTTCTAATTTGTTTTTTTTTTATAACGATAAGTAGCAAATTAATTATGTTAAACGTGGAGTGTGTCCGCAAAACAGATTGGGTGTGTGTGTTTAATAATTTACTAGTCAACCCGGCGAACTTTGTACCGCCTAACATATTACTATAATGCACATGTTTTAAACTTTTCAACCTTCCTCTTGAATAACTCTATCTATTAAAAAAAAACGCATGAAAATCCGTTGGATAGTTTTAAAGCTTTAAGCATACATAAGGACAGACGCGGGAAGCGACTTTGTTTTATACTATGTATTGATATTGATTGATAATAAATAAAGGAAAGGCTTCATTCCAAACTTTGGTTACAAGTTTTTACCGTGCACATCGCATTTGTATTTTGAAGGACTGTAGTATCTAGCTGGTGTTGCTTATTGTTTTATAACTAGGTATATAAATAAATTTAAAGTTACGGATAAAGTCGGCCTCCTTCGTTGGGTTATCAGCGCACTCAGGGTCTTAACATAATTTGCTGATTGATAACGAGCAAGCATTATTAAAAATGATTCTTCACATGTTATTTAGACTTTTTTAAATACATTATTAGCAGGAGTAATTTACTGACCCAGGCACACACGATGTTATGATTCTTGTTGACTGCATGCGAACATGTTGAACTGCCCAACTTCTTACCGTCTACCTATAGACAATAATTTCGCACTCAATAACTAAAGCCTATGTATTATTCTGATGTTTAATCAATGATATCGTAAAGTACATAAAATTCCTATTAGTAGGCAGTCTTTGGGTAAAAGAGTAACAAACATATATAACCTTGGGCCTGTGGAAAGTCCGGAAAACGGTAAATTTTGCAATTTTGTAATTTTACCTATGTGTGGAGTGTCCGTTTTTCGGACAAATAATAAAAAAAAAATTTTTTTTGGAATTATGACAAAATTTATTTAGCATACAGTAATGATTTTATGATAACTGTCTATTTATCTCCTCTATGATCAACTACCTCATTGAGACATACAAAACGCCGTCGATGAATTAATATATGTAATGTGCTTTTGTTTAGAAATTATATCACAGTTCAATTGAATCATCCGCTACGATAAAGCCTCCTGCACACTATTGTAGTTTTGACAAAAACCTAGCCACGTCGCAAGTAATGCAATGTCTCTTCTCTGGCCCAGTGTGGATTTACAAACGCCTCACCGCCGCCATCAGGGCTGACATCACACACACGGCTTAAGGGTGCTTCTTCGAGCAACGCATTATTTTGTGATTTGCGTGGCAATTTTGAGATATCGTTTTTTTATTGTTTTGACATCAAAGTCCAAATATATAAGTAAAACTAATGTTTTTAGCGGATGAGGCATCACAATAACTAAAAAACTTACTGAGATAATCAAGGTTAAAAAATCTAAAGCCACGCAAATCACAAAACATCCCACGTAAATCAGAAATAAAATTATTGTATTGATTTTATAATAGTTATTGCTTCATATAATAATTGCTTCATATTGGAATATCGAACTACCCTCAAACGCATACAAACTAGGCCCAGGGTATGTGCGAACGACATTTTGAGGATTAGAACCTCAGAGTACTAATATATTAGAACGGTTATTTTTTAGGTATCAATGTGAACAGTTTTTTATGAGTTCAGTCTAGCTTTTTTTTCTTCAGTAATTTTGTAGTTAAAAACGTATCTTCTTCTTCTTCGTCGTTTCTTCATGGCTGAGGATCGTGACCAATAATTATTTCCCTCCACATATCGCGATCAAGGGCTATGTGGGCTACCCTCTGCATGGAACCACATGCTTGTTTAATGGAATCCGACCAGCTTGTAGGGGCTCTTCCTCTAGCGCGCTTGCCTTCAACTTTTCCCATAATTATGTAACGTTCGAGGCTGTGGTGTGGTGAGCGCATTATGTGCCCAAAGAATCTGAGAGTCCTCTCTTGGCAGATTGTTGAGAGACATTTTGAGATTTTCAGTTCGCTCAGAATGGAATCATTTGTTCTCATTGCGGTCCATGGAATTCTTAGCATCTTCCTCCAACACCACATCTCGAAAGCATCAATTTTGGATACGTCCACGCTCTTGATGAACCAGGTTTCTGAACCGTACATAAAGATGGAGAATACCAGTGCCCGCACCAAACGTACCTTGGTACCAAGGCCTATACCTCGATTCTTCCACAATTTTTTGAGGTTAGTCATAGCACTGTTAGCCATTCCAGCACGTCGGCGAATCTCTTGTGTGCAACCACCAGCATTTGTTATTAACGAACCTAGGTATACAAACTCGTCTCATAACTATCTAGAGCATTGGATTGGAGAAGGACTTGGGCTCTATCCACAACCATAATCTTGGTTTTGCTGTGGTTTATTCTCAATCCAAGCTTGATGCTCTCTGCTTCCACTTTCTTCAGCATGAAAGCCATCTCTTCCTCGTTAGATGCTATAAGAGTTATATCATCTGCATACCTAAGGTTGGTGATCTTACGGCCGCCTATTGAGATGCCGATCTCTGCGTCCTCCAGTGCTTTCCTTATGATGGTAAAAACGTATAAAATTGGATAAACATTATAAAAAAAATACTTTATTAGTATTTTTCAGGAATGTCCTTGAAAATTTAAATTTAACATCATCCGTTAAATTTTTTTCATCATAGTTCTTTAATCTGTTTCTATAGCGGTTTTATTTTCTATTTATCTCGGCCGATTTCTTTTAGTATTTTTCATACTTGCGTACTAATAATCATGTTTTAAGTTTAACTTAGATTTTATTATTTATATCTTACATTCAATATTGGTACTATTAAGTAATGATAAGTAGGTATCTAAAACTATAGTAAAAATTTAAATAATATCAATTGCCCGACCAAACACTTGATTTGCGTGGTCAAAATTGCCACGTAAACCACGCAAATCACAACCACGAAAATCAGAATAAAACCTTTATGTTTTTTTTTTAATCAAACCTTTTGATTAAATAAACTGTAAGTTAAATAAAATGTATGTTACCGTATGTATGTTTGCTACAATATTAAATTAAATGAATAAGTCTATAAATATCGCTGGAAATCGAACCACGCAAATGAAAGATTTCAGAAACCAAACCCACGCAACGTTGTCTTTGCCTTCATTTTTCTGAAGTTCGATAGCTCATCATACATCACACTTAGCTAGACAGCTAGATAGTGGCTAGATATAACTTGTATTAGGATGACATAAGACAGGGTCGCGAAACAAGGGACGTACGAGTGATTGAACGCTGATCCACGCAAATCAGAAGCAACCCCAGGACAAGTACAAATAATTTTTTTTCTGAAAAAGTTAAAGTTATATAATCAATTCAACATTTTTTATCGCATTGTCAACAATGTAGGACTTCACGTAATTTTTTTTGGAATTTAGAATCTATTAGTTTAATAGTTAAAATTATCTGAGTTGCCAAATCTGGGTTAGGGACACACCACGCAAATGGAAGAACGGGGGTTCGTAAATTTTTTAATGGCATTAAATACTTGAATTCGTTCAAAATCAGTGATGTCCCAGCTAAAGGAGGATGAAAACATTGCCTGAAAAAAAAAATTGCATTCTTACTCAACGAATTCTATTTTTTTTTTGCGATGCCGCCTAAAAAACGTGTCCTGAAGAATGACCCTTAAGGCTTGGTGGTTCAAAAATTTGTGTTTTTGAGATTTTTTTAAACAATCTGAGACATACAAAATTGATGTCTTCATTCTGAAAAAAATATATGTGTTAGTTAAGGATCTAATCTAGTCATCATACTAAAGGGAAACAGGATCTAATTAATTTTAGTTGATAGAAAAAAATCTCAAAGTTACCCCTTTTTGTTCCGTTTTTTCCATTTTATTTTTAAACCGCTGATTGTTTTTATTTGATTTTTGGAATGAAAATTGCTGACCTTAAATTTTAGACATACTACTATAGTAAGAATTTTTAAGTTTAACGAAAAGACAAAAAACCAGCAAAAACTAAAAAAGAACATCGTTTTCGCGCGGTCCGATGCCATGCCGCGCCGCTCCCTACCCCGTCAGTACCCTTGTGGCCACGGCCGAGGCCGGTTCTGTGTCAAATTTTTGTTTTCGCGCTCTCGTATTTCGTTTTATTTTTATTCAAATGTAAACAAGTTTTGACAACAGATGTCAAAACAATGAACCATAACATCTGATTAGGATCTATATGAAGCTGAAAAAAAACAATTTTGATACCGATATTACATTTAAAAAACCGTCGCATTACAAACTTACCTTTTTTATTTTCACAGACAAAACTTAAATCGTAGGGATGATAGAACAATAGCTGCTGACGAAAACTTGGTTGTTTAACTGTAGCAGCGAGCGGTCTCAGATCAGACAGTGATATTATAATATTATATAAACATACATAGACCTAAATATTTTACACAAGTTATTTTGCGTATAGTGCTTGATAGCTTAGACTTGCCTTTGGAAAGTTTAATAGCTCGAATTTCTGCCATCTTGGTTTCAAAATGTTGGTAGGTATGTCATTTTCGTTATCAGCGAACCCGGAAATCTACTTATTAAATATTTTTTCTCGTAAAAAACCTATATACTAACAATGCAATATACGGGCTACCGCATCCAGTGTGCCCGCCAGTTTGAGAATTAAACAATAGATAATAGAGGTACACAACAATTTTATTTAATCCAACAGTACACGCAAAATCATACCTACAATATAATTAAAAACAAAAAACATAGTTTACCTTCAGTTTACATATTTAACTAAAATAAAATAACATGTATGTAATGTAAATGTGCATGGCGTGCCAGAGAAGAGGCCTATGTCCAGCAGTGGGCTCTTACAAGCTGATGATGATGATGATGAATGTATTGTCAAGCCTTTTTTTCTGGCTTACTCCGCACTTTAGGTATAAACCTGCAAGTACGTGCGGCGGCAATACGGAAGCGCAGCGTTCTACTTTGTCTATGCCTAAATACAGAATGTCAAATCAGAAGAAACCCAAGTTTCTTAAAATTAAAAAAATATTTAAAAAAATATATTAAGTACATTTTTAGAAATAATTAAATTGTGTACTTCTTACAATATTAATTTATTTTTTGAAAATAACACCATTTTAATGTGATCCGTTACAATAATTGTAATTATTAGAGGTACAATTGCGGCACTCATGCAAACGAACGTCTAAAAACTTTTTTATCAAAAAATTAAACCGCCGAAAAAAAAACCGAAATGCATAAAATAATAATATAATTACTAAGTTCTTAAAGTTATGTAGGGTATACCAAGTAATTTTAAGTCGGATATCCGATTCGGATATTTTCTTTTTGATCAATAATTGTCTTCGGATTAGTTTTTATTTTATTAGACTTTAGTCTAAAGACCCTCTAAGAAAACCCTTTAAGAAAAAGTCCTTTGAAGTCAGATCTGGTGGTGGCCAGGGAATGACGACTACTCTTAGAGAAATAAATTACGGACGATAGGGAAAGTGGTTTAAGAGATGTATCTATTTCCCGCATTTATAGGTATGTAAACATAGTAAATTGAGCAAAAAGTTATCAACTCAAACTATATAGTAATTTGTATGTAATGTTTTTTGAGTCACAAAATCAAATTAAAACAATCAGTAGTGTATTTCTAATGGAAAAAAACACTACAAAAAGGGTTTACTTTGTTTTATTTCTACAGAGTGAAATTCATTAGATCTTGTTACTTTTTAATAACTTGTCTAAACTAAATCCTACATCTATATTTTTCAGAATTAAGAAATCTGTTTTATATTTCTCAGATGGTTTAAAAAAAAACTCGTTATTACAAATACCTTACCTAAACGCAAATTCTTGTTAGCTGAAACGAAAATCGGAAAGAAAAATTGTGCGGTAGGTATAAACATCTCGATTTAACTTCGGCTTGTATGAAAAGTAATAAAATTTAAAACTGCCGCGACATTTCGCATTTCGACGCGCGCATGTCACAGCTGCGAGGGTGGGGGACCCTCATACCTAATTAGGTAAGAAGCTTCAAACTACAGGGCCTTAAAAGGGATGACATGGGCGTGTCACAGCGGGCGTACTGTAAGGAACTTGACTGTCAAACTCTTGACTCGGAATGACCCCCCAGTGGTTTAAAATGCGGTTTATTGCCCTACTTTACATTCGAACAATACAATTATATTAAAAGCAGTTGAAGCCTGTCAGAATGATGACATAACTACAGGTACCTGGTACCCTGTGACTTAGCGCCTGGAAATAATTTCCTGATTGATGCTGTACAAATAGCTCTAGTTTGACTGAGTAGTAAAGATCCAAATCATGTTTGCGCAATAATTTTTTTTATGTCTACAATATGGTTATTGTTTTAAATGTTAATGGCTACATTGGAATGCTTCTGCCCTGTTCGTTGTAAGTCGGGTTGTCTGTTGCGACACGAGCGGCTGAATGCGAAGCTCCCAGGCCTCCGGCGGCGGGCTTAGCTCATTGAGATGCGAGCTTGCTTTGAATACAGTGAGACTAATAGAACAGAGAAACTAGATTTTACTTATATACAAAAATATTAAAAATGTCTCCTTTAAAGTGCTATATGAAAGTGTGTACTATAAAATAAAAATGTATTTCGAATGTTTTGTCGTTCTCGGATCGTTATCGGAATATTTGCCTTTGAATCCTGAATTCTTTTAATAGACTATCTGTTTCTATGTATTTCTATCTTATTATTTATCTTTTCAGTATCGGGTATCGGTTAGGTAGTAATTAATCCTATAGGAAGCAGCGCAGATGCTAGGCTGCGTCGAATGCATTCACATTTTTTTGGAATTTGTAGATTTTGATTAAAAGTAAAAAATATTCCAGCAGATTATAAATGAAGCCTTCAACAACGTTTGGGTATAATTATGCATTAGTTAGTGTATAAAACTGATCAGTGTTAACATCACCGTTTAGCTAAAGCTTTTAAGTCGTTCTACAGAAGATTAAATATTTGGTTTAGGTAATAGCTAGAAAATAGCACGTCTGTTCAGCTCAGCCTCCATCAATCACCTGTACGGCCGTTAGGTTTGTGTTACAAAGCCTCGATGCTGGAAGCTCTTCTAAAGATAGTGGTTATTGATGATCGCTGGTCTTGCTTCACGCAATACTGCCTGCGTTTACCATTGCATACATACTTTAGCATTACACTTCAGTTTGTATCTTTCCTATCAACCTTGGTGAAGTAGACTACAAATGTAGATAGGTTAGGTTTCACCCTTACCAACCAGCTTACAGTATAAAAAGATGTCTCTATGAAGATAAATAATTTTCATTACAAAATGATGAGCCAAATTACATTGCGTATTCAAAAGAACATACAAACTATAGGCTACCCATTACATAACGTACCTTAAGATCATCGACATCACGCATTCATCAAGTAAACTTTACCATGACAAATTGATGATTCAGGCGCGGTCATTGATCATAAAAGTCAAATTACTTACTCTTATTATTTTGATTAATTATTCATTGATGTTATAAGAAAAAGTTTCCAATAAAACAATACATGAACGTAATGGTTGAAAAATATATGAAAGGTATACCACAATTTTATTCTTAATGTATTTTGTACTAGTTTTATTGAGTGCGACTCTAGTGATTATTTCGAATAAGCAATTATCAAATTAGCACCTCCAATCAAACAGAATCGTGATTAGAAAGATGATACAATTTAAATTTCAACATAAAACTTAGATGTAGAGTTCATACATGATATTAGATAATCGTTATTACACAAAATGCATAATAGATTATTACCGTCTTATTTATTACGCAGTTACATTACAAGATCATAAAGTGCCACAGTCTTACTAATTGCTCTGATAGAATTAAGTACATCTATTAATATAAAGGTAGGTAAAGTCTATGTTCATAAAATGCAAACACTGATCTACTCACTTATCATAAACCAGCCAGCCGAAACCGCTGAAGATAGGAAGTTGAATTTTATACAGACACCCACCGTCCGTGAGGCACCTTCCAAAACGGGACTTTTAGATTTTTGTCCCAAACGCGATATGGTTACTATAATAGGGAGACCTTGAAATCATTTTTTGCCATGACATTAAACTTTAGTTGAGATTTAAGGTTACTCATTCCCCCTACTACTAGGTACGTTAAGAAAGGATTTCCAAAACATTCAGGAAACAAATCAACCAGAAAAAGAAGGGGCAAAATTGCGCGAGCGATCAATAAATGTAACCTATAGTTAGAGAAAACAATGGAATCGCAAATGTTAATCTACAGATATTAATTCTAAGATTCACCTGCACATTAGTTTTATGTAATGTTTTCGTAACAGAGAACCATAATTCTCATGTTTTGACAGCAAAGGTTAAGAGTAATGGGTCTCATAGTAATGTAAGATACGTTTAATGTACCCTCGATTTCGTATAATAACCGGAAATATTTTAAATCAGCATCATTAATAACAAAAGGCCAGATACATAAATACAGGTACTTTTTTTTAAGTCAAAATACTTACTAAAATTTGAATGCTTTTTTTATTAACGAAGCATTTTAATCGAACCTTGCATGATAGCAAGTGAATCATTTGATAACCTAATGACTAGTATCTTCACCAGCATCGCGTCATTGCAGGATCAGTTGTTTTAGGCGACCCTTATAAAGTATTTATGTATAAAGTACGATAAACGATCCAAATCAAAATATATAGCACGATCACGGTATCACTCGCTCATTGAATGATAATTTGAGTTCACACACTTTTACTCGACTCAGTGATAATAATTTTAATCAAGAAAAGTTACTAGAAAATTCCAGTCCTCGATTTAGTCCATCGACCTTTCTACGTCGACTTAAATAAAGACATTCGAAATTCGACAAGCTTATTTTAGTGTCACAAGCAAAAATCTATAAATACATTTATTATGACAAATGGTGCAAAATAATTTGTACTCAGCACGGGTCAAAGTTTTTTTCTTATTTACAATCTCTACTTTTATTCTGACATGCGATTAAAAAAAAAGGAATCTATTACTTATCAATATTCATCAGGTTTTCTAGCAAATATCTTCGCATGTCCTTTTAAGGTGTTTATTGGCGTGATGCATTGTCGGCGTGTGTCGCAAGCGGCTGAGTTCTCACAGCCCAACCTGTGAACTTTATCTAAGGACGGTCGCGCTCGCGCCTCGCTCAGCCATCCTTAGCAAATTGCTGAGCATACCTTTTGAGGTCTTGCTAAGTATATATCCACCTTCATGTATTTACTCAATTCGTTGTGATAGATTATTAATAAAAAGAACAAAGGACCTTATTTTACATTCAAATGGGTTTAGTTTGAGGTTGAGGCTATAAATTTGTCTAAAATACTTACAAACATGTCTGTCGCCTGATAAGTTAAGATAACGAGGTTGACAGGGATTTCATTGCATTAAGCATTTAACTCGCCGCGATTCGAAACGGGATTAAAAATAAAAAAGAGGTGTGATTGCAATGCTTCACGAATATACATGGACCATCTCAAGGTGTGACAGTAACATAATGTGCCCGCAAATCATCGAGGTTTTCATGACTCGCCTTGTGCAATCCTTACCGAGGACAGGCAAAACAATGTGAATTTGATGGCCCTTTGCCTAATGCTAACTATCAACCAACCGAACATTAAATTGCATTGCAACCAATTTAACCGCTCTCCTACTAACGTTAAATAATTGAAGACTTAACAAAGAGACAAAAAGACTGGCTGGTTAAGGTGACGCATGTCAGTTGACCTCTTTTTATTTCGTAACCTTTGCACATGCATGAATCTTACTAACAATGACCTAACTAGCTTTAAGGTATTTTATTAGATAATTATAAGTTATTGCGTCCGTCTATCTGCACTGGACAGTAAACTTTCTATCTAGTATGCGTTGTGGACTCGATATGATGCATGCAGCTCAGTTCATGAGCAAGGTTATCGGATAGAATTTTCCACGCAATACGATGAACGTAGCAAAATCGACTTTGTTCCTAGGGTACCAGTGTAATAAAATGTAATGAATGATACATTGTAAATAATATTGTTGACTTTTAACATCAAAAGTAAATCAGTGATAGTGATGTGATGTTTATAGTGCCTGAATAAATCAAGTTTGAGGGCACTGATGTGGAAAACTAAATATTTTGTATTACATATAAGAAAACAAATATTTTAGGTTGTGTACCACAAGTAGTGCGAAATACTGCGAAATGAAAGTAATAAACGAATATAGAGAATTTATTTTGTTTGCATTAATTCGGAACACATGCAAACCTCTAGCTCCTCAACAAGGGGCTGCTAGCTGACGCAACGCGCGTAACAATGTTTGCAAAATAAATAAAGCCACATCGAAAAGGAAGCAATAAATCAACTGGGTGTTACTTTAACAAACATTTATCGAAAGTCCCATTGTCTTGCGTATCATTAGTGTATCTCGTATTCCTAGAGAAAGTAGAAACAATGGTGTCTCCGAAAGGTATATGGTTCCTGACTGAGAATTATCACGTGTCATCTTCGGACAAGAGGATTGATGCCTCTGATCACTGGATTATGTTACCAACTATTTACATAATCGCATAAGAATATTTGCATCATTCTTTTAATGTATATTTTTGTTAAAAAGCTGCTCAATACTGCTTTTATTTGTACCTTCTTACAGTTTCTGAAATATATCAGTTGCTATTTAGGGAGGTGGGTATGTCAAAAATGTATTTAGCGTAGCATTGGCTAATAGGTCGCGTGTAATTTATTTATTTTGTAAAAATTAAAATAAATCACGAAGGTATGATGTCACGGATTGGTTTCGCGAGGGTTGCACCGAGGCGGTGCGGCACATGTTACCTACCTACTTGTCCTATAAATTCACTTGACTCTCTTTAATTGTTGGCCAATACTGAATCGGTGTGATAAAACTTATTTATGCTTCAACAGTTTTAATTTAATTAGGCGTTTATGAAACCATGGTCGAAACCAGGGGCGACTAATTTAAATAAATCGTAGCTGTAATTTAATTTGATACACTTAAATTACCCAATTGGGTGCTAGAGGCTTGCCCAAGAATATAAGTATCTTGACAGCTTGTTGTTTTGTCTTGTGGTGGTTTACCTTCTCTCTGTTGTCTTGCTGTTTTCAAATTTTTTGTCGTGCTGAATTCAAAAAAAAAACGTACGCACCGTACGATATATGTTATTTAAAACTCTACACTAACTACTTATAGTGTAGAGTTTTAAATAACATATTTTCGTAATGAAACTGCCCATACATTATTAAGACCATCTGCTGTTATTTTGAAAAGGTAAGGATAATATTTTTTAACCGACGAAAAAACAAAAAGGAGGAGGTTCTCAATTCGTCGCGTATATATATTTTTTTATTTTTTTTATTTTTTTTTTATGTATGATCACGCATAACTTTTTACTGTGTGGACCGATTTTGATAATTCTTTTTTTAATCGACAGGGTATACCTTGAAGTTGGTCCCATAAAAATTTGGAAATAAAATTCCAACCCTAAGGGTGGAAAAATAGGGGTGACTTTATTGTTCACTCACAGATTACATTGCCGTGTTGTGATTTACATGAAAACTGCTAGATATAATTATGAATCTTTTTTATATGAACTTTAATAATCATAATCTCAGCCGATAGACGTCCACTGCTGGACATAGGCCTCCCTCACAAATCGCCTCACCGACCGGTCGTGATCGAACCTCATCCTGTTAGTCCCAGGTAACCTTCACCAGGTTGAGTGGCCACCTTGTGGGGTGCGACCAAGCTGTGAAGGGTGATTAGCTGGTGTCAAAAAAAAATAAGCCCAAAAACTGAAAAGCAAAAAATAAAAACTTTTTATCAAAAAATTAAACCGCCGAAAAAACTGAAAAGCATTAAATAATAGGGAAACATTTTCTATTAGGCCTTAATTTACTCACTTCTTAAAGTAATTTTGGATTACTAAGAAATTTTGAGTCGGTGCCACAGATCACTAAATTACCTGAAATTCAAGGAAATAACCGAAAAACGTGTGTCGCTGCGCATCGCGCTTTACGTAGATAATGAATTTGCTTGTGTGGTGTGGCACCGACTCAAAATTTCTTGGTAATCCAAAATTACTTTAAGAAGTGAGTAAATTAAGGCCTAATAGAAAATGTTTCCCTATTATTTAATGCTTTTCAGTTTTTTCGGCGGTTTAATTTTTTGATTAAAAGTTTTTTTATGTTTTAATTACACCTGTTTTAAATATTAAAGGCAAAATTCTAGGATAATAAAATAAAAAATATTTATTTGGCATAATATTTCAATTACCTTACCTCCATAATGAGCCAAAGAATGCAAAATTTACAAGATAAGAATACGAATCGCAGGAAAGAGCGTCACGAATTGATTATTCGGTGCACTGACCAAGAATTTTCGTTTTTTGAACAAGCAAAAAAATATATGTAGGTATAACCCACAGAACAAGGAAGATGCTCTCTCTCTCTAAATAGAAATCGCGAGTAGGCGGAGCCCGCGTGCCTATCATTAGCTCTGCAGTTCCTATGCGTAGTTTTTGACAGATTTGATAAGCTCAGTTGCTTTATGCTTCTTGTAAACAAACCACCAGGAAAAATATGAAAAAAAACCCACTAAAATGCCATAATGTGCTGTGTTGGAATGCAAAAATTAAAGTTGGGGACTTAAAAGTACTAATTATGCCGTATCATTACATCGGTAAGTAATATTTCTCTGTATTTTTAAATAAATTTGAAATTATACATGAACAAGAAAACAAAACCATAAGTGAGAAAATGAAAACACCCTAATTACGGAGCAGTAAAATTTAATTTTCATTGAAGCCTGTGACTGTGACTGTACCTTCTTAGCGTTCTTCTTTATCTATGATATTAGACTCATGACTTTTTCTAGAACATTTTGACAACAGTATAATGGAAATCAGTTAGAGATTGCTCAACATGATGAAAATCTATCGATAATTTTCTATGATAAAAATCTATCGATAATTTTCTATGATAAAAATCTATCGATAATAATAATTTTCAGTAAAAATAAAAAAAGTTATTCGCTTCGACTTGAAAACCTCTACCTTTTTTTCGGTTTAAAATGTGATTTACTTTAAAGTTAAATTCTTGAATACGAATGAAATTATATGAATCTTTCAACTTAGACTCTTGCGTATGAATGAAATAATATTAGCATCATCATCATATTACAATAATGTTGTAATATGTAAAAAATAAAGTCGCTTTCCGCATCAGTCCTTAGGTATGTTTAAATCTTTAAAAATACAGCGGATTTTAATGCGGATTTTTTTAATAGATAGAGTGATTCAAGAGGAAGGTTTATAAGTATAAAACATGCACGTTCTAATAATAGGTTAGGCGGTACGAAGTTTGCCGGGTCGACTAGTATTGTATAAAGACAAGTCGTCACTCTTATAGTGTGCTATATTTTATTTTTCTTTTCATTTATTTACAGCCTGTGTTACTGGATCACCTTGGGCCAAGCACAGAACCTAATACACTTAAGCATAAACTTGAAGATGGAGCCATCATGAAAGCTTCTTAAGCTAAGAGGAGTTTCAATAAACAATACCTAGAGAAGAAAAAATGCTAAATATTATGTATTAAAAAAACCAAGATTAGTTGAGAGTTTAAGGCAAGTAATAAATAAGCAAGTACTTCGATAATAAATAAGATAAAATAATATAAATATAAAACCCATCTTGTTTTATTGGTCTATCTACCCATCCACCTAAATTGTTTACTTTGGTTAAAATAAAGCTTCATTTAAAGTACAGTACTTACTAAAAAATTAATAATGCGCATGCAGATTCGCTAATTGTCGATTTCACGGAAACACCTGAATCAAAAATCATAATTCTACTAAATTACGCATGCAGAAAATGCACTTAACCTCCTTAAATACATATCGTCTTCCGTCGCTTGGGAAAAGACCGTTGTCGAACAGTGACGAAGATTTCTATGCGCATTATAACTTTTGCAGTACTGTAGGTATATACTATTTTATAACTAAACACATTTTTATTTCTGAATCTCTATTTATGCGAAGCATAACTGTTGAATACAAAACGACATTGGAAATAAATAAAAATTAAACTGTACACTAAAATAAACTTTGTTCTATGAGCGACTGGTTTTTTCATATGATAATACCAATACATCGCCAATCACCAAGAAGGCCGTTTGCGTAGAATACCCATAGTTTTTCGTAAAAAAAAGTAATTGTTAACTGTAGCCATAATGAAAGAAAGTAGTATATCGATAGGTTTTGCTCATCGACAAACTTTCTCCCGCAATATGTACATCCCTAATTTTTCGACGTAGCCACCTAGTGTTTAGTAGCGGTAGTACAAAAGCTGTAGTTACATCTAGCGTCGAATAGTAAAACTAGGAACAATGCGTGAGGATTTTAAAGCAAAGAGGATGTATAGCTTTCTACCATGTCTTTGGAAAAACTTAATTTCATTCTTTTATCATATGTATGTCATCATTATCTTAAGTATTTCATAATTGTTATTTGATTTTGATCTTTGTTTATTTGTATAAAAGGTTCATAGTCTACTTCAAAGTTTTGTGATGTAGATCTTTTCGGCTTCGTCGTTAATCACCAATGGTAGCTTGGATTTCATAGTGAGCGTTTGGTTTATATGTGTGAGTTTGGACACACTGGTTTCAGTACTAAAAGCTCATGATGCTATTTCTATTGTATTCTCTTGTTCTGTGGTATAACCTACAGCTTAGCTTTTGGTAAGTAAAGTTTCAATTTCCTATATAGAATTTGAGTCGCAGTACAGATTTGTCGAACTAGCATTCATTGCACATCCGTTTGTCGAGCTCAATTATTACTCTCATATTTTATTATCATAGATACATTTTACCCGCCTCTTTGCCCTTGCAATCGTCACGCTAACATTTTGCTGATCAAAATAAAATAAGCTTACAACTTACAAACACCCAGCAAGCTTCGGTGACCTCAATAGCTACGTTCCATCGTGAAATGTCTAGGAGAATACTTGACTTTATTACAAATCAAAACTCAATTCACCAAAGTTAATAATTGTATTCGCTATTTATTTAATTTTCAAATAACGGATCCCTTAATTTTCTCTTATCGATCTTAATTTCCTTCAAGTCTTTGAAATAACATAAAAATATTCACACTTTATTTATTTATTTATTGGATTACGATTAAGTAGACTAGTAAATAATATGTATACCCACCCATGTTTGCCTTTAGATAGTCCTTTTGCTTTACAATTTTCTTAAATTATCTAATACATAGCTTGCAATGGGCGGCCTTATCTCTCAGATCATTAATATTTCTAATGACCATGTATAAACTTATACGTAATTTACCTAAATTCATTTATTTTAATCAGCTGTCTAAATTTAATTCTACGCAGTTATGGAAATTTCCAAAGATTGCGGGGCGATAAACTCTATACAGTACATAATAATATTGCTTGATGAATTGTGTATGATAATTTGTGTCATTTCTGATATCATTATCGCCACGAGACGAGCGAGTGATCGTTAAATGTATGAAAATAAATATAATATGTAGTACATAACCTAGAAATCAGACGTGAAGTGTGCTTCTCTTATCAGCAGTTACTAATCACTGATTGCTGAGGATCTAGTTCTTTATCTAGGATTTTTAATAGGAATTAGAATAAAAATCAGATTAAGGGTATTTAATCTTTATTAAGAGTACAGTAGCCAGCACATCAACCTACTCATCCTACCTTAATGTGTACTGCATGAAGACGAAATTCAATAAAAATGGATACCAATAATTGCTGGCTACTTTACGTGGTCATTTATCTAGAACATTTAAATAATAATTTATTATATACAGCGATAAACATAGGAAAATTAAAAATAATATCAGCAAAATACAGCCCGTTGTAAATGCTTTCAATTAACATTTTCGTTGATTAGCGAGGACAGTCCAGGATCCAATCTAACGCCACAAAAACAATTATATTTTAAAAAAGAAGAGCAATTATTTTGTTTTCATTAAAGAAACTTATTAAAATTTTAATTACATCGCTTATAGTCGCTTGGTGAAATCTCTGTAATGAAATTAAATAATGACAACAGCAGCAGCAGCGGTACACATTTATTTAATTTAATTTAATTACAGAGTTTAGCAATAAAGTCAGTGAATCAACAATTCGCAAAGCTAGTAACGAAAAAGAACAAAGTAACTATTATTCTTCGCAAATAAATCTAATCAGCAAGAATCCACTTACGCAGCGAAAATGTTATAATTTTTATTTCAAGATAGTGCAGAGGAATGTTGATTACATTCATAATCTGTTAATTCGATTCAGAATCTCAATAATAATCACAAAAACTTGCCGCCCATGACTGACAGCATCCTACTCATACAGCAGTTGCATCGTTCGTTGCATAAGTTTCGTCACTACTGATTATTGCATAGTTAAGTAATTTGGCTGCTGTCCTTTAGCTGACCTTCGATTGCAGCCCGATTATTATAAGTGCATTCAGTTTGGAAACTAGTTAGAGGATCGCAAAGGTCACCGACGACTGCCGGCGATCGGTAATAAAAGGATGCTTTTAGTATTTTTTGTTGCAATTGTTTTTTATTATTATCGTGATTATGAAGCAAGCGGTTCAAAAATGCTTTTTGTAGTGATATTCATAATGTTTTCCTGATTTTAAATTAAAAACGTATGTAAAGGACTCTTGCGTGTGTGAACTGTTGTTAAAAATATAACAGAGTACTTGTCATACCGCATCCAGAGAGGTTGAAAACCTGAGTTGAAAACCGACGCTATACGCTTGTATCCTTTTTTTCTTAGTCTGTAGAAAATAAACTATAATCAAACATTAGTAATTTCAAATAATAATATGTATCTTAAAATTTCCCTAAACGATTAATCAACAGTCTAAGTCTGAAAATTTACTTTCAGTCTCGATTTAAGCTGCTCTTGAAAATATAGCCGCCTCCGTAGCTCAGTGGCGTAGCGCGTCGCGCCTTTGGTTAGGGCACGGAAGGTTGTGGGTTCGATCCCCGCAGAAAACACCACATATTGATTTCTTACATAAATCATGCTGTGGTTGTTTTCGGTTGGATAGGACATTGTAGGCTTGAATCACCTGATTGTCCGAAAAGTAAGATGATTCCGTACTTCGGAAGGCACGTTAAGCCGTTGGTCCCGGCCGCAGTAGTGGTCGTTATAACCGCGGCGACAAGCTGGCCCATTGTCACGTTGGTAATAAAGCATAAACTCGGCTAAACGTGGGTCCGGCCACCTCTGCCTAACCCTTCGGGGAATAAAAGGCGCGAGATTATTTATGTATGTATGAAAATATAGCAATTAAAAGTATGAACTATGTATTTAAACTTGACCTAACTAGTCAACAAATACATGTAAGCCCCTGATTTACATAATCTGAAAAGTTAGTATTTCATTGTAATAAAGTAACCATGAAAATGTCTATTTCTAACACTAGTATTCATAAAACTTGTTTAATATTACCTAAGCTTGACCTAAGTTTTACCGAGATCAAGTTTACAATAGCTGGGTCACGACATTCATAATTGTCATAATCAAAAGTTTTTATATCTTTGGCCGTGTGGTGGCGGCACAGAATCTCCTATCTCTTCCCATGGGTGTGGTGAAAGGCGACTATGGAAAGAAACACCTGAAAGACTAGCAGCATCGTCTTTCGTGAAATAACTAAAAGAGCTATACTGCGATCACCAACCTTATTATCAAGCGTGGAAATTATGGCAAATCACCTCACAGTGGTATTCTTATGACGATCTGTGGGGAGGCCTGTGTCAAGAATACTAACGGCTTGGATGATAATCATCCGCTTTTTAAAAGCTTTTATTTAACTTGCAGTGTATGTATGAATAATGTTCGGGTAAAATTTTGCAACTCAATTTTGAAGCAGATTTCTTAAACCGAATGAGCTAAGACTTTGTTAACCTTTTTTTTTTTTTTTGTTAACCTAACCTAACCTAACCTAACAATACATATTAAGCTTATGTGACGTCATTAAAAATCCAACATGGCAGAAAAATCAAGATAGCGGACGAATTGTTTTTAGTGCACTCCTACAATATGGTTATCAAATAAAAGGCCTTGTTGAGAAGAACTCAAAAAATAACGTAACTATATAAAAGCTTGATTTTAAAAAGGTTTTTAAACTTAAACTTATTAATTTTTCTGCTTATAGCTTTTCATTGACATCTTTTCTATTTTTTAAGTACCTATTTACTTATTTTAAATGTATAACATATTTGTAAACCGGTTCATTTGACAGCGGTTATTGGACCATAAATCGCGGGTCGGTAGTTAGTCTTATTTACATACAAACTCGAGTATGCAATATGCAACCATAATTTTGCTTACGGCTCCGCTTGATAACATACATAACATTGTGTTGTGTTCTAGCCGCTATTGTCTTGTTTACTAATAACAGTTAAAGACTATATTTAAGACTTAGATAGGGCTATGATCGTTATGATTTAGGACTTGAATTAAGTGCCTAGATAATCAACGTGTTTTACCATTGTATGTGCCGAATTTCAACCTAAACTAAAAGTGTTAAATAATACTTACGATTGCAAAAAACAGAATAACACTTGCAATTACAAACAAGGAAGATATAATAAATAGCGAAGTGCAGGTCTAGCCACTCTCAATTTAGTGTTCCGTAGCGCCAACAGTTTACGCTTAGAACTTTTAATATTTTTTTTAATTTACCATAATTATATGATACATACTTTACCTATTGTTTAACTACGAAACCCTAAAAACAGTAAGCTTGACATTTTTTCCAGATTAATCATAATATGAGATGTTTAAAAAAGTATGTACCTATGTATCTGTTATTGCTAACTTGAACTTGCAGTAAAGACTGCGTATTTTGTTTTTACGTCGCTTTATCTTCAATTACTGTGGGAATTTTGGTAATTAAAAAAGTAATAAAAAAAACAGTTCTGTATCAGAAATGTTTGCATCTCCTACCATCATTATTTTAAAGAAACAAATACCTAAACTTTTCCCAAAGCAATGTAACATATCCCATCATATGAATGACCACAGCCTACTATGAAATTTAAAACCATTCACACACACACATCACAAATCCATATTCAGTGATACCGTTTAAACGTTTTAAACCTTTAAGAACTACTTACTGGCTTATTCTTTAAAGTAGGTTGTGTAATAAACATTGTGATGCAGAGCAGAAGGCGCCAGGTCCCGCCCCAACGGTGTCGAATACCAGATCAGCGCCTTGACCCGTCACTCAGCTTGAGCCTTTAGAATACTCAGGTCTTTCAATTATGAGTTGAAGTGTTACCACTTGCGACATTGACTTTGCATTGTTTTGCCGGGGTAAGAGGGTTAGGTTGCCTTAAGTTGATACCTAACGTGTTGTGTGTTAGATGTGCTTAGAAGAGTTAAGGTGGAAGCATGCTACCTATATTTATATGACTAAAAATGTGCAGGCCAAAATATACTTGAAATGAAATGAAATACCTAACGCTTAATTGCCAAAAAGAATTGGTAGGTACAAATAAAATAAAACATCAAAATAATACAAGTACAGTAAAATTTAAATTTGAAATCTTATTAAGAGATGTCGGTACATATGAACTTTACTAAGGAAGTATGAAAGAAATTACTAATTAAATTATTAGTTTTTAAGTTGTTGCTCACACTAGTTCTACTAATACAAAACTATTATAGTTGGATAATAGATCCATGGTTCATAAACAAATATTATCCTACTAAGTATCAATAATAGCTCTGCCCAAAATGATCGATGTAATCTTGATTGGTTAAAACGATTTTTAGCAAAGTGCTGTAACAAAGTGATAAGTAAGTGATGGCAACTTACTTACCTTTTGATGTTAGCTTTATTATCCAAAACATTGCAAGACAAATCAAATGGATGTACCGTCTAGAACAGGATTTCAACAGAGCTACATCTTTAAAGGCAAACAATAAGTTAGCTTTGCTTTATTCAAATATGAATCAAATTTGTATAGGTATCATTGATTGTCTTGCTGTAGCCTATTTGCCTAATGATGTGTGAACAATATTGCTGTTGAAACCAGGTACAAATCCATTCGTTTTATTATTCAAAAATCTTTAAATTATAGTATAGAGATACGATTATTTTCTTTTACGATGTTATAAAATTTAACAATAATAGGTAGTCATATATGCACACAGCTTTATTTTTAAAAGTATTTCTAAAAGTAATCATAATATGTAAAATCATCTAAATACTCATAATCATCTAAAAGTAGCAAGTGCTAAAAAATATATAAAAAAAATTAAAAACGATACTCTTAATAGGAGGGAAAGTGTATTACAGGAACTGTTGACGGTTTTATAGTTTAGATTAAATATCTTAACAAAACTAACGTGGAAAGTTTAACCGTTTTATTCATTAACCCGCGCCGGCTGCCCCGCGGTTTCACTCGCGCAGATTTCTCATAAACACAAAAATTATTTTTTTTCCCGTTCCCATGGGAATTTCGGGAAATTCTTTCTTAGTGCTCACCTACACTCCCTAAGGAACCTACATGCAAAATTTCAGCCCGCTACGCCCAGTAGTTTCGGCTCTGCGTTGTCTGTCAGTCAGTCAGTCAGTCAGTCAGTCAGTCAAGTCAGTCAGTCAGTCAGTCAGTCAGTCAGTCAGTCAGTCAGTCAGTCAGTCAGTCAGTCAGTCAGTCAGTCAGTCAGTCAGTCAGTCAGTCAGTCAGTCAGTCAGTCAGTCAGTCAGTCAGTCAGTCAGTCAGTCAGTCAGTCAGTCAGTCAGTCAGTCAGTCAGTCAGTCAGTCAGTCAGTCAGTCAGTCAGTCAGTCAGTCAGTCAGTCAGTCAGTCAGTCAGTCAGTCAGTCAGTCAGTCAGTCAGTCAGTCAGTCAGTCAGTCAGTCAGTCAGTCAGTCAGTCAGTCAGTCAGTCAGTCAGTCAGTCAGTCAGTCAGTCAGTCAGTCAGTCAGTCAGTCAGTCAGTCAGTCAGTCAGTCAGTCAGTCAGTCAGTCAGTCAGTCAGTCAGTCAGTCAGTCAGTCAGTCAGTCAGTCAGTCAGTCAGTCAGTCAGTCAGTCAGTCAGTCAGTCAGTCAGTCAGTCAGTCAGTCAGTCAGTCAGTCAGTCAGTCAGTCAGTCAGTCAGTCAGTCAGTCAGTCAGTCAGTCAGTCAGTCAGTCAGTCAGTCAGTCAGTCAGTCAGTCAGTCAGTCAGTCAGTCAGTCAGTCAGTCAGTCAGTCAGTCAGTCAGTCAGTCAGTCAGTCAGTCAGTCAGTCAGTCAGTCAGTCAGTCAGTCAGTCAGTCAGTCAGTCAGTCAGTCAGTCAGTCAGTCAGTCAGTCAGTCAGTCAGTCAGTCAGTCAGTCAGTCAGTCAGTCAGTCAGTCAGTCAGTCAGTCAGTCAGTCAGTCAGTCAGTCAGTCAGTCAGTCAGTCAGTCAGTCAGTCAGTCAGTCAGTCAGTCAGTCAGTCAGTCAGTCAGTCAGTCAGTCAGTCAGTCAGTCAGTCAGTCAGTCAGTCAGTCAGTCAGTCAGTCAGTCAGTCAGTCAGTCAGTCAGTCAGTCAGTCAGTCAGTCAGTCAGACAGTCAGTCAGTCAGTCAGTCTGACAGTCAGTCAGTCAGTCAGTCAGTCAGTCAGTCAGTCAGACAGTCAGTCAGTCAGTCAGTCAGTCAGTAACGGAAGAGTTTTATATATATTGATACAGTAGATTTTAACTAGCTTTACTGGAGGTCTACTTCTCTGGTTTGTTGATGGTAAATACGTCGTGACATCCAGTCTAAATTGAAACTTTCGCGATTGACGCTATCTGTGTAATAAGTAAAAAATAGGTATAAAGGTAATTATTTTTGTTTCTAAGCTAATTAATTGTTTTCTTTAAACGCTGCGCTCAAAATAAACATTTCTCTACCTAAAACATTATTGTTTTATTTACAGAAACAAACAGTTTTATCTCGTTCATTAGTACAACAAAGCGAGCTCTGAAGATAAAAATAATTGTTCTTCACAGCTGGGGTGCTCTTGTCTCTGCGTACGAGTCGAACTCCGACCTTTGAACAATTTGCAATAAACAGGAATATTCCACGAATAATACTTTTTGATAAACAATAACATACCTATAAGTGTTTGACTACTATAAATAAAATACTCTTTAAATAAAAATAATTGAAGTGAAGTGGTAGATTAGGTAGGTAGGTAGAAACGACTTTAAATGGCATTAAAGATTGGCACTTTTCATTTATTTAGCGCCTTATGTACTTTTTCCTTATAATCAGTTATCTAACAAATTAGGTACATTATATTTATCTAGTGAAATTATTAAGAAAGGTCATTCAACGTCTTCAACGTCATACAATAAAAATGTTATCAAATTAAGATAACAAAACAAGGTTTTTAGTTAAATAAATTGTATTATTCAGAGTTCCGCATTGTCTTTGAGCGAACTTTATTTGGATTTTATGGGAATAGTATTTTGTAAATACATGACCGACAACATTAAGACTCCGTACTTTGAAGCTTCTTACCTAATTAGGTATGAGGGTCCCCCACCCTCGCAGCTGTGACATGCGCGCGTCGAAATGCGAAATGTCGCGGCAGTTTTAAATTTTATTACTTTTCATACAAGCCGAAGTTAAATCGAGATGTTTATACCTACCGCACAATTTTTCTTTCCGATTTTCGTTTCAGCTAACAAGAATTTGCGTTTAGGTAAGGTATTTGTAATAACGAGTTTTTTTTAAACCATCTGAGAAATATAAAACAGATTTCTTAATTCTGAAAAATATAGATGTAGGATTTAGTTTAGACAAGTTATTAAAAAGTAACAAGATGTAATGAATTTCACTCTGTAGAAATAAATATCAAAGTAAACCCTTTTTGTAGTGTTTTCTCAATATAAATAAAACACCACTGGTTGTTTTAATTTTAAACAAATAACGATATAGTTTGAGTTGATAACTTTTTTTATTTGGAACTAAAATCACACCCTAAGGCCTCCTTTACGAAGACGCGGCGTGTTGTGCGGGATGTCGTGTGGGCTCCGACGCGGGCGCCCCACCACGGGCGCCGCCGCTGCGGGCGCCGCCGCGGGAGCCGACGCGTTTCCTTATACGATATCGAACATAGGCCTATGCGCGTCTCTTTAAACGGTCTCATACTATTGCTATACATTTGATTTGGGCGCAGCACGCCCTGCACGACGCCTCGCGCAACGCCCTGCGTGCGGCCTGCAAATGCGGCCTAAGGGTGGATAAAATATGGATGCCTTTTTTATTCACTCACAGATTGTATTGCCATATTGTAATTTACATGAGAACTGCTCGCATAAGTATATATATTTTTTATATAAAAGTAAATTGTGCCTTTTCTCCAACCTAATTTTTGATACTGTTACTTTTTAATTTATAGAAGAAGATTTTAAAATTTACATTGTTACCTTTCAAAAAGACTTTTGTTAACTAGGCAGTACATCTCAGCCGCTGTACACATTAACATGCATTCATTTTCTTGTAAATAGTGTACGTACCTAACCATGTGTAAATATATCATCCCTTCTTCAACCTCTGGAGTTATTTCTACAGCAGGCGGGCGGACAGAGTTCTCTAAATTGGCGACCTACGACGATTGGATTACAAAAACCGCAAAATTTTCAACACTCGCCCCACCAGTTCCATTGTAAGTGTCGACTACCTGCCTTCTTCTGGAGGACTCTGGGGGACTTCTGGAGAAGCGCCTCGCCGACTAATATAATAATAATCATCATCATCATCTCGGCTGCCCAAATTCAAAACCTAGTAACTGGTGTTTTTGCAAAAAAACCGTTTTTGTCATTTTTCGACTTACTAGGCGGTATAGATTTGATATGAACCTTAAAACACCCAGTTTCTTACGTAATTTTAAAAATAAAATTTAGCAAGTCTACCCAATTTGGAAAAGTTATTGAAATTTCCATGAAGTACAGATAGCGCGCGAGTTGAATGCCGTCGGGGCCTGAGGTGAAGAGCGGGAGCATCTCCCCCCGCCGCCCGCACGCCGCGTCTCGCGCGCCTTCAGTTTAGTGCTGTGCTGTCCTTGACAACACACACACACAGCACTATCGCATTCCTGAGCTCTGCATTCAACTCGCGCGCTATCTGTACATATTCTTAACATAGCGCATGTCGGATTACAAATAAAAAAACCTAGCAACTCAACCGACTTACTAGGTTATGAATTTGAAAGCTGACTTACTATGTTTTGAATTTGGCGCCGATTATAAAATCAATCAAATTTTGATGGAATTTAGTAAGTTACAAAAACAGTATACAAATTTGGCTGAATTAACCACGAGTCGTAACCAAATCGTAAACAAAACTTAATTCTGCCACAAATAAATCATTTGTATAACTTTTAAATAAATGCACTTCAAAAAATAACATTTTTTATTCGAAACGTACAACTAAAAATATAAAATGCTTTAAAAAGTAGAGAATTAACTCAGAGATTGTATTTCAAAACATAGTATTTCACACTTAGTTAATTAACTAAGTGTGAAATACTATGTTTTGAAATTGTTTTCATTGTCATATTTGGGTAAATTAAAAAAAAAAAAAAAAATAGTGGGATCGATTTAAGTGTGACTATAGTCAACAATATAGTCAAACTTTTGGTCAAACACCGAAATCGCTACGCAATAGCGTCTGGTTTCTTCGGGGCAACGAATTAAAGTGGTCGACCCGTTTTTTGGCTCTCCTGAACATTTTTGTTAAAACGAGTTACTAGGTTTTGATTTTAAGCAGCCGATCTCACACGATAGCGTCCACTGCTGGACATAGGCCGCAACCTTTACCAGGTCGTCTGACCACCTTCAGGGGTGTGAGACCAGCGTTTGGAGGGTGATTTGAGGTGAAGGTGAACCTTGAAGTGAGGGGGGGGGGGGAATTCCTTAAAATTAAACTGAAAAGCAAAAAATAAAATCTTTTCATCAAAAAATTAAACAGCCGAAAAAACCGAAAAGCGTTAAATAAAAAGGAAACATTTTCTATTAAGACATAAATTACTGCCTTCTTAAAGTAATTTGAGTAAGTATACCACGTAATATTGTGCTATTGTAATATTAATATTGTGTTATCGGCGCCACAGAACTAACAAAGATATGATATAACTATATAAGTACCCCCTATGATTTAAGTTTTATTTGTGGGAATAAAAAGGTAAGTTTGTAATGCGACGGTTTCATAAATGTAATATCGGTATCAAAATTGGTTTCTTTCAGCTCCATACAGATCCTAATCAGATGTTATGGTTCATTGTTTTGACATCTGTTGTCAAAATTTGTTTACATTTGAATAAAAATAAAACGAAATACGAGAGCGCGAAAACAAAAATTTGACACAGAACCGGCCTCGGCCGTGGCCGTGGAGCGGCGCGGCATGGCATCGGACCGCGCGAAAACGATGTTTTTTTTTAGTTTTTGCTGGTTTTTTGTCTTTTCGTTAAACTTAAAAATTCTTACTATAGTAGTATGTCTAAAATTTAAGGTCAGCAATTTTCATTCCAAAAATCAAATAAAAACAATCAGCGGTTTAAAAATAAAATGGAAAAAACGGAACAAAAAGGGGTAGCTTTGAGATTTTTTTCTATCAACTAAAATTAATTAGATCCTGTTTTCCTTTAGTATGATGACTAGATTAGATCCTTAACTAACACATATATTTTTTTCAGAATGAAGACATCAATTTTGTATGTCTCAGATTGTTTAAAAAAATTTCAAAAACACAAATTTTTGAAGCACCAAGCCTTAAGTCCTAGAAACGGTTTTGAAAAAACATTCTTATTTATGGTTCCTAACATTTTTAAGCATGTAGATCATGCAATTACATAATATAATAGGCTTTTATAGACGAAGATTTTTTTATAAAATATAATTGATCCTGAAAGCGAATTTAGGTCATAGTAATGGCCACCTTAGATCTTGAAATGTTATTGTAACAATTTCTGCATAACTTTTAATAAAAATCCATGAAATATTAAGTTAGTGGTATATATTAAAGATTTGATGACCAGCCAGCCTCGACTCTCTCTTGAAGACTAAAGACTAAATTAATTTATCAAGGCTATCACGGTCCCGGTCCAAACTAAAGTGATAACGATTTTTTTTTATACCATTTCCTTTCGAGTGATAAAATTAAGTCTTTATTTCAAGATAAAAGAATTTTTTATGTTTTTACTATTATTATTTCTTAGAATACAGAACAAACTGTAGTCTGAGTATTATTTATATAGATTTCAAGGCGCCTAAATTAAGTTAGGGATTCAGCTCAACAAACCTAAAAAAAAAATTAAGAATATTTTTTTATTAAGTTTATAGTTGTTAGGTATGGTGCGCTTAATCAGTTCTGTAATTTATTATAGTAAATTATTGATTGTATTTTAAATGTCACTTGGCAGAAACACCCAGTATATTTTAACTGAACTGAATGTTTCAAAGGGATTTGATAGTGATTGTAGTACGTGATCGAGCAAAGACTGACATTTCTATGAGCCAACACCTCAACACCTTTAAGACAATGCCAAGTTAGGATTACCTCATCAATTTGACAATAAGAATCAACGCTGTGCCATCAGCGTTCCGCAAATAGTTAAATTACTGTCGTTTATCGTTTTTTTTGATAAGTTATAGATATCCTCGAAAAAAGTCAAAGGTACCATAATTATTATTTTGTTTTAATAAAACGTTTTTTTTTAAAACTGAAACATATTAAAAGAAAAAATCAATTATAACATTTTTGTTTAGTTAACATTTAGATCAACACACACAACACAATCAAAACTCTTTAAAATATAAAGCTTATGGTCAAAAATGAAAGTGCTACTAAAATCAAATAACATGCATAATATGCATAGAAACTAATCATTTTGTTTTATTTTCCTAACATTCCTCTTGAATCAATAATATGTAAAATTCATTAATTCTGCTGTAATTTACTGCTACTTTGAGAAAAGTAGGTGTACTTATTTGCCGCTATCATACTTTTGATCGGTAGTGTATGAACTGTGTCTGATTTGAAAAGGATTTGAATATTCTTAGCACAAAGGATTGCAACATAGTCAATTCCAAACTTGCTGTTTACAAATGCGATGGGCGGCAAAGTCGGCAAACGCACTTTACATTCCATTGAGCCAGCAAACAACACAACACCTGCCAATAAAGGGGATTGATCTCTATGCCGCAACCAAATGAAAACCGTCAAGGAATTCGTAATGCCAATAATTTTTTAGAGTAGCAATCGTGCTAACCACTGCTTCATGTGATCAAGACATTTTTTTTAGTTTGAAAGTACTTAGGTTAAGATAATAACTACAATTGTATTTTACTTAAATTTAAGGTATTTAAAGAGTACTACTATTACACCTATAATGCGCAAAAAGAAGAAGAAGAAGAAGAAAAATATTTATTTACAAAAACTCTGACACACACAAAAAGTTAATCAATATACATACAATACATAATACAAGTAAGACAAAAAAATATTTAAAAAAAAACAAATGATAAAAAAATCTAAAAAAAAACAGAAGAAAAAAAACCAACAATTTCAAAAGAGAAAAAAAAAGAAAATCAATAGGAAAAAAACAACGTTTGTGTATAGTGTGTCAAGTTGTTGTAAAATGGCACTAACTCAGCATTTGCTGAAGGCTGAAGAAAAAACGCGAAAAAAAAAGATAGCTCCTAAACCATGGCCCTAAAAGTGCCCTAGTATTCCAAGCAAGATTATCTAGTGTCACGCAGAATCACATTTTTAATACATGTTGCTTTTCCTTACCTATCACGAAACAAAAACTAAAGTTTGAACGTCAACATTGAAATTTTTTACCCTGAACATTTCGCCTCCCTCATTAGGTGCTATTAATCATGATCATTGTTTAATTAAGAGTATGTAGGCAGACAGCTAATTTAATTTTGTATGTATTTGGCGTGAAAATATTAGTCAAAGTCGATAATCTAGCAGGTCAAGGTCGTTATCGATACCGGGGCGTGGTGAGTCAGACTTCACAAGTGGGCGCGTTAACAATGGTTGCAGTTATTTTGGCTTTCTGAGGGCCATCGCTTCGCGGGTGCATCTCCAACACCTACTTGTTATTTATTGCTGTGTCGTCATTCGCCCACTAAAATATTTCTTTAACATTATCGAAGATTGTTCCATTGATATTGTCATAATTGCCTTAAGAGCCCATTGTGCTACGCTACCTGACCATTGTAGGAATGCCTATTAATAAAGTTCTCAAATTATAGTGATATTTAGGTACCTTAAGCCAAGTATAAACAAACGGGTCTGGAGCTGCAGAAAAACTTTAGAATAGAATAGAAATACTCTTTATTGCAATCAATAGACTTAATATAGGTGATTACAATTTATAATTACTACATTGACTGCAATGGGCGGCCTTATCACTTAAAGCGATAAACTTTAATAAAATCAGAGATCCGTTTTCCATAGAAAAAATTTGAATAATGTGTCTTGTAATTACTGACTGTCTCAAACAGCTCCGATATTTAGATTAGAGCTCTATACAACTCTACATCTAGAGAATTACATCTTCATTTTGCAATGTCATCACGGGGCAGCCAACGTTGTGGGCACATTGCTCATCATCAATATATATAAAACTCTTCCGTTACTGACTGAGCGACTGACAGACAACGCAGAGCCGAAACTACTGGGCGCAGCGGGCTGAAATTTTGCATCCTTAGGTTCCTTAGGGAGTGTAGGTAAGCACTAAGAAAGGATTTCCCGAAATTCCCATGGGAACGGGAAAAAAAACTTGATTTTTGTGTTTATGAGAAATCTGCGCGTGTGAAACCGCGGGGCAGCCTCTAGTCTTTTATAAAGCCTTTACAGGACTACTACTCTGTGCCTTAAACATAAAAACTAAAAATAATAGGTATTGAAATGTGATATTTGTACAAGTAAAGTGTATCTTTTTTATAGATTTATTGCTTCAGAAATTTTTAAATTTGCTTACCTAGTTAACAAGAGCGGGGTGAATCCGCAAGCAACGCTCGTTATATTGTTTATGTCTCTCATCGCTAAAGATAAAAGACTTTAATAAATAATGAAGATTTCCTTGGGAGCGTATTTAAAGGGAAAATTCAATTTAGAAATAAATTTCTGAAAATCACTACAGTAAGTACGGCAAAAATTGGGATTAAACATTTAAAATCCATTGATGGTATTAGAGCTCACTTAAGGTTACCCGAGAATTTTATAGTGTTCTACAAGTAAAACGATTTTCCTCAAATCTTAATCTGCACCTGAGCAATTTACGTAAGTAAAACCGCTTTCAGTTCTGCTAATCTTTACTGGCTTACGGCTGCGTTAGCCAAGGACCTTGCCATCTTTGGATAATTCCAATAAGCAATGACGCTCCTTTTCAACTTTATAGACACACGTTTGAGTTGCATTTAGCTTGCACTAATATTGTTCTTCGCAGAAATCCAATTCTATGTAAGGAGCGCCCGATGACCCTGCGGTCAGGTCGCGCGCATTACTTTATTTCATATTGTGTCTACTGGATCCCTGGTAGGGTTGTCAGGTGAAAAATTTACTTTTATACAGATGGAGGAAAAGTTTGTTTACACAACGACACGGGACACGGGACAACGGGAGGAGATATTATTTAATTCTAAATTTTATTGAATTGAAAAAAGTTGTCATTTAGGTAATTAACTAAGTTCACTCCTAAGTTCATTCGATCCTGAAAATAGTTCAGCTTATGTAACTACACAAAATAGTAGGGGGTAACAGGATGCGAAGGGGATGGGAGAGTTTTTTAATATACTCGCATAAGATGTAACACAACCATCAGCAACAAAATAAAATTGTATATTTTGCCGCTCTAGAATATCGATTGAATAGAAAGAGGAATGAGGCCTTTGTACAGCAGTGGGACAGCATAAGCTAGTAATAATATTACTTAATAACTAACTGAAAAGGCGCTTGGAAAAAATATGGCCATGGTAGTAGAGCTTTATTAATTATCTTAAATTATAAAGGTAAATTACTTAGTCGTCGTTTTAACGTAAGATATTCGCTTTACCTGTACTTAGTAAATTTAATATTGACTTTTATTATTATTTTATTTTTAGTACAATGTTTATACTTATTTCTGAACTGATAAGAAAATGTAATTAAGAAATACATTTTTATCCACTGGAACTTATGTTTTTAGGATGGATGAGCACATCAGGTTGCAGGACGCGCAATTTGGCTTTAGGCCAGGGCTGTCCACTGAGAGTGCTATCCTCTGTCTCAAGCAGACTGTACAGTACTACACCGAAAGAAAGACAATGGTTTTTGGGTGTTTCTTGGACCTGTCAAAGGCATTCGACTTGGTATCTTACGATGTGATGTGGCATTAGTTATCTGAGGAAACTACGGTCCCAAACAGTGTTATTGGTTTATTTCAATATTGGTACTGTAACCAGACCAATCGTGTAAAGTGGGCGGGGAGCCTGTCTGATGAGTACAGACTGGATTGCGGTGTGAGACAAGGAGGGCTAAGTTCTCCTCGTCTCTTTAATCTGTACATGAACCGGCTGATCGAGGAGCTCAGCAGCACCAAAACAGGATGTCATGTTGACGGGGTATGCATGAATAATATTAGTTATGCAGATGATATGGTGCTGCTGAGCCCGTCGATCAACGCACTTAGAAAACTGGTGAATATTTGTGAGACGTATGCCAGTACCCACGGACTCAGGTACAATGCCAAAAAGAGTGAGATCATGATTTTTAAGTCTAACTCTAAAAGCTACGTTGATGTGCCGGAAGTCTCACTCTGCGGCGCACCCTTGAGTAGAGTTTCAAAGTTTAAGTACCTGGGTCATTGGGTCACTGAAGACTTACAGGATAACTGTGACATTGAAAGGGAACGTAGGTCGCTGGCTGTCCGCTGTAATATGCTGGCCAGAAGGTTTGCACGGTGTACGAAGGCAGTTAAAATTACTTTGTTTAAAGCGTACTGCCAGTCTTTCTACACGTGCAGCCTCTGGACCCGGTATAGCAAGCGGAGATACAGCGACCTACGAGTCCAATATAATAATGCTTTCAGAGCTCTGTTGGGGCTGCCATGGAGGTGTAGTGCATCAGGCATGTTCACTGAGGCGCGCACAGATGATTTCTTTGCTATCATGAGGAACAGATGCACCTCCATGCAGCGGCGCCTCCGCGACAGCTCCAACGGACTCCTGAGGGTGTTCGCGGACCGCTGGGACTCCCCTTTGCTGCGACACTGGGTGCAGCTTCAGATAGGGCCCAATTGTAAATAGGTTGTAAATATATTTTTATTTTTATTTATAGGTAAGTACTAACTCTAGGTATAAGTTTTTTTTTTTTTTTTTTGTTTGTTACTAACTATTCTATGGACACAGTCTGAAATAAATTATTATTTATTATTTATTTATTTATTTAATAGGATATAAACCTCAAAGGCGACTCATGCAATTGATTGGAACAGAACCGATTCGGCGCCGTTTCGAACAAAATAACACTTTTGGAGACAATAATAATAAACATGATAATAAAGGTATCAGCTTGAACCGGGTCACGACGCGGTCACGACCAACATTTGTTTATTTTATATACTACGACATATTTTTGGCAAAAGGTATTAGGTTTAATTTGTTAATAAAATCTCAATTTTAGCAAACTTTAAATACGCTAAATACTCAACCATCTTTATTTAATTTTATACATATAAGTATTATTTTTATGCATGTTCTTAGCATCTTAATTTATAAGCATGTCAATATGTACCAAAGCATACTTTTTAATTTAGTAAATAAAGCAAAATAATAGTTTCACTGTGACTAAAAACTAAATATTCTGCAACAAATTGTGTTTAACTGTACCTAGTTTGGAAAATTCATGTCTTATAACCATGCACGTATGTCGGTTTAGTTGTCACGTGGTTGAGATTTATGAACCGGCTCTATTTGCAGTGCGCTATGCAGGCATGCCGCCTGAATACTAAACTTGACAGAAGGTTAATAGATATTATTTATTTGAGAACATATTTTATATTCAGAGCATGTGTTGGTTGGTAGTTGATACTATATAATGTACAATGCGCATAAAATCATTATCAAAATTATTTCTGTTTTAGTTTTACCTGTAAGTTGATATTCAGATTTTTAAATAATTCATGATTGATAAGGTTTTTTTTTTAAATCAAATTGATTAGGTTCAACTTTTGGTCAGTGTCAAAAGTTCAATGCATAATGCTAACGATTTGCAAGGACTTATTTTGGTCACGATGATCGTAAGTTAAAAGTTATCTAGAGTCTCCTTTAGACTAAAAAGTAATGGATCAATTAGTATTAAAAGAGAGGCAATTCCCCAGCAGTCCCACTGCCTCAATAATAATCAAGTACCTATTATTAAGATATTATATTTTAATTGGGTGTTGTTTCAAAATTTTACAGTAATTATATAAAATATTTATGGGTAACCCAACTGAATTGGTTGTAAACCCTTTTTATGACTTTCCGTGTATCAAATTGCAAAACAACTTAGTAGATAACAAGTATTATATAAACACTTGTTATACTCACTTAAAAAAACAATTCATAATCGGCAGAACCTTCTCTGAGTACCGGCCATACAAAAATCACGCAAACACATAAAATCGTTGGACAATTAAAAGGTCAGCCCGCACGCCAATAAAAGCGAGAGTGGTCAACCGGATCCATTTAGAACATGTTGACCTCACGAAGCATCATCGTTCCCATTTATCTCTGCGTTAGACCTCCGAATAACTAGATATGCCAAAAATAACACGCTAGATTTATTGTTTAAGCTAATTATGTGACAGGCTCAATAATTCAACCATGCCAACAAAACGTGAAGGTTTCGCAAGATCTTTTGGAATTGGAATACCCGCTGACAGTCATTTGCAGAATAATTTAATGGTAGTCTGTTCCGGCTTCGTAAAATAACATCATTAAAGGGATCTTTATCACTTTATATAATTTAACAATATGACGCAGATGTGAAGGTTTTGGTAATTAACATTTAGTTTGTGGGTGGACATCAAACGTCAAATTATTATTAAAATATACGCAAAAATACAAAAATAAATCTTAATATTTTACTGGAAGATTGCTTCCACTCCATTTCGTCTTATCTATACCAATATTATAAAGAGGAAAGATTTGTTTGTGTGTTTGTAACGAATAGGCTCCGGAAACACTGAACCGATTTGAAAAATTCTTTCACTGGTAGGAAGGAAGCTACAATAATCCCGAGTGTCATAGGGTATATTAGATTTTCAAAAAAATTAGGGATCCTTACCTAAACTCAAATAATGTAACCCAAGGTGCAATATTTTTTCCCTTGTTTACATTATTTTGACAGGTGGTTTGTTGTTGTTGTTTGTTTTTTATTCGGCCATTCTGGGCAGTCAAAAGAACATAGTCTATAGAGCCAAGTCTTTTGTAGTATCTTATATTCTATGGCGTAACGAAGTAAGCCGGGAAAGCTCGTCTAAAATAAGACTAGCAAAATCTTCGTTCACCTCAAAGGACAGCAGATGCCATAATAAAAAATATTTATTAATACTTGAACTTATCATTTTAACAAATGAAGGCTGACCTATATTGCTCGACATCATTGGTCACTTACCGACACATGAAAATCGTTTTAATCGGTACACGCAGCATCGTGACCTGCGTGCGGACAGAATGCCGATCGATGTCGCTGATGCTATCAGCTTATATCGTTTATCGATACATTTATCATCAAGCTTAATGTAAGAAGCACAGTAATTATGGTACAATAAATGATGAAAAGAAGTTACGTGACGTTTCATCAGATTGCTGCTAGCTGTAGATCATCTTTGGACGATGCTGCACAGTGGCAAGTCCGATTTGATGGACTGTTTGTTTCGGAGCCACGACAAGAATGACAATAAATAACCTATATTATTATTTAGGATGATGTATGAGTACATTTACTAGAACTTCAGGGAACGCGTTTTTATGTAATATACCATAAATTACCTATATTATTATTTAGGATGATGTATGACGTACATTAACTAGAACTTCAGGGAACACGTTTTTATGTAATAGTAATTTTGTCCGTAAGCAGTACACATAACGGTAGGATGGGAAGGTGGATGTGCTGGCTACTGCGCTGTTTAGATAAATCTATCAATCCTTTCATGAAATCATATAAAATTCATAGGCGTAAACTGTCCAAACAAATTGAGAAAGTTCAAAACAGGTAGATAAAGTTAATGGTAGCTAAATAACAGCAGAAACAGCTTCCGCTACACCGGAAATATAATATGACCCTTCGGTGTAACAGTAGCCATCATTGCCCACTGAGAAGGTAATCAAATAGAATCAGAAATCGTATTTTGTCACTAACAAAAGTGCCTTCCTTGAGTCAATTAGCAAATTATAATAAGTATCATTCTTCAAGCGCAGAGAAGTAAGTTGCAACAACAGATATCTTTAGATCTAGCTCTTTTTACTTAAAACATAGTAGTAATGTTTTTTATTTTTTATGTTTTGTCTTTTTATCGTTTTAGAAGTGACAAGTTAATGCATACAAAATTATCTACGATTATATACACAATCACTGTGCTGAGAACTAAGTACGGAATGCGTCAAGGCAAACTAAATATATGATTGCTATAAATGCCTAAAATAATTGCACAAAACACAAATAATTTGCATACTTTACGAATCTAACGGAGACTGTAACGTTCAATGTTTAGGTAAATTAAAGTTTATGATTGTCTAAAAATAAGAGAATGCGGAGACTCTATTATAATAATAACACATCGTACTCAGAGCCCCTAACTAGGTAGAACCAGTATCTAGGGAGCCCGAAACATATACAGAAACGAACATTTACACCCAGACCGGGAAACAAACATCTATATTCATCATATCAATATTAGGCCCGCCGGGAATCGAACCCAGGGACACTCGCTTTTCAGTCTACAAAACTGCCAACTGAGCTACGGAGCAGACAAATAATAATTGATTTCATAGTCTCACGCTTTAGTTTGAATTGTTATCCTGTCTGTATTTTCGCCGCCTTCTCCTGTATCTTTATAACGAAAAATCTTTAACGAAAATGGTTTGCCAGTTCAAACTAAATGTGGTAATTGGAAAATTTGTGAACTATATTTATGAACATCGTAAACTTATATCAATATTGACCGGACTTATGCAATTTTTTAATTGAACGGAAGAAGGAAACTGTCAAGATAAGAAGAATTAAGGCTTCCGTACTAATAAGCGCTTTAATATAAAGCATTTGGGACCGTGTGAAACTTTTAATAATTAAAATTCTACTTTCTAGGAAGAAAAATCACTTTAGATTAATGTAGAAAACATAACATAACATAATCTCACGCCTTTTATTCCCCGAAGGGTTAGGCAGAGGTACCAGCTCAAGAGCCGGACCCACGTTTAGCCGAGTTTTTATGCTTTTATTTCCAACGTGACAAGGGGCCAGCTTGTCGCCGCGGTTATAAAGACCACTACTGCGGCCGGGACCAACGGCTTAACGTGCCTTCCGAAGCACGGAATCATCTTACTTTTTCGGACAATCAGGTGATTCAAGCCTGCAATGTCCTATCCAACTGAAAACAACCACAACGTGATTTTTGTGAGAAATCAACAACAAAACAGAAAAAAAAAAAAACAGAAATCAATATAGAAAACAGGAGGAAAATATTAAAAAAAAAATACCTAAATTATAATTTTACCTAATTACTAATAATAATAATAATAATAATAACACATCACACTCAGAGCCCCTAACTAGGAAGAACCTGTATCTAGGGTGCCCGAAACACACACAGAGACAAACATCACATGGAACATAAGTTAATGTATCTCATTGACCTTAAGAGATACTGTGTTTCCTGTAAATGATAAATGTTTGCTTACGATCTTTGGGTGCCTTCATAAATTATATAATTAACTTTACTAAGTGGATGTTGTCCAACACAGAGGTATGTTGATCGCCGAGCCACGCCTCGCGAGTCTCGTCGGTGTAAGGTACGCATTTCTCCAATTGATTAAATACCTTTACTGGATAAACTATCAGAATTTTATTTAAATTTCGCTTTCGTGAATCGTGATGTACAGAATAGGAACTGTCGAGATGTAATAGAACACGCAATTAAACATTTATTGCCTCTAATTTTGCGGTGTTGTTGCGTCATTTATGAAATTACGATATTAGTAGTAAATCTATCATGGTGATAGTTTTGCATTGCTTATCTTAATTTTACGACTTATTGGAATGTATTTCCACTTAAAACTTATAAGGGTCAAGTTTTACATATAATTTCAAAGAATAAAAGATTTTCTTTTTCTAGTTCTCATTTTATTAAAAACAACTACTTATAAATAGGTATTTAGACAAACAGTCACTTATTTCAAGTACTTGTCAAAAAAAAAGCAAGTTCGAGCGCGCGTTGATGTCTTTGTTATGAAGCACTTGACTCAAGCCCGCCCACTGATTTCAGAGAGCTTTTGTCAATCGTTTATACCCTGCATAAGTTTGGTGTTTGTAAGATTAGATAACGTTGTAGCTATGGGATATTAAATAATAATTACAGATTCTGTTGTAAAAGGTTCTCGTTATAGCTAATATCATGGTAAACCGCACATAAACAACACAAACAGCTAAGTAAAGTTAACTTTTTTGCAAAATAAATATAAATATGAAAATAAATATAAATGTAAAAACAAGGTCATCTTTGATAAAACTATAATTACGTTTTATTACAATCTCAGTGCGACTAGGCACCGTTAACTGTCTATCTTTATTGTATTGTTTGCTCTTGAGCGGTTTTATTTGAGAACTAGCAAGGAAACGGGGGCGCGTCACTTGTCCCATTAACTTCAGGGGAAATAATGGATTGCGTAAAAATTCGTCTCAGGTTACCACGGTTGAACAATGGCGTGTGTTGAGCTGCTTACCGCGGCGGCTGCTTCAGTCGCGTGTGCCGTGTCACCCCGCACTGCAGTCGTTACGCTTTATTGAAACAAGTGTTGCTCGCCATTTTTCTATACCGGCTAATAAGTGTTGTGTTTTGGTATAAGGATTTACGATCACGGACAGCGGATCTGGTTTGTCAACGACACGCGTTACTGAAATTTATAAAGCGACTCATAAAAAATAGATTAGGCAATGTTGATATGCCCAATATGCGTATCTGCAAAATCAGTTTTTCACAAAACACAGTCTGGCGACACTCCTCAGACGCACAGGAATGCAAAATGGGTATTGTGCGATCTACGGATAAAAAAACAGTAATGGATCTAACAAACACGTAAATTACCAGTATTTAGACACGATAAAAAGTTAACTTAGTTTCGACTTCTTTCAACGTAAACAACCTAATCATCCATACACACCACACCATACAAAATACATGTAGTAATTATAAATTTTAATCACCTATATTAAGTCTATTGATTGCAATAAAGTGTAACTCTATTCTATTCTATTCGACATAATAATTAATTAAAGGAAGAACCCTAAAAATTTTACACATTTTGTAATAGTAACTATATACACAGTTTCAACGAAACATGAGAGACATTCAACTAAAGATCTTTAATAAACGTATTTTAATTAAAATCATATAACTATACAATGTTGTAGATTATTAGAAAAAATATAATATTGTTATTGTAATTGAGTTTGGCAAAATAATCTGTGGAGAAATAAATAATAACACATGTATGTAATCAAAATAAGTCAATGGAGTAGTTGCGGATCAATTTCATTAAAAATATTATACTTATTAAATTTGAACAAAAGTAATCTCTGTCTAGTACCTAAATGTGGTGCAATTTAAGGTACCTGACTACTTTGAGTGGGTTGACTTATGAAACTTTGTTATTATCTTTTTTTAATCAAGTTTGAAACGCCCTATTATGTGCTGTTAACATTACGTAAAAGTTAATGTTTACACGAAAATTAAGCTATTTAATTTTTTATCTTTTTAAAAGTTTAAATAAAATAAGAGCCCTTTGATGGTTGTAGCGTACGTTACACGAAGTCACGGGTTAATCGTTTATTGGTCGTTAAAAATAAAAATAATTGCTTTTGTACTAATTTCTTGACAACCCATTTTTACACTTTTAGTCCATTCGTTAGTGGTTTGGGTTATTTTTGATAGCACACGCTCTCTTCACACATCTGACTGCTTCGTGGCTCAGTTGGCAGTGATGTGGACTGAGTAAGCGTGTGCACCCGGGTTCGATTCCCGGGCGAGGCGATATTGATATGATGAATATCGATGTTTGTTTCCGGTCTGGGTGTGATGTTCGTCTCTGTACCTTAGATACAGGTTCTTCCTAGTTAGGGGCTCTGAGTGTGATGTGTTATTATCAATACATAGTAGAAAACAAAGTCGGTTCCCGCGTCTGTCCCTATGTATGCTTATATCTTTAAAACTATGCAAAGGATTTTGATGCGGGTTTTTTCAATAGATAGAGTGATTCAAGAGGAAGGTTTATAAGTATAATACATGAACAACATAGTAAAAGGTTAGGCGGTACGAAGTTCGCCGGGTCGACTAGTTTATCTATAAAGTCTCTTTTCACATCTGCAATTATCAAGATTGCCTATAATCTGTTACGTCAGGTCCGGGTTCGATTCCCGGCGGTATTGAACTCTGTATGATTAAAATCGATGTGTCGATATTCGTTTCTATGTTTTTTGTTGCGGGAACTCTAGATACAAGTTCTACCTAGAGGAGCTCTGAATGTTATGCGTTGTTATTATATTATTTATCGGAAATAATAACATTTGTTTTAATTTTTATACAATAATTGTAGGTGCATACCTTAACAAGGTAGTGGTAAAAATTTCTCCTGGAATTGCGCAGTGGTTGCAGGTCGTTATCAACAGTTAATCAGCATGCTAATTTAAAACTGTCGCGTCACAGTTCACTGCTCCAATAATTCCTTGGTCAGTAATCAGTGGTCACTGAAATCGTTTTCTCGGCCTTCTAACTGCCTGTCACTAGTTAATGACTTGATTTCTACTTTTCAAACTGTAAGATTTGCAAAAATATTATTATATGTACTTTTTTAATATGATAACATTAAAAAAAAGGTTTATACTTAGGTTTATAGTTTTATTAAGAAGCGAAAAACTTCAAATAAGCTTCAAACTTCATTTGAAAAACTTTAATATTATTACGTACGTAAAAGAGTCATTTACATTATATACCTACCCTTATTAATTAATTTAAAACTTTAACCAAAAGCTAAAATCTTCGTTGATTTTCATATATTAACTGCGTTATTTTAATTTCAAAATCAGTTTTGTAAAATTTTATGCGAACTTTTTTTGTAAGATTTTGGGTAAAACTAACCCTCTATTTTATCACTCGATCTCTGCTCTGTTTACTTCGTCAGATTCACAAATTCTTTCATAAATTGTCATTGCTGCTACAGTAGGTCACTTAAAATATCACCTACATTTGCTACAACAATTATAATATACTAGAGGATGCCCCGCGGTTTCAACCGCGCAGATTTCTCATAAACACCAAAATCACGTTTTATCCCGTTCCCATGGGAATTTCAGGAATTAATTCCTTAGTGCTCCCCTACCACTCCCCAAGGAACCCACGTGCTAAATATCAGCCCGCTACGCCCAGCAATTTCGGCTCTGCGTTGTCTGTCAGTCAGTCAGTGAGTTACGGAAGAATTTATATATATTGATTTTCACGTCAAGCCGCTAGAACTAGACGGCAAGTGCGTCCGGCGCGGCGACCGCGGTGCCCGGCGGGCCGCGACGAGAAGCCGCCCCGGCGCCGGGCGCCTCCGCGGGCCGCACGCCGCGGGGTTAATTAGCACGTGACAGACTATTCCTGGTTTGGCACCCAAGTACCTAGACAGTTATAATACTCGTGAATTACTATCGAAACCTATTGGTGAAAATTAAATTTTGTAAACCTTTTGATTTGTCTAGTTTTGACACAAAGGCCTCTTATCAACATCTTCTCCAAGTTTTCTGTTAATAGGTTGATGAACCTTAACCGGACCTAAAATAAGCACTATGAGCTTTTTAGTCTGCATAAACTTAAACGGTATTATAAACCTAAACTTATATCATGAAAATATGCAGGTTAAAACGTAGTTGCTACGAGTAAGTAGTATATAATTCTGAAACAATGGTAAATATTATTGGAGTCTATGCGGCTTTAAAACAAAGCCAATGACAAAATGAAAAATTTATTTATTGTCTATAAAACACTTACAAAAACTTTATACAATACAAAAGCACTCAACAACAGATATCCATTAACTAGAAAAAAAATAATATTAACTGTTAGAGATAGGTATACTATTGACTACAATCGATAGAGTTTATTATGTGAATCCATTCGTACTGCAAACAAAAAACAATAAAGAGAGCAATACGATTCACACACTAGTAGAAGTCTACCATATCTACTTGACCTACTAATTAGAGATGCAGAAATGTTATAAAAGCATCCGTGAAAACCGCAAAAACTATGTAAGATCTCTTTGTGGGAATATATTTCATAAGTTTAAACGTAAAGTTAAGCAAAACAAAAAATATATCTTTCGTTATATAATTTACTAGTCGACCCGGCGAACTTCGTACCGCTTTATCTATTACTTTATTATGTATGTATTTTACATGTAAACCTTCCTCTTGAATCACTCTCTATTAAAAAAAAAATGCGTATTTTTAAAGATCTAAGCATACATAGCGACGGTCAGCCTGCAAGCGATTTTGTTTTGTACTATGCATTGATACTCTATAATTATTTTTGAGAATCTACTCCGAAAGGGCATTGTTTAGCAGTCAATAATTGTTGCTTAATTATTTCACAAGTTGGTTGAAGACAACAGGTTTTACTGACGAGCATGAAGAGCCTATAGAATAGTAAGTGTGTTGCAACGTAAACGCCTTACTCTAAATGCATCGCGGGTAAGGCTCTCATGCTCTTTGAATCAATTGCCTTTCTCATGTCAGTCAGGAAATTGCGCTAAAACATGTCTTTGTAAAGAGAATATCCATGTTTATTCATTGTTATAATAATATGTCTCGATCTAGTTTTTTTTGTACATTTACAATTTATACTTACTTAAATAAAAAACAAAAAATAGGTCACAAGTGTAATAATTTGATATTAATATCAGTGATGATCCATTGAACTTTAGAGTGCAAAGGTCGTTAAAATATCTAGCGAAATCAATTCGCTTGGATCCACATAGATCAAGGACCCTTTAAGACGATACAATGGAATGGAACAGTCAAGTCAGAAACAATTAGACGAGATTGCTTGCGCCGTGATCGTGTAGCTATTTCGAAATTATGTGCCAATTTTTGTTGTTTTGTCGCCTAGCCTTTTACATTTGAATTCTGCATTATTTCAGCCTCCTAGAAGACTAGACCAGTAATACTTATCATGTGTACTTTAAACCTTTAACTAGCAGCTCCAAACGTCACGTTTCGCTATAACTTTGTGTAGTGAATCCCAAAAAAGGCCATCGTTCAGCATTAAGGCTGCGGCTGCGGTCTGAACTGAGTCAGCTCAACAGAGCTTTATGGTATCCAGCGGCGGCGATCAGTTGCAAGTTGCAAGTTGCAACACTGCAACATTTTGCGTCGTTTCAGTGTCTTCTCGAGAAACGCTCTCGTTAATTTAACCGTGAGAAAGATTTTTAGGAGCGATACTAAAAAACAAATATTTGGTAATACATACGTAATTACTTTTAAAATAAGAATTAATGAATAAAGTCACCTGTAATTAATTATGCACCTTATTCATGCCTTGTCACTCAGCTTAGGGAAGATAATCTGTCTTATCTAAGTAACAAGTGGACACCGTACATAACTGCATCTAGGAAGTGCTTTACAACAAATGACCCAAGTTACAGAGCATCTGTTGCATTAACGGCACATCAGTTGCATAAATCTGTCGGTTGAATTGCACAATCAAAACAATTCACTCTCGTTGGTGTTGCGGGCGGGTACCATTGTCGCGCACGCGCCTTGGGAACTTTCCCGCGCATTTTGCAAAAAGCGCGGGAACACGGCACAAACAATCATGGCCGACATAACGCCCCGAATGTTATCTACAGCCTACTTGTAATTTACAACATTACCTACTTACTAATGTGCAAAACCCACTCTGTTTCATTTAGACTCATTGTCATGTCCAAATGATTCGATATTACATTACCAATATATACTGTATTGCGTTAAAGTCTTATTGCACATTTACTCTATGATCTAAATCAATTATTTGAGTTATTACGATCTAGCCCTAGAATACAATAGGGTATTTAAATATTGAAAGTATATAAAACCAGATCACATTTCAACAAAATGAATGACTCATGATTACTGCATTATGATACAAGTAACTGCTCGTAAACAATGGAAGTACTAATATCAACATTGCCAAAGTTTATAAAACTTTTCCATTTTATCAAATTCCATTTTAATGCATAACAATTTGCGCATTCTTCGCCACCGAACGTAAACAAAACAACAAACAAACCAGATTTACTGTCCCGCGCCGCGCCGGTCATTGCCACTCCAGTCTCGGCCTCTATGTTACACACATCCCACAACCAATATCTAATCAAGCGTCACGGAGCGGCGGACTAGAATAAAATAATTACGACCTTCGAGCGTCAGCGCGATGAGACATGTAATTTCTGACTTTGGAAAGAAGACGTTAATAGCTGCACTTAAGGCTCTACCGAAATGGTGAACGGTAATTACATCTTGTATGGAGACCGACCATCTTCGGAGTCAGAAATAGTTGACGACCACGTGCAAACACGGACCCTTGAGAAAAAGAAAAGAAAGACGAACAGAAACGCGAATGACTTGCAGCGGAGTCTGAATTTATCCCATTTGGACAACGAAACAGACTCCATCAAATATGAGAAAAAGATCAAGGAGCCTAGGCTGCTGCGATACGTATCGAATACTGAAGTAGAAGAGCACGTAGTAAATGAAAAGTTTGAAACAGCAGATCGTTATGTGTTCAAGACGCCTAACGAGCCTCCGCGACGATATGCATTTACGAAGAAACCTAAGAACCCGTCAGATGGCTCGGTGCACTATGCCTATTCGCGGTCGAGTAGTAGTTGCAGTTCTCCCGGAGGCAACCTGCCTACCATAGTGGAGCATACAGAGCACTACGGACATGAGTACCGCGCCCGCGCGCCCAGCCCGGAGTACTACCAGCCTCGCTACGACCACAAACTAGATAAATATTTTGGTAAGCCGCGGGACCTCAAAAAGCTGCCTAAAGTGGGCTATAATGTAAGTGTAATATTTTTTTTAGACATTATCTATCACTTCCCTTGCCTTTCACTTTTTCAAATGCTTTTGCATAAGTAAACTTATGTATATAATCGCTGGGGTTTCTTCGGATAGAAAGCAATCAAATCCTATTGACTTGCTGCCAAAATATTATTCCAAGATCGAGTCAAGATGCATTATATTTAACATAATGTTTAGAACGCATTAGTACTTTGTACTACAGACGTAAGATACACTTTTAAATAAATATAAATAAATAAGGCCATTGCGCTTTACAGTTTTTTTTTTTTCTGAATTTTATTTTAAGCTATATTTACGTATTTTTAAACTATACTTGCTAGTATTAAAAAATCAGTATTTAGCATTTTAGTTTCGCAAGACATTGCATTTTGGTTGTAAAGTTTACGAGGAAAGTAGGTAGTAAGAATGTTGTTGTGACTTTCGAGGTGATCACGAGTAGTCCAGTCCTTCACTAATTGGATCAAACAACATACATAATGAGTTAAGAAATTATATTAAAACTCTACATTACTCACATAACATGCAGCATGCATTATACCAAATTCACACGACAAATTTATCAATAGAATGAATCATGTAGTAAGTAGTTTATGTGTACAATATACTAATTAATAACTTTTGTATTTTTTGACATAAAAGTAACGACAATTACCTATATCTCTAACATCTCATCATCAGACATAAAAACACTCCCAGAGCCAAGAAATAAACATCGATCGATATCTATCATAAAAATATTCGACCCTGCCAGAAATTGAACCCATGCCTCCAATGTCACGGGCAACATTACTGCCAATAGAATTACGGAAGTGTCCAAAAATAAAACGTTTGTAAATATTATTTTTATATTTAAATCGAATTGAAACAGGACTTTAATTGAACACTAGTCTGGTATGAAACAAATAACAACTTTTAGTTTTAAATTAAAATTTACATTTTCCCTTTTGGCCATGTTTGTTAGTAGTCAAGTAAGTAAGTAATCAAGGCAAAAGTGTGTATTGCTTGTGACACGATAAGCACAATAATTAGGGCGCGGAGTTGTCCTGAAACCGGCGCAGGCGGATTATTAGCTAAATTGCTTCCTCGTTCGCGCAACTCATGTGCGGTTTACATGATCATGACTAGATTTACGAAAGAAGTCCTATTAAGCTTGCTTGTACGAATATGACAGTTTTTAATGCACTTTATATTAATTCTATGTAAACGAGTTGTTGTTCTTGTGATCTTGTTTTTTTTTTGAGGTTTTATTTAACCAATGTTGTTTAGATAATGTATAGCTGAATCCCTCCTTTGATTTATCAACGCCTTGCCAGATACACTCTTCTAAACCACAACTCGCTATATTAGGGCGTATTATGGTAAGAGTTCTAACTTACTGTTTTTCAACTGTTTTATAAAGATGCTTATGTTATTTTAGTATAACTACTAGCTTTTGCCCGCAGCTTCGCACGCGCTTTCTTCGTTAATTACTGGTTCATTTACGACTCAGGATTTTGGTGACATCATTTCTAATCGCACTCATACCCCCTAGAAATATCTTTCTTTATTTCAGTTCCCGTGGCAACTCCAAAAATTCATTTCTACACTCCACCATTCAGACACTGAAACTTCTAACATTTCTTTTAGCTGGTTGGGTAAAAGTAGTTGGATATACGTACCTACATACCTAGTATATGTACCTACTCGAGTAAAAAAAAGTTGAAAATTTTTAGGCGCTTCATGTTTTTGGGAATGTTCCGTTCCATGTGAATTTTGGTTATTTTTTTCTTAATAGAACTCTGAATCTAATTACACCCACTGAAGAACCCGTTTTCCAATTTTTACGTGGAAATTAAGACATATCCAAACTAAAGAGTCCTGTTTTACGTTCCCGTGGGAATTTAGTATATATTTCTTCCTTCCAACACCCTTACACTTGTAGACCAAATTTCACGTTGGCATACTCAAAGAAAACGATTTTTCATACTAAATAATTAGTCCTGTAACCCCATTACCATGGGAATTTAGTTAATTCCTTTCTTCAATACCCTTTCATCCACTGAGGAACCTGTATACAAATTTCACGTCGATACACTCAAGGAAGTCGAGATTTCAATCTCACTAAAAGTCCCGTTATTTCAGTTCCCATAGGAATTTTGTAAATTACTTTCTTTCAACATTCCTACATTTACTGAGGAACCTGTACATCAAATTTCACGTCGAAACACTCAAGGATGTCGATTTTTCATTTTCACTAAAAAAGTCCCGTAATTCCCGTTCCCGTGGGAATTTTGTAAATTCCTTTCTTTCAACACTTTTTCATTCACTGAGGAACCTGTACACCAAGTTTCACGTCGATACACTCAATAAAGTCGATTTTTCATACTAACTAAAAAAATCCCGTAATTCCCGTTCCTGAGGGAATTTTGGGAAATCCTTTCTTAGCGGATGCCTACGCCATAACATCTACCTGCATGCCAAATTTCAGCTTAATCCGTCCAGTAGTTTGGGCTGTGCGTTGATAGATCACTATGTCAGTCAGTCAGTCAGTCAGTCAGTCACCTTTGAATTTTATAGTATAACTATATTCGATTTCTACGATACCTTTAAATAAATTTCGGTATACTTTGATGAAAGCAAATAAGTACTGCATACAAAATCTTCTAATCAGCTTTTAAAATGCTTCATGATAGGGTAGGGAGCGTAATAGAAATTGCATACAAATCGATTTGTTCACCTTATGAAATAAATTGATGTTTTGAAATAGCGACTTCTGGAAATGTTTCTTGAGATAGTAAGATGAGTCTTGTCTTGGGACTGTAAAGAAACTGCATATTGATAGCAAAGCAAATCTTTTAAATTAGTAAAATACTCAAGGATTTATTCTCAAAATTATGTAAAGAATAAAAAATATATACTTACCGTGAAATTATTGTTACTTTTTTTCTAAGTGAAATAAATAACTCGATTATTCCCTCAATAAAATAAATATTTATTCTTAAATGCAAGCTGGTCCCTTGTCACGTTGTTAATAAAAACATAAACGTTGGGTCCGGCTCTTGAGCTGGTGCCTCAGCCTAACCCTTTGGGAACTAAAAGGCTTGAAATTTGTTATGTTATGTTAAACATTATAAGTTGTAATGATAGTAATGATGTTACCTTTAAAAAATCGTGATTATAATAAATATTACAATTTTTTAGATTGTAGACGTAGTATGTAGCTGGTAACCTACATTGTAAACCTACGCCAGTAATCAAGCTGATTAAATTTAAACATACCTTTGCATATAAATAACATTGACAAATTGATGCTATTACATGTGCTAACATAAATAAGGGTCATCACATCACTTAAGCACGCACGCCTAATGTCATGTCACAAACCAATAAAGATACGACAATTTATTCACGAAACCGGAACTTACAGCACCTGCATTCAAAATTTAAAGTAAAAACATTATGTATTTTGTTTCAGGGCTCGCACCCGGACAGCCTGTACCGCGTGCAGGCGGGCTCGGCGGACGGCAAGGGTCGGCTGGCGCGAGCGGCGCGGCTGCTGCGCTGGCCGGCTGCTTTGCTGACCGTCTGCGTTGCCCTGGCACTGTTCGTCTACTTTTTGATGCCTGGTAAGTTTATTCGCTATTTAAACCAGCCTCGTACTACAAACAAAGTTGTCAATTAAAACAGTTATCAAATTTTCTATTGAATTAGTAGTGAAAACCCTCATAGTATAATTCATTTTTCGCGTGGATATGTTTCCATACCCATCCCATTTTTCACGTCCGACTCGCACTTGAACATTTACCTTCCTCTTAAATAATTTTATGTATTAAAAAGACTGCATACATAGGCCCATTCAGTAAGAGGCGATTCTGTTTTATATACTTTACTTTTGTAATAATGATGATGAATTATGACACAAAATTTTCATATATTCAAATTTCTGCTTTGCGAACAAAACAGTACATTATATATTAGAACCTTAAACACAATTAATATAATATATTATTTTTAATAACAGTATACATTTACTGTTAACAAATAAATAAATCAACAGCATTTTAAAAGTATTTCTACAGAACTAATTATCAGTGTTATGTCACGCTTGAATGCGCATCTAAGTATATATTTTATTACCCACATTAAACCAACCACAACACTGATGGTAGAGATTAAGTGCAACCTAATGAATGTGTGCCACTTTTTGTCCCATGTCGCATCTCGTGTCCTCATCTCAGTCTTTTTCTAAGGAGCTCCAACACTTCCTTTCCACACCTTTCACGAATTTCCCAGCCTATTGTTCACTTTTACTCTGCGATAACTAACCCTGCATTATCTTGTATCGAAAAATTTATCACTTGACTACCGTCATCATAGTATTAAACATTCTCTGGTTTACGAAGTTAATACTAGGAACCAATTCATCATCAACGTTTTGCTGTGTTAAAAGATCGCTCTACTTTCCGAACCAAAACGTTTTGCGTAGGCAGTGCAAAGCTGCTATTTCACTGATTAGGGGTTTCGTTAAATTTGTGGCAGCTTCCGACAAGACATGGATCATCTCGACCCGCCAATTATGTAACATGCATTGTGAAAATAAACCATAGCGTAACTTAACTTATTTTGTATAGGAAAGCGGTGACGGTGATGAAACTGGTACTACACCACTATTAAACATCAAATCAATGGACGTGTTAATGTCAAATTAATGCAAAGTCATGCCTGGGTAACTTTATTATAGGCATCGATTTAGAAGTGTTAAGAAAGTAATAAAACTTAATTTATTTCTATGTAATTTTATTCCGAAACACGTTCATCACGTAATAAATACCTTACTTAAAATATCAATTAGAGTGCAAGATCTTTTTAAATAACAAACACAATTGAACAATAAAAACATACCTATACATTTCTAGATAAAGTGTAATTAAATAACACAAATCACTAAATTACGAATTATATTCTTGAATCAAGGAAAATATAAGTGATGAGGCTAACTCGTTTGCAAGTCTTTTATTTAATAACGTGGAAGACCTCGTACTTTGTCACGATTTTGCATACTCACATAAAACTATATTAATTGTAGGACGTTCTCGTAGCCGTCTACGCTTAGCGTAGCTTATGCCGTCATAAGCGATATGATATATTTAATTGTTTCTTGAGACTTATGCCATACATTACTATGTATGTTTGTGATAATGACTTTAACCGTATATCCGGTAATAAGTACATTTGTTTACTTCATGACTTGCATTGCCAAATAACTGCAAGTTATCTGATATAAAATGATAATAATGGACAATAAATGGCGGTATTAAGATTAAGTGCCAATAAACCGAAATATTTCAATAGAGGTGTTTTATTTTTGGTGAAATTGAACACCAACATGAACGGAAGCTCACAAGCTATACTCGTAAACTGCTGGTGCCGTCTCAGCGACTGTATCCTTTCATATTTTTTATTTTGTATTCATTTCGAAACTTTTTATATCTTTATAAATTTCAACTGCTTTTGCCTCTCTCGAAGGGATCTTTTATTGCGATTGTTATACATTGTAGCTTTATCCACGATATCCGCCGTAATTCAAATTATTAATATTTCATTTATGAGGGCGAACTGTACAGCAATACTTGAGTCAATCGCGAAAAAAAATATTATATACCTAAACCATGGCCGATATCAAAAATGTGATAGACTAGAAAATAATTGACTTTAATTGACTGCTCCGTAGCTCAGTTGGCAGTGATGTGGACTGAGAAGCGAGTGCACCCGGGTTCGATTCCCGGGCGGGGCGAATATTGATATGATGAATATCGATGTTTGTTTCCGGTCTGGGTGTGATGTTCGTCTCTGTATGTGTTTCGGGCACCCTAGATACAGGTTCTTCCTAGTTAGGGGCTCTGAGTGTGATGTGTTATTATTTGTTATTATTATTATAATTCGTATCGTTGCTGTACCAACCAATATAAAAACAAAAAAAAGTGCGTGCGCATAAAATCTCGATCACGTCCAAATATCCAGATCCATCGAGATCGTGCACCTACCTACATTTATTCACATCTCTAAAGAATTCATATTTAAAGGAAAGCCGACAGCTATTGTTGACAGTAAAATAAGTAGGTATCTACCAACATATTCCGCAAGTATTGCACGAACCGCCCTCTGACCCCACTTTCTTTTGATTCCTTTTGAGATGAAAGTACCATGTCGCCAGTTCACGCTAAGCGATCATAATTTAATGTCTATTCTGCAGACATCAGATGTTGTCGACCCTCACAAAGAGCGTAATAAACTTAAAGCGTACGTGACGTGATGAAAAGTCAGTTATTAATTTGCAACGCCTGCAACAAAAGTTTTATGTAACTGGTGTTTCTTGCTATAAAGCGAAGCTTGTTGTTCCTATAATTACGCACTAAAGGATCCCGCTTAAGTCGATCGAAGAAGTATTTAAGTAATTTAATAATGTGAAAGAATACAAAAAGAGCGGAATAATTTTTTGATTCTCAGAAGGTGTTGTAGCCGCAACGCGCCAATAATGGCTCAATCTTTGCAAATTATTGTTAAGGAAAGTGAGGAGAGGTTCGCCCCTCATTCCGGCTTTCTTGCGTTTAATAAGACATAAATACTTATAGTAAAGTTAGTTGTAGGTACATTTTGAAAACAAAAATGAAAAACTAAAAAAAAAAAACAAATAGTTAAATCTATAATGGTTTTGATATCAAAAACAGGGTACCTAAGTTCTTTTTTTTTTAGATAATTATGTTTTATTTTATTTAAAAATTTTCATAGAAACTGGCTTGCGATGAACCAAGAAATACTAATTCTATTAATAAGTAAAACAACCTAAAATTAAATTAAATAGGGATTTCATTACTTATTAAATAAGTTTTAGAGAATATTAGAATCATACAATTCACAAAAACATGAAATCTAATAAAAAATGGGAATGTTAAGAGCCAGTTTACAGCGATGCTAGCGCCATTCGCAAAAAAAAAATATCTTCTAAACAAAGGCTAATAATATCAAAAATGTAGCTCAGTATGACACTAGATAATGTGGCCTAGTATTTTTAGGGCACTGTTGCTGGGCTTTTAAATTAAAGTCCAAAGAAAGCTACAAATTGTTGCTAAAAGTGGCTACTTTTAGCAACAATCTGTGTATTATTTTGTTCTTTTAAGTTAGGAATACTTTACTGTGCTCAAAAAATACAAAGCAAGATTATCTAGTGTCATACTGAGCCACATTTTTGATATTTGCCCTAGTTTAGAAGATATAATTTTTTTTCGAGAATGGCGCTAGCATCGCGGTAAACTGGCTCTTAATAGAAAAAAACCTGCGCTGACATTCGCGCTGGACAACCGTCTATGTCCGCTCAGGAATTTTCTATACATTTTTCAAACCAGCACCAACAAGCGCTTGTTACCAGCTTTTATTTCTGTTTATTAATGCATCGCCAGGAACTTTAGTTGTATTTAATAATATCGATTTTATTCTATTATTATTCAAACATCTTGTATAAATTATTTTAAATATGCCCGCCAAAGTGGCTAGGCTGTTATAAATACGAAAGAGGTATTATTAGCAGCGCTAATGTCTCCTTGTTACGAAACTCTGATCTTCTTAATTCGCCCATTAACAATTATGTTTATATGTTTATAAACATTGTATGTGTTATAATATTGATTGATAGCCTATAAGCAACCTTAGCCTGATTTTGTTTACTATGAATACAATCATCATCATCATCAGTTGTAAGTGGTCACTGTTGGACATAGGCCTTCGTCTGTTATTGCCAAAAGGACAAAAAAATCGGAGGGTTTGTCATAATAGTCACGATCGGCAGGCGGTTTGGCATTCACAATAGTGTGTTTGGCGTCCTCAAGATTTTCAACGAAAGACGTGCTACCCGTACTTCGGTTATTTCGTTATCCCGTTTTACACCAATTGGAGTCCATAAACCATCTCAAATAGGTTTTTGTCTTGTGATAATTTTTATTAACCTTTGCATCAAACCCCCTCTTGTGCCCCAAAGCTGATTGTAAAAAATACTAAACAACAAGTACAAATTATATCTGTGCTGATTATGAAATGGAGCATGGACGCCTTATTAAGATGTTTTGTCAATTTATGCGTCCGTTATAGTTTATATTTAAATAAAATTTTTATTATCGGTTGTGAAATATTAAAAAGGATTAGCCGCGATACAGCCTGGCTCTGGCGGAGGTGTGCTCGTGACATCTTGAACCCGGCTTTCACCGATTTTACCAGCGATGCTTCCTTTATTACGTCAGAGGTTGGCCGACCTTATAGTAGCCGCATCACGTCATTACTGTAGCACTGATCGCCAGATATAAGGTGTGCCTAATAACAATAATTCAACACCGCAAATGCAATTCTGAAGTTTCGAAGTTGCATTGAATTGCTAATCTTCTTCTGTATTAGATTTACAAATCTCTAGATGTGGCATATGGTAGAGCACAATTCAGATACAATTAAGAAACATTAATATTTCATGACCAAATTTCATCTACATCTAGTTTTGAATAAACATTTTCAAAATCATTGTCCAAATGTATTATTGCATACTTTTATAACTATAGAAAAGGTTCAAGATTGTCTGCCTTAGTCACCAATTAATCACTCTTCTTAAGTATCACATAAGCTCTATCTCAAGCGGTTTTGGTTGTTCACTGTCTATCATTCAATCATTCAGTTTTAGCTTTAAAGAGTTGTATGTATATTAATTGATAATGATGTATGCATTTTTAAAAAGTGGACTAAAAAAAATATCGTTACAATTAATAATTCAAAGCAACATTTACATTAGGAGATGTCTGTCTGGAAATTTATGGGCTTTTTAAATTCCGATGTGGATTATATATTTTATTACCAAAATTATGTAAATTAACTAATATATAATGTATCTATCGAGAGTTAGAGGATGTGATGATGTCAAAGGACAAGATTTGCACATTCTTTGATTCCGATTATTAAAATTTATATTAGAACACAATCATATTACGGATTATAGAAAGTTATTTTACAAAACAGATTCCAAAGTTGAAGTATGTTATAAATTATATATTTGAGACTGTCTAACTGTTTGGAACCCGAATCGAACTTATTTGTTTAGGTGTCTCTCTCTCTCATTAAGTAAACCTTAATATCTATAGTACTTAAAAATAAAACTTCAAAGAAAACCAATTGACATCTTAATTGAATGATTTCAGATACCCTGGATGTAGAGTCGGATGTCCTAAACGCGACCTACTGGGAAGCTAACACGGCGGGCGGGCACTTGCACCGCGTGAAAGTACCCGACAAGACAGACCAAACCGAAAAATCCACTGTTAACGACGCTGGGCAAACCCGATCACCAGCCCTAGGTAAAGAACTTTTAACCTTTTTTAGAAAACATGATCATCTTCATTTAAGTATGGTAACTGTACTGCACGGTTTAAAGAAAGTATGTCAAGCCCATTTTACTTAACTAACTCAATTGTGTAATTATGCTAAAGAGTATCTATTTTATGCACAATCTTTTTGTATACCTACACACATGGTTTGTTTGGAACACAAGCTTATTTGTGAAAGGGACTCTAAAGTGTCACCGTTACCGCTATTTATAGCTCTTGCACATAAATGTTGACCTGTGGAACTACCTGCTTAGTTAAACCCAAAGCACTGAAGACGTGTTTAAAGTAACGCAATCTTTACAGGTACAAAAACAACAGAAATAGATTTTTATGCCGTTAGTAACGATGACAGGACAGTGCACTCCATAGTTGACGTTATAAAGGAAACGGCAAAGAAGAATAGGAACTTACCAGTCCCGCCCGTTTTCCCCTCACACCTTGCACCTGAAGTACAATATGGAAATGAGAAGGCCGATGTTGATAATCTCAGAAACCCAAAACTACTGCAGGATAACTATGTACCAGACGACTCCACTGTAAAGCCCCATATTACCCACAAACCAGAAAAACCTTTGGCGATTTATTTTAAAGATGGCGTAGTGGTCAGTTCTACTGAAAACATAGTCAAAGCAAAAACGATCAATGACTTCAGCGGACACAAGGATAGAACACCTGGAGCTAAGGGCCCAGAGATTCAACGAAACTCATACTATTCCAATCAAAACAAATATCAAAACAACGAATACAGTGGTCGACCCGAATCTGGCAAAATCAATTTTACTTCAGGACATTCAATGTTGTTTGGGATATCGATTGAAGATGCTGAAAAATACAAGTCGACAACACAAAGCACAATTTACAATACCAAAGTGTCTCCCACACTCCCTGTGTGGCGGGAAGGTGACGACACCACGACAAAAAAGTATCCCATACAGTCTGCTGCTGACGGTAACTATTGCATTATAATTTCAAATATGGTTTCAAGCACATCACTCTCACTATATTTCCCATTGCTTTTTGCACGTAAAATGCACCGGTAGAATTTTCACTTTATCTAATAAGGATTCTTAAGAATTATCAGGCCTGAATTGACTAATAAACTTTCCTAATGTACCAGGTCAACCACAGTGCCGTTCGACTCGCCTGGAGGTCTGCCGTGGGGTGCTTCCCTATGACCTCGCGATGACGACATCTATCTTCTCAACGGGCGCTGATGCTGAAACTATTCTGACACAAGTGGAGTACATAGTTTCCAGCAACTGTAGTGATCGCGCACGGCATTTCATCTGCTCGCTTTTAGAGCCAGAGTGTAGCCCTCCGCCAAACACACCGAGGATGCCCTGCAAAAACCTTTGTAAAGGTGTGATGCTGATTATAAATATTTTTATAGTCGGGGAATATAAAAACGGGGAAGATCAGTTGGGATTTAGGGACTAACCAAAAACACTTAAACATTTTAGACCTTGTTTGGTTAGCTATACTTACCTTTTTTTCTATAAATCCTCAGACCATTGCTTAGGCAACTTTTCAAGCCAACAAATAATGTAAAATCAAATTCTGTGAATTCTTCAGCTGTACTCGATGATTGCGAAGGCCTGATCCCTCAAGAACTCATCCCCATGTTTGACTGCAAGCTGTACCCCGACAGCGAGTGTTCAAGTGCTCGCAGCCCCTGCTTTGCTCGTGAGATAGCGTGCGGCGACGGCTCATGCATTCCTAAAGAACAAGTCTGCGACGGAAGCTTCGACTGCCCAGCTGGAGAAGATGAGAGCCAGTGTGCTGCTTGCGCGAATAATGAATACAGGTAGCAAATAAAATATTTTGATTTAGCAAGACTAGATTAAGCTGTGGTTAATGATTAGCTCAGCATTTTTTGTAGAACCGTATTCCCTTTTATGAATGGTTATATGGTAGTATTTTTTTGAAAAGGTGCCGCATTGGAGGCTGCATCCAAAAGCGCTGGCTGTGTGACGGCTACGCCGACTGCACGGACGGTGAAGATGAGACTGAAGCGACCTGCGCTACTGCGGTTCCTCAGCCAAGAGTAGAACTAGGGGAAGAGCCTTCAGGCTCTGCTCCAGCACCTGCTGTTAGAAAGCCGAATAAACCACACAGATTTGAAAAGACCTATAACTCACATGGCGCAGGTAACGTGGCTATTACATTTTCTTAATTAGAATTGGTTACAGTAAAAATCATCCACCAGCAAAATAAACAACGTTTACTTCTGAACTAGCCTAGTGATTTTTTTATTGGATTTAGAAATTGGTAACTTTTTAGATTTCAGACTTTTATTTTCTTGCAGTTGATAGCGATAACAGCAAAGAACTCCTCATGACCAGTGACAGCAGCAATGCTCTGAAACGCAACTACACTCGGAGACCTTCGCCATCGCGGCTGACTCCCTACACGCGAACATCGCCCCGGCCTTCAGAAACAAAACCAATAGGGAACGGTGATCAAACCATTACTGTAGTCTATCCTACTGAAATAAACGTTAATACCAATACCAAGATGGTGGAATCTAACACTGATAAAGATACAGTCATTGATAAAGGTGAAAAAAATAAAGAACTGAATAATGTACAAAAACTGATTGCAAAAAAGCCGTCTAAAGAATACAGTAAGACTACTGAAGTCACAAAATCAGATGACGTAACCGCTTCTCCTTTAGATAAGAACATTGAAGAACTTGTGCGAGTTATCAATGCAGCGGATTCGAAAAAGGTAAACAAAAATATAGAAAACATAAGTACCTACTTAAGTTAAATAGGCCATAATTGTTTTTTGTTTTAAGCATAAAACCTTGTTTTTCTCCACTCAGGTTCTTGGAGACAGTTCATCCGAAGAACAGACAACGAAACCGTCAGCTAGAACCAGGCCAGTCTACTACGGCATCGGTTCATACAGCGCCCACGCGTCCCCATGCCCCAGCGGGGAGCTCCGCTGCGTCGACGGGAGATGCATAACGCTGTCCCAGCTCTGCGACGGAACCATCGACTGCTCGGACCATGCCGATGAAGATAACTGCTTCACGTGACCTGTTGATCGGCTTATGTTTTCTTAAGATGAAGCCCAGTTTTATTTTAGCGGTCTTTAGAAGATCAAATTTTAAAAAGAATTTTGGTAATCTAAAAACACTTTTCAATATTTTTTTATTAAAAATAATATGCATAAAACAAAAGGGCAACTACTTAAACAAATTTTGTAGTCTTTATTAAAAAATGTGACATGTACTTACTGCCACTTATCTTGTCTATTTGTTAATAAATATAAGTAAAAATTCTAAAAATATAGAAGTAATTAAAATAAGGTTACTGTAATTAAAAGCTGTGATAAAGGCAATGCACGATTGCGCCTGCGCATCGATTGTTTGATCAAACGCATGAGTCCGTCCCTAGGCTAAACTCGAATAATTGCGAAATATTTTTTACAAACAACTACATTTTATTTAATAAAAATTTAAGAATAAGTAAGTAAGGAACTCAATCATTTTTTGTAAATAATATATTATCTTACGTTATTTAAAAAGTTACTTTAGATATTTTTAATTAATTACTTTAGTGTTTTTTTATTGTTTATACAAAAGCTTCTTTAAAATTTACAGAATCTTAATGTTTATAATAGGTAAGAAGCAGATGAGTTATACTTACAAATAACTAATGATAGATAGAAGATCCTAAGGCCTAAACTAATAAAACACACGATTAAATATAAAAGGTAACTATGAGGTTACAATGTATGTACTATAAAATCATGTATAACAATCCAAAGTAATGGCATAATAAATTCACTAAAGGTTCTATCTGTATTTATTAATTCTTAATAATTAAAACCTTCCGAATTCCTCTTATTAGCAATTTGGAAAAAAAAAAAATATTCAGTAGTTAACGTTTACTGTAAAAAATTTTATTCAGTAATTTAGTATTTAAGATAATTTTTAAGTTTTTTTTACTATCAAATAAAAATACGAAGTATGCCATGATAATCTCTTGCCTTTTTCATTTGGGAAATGTCTAAAAATCAATGTTACATACGTAAATTACTAAAAATTTCTTTTTTACAAAAAAAGACCCGCCTTCAATGAACTAGTTAAAATAGGTACTAAAACCTTCTCCTGAATGTTACAAATACATTACTGAAAACCGCATCAAAATCGATTCAGCCAAACGCGAGATAATCGCGGACAAACAAACATACATACATACATACATACAGGTCAAACTGATAACCTCTTTTTTTGAAGTCGGTTAATTAATAGGTACCTACTCTATAATCAGACCTAAAAATTTGATACAATGCTCACTCCAGCGCTCCATTTAATTTATAAATATTGCTCCTACCTAACCTTGCCTTATAGGACGTGGGGAAAAAAGTTATCAACAGAAATATTAGATTATATAATCATCATCTCATCCAAAAGATGTCTAATGTTAGAAAAAGGCCACCCCCACAGATAGCCACAAAGACAGACATTTAGCGAGGGTTATCCATAATCGTCTTGCTTGACCGTAGCGTTTCCCCACCTCACTGTGCTTGACAGGCAAATTGACGATCACAGTATTCAAGTTTTTAAAAAAGGACGCAGCGCTGCTGCTGTTCGCTCTTCGGCTGTTCCCTTTAGTCACCCACCTTATACGACACACAGGTGTGAAGATGGGTTGGTGATATTCTATGCTGCCGCCAATGGCCAAAATAAACCATCTGTATATCTGCTAGTTTTTTTTCTTAGGCGTAATGTGTGCCTCACATCGTACACCTTTAATAGGTACTTCGGTACACCTCTTGTGTAACGAAATTTTCGTAGACATAAGACAATGCTCGAGTGATTTGGCTCCACTAAAGTAAATAATTCGCTTGTTTACCGCGATTGTCAGTGAGCAGTGAGATAATATGACAAAATATGACACGCTATTAGCAAAGCACGAGAATGGAAAAAGAGATTTCACGCAACATTTTCTCGTAGGAACTCTAGCGGCTCACTCACTAGCTCATTTTACTTTGCACTGCACATAGTATAGAGTTAAAGAAAACGATTCGATAGTTTTATGAGAATTCACCCCAGTCAATCGTTTGACTAAAGAGGTAGTAGAAAGTGATGAAGCTATAAGGCAAGCTTATAGTATAAAGCTATCACACGAAGCCATTCTTTGTTGACCAATAATCGTATACGCAATAAAACTAACTCAACAACCACAAGGTGGTGAACGATCTTCAGGTCTTCAGGTGGCGGTGCGGGAGGGAGCGCGGATTATTTTGACGATAGGTGGGGGTGGGGAGGGGGGAAGGAGGAAGGGTTATGTCCAGCAGTGGATGGCCTATCTATAATCATAAGGCAAGTAGCACCTGCTCAACCAAATGTTTTCAGAGGTAGGTACTTTCCTACTTATGGTTGGGTATACCTATGAGGAAACAGTAGCTTAGCCAAAAGAACCACTGCAGTAGTAGTATTTATTAGATATAGCATTATTCATAGACCTAATACCTTTATGACATAAAATTAAGAGCCAGTTTACAGCGATGCTAGCGCCATTCTCGAAAAAAAAACTTCTAAACTTGGCAAATATCAAAAATGTGGAAAAGATAATGTCCTAGTTACCTACCATAATTTTAAAATGATGACTCATTTTACAAAGATATCGTTTAGCAAAGCTTTTTTTGTTAATCACTCTGTCTGTACCCTACTATAAAGTGGAAAAGGTCATTGGACAATTAGCTCCTGAAGGTTACTTCGAGTTGTAAGTTTTTTATGTCGCTTTTCAACCATCTATACCAGATTAAGCCTCGCCTTTATCAAGGATCTTTTACACTTATTCAACCATGAGAAGGATCTTTTACAATTATTCAACCATGAGGATTATGTTGCTATTAGCTTTTTGGATTACAGACCGGCTGGCTGGACGAAGTGTCATCGACCGCGCGCGGTGCACTACCCACTGTAGAAAGCAGCGGTGAGTCACGCCACGCACATTCGTTCCGCGATCATGAATGACATCAACTTTGGAGAGCAGACCAGACTAGAAGGGCGTTTAATTATATTAGATTTTCTTGGATAGCTAACTACTTGCATAGTAAGTATATGATGTATTTAACTATGTATCTCAAAAAAATAGTGAGTAATTAAGGTTTACGGGTAAACATCAATCAATAGGTGTTGGTACACATATCTAATTTAGCCAGTATTTGAGGCTCAAAACTTGAATTCTGTGCTGTTTCATTAAAACTGTATAAAGATAAAAAAAGTTTAAACAAGGTAAGTATAACTTAACTTACCTATCTTATTACTAATACCTACCTAATATTATTTGCTTTTACATAATAAGGTATACCCATAGATTTAATTATACTGATATACCACAGAATAAGTAGTAGGTACAGTGGCGGACTATAGGAGGCTGTAAAAGATTTGTCTATGGTTTCGTCAGCCCTAGACTGTATTACCAAAGAACAAAAGCTATTTTGCAATACAGAAAAACCGGAAATGTTACGCCGAACGTTTCCGCCACTGTACCACTATTCATTCTTAAATACCATTATCACATACTTTGTTGATATATATCTGCCTACCTACTACTGTCCTAGTTAGAGCTTAGCAAATAATATGTAATTATACAAAGTTAGAATATTAATAGAATTACGATAAAAGGCCCTGAAAAGTATAGAACGTATACAATGTGAAGTGATATAAAGTACGAGCTTTCCCGGCTTACTTCGTTACGCCATAGAATATAAGATACTACAAAAGACTTGGCTCTATAAACTATGTTCTTTTGCCCGCCCAGAATGGCCGAATAAAAAACAAACAACAACAACAAACCACCTGCCAAAATATTTAAACAACGGAAAAAATATTACACCTTGGGTTACATTATTTGAGTTTAGGTAAGGATCCCTATTTTTTTTGAAAATCTAATATAGCCTATGACACTCGGGGTTAATGTAGCTTCCTACCAGTGAAAGAATTTTTCAAATCGGTTCAGTATTTCCGGAGCCTATTCGTTACAAACAAACAAACAAACAAACAAACAAACAAACAAATCTTTCCTCTTTATAATATTGGTATAGATAATATACAGGGTTACTGGTAAGTAGACGTGACCATTTCAGGAGGTGACTATTTAGGTCATTACATTACTTATAATATTAGCCCTAAGGTTCCCAGGTCAATAAACCCTACCGTTTCCGAGTTATTCAATTTTTTAGTTTTTTTTTTCATAATAATATCGTTGAGCTTGAGTTTTTTTATTAATTTAAGTTTAAGTAGCTAATTTAAAATATGTTCAAGCATTAGGAACATTAGGAACATTAGGATGTTTCCTAATCCCTAATAAATTATTTAAATATACAAAATTTTAATTTAGTAAGTAAGTAGTAGGTAGTAAAACTTAATTTAGCTACTTACATACTTAGTATAATACTAGAGGCTTCCCCGCAGTTTTTCCCGCGCAGATTTCTCATAACACAAAAATACCGTTTTTTCCCGTTCCCGTGGGAATTTCGGGAAATCCCTTCTTAGTGCTCACCTACACTCCCCAAGGAACCCACGTGCCAATTTTCAGCTTTCTACGCCCAGTAGCTTCGGCTCTGCGTTGTCTGTCAGTCAGTCAGTCAGTCAGTCAGTCAGTCAGTCAGTAACGGAAGAGTTTTATATATATTTATTATTTTATTATTTTATTATTTTTGACTTTCTTTGTGTATTTTAATTGTTTGTTAAACTTACAGTGGCAGCTGATGGCTAAAGGACAGGTTTCATATTAATTTATTTATATGTAAGTATTCGACTATTCGTATTAAACCTAAAACTAAAACCATGTTTATACTTACACCTTTTTTCTACAAAACAGGGCCTTTTACCCGGAAGCCGGAAGTGTACGTAAAATTGTGAAACTTGCAGTATCCGGTTCCGGGAAAGGGAAAATACTTTTTGATAAAGTTTCTTGGAGTAAAGTAGGTAATGTTAGTGCCGTCCACCGTCCTAGACCGCCACTGTAACTAAAATACCCCAACTAATGTTCTTTGCATTTTTCCAAAATATCTACTTACCTAATTTTAAAACCTTTTAATGAAAGTTTAAGGTAAATTATACTTACACGGTAATTTACATTCCTACGCCTTAAAATTAAATACTTACCTACCTTTAATTAGAGTATACAAACTCAGTTCCAGTAGGTAGTTAGGTACATATCTACCTAGTTTCAGAAATTTCTAGCATTACATTTTTGCGTTACCTACTTTAATTGACCTCATAATTAACAAGACCCGAAAAAACTTTTTTGGAAGATGGGAAGCCTCAGATTTGATAAGAGAATGCGCGAACTACACAATACTATATCATACAGTGTTTTTAGAAGTACTTACGTAGTGGCTGGCTGATGGTGATTCATTTCTCGGAATTGACCTTGCATGAGTCATTCGAAGGCAGAGTCGGGGATACCGCGCTTGTCTGCCGGCGCAGCTCACTAGAACCACACTTCGCTTATTGAATACAATTCATGAAAAATAAAATTACAAAGAGCAGTGTTTAAAAAAAAATGTGATACTAATTATCAAGTTTAATACTAAAACCTATAGAGGAAAACTATTTTTGTTGTGTAGGAATTTTTCTGTGTTGAAGTTACAGATCATGAAAACAACGATGACGTCATTTATACTGCTAAAGGTAATTAAGCTATTTATTGATCTTTTAACTATTCAAAAACTTATTTATTATTTTGAGTTTATTAATAAAACTGATTTTTAACATTGTAAAACACGATTTTCCGAAAAAATGTATTTAGTATTTCAATTGACTTAATCAGTCTCGCTCTGACATTTTGATATAAGCCGACTAAATTAAGTAACTATATGATCGTAAGCATGCATCTCTTTTTGACCTATGTAATTGAAATGTTTAGAAGCGAGATGGACCAACATTGTTTTGATTTGTAACTAACTATTGAATTTTGCCTCTTCATTTAAGTTAACTTGTTGAGTGATGACAGAAACAGATGTAAGTTTACAGAATTAGAAATTAATGAATTAAGAGTATTTCGCAAAAGAAATACTTATTAAAAGCTTTTTCTTACTCCCTTATAATGTTTTTATAAATGCAACAAATCGTGTTAATTTTAGAAAGTGGATGTTAGTCTCTTCAAGTTTTGTTGTTCTACTTCCTTCTTTGCATGAGAAAGAAACTTGTTTTCTAAACAAGTTTTTCAATATTATTTTCAGACAAACTCATTTTTAGTGAGGATGAACAGAGAGGATAACGTAAACTGGTTCCATGGAAAAATATCACGAGAAGCAGCTGAGAAGCTGTTAAAGGAAGGTAATAAAATATTACATCAGTTTCCTTTGTCATTGTTATCCTAATTCTAGGATATTAACCTGTAATAATGATTTACAGAAGGAGAGGATGGTGTATTCTTAGTGCGTGAAAGCAACACATCGCCTGGAGACTATGTTCTTTCTGTTTTACATCAGGTTAGTTCTGCTACTGTTCAAAAACAAACATAACCTTCAAGTAACATCAACTTTCAAATGAATAATGAACATATAATCCAAAATAAAATTAAAAAGTTTATTGTACTGGATAAACCTCCATAACTATTCTAATATTATTCACGAAAGTCCGCTAATAGGCAAAGCCTGCAAATAGTTAAAGGATTCTAAAAAATAACAAATTTTAGTTTTAAATGACACTGCCAATTTAGACTGTATATCTATTTACTATACAATTAACCATGGTAGTAGACCTCCAGTAAAGCTATTACAAACCTGATGTATCTTTATGAATAATATGGTAATCGTTTTAGGATGAAGTAGTCCACTATCAGATTCGAAGGCATGGTGAAGATGCATTCTTCTCAATAGAAGAGCACACCACAGTGCATGGTTTGGATATGTTGATACAGCATTATCGGGGTGACTCCAATGGACTTGTTACACGTCTGACCTTTGTATGCAAGGGACAGCCACCTCCACATGAATCTCGCACTCAGGGGACAACCAATCTCTTGCACAGGTATGTTTTGTCTATTTTATCTTTAGGTTACATCTCATATGTTATGGTAATAGAAAATTGTGCATAGAGTATATTGGGTCATTTATTAACCAACTTCAAAAAAGGATGTTATCAGTTTGACCTGTATGTATGGATGTATGTTGGTCCGCAATTATCTCGCGTTTGGCTGAACTGTTAGGCTATTGCCGTTTACAATGAAAATAAGAATGAGAAACCTTTTTACATGTGTTAAGTAAGTTTAAGTATACATTGCGGGTTTACAGCTGAATCTCTTGTTTAGACAAAATGATTCACCTATATACCCGCAATGTGTACTTATCACATGTCAAAATGATTCACATTCTCATTTTCATTTTGAACGGCAATAGATCTTGATGCAGTTTTCAGATAAGAATTTGTTACATTCAGGAGAAGGTTTTAGTTCCTATTTTAACCGACTTCTAAAAAGTGCTCAGTTGATGTATGTGTCAGTTTATTGAAGGCGGGAAGGCGGTTCCTTTTTTTGTAAAAAAGAAATTATTTAACTACCTATATCTCAATGGATATTCATTTCCGGATATCAGTCATATTGATATTTTTATGTTTTATTTAACACAAACAAACAAACAAATCTTTCCTCTTTATAATATTAGTATAGATGATAATAGGAATACTCCTATAATGTTATGTTATGTTTGACAGGAATCTGTAAAGGTGTAAAGTCAAAATTAACACTGAATTTTTCCAATTTTGGGAAAATATAGGTTACAATAAATTTCTACCAAAATATTTAGTATTGGGAATATTTATTAATTTTAAAAATTTGCCCATATTAATAATGATTATGGTTTAATATTAACTTAATCAAAAAAATAACTTATGTCCCTTTTTTTTCATTGTATTGTATTATTCTTGGACAATATTCTGTTTAAAAAAGGTAAAAGAAGTGAGTAGCCCTCCTCTTTATTTAATACAGTACACATGTGATGTTTTACTAAATTAATATCCTTGAAGAGGGAAGTACCAACAAATTGGCCTTAATTCCCCTAGGCAATTGTCCAATGTTATGAAACACTTGAGTGTTTCCTTTTCTTTACTCTGTAAAGCACAATATCATCAGCTATCTTCTTGTTATTTGTGCAATATGTGTAGCTTGAATCCTTTATTATAATAGGATATTTAGGAGTAAATAAGAGTGAAAAAGCTTTTGCAAGTTTGCCACCTTTTTATTTTTCTTAGACAATTATTTAGACTTGAATGTTTCATACCTATTATTTTATGTTCAAAGACATCATCTTTATTTGTCTTTCAACAATTTATTTAATTGTTTATACATTTAGTAAGTTAATAAAAAAAAACAATGGATCAAGTATAAATGCATTATGTGTAAAGTTAGATTTTCGTTGTAACGATAGTAATGCGTTTCAGTATTAAAGGGTTATTGATCCAGTTAACAGTGATTTGATCCTGTCATTGTATAATAGACATGCTAAAGGATCTCCAATCATCACTGTATTGCTGATTTCCTGTGGTGCTACATTGTTCTGTCTCTTTTTGTATAATCCGGTACTTGACAAAACATTTTATATCTTCAGTTATTAAATGATTCATTTCTTAAAATTTCATTTCATAAACTCGGCTAAACGTGGGTCCGGCTCTCAAGCCGGTGCCTCTGCCTAACCCTCCGGGGAATAAAAGGCGTGATATTATGTATGTATGTCTTAAAATTTTGCTCTATGCTCAATGCGCTTTTCATTTAGATAAGACACAAAATAACCGATATTCAGACATTATTAAACTGAAAATTGGACAGAGCGAACTGTAAAGTGATGTGACTTCGTGCAGTACAATAAAACTCATACAATGCTAACTTTTAACATTAATCCATAGAATTTCTAAATTATTTCATAAAGAAAACTTATATTCAAATTTGATTTGTTAAATCTTACTTAATATAATCTTAATCAATGATTTTAAAAGGGTGGGTGTACTGAACAGTTAATAGTTTTACACTAATAGTGCGATGAGATACGATGACAAAAACATCTTGCTTGTTAATAGTGTTTAGTACTTAGCACACTATGATATAAGAGTTAAGTAATTTAGCACGACCATGCGAAAATGACTAATAAAACAAATATTAACTATGTTAGCTTTGACCTTGTCATGAGGGATAACAAGCAAATTAAATACAGTTAAAATAAAAATAATGCTGCTCTTTATTTCTGCGTAGTTTATTGTGTCTGCAAACTTATTTTATTGATGTAGACAACATGAATACTAAACTTGTTATTACGTATATTAATGTCGCATTACTCATACTTGGGCTGTTTGGGAAAAAATAATAAAATAGGTACTTATAGCATCAGTTAGTAAGATACATCTGTGTTTGGCGACCTGAGTCACCGCGGCATTGTTTACAATTGTGATTCATTAAGACGCTGTGCACTGGAATTTATTATGAGTGGAAAATGTTGTTTATCATGTTACACAACAAACATTTAACTATAACATTACTGATCTTGTTTGCTACGCAACATACATTAACTAAGTGGGTACAGGGTACCTATACTTACTTGTTAAGAGATACCTAATTAATTTGGATTAAAATATGATTACTACTACTAATACTGGCTTTATATAATTACTTTTACGAATTAAATCGTGTGTCAATTTGAATTATATTAACTTGACACACTATACAGTTATTTTACCTTTACTTTAACTACAATAATCATACAGTCAATTTACACAGAAAAAATATAGTTTTTTTCTTAGAATTAGGTACTTAGTGTGTGCCTGCCCGCAACCCTCAACTTCTGCTCTTTTTTATGATTAAAAAAAACCAGCACTGCACAAGAGCCCCTTTAGGTCACTAAGGGACTGGAACAATAAGAAATACTAATCTACATCATCCTTCTTTGACTTCTCCTTCTTTGGTTCGATTCCCTGCGGGGCGAACATTGTTATAATGAATATCGATGTTGGTTTTCCGCTCTGGGTGTATTGTTCGTCTCTGAATATGTTTTGGGCACCCTTGATAAAGGTTTTCCCTAGTGAAGGGCTCTGAGTGTGATGCGTTATTATTCTCCTCAGAGCAACAGAAGCAGGCGACCTAAACGTGGTTTCAAAACTGCTAGAGTGCGGATACCGCAGCCGCGACGCCAAGAATCAAGATGGCCAGACCGCGGTGCACATCGCCGCGCGAGCCGGCCGAGACGCCATACTTGAGAAGCTTATAGACAGTGGCGCCACCGTCAACGTGCGAGATTCGTTTGGTTATACCCCTTTACATGTAAGTGATTAGATTTAAATATAGACAGAATACGCTATGCTTAAAAACAAACAATTATAGGCTGTATCTGATGCAAAATTTTGTTAGTATAAAAGTCAGTAACGACACATGATCAAAACTAGAGTAAATACAGAATGCATGATACTAGAGGTCACCATAGACTGCTATGGACTTGTACAGTCACGGACTAGGAGGCCGTAACAGATTTGTCTATGGTTTCGTCAGCCCTAGACTGTATTACCAAAGAACAAGAACTATTTTGCAATACAGAAAAACCGGAAGTGTTACGCCGATCGTGTCCGCCACTGTACTCAACGTAAGAACTTGTCTCTTTGGTGGTTTCTCCTTCCAAATCGTGGCTAATAATGAAGATTTGAAGTGTCTTTCCGATTTTTTTCTTTTCCATAATTAGTTTGTATTTTCGATCCCGTTGACCCCTTTAGCGCCTCGTATTATAGGCATGGGGTTACTACGACCTATTCTTACGCAGGGTCGGTCCATCAGTTGTGTAATTTATCTATGGAACATCCCTAGTACAGTATGTAAATGTCCCTACAGTACACATGCCAGAACAACCTGGCGGCGACGACGCGGCTGCTGGTGGAGCGCGGGCGCGCCAACTACCAGATGCGGCACGCGCCCTCCGGCAAGGTGCCGCTGCACGACGCCGCGCAGAGGGGGCACCTGGACTGCGTCAAGGTGCGCCAAGCCCTCCCCCTAACAGCCTCTCAATTGCAACGACTCAAGACTACTTCTTATAACGGATCAGAGCCGCTTACTAGGAAAAAACCTGTATCTAGGGTGTCCGAAACATATACAGAAACGAGCATAACACCCAAACCGGAAACAAACATCTAATTCATCATAACAATGTTCGCCCCGCCGGGAATCTAGATACATGCTATATTTGTGACTTGTAGCACATCTGTGCTGCCTTCATAGGTCCAAAGGGCGAAAGCGCTACTCGAGACAGAGACAACATCATCGTCAGTTTCGTTCGATCGTCAGAGCAAAGTGTTTCGCTCCGGTTTCGGCGAATCGGCGAAACTCTGCTCTGACGTTGTTCGTAGCTTTATCTATGCAAATGTTTTAACGCGTATACTGCAGCGCAGATGAGCTGAGCGTTTACATAGAAATAGCTATGTCGGACCGGCGTCAGCACTATTTGCAGCCTAACTCTATTCGCAAATGCTCACAATTCGCACGTTAACTACTTAATGTATCGTCCATTTTATAAAGCTTTATTAAATAGTATATGATGTTCCTAATAATAAACAGGTATTATTGGAGCTGAGGGCGCCGGCGAATCCCCGCACGATAGCCCAAGACACGCCCGCGCTACTTGCCAAGCATTATGGACACATGGAGTGCTATGAGCTACTTAGTGAGTTCTTTTATTATTATAATTATATGAGCCTTCAAATAAAAAGACGTAAAGACAAGAGTTTATTTACACTGAATCTATCGGAGCCAGGAAACTAACATCGATAAGCGTTATAGGTAGTATAAAAACACATAGAAGATACGAAGAACTAGGCTTATCAATATGTCTAAATATTTGGTTTTTGGCGCTGTCATTCTTTTTTTTTAGGTAATAAGCGAGATTAAATTAAATTAGCTAAAATTGGCTATAGAATAACGGGCATGATATGATGCACCTGGCCAGAAATAAAGACGAAAGGTATACGACAGCGGTAAAGTTGCGTGGCGTGCTAGAGACCTATGTGTAGCAGTTGGCTCTTAAAGGGTGATGACGTTGATGATTAGACTCAAATCTAACTAATAAAACAAGCTAACTTAAATATTTCCTTTGCACAGAGAACTACAAGCCGGAACCGCCGCGCACGTCAAAGAGCGAATGGTACCACGGCACCCTGAACCGTGACGAAGCTGTGAAGACCCTCGAGCAGTACTGCCGCGCCGCGCAGCTGCGGGACAAGGCGGCGGACGGCGTGTTCTTAGTCCGCTACAGCGAGCGGCATACTGGCGCCTACGTGCTCACCACGCTGTGCGAAAACACGCCTTACAACTATATTATTAGGAAAGAGGTTCGTTTGAACTTTGCGAGAGCTGGTTGCTTGATAGCGACCACATTGTTTCTAATAATCTCCAGATCTGGAATCTTCAGAAAGGAATTTCACTTTCTTTCGATTTTCAATTCAATCGGCCATTTTGGCAGACACTAATAACGTGACGTCACGCGATTATTGTTTTTATGTTGGTTCAGAAACCTCTTGAAACAAGAATCCCATAACCTTTACAAATTTTTCTGGGATTTATGCCTTCCCCTTTATTCAACCTAATTTGTGAACTTGACAATGGCAAATACACCACTAAAGTGAAGTCTTTACATTAAATAATTAATAAATTAATGACGTCACGCCTCTGTAAATTAAACTTGACTTAGTTCTGTTTTGACCATTACCGTGCGCAAATAAAAAAAGTAAACTTTGATGGCGCGATGTAGAAATAAGTTCGTTCAATCTCCGTTTTAATAGAAAGAATATTCACAAACGATCACAAACACCGATATTAATCATAGAAATGTTTGCATGGCAAAAAGGCTCATACTCACCACTAGCCTCGACTCACCAGGGTCCATGGCTGTTCATAGACGACGGCCCGTACCTGGAGTCGCTGGAGCGGCTCATCGAGCACTACGGCAGCGTGCCGGACGGGCTGCCCACGCGGCTCGCCGCGCCCGTGCCGCCCCGGCCCAAGCCGCCGCTGCCGGAGGTTTGTTTGCTTTTATATTGCAGTTAAGTGTTCTAGCTTGATTTTTGAGGTTGCGCTCAGTCTACCTTCAGTTCAATCCAGATCTACCACCACTTCAACAGGCTTTTTTTTTCACATAGACCACTCAAAGGTTTCGATTGCATTTCCTTGCAGGTATTTTTTCGTACATATTACCAAAACTAAGATTATTATTGTCACGTCAACATAGACTGGAAGAATGGACCACTTGGGAAACTGTTGGCCCAGATTGATAGCACTATCTACTATTTATAAACTACGAGCTTTCCCGGCTTACTTCGTTACGGCATAGAATATAAGATACTACAAAAGACTTGGCTCCAAAGACTATGTTCTTTTGACTGCCCAGAATGGCCGAATAAAAAACAAATCACAACAACAAACCACCTGTCAAAATATGTAAACAACGGAAAAAATATTGCACCTTGGGTTACATTATTTGAGTTTAGGTAAGGATCCCTAATTTTTTTTGAAAATCTAATATAGCCTATGACACTCGGGGGTAGTGTAGCTTCCTACCAGTGAAATAATTTTTCAAATCGGTTCAGTATTTCCGGAGCCTATTCGTTACAAACAAACAAATCTTTACTCTTTATAATATTCGTATAGATATACTATGTATAAATGAATAGCAGTTCGTTAGTCTCGCTAAAACTCGAGAACGGCCGGGCCGATTTAGCTGGCGATGGTTTTAAAATGTTTGTACTAGGCCAGGGAAAGCAAAAATTGCACACCTAATTGTGGTACATTTTCAGTTTTCAACAATGCCGCGCACTAAGAAGCCGTCACCTAGCCGCGCCGCCATGAACCAGACGCTATCCCTGGTCAAGCACGACATCCTCAACGACAGCAAGGAGCCGCGGAGCCCCTCCCCCTCCGCCTCCGCCTCCCCCTCCCCCTCCGCCTTCGACCTCCTCACGAGGAATCTCTCCTTCTCGTCAGATTTCAGTATGAACGACAGCGCCAACAATAATGACGAGGACACGTACAAAGTGCCGGCCAATAACGCGGCCGTGGTCAGCCTGGCGGAGAATTATAATGAGATTTCTATCAATTCTGATGGACAGCTGTCTACTTTACAAGGAGGTTAGTGGTTGTTCGTTTACCTGTAGTAATTTATGGATTTTTTTTTATAGGTTTACCATATATTCGCAATAATAAGCTATTTGTCAGATTTTTATTTACATTGCAAACTTAATTCCGCATTCATTACGTTTACTGGTTCTAACTTACGTTTTTAACTTTAACTCTATTTAAATACTCACGAGCCTCTTACTAGGTAGAACTTGTATCTAGGCAGTCCAAAATACATACCGAAACCAGAAACTAACACACCCAGACTCAGAAAAAGAACTCCGATATATTCATAAAAGTGGCTGTAAGAATTCTCCATATCACTTACAGAACTATCTCGCAATTAAACCTCAAAAATTATTCCAGAGTGTATACCGATGAGCGAACTAACCCTGGGCCAAGTCCTAGGCGAGGGAGAGTTCGGGTCCGTACTGCAAGCCACATACTGCCCGGCGGGAGGGGAGCCTCAGCCCGTGGCCGTCAAGACACTACACGTCCAGCACACGGAGGCCAACAAGGAGGAGTTCCTGCGAGAGGCCCGGCTGATGATGTCGCTGCGGCATCGCTGCATCGTGAGGCTGATTGGGGTGTCGCTGGTGAGTGTTCTGTTCATATCGTTTTCGTCTCAACAAGCTTATAAGTCAAAATAAATGTGTTTTAAAAAAACCTATTCGCGTCGGATGAAATTTCAAGTAAAGAATACAACGTGGGTGTAAAGCTATTCCGCTTCGGGTGCTGTTACAACCCACATCATAATGTATGTGGGTTTTCACGCATATATAATGTGGGGTTTTACGGGTGTACAACGAGATTTTCACTTGCAAGGTAAGAACAAGTTCTTGTTATAAATTCTACTATTGTTAGGGCGCAGTCTTGCCTTGCAAGTGAAAACCCAGTTGAATTTGCACACTAGTTCTATTGGTTTTCACGCACAAGCTGCTGTCAGACAGGGTATCGGACATTTCTCGCGGACGTTTTCTTGCAGGTGTATTCGCGGCCTTTTACCAAGAAACTGGCTAATTTACAAATTTAAACTATGAACATGAGATCACATGCAGCTTTGCAACGGTGTCTTGAAAGGGAACCATTTTTATTTTTAGCTGAAAACCCTAAAAAAAAGTTTCTTGTAAAGAAACAGATCATGAATTTGTTCATTTTTTATTTTGACTAGCTTTGGGCTTAAATGGTGTTTTATTTAGAAAGAAAGTGAACAAAAATTATTAAGTCCACATACAAAGAGGCGCCCCCATTATATTCTAGACATCTGTACCTATAGCCTGTAGATAACACTCATTCACTCAAACTCATTGTCCGCAGGGCCCGCCACTAGCCATGGTACAAGAGCTAGTGCCACTAGGCTCTCTGCTCGCGCTACTGACGCGGCCGGGCGCCGCCGTGTCGGGCCACGAGCGCCGCCTGTGGGCCTGCCAGGTCGCCTGGGGCATGCGCTACTTGGAGCGACGCCGCTTCGTTCATAGAGACCTCGCTGCCAGGAACATACTGCTCGCCAACAGGTCAGCTCTCTCTCTCTCTCTATATACTGGGTGTTTCTGGCAAGGCGGTAATAAATCAAAGGAGAGATTCTGCTCACCATAACTAACAACTTTCCCAAAGCAACATGGGTCGAAATCTCAAAAAAAATAATAGCTGTTCCATACATTGGTTCGATCAGCTGACGGGGTCAATGTACGGGACGGCTGATTTTTGTTTTGAGATTTCGACCCATGTTGCTTTGGGAAAGTTGTTAGGTATGGTGAGCAGAATCCCTCCTTTGATTTATTACCGCCTTGTCAGAAACACCCTGTATATATACATACTGGTGTTTTTAACCCTCGACGAAAAAAACAGAGGGGTCAAGGGGTGTTATAAGTTTAACCTGTCTAATTTAATCTGTCTGTGGCATCGTAGAGCCCAAACGGGTGAACCGATTTTAATTTAGTTTTTTTTTTTTTAGCCTGAGTGTTCTTAGCCATGTTTCATGAAAATCTATTTCTGACTAGGCAGTTTTAAATCAGCAGACAGGTTCGGCTTAAAATACCTAACAATTTTCTCTAAAGAGGTAACATTAGTCTAAATCTCAAAACTCTCTCTCTATACCTACATGATGCAGGATGTATCTGACGAGACGGTAAAAAAACTTTAAGAAGGGATTCAGCTCAAAAAAAATCTGTATAACATTAATCGAAATCTCGGAAAAACAAAGCTCTCGTTGATTTCTTATACCTACCCCGTCAGCTGATCAGACATGAAGTTCACTTTAATAATCCAATAAAATCCACCCAACAGACACCAAGCAAAGATAAGCGACTTCGGTCTATCGCGCGACCTGTCGGCCGACCGGTCGTACTACAAGGCGAGCCGCGGCGGCAAGTGGCCGATCAAGTGGTACGCGCCAGAGAGCTACAACTACGGGAACTTCTCGCACGCCAGTGATGTGTGGAGCTACGGCGTCACGCTGTGGGAGATGTTCTCTGGAGGCCGACAGCCCTACGGCGACCTGCGGGGCATTGAGGTGAACAGACTTATATTATACGAGCCGTCCCGGCTTACTTCGTTATTCGTCGAATATTAAGATACTACAAAAGTCTTAGCTCTATAGACTATGTTCTTTTGACTGCCCAGAAGGGCGAATAAAAAACAAACAACAACAACAAAGCACTTGTCAAAATAATGTAAACAACGGAAAAAATATTGCAACTTGGGTTTAATTATTTGAGTTTAAGTAAGGATCCCTAATTATTTTGAAAATCTTATTTAGCCAATGTCACTCGGGGAAAGTGTAGCTTCCTACCAGTGAAATAATTTTTCAAATCGGTTCAGTATTTCCGGAGCCTATTCGTTACAAACAAACAAACAAATCTTTCCTTTTTATAATATTGGTATAGATAACTAGTCGACCCGGCGGACTACGTAGTCTACGTACCGCCCTGCGTTCTGAATTTTTGAGAATGTCAGTTGGGGATAATGTATCTTCCCAACAGTATATGATTTTTTGAAATCTGTTCTGTACTTTCGGAGCCTATTCAATGCAAACAAACAAACACACAATCAAATCTTTCCTCTTTTTAAATTGATATATATAACAGCGGGGATTGAGGGAGATCGAGGTGATCACTCTTCTAATATCATATACCTACGGGACCGTGCGGGATCCAGTTGATCACTCTACTAATATGTAGGCGCAGCTTCGTCAGCGTATTTTCCCTTGAAACATAAAATTCTTAATTTTCCCGTGGGAATTTCGGGATAAAAATTAGCACATGTCCTTTCTCAGGCTCTAGACTATCCCTATACCAAATTTCATTCAAATCGGTTCAGTAGTTTTCTCGTGAAAGCGAGACAGACAGACAGTTTTTTTCGCATTTATAATATTATTAAGTATGGATAAAAGTCTTGGATATGAAAAAAAATATACAGATTTCGTTTAATTTTACCGCCGTCGGCATACACATTTAAGTTTTGTTGAGCCGACAAACTAAAGTGACCCATTATCTAAACTTCCCAACAAAAAATAAAGCTACTATTTTACAATTCAAGATCTCATTAGCTTTTTTACTTAGTGTCAATGAACTCTTTATTTGAACTCATTTCGAGTCATTGATACAATATTTTAAACTGCTTTATAATAAAGCGCCATCTAATTTTAGCAGGGTCTATATAACATCTAGGTCCCATCGACTTTTAGCTTGGTCATCACTGTATGAAGAGTTTTTTTATTTTTATTTCCAAATACCTGGAGTTTTAATACAGATACCCATATATATCATAGATAGATTCTAACAAGAAATTCCCTTCCAGGTAATCCAACTAATAGAGAACGGTCAACGGCTAGAACGCCCCAAGGACTGCCCCGACGAGATCTACCAAGTGATGCTGAACTGCTGGTCGTACAGCCCAGCTGCAAGACCCACCTTCTCCGCTCTCGTCGACGTCTTCTCTCAACACCCGGACTACGTCAATATTAGCGAGCTTGCAGCCGAGGCTGAGGAAAACAAACCTTAACTGGTAGGAGTAACGTCTAATATCAATTGGCAGACGCTCTACTGCTTGAGCCCTCTCTTTGTTGTGTTCGTCTTCGTTCGTTCGTTGCAGAGGATAACAAACCTTAACGGGTTGGAATAACCAGCTATTATTAATTGAGATGGTCTAAGATTGTCTGTATTTTTGCGAACGTTGTGCCTTACCTTTGGCTTGAGAAGGAAGCTTATGTAAACCAATCTTTAACGGGTTGGAATAAGGTCTTTTGTCGATCATTTATAAAACACTGGAAAGAAATAAATGAATGCCGCCTGTCATTTGTCCAAACTACTTGATACAGCGAGCTAAGCGTCTTAGCTGAGGACAAGAAGGCATAATTAATGAATTTAAGGTATATTTTAGTTCGACAAGAACATGGTTTTCTAACGGAGATTGGGTAGTGTAAGAATTTGATATAATATAGCAGATAATACATGTATTATGTGAGGGACGTCGCTCACAATTGCAATGAAAATACTTTTGCTAATAACTTCCAAAAAACATAGCCTTTATTGAAGACATATTTCTGTTATTCTGGTTATATATTAAGGTATGTATTTAATGTACATCTTAAGGTGTCTAGGACCTGTATTTGTAAAAAGTTTATTTTTTAGCAAATTTTATCTCTACACGAATTCAGTACCAATCCATACTTTAAATAAGTTAAAATAATAAACTCTGAATATTTATAAGTAAGTTGTTTTTAGTAAAATCAAGATCTGATACTCTGATAAAGTGTTTACAAAATTATAATTCTTACATTGCAGTTAGTTAGGCTAAGGAAATAATTGTTTGTTGTATGGACATACGATTTTTCTGTATCGTAAACTTTGACATACATTTTTTATTATTTTGATTGATCAGTTCCTTTTGTATTGTAGACCTAGGTAAGGAATTTTTAATCATTTATTTTTATACAAATCAATTGACATTCCTGTTTTATTTATTGTAAAGTATTACAAAATGTAGAGAAATATATTTTATAATGATATATGTATTGCCAAACAAACATGAAATTGCCATAGGGATGCCATTTGCCTTACGGTTGTGTTTATCATTATTATGTACAAAAAACATTATTATGGTTACCCATTAAAACTCGTTAGTTCGTAAAGAATTTATATTTAAATTCTGCTAATAAGTCTGACTTAGAAGGTGTGTATTGCATTTTAGGTGCCTACCTAATTTTATGACAAACATTGTATCAATATCTAAGAAACAAATGTGATAAAAGTATTTATAAAAAAAATTATAGCTACCTACCTAATAAAAAATTTATTTGCATATAAAATATTTTTTAATTTTATTACAGAAATCCTCCTATACGAAGCTACTAAGATATTTTTTACACGGCCATATTCGATTAGGTGTAAAAAATCGAAGATTATCATAGTGCGTTACTACTAAGTCTGCGCGCGGTCAAAATATGAACTAATTAGAAATCTCATGAAATTTCTGTCAGTCAAATAGCAATTTGTTTTGAATAACGGGTGAAGAACGTCAAGTACGTATACAGTGGCTCCCCCAGTGGCGCGCACACTTAGCTGGCGCGTACTTCTTCCATGTCCTTTATCACATAACAATCCTACATTCTTGATATGGCGGCGGCGGTGTTTCCGAGCGCTCTCTATTTAACCGCTCCAGCTCTAGCGGCACCGACTGCTCTAAGCCTGGCAAACCGTACACTGGGAAGGGCGGACTCCTGTCTGGCAACGAAAGATGCCTTCGAAAAGTTGGTGGGGTTTCTAAGTCCGGGTTGATAACGGTAGACCAAAGTAAATTGGTGTGCATGTCTCCGTCGCGGCGCGCTCGCCTGCGCTCCCGACGCGTTTGCGGTCGACTGCACTTCAGAAATCCGCAATTACACAAATTTCTTAACCAGATGTACGTTCCTACTATACCAATTGCTAGCCCCAACTCAACGCCGATTATGAAAGCTTGGAAAGAAGGAAACTCTTGATCAAACTTTTCGAAGGGCGTCTTTGTTTTATGAGTAACCGGTACCGTGTCGTTTACTGTCCTTGTGATATTCCAGACTTTGCTAATATCAACGTCGTGTCTTTCTTCTGTGACAGCGGAGATCATTTTCTCCGACATTTTTGGCAGTTTCTTCCTACATTGCCTCTCGTATGTAATACCGTGTGATGAAATCCACGATTCTAGAGATATAAAATCAGTGTCGCAATTCCAATACTCGCTCTGCAATTCTATTCTTTGAAGCTTCCGCATTGGTTTCAGAATATCTGTTCTAAGTGATATCATGTAGTTTTCACTCAAGTCTATCTTTTTTATATTAGGTAGTCTAGTGAACATTCTATCTGGGAGCGATTTCATTCGGCAATTACTCAAATTGAGGATCTGAAAACAAGAATAAAACGTATACAGGTTTACTTACATATACTCTTATTTCGAACAAGGAAAATCGCAAAACAAATAATAATCTTGATAATATAATTTACCTGTAACTTGGTATGCATAAGAAATGGCTCATTCTTGAGTGATTCAAACAGGTTTCCGGACAGATCTAGCGAGTCGAGCTGAGGCGTGTCCCAGAACAAGTCGGAAGGCACGTAGCGCAGCCGGTTGCCGCTCAGGTCCAGGTTGCCCAGGCGGTCCAGGCCGGAGAACGCGTGCAGACCAATCCAGAAGATGTGATTGTATGATAGATTCAATATTGTTATTGATGTGTAACCTGCTTCCTGAAATATAGAGAAGTTTTAAATATTAATACATCGTTGCACATAAGAGTGCATTTTGATGCAAACATTTGTAAATAAAGTCAACCAATAGTTATAAATAAATCATACCAATATAGTAATACTTATTGATTTTGAAATAGGCAACCTTATCTATGACTAAGATTTCTTCTATTGAGGAAATTCACAGTGTGTTCATTATTTTGAACTAGCTGTACCCCGCAGTCTTACCCACGGTTTATTACCGCAATAAAATGTAGCCTATGTGTTAATCCAGGGTATCAGCTAACTCCTTACCGAATTTCATTGAAATAGCTCCAGCCGTTTAGACTTGAAGAAGTAACAAACATACACACAAACTTTCGCCTTTATAATATCAGTATGATGAATCTTACCTTAAAGCAAAAGTTGTCAAGCTCACTAATAGCATTCCGACTGAGGCTGTACACTTGCACCTCTCCAGGCACGCCCACATTTATATTAACAATATTCTGGTCCACGCACAGAGCTCTATTCAGCCCATTATCAACATCACAATCACATTGTTTGGGACAAAATTGCCCTTTCACTAACACGCTGAAAAAAATAACTAAACATATTTTCGCTACACTTTGCGCCATCTATGATTCAATAAGAATTTTCGTCCTGAATAGCTGATCGCTAATATCATTATTAACTATTTTGTTTGTTGAACGAAAGTGCACTGACGGCGAGTTGTTTCTAATAAAACGGGAACAGTCATACTAACTCGATAGCGCGTTATCAGTATCACATTGCGATAAGATTAAACACACCTCGGCCCAATCGAGAACAGGTGAAATAAATGCAAACAATAGTTTTCTATATACAAAATTTGTACAGTTTATTTACTTATAGAGGAGGTATTATATATTCATTTAAATGATACATGTCTATCTTTTGCAGACAAATATGTGGTTAAATACCTTGATGAAGATCATAGAAGTTTTCTAAACGATCTGTGATTTTAAAATAAAATATAAATATGAATTAATAAGTAATATTTTACTAATATTAATAGTAAAATTATAATTAGTGTAAAGATCAAATAATTAAAACATTATTTTTGTGTATTAAATTTAAAAATATGATAAAATTGTATTATGAGATCATGTCAAATTACACATTGTTCGTTAGGCAAATACCGAATCTTAAATTACGCACACACACAACAAAAATACCTATTTTAACTGCAAAAGCGAAAAAATACGACAATATTCGATTCGTATTTCCGGAGCAGACACTAGCTTTACATTAACTGCACTAACAGACAGTTTTTACAGTCTTTGTTACTTAAGATTACAGCGAACCTAACTAGGTATTTTACCCACTAAGGCCGCATTTAGAAGACGCGGCGCGTTGCGCGGGGCGCCCGCCAACGCGTCTCCGTAAACGGTCTCATACATTGCTACGGTAACGGTTTCATACGATTGATTTTAACGCATCATGCTCCGTGCAACGCCCCACATGCCCCTAAATTCGGCCAAATGACTGGATATAAAGAAATAAGACTATACTTAACATAACCTTAAGGTGCAACGTTTCATTCTGACGACTTAAAATTTATTTTAAAATTTAGTTATAATTTTATTTGTTTGTTTTTATTCTTGGTATTATAAATTGTAAATGTAAACGTAAAATCATAAAAACTGATTTGAAAGGCTTTGTCAAATAGAAGCCGCTCTAGAGCGTCGTTCTGCGGTGCTATAGCATCGGTCCGAGACGTTGCACCTGAAAGCATCAAGGTAATTAAAGGTTTGAGCAAGTACAGAGTACAGGGGTTCTATTATGGCCGCATTTGCAATATTGCTTTTCGTCCTCTTATCGTTTTTTTTTGTATTGACTATGACACTCTAAAGGACGAAAAGCAATATTGCAAAGCGGCCATAATAGGCCCTCAGAGCACCGCGCTAGTGGGCGGCCGGTGCCCGCTAGAACCTGTGCTAGGAGTGGCTGGGCGCGTAGCAGCGCTTCAGCGAGTAGTCGATGTTGACGAGCGCGCCGCGCACGTCCGCCACCGCCGCGCCGATGCTCGCGAATGTCTGAGCTAGGCTTTCTACTGCGCGCGCCTGCAATTACACAAATTCTATATACTAGCTAGGTTTGACGATGCTGTAATAAATAAACACAAGATTCAAGTAACAACTTGGCTTCTTACTCTAACTATATTGAGTCTGAAAACTTATTGTCTATATCATAACTAATTTAATATTTATATTCATCTTTATATACACTTTATCTTCTGTACTGTAGAAATTCTATCCTGAATACCCTTCTGGCTGTTACTGTTTATTTATATTGTATAATCTTACTGTTCAAAGAGGAAACTTTTTGCATGTTTAGTCTTAAGTTTGTTATCCTTAACTAGTGGGAGGAGCGTCTACTCACCCTAAGCCACAGTATTGTCCTACATTAGGGAGTAGAAATCCAGTCCCAGATTTGTATAAAAAGCCTAAAAACTTTTTGGTAATAAAAAACTTTTTAATTTTTTATTTATTTATTTTATTTTAGTAACATCATGGAACAATATAACACGATTGCTCCATGGTAACGAAAAAAAAAAGAGAGAGATAAACTGTAAAGTACAGTTTGTTACCCCTTTTTTCTCTACGCTGTCAAATCATTGCGAAAGTGAGTAGAATCAATTGACCGAGTAGGGCTCATTTGGGGGCGTCTCCAGGCGAGCATTGTCGTAAGGCAAGGCAAACATTCTGAGCCAATTGGCGGGCAGACTGAACTACCTCGCCTATCGTAGTATAGAATACTTTATACCAAATAAGGTTACAATACCAATTAGATTAGTCTAATTGACTTTCAATAAGTGAGAGAAGAGGCCTATGTCCAGCAGTGGGCTCTTACAGGCTGATGATGATGATGATGATGAAGTGATATCTTGTAACCTATATTGAATAAATAATTTTTGACTTTTTGACTTTAGCATGGATAAAAATCTCGTCTCGCCTATTGTTTAGAGTGGGCGTAGAGGGACCTTTGTAAGGTTACCTGAGTGAGGGACGCGTCGGCCAGCCGGTCCATGGCGGCCGCGTTGCTCGCCGACGCCTGCGCTAGTTGCGAGAGCGCCGTCGCCTGCTTGCCCATTACTTGCACCTGGGGAATTCAATTAGATTGGGTCACAAACAGAATAGATTTCACCACTTGTTTTGCTTGCTCTACCTTAACTTATCTGCGCATAAAGAAACGATTATAAAATGGCGGCCGTTGTATGTACTGTCCTGAGGTACTGTCTCTCGTCTTAACTCTTCTCTCATACTAATAAACGCGAGATAGCATGCGTTCGGCCGCCATCATGAGATTTTTTCTTTATATTTTTTCTTGCGCCTGAATTTATTTACAGTTTAGCTACACCATAAAAAGTCCGTATAGTTATTATTATGTTTAATTTGTTGTTATTACAGAGAGACTACAGCCGAAATAAATAAAAATAGAAAGAAATGATATTTTAAGATCTAAGTATGCTGCTCTTTTACAAATTGATTGAGTAAAAGTTTAGTTACCAGTTCTTCCATAACATTCATCTGTCGCTCGTCCTCATCGGGCAATGGTTGTTCAAAGTCAAACACCACCGCCTCTGGTGCTGAAACCTTCTGCTTCTTTGACAGTACTTCGTCACTTGACTCGCTATCTGATATTTCTTTTTTCACTGCTCGTTTTTTTCCTTTAAATTTAAAAAACATTATGAAAGCTGATTGTGATCAGTGGTTAACAAAATTACACGATTGCAACAAAAAAACAATATTGCAATAAAATTTTGCATTCGATTTTATCCTTTATCAATTAAGAGTTAGTTTACCGCGATGCTAGCGCCATTCTCGAAAAAAAAATTATAATATCTTCTTAACCTACGAACAACAATTCTCAAGAAAGTTACGCTTCGTCGCCCAATAAATTGCCCCACGCAATGCATACGGAAAAGAAGCCCCGGTGGACGGGGGGTTTACCTTGAATCGTTTAAATAATAATAAATAAATATTTTGTAAAATAAGACTAGACCGCCATCTAGTAGCGATAATATGTAACAGTCAAAAGCAGGGGGGCTAGCTCGCTGCTTTGTCGACAGACGCGAGCGAAGCGGCCAATAACGTGCAAGCTTGTCTATGAGAATGTGTGAGTGTTTGTTGCAATAGGAGTTAGTAAATGAAACCAAAATTGAAGCAGTTTTGTAGGAGAGTTACGCTTCCTCAGTATTGTTGTTCGTAGTACTTAACTAAGGCAAATATCAAAAATGTGGCACAGTATAACACTGGGAACAGTAAGCCCAAACATTGCACTCAAATATAAATTAACCAAGTAACCTAGTAGAACAATTAATTAAGCGATTGTAGACACAATTTGTCTACAGAACATTTAGAATACCTACATATTTTTAAAATTAAATTTTAAATTTCATTGTTACCCTACTTAATAAAGGTATATTTAATACCAAGTTTTTTTTTTTCTCACAAAAACAATTGTCAGTATATTGACAGTCAGCATAATTATAAAATAATAATAAAAAAAACTTTAAATTTTTTCCCATTTAATTGTATGAATATTTTGTCCCTTTTTATGGATTTTCATGCATACTTTATTTTAGCTATTTTACTTGCATATTTCCATGCATATTTTGGTAATTTTTTGTAGTGAACTTTATTAATTACTAATAACTTATTTAAAGCCTGTAATTTGTACAGAAACATTTTATGTAAATGTGTTTTGAAGAAATACAATAAATAAGTGCTTTACAATTCAAATGTTAGTATAATCTAATGGTTAAATTAAGTGAACTCATAAAGTACTAACTGGTGGTTCCCGTGCTGCCATTTCCAGAGTCCTTCAGGCAGAGGTTCCATATTTTCTCCTCTGCTGGGGTTAGAATGCTAGAGTGTTTACCTCCATCTACAAGTTTTTTCTTTGATTTTATCATGCACTTTTTGTCAATCCAAAACTGGAATAAAACATTGAATTTAATATTTTCATAGCAGGATAGGCTACCTTATAGGCAATATAGAAAGATTATTCAGAAAACAAGAAAAAAGGTGAGTCTATCATCTGTTAGGTAGAATTTTTCACCAAAATAAATACAAATAAAAAATCTCTTTTCGCACACCAGCAGCTTTGAAACTTACACAACACACTTTTTTTGTTTCTAGGCATATGAAATGTTGAAACCAATATGTTTATAGCGCACCACACCACAACACAATAGTTTGATTCTACCCTAGATAATATTTTGAGTATACTTACTCTCATCCAAGCTTGTGTAGATTTATTAGTTCCAGGTATGGCATTACAAATCTTAGTCAGTTCACTCCAAAGTTTCTTAGCTTTCTGTCGGCTTAGTCCATCTCGCAACTTAGCATTGGCTAAGTCTGGATGCTTTTGCATGAACTCGACAACCGCATTGACTTGCTCCAGCGATGGTCGAGACTGAAATTCAGGTTACCTTATATTCAAATGAATTAAAAGAAATGAAGACCTAAAACGACCAACCGACCTTTGTTTTTATTACAAATTAAATGATAAGAAACATATCAAAACTTACACAAAAAGTGAACATTTACTTACGGACTGTAAGCTATCGGCTTCAACCAACAGTTCGCTCATCGTGGTTTCTTCCATACCCTACAAAATAGTAAATACAGCTAAGCCCTGAATAATGTATTCTTCATCTACCTACATCATCGTAGAGTTTCGGTGAGTTTCCTTTTCTGCAGAAACAGCACAAAATATTCTTCTCTCTGTACCGTAAAATGGGGTGAATAGGGTTCACGGGGGGAATAGGGTTGAAACCGGGAAGATTTTTTGGCGTCGATTCTTTCTCTATGGAAAAAAGCTACGTTCAGGATGTTTATGAATTTATTTACTTGAAGTTATTAATTTTTGTTTTACGGCAATACAAAATCCAAAAACAAGCGAAAAGGGTTAAAAAAGGCATGTGAAAGGAACATAGTCGAACCACCCATTTTTTGGTCTCCATTAACTTCGTTCTAGAAAAGAAAGTACAAAGTAAAAAGTGTTTTAAGGTATAAATAGACATTATTTGTAGTCTTGGGAAGGCTAACAATTAAAGAAAAGTATAAAATAACCTTATTTTAAAGGATTTCGTAAACAATTTCGTCGAGGTGTATATTTTTGCTAGATTTGGTGTTATTTGGGTTGCCTATGGGTTGAATAGAGTAACATGCTGTGGGGAATAGGGTCGAGAAGGGAATCGAATCAGAATAGGGTTGATTGGAGTCACCAGCGGGGTGAATAGGATATGCTGTGCTAGGGCTACCACATAAAAGTCTGTGTTTTCAAAAATAAATTGCTTTAAGCGATAAGGCTGAACAAAGTTCTCAATGTATTAATTTATGAAAATTTGTAATTACTTAAAATTGATTGATTGTAATAAATTGTCTATCTGTTTTATGTTTATGCAGAAATTTTAAAGAGGCATGAAATATAATATATAACACATACTATATATTGATTAAAATTGAGTGTGTATAAATACCTATATTTTGTAATTATTTTCTTAATAGTATGACTGGTACACATAAATAAAACAAATAATTTCACCTTTAAACCTGCTTCTTGCAGATAATACCTCGTCATTACAAACCAAGGCAAAAAGCGAAAACCTATAAGAAATAAAAAAAATACCGTCCATAGTTAATCGAGAAAAGTATTTAACATAATACAATAAAAATATTAACTTGTTTCAGTGACAACCCTAGCTATTAACTCTATTTTCCCCGCTTTTGATTCTTTTGACCCCAAATTTGGGGTTACTGGGGTTTCGCCTTATTTTTGCATTTTTAAAATATATTTTCTTAGAAAACATCTTGTACGATAGGTTCAGCGTACACGTAGATCAGGGATGGGGCTGGCTGGATAAGCAAGATGAACAACCAAATGCGATATTTGTAGCTTCTTTTATTTTTCTTTTACATGACCTTTTAATTTAGTTTTAATTTTAGAAATATGCGAAATATAGGTAAGCGCGCGATCACGAAAAATTGCAAGTAAGTGTTCTTCTAAGATGGAGGATGCGTAGGCTTCGATGCTCACGTAAGGCGCTGTGATTGGTGCCCGCGATGACGTGATTGCGCTGTCATTGGTCCGCGATGACGTGATAAAATGACGCGTCGTTTAGTAATTGCAATGCTCTGCTCATGCATAGGAAACGCATCGATGCGTTTAGTTTGATTCTTAACATCCTCCCGGCCTTGGAATCAGTGGTTTCCAATGTGGCTTAATCTTCTAATGGCAGTGGGCATATCTTGGAAAAGGCTCTTCGCACGGTTCCACTTGCAGTTCGGATGTCAGCAACTCTGTTAATGCCGTCTTTGCCAGGGTAAGTCATAATAATGCGTCCCAAGCTCCATTTTAGCGGAGGTAAGTTGTCATCCTTTATTAATACAAGCGTGTCTTTATTCAAGTCATCTTTGTTGTCCTTCCATTTCGTTCTCTCCTGGAGTTCAGATATGTACTCTTTCGACCACCTGGACCAGAAATGCTGTCGGATCTGTTCAACTCTTTCGTAGCGAGTCAGTCTGTTTGCAGGAACATCGTGTATAGCAGCTGTCGACGGTGCAGTAAGTGGACGGCCTATGAGGAAGTGTGCGGGACTCAAAGGTAGGAAATCATTGGGATCAGGAGACATCGGGGTAAGTGGACGAGAGTTCAGGATTGCTTCAGTTTGCGATAACACAGAGCTGAACTCTTCAAAGGTTAAATGCGCGTCACCTATCACTCTCCGCAAATGGTGTTTACAACTCTTAACCCCTGCTTCCCATAAACCCCCAAAATGACTAGCGTACGGTGGTATCATTTTAAAAACTATGTTTTGTTCTGTTGCGTAATTAATAATGTCTGGTGAGCAATTCGAAAGGAACTTGGCAAACTCATTTTTCGCTCCAACAAAGTTTTTCCCGTTGTCCGAGAAAATCTCTGATGGTTTACCTCGGCGTGCGATAAATCGTTTTAAAGCCAATACATAAGCTTCAGATGAAAGATCAGTTACCAGTTCCAAATGAATTGCTCTTGTTGTGAAACAGATGAACAGACAAATGTATGCCTTCACGGTTCTTGCGCCTCTACCCTTGCGGTTTAAGATGAGAACAGGTCCTGCGTAATCTACCCCGCAACGAACGAATGGAAACCCAGCTTCCAGACGTTCGCTGGGCAGATTACCCATGAGAGGAGATACAGTTTTACCTAAATGTCGTGCGCATTTGATACATTTATGTACTGTTTGTTTTGCGAGATTTCTACCTCCCAAAGGCCACCACTGCTCCCGCAAAGTGTATAATAATAGCTGAGGACCAGCGTGCAGTAAGTTATGGTGTTCGTAACGGAACAATAATCGAGTAAACCAATGTTTAGATTGTAATAGAATTGGATGTTTTTTATCAAAACCAAACTGGTTTGAATATTCAATGCGGCCTCCAACTCTTATTATATCAGATTGATCCAAGAAAACATTTAATTTACCTAAGTAATGCGTGCCCTTAAAGGGTTTTTTACTTTTTAAATCATCATATTCATCTGGAAACATGTCTCTTTGTGCTAACTTAGCGAGAAGTAAAATGGATTCTTTGAGTTCCGTCGCTGTGAGCTCGCCTGTTCTTCGGTCCTGTTTATTGCGTGAATTATGAATGAAGCGAAGAAGGTAAGCTGCTGCGCGTTTCATGCGACGAAACTGAGAGAATCTTTCAAAAGGAAACCACGAACCATCCTGAGCTGAACCCGAAACCAGCACACTGATACTATTAGACTTAACTTCGGGTAGGTCAGAAGGGATTGAACTATTTTCTTGCGTGCATTCAAATTCGGAATCCCTCAGAAATGATGGTCCGTGCCACCAAAGATCAGATTTCTGTAATGCGTCTAAACTATGTCCCCTAGATATAATATCAGCAGGATTTTCAGCACCGCGGACATGACGCCATGGACAATTATGCGTGTGTTCATGGATTTCAGCAACCCTATTCTGCACATAGGTTTTGAGCAGATTAGGGCTCATGCGAAGCCAACCTAAGACAATAGTCGAGTCTGTCCAGAATACGACAGTGTCAAACTTGGTGTGAAGTGACTCACTAATCTTTTTAAACAGACGCGCACCTACTAAGGCTCCACACAACTCTAGCCTAGGTATAGTTGTGGGAACCAGAGGCGCGACTCTGCCCTTTGAACACAACAGCCTTACTGAAACCGATGACTCAGTATCCATGGCGCGCATGTACGCGCATGCTCCATATGCGGTCTGCGACGCATCTGTAAAGATGTGTAATTCTAAGCGTGTAGGTGTATCAATGCCTATGATGTAACGCGGAACCCGCAAGCTGTTGAGAACTGAAAGATTGCTGACAAAACGATCCCAAACTTGCGCGACATCTTCTGGAACCGGATCGTCCCAATCGATCTTCAACAACCACAGTTTTTGCATTAAAACCTTTGCGATAATTATAGTTGGAGATAAAAGGCCTAAAGGGTCAAATATTTGCGACGTACTAGATAAAATAATGCGTTTAGTTAATGTGTTTTCTTTATGATCAAATTTTGTGTGAAAATGAAGCTCATCTGACTTATTATACCATCCTAACCCTAATGTTTTACTATGCGTGTGGTCTCCTAACGATAACTCCTTAGAAGCTGTTTCTTCGTCGTTGCAGTCGAAGTTATAAACCCACTTCCGTAACTTAAAACAGCCGGTATCTAGAATGCGTTCAACTCCGGCGCAAACACGCTTTAAATCTTCAATTTGAGATGCACCGTGGATAAAATCGTCGACATAGAATGATTCGTTGATAGCTCTGTAAACTTCAGGGTCATCCTTACATTCTTCAGCAAGCGCTTTGAGACAACGACAACTTAAAAACGGAGCCGAAGCTGTGCCGTATGTGACGGTAAGTAACTGATATACATCGATAGGGTCTAATTTTTTGTCGCGCCACAAAATGAGCTGCAGGTTTAATTGATCCGATTCTACTAAAACTTGTCTATAAAATTTTTCTATATCGGCACAAGCGATAAACCGATTTTCTCTAAAACGCAAAAGTATTGAAATTAGGTCTCCCTGAATAGGTGCTCCAACTGATTGCAATGAATTAAGCGAGTGGCCGCTTGACGTCACAGCACTGGCGTCAAACACCACCCTTAATTTTGTTGTGGTACTATGTTCTCGGAAAACACCATGATGTGGCATGAAATAGTGTGGTGTATCGTATGCTGTTATGCGACGCATATGCCCTAAACTTATATATTCGTGTATAAAATCTCTATACATAGCTTTGTATGAAAGATTACGATCTAAGCGATTTTCAAGGGCTAAAAATCGCTTTTTAGCTTGCGTGTATGATTCGCCCAATGTGTCAGGATTTTGTTTGAAAGGTATGCGAACTGAAAATCTTCCGTTTTCCACGCGCTTTGTGGTTTTCACGAAAAGATTTTCGCATGCAAGCTCCTCCTCGTTGCGTGATTCACCTAACTTGCGACTAATGGGCAAATCTTCAATTTCCCAAAATTTCTGTAATTGCCACTCTATAGAATTCAAATTGTCTACAGATTGCGTGAAATGGCAATTAATTATTTTGTTTCTGTTGCGTGACATAGACAGAATTGGCCCCGAGACTATCCAACCTAATTGTGTGTTTTGTAAAAATGGGCCGTTTGTTAATCGGATTTTACCCTCACAAAACAAATCCCACAATATATCGACACCTAATAAAATATCTATAGCTTGACTATTATAAAAGGTTGGGTCGGCTAGTTGAATATGTTCCGGTATGTTAAGAACATTGTAATCTATTGTTATAGACGGCAATGTTGATGTGATTTGTGGCAAAACAAAACACTGTGTGTGCGCTATAAATGAATTGGTCAATGACCTTATTTGTATTTTACAAATTTGCGTGCTATGTGTTAGTGAACCTCCAACACCTGATATAGTTTGAGTGGACTGTATTATTTGCGGATTTATTTTATTACATAATTCTTGCGTTATAAAACTGCGCTCACTGCCACAGTCTAGGAGGGCGCGTGCTTTATGGTACCTGCCTAAATTATCAGGAATCTCCACTATAGCTGTAGGCAATAAGGCATATGGCTTTGATGACGTATGTGCGCATTGTACGTCTGTATTTTGAGTGTGTGTATGGTTAGACAAATTACCGTCGGGCAGTATTGCGTTTGTTGAAAGAAGGGCTACCGAGCGAGTCTCTGTCTGACCTTGAACTGCGTTATTAATTGCGTGAAGTAATGAATTGTGTTTTTTATCACACTTTCTGCAAGGGCCGTACCTACAGTCAACAGCTAAATGACCGAACTTAAAACAATTCTCACATAATTTGTTGTCACGTATTACCTTGTACCTATCATCGATACTTAAATTAAGAAAGTTTTGGCACGAATATAAAGGGTGTTTTCCACCGCATGAAAAACATGCATGCAAGTGAAATGGTTTGCGTGTGTTATTATTATTATTATTCGTGTTTCGGACCTTCTCAGCTGCAACATTGCAGTGTACGTTATGTTTCTTGGATTCTAGAGCAGTAGTGGCCTTTGGTTGTGTGTGGTTTAGTAAAATTGTTTCCAACATATCTGCTCGGTTACGCAGAAACTGTAATAAATCACTTAACTTAATTTTATACTTACTATCTCCTTGTTTGGAAACCAAATCACCCTTATGCTGCTCCCACTCACGTTCAGTCTTATTATCTAATTTTGAAACGACGAGGTAAATAACCAAAGTATCCCATTGATCGGTATTTTCACCAAGAATCTTTAGTGCGCGTAAATTTTTCATTATAGTGTCAACAAACCTTCTTATTAGCTCGGGTGATTCTTTGGCAAGAGATTGCATTCCGACAATCGATTTGACATGGGTGTGAATAAGTAAACGATTGTTATCATAGCGGTCAAGTAAAAGTTCCCATGCCAAGCGATAGTTATCAGAAGACACCTCGATCGAGTCAATAACAGACTTTGCGTCGTTAGTAAGTGATTGCTTTAGGTAGTGCATTTTACTAAAATTATCTATATTTTTATTGTTGTGTACGAGCGACATAAATGTATCACGAAATTCCAACCAATACTCATAGGAACCGTTAAAGGTAGGAAGCGAAATAATAGGTAGCTTCACGGAAACTGAAGAATTTTGATTTTGATTCTGATTTTGCGGATTAGAGCAGTCATAGAACTCATCACAGTTGTTCAAGGTTTGAGCTTTAGCTAACAAACGATAGTATTCAGAATCGAAACTAAACCTTGCTTCAAGCTGAGTTGCAATTTCACTATCGGAAATCAACTCCTCAATCTTGTCCTGTACTTCATTAAATTCCTTGTACAACTCTGGCAAGCCATTAATTCGCAATTTTAACTCTCTACGTTCGGTTTCCGAAGCTGATTCACTCTCAAATAAGTCTAGGAAGCGCTTAAATAGTGTAAGTCTACCTTTAGTGGATCCTCTCTTTTTTATTAATGCTTTTATCATACCCACTGAAGGGTCCGAGGTTTCGCTTTTGGGATCACCGTTTTTAGTCATCTTGGAAGTTTATGTGCAGAGTACTTACAGTTTACACCAGATTTAATACACAACACCAACTTTGCTATGCAATGCTGCACCTTTGCGAGGAGTGACAGGCTGTGAATGGCGTAGAAAAGCAACCTCCAGCTGGAATTAAGGAAAAAACACTGTGTTAGCACAACTGAAACGGGATTTGGTTTGGGAATTGGATCGGCGCGTCTCACCGTAGGATAGAATATGCGTTCTATTGCTTTGCTGCTACAGATGATTGCCTCTTTTTGATGCTGCTGCCAATTGCGTCCTCACATCCAGGATCCTCGTAGCTGGTCCAGGATCGTTGATTCCGGGTCAAAGGTCCAAATGTACGATAGGTTCAGCGTACACGTAGATCAGGGATGGGGCTGGCTGGATAAGCAAGATGAACAACCAAATGCGATATTTGTAGCTTCTTTTATTTTTCTTTTACATGACCTTTTAATTTAGTTTTAATTTTAGAAATATGCGAAATATAGGTAAGCGCGCGATCACGAAAAATTGCAAGTAAGTGTTCTTCTAAGATGGAGGATGCGTAGGCTTCGATGCTCACGTAAGGCGCTGTGATTGGTGCCCGCGATGACGTGATTGCGCTGTCATTGGTCCGCGATGACGTGATAAAATGACGCGTCGTTTAGTAATTGCAATGCTCTGCTCATGCATAGGAAACTATAAATTTCAATTTGCTAAACAAGTTCCCGGAAAAAATATAAAAATACTAACTAAAACATATATGTAGTCTAAGGACCTTAAATTTGGTCTCAAAGTTCAAAACCTACCCTATTCACCCCATTTTACGGTACCTAATGTAAAATGTAAATAGAGTCACAGACGAACTAGTGAATAGAGTAAAAATAAAATAATCTAGGAAACAGACCAGAGATAAGGTAAATCAGAGAGAAGTAAAAGTTAAATCACTACGTTTTAAAACAGACTGCTAAGTAACAAAAAAGACAAGGTATATAGATTCTAGGGATGCTCGATGATCGATCATCGATGTTAGGAGGCAAAACATCGATGTTTTATTTTAACAGAGATGTTGCGTTATATTAACTAAACATCGTAATATCGATGTTGTTGTTGGTTTTGCATCGTAACATCGATTAACACTCAAAACGAAGTTGTCTAAGTTTTAAGTACCACACTTAGTTTGCGAATAAATGATTTATCTTGTAACTTGTAATACTAAATCGACATCGTGCCCCTGGATGAAATCGATAAATTCGCCCATTCTGGGCAGGCAAAGGAACTTAGTCCATACAGCCAAGTCTTCAGTAGTTTATTTCTTAGTAATCAAGTCTTTTGTAGTATAATTCTTTGTTTTCCTAACCTAGGTTCCTAACCTAACCCATTGAAATTCGGGTTCCTCACGCTTCCCGCGAAAAGGCTCCCTTTAATATTGAGGTATAACATATCTCAGAGTAAGGTAACCGCTACGCTACAACATATTGTCGGACGAATCCAGCTCATAAGACTGGATGCAGTTGTGTGTGCCGTGTGTGCAGCTTCAATAGGATTCAGTATGTTACATAAAATCCGCACGGCAAAAAACCGCCTGTGCGTTCGTAGCCTTACTCTGAGCCTAAAATTACGTTTTCTCTATGGTCATCTTTAATCACAGAGTAGACAAATTTTTGCAATCAAATCTTGCTTTATACTTTATACCTACCAAAAACGTAATGTAATCCTACCTAGGTCTGTGACCAAAACCAACCACAACACAAAGCAGGCAGAACAATTTTCTTTCAGTTTTTTTTTTTATAATTTTGGAACTTGTGTTGTTTTGAAGTGATATTTTTAAAGTATTGCATTCACTGAGAAAAATAATTCGATACAAGGAAACCTTCCGTTATAACTAATGTAGAAGCCACGTTTGAAAGAAAAAAGACGTACCTATCAAAGGTGACAACGAACTTCACAAAACATTACAGCTGATTTTGTTTATTAATTTGCTAAGGATTTGTTTCTTGTCTTTTGTAGCCATGTACTCGTTTGAGGGTGATTTTCGTCGGAAGCCTGCACAGAACTTGGCTGGCGCAAGTGCCCAAAGGAACCCAGACCGAAATGCATTGATTCTTCAGTCACAACAACAAAGGCAGAAAAGGGAGGTGAGTTGCTGACCTAAATGGGGGACCAAGGACAAGATTAACTGTGTCATGGCCTTCTCTCGCCCCCAATACTACCCACTGACTATATTTAGATTCTTTCTTTATGTGGACTTTACATATTTACAGAGGTAGGTACTTATGTAAGTAATCTGCAACTTGTCATTTTTCATACCCAATCATGAAGCTACTGATCTTTACTAACTGAGCTAACCATCATAGTAAATCAGTTTTTTGTTGTGCTTAGGTTCAGGCTGACAATAATTTATAGGCTTAACTTACAGTTTAACTAATGGAATTGAACAGCTTATTTTATTTCTAAATTAGGGACCGTAAGCACTAAAGCCTTTTACTATGACTTTCAACTAGGATCATCAATTTTATTTTGTCAGCTAATCCCATACTTACTTCACAGGATCAAAGAAAGCGATTGAACAGTGCTATCAAAATACAAGCTTTTATTAGGAGCTTCTTGACACGGGAACATAGCAAGCAAGTAGAGCGAGAGCATTTTGACACCATCATACAAAAGGCAGAAGCCAATGAAGATTTGTTGCAGCACTTGTTGGCCAAGATCTTGTTTTTCTACAATGTTAAGAAGGATTATTCTAGATTGGTTGGTAAAACATAATGCAGTTACTATAAAATTCTAAAGAAATACATAGTTTGGTAATGTCAGTTGTCATAACTGCACTTGTGCAAGTGTTAGAGCTATTGCTTTGAGCCAATTATTCATGATTGCTTACCTGCAATGTCACTCTATCTTGACAATCTGCTGCAAAGGTACTATTACTGACTTGTTCAGTGTAACACTTTTGTCTAGTCTTGTGCTATTAGACTGTAACAATGGATAATGAGGGCTTTTCTGCATCACAGTGCAAAAACCATAAGTGTTACACTGAATGCTTTGAATGAGTCCATACTATATTTATGTGAATTGATACACCAGAACGGCAGTGATTGAACAAAATGTCTGTTTAACAGTGGACATGAATATGTTTGTTGGTTAATATATATTTTTACAGATTGCAATATCACAATTGCTTCTTAAAAAGTGGAAGAATCTGTTCAAAAGTGAGGAATCGTCAGTACAAATTAGGAGACTCTTGGCAATCCATCTCAAGCTACTACGTGGAGACTCAGGAGTAAGTTTTTAAAATAATAGTGTTTTAGAATTAAGTAAGTACTTAATTTTCCATAAGTTTGTATTTTTCTTTATATTATAACTAGTCGAACCGGCGAACTTCGTACCACCTAACCTATAACTATCTCGTGCATGTATTATACTTATAAACCTTCCTCTTGAATCATTCCATCTATTAAAAAAAACCGCATCAAAATCCGCTGCAAAATTTTAAAGATTTAAGCATACATAGGGACAGACGCGGGAAGCGACTTTATTTTATACTATGTATTGATATTGTTTTTTTTTCAAACACTTTAAATTATAAGAGTCAATTATTTCTTGTATTCTGAATTTGTTTTTAACCTACTAAACATTGTTAGATTCGCCATTATACTGTATGTTATTGACAATAACCATAAAAAAAAAACTGAATTAAAAAAATATATATATTGTATTTTCCTCAGTTATCTGTTGCCATACAACTGAGAATGTTTGAAGTGTTCACATCAGTGAGCACATTGCAAACATCCATGAGTGCTGATGAAGCCGCTAATGCCACAGCGCAGACGTTTCTGTACCTCGTCAAGAGAGGTAAGATTTCATGTTGTAATGTCCTGGGTTCTTTTCTGAACTGTTGCAAACAATGTTCCCTAAAACATTTTTTTTTTATAGCAATGCGAAATTACACTATTTAACTAATTTATTTTTTATATGTTTGCTTGTTGCCTGCCTGCTTGTTGATATGGCTGCACGAGTCAATGTCTTATTACTGACTAAATAACTACTTTGTTTTATTTTAAGATTGTGATATAATATGTGAGCTTTTTATTGTAAACTGTTTTGTTATTGATTTTATAAAACGGTGGCAAATCTACAAGATCTAGTTATTTAGTATTTGAAACTTTTGGGCAGAGTTAAATTAGTCTGTCATGTCACATATGAAATCCATCAGGCTATTTTTATAGTCTGGTTCAGGTAAATATTAAGTTGAGTTTTTTTTAATAATTAATCTTAGACCTAGCATCAGAATTATTGTCATTTTAAATTACTGCTTGGCACAGATAACTAGAATAAAAAACAATTTACGCCCGAAGTTAGTCAAAATAAAAAATTTACAAATTCATCAATGTGTCTTTACTAGAATAATATTTTTTTAAGTTTTCCAACTTAAGATAAAAATGTTTCCCTGTCAAGACACTGTTGCCAAGCTATAAATAATATTACTAGTTGGCCTGGCGAACTACGTCACGCCAATTCGTGATTTTCATAAAGACTATTATTATTCGTTTATTCTGCTATTCGGGGCGGAGACGAATCAAACAAACGGTAGATCATCAAATTCATTTGGTTCTACTGCAAACTGCCCACAGGCTACTTCGAAGACGTGCTAGCCCTGCTCTGCCAGCGCACCCCCCCGCTGTTCGGCGCCTGCCCCGCGCCCCCCACGCCCCTCGCCGCCGCGCTGCTCGACCTCATACAGCGCCCTCTCGACTTGACTGCGAGCGCCTGCTCTGCGCCCGCCTATAAGTGAGTAACTAGATTAGGATGCAGATGCAGATGAGCTCCAAAAACACAAGGTGCAGGCACACCTCTACCCTCACAACTGTAGAAGAAGAAGAAGTAGGCTAGGGATGTATAAATCTCAGGCTACTGGCTTCGTCTTTTCTACATTTGACGTTGCGTTAAATGATTTGATAGTGGTTATCAATATCAATACATGGTATAAAACCTAGTCGCTTGCTGCGTCTGTCCCTATGTATGCTTATATTTTTAAAACGATGCAACGGATTTAGATGCGGTTTTGTTTAAAAGATAGTGATTCAAGAGGAATGTTATAAGTATAATACTTGTACAACATGGTAATAAATAAGGCGGTACGAAGTTCGCCGGGTCGACTAGTTAAATAAATATCTCGCGATCTCAAACTTTAAGATGGCTTGCTCAACAATAGACTACAAAAACCCGTGCTGCGTCACAATAAGGTCCCAAGTAAATTGTTACAATATCTCACGATCTCGGGCTTTATGCTGACATTGATTGATACTCGACCCACGGTCAGCGCTGACGTCGTCGGACGTAGCTATTATGCAACCGTAGCTTTATCGTAGCGCGTAGCTAATCAACAGTGCTTCAGTATACGCGAACATATATTTTCAAAGCTACGTCGGATCAACATCAGCGCTACGATAACGTACCGGAACCGTCGCTCCAGCACAATTTGCAACCTTAAGAGTACTTATGAATAGAGTACAAATTCCCTTGCAGCGACGCAATAATGACAGCATTCGCGGCGGCGTACCTCTGCGTACCTTACCCGGAGGCAGTAGAGAACTTTATTCTGCCGGCGCTGGCGCAGGACCCGAATAGACGGTTTCCCTTTGCTGCCCTGCTGAGCTGTTTGCGAGATGACAAGTTCAGTTCAGCTAAGCTGGTTAATGACTCGTGGCTGCTGCATTCCGTTCTTATTCTGGAGCCTACGGATTTTGGTGAGACTTTTTTTGTTGAGGATTGATTGACCAATATAAGAACGAGTTTTTCTAGTTTTGTTGACTTTTTACTTACAATTTTTATGGATTTAAAATATAATAATAATATATCTAAGTTACAGATAGTTCATCATTTGTCGATTTCAAGCAGTAACGAAGGCACTCTTAAATTTAATATCAATTTAACAAAGAAATTTATTGAAATTTATTTATAACAAATAAAAGAGCCCAAGCCAATGTATTATTGCACAATAAAATCCTTACTTTAATATTAATAGAATAAATGCAAAATAAACTCCGTTTCTCTATGATATCTGAAACACAATTCTCTTAAACTCGAAAATACTATACAAGCTCCATTTCCTCTTTCGACAGTGAACCAGATACAAGCGCAGAACAGCACAAGACTCCCAAGCAACCCACTAGTACTAGAATATCTAAAAATCCTAGCAAAACTAACAGTTAACGTTTGCAACAAGCAAATCAAGTACGAATACGCGGACTCGCTCTACAGCCAAGAGACGGCCGCGGACAATGACGACAGTGACAGCGAGACTGAAGCCAACATGACCTCAGTCAGGGAACAGATGCTGCTCACTCGCTGTATCGAGATACTGAATGAGCCTGAGCGCTGCGTGATGAGGACGTGCACCCAGATCACTGATCAGGACCTCTGCGAGGAGTTCCTTGATTCTATGTCCTTGATATGCCATAACTTGCTGCTGAGTCATAAGATGGCTTTGCATAAGTATAGGTAAGCTTATTTATCTTCTTTTTTTTTTAATATTCTATGAGTAGATAGTATTTGATAGAAACCAACCCAGAACAAGGATATAAGGAAAAGGCGGAGAGGCCTTTGCCCAGCAGTGCAATAATAACAATAATGTTTTAAATACTGCTAATAATACATACATGAAAGTTAGTGAATTTATTATTTGACGAGCTGTCCCGGCTTACTTCGTTACGCCATAGACATATACGATACTTACTACTAAAGACTTGGCTCTATAGACTATGTTCTTTTGACTGCCCAGAATTGGCGAATAAAAAAACAAACAACAAACCACCTGTCAAAATATGTCAACAACGGAAAAATATTGCACCTTGGGTTACATTATTTGAGTTTAAGAGGTTTTGGGGGGAAATGAAAAGAAGATGTCGGGCTTTTGTTTCTTAGTTTTCTAAATTAGTTTTTCGTGGCTATTATTGTGCTAGTGTGGTGGAATTAGTGTAATTATGTGCCCTTTATGGAAAACTGTGTAGCGAAATGAGAAATAAAGGAAGGCGCTCCCGAATAATTCTGATCGATGTCCCTCGAAAACTTCCGTGTGAACATTGTAATGCGAGACCACCCTCGCATTTCAATGGGTTAGGTTAGGAACCTAGGTTAAGGAAAACAAAGAATAAACTACAGAAGACTTGATTATTAAGAAATAAACTACTGAAGACTTGGCTGTATGGACTAAGTTCCTTTGCCTGCCCAGAATGGGCGAATTTAAAAAAAAAAAAAAAAATATTTGAGTTTAAGTAAGGATCCCTATTTTTTTTTAAATCTAATATAGCCTATGTCACTCGGGAATAGTGTAGCTTCCAACCAGTGAAAGAATTTTTCAAATTGGTTCAGTATTTCCGGAGTCTATTCGTTACAAACAAACAAACAAATTTTTCCTCTTTATAATATTGGTATAGATGACAGAGGCAATCCCGAAATCTCAAGCTAGCTATTAGGCTAGGGTCACATTGGCTATTTTTTTTCTTAAAAAATTCACTTTTCATGGTTGTTACTTGTATAGCTAAACTGCTCCAGCAGTTATATCCCCTTTACATCTAAATTATTATAGCAAGAAAAAAAAGAAAATGACCATCAATTCCAGATTACTCTACACACTAGCTTTCAAGCCGATCTTCCTCCGCGGCCTATGGAAGTGGCTGAGCGGCTTGAGCCACGAGTCTTCCTTCGGGTTGACGACCTCGCTGCTCTCCGCGCTCTCCCGCGGGACGGGTCTGGACTCGTCTGTGATCGGCATGCACAGACTATTAGCGCCTTTAGCTGTTTTCTGTGCACTATTTTCGCTGCTCATTGGAACACTGCATGACACCGAGTTTTGTAGGACGGACCATGACGAGGATATGGATAGTAAGTTTTTGTTTTATATTTGTAAAGGTAGGGTAAGCCACTCTCATAATTCGCGGACCCCCATCCTAATATTGGCATGTTCCATTTCCTTACAGGCTAAATATAAGGATTCTTGGCATTTGCAACATTAAAAACAATTAATGTATTGTGTTTTAATGCTGTATAATACCAAGTTGATTAATATACAGCCCTAAAATAGACCTAGTCAATAATAGGAAGACCCAGTATGGGGGTGGCTTACTATATGTGATGAAATAGTTTTGGTTTAGTTTATCGTCAGAGCCTTGAAATTGCCTACTGAGATCAAAATTTGAGTTTGATCAAGTGTATCATTCATTGTAAAGTTGATTTAGCCCGTTCTATCTTTACCTTTGCACAAACTGTCGCCTAAGCGCGATCGTTCATTGATATGATCGTTTCTTCTGACTGTACATACCTTACAGTGGTATTATAATATTTCAGTAATAATAGACAGCACCAGCGAGCCGAGCGCGAGCGCGCCGGGCGGCCGCGTGCACGCCTTCGAGTTCCGCGAGCTGGGCGCGCTGTGCCGCACGCTGCGACAGGTAAACATGACGTAATTTTATTTATTAAAAGAAATTTTTTTAGGCAACAAACAAAAAAATGACAGTTTTTTTTTGGGCCTTCTCTATTATTGCCATTATAAGGATTCTAGGCTTACATATATTGTTTTTATTGCTGCAAAATCCTTATATTCACCTCCATGCCAATTATTATTACTGGGCCAAGAACGAGCTGCTTACCTTAAATTTCGTGGTCTAAATAATAATAATAACAGGCCTCAACATCTTTGACAGATGATTCAAGTAGCATCGCGACGGCATTTCCGTTCGTGGCTGAAAAGGCAAATCCGAGAGTGAATACCGCGACCGCACTCTCAACGGGTGCACGTGCCCCCAGGTGGTCGGGGGTGTGCGGCCTGCTCGTGCCGCCTCATACGTTTTGCCTTTAATATTTTTAACCAGGCATCGTCGTGCTTCGTCTGACCCTCGCGAACAAGACTGCGCCACTCAGCCCGAACCTCAGCCAACTCTTCCCAATGGTTGCTGGCAATTCTGTGGTCTAAATAAAGTATTACATACCAGGTGTGCCTGGGCCTGGTGGAGCTGGCCTACCCGGAGTCGCGGCCGGCCGCCGTCGGCCAGTACCGCGACGCCGTGGCCGGCGCCGTCGACCTGCACAGCCAGCAGTACACCCCCGCCTGGTCGCATCTTTTCAAGGTTTCTCTTACTTTCTACAAACTGTATTTTTAGGTTATAGGTTAATATTAAACAGCCTTAATGCGATCGCGAACCTGCAAGCCCAAGCGTTGGAAAAAACCCCTAAAGTGTTTATTCTTTAGTGATCCGTATAGTGGAGGAGGCATATGTACAGAAGTAGAGAAAATTATTTGATCTATATTCGAGAGGAGTGAAGTAATGCTGAAAATATGCTTTTATTTATAAACAGAAGTAGCTTTATTACCTTTGCAATTTTATTCTAGATCTGACATAGCTCAGTTTACAAGCCTTTGTCGCTGAGCCTTCCCCACACTACACTATAAGGTGACGCTTAAGGCTTGGTGGTTCAAAAATTTGTGTTTTTGAGATTTTTTTAAACAATCTGAGACATACAAAATTGATGTCTTCATTCTGAAAAAAATATATGTGTTAGTTAAGGATCTAATCTAGTCATCATACTAAAGGGAAACAGGATCTAATTAATTTTAGTTGATAGAAAAAAATCTCAAAGTTACCCCTTTTTGTTCCGTTTTTTCCATTTTATTTTTAAACCGCTGATTGTTTTTATTTGATTTTTGGAATGAAAATTGCTGACCTTAAATTTTAGACATACTACTATAGTAAGAATTTTTAAGTTTAACGAAAAGACAAAAAACCAGCAAAAACTAAAAAAAATATCGTTTTCGCGCGGTCCGATGCCATGCCGCGCCGCTCCCTACCCCGTCAGTACCCTTGTGGCCACGGCCGAGGCCGGTTCTGTGTCAAATTTTTGTTTTCGCGCTCTCGTATTTCGTTTTATTTTTATTCAAATGTAAACAAGTTTTGACAACAGATGTCAAAACAATGAACCATAACATCTGATTAGGATCTATATGAAGCTGAAAAAAAACAATTTTGATACCGATATTACATTTAAAAAACCGTCGCATTACAAACTTACCTTTTTTATTTTCACAGACAAAACTTAAATCGTAGGGATGATAGAACAATAGCTGCTGACGAAAACTTGGTTGTTTAACTGTAGCAGCGAGCGGTCTCAGATCAGACAGTGATATTATAATATTATATAAACATACATAGACCTAAATTTTTACACAAGTTATTTTGCGTATAGTGCTTGATAGCTCAGACTTGCCTTTGGAAAGTTTAATAGCTCGAATTTCTGCCATCTTGGTTTCAAAATGTTGGTAGGTATGTCATTTTCGTTATCAGCGAACCCGGAAATCTACTTATTAAATAATTTTTCTCGTAAAAAACCTATATACTTACAATGCAATATACGCGCTACCGCATCCAGTGTGCCCGCCAGTTTGAGAATTAAACAATAGATAATAGAGGTACACAACAATTTTATTTAATCCAACAGTACACGCAAAATCATACCTACAATATAATTAAAAACAAAAAACATAGTTTACCTTCAGTTTACATATTTAACTAAAATAAAATAACATGTATGTAATGTAAATGTGCATGGCGTGCCAGAGAAGAGGCCTATGTCCAGCAGTGGGCTCTTACAAGCTGATGATGATGATGATGAATGTATTGTCAAGCCTTTTTTTCTGGCTTACTCCGCACTTTAGGTATAAACCTGCAAGTACGTGCGGCGGCAATACGGAAGCGCAGCGTTCTACTTTGTCTATGCCTAAATACAGAATGTCAAATCAGAAGAAACCCAAGTTTCTTAAAATTAAAAAAATATTAAAAAATATATATTAAGTACATTTTCAGAAATAATTAAATTGTGTACTTCTTACAATATTAATTTATTTTTTGAAAATAACACCATCTTAATGTGATCCGTTACAATAATTGTAATTATTAGAGGTACAATTGCGGCACTCATGCAAACGTACGTCTAAAAACTTTTTTATCAAAAAATTAAACCGTCGAAAAAAAAACCGAAATGCATAAAATAATAATATAATTACTAAGTTCTTAAAGTTATGTAGGGTATACCAAGTAATTTTAAGTCGGATATCCGATTCGGATATTTTCTTTTTGATCAATAATTGTCTTCGGATTAGTTTTTATTTTATTAGACTTTAGTCTAAAGACCCTCTAAGAAAACCCTTTAAGAAAAAGTCCTTTGAAGTCAGATCTGGTGGTGGTCAGGGAATGACGACTACTCTTAGAGAAATAAATTACGGACGATAGGGAAAGTGGTTTAAGAGATGTATCTATTTCCCGCATTTATAGGTATGTAAACATAGTAAATTGAGCAAAAAGTTATCAACTCAAACTATATAGTAATTTGTATGTAATGTTTTTTGAGTCACAAAATCAAATTAAAACAATCAGTAGTGTATTTCTAATGGAAAAAAACACTACAAAAAGGGTTTACTTTGTTTTATTTCTACAGAGTGAAATTCATTAGATCTTGTTACTTTTTAATAACTTGTCTAAACTAAATCCTACATCTATATTTTTCAGAATTAAGAAATCTGTTTTATATTTCTCAGATGGTTTAAAAAAAAACTCGTTATTACAAATACCTTACCTAAACGCAAATTCTTGTTAGCTGAAACGAAAATCGGAAAGAAAAATTGTGCGGTAGGTATAAACATCTCGATTTAACTTCGGCTTGTATGAAAAGTAATAAAATTTAAAACTGCCGCGACATTTCGCATTTCGACGCGCGCATGTCACAGCTGCGAGGGTGGGGGACCCTCATACCTAATTAGGTAAGAAGCTTCAAACTACAGGTCCTTAAGTGAACGGGATGTACCTACATGTATGACATTGACATTACCATCCCCAGGTGTGCACAGCACTAGTGCGAGCCTTGTACGACCGCGACTCCCGACTGCAGTTCTGCAGCTCGGACGGCTCAGACGGCTCGGACGGGTCGGCGTGGACGGCGGCGGGCGCGGTGCCGGAGGGCGCGGCCGCCGTGCTGCTTGTGGCTGGGACGCATGTGCGGCCCAACCCGCGACAGTTGAGGAGACCTGCCCGGCAGATCATGCAAGGTTTGTAGCTGGAGTGCTGCGGCCCAACCCGCGACAGTTGAGGAGACCTGCCCGGCAGATCATGCAAGGTTTGTAGCTGGAGTGCTGCGGCCCAACCCGCGACAGTTGAGGAGACCTGCCCGGCAGATCATGCAAGGTTTGTAGCTGGAGTGCTGCGGCCCAACCCGCGACAGTTGAGGAGACCTGCCCGGCAGATCATGCAAGGTTTGTAGCTGGAGTGCTGCCGCCCAACCCGGGACAGTTGAGGAGACCTGCCCGGCAGATCATGCAAGGTTTGTAGCTGGAGTGCTGCGGCCCAACCCGCGACAGTTGAGGAGACCTGCCCGGCAGATCATGCAAGGTTTGTAGCTGGAGTGCTGCCGCCCAACCCGGGACAGTTGAGGAGACCTGCCCGGCAGATCATGCAAGGTTTGTAGCTGGAGTGCTGCGGCCCAACCCGCGACAGTTGAGGAGACCTGCCCGGCAGATCATGCAAGGTTTGTAGCTGGAGTGCTGCGGCCCAACCCGGGACAGTTGAGGAGACCTGCCCGGCAGATCATGCAAGGTTTGTAGCTGGAGTGCTGCGGCCCAACCCGCGACAGTTGAGGAGACCTGCCCGGCAGATCATGCAAGGTTTGTAGCTGGAGTGCTGCGGCCCAACCCGCGACAGTTGAGGAGACCTGCCCGGCAGATCATGCAAGGTTTGTAGCTGGAGTGCTGCCGCCCAACCCGGGACAGTTGAGGAGACCTGCCCGGCAGATCATGCAAGGTTTGTAGCTGGAGTGCTGCGGCCCAACCCGCGACAGTTGAGGAGACCTGCCCGGCAGATCATGCAAGGTTTGTAGCTGGAGTGCTGCGGCCCAACCCGCGACAGTTGAGGAGACCTGCCCGGCAGATCATGCAAGGTTTGTAGCTGGAGTGCTGCGGCCCAACCCGCGACAGTTGAGGAGACCTGCCCGGCAGATCATGCAAGGTTTGTAGCTGGAGTGCTGCGGCCCAACCCGCGACAGTTGAGGAGACCTGCCCGGCAGATCATGCAAGGTTTGTAGCTGGAGTGCTGCGGCCCAACCCGCGACAGTTGAGGAGACCTGCCCGGCAGATCATGCAAGGTTTGTAGCTGGAGTGCTGCGGCCCAACCCGCGACAGTTGAGGAGACCTGCCCGACAGATTATGCAAGGTTTGTAGCTGGAGTGCTGCCGCCCAACCCGGGACAGTTGAGGAGACCTGCCCGGCAGATCATGCAAGGTTTGTAGCTGGAGTGCTGCGGCCCAACCCGCGACAGTTGAGGAGACCTGCCCGGCAGATCATGCAAGGTTTGTAGCTGGAGTGCTGCGGCCCAACCCGCGACAGTTGAGGAGACCTGCCCGGCAGATCATGCAAGGTTTGTAGCTGGAGTGCTGCGGCCCAACCCGCGACAGTTGAGGAGACCTGCCCGACAGATTATGCAAGGTTTGGAGGCACGGATATAGGATGATCTCAATGAAAACGTAATTACTAAATGGACTGTTAATATAGAAAAAACATACGTGCTCGAAATTCAAAGAAAGTTCAAGAAACGGAAAACACAAATCATGCAAAACTTTCGCTTATGCTATGCGGAAGCAGAAGCATGGTTCTGAAGCAACTCAAATTACAATGTCCAAATGAATGTTTGAGGCAACAAATTAATGAGAAAAAATACATGATCATTTTAAATACTCTGGTCTACTGTATTTTCTGATTTATCACAAAGATTTCATTGCTTATTTTCAGATGAGGGTCCACCGCTAACGATAAAAGAGTTACGAACAGTCACAATACTGCGGGAAATACCTTTTGTAGTCCCGTTTGCGACTAGGATATTAATTTTTCAAGGACTACTTGTAAGGTAGGGACTATACATCTTTTCCTTATTTAATATGTATTACCGTTTAATGAATTGTATTTTGAGTCGTATTTTCATTGATATTTTCTTGTCAACAGAGAAAAGCACGATCAGTGGTACGAGATGACAAACTTTAATGAGGGTCCAATGATCAATATTAGTGTAAGAAGAACGCATTTATATGAAGACGCGTTCGATAAGTTACGACCGGAAAATGGTAATTTACATTGTCATTTTTGGTCTGACTGATATGAAAGAGATTCCATACTTTTTATTTCCGAATGTTTTTCTTTTTTCAGAACCAAACATGAAGTTAAAAATGCGCGTTCAGTTAATAAATCAAGCCGGCGCGGAAGAAGCGGGGGTCGACGGCGGAGGGTTGTTCCGGGAGTTCCTATCAGAATTATTAAAGTAAACCTTTTTATTCTGTACTTTCTTTAAAAAACATAGCACAGCTTTTTTTTTTAATAAAAAACTGGCTACATAAACAATTCTTTTTCAGATCAGCATTTGACCCAAACCGAGGTCTGTTTCGTTTGACTAGAGACAATATGCTGTACCCTAATCCTGGAGTAAATTTACTATACGATGACTTTCCAATGCATTATTATTTTGTTGGCAGAATGTTGGGAAAGGTATGTGGAAATATGAATATTAGTGTCATCTTAAATACTTGAAACTTAGGCCGCATTTAGGATCACGCGGGGTGTCGTGCGGGGCGTGCTGCGATTAAATAAAACGTATAGCAATGTATGAGACCGCTTACGAAGATGCGCGACGTCTTCGTCGTACGTTAAATTAGTCCTTGCCGCATGTTATTTAAACTCTTATCTATATGTGTTCACGCCCGAGGGAGCTACGAGGGACCAAACAATATGATATGATATGATGAATTTCGATGTTTGTTTCCGGTCTGGGTGTGATGTTCGTCTCTGTGTGTGTTTCGGGCACCCTAGATACAGGTTCTTCCTAGTTAGGGTCTCTGAGTGTGATGTGTTAAAAAAAAAACATCCAAAAGACAATGTCACAACTCCGTCTGTGGCCGTCAAAAAAACTAAATAATACTAGTTCGATCATAGCACATTTCCACACAACCCTGGTGGGGTTTTGTGCAACGAGACAACTATCTGTTACCCCACACAGGCCCTGTACGAGAACCTGCTAGTAGAGCTACCGCTAGCGGAGTTCTTCCTGAGCAAGCTGTGCTCGCCGCGCGAGGGCGACGTGCACGCGCTCGCCTCGCTCGACCCCGCGCTGTACCGCGGCCTGCTGCAGCTCAAGTCGCACGCGCGCGCGCTCGTGCCCGACCTCGGCCTCGACTTCACTGTCGTCAGCGACGAGCTCGGCGAGCAGAGGGTATGCTGACACTACACTACACTACACTCTGTAGGTACCGCGGCCTGCTGCAGCTCAAGTCGCACGCGCGCGCGCTCGTGCCTGACCTCGGCCTCGACTTCACTGTCGTCAGCGACGAGCTCGGCGAGCAGAGGGTATGCTGACACTACACTACACTACACTCTGTAGGTACCGCGGCCTGCTGCAGCTCAAGTCGCACGCGCGCGCGCTCGTGCCCGACCTCGGCCTCGACTTCACTGTCGTCAGCGACGAGCTCGGCGAGCAGAGGGTATGCTGACACTACACTACACTACACTCTGTAGGTACCGCGGCCTGCTGCAGCTCAAGTCGCACGCGCGCGCGCTCGTGCCCCACCTCGGCCTCGACTTCACTGTCGTCAGCGACGAGCTCGGCGAGCAGAGGGTATGCTGACACTACACTACACTACACTCTGTAGGTACCGCGGCCTGCTGCAGCTCAAGTCGCACGCGCGCGCGCTCGTGCCTGACCTCGGCCTCGACTTCACTGTCGTCAGCGACGAGCTCGGCGAGCAGAGGGTATGCTGACACTACACTACACTACACTCTGTAGGTACCGCGGCCTGCTGCAGCTCAAGTCGCACGCGCGCGCGCTCGTGCCCGACCTCGGCCTCGACTTCACTGTCGTCAGCGACGAGCTCGGCGAGCAGAGGGTATGCTGACACTACACTACACTACACTCTGTAGGTACCGCGGCCTGCTGCAGCTCAAGTCGCACGCGCGCGCGCTCGTGCCTGACCTCGGCCTCGACTTCACTGTCGTCAGCGACGAGCTCGGCGAGCAGAGGGTATGCTGACACTACACTACACTACACTCTGTAGGTACCGCGGCCTGCTGCAGCTCAAGTCGCACGCGCGCGCGCTCGTGCCTGACCTCGGCCTCGACTTCACTGTCGTCAGCGACGAGCTCGGCGAGCAGAGGGTATGCTGACACTACACTACACTACACTCTGTAGGTACCGCGGCCTGCTGCAGCTCAAGTCGCACGTGCGCGCGCTCGTGCCCGACCTCGGCCTCGACTTCACTGTCGTCAGCGACGAGCTCGGCGAGCAGAGGGTATGCTGACACTACACTACACTACACTCTGTAGGTACCGCGGCCTGCTGCAGCTCAAGTCGCACGCGCGCGCGCTCGTGCCTGACCTCGGCCTCGACTTCACTGTCGTCAGCGACGAGCTCGGCGAGCAGAGGGTATGCTGACACTACACTACACTACACTCTGTAGGTACCGCGGCCTGCTGCAGCTCAAGTCGCACGCGCGCGCGCTCGTGCCCGACCTCGGCCTCGACTTCACTGTCGTCAGCGACGAGCTCGGCGAGCAGAGGGTATGCTGACACTACACTACACTACACTCTGTAGGTACCGCGGCCTGCTGCAGCTCAAGTCGCACGCGCGCGCGCTCGTGCCTGACCTCGGCCTCGACTTCACTGTCGTCAGCGACGAGCTCGGCGAGCAGAGGGTATGCTGACACTACACTACACTACACTCTGTAGGTACCGCGGCCTGCTGCAGCTCAAGTCGCACGCGCGCGCGCTCGTGCCCGACCTCGGCCTCGACTTCACTGTCGTCAGCGACGAGCTCGGCGAGCAGAGGGTATGCTGACACTACACTACACTACACTCTGTAGGTACCGCGGCCTGCTGCAGCTCAAGTCGCACGCGCGCGCGCTCGTGCCCGACCTCGGCCTCGACTTCACTGTCGTCAGCGACGAGCTCGGCGAGCAGAGGGTATGCTGAAACTACACTACACTACATTCTGTAGGTACCGCGGCCTGCTGCAGCTCAAGTCGCACGCGCGCGCGCTCGTGCCCGACCTCGGCCTCGACTTCACTGTCGTCAGCGACGAGCTCGGCGAGCAGAGGGTATGCTGACACTACACTACACTACACTCTGTAGGTACCGCGGCCTGCTGCAGCTCAAGTCGCACGCGCGCGCGCTCGTGCCCGACCTCGGCCTCGACTTCACTGTCGTCAGCGACGAGCTCGGCGAGCAGAGGGTATGCTGACACTACACTACACTATGCTACTCTGCACTACTCTACGCTACACTCAGCTACTATGCACTATTTTACGCTACACTCAGCTACTCGGCGCAATACTACTCTATGCTACACTACACTACGCTACGCTAAACTCAGCTACTCTGCACTACTCTACCCTACACTCAGCTACTCTGCACTAATACTACTCAATGCTACACTACACTACGCTTCGCTAAACTCAGCTACTCTGCACTACTCTACCCTACACTCAGCTACTCTGCACTAATACTACTCAATGCTACACTACACTACTCTACACTGCACTACACTACTCTGCTCTATAGTACTTTATAATCGCAAGAGGCGCTAATTTCGTAATAGGGACAATATTAATATAGTTTTTTGTTTGTATTTCAGATAGACGAATTAAAACCGGGTGGTGCCAATATACCAGTCACTGCCGAAAATAGGATAGAATACATACATCTAGTCGCTGATTATAAGTTAAATAGGTACGTTTATTATCTTATTACCTTAGATTTTAAACATCATAAAATAATGTAACCGCAGAATTTATAAATTTTAAAATTGGATACCAACTCTAAAGAATTTGTAAACTTTCAATTCGTTGATCTTATTATTTCCCTGTTAGCGGGCGTAGCATGACCGACCATTTTTCGTTTCTGTCTCTCACTTTTAACATCATCTCCATTCAATTTCGCGCATTTAAATGTCAAAAGTGACAGAAAGATTCACAACGGCCGCAGGTTACAGAATTATCTGCCTCTAACAATACCTCATCAATACCATACATGCCTTGCCATGGTTATATGTCTCTGTCACAGGCAAATAAGAGCTCAATGCGCGGCGTTCAAGCGCGGGCTGACGGGCGTGGTGAACGCGGAGTGGCTGCGCATGTTCTCGTGCCGCGAGCTGCAGCTGCTGGTGTCGGGCGCCGCCGTGCCCGTGGACCTGGCCGACCTGCGCCGACACACGCACTATGCAGGTATTACTCGCGCACGTAAAGAGAAACAGCTGCTGGTGTCGGGCGCCGCCGTGCCCGTGGACCTGGCCGACCTGCGCCGACACACGCACTATGCAGGTATTACTCGCGCACGTAAAGAGAAACAGCTGCTGGTGTCGGGCGCCGCCGTGCCCGTGGACCTGGCCGACCTGCGCCGACACACGCACTATGCAGGTATTACTCGCGCACGTAAAGAGAAACAGCTGCTGGTGTCGGGCGCCGCCGTGCCCGTGGACCTGGCCGACCTGCGCCGACACACGCACTATGCAGGTATTACTCGCGCACGTAAAGAGAAACAGCTGCTGGTGTCGGGCGCCGCCGTGCCCGTGGACCTGGCCGACCTGCGCCGACACACGCACTATGCAGGTATTACTCGCGCACGTAAAGAGAAACAGCTGCTGGTGTCGGGCGCCGCCGTGCCCGTGGACCTGGCCGACCTGCGCCGACACACGCACTATGCAGGTATTACTCGCGCACGTAAAGAGAAACAGCTGCTGGTGTCGGGCGCCGCCGTGCCCGTGGACCTGGCCGACCTGCGCCGACACACGCACTATGCAGGTATTACTCGCGCACGTAAAGAGAAACAGCTGCTGGTGTCGGGCGCCGCCGTGCCCGTGGACCTGGCCGACCTGCGCCGACACACGCACTATGCAGGTATTACTCGCGCACGTAAAGAGAAACAGCTGCTGGTGTCGGGCGCCGCCGTGCCCGTGGACCTGGCCGACCTGCGCCGACACACGCACTATGCAGGTATTACTCGCGCACGTAAAGAGAAACAGCTGCTGGTGTCGGGCGCCGCCGTGCCCGTGGACCTGGCCGACCTGCGCCGACACACGCACTATGCAGGTATTACTCGCGCACGTAAAGAGAAAGGACTAGAATCATTTGACAGAGGAGGGCTCGTTTGGGGGTCTCTCCAGGCGACTATTGTCGTAAGGCAAGCCAAACATTTGTTTGCCTGAGCCAAGTGGTGGGCACACTGAACTACCTCGCCTCTCACAGTATACGATACTTTAACAAATAAGGTATCAAAAGCAATTAGATTAGATGTAGTCTAATTGACTTTCAATAAGTATCTTGTATTGTATTGAATAAAGAATTTTTTGATTTTGATTTTTGGAAAAAAAATTATAAAACCATGACAGCCTCATGCGGACTCGCTTAGAATGGTTATATCTGAGCGAGATAGCATGATGTTTGTCATGATTTTACAAATCTTTTCTTTAAGTGCGTGGCCTATAACAATGAGAAATTAAGGACGACGTCCACCAGGCGAATCGGGACGGGTCGCATCCGCATCGCACGCAACGAAAAAAAATCCGTGAGCCTGTTTTGTATGAAACATCGTCTACTAGCGCCTAGTGGACGCCGTCCTTAAGAGATAAAGCTGCGCTGATACACAATTGACAATTTTACTTAAGTTGCGATACTTTTTTTTAGCTAGGTTCAGCTGTTTACGGCTTGGCAAGAAAGTCGTAAAACGGAACCATTCATAATATGAGTTCGAAACCGATCAATAGATCCTGAATTTGTTGATTGATATATTATATCAAGTTGAATAACTTTAATCAGTGCCCTTCTTTTTTCACGACTTTCTTGCGAAGAGGTATTGATTTTGATGTATGTAACGAAAATTTTAAATTGTTTCTCGTTTTACCAGGCGGTTTCTCAGACACGCATCCCATAGTGCAATCATTCTGGAAGGTGGTGGAAAACTTCACGGATGTGCAGAAGCGACAGCTGTTGAAATTCGTCACGAGCTGCTCGCGACCGCCACTTCTAGGTTTTAAGGTACATATTAACAAGTGTATACATTTTTTTGGAAATAGTAAATCAAGGATTTGATATTTTAAATAATTTATTGATTTATGGTCTTCCTGCTGTGTTGACGCACAGCAACTTTGCCAGTCAAGGATTTAAATGTGTTGTATTTTGATGGGGACGCTCTTACTCAAACCAGAGCATGGTGATAGTTTCAAGGGTTTTCGAAGATTACAGTAACTAAAAAGTACTCTCTTTTTTAATGTGTAGACTGAAAATATAATTTAACCTACGGAATTAGTAGATAATATAACAAGGGAGTAAAGAGACATATTTTTAAGGGTACTCTTAACCCGGAAGTCCTAAAGTTACAGGAACAAAAACCAAAAAGTATTATTTTCGTGAGGATGAAATTAGAAAGTAATGACGTATTTTGATGAGGGTACTGTCTGACCCGAGAATAGTGAAAGTTTAAAGAGTTTTCAAGTTTGAAAAAGCCTCGTAAATGTTACCATGTGGTTGTCAGGACCTGCAGCCGCCGTTCTGCATCCAGAGCGCGGGCGCGGCGGACCGGCTGCCGTCCTCGTCCACCTGCATGAACCTGCTCAAGCTGCCCGAGTTCCCCGAGGAGGCCGTGCTGGCCGAGAGGCTGCTGTACGCCATCCAGGCCGGCGCCGGCTTCGAGCTCAGCTAGGTATGTTACCACAGGAGTAGGGAAGGGAGAGAGGACCTGCCGCCGCCGCGCTGCATCCAGAGCGCGGGCGCGGCGGACCGGCTGCCGTCCTCGTCCACCTGCATGAACCTGCTCAAGCTGCCCGAGTTCCCCGAGGAGGCCGTGCTGGCCGAGAGGCTGCTGTACGCCATCCAGGCCGGCGCCGGCTTCGAGCTCAGCTAGGTATGTTACCACAGGAGTAGGGAAGGGAGAGAGGACCTGCCGCCGCCGCGCTACGTCCAGAGCGCGGGCGCAGCGGACCGGCTGCTGTCCGGCCTAAGTTCTGCGACCTGACTCATGACATAATCTGTATTATTCCCAGTGGCCGAGCCCACATGTGTCGTGCGCTTGTGTAGTAGTGTTAAGTTAATGGGCAAGTTGTATGAAGCTTAGTTTCTGTTCCTTTCTTACTCCTGTGTCATCATCATCTTAATCACCATCATATCAAGCTGCCCAAGTTCCCTGACGAGAGTGTACTTGCTGAGATGCTGCGCTGCGCCATCTTGGCCAGCGCCGACTTCGAACTCAGCTAGGAATGTTATCATTTCAAACAATTGACATCCACTGCTGTACATAGCTCTACCGCCGATTGCCACAAAAAGAACGTTGTAAAGGGAGTTTGCTGTAATCGCTACGCTTTGCAGTGTGACTCTTCTAGTATTTCAACTTATGACGCTGTTGCACGTTGTTCGACTGTTCTTTTAAACGCATTTTACGACACCCACAGGAGGAGAAAGTGTGGTAGTATTCCATGCCGAAACTATACGGCTAGGTGTGAAACAACTACCTATACAATCATCATCATATCAGCCGAAATTCGTCCACTTCTGGGGGTCAAGTCTTTTCACTAAATTAAAATTGAAAATTCGATTACAATGATAGGAATCGAAAACCATTGCTGCCATTTTTAGGACTTGAACTGTTTTGGTTCTTACGAACAATGATATTGAGTATTCGTAATTTACAATTTCAGATACAACAATAAGTACAAAGGCTGATCGTCATAAGGAATAATGAAAGGGGTATATATTTTTAGTGATACTTTATAAAGTAGCTAATTATAATAATTTATACATAATGACCAGCGAACCTCCAATGTGATAACGCGAAAACTATCATAGCTAGATGTAAGTTTATTGTTACGTGTAAATATTTTGTTCTATTTTCCTCTCAGATTTACTTTATTTACATTTAAATATTATTTTTTACTGTTTATAAATTATTTTTTAATTCCGAATTTGGTTTTTCATTGTTTCTGAATTCACAAGTAGAATATCTGCTGGTAAATTTTATTATTGATCATCGATTGTGTTTATTAATTGTTGAGTTATTAATGGTGTACTTATTGGTATTATGCATTTTAACAAAAAAAAATAGAACATTATACTGAATGTTGCCATCAATAACATAATACTTAATGTTACAAACATCATATACTCATAGTTTAAAAATTACCTACATTGAATCGATGTTTTGAATCTATATCACAAATGTATAATAATAAGTATTTATAAATGAACTTCTACATGTAAATGTATTGGTACAACTGTACAATTGTACGATATTGAACCCGATTTCCGTTAACATAGAAAAATATCTAACTGTGTCAAAAATAAAATTTCGAGACGTTTTTCAGTATCTATCTAGATAATAATAAAAATGGTCGAACAAAAGATATCTTGTTTGTTTTTATTAATTGTGCTGTTTTCCTGTTTCGTGCAACTGCATTTCAATTTCAAAAACAGTAACTACGGCGCCTGAAAAATAATTTATTTCGCTTTAAAATGATGACTGCGAAGTATATATAAAATTTGCTTTCTATGCAAATGCTGTTTAACGACCCATCCAACCATCTTTCTTTACTGATTTTCATCATATTACGTTTTATCCGCTTCGTTCGGTCATGCAGGCACTGTGTACGCTAGTGCGGCTATTCGACAAGAAAAAGCAAAGAGCAAAGATAATCAAGATTATCCATAGAAGTGAGCGTAAGTGACGCATCACACACTCTACTTGGCGGGCGATGGTATCGCGGACCCGGACCTCCCTGGCGTTCTTTGATACTCTCCAATAAACGGTCGCACTAAAGTCGATATGATATGGGTCACCGGTTGGCTATGCAAGGGCTAGGCCATATAAACTACTACGTGTGTGTCATGTGTGTGTGCATATCTTTGAGTCATCGACATTAAACTCTTGATATTTAAATTTCAACTGTGTTATTGATTAATACGACCACCTGCGACGTAAAAAAAACTTATTTTGAATATTACTGTGTTGCTTACCTACTTAAATTCCTTATCCCATTCAGCGCGAGATTGATTGCGCGACGCGATTTCAATTAAAGATTGATCGCACCCATCACTTCGCCAGAGAACGGGGCGCTAACGAGGCATTACATTTAATATTAACTTCTAAAACGCATTGAATGTTAAATAAATTGCTCGTCTAATAAGTGTCCGTGAACTTAGTCTGGAGCTCATCAATAACGCGCATTAATACTGGCTTAGGTGCATTCGTCGGTCGGGAAACAAGATGGCCGCCACTCGCCGCCATTAGCGTTTTGACAGTTGCAATCAATCAACGCTGATGAATGAGGTTCGCAATGCTGAGTGCGGCGTGACGGCCGCGTGTGCGGTAGCCCGCGAGCGGTCCGTACCCTCTTTACGATAAGGTCCGCTTAGACTTGCTTGATATTATTGCAGTCTCATTACGTCAACAGCAGGGTTTTTTTTTTATAAATACTGTTTCACGTCTAACTGCTGGGCATAACATAGCCCTTCTCTTCCCTTAGCTCCTTTAAATTCGCAAGCCGCTCTGCCACTCGAAAACAAACCTTATAATTTTTCAGGTATTTACCCCATTACAAAATTTAGATTAATAAAAACCGTGTATTTAATCAATTAAGCTATAAGCTCTAAGCCATAAGCAATTGCTTTAGTGGTATGCATTATTAATATCTATATTTCATTAATTCACACAACCATCGATTGTTTTGAACGCAAATAAAAATATTTATCGTGTCTTCAGAGAGCTCAAAGAAACTTGTTTACCTACCTATTACTCCAAATAACTACCTAATCTTAAACCAGCCGCCCGGCTGATCAGCTGTTTTTCTAGTTGAACAAATTTACTTATATTGTCGCGATTTGTTCCCATGTTCCTTCTTGTACAATAGCTCGCAAGAGTTTGCATGAGTCACCAAGAGGGCCACCGAGTGAGTCCTTTACAACACCGAATGCGAAGATTAAACGAGTGTCCGACACTGAGAGTCCGTAATGTGAATCAAATGACCCGCCGCGGCACGGCGGTTAAAGGACTTGAAATATAGGTAGGTAGGTGCCTATTGAAAGTCTTAACTGTCAAGAATAATGCAGTAGTTTCAACGGCGGTTTCCTTACTCTGAGGTTTCAACGATCATTTGACCCAACATTTTAGATTTCGGCCATGGTTAAGTTTTTTTAGGTGGCGATAGTATCGAGGTTGGCATTCCCTTACCTATACATAGCTTAAATATTTTTGAAGGTTTGATAATATTTATAGTAAATCTGCTTATGACTTGACTAAATATAGCATCGGACCTTAAAGGACTGTTAAACAAGGACCCATTTTCGGTTTTGTCATTCATATCGTGGTATAACATTTTGAATTCACCATTTAAAACCACAGAACGGCGTTGTTTACCTTGGAACGTTTGAAGTGTTGATTGGATAATTTAGCTCACTGACAAACTATGTAAATGCCAAGCGGGATCAAAAATGTAAAGAACTGCTTACAAAAAGAAGAAAAAGCAAACAAGCCACAATATCAGCCTAATGTGGAATGTTGTTTACCTACACACGCCCTTAAATATCCGAGTCACCACAGTCTGGAGCCTGGAGTCGAGAAAAAGGCACTTTTGTGTTTATGTGCGTGTTGACGACGAAAACGAATAAATCACATGAATTGAGAGCGTAAAAAGTTTGCGGTTAGGTAGGGTTTTTATACATGAGGGAAAAAATGTTGCTGAACAATAAGTATACTCTGTAAGAATGTTAAGTGTTTTCAGATATGTATTATTCATAACTAGAGGCTGCCCCGCGGTTTTTCCCGCGCAGATTTCTCATAAACACAAAATTTCCGTTTTTTCCCGTTCCCGTGGGAATTTCGGGAAATCCCTTCTTAGTGCTCACCTACACTCCCTAAGGAACCTACATGCGAAATTTCAGCCCGCTACGCCCAGTAGTTTCGGCTCTGCGTTGTCTGTCAGTCAGTCAGTCAGTCAGTAACGGAAGAGTTTTATATATATTGATTTTTATATTAACGCATTTGCTTTATCGTTATTAATTCGTTATCGTTAAGTAGGTTCTTACTTACTTAATTATCTTTTCCTTACTTCTCAAGTGTTGCTTTTAAGATAATAGACATTACGTGTCTTCCATATTTTAGGGTTCGATTCGAAACGAAAGGGAAACGGAGCCTTCTTGCTCACACGTCTGTGCGATTGGCAAGTTAAGGGCGCCTTAAGAATTTGACTCCTACATAAAATGTAAAACGATCGGCAAAAGAACTAAAGTCCCCGACTTATCACCGAAGATTTCTTTCAATATTGATTTTCGTCTTAATTGCGTTTTTTCTCTATTAACGTTATCACTCTAGAGGAGGAAAAGCATTATTGCAAATGTGGCCGTAATAGTATTTATCCCTGGGCGGATAAATCGATGTAAAATAAGATTTAATTTTGTTTGGCTGGGTTCAGGTTCAAAGAAACTATCAATAAGAACAAAGTGTCTCCAAGAAATGGAGAGCTTTTATTTAAATGGAGAATTAGTATTATGTTTTTAAATATCTATTTAATTATTTAGCTTTTTTTGCTGTAGGTTTTAATTAAATAGCAATTTAAGGGTTAGTCCCGAAGTCCCCATTTATCATTCCCGTTGACCGGGATTATTGAAAAAAAAAACCCGAAGTCCTCCATTGGCCGTGGCCTACCATTCGGAACAAATGTCCTATAATCCCCATTGGCCATTGAGGAAGGAGTTTGGGACTTACCCCAATTTAATTACATAAAACAAATAAAGAAACAAAGTTTCTAATATAATGGCCTGCAACAACAACAAATGCTTGGTAGACAAGTCACGCACGTCTGCATCCGTTCCATTGCCATCGGTTTACGATGATCCCTGCTAGTATCAAGCTGCTTAATCATCACTAAACTTAAATTATATACTTTTAACAACAAAGTTTACTGAGTAAAATTTAATTCCATCGTAAATCTCTGTTAAAAAAATATATATATAATCAATCTCTTCAAAAGTAAAGGTAAAGAAATATAGGTACTAAATCAATATGGAGTTGGTGTAGGTGCCTAACTATTAAAAATTTTGAAACAAAACAACATGATATAATGTATACAGGTCTATATTTATCAGTGCAGCGATTCTCAATAACTCTGCTTAATTTCGCAATCTGTTACTGACAAAATGCTAATAGAACTAACTCTGAGTTGAGTGGAAACGTTATCGGTGGCACAAGCCAACAAATTGCGATTTATTGTACGCGCCTTCCGCGCTGCGCAAAGCAGTAAAATGCAATCAAAGAAACTTGGTACCTACTATTAAATATTTTGATATATTACTACACTCTATCCAATGTCTATCGTTGATACTTTAATTAAATTTTATTCCTTCCATATATAATTATGTAGTAACTGTTTCGTGTTCTGAAAGTACCTAAAGTATTTACTGAAATTCCGGAACATAGAACTTAGGTTCTATAGTTGTCGTCATAAATTAACAATTTCTTTAAATATACTGCCTGAATTGTTACTAGTGACCACACGATGGCACTGTCCCTGTTCCTTGGATACTCAATCCTATTTTAAATGAATAGTGCACAAACAGCAGGTAATTAAGCTGGCACGACTCATTTGTGTTGTGACAATGCGACAATGGAAGATCCAGTGACGCGCGCGCCGCGTCGCCGGTGGTCCGCCCGCGCACAATGTTGGACAGTTCCACTTCTCGGAAGGTCACGCAGACAGAACCTAGAGGGACACTTTGCGGGTTGTAAAGTCTAAGAGCTCGTAAACCGACTCTAGGGCATATAATTTAATACTTCAGTTACAGATCACAAAATGATATTTCTATGTTCGAATAACGTACGTGAATCAAAAATATATAATAGGACTAGACAAGTAACCAATTATGAAAACGCGCTTCAAAGTTTAGAACAAAAGAATTTAAACAGACTACTTGAATATAATAATGCCAATAAGATAACTAATGAATTAATAGACAATATATCGGAATCACTTAATGAAAGCACTAAACTAGTTAAAATTTCTGGTAATAAATGTACATTAAAGCCCTGGATAACAAATGGAATTTTACGTTGCATTCGAAACAGAAATAAAATTCAAGGTAAACTTCGTCTGGATCCTGAAAATGATATACTGAAAACTACATATAAGAGATATCGCAACTATTGTAATAATCTCATTAAGAAACTTAAACGCAGGCATGACAGTGACCTACTTGCCTCTTCAACTGGAAACAGTAAGGTCCTGTGGAACAATATTAAAAAAATCACAAATCTAAATAACAATAAAACAAAAAATTCTAATCTACTAAATGTTAAATCCTGCAACGTTGAATCCGTCAATCATATTAACAAATTCTTTTCAAATATTGGTAAAAAACTAGCTGATGACATAGAACTGGATGATACTCGTAATGATTGTGATACTAAAAATACACAGGAGAAATCTCAACTTACCTCATTTGTACTCCTCGATACAGATCACGATGAAGTTAATAGCGTTCTCATGAGTCTAAAATCCAGTAGTTCACCTGGCGTTGATAACATCCCTACTGACTTTCTTAAACGCGCTAAACACCTTCTCACTCCAATTCTTTGTCATCTTGCAAATGTTTGTTTTCGTTCTGGCACTTTTCCAATCAAACTTAAAAAATCAGTAATAACCCCTGTTTACAAGAGTGGGGACAGAGACGATGTTAATAACTATAGACCAATTTCAGTCCTTCCGTGTATATCTAAAATAATTGAAAAACTAATTAACAGCAGGCTTCTAAAATACCTAGAGAGATATAATATTCTTTCTCCGTCTCAATTTGGTTTTCGTCATGGGAAAAGCACTGAAGACGCCGTTTCGGCTTTTTGCTCGCTTGTAGTGGAAAAAGTTGATGCAGAATATAAATGTTTGTCAATTTTTTTGGATTTGAGAAAGGCATTTGACACTGTTTCTGTCCCAGCTCTTGTAAACAAACTTGAAAAAATTGGAATTCGTGATTTTTCATTAAATTTATTTAAAGATTATCTCACAGATCGAACTCAGTGTGTCAAAATAGGTTCAATCACTAGTGATGAGGAAGAAGTAACTTACGGTGTGCCACAAGGCAGTGTTCTGGGACCAACGTTGTTTCTCATTTATATTAATGAGTTGTGCAGTCTCGATATAAACAATGGATCCATATTTTCCTATGCCGACGATACTGCGGTTGTGTTTAGTGCCAAGTCATGGCAGGAAGTTCGTTATAAGGCTGAGCTTGGGATTTCTAAAATTAACTATTGGTTACAAATAAATAAGTTATCCCTGAATACATCAAAAACTAAATACATGTGTTTCTCCAGGAACTGTAGATCTCAGCCAAAGACCGACTTTACTGTTGCAATACATCGGTGTGACCTTTTGCAAGACCAATGCTCGTGCCCTTTACTTGAAAAAGTCGAAACCTATAAATACTTGGGTGTAGTGCTTGACAGCAGACTGTCCTGGTATGATCACATGGATCTGGTCTCAGCAAGGATAAGAAGGCTGATTTGGATATTTAAAATGCTCCGACATATTATGAACAAAAAAATTCTGAACCAGGTCTATGTGACCCTAGTACAGTCTGTGGTCACGTACTGCATACCAATATGGGGAGGAGCTGCAAAGACTAGATTTCTGGAACTTGAAAGAGCGCAACGATTGTTAATAAAAGTAATGTATTTTTTGCCATATAGATTTCCTACAGCGCAGCTTTATTCAATTTCAAATTTACTGTCAATAAGAAAGCTTTATATTTTAAATACTGTCTTAAGATTGCATAAGTTAACACCATTTGATCCTTCTTTATTGACTGCTCGTCGTTGTCATGTAGTTACGAAAACTATAGCTACCAAATCTGTTTTCGCCCAAAGGCAATTCTGTGTACAAGCCAGTCACTTGTATAATCAGTCAAACAAAATTCTTAACGTATATAGTCTAAACCTAAAATGTGTCAAAGATAAACTTTTGGATTGGCTCTTAAAATTAAATTATGAAGAAGTTGAAGACCTTTTAAAATATATTGTTTAGAGATAATAATGTTGTTGAAAATATGTTGTTTAAAAATATGTTTATAAATATGTTGTTGATTAATATTGTACTTACCTAACTTACCTAGACTTAATTTCGGAAGTATAATATAGATTTTATTTTAAGGACATACTGACTAACAGACATACAATCTTATTGATGATATGTAATACATTGCCTAAAGTATAAAACACGTATTATTGTATAATGTCTTTGTGGAAGAGTTGGGGTCTCTTAACACAGGTATTTTCATACTTAAATAGAGATCCCTGGTCATGTAAAATTTAAACTGTGTTTTTCAAATAAACATTTTATTTATTTATTTATTTATAATTACAGGGATCGCGGCTGCCGCTTTGGAGGAAATATGCAAACGCACTAGCGCGTAATGATCGGGTTCCGCGTTCCGAGAACGTGTCCTCATTTGGATTTTAATGTTGGCTCTGCAACTTTGTGGGGGCTATTTGTAGAATTGATTCCCAGTTCCTAGTTGAAGTTAGAGGTAGAAGATAAACATCGGAAGTAAAGCGATACCTAGACCGTGCTGGCCACCACACCTTCAATAGATCGCGGTGACGTTTCTAGAACACAGACCGACTTGATAAGACCCAATCTCATCTTTTTAAGTTTTGTTCCAGCAAGCCGAGCGGTATCTTAGAAATCACGGCCTCATTCTGTCCGTCGGAGCGCGAACCCGGCCCACGTGAGACCACCCAAGTTGATTATCCACTCCTAAATATAAAACGCCAGCTTGTCTGTTTATGTTTGTTATATCGAGCGACGGGACGTAGATAGAGCAAGAATAATAAAAGTCGTAGAGCTTTTTATTAACACCGATATCCCGATCGTTGTAAAACTGACTAGCGATTCAGCTATCACAATGAGTAATAAAAAATTCTTACCTTCATAAATTTCTTGGAGATACTAATAAATCGAGGGGCCTCTTCAGACGAGTAAAGACTTAATTTCGCCTCCATTTTAAATCCTCGCTAACATATGAGTGCTATATCAAATTCGTTGATTTTAAAGTGAAATTGGTATGATAAAGTTTTTTTTATGAAGACGCTCATAATTTAAATCGGGGACAGAGATATTTCGCGGTCACAGAGCTAAAGCACGCGCATCTGAAGATCCACGAATGTCTTTAAATGTTAATGTATTTATAGGCAATATATTACTTAGCCGTATTTATTTTTGAAAACCTCGACGTGTTATCATCATTAAAATATATGACAAGCGTTGGCATTAAGCTCTTATTATAAGTTGTGTTTATCCGGGCGTTTATGTGGCATTTGACATGAAATATCTGCGGAACACATCAGCTGCGCCGACAGTTAAGATTGTCGTATCGCAGCGGAGCGGCCTGCCATCCTGCCACGGCTCGACGCTGCTGCTTATCGCAATCATTCACACAAGTGGAACGTGCGGTATCCAAGAACAGAAAATTATTACTTACTAAAACTAGCGTTGTTTTAGCTTTCATTCTCTCTACCTTTTCTGTTCTGCTATTACCAAAGAACTATACACGGATGGCTGGCTATTCATATACCTCTATAGTTCGAGCGCTTAGTAAGTAAACTTTTATCATCAATTCTCATATTTTTTTTTTTATTTAAGACAGTTTCTTAATCATAATCAAGACGTATATTGTTGGACATTGGCGTCCTCAAGGGATCGCCACCACACGGACCAACATTAGGGGGTGTGCCATAATCGTTACGCTTGACAGGCAGGCGATTGTAGTATTGACTTCGAAAGTTTTTCAACAAAGACGCTATTGCCCGTCCTTCAGTGTTCCCTTAGTCGCCTTTTACGAAACTATGATGGCTGGGGTTGGCGTGATGGTAAGTATATTAGTTTAAGTTTGTATCAGAAGAACGCTTTTTCTGCCGTCTGTACTTAACGCTTACCCGCTGCAATATCTGTCTCAGTATGTCGTATGAACAACAATGTTCACACTGCTCTTATTTGACGTTATTACCCTGTCACATCGGGCAATCGTCGTCGTGGGTGGCATCGAGCTTGTCTTATTTCTGATATATAAATATCCCACAAAAAAGCAACAAAACGCCAAAAAGGAAATTAGTCCTTCTAAAACATGGTTCGGACATGTGTTACTTTTTTCGATTTTAAACATGTCTCAAGTCAAGATTTATAGCGTGGCTCTTCAACGTAAAGTTTGTGGTCGAGTAAAAATTGTAGAGGGATTAATTAACGGCCTGTACTTTGAAGCTTCTTACCTAATTAGGTATGAGGGTCCCCCACCCTCGCAGCTGTGACATGCGCGCGTCGAAATGCGAAATGTCGCGGCAGTTTTAAATTTTATTACTTTTCATACAAGCCGAAGTTAAATCGAGATGTTTATACCTACCGCACAATTTTTCTTTCCGATTTTCGTTTCAGCGCACAAGAATTTGCGTTTAGGTAAGGTATTTGTAATAACGAGTTTTTTTTAAACCATCTGAGAAATATAAAACAGATTTCTTAATTCTGAAAAATATAGATGTAGGATTTAGTTTAGACAAGTTATTAAAAAGTAACAAGATGTAATGAATTTCACTCTGTAGAAATAAATATCAAAGTAAACCCTTTTTGTAGTGTTTTCTCAATATAAATAAAACACCACTGGTTGTTTTAATTTAAAACAAATAACGATATAGTTTGAGTTGATAACTTTTTTTTATTTGGAACTAAAATCACACCCTAAGGCCTCCTTTACGAAGACGCGGCGTGTTGTGCGGGATGTCGTGTGGGTTCCGACGCAGGCGCCACCACGGTCGCCGCCGCCGCGGGCGCCGCCGCGGGAGCCGACGCGTTTCCTTATACGATATCGAACATAGGCCTATGCGCGTCTCCGTAAACGGTCTCATACTATTGCTATACATTTGATTTGGGCGCAGCACGCCCCGCACGACGCCTCGCGCAACGCCCTGCGTGCGCTAGGCAGTACATCTCAGCCGCTGTACACATTAACATGCATTCATTTTCTTGTAAATAGTGTACCTAACCATGTGTAAATATATCATCCCTTCTTCAACCTCTGGAGTTATTTCTACTGCAGGCGGGCGGACATAGGAGTTCTCTAAATTGGCGACCTACGACGATTGGATTACAAAAACCGCAAAATTTTCAACACTCGCCCCACCAGTTCCATTGTAAGTGGCGACTACCTGCCTTCTTCTGGAGGACTCTGGGGGACTTCTGAAGAAGCGCCTCGCCGACTAATATAATAATAATCATCATCATCATCTCGGCTGCCCAAATTCAAAACCTAGTAACTGGTGTTTTTGCAAAAAAACCATTTTTGTCATTTTTCGACTTACTAGGTGGTATAGATTTGATATGAACCTTAAAACACCCAGTTTCTTACGTAATTTTAAAAATAAAATTTAATTTAAGTCTACCCAATTTGGAAAAGTTATTGAAAGGAGATTGACCATTTTTGTATGGACGCTGGACCAAGGCTGCCCAGCATTGAATCATAGTGCATAATGTTCATTAGACTAACAGTAGTCTGTAACCTAAAGCGCTTAAGAATCTATCCAAGGAATATTGAAAAATAATCTATTTTACATTGACGAAAAATCCTAACCAACAGCTTATTTTAAAAATAAAAGACGGTGTATCATTTAAAATATCAACATTTATTTAAGGATAAACATTTTAAAATACCATATCAATCGTCATCATCATCGTCGTCTATAATTATGGAATCTAAAAATAAAGCAGGGCGCCTCACAACGTCTTGGTGCCTAGCCCATCCCAAAAACCAAACTAGGCAAACAACGTGGGCACAACTGCCGATCGTTCTTCGCCCGATATAACATGAGCAGCAATAATGTTGAACAGAATCGAGCCCATGATTGTTCTCGTCAATTAAAATATAGCAATGATACACTTTTGCCGATGTATGTCTGCTCTTTATGTGCGCTCGAATCAGTTGTACGTTGCTGGTTGGCATCGAAAAATCGGAGAGGTCGTCGAGGCGACCGACATAGTTTTGAATAATAAATGTCTCTGTGGTGCGTACATGCTCGCTGTAATAGCTAGGCGCAAGTTTGATTTGGTATGTTCCTACTGCAAAGAGACTCAATTGCTCCGGGGTTAACATGGGAAATGACGCAACATTATCCCTAACCACTGAAATATTTTCGAAGTTGGCTCTGTTCCGATTTAGCCTTCTTTCATCAACATAATCAGCTAAGTGATTGGGAACATTCAGCCGCTCTCTGGCTATATTGATGAATTCATGTGCATTGGCATTGTCAAGAATATCAACATGGAAGGCATTGGTTATGGCTGCAGCAATCTGAAGATCTGTATAAAAGTGGCTCATGGCCAGATTACAGAATTCATGACGAAAAATCTTGAAATCCCGTTTTAGTCGACCATTTACCACCTCAACAGGCCACCGGCAAATGGTGCACAACCGCGATTTATTTGCGTCGAGTGTGGTAAGTTGTGAGCCTCTTCTATTTGATTGTGGCATGATGCCGACATATCCATGGCTTTCTAAATTCGCAACAGAGTCGCGAAAACCTCTGTCTAATATGAAAACATCATTTTCATGTAGAATAGGTAAGATAATAATAATATTATTTAACATAAACGATAAAAAACTATATATCAAATGTAAGATCACCAAAAAAATAAGTTTTAAGGTACTACGTATATATTATAAATCCGTGGTTGTAATTTTTATTTTTTATTTTTCATATATATATCTCTTCATGTGAAGAAGAAAAAAAATATTCACATGCGTGGGCAGCATTTGGTCCAGAATGGTCAATCTCCTTTCCATGAAGTACATATTCTTAACATAGCGCATGTCGGATTACAAATAAAAAAACCTAGCAACTCAACCGACTTACTAGGTTATGAATTTGAAAGCTGACTTACTATGTTTTGAATTTGGCGCCGATTATAAAATCAATCAAATTTTGATGGAATTTAGTAAGTTACAAAAACAGTATACAAATTTGGCTGAATTAACCACGAGTCGTAACCAAATCGTAAACAAAACTTAATTCTGCCACAAATAAATCATTTGTATAACTTTTAAATGAATGCACTTCAAAAAATAACATTTTTCATTCGAAACGTACAACTAAAAATATAAATTGCTTTAAAAAGTAGAGAATTAACTCAGAGATTGTATTTCAAAACATAGTATTTCACACTTAGTTAATTAACTAAGTGTGAAATACTATGTTTTGAAATTGTTTTCATTGTCATATTTGGGTAAATTAAAAAAAAAAAATAGTGGGATCGATTTAAGTGTGACTATAGTCAACAATATAGTCAAACTTTTGGTCAAACACCGAAATCGCTATTGCGTCTGGTTTCTTCGGGGCAACGAATTAAAGTGGTCGACCCGTTTTTTGGCTCTCCTGAATATTTTTGTTAAAACGAGTTACTAGGTTTTGATTTTAAGCAGCCGATCTCACACGATAGCGTCCACTGCTGGACATAGGCCGCAACCTTTACCAGGTCGTCTGACCACCTTCAGGGGTGTGAGACCAGCGTTTGGAGGGTGATTTGAGGTGAAGGTGAACCTTGAAGTGAGGGGGGGGGGGGAATTCCTTAAAATTAAACTGAAAAGCAAAAAATAAAATCTTTTTATCAAAAAATTAAACAGCCGAAAAAACCGAAAAGCGTTAAATAAAAAGGAAACATTTTCTATTAAGACATAAATTACTGCCTTCTTAAAGTAATTTGAGTAAGTATACCACGTAATATTGTGCTAATGTAATATTAATATTGTGTTATCGGCGCCACAGAACTAACAAAGATATGATATAACTATATAATAAGTAACCTTTGATTTAAGTTTTATTTGTGGGAATAAAAAAGGTAAGTTTGTAATGCGACGGTTTTATAAATGTAATATCGGTATCAAAATTGGTTTCTTTCAGCTCCATACAGATCCTAATCAGATGTTATGGTTCATTGTTTTGACATCTGTTGTCAAATTTTGTTTACATTTGAATAAAAATAAAACGAAATACGAGAGCGCGAAAACAAAAATTTGACACAGAACCGGCCTCGGCCGTGGCCACAAGGGTACTGACGGGGTAGGGAGCGGCGCGGCATGGCATCGGACCGCGCGAAAACGATGTTTTTTTTTAGTTTTTGCTGGTTTTTTGTCTTTTCGTTAAACTTAAAAATTCTTACTATAGTAGTATGTCTAAAATTTAAGGTCAGCAATTTTCATTCCAAAAATCAAATAAAAACAATCAGCGGTTTAAAAATAAAATGGAAAAAACGGAACAAAAAGGGGTAACTTTGAGATTTTTTTCTATCAACTAAAATTAATTAGATCCTATTTCCCTTTAGTATGATGACTAGATTAGATCCTTAACTAACACATATATTTTTTTCAGAATGAAGACATCAATTTTGTATGTCTCAGATTGTTAAAAAAAAAACTCAAAAACACAAATTTTTGAAGCACCAAGCCTTAAGATTTTCGAATGTCCTTTTTCTTCTTTATTGAACGTTTAACCCGGGTTTTTATTGTGTCTCAGTATTTTTATAGGTGGATAAGATGAAGTGGCGGCGTAAGTCGGGGGTGGCTAAGCTGCGCAGGCGCAGGCGCAGGTAGCGTGTAGCACAGGTAGCGCAAACAGCTACCGTGCCGCGAGGCCTGAGTACACAGCTTACGCAAACACACCTCGAGGGTAGGGTCTCCATGACGCCGAGCCCCTGATAACGGTGGCGACGGTGAGTTGCTTGCATTAATAGTGAATTCTTAGATTTAGTGCACGATTCTAATCAAAGCATTCACTTGAGATCATTGTCTGTTCAATACAGAACTGAAGGCTGCATTTATTATTAAATTTAAGTACTAACATCTCAAGCAAAAACTTAATGCCAACTATTAGAATTTATAAACTTTAAATAGGATACAAGATAACGCAACTGAAATACAGCTTTGCGTTTCAGTTGCGTTATCTTTACTCTTTGACACTAACATTGCAATAGCAGGATGGTCCTACTACGCGACAATGCGAAACGTCTCGGCTGCCCTGACAAGGAATTAATCTCTTGTTGATTCGGTGTCCGGTGCCACTCGACTCTCGTGGTAACAAGGGCCCGCTAAATGTCTGCGCAAACTCATTCTGTTTGCACACGGCTGCTGCTTTTGTACCAACAGTTTTTTCTACCAAGGACCTTCTCGCAACTGACGCCTGAAGTTTACAAAACTAATTGTTCGGAAAGTGTTGTCAAGAGAAACCTCGTTCGTCAGATACGTAAATAATTTGAGCTTTGCTAAATTTGCGATGATCTTCTATTATTATAAAATTAATTCAAAGAGTACAAATTTTTAATTTATATTGACCATGTCACAAAGTATGTAAAAGGCGCAGATGTAAATAATTATCGGAGCTCAAGCTAAGTTTCTTTTTTGTAATTCTATCAACACGATCTATGATTATTTCTCAGGAGTTCCGAAATAAAGTAAAACAACATCGCTGGTGGCAATGTCTTCCGAAACGGATTAGGCATTGTAAATAATCGATGATAGAGGAAACGCTCCGACTAAACAAACTCTGGCAACGGGAGCACGGAGGATGTGACCGTGACCGGGCCGCTGTGGCGCGGTGACAAACAACACAGTTTCTCGTTTCCACGTTTAAATTTAATCTCACTGAAAAAGAAAAATTTGCCAGCACGAGCCCTGAAGTCGGCGGTTTCCAACCTCTTTGGCTGAAGTGGTGTTTCTAACATAAAACTTTATCGGCTCTACCACAAAAAGAGTTAAACCGGGTCTAAATCACTAGACTAGGTTTAAATCACTAGTTCGTCATACAAATTGGCGATTTTAGACCGGTCTAACTTTTTTGTGGTAAGGGGGTATGTTTTTTTATTGCTCTAGTTTTGTTCGTTCGACGTTTTGTTTTTTTTTAATCGAAATTTTAATCTTTTTATGCGCTTTATGAAGAAAAAAAAAACACGATACAAAGTTAGATTTTTTATGTCTTGCGTCTTGCTCTTACGTTGCAGAGAGAAGGTAAATCACTATTACGTTGTATAACAAGTTTTAAATTTGCAAACCATTTGTCTACGTGCTACGATAAAGTGAGCAATGGAAACAAAGTTAGAGATAAAATAAAGAAAGAAGAGTAAATTATCGATTTCGCGCTTATGGCAAAGTTTGTTCAGCCACCTTCCACCTTGACGAAATGGTAAAAAACCCTCCTGGGAACGGACCGCATCCTGCTCCTTGAAATAACAAGTTTTTCTCCCGGTCCAGAATCATGACTATTAAGCGTTAATGATTGATTATACCATTGTTTACTTACTCCAGAATTTGGTTGTCACTGTTTGGCTTTCGTGGGAAAGTTATTTTACAAACAGCTGGGAAAGGTTTGATGAGGTTTTCATTTAAATTTTGAATTTTCTTGCCTTCTGTAAAGGAAGAAATATAAATTGATAATTTCGAACGTTTAACGACTGAAGCTTATTATTTCTGAACGCTTTTGGCTTATGGAGCGACTCGTTATAATTACCTCAAACGGCCTCGCTGCCGCCTCAAACCTCGCCTCTCTTTGACAATTAAATGACATAATTTTCATCTAATCCACAGCGGATACCGTCGCGAATGTCGGCACAGCACAAAGAGATTTAGAAAAATATTAATAGAAACGTCTCAAGTATTGGGTGCGTGACGAAAGCTACGTCCATCCGGCAAGCCCGGGCCAGCTCGCCGAAGGGCGTACAAATTGATTACAACGCGGCAACGACTGACAGCTGGCCACCCACGACGTAGACTTGCGACGCTGAAACAAACAACTGTTGCTGTAGCCACTCGGCGGCAAAGGCAGCGCGGCGAGCGCAAGCGGCTAGTAAAGATTGTAGCCTGTAACAAAATGAAAGACGCGAGATTCCTGCCTGCTACTACTTTACGAATTCACCCATACAAGCAGGCTAGGCAGGCCAGGGTATGGCCGATAAAATAGAAATTGGATCGAAGTGGCAGGGGTTATTATGCCGGCTTCTGAGTCTAAATTAGTAGTGTTTTGGAAAAACTACATTTATAATTGCTACTAATTATAAAATAACATTATAATAATTTTATCAAATTATTTTTATCCTGACAGTACCGGGTTGGTCTACGTAGATCACCAAGTCTCATAGGTAAGTACCTCAGTTGTGCACTTTATCTGAGGTACTTACCTATACATAACCGACTCATTATTTATTTATTAAGCACAACTTCTTGCAGATTTAATTATCACCATATTCATCTAACCTGTCTATTAAATTCTAGCGTGAATGTAAAATCTTTGCGTGTATGCTTAACATTATCCGATAATATGGCTGTCGCCACTCTCGCCTCGAGGCAAGAGTGGCGCCCCAAGTGATTTACCTTCTCTCTGTGGCGCCCAAGTTGTGCTAACTTTCAATTTACCAATATTTTCCAATTATGCAATTTTACCTTTACCACGAACCAGGGATATCTTTTACTAGAGATATGGCATGTGCCTTTACTATAAGAAGCGAAATTATTAAAGAGAACTTAAAAAAAAGTTACTTCTGCAAGATCATCATCATCGTCATTCCAGCCGCAAGACATCCACTGTGGACAGGGACTTCTCCCACATAACGTCGCAAGGACACGCTTGGTAGGCTGAGTGGCAACTGCATTATATATACTTAGCTCTTGTAGTTTTTAAACGAAGGACTTCTGCTAGATGAGAGACACAAAAACTTTATAATACTTAGTTTTACTTAAAAAAAAATAACCCGACCATCCCATTTCTATTCTACCTTGTAAAGCATTCCCTGGGGCTAGACCAATAATTGCTTCCCCAATTCCTGTGCCATAAAGGCTCGCATACATCACGGCCACGGCTGAGCCGATACACCCCCGGTAATGGCTCACGTATCCCTTCCGCTATTAGGTGCCTTAATTGCTCTAAGATTGGTCATGTTACTTTCATTTATGGTAAAGCGGTCAAGCCGAATAGTTTTTATGATCGTCTGTTTTTTCGAGCTCTGAATTATTAGTTTTGTAATAGACGCTCTGGTGGTCTATCATTAAGTTTGTGCACTTTACATTAAGTTTACATAACATTGTAATAACTTATTGATGGTTAACCTATGTTTGCTTCTTTGGCGGGAGGAAGGTAAGTACATTAAGTAGTTTTAATGATGTGCGAAAGAAGTGTTATTTGCATAAAGTTGTATCGTAGAAGCGAAGGTGCAATATATTAGTTTGCCTTATTGAATACTTGACATCAATTGGAACTTTGCATTATCCAAAAACACAATATGCGTATCTCGTACACGTTTTTAGCGGTGCAGGTTTTAGTTCGTTTCCAGGATTACCTAAGTACGTTCAAATTGCTGATTTGGGCTGACTACAGACGGAAAACATAAAACCGCTCCAAAAACGATTTTAAAACCGACCAAATGATGTTCATTTGTTTCGGGATGGCTACTGTGCAATAAAACGCCGCCGGTGAAAACAATAGTGACATAAAGAGAGATTGAGTCACCCCCGCCCGGCTGCCGACCCGCTGCTTGCGTGCCGCGCGCAGCTCCGCTGTAAAATGTTTTCATTATATTTCTTCATTAGAAGCTACCTCGCGGTTTCACCCGCGTAGATTTCTCATAAACACATAAATCCCATTTTTTTCGTTCCCATGGGATTTCCGGGAAAGTATTCCTTAGTGCTCCCCTACACTCTCCAAGGAACCCACGTAGGTAAGTACAAAATTTCAGCCCGCTACGCCCATTTGTTTTGACTCTGCGTTGTCTGTCAGTCAGTCAGTAACGGAAGAGTTTTATATATATTGATTGATTATGTAACTTCGGTAAAAAGTCAGCGGATAAATATTGCACTGAAAAATTTAACTTGGTGACTTTATTTTAATAATATTTTTTTTTATAATAATAAATACGACATATTGATATCTTAATCTATCTAAGTAGTTCTTTAAGTATTAAAACTTAGTACAGTACGTTTGATGCTTCTGACTAAGTAGTTCTAGCAAAATAATCAAAATTGTGAATATTTTGCCTTTATGACACACAATATAATAATTGATAACTCTTTATGTGTAGAAAAAAATATACTTAATTAACATATTGGGGATCTAATTAATTATAAAATTTTGAAACTATAAATACGTATGCTCTGAGAAATGATTGTATTTTAACGACGATAACGCGGTTCGTTTAGCTCTTGCGGGTAATTAATTCTAATTTGTTTCAGAGGTTTGCCTGATTGATGTGTTGCAACGCGGAGACTGTGGCCACTCCAGCTTGATGCGGAGGACAGACTAATGGACTTAATTAAGTGGATTTATTTCAGAAATAGTACTTAAAAGGAGGGTTCCTAATAATGTTTTCTTAAAAAGAAAAGAGCTATTCAATAAGAAATATTTGATCCTGGATTTCAAAATAAAATTCTCCAAATAAAATTAATAAAAACTAAATTTTTTATTAAAGTTTTAAGAAATCTTTTCCCTAAGAATTTTATTTGTTTACAAGGAATGTAATCCCAAAATATAAAACTGAAGAGTATTAAGTACTTATATATAACCATTTAAGTTCTTCTTAGAAGCGAGATTAATCTGTTTAGAAAATTAGCAAGACAACGTTGCGTTGTCGCGAGCGCGATACGCGAAGATGCTGGCACGGACTTAGGATCAGCGGGCTGGGGTGCCACGAGCACTCGCAGTAGCGATAGCGTGATATAAAAGTTATTCGTTCAGTACGAAATCTGAGTACCTTAATAATAATTATTAAAATATTAATTTGGATCCATTTAAAATATCTTACATTTGGTTGTTAGAAAGCTATTAAAAGCTTTTTAACGGCTTTACGAATTAAAAATAAATTTACACTGTAGAGCACTTTCTGAAGTGGAATTGAGTACCAGAAATGTATCTACAAATAGCGATGAGTGTACAGAGTGGAGCAGCCTCAGTGGGTCGGCCTTCAGGCGCGTGTCACCGGAGCCAGCGATAATCCCCGCTCGCGATCGCTCTATCCGCCGTTGACGTTGTAAGTATCGCTAGCTGATTATTGTGTTTATTTGCGCGCGCCGGCTATGTGTTGGTGCGCGTGGCTGTGTGCGTGCGAGCGAGCGGTAGTGGCCCACCCAGCGCGCGGCCACACGCGTCGACCACCCACGTCGCGGGGGCGCTAAAGTCGCGGCCCGCGCAATACTATGATGCCCCTACTACGCAACCACCCCCACTTCACCGTGCCTCCGCCGCCGCTGCCGCCCGCCCGCACCATGCCGCCGCCCGCGCCGCCCAGCCACGTCGACTGATGGCTGCTGGTGCTGGCTACTGACTTCCTCGTGATACAGATATCGATGACTGATTGATACACTTCGGCACTCCTACGCTACATTATGTTCATAACTCCGGCACAAACTATTATAATATCGTAAATAGTAACCCAGTAAAATTAATAATCTCTTTATGTTGCTTTTAAAGCGTTATCATTATCAAGCAATTTTTAATTTACGTACTTAACTTACTGAATATTGTTGGGTGTTCTTAAATATCAAAGTAAGTTTTCGTATCGCAACAGTTCCGGCAAGACGATAAATTAGAAAACGACTGCTTGTTATGATAACTACGTTGATAACCTGTTCACTATCATTATGACTCTCGTATTTGTTTGGCTATATTGATTTTAGTATATCATACACTTTATTAAGTGTGTAAGTAATTGTAATTTGTGTTTTAATTTGTTGAAATAATTGCAAGCAGGAAAAAATGCAAGCACGTTTTGTCCCCTTGTTCTTCGTACATATCCGATATATCGGATAATCGATATCGAAAAATCAGGGTAATGTATCTGATTTTTGTTTCCTAAGTTGTAAAATCATACAATATTACATATCTTATATAAAGTAACAGTATAAAGTACATTAATAAAAAAGTAACATTTACCATCAATTTTTCATTTGACTGCTCCGCAGCTCAGTTGGCAGTGATGTGGACTGAGTAAGCGTGAGCACCCGGGTTCGATTCCTGGGCGGGGCGAATATTGATATGATGAATATCGATGTTTGTTTCCGGTCTGGGTGTGATGTTCGTTTGTGTGTGTGTTTCGGGCGCCCTAGGTACAGGTTCTTCCTAGTTAGGGGCTCTGAGTGTGATGTGTTATTATTATTTATTAAAGAAAGCTAATTTACGAGAGAAAATAACATTAAAATTGTGTAATATAATAATTATGTATTGGTTCATTATGATCAGCAGTAGCGCAGGAGGCAAGTGTCGTGGATGCAGTAAAGCTTGTTACATTATTCATGCTTGAAGCAGTTACAGCTCTAAGAGCCATTCAGTGCGTATTGTGTAATCGGTAAAGACATAAATATGGAAATCTGTGTGTTACGCTTAGTTAGTGTCGCTGCTCGAGCTACTGGTTTTGCTTGATCTTATGGTATAAGACTTGCTTCAGTATTTCATTTAAAGGCAATGCCGATATTAACACAAAACTTTATATTGTTGTGTTCAGCTACAATCTATAAAATGATAAATATAGACTGCTGTTTGTATATTCTACTCTCTGGAACTGTGAGACGGACTTCTATGAAATATTCCCAAATAATTTCGGTGTAGTTGAAGCAACATTTAAATTGATCAAAATCGGTTAACGGAGAAAAAATATATTTGATTGACATTTGCAAGACGATTCATATTTTAAAAGTATGTTAATACCAAGACAATTCAAGCTGGTGGTCTAACCGAATATTTCATTTATCTACCTTACATAAAAAAGTACCTAGGTATACAAGTTCAACAAATCCTACCTAAACTTATGTTAGAACTGCTTGTGCGGGATGTAGAAGTAATGTGTAAGTATTCTAACGATGTATATTTACTTATTAAGCTATTAGAAGCACGCAGAATTTAGCCTTAGGTCTTGGAAAACAACGTTTTAGCTAGACTTTGCAAAAACCATAGGGGATGGATGTAAAGTCTCTAATATGTATATATCGTATTTGTTTATGAGCTATTATGTTATTGATAAACATGATATTTTAAAGTTCTACAAATTTAAATCATTCCTATATTTACTGTGAAAATATAGGAATGATTTAAATTTGTAGAACTTTTGTGAAAAATTTACTTTATACTTTTCGTAAACTCGATCATTAAAATCTTTATATTGTTTAAAACTAAATGACGCGAGTAACCGCAAATCCTTATTCGTTCTTAAATAAGACAACCTGGAGCGATTTACAAAAAGGGAAACAAAATAAGATTTACACAAATTACCCAACAAATCAGCGGCATTTTATTAAGGCAGTTTCTTAAAAGAAGCTATTAGTCAACGACAGACAGACGGACAGACCACGCGGTGGACACACACGTAATGACTGGGGAAAATTATTGCACACATTACCGAACAATACTGTCGCGCGGCGACGCGGTGGTACTAAGAATACCCTCTGCCTCTTCTGCGGTCGCGAAATAAATGGTATCTTTTCAGGGAAATCTTATGAGGAAACGCAACTTGGATTTATTACTCCGGGATTAAAAGCCAGTTCCATAGAGGTACCGTCTGTTAAAAAATTTCAAACCTACTTACCTAGGTATTTAGGGTCTATCAGACAGTGTGTCACATCACAAATAATCTGCCGACTCATGTCAAGAAAACATTTCATAATTTAGGTGGCCACCGTGGCAACGAACACTACCAAAAACTCAGTTATTATTATTAAAATGGGTATAAATTGTACGGAATCTCAGTAAACGAGTTAATCGTGTAACAGGTGTATAGCCTATAAATAATAAATAACATAGGTATGTACTAGAAAACCAATACACATACGTTGTGTATTGTGTGAGTATAGACATTTTTGCATTCGTCGTGCCCTTGTTTGAGAATGTCATAAAAGCAGGAAGAATTATAAACTACATCGATTAAAAAAAAAACAATGTTTCCGTTGGCTTCTCTATACAAAGATTACCGCAGAATTCCTGGAGAATCATCGTAACTCCTAAAAGAAATCTGCCGGCCTGCAATTATGCCTTTTGCAGATCATGGGATTATTTGTTCAAACAATTGACTACCACCCCAACGAGTCAACGATTATCTGAAAATGATAGGGAACAGAAAAGACACTTCGGATCGCACGCAGCTAATGTCTCTATACGTGCAGGGTTACCAACTTATTTTTAAATTAAAAAATATATGCTCTGTTCATTTAACTTCTATAGTTAAATTGTCTGGTTTTTTATATTTACTTAATATGTTTTATTAACTGATGCTAGGTTTAGCTTTGGATAAGCCAATTTTTTGTGTGTGTGAGTTCCTTTAGCAATGGGAAACAGTTTGAATTTTAAGTTATCTGGAAAAGTAATTTATCGTAATACTTGTTTACTCTTTAGAAACAATTCTGTTGTTAACATTACATTGGTGTCAATTTAATTTGGACTGATTAATATTTTTTTTTATTTTTAAGGGTAACTAAGTATTTACTCCTTTTTATATAACGTAACTACAGGACAAAGCAAGCAGAAGTCATCAAATCAGGCAAAATACATCCAATGCTGGACATAGGCCACTCCCAACTGTACAAAATACTAAGAAGGAAACCCTAAGATGCAGTGTTTTTATAAAGAGCCCGACATCAGGTAGTGATAGCGCCGTCGCCGCTCTAATAGAGCCTGTCGCCACGTAATCGGGAATGTCGGCTGATATTCTAATTTTGTTTTTTCCCCGACACAGTAGGTAAGATATAACAGAACTGCTATTTGTTAATTAACAATAAATAATGTTCATTAATAATATTAATAATAAATAAAAACAATGTTCATTAATAATATAGCACATATTAGCCTCATTTGATTATTCAGTAAATATGGAAAATGCACAGTTGATCTCTACTGTGCATTTTCCATATTTACTAAATTAATACGAACAAATCAGTATTACTGCAACACAGAGATTGTAGTTTCAATGTTATAAAAGAAAAATTAAATCTCCTTGCCGTCTTATGTATGATTATGAATAATATATAATATAGTATATATACATATAAACCTTCCTCTTGAATCACTCTATCTTTTAAAAAAACCAGCATTAAAATCCGTTGCATAGTTTTAAAGATATTAGCATACATAGGGACAGACGCGGGAAGCGACTTTGTTTTATACATGTACTAGTTGACCCGGCGAACTACGTACCGCCTAACCTATTGCTATGTTGCTCATATATTATATTTATAAACCTTCCTCTTGGATCACTCTATCGATTACAAAAAACCGCATCAAAATCCGTTGGATAGTTTTAAAGATATAAGCATACATATAGACAGACGCGGGAAGCGACTTTGTTTTATGCTATGTATTGATATTGATATGTTCAGTTCATATAGTCCCGTGCTCAAATATTTATTATAAATCTAATCTTTAATTTTTTCAACTTTCATAATGTTGTCTCCGACACTACTGCGAACTGGGGTGGACTGTCACGGTCAGGCAGGAGTCAGGGCGTGGCTCTCCATCAATAACACCGCCTTTATGCTCCTGATTGAGACTTTGCAAAGAATTTACAGCCGCGCTTTTATCAGGGACCAACGCTTCCGGCTATTAGTAACCGACTTCCTTTAAAAGTACCGCATGTTCCGGGACGAAGGTAACTAATTGGTTTTGATTCAAAGTACTTTTGACTTACTGACACAGTTTTATAAATGAATAGAAAAAATAAAGTTTGTAAACTAATATTGAAAGAATACCCGCTGTAATTGTTTTTTATGTGTATAATTTTGCATACGTTACATAACAAGTGTGGGCGCGCGTTGATGTCTTTTATGCGTAGTAAATGATATCGATTACGAAACTATTATTAGAAAAAAAAAAACAATTTAAGAGTTTTATAATGAAGATTACTCACTACATAAAATTTGCAATTTCATAAGTTTTAATATTTCTACCGAAACTCCATACCTACTTTAATGACTTTAGTAGAGTCATTTATTTGAACTTTTGCTTTTTAAACATTTGTCAAGTTTATGTTTTTAAATACTTTTTTTAATAGTCAGTTGCTCCTATTTAGAGATAAATATGTTATTTAGTGATGAGTTACTCCCTCGTGAGGGCCTCGTTTGAGGGGGCTCGTTACAGTGAGGTGAGTGAGTACCTCTTATAAAACTCGTGAGGGGGCTCGTGAGGAGTGAGGCGTCGTGAGGAGTGAGGCGTCGTGAGGAGTGAGGAGGCGTGAGTAATGAGGAGGCGTGAGGCGTCTTGAGGCGTGAGGCGTCGTGAGGCGTGAGGATTGTGTTTTAACGACAAGTAAACGAAACGAAGTACGAACCTCAATAAATGAGGACTAGGCGAGGTGAGTGAGGGAGGTATAGGCTTGTTCAAGAGTTAGTTATTCTTTTCATTGGAAAAAGGGCTATTATTGTTTAGCAAACAGAAAAACGTATATATTTTAGAAATTTACTATTAAGATAGAATAATAAATAGGTAGGTACGATACCGATTCATATCGTATTTCGATTTTATTATTATTATTTTGCATTTATATACTTGTGAATGTCTATAGAAAGCAAAAATAAATCTTATGTAAATAACTTGTAAGATTAGTTCCGCTGCGGGAAGGTTTGGGCCTGTTTTTGGGTTGATATGCCTCGCCTCAAATGAGGGGTCCTCGTGAGGACCTCATTTAGCCAAATGAGGTCCTCACGAGTCCTCAATTTAAATTACTGAGTAACCCATCACTAATGTTATTAAGTCATATTTTACTGTTTATATATTATTATTTTAATCACAATATTTCAATAATAAAGTGGCATCCCAGTGCAGCGACATTAGTAGCTGTGGGTAGGTACTGGCTTGGCATATTGCGGGTCGTTTTTGTGGCCGGCCCACCCAAGAAGATCGTCGATACATTATTGTATAATAAATAAATTTATTGCTCCATATGGCTTTTTAGGGTTATTTATAAGAGAGCCTTTGTTGTTGAACGTTAATACCTTTAGCGTTATTTTTTTTATGAAACAGCTGGTTTATGTAGTAGTGAAATATATTTTGTAAAATGAGTGACCGAAATTGAATGTCCATTTGCTAATGTTTATGGTTATTGTTTAATTAAAAAACGACGTTTTTACTACGTTTTTTGTTCAATAAAAAGCGACTCTATCAAAATAATATAATTACAAAATGTTATGGATACTTTGGCCTTAATCCCGTACAACAAGTTCAGAAATAAATTTCGCCGCAGGTTGTCCTTGGGTAGATATGAAGTTATTAAGACGAGCAGTAAATAATTACACACAGCTCACATTTTACAACCGAATCGAGTCACGAGAGCGCGGTAATTCTAGTAATTTATACAATTACTTTAAACAAACTCCCTGTTTTTTCTACTATTAAAAATTAGTGTCGCATGCATAATTTTTGCGAAGGGTTTTCATTAAAGTAGTTGCACCGTGTACATTCAGCCCGTGTAGGCTTTGATTAAGCTAATGAAACTATGTTTATGGTGCACATTACATGCACCGCGCTGACATCTAGGATAATATGGGTAATTAAATTGATTATAAAAACTGGTTTCGAATCAATTCCCGGAGGTTGTGTTATGGATATCGTCGTAGGGTAACCATGTTTGACATGATATTTAATGGGCTTGGCAATTAAACAAAAATATGGAATTATTTTTCACTAGAGGCTGCCCCGCGGTTTTTCCCGCGCAGATTTCTCATAAACACAAAATTCCCGTTTTTTCCCGTTCCCGTGGGAATTTCGGGAAATCCCTTCTTAGTGCTCACCTACACTCCCTAAGGAACCTACATGCAAAATTTCAGCCCGCTACGCCCAGTAGTTTCGGCTCTGCGTTGTCTGTCAGTCAGTCAGTCAGTCAGTCAGTAACGGAAGAGTTTTATATATATAGATTGTATTATTATACCACATTTAGAAGATTGTCAATATCTACAAAATTCGGGTAATTTTAGAAGTATGTACTACATACTGTAGCTGAATACAGATACATTGACATAGTATTATTATTTATAACTTAAATTGGGGGTACTATTTGTTGTTTTATCGGTCATGGCTTCTATACTAAACGTGTATGTAGTTGATGATGGTTAGAGTGTGTGTATAGTTTGTGTAAATGTTTTCAATTATGTCGTTATATCGTCATTGTCATCAACAATTATACGATCCACTGCAGAAGACCATGGTCTCTGCTTTGGTAATGCAGTTGGCCTACTTTACTACGCGGGACCAGTACAGATAGGTGGATTATATTTTCACTACCTATTTATTAATATATATTTTAAAATACGCTCATGTCTTTTGGTCACCATACACTTCTTCAGATGACGGGACAAACTGGCATACATACATATGTAGTGAATTATAATCGTGGCCGTAGCCCACAGCTAGCGACATAGAGACGTCGAGCAGACCACCCACCACGGGCACCTACTGTGCTGAGCGTCCCGGCCCCGTACACACTGAGTTATCAAGCATTTACGTCAAATCCGCTGCATTGTTGAATGATCGATCGAATGCCATGCGTCATCTATAGCCATCCCAATGTTTGATTGTGCAAAAACTATAAAACGTTTTTAATGGGATGAGTTAGCTTCTTTTGAATATGCTTTACAATTTCATGCTAAATGATGTGTTCTCTATATTTGTATTTGAAGCTGGTATATATTTTTTTGCTATAACACGATGTAAGTGTAATCTAAATAGATTTTGAAAGCGATAGCCACGAGGCCTTCCAGTAGTCGCTGCGAAAGAGCCGCATTTCCGTTTTACAATTGTTGGATTGTTACATAATGGTAATAGCTACGATTTGTTTATCGTGTGTCTAACACAGCAATTTATCCAATTAGCCGGTCGCCGGCGGCCGCGGCCACCCACGTCGACCCGCCGCTGTTATTAAAGATAAATTGTAGATAATTCGGTTATACGTTTATTTGGCGTCCGACGCGAACAACTGATTGTGCCCGTCTCCACTCTGATGCTACCTTTTCGGTTATTGTTTCTGAAATTAAATAACGATCAGTCCAGGATCTCATATCTGGTTTTGAAATAAATTTTATCTACTAACTCCCAACTTATACATTAAAAACAGAGACTAAAATAAACTTCTCTCCTTTAACGTACATTTTATCTTTAGTTAAATTGTCTCCAGTTTCAATATCTGGTAAATGTGTTTGGTTTCGCTAGCCTACGAGCAGGAATTAATGATATGTTGTCAATGCCGCAGAGATGTGTCTAAATCAAGCAATTTATTAAATCAATTAGAATGTTTAACATCTGGACCCGTTGTTATCGAGATGCTGGAACGAGGTGCGAATGTAAAGTGTGTGCAATTAAATTGAGCACCCGAAGCGAATTGATTTACGACCCGACGCTGCCGGTAGACGGCGCCACCGGCGGACCAGCACGCGACACTACTCCTAACGCTTATATTTTATTGTTTTTCTATGAGAATAACGTTATACTTTAACGACTTGGTATGTGGTGTATTTGAACCTCTAGAAGAATGCTAGTATGTCGCACATGCATAAATTATACAGAAACTACGGTCACACACACACAATACTTAATGATACTTACTTGCGCAAAAAAATTGCCTTCATATTTTATCAAAACTTCAGTTTCGAAATGGTTTCGAAGCCTTTATATAAAAAAAAACTTAAATCGACTGATTTCATTATAGACCCTTCATAAACATCATAAACTAGGGTTTTTAATTAAAATATTTTAGAGTTCCGTAATCAACAGTAACTCATACACCGCATATAGTTTTAGCTTGTCAAATTCTTTGTTTGTCCTCGTTTTTCATGCTAGAAAGCTAAAATTTTGTCCTGAAAAATTTAAATAATTTACATAATAACAATAGATACAAGTACCTACAATTGATATCCGATGTTAATCAAAGAGTTGAAAATACGTCAAGTAAGACATAAGACACACATTTTTTTTTATATTTGATATGTATTTGATCGATTTAACTGACCTTTGCCCTGCAGAGGGTTTAGTAAGATCAACACGTCAATCAATTCAGCCAAGATTTTTTTTTTGATTGATGCTTCTTTTGAGAAAATGTTTAGTTAAACATAAATGATTTGTATATACCTCTGTATTAATTAGCTTAGGCCACCAATTATGTATTACTTTCCTACTGATATGTTTCATAATGAATTTGATGAAGTAGGGTAAAAGCACCAGTAGTCAGCCTTTTAGTGAAAATTTTAACTTTGATCAGCTGTCATTTAAAGTAAAGCAGGTAAAGAGAAATAGTAAAATAATCAATAAAAAGGTAATTTATTTGAGATATCTAAATAATTTTCGAAAAATTATTAATTTCTTCGTAGCATATGAAAGATCTATAGTAAACGAAAAAAGTCTCTTTTCACCAGTAGTCAGATCAGCCACGGTGTGCCTGGGCTCAGCCTTTTGTGGCCTAGTGCTCAGCCGCCTAATAATTGAACTTTTTATATAGAATTTTCTATAAGAAACTGTCAGCAGGTGATACCACGCCGGAGTCGCCGGACATGTGTCACATACAATTTTCATGTCAATTATTTCTTTATCACTAATCATAATATACTACTCACATTCTAATTGATAGCGTTCTCTTCTTTCCTGGTGATAATGATATCAGGCTCTGGCAGAACTCATTTGGAGAGAGGTTTATGATCCCCTCAAATGAAGCCTATCTTGCGAGTACCCCGTGGTAATTTCAATACTCTACTTGCTTCTAGTATGAGAACGAAGAAAACACGAGAAACGTACGTGTATTTTCACATACGTGTTGTACAAAAACAAGTAACAAGTCGGTAAATATTTCAAGAGGAAAGTGTCAATAAAGATAGGCAAAAACTCGATAGAGTGTTCTACTAAAGTATTGGGATCACTGATAGATATAATATACATAATTATGTGATTGGGATGTTGATGCTTAGCACAAAAACCTAAGTTTGATGATAGTATGGCCATGGCCAAGCGATGTAGGTACTTTATGGGTGTGATAAAAAAAACCGAGTATGCTAGACGTAATAAAATTTATATACAATACGTTGTTCCAAATAATATATATCATTATTTGATGTATTTATCTGCTTTTCGCAAAAATGCATTAAATTTGTACTTAGTTTTGTTAATCCTAAAAAATCCTATTTAGACCCACTTTGACTTGAATTAATATTGGCGTCTCGTCGTCGTGGTGCGATTGAAGTTATATTGCCTCAGTGTTGCTCGTATTTTTTATCGTCCTATAAATCTTGTTGGCGCCTAACTATATATATCGAATAGATTGCAAAAAGGACATGTATGTATGTTTGACCACTCAGTGACTCTGTGAATAAGAGAGACTTTTTGGTCTTTATGTGCGTTTGTAAGTATTTTTATATGCTTCAGGCACCCTAAAGGTTCTGCCTAGTTAGGGGCTCTGAATGTTATTTATTTTATTGTTTACTCAAATTACCTACTTAATATTATTTTAACTTTTGCGTAGGGCCTGAATGCTTTATAGCCTCAGTATGAATTTTAAAAGCATTTATCCCTAGAATTTTTGAATGTATCTTGATGGACGGAGAAACAAAACTTAATTTGCATTTTTTTCAAAAATCAAAGCTCTGAGAAAAGTTAATATGAAACAAGGAAAGTCCTACTGAAAATAAATCTGGAGATATTTGTTGTTGTGTTTCTAGGTATTTCAGTAATTTTAGTTAGGTAAACATTTAATATAATATTCTAAAGCGAGTGAAGTCGCTAGCTAAATAACTAGAAGCAATAAATTCGTCAGTCTGTCGACCTGTCGCTGTCAGGGCGGCGTCACGTCTTTGTTTTTCAATAGGTCGCAATTTGCAATGCTAATAGCTTACGCATTTCAGCTAATTTCTAATTCATGAGATGTGCCTAATTATGCATTTTGGGGTAAAACGTATTTATAAATGGACGATTGCTAAAATGCCCAAGCGTGCTCGTGTTTCAAATGAGCAAAGTAGTTAAATTACTAATTTAGTATAACCTGTAGCACAACATTTCTACATTACTCGCTGAGAAGAAGTTTTATTTTTCGAATCAAAATTTAAATCTAAAATTATTTAACTTTTATTTATAGGACACAGCAAGGTAAGTGTATCTTATAGGAAGTATGCATCCAGCAGTAAGCACGAGGCGAGGTGGTTTAGTTCAGGGTCGTCTTCCATGGAACTCCAGGCAAGCTAATGTGACACCAACAGTTTACAGGAGCACAGACCAGGGGCCTATTTAATATAACTTACAAATTGTAGAATTGTAATTGTAATTTACAGGCTACAATTTACAAGTTTCTGTTTAATAAAAAAATCGAGTTACAAGTTTACAATTGTAGAAAATTTACAAATTGTAGAATTGTAGCTACAATTTTACAATTCTCTGTTTAATAAAGGTTTTCTTCTTACAGGTGAAAACTTACATATTTGTAGAGAAAACAGTTTTATTGAACGCACAATTGTAATTAAAAGTTTACATATTTGTAAATTGTAGTAAAATTTCTACAGGTGGACTGTCATGTGTCAGATATTTACAATTTAGTGCATCAGTAGTTAAAGCAGTAGGTATAGGTTTAGACTGTTCTGTTTTAAGTACTACAACTGTACTGATTGTTTATAGAATACTATTTGAAATACTTAAAAATTACTAAGGACCAATGACTTGACCAATATTTGACTGCTCCGTGGCTCAGTTGGCAGTGATGTAGATTGAGTAAGCTTGTGCACCCGGGTTCGAATCCCGGGCGGGGCGAATATTGATATGATGAATATCGATGTTTGTTTCCGGTCTGGGTGTAATCTTCGTCTCTGTGTGTGTTTCAGGCACCCTAGATACAGGTTCTTCCTAGTTAGGGGCTCTGAGTGTGATTTGTTATTATTATTTTATTATTTATTATTAATATCTAACGCAATAGGGAGCCCTTTTTTTTGATAAAAAGCCTTACTTTAATATGACTTCTTTTTAGAGTGGCGTCACTGTTCGCGTTAAAGGACTCTTAACAAGTTTCTTAATTTTTATTTCCGTATAAACTTGTAGCTACAATTGTCATAGAAATCTGCAGGGTTTTTCTAAACTTGAATACTTTTATTAAACGGCACTTGTAATTGAAATAGGTAATAGTAAGATTGTTACCTGTAAAATTGTAAAATTGTAAGGTATATTAAACAGCACTTGTATTATTAAACAACACTTGTAATTGGTACAATTGTAAGGTTTTTACCTGTAACATTTTTACTATTTGTAAGTTTTATTAAACAGCACTTGTAAAAAAACCTTACAAATATGTAGCTTTTTTTCACAATTGTGGACTTGTAAGTTATATTAAATAGGGCCCAGGGGCCTATTTAATATAACTTACAAATTGTAGAATTGTAATTGTAATTTACAGGCTACAATTTACAAGTTTTTGTTTAATAAAAAAAACGAGTTACAAGTTTACAATTGTAGAAAATTTACAAATTGTAGAATTGTAGCTACAATTTTACAATTCTCTGTTTAATAAAGGTTTTCTTCTTACAGGTGAAAACTTACATATTTGTAAAGAAAACAGCTTTATTGAACGCACAATTGTAATAAAAAGTTTACATATTTGTAAATTGTAGTAAAATTTCTACAGGTGGATCGTCATGTGTCAGATATTTACAATTTAGTGCATCAATCTATAAGTGATTTTTTTTTGTAAAAAAAAGTATGAGTAGTAGGTAAAGCAGTAGGTAGTTATAGGTTTAGACTGTTTGAAGTACTACAACTGTACTGTTTGTTTTTAGAATACTATTTGAAATACTTAATAATTACTAAGGACCAATATCTGACTTGACCAATATTTGACTGCTCCGTGGCTCAGTTGGCAGTGCTGTGGACTGAGTAAGCGTGTGCACCCTGGTTCGATTCCCGGGTGGGGCGAATATTGATATGATGAATATCGATCGATGTTTGTTTCCGGTCTGGGTGTAATGTTCATCTCTGTGTGTGTTTCGGGCACCCTAGATACAGGTTCTTCCTAGTTAGGGGCTCTGAGTGTGATGTGTTATTATTATTTATTATTAATATCTAACGCACTAGGGAGCCCTTTTTTCATAAAAAGCCTTATGACTATGACTTCTTTTTAGAGTGGCGTCACTATTCGCGTTAAAGGACTCTTAACAAGTTTATTAATTTTTATTTTCGTATAAACTTGTAGCTACAATTGTCAATATTGTCATAGAAATCTGCAGGGGTTTTCTAAACTTGAAAACATTTATTAAACGGCACTTGTAATTGGAATAGGTAATAGTAAGATTGTTACCTGTAAATTTGTAAAATTGTGGGGTTTATTAAACAGCACTTGTATTATTAAACAGCACTTGTAATTGGTACAATTGTGAGGTTTTTACCTGTAACATTTTTACAATTTGTAAGTTTTATTAAACAGCACTTGTAAAAAAACCTTACAAATATGTAGCTTTTTTTCACAATTGTGGACTTGTAAGTTATATTAAATGGGGCCCAGCTCGAATAAAGTAGCGATCAGACTATAGAAATGTACACCAGACATTGTTGTGCCCTAATCCTGGTTTTCAAATTGCTATCTAAGCTGTCAATATCGATAGACAGTTTATTGCAAACGGCCGTCCTCTTACGGACAGTGCAATCGCAGGTTAGGACCCTTTATATCTTGGAGTTTCTCCGCCTTAAAAAAAAAGACCATATCAGAGATTAACGAGTGCCGACCGTTCCAACATTCTAGGTGGACTCCAATTTATAGTGCACTAGATATAGTCTAGTATAATCGCCGATGAAACCACTGTGCGGAGACAGCAGTTGTCAAATGTAATATTTTGATATCTTGTGATTAGTTTCCCTGATAGACTATACTAGGGCATAGAAAAAATTAAAGCTAGGGGGCTCGGTCTCTTTGAAAGTGATAACTTTATTCATCCTCCAGTAGCTATTGTAAAATAACTATTGATAATTCAGTCATTAGCCCCGCGCCGGGTTTTGTGCTCAGTTCAAAGTGATGCAAAGCAAAGATGCATTAACCGGCTGTCGTCGTCGTCCCCGCCCAGTGATGCACATCTTTTTACAAAAAACTGCATTGATCTACCGAACTCGAACTGAATGCCAATGCTACAATACGGGGAATGCTTGAAAAACTTTGACGTCTCAATCTGCAGTTTGTGCAATCTAGCTCTTTGTGATTCCCTCGTCGGACTGTGAGTTATTCGACTCTGAGGTAATTGAGTAATGGGATGTTTCATTACGTAGGTAGGTATGTAGGTAAGTTTAGAAAGGTTTTAGGTTTAATAAAAATGACTATGTAGTACCTAAATAAAAAGCTTTAGTTTAGGGTTTAGTTAATTCTTATACTATACCTTTAATTACTGCCGTTATTACGTGTCGAACGGCCTCATTTTGAATAAGTTTTTAAATAAGTTCATTGAAGATAATTATGTATGAGTTTGGTAAAAAAAGCTTATTACAAAAAAGTTGATCCTTCACTTTATATTCAATATATATATATATATATATTTTCATAGCAAACCAAATACCCCAAAACGACACTATCGAACCATTGTACCCCACATCTTATTTATTACGACATGAAATTGAAACGTAACTCGCATTGTGATCTCAATTCGTAACCCCACGCGTGGTTCCCAGAAGACGTAGCGGAGACACCCCGCTGCCTTTTCTACCAAAGTGTCAAAATGTCCTTTACAATCCTCCCCATTTGTGGCGACAGAATATCGCTAGATTGATCTGTCCCGATTCTATACTATTTTGAAAATCGATCCTATCCTATTGAATCGTCTTCACAATTTACACCTCCAGGCTTCTTGGAAGGGTGTCGCGTGAAACTAAACTTGTCGTCAGTCGTCTCGTCAGGTCTCTTCATATTTTAATCCGGGCGGTCTTTGTAAATTGTAAATCGATTCCCACTGATAAAATCTTTATTTTTTATAAATAAAAATAAACGCGTATATTTGCACATAGGAATCTATAAAATTAAATAAAAATAAATCTATTGCTGTTAGTTTCCTTCTAAAACTCCAGAAAGGCCGGCTGATTTAGATAATTTTGGTTTAAACAGTGAGAAAATATGGAAAAGTCACTATTTCAAGCGGAAGAAGTCGCGGGCATAACTAGTAAATCATAAAAAACTCATGCTATTTATATTATAAGTAAAGTATAAAGTTTGTTTAAAGGAAAATATTGCTGTGGTGAGCTGAATGGTGGTTATGTTGAATGATGTTATATGTGTTTAATATAATTTTTATAATAAGTACATAACATATTTTTTTCAGCGGTCGCTTCGGCTTCAGTGTATTCGGGTCGCGTATCACCAAACACGTCTCGTTGAGGATTCAGCTAGCGCCTCACTTTGCTCGCGGAACCCGCGCGGGCTGACAGCTGAATGCTAGCTCTACCGACACGCATGCCGCATGCCGCATGTCGCGTTGCATAAATAAACAATATAACAAATAGGTAATGTTTTTTACTGGTACATTATATGTATTAGTTTCACTTCTTATACCTACTTAGGGTATAAGTAAGGACGTAATATTAGAATCCTGAAATTCGGTCTGTGATTTCATGGTCTGTATAAGATTTCATTTGACACTTGCTTAAGATTTAATTTAATTTTAAGGTGTTCTAATGAAACTTAAATTAAAGCCTCATTTAATGTGTTATACTCAGACTTTGTTCAAACGTGCTATACTTACATAATAAATAACGCGTATGTATGTGCTCTTAAAAAAAACAAACAAATCGACCGTCTCTAAGGACCTATTTTTTATTGATAGCTTTTGTTTCATGCAGTGTAGAGCCTCTCTGCGTGCTCGCTTAGTGGTTGCTATACTAAAGTAATAATTAGTGTGTAATTATTGTGATTGGCGGGTGGTGGCGGGTGTCCAGCGGCGGGTGGAGCGGGAACGATGGAGTTGGAGCGGTGGAGCGGGAACTATGGAGCGGGATCGGCGTTGGCGGCGGCGGCAGCTGAAGGACGCGCACGCCGCTAAATAAATTCATTAGTTAAATCGCTCCGGCGGCGTTTTGTGACGGCGACATCAAAGAAACGTGCCGCCGCCCGCCGCCTCGCCGAGGGCGACCTCATCCGACTTTTTACTCAGAAAACTCAGTAAACAAAATGATATGGTACGTTCGATGTTTGATCCGCCTTTATTATCTGTACACAGAGAGAATGTTGGTCTAGCAATAACCATCTCTTTGTGAGAATTTAATGACTTTAAAAACATGACACAGATGTGACGAGACAATCAATTATTGACTTTATGGCTAGGAGGTAAGTGGTTACACTTACCTCCTAGCCATAAAGTAGTAATATTTTTAAATGTTAATTTTTTTATTTAATTAATGTAAAAATTCAATGAAACTTAATTCTTAGAGCTATACCAAGTTATTTTCGTGAGCCATGCACTGAACTGGCTGAGAGTAGTGCCAGTGCTCTTCAACCTATAATATAGCCAGTGGCGCCCAACCAACGTAGATTCATTCAATGTTTTTCCTTCACAGTGTTTATTCTATCGTGTCTCGCTCGGTGCAGTTGCCTCCCTTGAAGTGCGAGCGAGACACAAAAATAAAGTGTGTGTGGTCCTCCGGCGAAGGGTTCGGCTGTCCCCGCCATCTTTCGGAGACGCTCGGGTTCCAGAACGGCAACTAACCGACCGAATCATAATGGCGGCTCTACAAACAGCCAGTGTCGAACGAGATGCCATAGCGTTAATACGCGGCTCAAGTGTCACAGTAACAACACTTAGTGTGATCTCGTGTCCCGAACGGTAGTGTTAAACAGAAGTGAAGGATCAACCTGTGCCAGTGTGTGGTTATGTGGCGGCGAGTGATATGACAGCGTGTGCCGCCAGACGGACTCCGGCCGTCTTCATGAGGATACTGGTGACAAGCCTGGCCCCGAGATCATGGTGGCTCCCGATACCGAGGCTCCTTCGAATCCTCGGATAGCGCCTGTACGCGAGAGCCAGACTGCCGCCGAGGCGCGCCACAGCGCTGATCTCTACATCCGCACCAGCTGGGTGGATGCGGCGCTAGCACTATCTGAACTAGAAAAGGTCTTGTTCTTACTCATCTAACAGCGTGCTGCATGATTGTTTAAATATAGAAGATTATAAGTTCACAATCACACGTGTGATTGTTTTTCTGCTTATGTCAATCGCGTCCCTGAACGCGGCAGTGCAAGCAGTGTTGTGCAGTGGCGCCGACTAGCGGTAAACGTGTGTACTATCAAGGACGCGCGTAATTTGAACATTATACAGGTTTTTTACTGACCGATGTCGAAAACGTTGGACTTATTATTTACTAACTCATTAATCCGCCTCATAAGAATAACCATAACTTCTCCCTGAGAAGTCTTCTTTAAAAAATGTATAAGACCTTTAACCAAAAATTCAAATAGTATTCTTTATTTGTTCATTGCCCACTTCCCTCATCCAAGAGGAAATCTACAAGTGTGACAAATCCATAATTATTTACTAAGTACCCTAAGTAAATTTATGCGAAGTGCCAATATATCAATTCTAAATAATATATAGACTTCACTTAAATGAAAACTCTTTAAATGTTATATCTTCCAAAAAAATAAGCACGATCTCCACAAAGCAAGTGCAAAAAGAAAGACCGCCTCTGTTAGTTACTCTAAAGAATTTACGGTTTAAATTTGAGTATCTATAGAAGGTATTGTAATTGCTGTTATTCGGAGGCACGTATTGCGCGACAGAAAGGTCTGCTCCCCGGTTCGGGGAAGGTAGAATTTTCCTGGAAGGGCGGCCAAATGCGCCCCCGCTCCTGCGATCCAAACCAAGCCCTTGAGGTTGCGAAACCCCCTGTGTGTGGCACCAAAAAATGAATTACCAATCAAAATTCTTAAAAAAAAATATTGTAAACTTTTTAAGTATAGGATTTAAAATAGACAAACATTATAGAACACTAACAGATAAATTTATTAAAAGCTGGTAGGGACCTACTATGTGTCGAATATTTCATGTCATATGACAACAAACAAATGTTCAAGAGAAAGCGAATGAGAATATCTCTGTATCCGCATTTAGTGCCGAGGTTAATGTAACATATATAGTTGTGAGTGCGGTTGGGTGCATGCGAGATGAAGCAATTAAGGCGCAGCGGGGGCGAGGCAAGGGCCCAGCGCACGCGCAGCCCAGCGGCGCCTATAGAGACATCAGCGTGCCGCCTGCGAGCAACTCTATTAGTGAGGCTTGGATGGAATGGAATTCAGGAACTGCAAAATTCTGTTGAATGTGTTTGACAGCTGATGCTTTAAGTTTATTTTCTTCGAGAATAGTTTTCCAAAGAAAATTAGTAATTCTGGAGTTAGGTTCTTCAGCTTTAAAATTGCCATTGCACGCGTTATGAATTATTATCCGAGGCAACACACCGCAGCTAAATAGATAGTTCTCCAAAATAACCACGATAATTATCTGGAATAAACCTAAATGGAGTTTAAACATTAAAAAAGCTACTAACCTTCTTACAACCCTTAAATAAACTAAATAATATGGATGAGTCAATGATGAGGCTGAACGGATGGAAGTAACTTAAAGTCTTAAACTAAAGAAAATTTAACATGGACGGAATACAGTTTATCGACATTTCTCGAATAGAATTATATACACGACATTCTACAAATGTTTATATCCGGCCAGAGCGCACAGCCTCTCTCTCTCCGTGGAATTAAGACATCTTGTGGTTTACGATCTTCTGTCCTTTTTAGTCTCGGTAAACTCACAGATGATTTCCTTTCCTTTAAAATGATTCATCTGTCTCTTTTCCACTTCTTTTTCCCACATATAGTTTGTCTTCGTCCAAACAGTGGACGATCGAGGCCGGCAGCAGCTGCTTTGGAGACCTTTATAAAAGATTGTGCTTGAACAATCTTAATCGTAATCTTGCAGCTTTAGGGCAACATGGTTAGTTTAAATCACAGTGGCAGACCTAAAAACGATCCAGAACCATGACAAGTAAAATGAAATGTCATGTACCATGAAATCTACATAACATTATAAAAACATACTACTTACTTACAGATGTTTTTTTGTATTTTGTCCAAAAACAAGTTATTGGAAAACAAACATGGAGTTTTATCTTACTTTTTAGATATGTCCCAGTTTCCTCTATAAACCAATAAATAATTGATTTCATGAGCCAAAGTATTTATTAGGTAGGTACTTAAATATCTACCTACTTGAAAAATGCACCAACACATGAAGGTCTGTTTTGCAGTTGTTTATGCTGACACAATTAAACTGCCAACTGGTAAAATAATCCGAAAGGACTCAGCTACCGTGGCTTTAAAACAAACTCACAGTCAATATAATCCGTAAGCTAAAGCATGTCACGTTTCAAATTACGCAATGCGGTAAGGTCATTTAGCGATCGTCGTTGTGGTCGGGACACGTGGGCTGCTCACTTGGCTGCACCAACGATGCAGTTTTCTACACCATTACCCCTTGCTTCCGATCCAATAGCCAGCCACCTTAATCACCTTCGAATTTGAATTCAAGGCCAATAGCTGTAATATAATTCAAGATCATCGGAAATGTAGTGATTTCCGAAGAAAAGTGTGAATAAAGTTGGAGACTCATATACAGTAGAAAATAACAATGTTGATTCGTCTTAAATAATGCACATTGCATAAAAACAATAAAAGTTTACTTATAAGAGTTGGAAAACATGCGCAAGAACTAAAAAATAAACCTGGAACGAAAAAGAATTTATTTAAAATTTTGAGTTTATATTTGATCCTAAAATTCTGTAATCAGAAGACCATATCTATAGACTTCGAGATGCTATGTCAAGAATTTTCTAAATCAAATTACCACTAAAATGGCTATACTATAATTATAACCGGTTAACATGTCCGACTGGGACTTAGACGACTTTCTCGAGGTTATGACAACCGATATGTTGTTGTTACTAATACAACTTTGTTGGATGTAGGCGTGACGTGATGTTTGCTTGTGTAAATAGTGCAGCTTGCATATGCTCATTGCACATTAACGGTCGTTAAAGTCGTATTTATATTATGGATGGACAAAACAAACCTATTTCGGTCCAAATGAATGTTCTTTTAAACAAAACAAAAAATGATAACATTCAACAAACAAATGCCGGATTCTAAATACACAAAGTAAATCCACAATATACATTTGCATTACACTATTTGTTTAATTTATACCTATTTTATTTTCAACCCATCTTAAATGAAAATGTATCCAAGTACCCCATATTATCTGAATAGACTTAATATCATATTCATGGATGGAGTCCCTTAGAGCAAGCTCGTGCATTCTGATGTAATAATAGAGGGTTCACACCCACATCCCATTATATGCAGATCCGAAACATAGGTGGTTTGTTGTTGGCCCTCGAGCCGGCGGATGTCAGACCGCGCCAATCACTCCAACCAACTCCAACACACCGCTTACCTTTTGACTGCTTCAACAAAGACAACACTGTTGTGGCTCAGGCTAAAATAGTGTTGCATCACGCAAGTTTACTGAAATAAATGGCCCAACGTGTGTAGCAATCAGGCTGCAGGCCAGACAAGTAGGCAACGTTTTGTGATTGATAAAGTCCAATAATAAATACATCTTAGTTCGTTTAAAGTATAAATTATTAAAGATAGCATGACCTTTGATAAGATTAAGTCGGTTTCTCTCTTGGACATCGTAAAGTGTTGGTTTAAATTCTATAATTAACTTAATGCAGTTTCCTCTTGTGTGATACGATAAAAACGCAATGTTTGTTTACTATTGTCAGTATAATAATAGACTATCAAGTTTTAAAGAGTCATAGCGATAGGTGTTCAAGAATCTGCATTGAAAGGAAGGAAAGATCTGATAAATTTAGCAGACAGCAAATAAGTACATATTATCACGAAAACGTGCCCCCACTGGCCTAATCTGTTATCTTCAGGAAGTGTCGGCGCCGGCGCCGCCGGTGCATCGCTGGCCAACTGTTCTATAGCTAACTGAGCAGACATTGCAATAAAGACCTTTTTAGAAAACCACCGATCGGTGACATTACTTAAATTGCTTTTGAATGCTTTTGAAACTGGAGTTTTTTATATAGGAATCTTTTTATTCTTCGGATCTTAGATCTGAATCGATGTAGTATTCGTTCGGCCGGCTGGCTGGTGTAGCGTGGCATGATAGCAGAGCTGTGTAGGGCCACGTGGGCCGGCTCGGCGGCGCAGGGTGAGGCGCGGGCGGGGGCGGCGCATTCCGTTCGTGACGTCACGCCCACCCAGCGCGCTCGACATTCACCTCGACCGGCGAGCTCGCTGCTAGCTGCTGGCCTCATACAAACTGTAGCCGCACCACTCTTCCTATATCTGCTATTATTGCTATGACTTTATTTGTAAAGTTAAATGAAAGGTTTCGGCGGGAAACGTCCAGGGACGGTTCAGCGAACTTACAACAATAGCTTTCAAAGTATGCAGAAGAATGCGCTGACGATGTTTTAATTAATGTGTGCTCGCGTTACAATTTCATGGGAGGTGATGAGTCTCGTCAGCCGCGTTCCCACCAAAAGTAAGCAGAGCTCTCGTGAGCTCCGTTACACGCCCGAAGCGCGTCGCTACCGCTCGAGATATCTGCTGCATCCGAACACTCATTACCTAGGCTAGGTTACGGGCTACAGCTTCAACCGACACTGTGTTGTGTTAACGGTATATAGTATCATGCAAAGATTTATCGGTCCATTTCCCACTTCAATTGATAATAATTTAAAATCAGCTAAAACGTCATGATTTACTTAACTATGGTAGTAAAATCTCGTAATGACATACCTATCAGCAATTAGTTTATTTTTATTGTTATAAATGTAATATGGTAATTATCAAAGCCTTGTATAGTCTAAGATATCTCATAAATTATCATCTAGCCAAGATGTCCACTGCTGGACATAGGCTACCCCCACAGATCGCCATACCCACCTGTCTTGAGCGACCCCCACCCAGTGCACCTTTACACCACTAACCTTGCCTAATCTGATAATAACGAGTTAGAAAAAAAAAACAAGAATAGTCGCTCTGTATCACATCGACTATCATCTACCCTGTATCTTAATTTTGCTATGTTCGTGCTTCTATATTTAAAGTTTTTTATGAAGCATCACAAAAGATTCAGTGACATGACATCGCGCACAAGCCACTAATGTTTTGTTCCAAAGAACCCCCGATTGAGTTATTATTCTGTAATTAGTAAGATGTTTACGAGGAGAGGGACCCGCGCCGCCGCCGCGCCGCCGCGCCGCCGCCGCCGCCGTCCGACGCATCATTAATAACAATCTACCAAAGCACGTTATTATTTCAACATTTTAAAACACGAACGATATAATACGTGCCAGGTATTCCATACGCCAAAACGGCCATAGTAGACAGGTTAGATAAGACGGAACTTTACATAAGATCTTTTGTAAACAGAACAAATTTTTTCAGAGCTTGACCGACCATTGGGCATAATAATCTTTACTCGTGCCAAGATCGTCAGGCTCTAGTTCTAGATCCACAAAATAACTAAAACAGTGACCATTAATCATATTGACTTTAAGATAGTGGTGAAATTCCAAATCTAACAGTGTTTTTCATACACAGGGTAACATCGAGGGAGGTCGCACGTCGCTGTGGATCAGAGCGTGGCTCCAGGAGCAGCTGTTCATCCTCGGCTGCTTCCTGCAGGGCGACGCGGGCAAGGTCCTCTTTGTGGCCATCCTCGTGCTGTCCACGTTTTGTGTGGGGCTCAAGTCCGCGCAGATCCACTCCAGGGTCGACCAACTCTGGGTGCAAGGTAAATGAACAAACTAATAAAGTAACCAATACAGTCGAAACTGCCTTTTAGCCTGCAAAGGAAGCGTTCTTGGAAACCTTCTCACATACAACTGCAATCAATTGCAATCCAACTCCTTTTAGGACAACATTATTCCTTCTTGCCTTATACACGAAATACCGAGTCGTTCTTATCGTACGTTATCTAAAAAGGGTAAAGTCTTATCTGTAACCTGATCGAGACTTTGTGGCACATTGTGGCTGACATTGAATACCAATGCAGCTGTGACAGGCACGTCTGTCGAGCCGCTTCCGTCTCGGCTCTACGTGCGCTGCATTTGAGCAGGACTGCACAGAGCGTGCGCGCCGCGCTGTGTCAGCGCCCTTACGCGATTAACCAGCCGATTGTAAATACATCCATCAAGTACCAGTTTTGGCACTATTACGGGCCCACCTAATTTAGTATATTTACACAGAGTATTCATGATTGCGCTGGACGTATAGTGCGTGCAAATGGCAAGTTGATTGTTGGCAGCGGACAACTTTATCACTGCGACGTGTGCATGAGCTGTGTAGGCTCATGGCATGATGATGATACATTCATTCAAATCTTTAAATATTAGAATACAAATTTTAAATGATAATTTGTTTCTCAGTAAAGACAATACAATTCAATCAATATATTATGCAAACTATAGCATTTAGTCTTCTTCGCGCGTATCTCACCATAAATTAATAATATACACGTAGGTTCTAAAATCTGACTAAAATTAATAACTCAATCAGCAAGATTGCTCAAGTGCTTATATATATTTATTACTCACACAAGCTAACCAACGAACTTGGTACCGCCCTGCGTTCTGAACTTTTAAGATTATTCTATAACCTGTATAGTGTAGCTTCCCAATAGTAAAATAATTTTTGAAATCAGTTTCAATGCAAACAAATAAACACAAACAATTGTTTCTTCTTTATAATAATATTAGTATAGATGTGTATTTTAGGAAGGTATTGATAATTATCGACATTTTAAACCCCAAAAATACTCACTATAAAAAGTTCTTCCGAGCAAATAATAAATTATAACACCCCTCTCTGAATTTTTCGTTCGAGCGTTAAAAATAAAAAAAGTGAATTCAGGCCGCAAATACGGTTCCTGCTGTTAAAGAAATCTTGGAATATTAGTTTTCTTCAAAAAGAGCTTAATGTTATCGTGCTCGCGTTTTTTGACGATAATTATCATTCGGTTCGGTATTCATTTATCTCGCTCGCCCGACCACCGGCGTCTTGCGAAATGTTAATCAGAAACAAGGTTAATGACACAATGACCAAGCTCAGTCAATAGCTTGTGGAACACGGAAATCGGGTCACTCGCTTAATCGCTTGCAGAATGTTGTCAAATCACACGTCTCTTGCAAACTGCTTCACTTAACACATCTACAAATAATTGTGAACTTATCGCAGGGGCCCAACAAGCTACAGTATGCCTTGTGTTCTGTTCAAACAACTTCGTGACGTGAGAATCCCAGCATGCAAGCAGGATGCTTGTTTCCTATGCGGGCGTGACAATGCCATGTCTCGACATTGCATTCCACACCTAGATTAGGTATTTCCTATTCAGCTACAGGTTTTGCTGGTTTTGATCTCTGTTCTACGTATATTACGTGTTATACGTCCAAGCTCTTAAGCTTGGACTACCCATGTTTTTGAAAAGAAGTTTAACATTTAGTTTATTTCGTTGGATCGCAAACTTTATGCACCTGTCGTAGCAGGGCGGGCGGTGCGGCATTGCAGAACCTAATTTCCGATTTCTATAGTTTAATCAAAATTGATTGTATTACGTGGGTGAATGTTATGTTATGATCATAACAAGGAAAAGGCCGTTTCAAGATCGCTTTTAAACACTGTGTATAAACAAAGAAACAGAAACAAATAATAAAAAATAAAAATTGTCATTTCAACATTTTCAACTACAACCAATATTAAACCCATTCACAGCTTCCGTCCAAACAATGCAGATACAACGATTTATTCAACGGTAAACTCCGACAAAACCTTATCAGGGAACAATGCCGACCCTGTTAAACAATGCCGATGGGTTCAGAGTCGCCTAACAACTTAATTAGGTGGCCCGCGGCCGCCCGTAAATATCCCCACGTGAAATTACGACCAATAAAACCAAAAAAATGTATAACATTTCTATTGACGCACAAAAAATAGAGGATTGGATTGTCCGGGCCCGGCTTTTGTGTCGGGACGTCTTGCTGCGAGCGGCCGGCTCGGCCCACGTAGAAAAAGTATCACGAATTGATTTTCTCGCCTCCACTTTGGTGTTAGGTAAGGCAAGAGTAACGAAGAGACCTGCGATGTTATCCACGCACTCGTATATCAGCTACCATGGAGAATGTGTGCATTATGGACTGTGTTACGGTACCCTGCCGAAGCCGTTTTCATCGTCAGGTAGAGGCTTACTCTGATGTCTCAATTAGGCCGACTACTGATATCGACTGTAACAGGGAGACTGGTTGAACTCAATACAGTGGCCAACAGTGTTACTTAAGGGTTTGAAAAGAACTGAATTAAGTAAACGCTGAAACCAATAATTTCCTACTAAAAACTTATTAATGTTCAATTGATGACCCTTTTCGTTTTGCTTTGCAAAATTCGATCTTGAAAGAAAGAGGTCAGTTTCGAATGTAAGTATATTGCCTGTAAGTGATACGAAAGTATCATATCAACTGTCGGTGTTAACGCGCAGGAACGCGGTCGTGTCGTCTTCCTACTATATTCGTTGGATTGAGGAGAACCCCGGTTCGGTCTCAGCCGCGCGATTCCGCGTCTCAATCATTACCTTCGATTCTATCATTCCGACTTCCGACTGCTTTCACTCTAGCAAACAGGTTCCTAGACCCCGCCTATAGGAATTTTACAAACTTTTGATTCTGTTAATCATTATTTGAATTGACCCTAAAATCTTGCATGTTATTGAGTTCATCAATCAAGAGCAATCCATCTGTCGCTAAAGAATCGGGCTCTGGTTTATTAAAATGATGCTTATAGAGAAAAGATCTGGCGTCAGTGCCTTCCAATGGATGTCGCCGGTCGCAAAGGACGCGGTTTGTTTATTCCGCCATCCATCTGTTGTGTATGCTGGCTAATTTGCATAGAGGGAGCGGCGGGCGGCGTAGGCGCGGGGCGCAGGCCGCCGGACCACACGGACGGCGCGCGGCGCGGGCGGCGGCGGCGGCGGCGACTCCGGGTGGCCGTACGACTGCCCCGCGTCCCCGCTAGCTCGCGTATAGTCGACGTCATTCATTGTGATCGTCTGCGCTGATCGCCTGCTACCACCGAGTAGAAATGTTGTCAATATCAGCACGCACGCATCGGGCATGCAACAAAAGGAACGGGTCTGATGGCTCACTCTCTGGGACTCTTGTCAAAGAGCATTGACAGATTTATCATTGGAGAAACCATAATACTTCGGATAAGCTTTCGATATAGTTTTTGCTGCTGTTACTCAAAATTAGGCAGCCGCAGCCTTAGAAAAACTAACGATTAAAGGATTTATTTTAGAGTTAAATTATTATATATTTTTTGGTGTAGCATATTGATAGCTGAATTAATCACGAGAAATTGCAAATACTTGCCAAATATCTGTGTACCTACATGTCTGACAACCCTATCGCTGGGCTGGCACCTTGTGTGGGATCCTCGCTCAGCGCTTTATGATAATCCCTAATATCCTGCACGAGCCCGGCTCAAGTTTACAGCCGAGGCGCCGATGGTTGACTGCTCCTGACTTCGAGGATTGGCTACTTCGCTTATCTTACTTTTTATGCTTCATTCGCAATCTGAATGTCTTTTAATAGCTCAATCTCAATACAACTAAGTGAAATAAATAGGTACTTACCGCTAGCGTCCGATGAAGTTGATAAAGCGACGCGCACACATTATCATAGTAGATCCTCTTTTTTTTGTAACAGAATTCATTTACATACAAAGTGTTCTGCGAATCCGTGATGGGATACATTAGTTAGTAATAAATTAAGTTAGTCTTGACGAACGACGGCAACCACAGGTGGCCCGGCCATATTTAACAGTCCCACAGAATCGCGTTTTATTTTATGCAGTCATAGCAGGATAAGACTGTCTCTTATTTATGAATAGAATTTAACTTACTTTATACATCTGTAAAGCACAACGTTAAAAAAAATAACGCAGATAAATTGGTTACTTGTCCACACCACACACCAACAATGTCATCAACGCCTACTTATCAAGTTTTACATAAAATAATTATCACATAAATAAAGCTTTCAAATATCAAATGAAATCAAAATTCGGCAATAATGAAATAAATAAACAATGAATTGCTATTCCGTATAAAAATAACATTATTATTGATATGACCGTGCAAGAAGCGGCCACTGCGTCATCAATTTATGATGCTGCTGTGCATTAAATCAAAAACTGTACCTAAATAAGAAAAAAATTGTGGTACCTGTTTCCAGCGACATTAAAATAATGTAGGTAAGAAAAATTGCATCGGTCAGGCCAGTCACCCATATTAATCAAAAATCGTGTTAGACCGCGGCAAAGATCGCGAGACGATCTAGCTAATCTTTGCGTCAGGGGGATGCGGGTACAGTAAGGGGGTACGCTTTTGACCAACGGTGTGTATAATACGCTTATGTTCGTAGATTCATAATTATTATTCATCGGTCATCCATAGCAAAAATATTTATTTTAAGAACTAACAAACACTACTTTCTAACACATGTAATCCTATTGGTGAGGCGGAAACAGTTCCAAGTCCCGCGTTCGCGCCTAAAATAGCCATTTCCTAGAATAGAAAGCATTTTCTTTGTGGGCTCGCTGTTGCCCCGGCTGGCTTAATCCCTGCTGAGAGCGGACTAGCGTCGAGCATGATCCAACGAACTGTCTGTAACACTTTTGGAAACAGAAATATCCCAATACGATAGTTCGAAAAGAACGTAATGCAAACTTTTAAATCAAAAGTACATTCAGATTATTTGATAAGAGCACTGATTTATTATAACTTGAAAATTGTTTTCAGGGCTCTATTTTTGTGCCAGTAGGTATGGTGCATATTTTTTTAACATCTTTTTCATTGTAAGCTTGTGCAAACTATGACGAGACGATGCTCTAACTAAAACCTCTGCAAGCAAGCTAATCGTTCACTTCCCCACGCAAACGAGCCTTACTGCATTAATCCGAGACGGGCGCCTTGATTACGTTATTTGGGTCAAATTAACACTTAACAGAGTTAATATTGTCCAAGCACGTGTTACAGCTTCCTAGAGCTGTTACATTTTTTAATGCAATTGCTCGAATAAATCATGGGAATTCTCAGGAACCCCATAACACATTTCATGTCCCTAGTCTAGTCTAACGGTTAAATTTGTATTTTGTATGTCTGTTCGTCTGTATGTCAGTCAGTAACGAAATAGTTTTGATATAGGTTATTGATGTTATATAAAGTTGTTTACATACTAACTAAATTTGATCTGTACTTATTAAACAACGTAGCTGTTTTACTTGGGACAAAGTAAATTTTCCCGGAATATCAACACACTAAAGCGCGCAACTAATAAAACAAACGATTTTGTTTATTTCTAAAATAAGATTAATCGTCGAAATAAATCACAAGCAGGGTGTTAATTGGAACGGAATCCAGCACGGAGCAGATAACGACAGGATGTTTTGTGCAAAAAAAAAACCGAACAGGGACGTCAAACATTTTTGTGCAGTTTTAAGCAGCTGTCTACTTCTGCGAAGTTTAAAATAAACCACGATCGGGTATACTTACTTTATTATGTTTGTAAATTACAAAACAGGTACATAGTTAACAAATTTATTCATTTCGTTATTTTTCTATTTTAATTAGTTCTGGCGTCTCGTCGCATAGTGTGGAGAGAAGGCGGGGCTCGATGTCACAACTTTGCGATAAATCACAACCGTGGACGTGTTAAGTACCACGCTCCCTCTCCCCCGTGCTTGCCACAAATTATATGTCGACATTCACAAATAGTGCAGGCTAAACTTAGAAGAACGACGCTTTTTTCTGTACGTCTCTATTATCTCACACCCTCCGATCAGTTAATTAGAAAATGGCTTTCAACAGAGAAAGTCACACGTTGAGCGTTGTGGTCGGCTCTGAAGTATGTGCTTGAAACTGCGGTATAATGTCTCTAGCTAGATACGAGGCGAACATTAATGTTAAGAGCTCCGAGAACATTATCTCGTCGGCCGGGGCTGTAGGAATAAGTAAATTAAGTTGTCTGTGCACAACAACGACTAGCATCGCATTAAGACGGCGATTTATTTTAATGGCTCAAAGCAGGCGGCACACTACGAGCTTGAGATTAAGAAAAAAAAAACGTGTGTACATAATGTTGAGTTAATTGCGTTTTCATTAATACGTAGCTCGGATTTTTTGCACCAGCACCGGAGGCTGGACACTAATTTGAGCCAAGTTACAATAAACAAAGTAAGGACCACCGGCTGCGACCATTCCACGCTGAATTAATAACACCGGCAAATTGATTAGTCTTATTGTGTTTGGGAGTAAACAAATAACACGGTGTGATTTTGGTTTTGATCGCCTTCCATTGAAACGAAAGTAGGGGTGCGTGCTTAATTTGCGGATATTCAGTTGATTGTTATAAACTAAAAAAAAAACTGAAAGGCCCACCTAATGAAGGCTCTTCATTTCTTCTCCAATCAAAAAAATTTTGTTTCTTTTGTTATTCATTTGTTTTACTGACTTAACTCTGTATAACTTTGTCCGAGCAGAGGGTGGACGACTTGAAGCGGAACTGAAGTACACAGCAAAGGCGCTCGGCGAGGCCGACTCCTCGACGCACCAGCTCATCATACAAACGGCGAAGGACCCGGACGCCTCGCTGCTGCACGCTGGCGCTCTGCTTGAACACCTAAAGGTAAATAAAACACGTCGCAGGTATCTTAATGTACTATTGAATCTAAAGAATATATATTTATATACCTAGGAAGTTTCTGTAAAGACGGTATCTAATTAATAAGAAGATTGTTCTGATCACCATACCTAAGAACTATCATAAAGCAACATGGACTGAATTTGAAATTGCAACCCCAGGCCCAGCAGCTAATCGCACCAATGCCTGCCTAAAGTGGAACACGTTTGGTTTATAAATAGCAAAAAGTGATAATAAAAAAAGCTAGATGCACAAAAAGTGATCCGCTTTATGTAAGGTTTGTTTACGCCATATTGAGCAAGTAGAACGTGTCCTTCTGATAACTTATTAACTCACAAGTTAAGTATATATGAATGCACCGCATTATTTATAGGGCACACGTCTAATATCTGTATTATTAACGTAGGTGGTGCACGCAGCAACTCGAGTGACGGTGCACATGTACGATATCGAATGGCGGCTCAAGGACCTCTGCTACAGCCCGAGCATCCCCGACTTCGAGTCCTACCACATAGAGAAGATATTCGACAACATCATCCCATGTGCTATCATCACCCCTCTAGATTGCTTCTGGGAAGGCTCGAAGCTACTTGGGCCGGATTATCCTATTTTAGTGCCGTGAGTACAGTGTTAATTAGACTGATATTAAATAAAAGGTCGGAAGACTACCAGCCAGATAAATTGGGGAGACGTGGATGAGACTTATATGACGTGGTTGACCAACAGAGCGAGCTTACTGGAGAAAGATTGGAGAGGCATTCATCCAGCAGTGGGCTGTTATATAGTGTTGAAGAAGAATGTATTAAATCAATTGTTTGCCTGAAAAAGTCTCGCTCGTGCGTTGATACTTTTAATTTGTTAATACGTTTAATTATGTTTTGCGTATTTTGGACGATTTTTTGTTCCATATTAGTCGTAACTTAATTTTGTGGTATGCCACTATTATTAGCAGTTCTGTAATCCTAAAAAAACGAAACCCTAAATCTTCTTATAGTGGCCTACGTGAGAAGCTACAATGGACAAACTTGCACCCACAAGAAATCCTGGAGGAAGTGAGGAACCTCAACTTCCAGTTCCCCTTCAGCACGATGGAGGCCTACATGAAGCGCGCGGGCATCTCCTCCGCCTACATGAAGAAGCCCTGCCTCGACCCCACCGACAAGCTGTGCCCCGAGTCTGCACCAAACAAAAAAACAGGACAGGTAAAATTTACACAACTTGTGACCCCTTACATTCAATAAACCTTAAATCAACATTCTTATAGATGAACATGTCGCTATTGTCGATCGACAGAGATTCTCCCTCTATAGACGTCAGCGCCGACCTATTGGTTACGCCACCGTGAGACCCACATTAGGCACTATTACGACTAAATCCGGACCTTTTATGAAGACTTCAATTTACGACAGTTTTACTAGCCCATAAATAAGACCATGTAGGATCACGACAAATAAAATAATACTTATTTATCGGAGCGAAGCTAACGCGTAAACTTTAAATACTCTCCATAATAATTTTTTTTTTTGAAAACGGTAATAATAAGACGGGATGAAAGCGGCCGCTGGGGGCAGATGGCGGCTCCGAGAAAGTTATGTTTGGATATTAATTACCGGAGGGATTGCGGTGAGGGGCAGGAGCGGTGGATGCGATGGCGCAATCGGCGATAAAGATGGCCAATTCATTTGCGGGTGCCGGGCCCGGTGTCGCGACTTCCGGTTTTTACCTCCTACGCTACGTACGTATCTCGGTTAATCTCAATCGAAATCAGAATTAATGACTCCGATGCGATCAGATAGCGGCTCGAATTCAACAGTTTTGTTTATTCGAGAACCTTATGAAGGTCCCATCATCCTCATCATCGTTAAAAAGACTTGGGTCAGCCTCTAGAATTTGAATGTATACCCTTATGGTATGAAATGCCGTTTTACAGGCTTTTGAGTTTGACTGTTTTTGTTTGTACCACATGTAAGTAATAAAGTCTCGAAGCTTGTCTGGTCTGCCTGCGGAGTGGTTGGGTCTGGGCGCATTTTTTAGGGCCCGTCCGTCCGCCACCCACGCTCGGCCGGCCGCCGCGCCCCGCCGCCGCCGCCGCCGCCGCCCGCCGGCATACGGGCGCATTGTGCGCGCCTCAATGGGCCTCGTTTGCCGCTATCGACCATCACAATAACAGTATCAATAATGCGCACTCCGGAGCGGAATTCCAAGGAAAACTCGTAAATCTCGCGTCCCTTATTGTCCCTTGACTAGGTCGTCGAGTGCAGGTGACGCATTGTCCGCGGTAACGACGACCAAAATAGTTATTTTTGTGTGATATTTCAATAGAGATCTTGCTTTCATTCTGACACGTTCTATTCTAAATGAGTTGTCTAAGCATAACCGTGGACAGAGAATGATTTTTGGAACAACAGCGACTGTACTCAAATTGCGAGACTTTCTTTAATAGTGTTGTAAATTTTAAATCCCTTACTTACTAGGCACCGTTTCTACCCTTCTTTCATCCTTCTTATCTTTGAACAGTTATTCATCAGTCATTAGTGCTCCCATAGCGATCGCGCTGGGTGATCGCTTCTTAGGACGCCCACATCATCTTTTAGCTTTTTGCGTTTCTCTGTGGGGTTTTTTTATACTATAAACTTAAGAGTTATTTTCGAATAACAAGCATTTCTTGATCCATCTGTTTTTCAGGCATTGAACCAGTTTCTATATACTTTACTTTGTTTTTGGAACCTTAGAAACATGCATACTAAATCACGGTCTCTATCCTCCACAGATCCCCGATGTGGCAGCCGAACTATCGAACGGTTGCTACGGGTTCGCGGCCGCTTACATGCACTGGCCCGAGCAGCTCATAGTAGGCGGGGTGACCCGCAACGTGACGTCAGCACTGCGCAGCGCCAAGGCTCTGCAAACAGTGGTCCAACTCATGGGCGAGAGAGAGATGTTCGAATATTGGGCCGACCACTATAAGGTGCACCATGTGGGTTGGAGCCAGGAGAAGGCAGCAGCGGTCTTAGACGCGTGGCAGAGGAAGTTTGCATTGGTAAGTGCCCTCATTTCATTTTTCTTTCTAAGAAGTTTTGTTGCTTATTTGATACTAGTAGTCGACTCGGCGAAGTTCGTACCGCCTAACCTTTTACTATATTGTAATGTATTATACTTAAAAACCTTCCTATTGAATCACTGTATCTATTTAAAGAAACCGCATCAAAATCCGTTGCATAGTTTTAAAGATGTAAGCATACATAGGGACAGACGCGGGAAGCGACTTTATTTTATACTAAGTATTGATGATTGATATTGATTATGTAATTCGTAGGATATAACGATATTTATTGGATTGTTTTATGCAGGAGGTGCGCAAAATGACAGTATCCGAGCAGGTGTCGCCGTACTACAGTTTTTATCCGTTCTCCACGTCGACTCTCAACGACATTCTCGGGAAGTTCTCAGAGCTGTCGCTCAAAAACATCATTTTGGGATATATGTTTATGGTAAGTTTGACATTCGATTTAAGAGGGCTATCACGGCGCCAATCATAGCAGCTAAGCAAGAATCTCTAGTGCATAATTAGCTTACATTTTTTTATATTGACCATGGATTAGATTCTTAACCGTGGCCTTAAACTTTAGAAGATATTATGTTTTTTTTTTGGGATGTCACCTAGTGTCGCCGTTACAACCCTCTTAATATATGAAACTCTTTCATTCAAGTTACCCTCAAGTTACCATACCAATTTTTTTTTAGTTTATTACTTACTCCTTTGTTTTGCTGTTTTAATTAAGTTGCTTTATTAGTGGCCCTGTTATTGCAGCTAATATACGTGGCTGTGACGCTAGTGCAGTGGCGCGACCCGGTGCGCTCGCAGGCCGGCGTGGGCATCGCGGGCGTCTTGCTGCTCTCTATATCGGTTGCAGCGGGATTAGGGTTCTGTGCTTTATTAGGTGACTTTTTGTTTTTATTTTATGTTTACTTTTTCTTAATATTTTTGTTAATTTGATTTATTTTCAAAATTTGTTTTTATACCTTCGTTTGTTAATTTGCTTCTGTTACTTGTGATGTCGATAACAGTTTGATTAACAGAAAAGTGTAACATTACTCTTGTGGAAAAGAAGCTCCCACACATAACAGCGATGCGTAGCGATACGAAGCAAATAATTGCTATTTTGATGCCTATTTTTCACAAATACTTGCGATGCGATGCGAATATGCAGTTATGTGTTGGAGCCAGTTAGCTCCAGTTCCATTCATAATCCTCTATTCAATACACAGCGATTAACTTAATCATTGGACATCTCCAACAGGTATACCATTCAACGCGTCAAGTACGCAAATAGTGCCGTTCCTCGTCTTGGGCCTGGGAGTTCAGGACATGTTCCTTCTCACTCACACATACGTGGAGCAGTCCGGGGACGTCCCTCGGGAGGAACGCACCGGCCTGGTGCTGAGGAAGAGTGGCCTAAGTGTTCTGTTGGCCTCGCTGTGTAACGTGATGGCGTTCCTTGCTGCTGCTTTGCTGCCCATCCCGGCGCTGCGGGTGTTCTGTTTGCAGGTTAGTCTTTTTTACCGATTTCTCTTTGCACTATTAAACATAAAAAGACGTTCAATTTTCACATTTCGTCTTGCCTTATTAAAAGGTTATTTTTTGATAGTAGCATGGCTCGCGCACTAGGAGAACATATATTGCAGTTAATGTTAAGGTCAGTGTCTCAGAACATCCATTTTTTAATGTAGTTAATAATGGCTTGAAACTTGAACAAGCGAGATGTATCACAACCGTATCTTTACACCCACATTGTATATACTATACTTTTCATTTTGAGCCTCCAAAAAAATTCTATTATAAAACCTAGAGTAGACCTAGAGCCTAACTATCGTCGTTTCCTCAGGCCGCAATCCTGCTGCTGTTCAACCTGGCGTCGATCCTGCTGGTGTTCCCGGCGATGATCTCGCTGGACCTGCGCCGGCGCTCGGCCGCGCGCGCCGACCTGCTGTGCTGCCTCATGCCCGAGAGCCCGCTGCCCACCAGGAACAACAAGCTGCAGGCCAGGAAGACGCATGGGAAAAATGATAAGGTAATAATTTGGGAGAAAAGTTATAAGAAAACATTAGATGCGAGTTGATGTGATAGATGGATTTGTTGTTTCTGTCTGCGAGACAGGATCGAAGACAATTGCAGTTAAAATTAATTTTTGACATTATTATATTTAATTGAAACTAAAGTGGGAATCGATGGAATGCGGTTAATCCCCTTATAAGCTTTCATAAGCTGCACATAGGATGGAAAATAAGGTGGATTTTAGTAGTAATAACAAAGGTAGTTAATTTAACCAAAAAGTATAAAATCAATATATATAAAACTCTTCCGTTACTGACTGACTGACTGACTGACAGACAACGCAGAGCCGAAACTACTGGGCGCAGCGGGCTGAAATTTTGCATGTAGGTTCCTTAGGGAGTGTAGGCGAGCACTAAGAAAGGATTTCCCGAAATTCCCATGGGAACGGGAAAAAACGGGATTTTTGTGTTTATGAGAAATGTGAGCGGGTGAAACCGCGGGGCAGCCTCTAGTAGTTTATATAAATAAATTACCTAAGTATATCTATTAACTTACTTTCGTTGTTCGTAAAGATATTCCTATCGTTGTTTTGTAATCCCACTTCTGATCATAATGTCAAGCTTATAAAAATAAACCTGTTTTTGCGTACAGAAAAGCTGGAAAGACACAACCAGAGAGCCCTTAGACCCGGTGGAGGGCGGCCAGCGGCCGGCCGGCTGCTGCCTCAGCCTGTCTCTCACTCGCTGGACTAGGAACTACTACGCGCCCTTCATCATGAGACCTGCTGTTAAGGTTAGTAGATTAACATGTTTTTCAGAAATCAAATAGGCCTTCTTTAGGTAACTGCCCAAGATTTGACAGCAAATCATATCTATCTAGAAAAGTAGATTTCGAACCTTTTAATACTTGTCATTTTAGTAACAGGTTTTACAAACTTGCAGGTAACATCAATGCTGCTACTGATCGCGGTGATGCTGGCCAGCCTGTGGGGCGCCAGCAAGGTGAAGGACGGGCTCGACCTCACCGACATCGTGCCCGAGAACACGGACGAGCACGAGTTCCTCTCCCGGCAGGAGCGCTACTTCGGCTTCTACAGCATGTACGCCGTCACGCAGGGAGACTTCGAGTACCCGACCAATCAGAAGCTGCTCTACGAATACCACGACCAGTTCGTACGGATACCGAACATTATAAAGAACGACAACGGTGGCCTAACTAAATTCTGGCTAAGCCTCTTCCGTGATTGGCTGTTAGACCTTCAGGTGGCGTTCGACAAGGAAGTCGAGAGCGGTTGCATCACTCAAGAGTACTGGTTCAAAAACGCTAGTGACGAAGGAATACTAGCCTACAAACTGATGGTGCAAACCGGTCACGTAGACAACCCTATTGACAAATCTCTAGTAACGACTGACTCCAAAAACGGACACCGGCTGGTCGATAAAGACGGCATTATTAACCCTAAAGCGTTCTACAACTATCTCTCGGCTTGGGCAACGAATGACGCTCTGGCCTACGGAGCGTCGCAAGGGAACCTGAAACCTCAGCCTAAAAGATGGACGCATGCAGCCGATGACGTGGATTTGAAAATTCCAAAATCATCGCCTTTGATTTACACCCAGCTGCCGTTCTATCTCTCCGATCTGAGCGACACGGAGAGCATAAAGAATCTAATAATGTCAGTGAGAGAGCTTTGCCTGAAGTTCGAGGCGCGGGGCCTGTCCAACTTCCCTTCAGGAATACCGTTCCTGTTCTGGGAGCAGTACTTGTACCTGCGCACGTCGCTTCTGCTGGCGCTAGCCTGTGCACTGGCTGCTGTTTTTGTGGTGAGTACTTTTAATTGTCTTATTTTACTTAACACATTGTTTAATAGAACGGTCTTAAGAGACCCTCATCCAGTGTACTCCCGTAACCTTTAGCAGGTCGTCTGACAATCTTGTCAGGTGTTCTGCTTACTGCGCGTCTTCTACAAATATTGTAATTTTATTATGCCCGCTGCTTCGCCAACGTCCTACAAATCAATCCTTCAAATCGCATTTAACGTTCCCGTAGGATTTTTGGGATAAAAAGTAGCCTTTATACTTTCCCAATCATTAAACTAAGTAGCTCTGTACGAAAGTTTGAGAGTTTTATCGTGAAAGCAAGATAGAAAAGCAAAGAGACAGACGAATAGCTGGGTTCACACCAAGCGATCCAACGCAATTCAATCGGCGCGCTGCAACGGCGCGCTCCAAAGGACAGATGGCTCATTTGGAGTGCGCTGCTGGATCTTTCGGTGTGGACCCAGCTAATGATTTACAGTTACTGCATTCAGCACACATATCGTAATATACAATGTATGTTTCTCACCAGGCGGTGCTAGTACTAGTACTGAACGCGTGGGCGGCCCTGCTGGTGAGCGCGGCGCTGGCGGCGCTGGTGCTGCAGCTGCTGGGCGCCATGGCGCTGCTCGGCATCAAGCTGTCTGCCGTACCCGCTGTGCTGCTCGTGCTGGCTGTAGGACGAGGCGTGCACTTCACTGTGCATCTATGCTTGGTAGGTTTAGAAGTCATCTCCATCGCTGTTGGTCTAAAGCCAGGTCCTGCAGTTCCTTCCATGAGCAGAGCAGCTTATCTGTCGAGTTTCCAGGTGTGTCTTGGTTCCTATTAACAGAATTTAATCAGCTACTCGTGCTCGCCGTCGGTCGCAGCGTGCACTTCACTGTGCATGTCTGTTTGGTAGATTTCTTCTCTCTCTCTCTCTCTCTTGGATCCGTCAGAAGACGTCTCTCTCGCTGTCGGTCTTAAGCCTGGTCCTGCAGTTCGACCCATGAAAAGCCACTGCACATCCAAAATCTCCATTAGCTCCATACCAGGCCATTATAATACGCGAACTGATACCTACTGACCACTTCCCTACTTAAGTTCCGCTGCCTTGGTGCCGGATGCTCGTAGACGAGCACGATTTTTTATAAACACAGTTACACATTACCACAGAGAATATATTACGTTACGTCTGCAGAAAACTCTCTGCTAGTTCTAAATAACCTTTTTTTTCTTCAGGCGTTCGTAACATCGATCGGTTGCAAGCGGCGTCGCGCTATGCTAGCGCTGGAGTCGGTCCTGGCGCCAGTGACCCACGGCGCCATAGCCGCGGCGCTAGCGGCCTCCATGCTGGCCGCCAGCGAGTTCGGCTTCGTGGCTCGCCTCTTCCTGCGACTGCTTTTAGCGCTTGTGCTGCTGGGACTGATTGATGGATTGCTGTTCTTCCCAGTCGTACTGGCTACACTTGGACCGAGTGCTGAGGTAACTATATTAAACGTTCACAAATAATAAAGCTCCTTTAGGTTTTCCGTACATAACTGCGATTCAATGCGATACGACTCCATTATTTGCTATTAACATGCCGATTTTCTCAGATATATTTGGGGCCTTACTTCACCAACGCCCAATGCAACGCCCCATACTGAAAATTAAATGTTTATAGCGATAAAAAGGGCATAGAAACAAATATTCAAAAACTAGTGAATGTCCATAACTAACAAAATATAAAATTGTTTCACCAGGTCCGACCTCTAGAGCATCCGGAGCGTTTATCAACGCCCTCGCCCAAGAGCTCTCCAGTGCACGCGCGCAAGTCAAGCTCTAACTCAGCGGACAAGTCTCGCAACAAATCCGCGCCTCGGCCGAGCGCGCCCTCGCTCACCACCATCACGGAGGAGCCGCCCAGCTGGCACAGCTCGGGCCACTCTGTGCAGTCTTCTATGCAGTCAATCGTCGTGCAGCCGGAGGTCGTCGTCGAGACCACCACGTATAATGGTAGCGATTCTGCGGGAAGTGGACGGTCAACGCCTACTAAGTCACCGCACCCTGCCGCTATTACTACTAAGGTTCGTTTTGTTACCCTGTACATTCCTATGAATGAATGATTGCGTTATTTATTGTTAAAAAAACTAAAACAAGAAACTTAATAGATCAGTAAGTTATACAAAGGCGCCTTTATAGCTTTAAGCTTCCGGATAACATTCCGCTTTTTTTAACATGCTATGTTTGTTACATTGTAGTTAATCCGAAGGAAATCGTTAAAAAAAATTCAAATAACGTATGTAGCTTTTGATTTCCTTAAAAAATTAAAATAGTTTACTGAATTTCAGTACACAATTTTTAATAGTCTTTGAGTGTCCTTTTAAGTATACCTGTATGATGAGAATCTTCAAAATGTTGCAGCAATGCTAATAATATGTTTTCTTGCTGCAGGTTACCGCAACAGCAAACATAAAAGTCGAAGTAGTGACTCCGGGCGACAGGAAGTCGCGGCGCTCCTACCACTACTACGACCGGCGCAGGGACCGCGACGACGAGCGCGAGCGCGACCGGGACCGCGACCGCGACCGGGAGCGCGAGCGGTCGCGCGAGTCCCGGGACCGTGACAGAGATCGCGACCGCGACCGGTACCGCGACGAGCGCGAGCACCGCGCCTCCCCGCGGGAGAACGGCCGCGACTCCGGCCACGAGAGCGACTCATCGCGCCACTAGTGCTCACTGTGAACAGACTATGTGTGACATCTTTACCCTCAAGTGTGATGTTACGACTTAGAATACGATTTGTTTACTAACCGAACATTTAAACAGGTTTTAAGTAATTTTAAGTTCAGTACATTCTTCATTAACTTACCCGAACGGAGGCTACGATCGGTCGCGATGGAACGTATACGTTCGAAATATAACAATATCTGTTTATTCCACTGCTTTTATGTCATTCCACAGTATACGGAATTACCTTCGAGTTTCATCTGCGTAATGTTCCGGAGTGAAGGATGCGAAACTCAATGTAAAACCAAATAATATAATTATTAGAGTCTCATAGTTGTAGAGGTTACTGTTAGTGTGTGTTCCTATTTAGAAGACATTTACATATCGTGTCAGCTTCCGTTTTAATGTGTTACTTTACTCCTTGAAGACTGTTGTCGATTTATTGATTTATACTATCCTATTGTGTAATTATTGATTATTTATTTTACTCTCTTTTATCAATATAACGTTTAACTAAATGTCACTGTACAAATTACTTAGGCAGATTTAGTTTAAGTTAGGCATTTATTTATGAGATTATCTAGACATATAAATTTTCTATATCTATAGGATCGTACATATTGTGATTTTGCTTTAGAGAATCATTCGCACTTCCGACTCGTCAAAAGACTGCATTTAATGATCAAAACACAGTATTCTTAGTACAATATTAGAGAGTAAAATGAGAGCTGGCGGCGGGAGTGCTGGCCGCGGCCTCGAGTAGGAGTTCATAGAGTTGTGACTTGTGACTTGTGCAAAGTACTTATTAGACGTATTATTTATAATTAAAATTATATAATTTAATTATATTATGTACATATAGGTTAGTGTTACCTGTAAACCGTATTGTATGCGATTTCACAGGAGAGGTATGCGTACATTTTTGTATCGATGTATTTTTATACAATTTTAAATGACGTATTGTCGAAAAACTGTTTAGGCTATAACGAAAAGTGATTAGGACTTACATTACTGCAGTTATTATAACTGTAGTAAAATACTATGTTATTTTGTAACATCTTTTTTAGAAACTGTGTATTTTCTTGTAGCAAGTCTGCTTGATCTGGAAGCTTGGCGATATTTTATTCATAAAACATCTATCAATTTTACCACAAGTAGACTTGTTATAAAAATATATTTTATAACTTACTTATCTACTAAATAAAAAATAACGCACAAACAAAAAAAAATGTTTTCATAAAAACGATATTAAATTACTTTATAATTATTTATGCAAAAAATATTCTTAATAATTTTAAATACTTTGTTTTACTTTTGTACATTTTCAAACGAGATTTTTAAACTTAATTTTGTATCGAGTTAATGTAATCTACAACGAATGTGTACTGTTTGTTTACTAAAACATTCAACCGTAATGAGAAAATAAACTGTTCGAAACATAAACATTGCGTTATTTTATTTTTTTATATTAAAAAAAATCTAAACAATACTGATAACCTCCTTTTTAAATTCGGTTAAAAACCATGCTTGCCTATCTGGGGCCGTATTCGCATAATTTGAGTCACTAGTCAAAGTTAAAGTCATTCAACACAGAGAGATGGGAAATTTAATAGATTTTTTTTTAATTAGAGAATATCAAAAATGTGATATTTGCCGCGGGCGCCGGCGTTAGAATGTCGCCCTCCCCTCTCCTCCCGTGGGAGCCGTAGGACCCGGCTGAGGGACAGCACCAGAAGACGGGCAGCAGCGTCTTCTGGGTTATACAACACCATACTGCGCTCGCCAACCCGCCTGCCAAGCGTGGCGAGTATGGCAACCCCCCCCCCCCCCCCCCCTCATGAATAGTCAGCGTGTACACAGGCCCCTAGTCCCCGGCAGCCCCGCTATTCCTGACCACGGTAGCGGTTACGGTAACGGCGGGGCAAGGGGTGCTAAGAATCCCCGGACGGTCGGCTACCACCCCTTTAAACGACAACTGGCCCTGGCAACACACAACGTCCGCACTTTGAGGACTGACGATATGATTGTTGCGCTGGAAGAGGAAATGAGCAGGTTACGGTGGGATATTCTAGGGCTATCAGAAGTCCGTAGACAGGGACAGGACAACCCTGAAATCGGGTAACCTGCTCTTCCACCGGGAGGGCGACCAACTGTCCCAAGGTGGTGTCGGGTTTCTCGTCCACAAGTCCCTCGTTAGCAACATTATTACCATCGACAGTGTGTCGAGCAGGGTCGCATACCTAACACTCAGAATATCTAAAAGATATTTGCTGAAGGTCGTTCAGGTCTATGCACCGACCTCGACACACTCAGATGACTAAGTAGAGTCTATGAATGAGGACATTAGTCGGGCCATACATACGCATAAAACTCACTTCAATGTTGTTATGGGGGACTTCAATGCGAAACTAGGCAAGAGAAGCGAGCATGAGTTGAGAGTGGGGAACTTCGGTTATGGGCAACGGAACCCTAGAGGTCAGAGGCTGGCCGATTTCATGGAGAAAGAAGGACTCTTCATGATGAATTCTTTCTTCCAGAAGCCGCCTCATAGGAAATGGACCTGGATGAGCCCTGGTGGTTCTAGGAACGAGATAGACTTCATCTTGACCGACAAGAGACGTATATTCAATGATGTCTCCGTGATTCATAGGGTAAAAACCGGCAGTGATCACCGAATAGTAAGAGGCACATTGAATGTGAACGTTAAACTTGAACGGTACCGCCTGATGAAGTCTACGCTCCGTCCTACCCTCGCTCAGATCGAAAACCCCGAGAGCTTTCAACTCGAGCTCTCTAATCGCTTTGATTGTCTAGACGACGCATCAGTGGACGAGATCAATAACAGGTTCGTAAAAACTGTCCATACGGTCGGATCTAAATTCTTTAGGACTCGCCGTACCGCTAGAACTCAGAAACTCTCTGAAGACACCCTCAAACTTATGGCTGAACGACGCTTGCTTAGACTGCAGTCTCCCGATGATGCTGCGTCATATAGGCGGCTCAATAGACAGATCTCGAAGGCCTTGCGACACGATATCCGTGTCTTTAATACTGCGCGTATTAAGGATACGATAGAGCGAAATAAAGGCTCCAAAGTGTTCGCAAGAGATATGTCTGTTGGGCAAAGCCAAATGACCAAGCTGAAGAGGGATGACGGCAGTATAGCGTCGACGAAAGCGGAAATTTTGAGGGAAATCGAGAAGTTCTACGGACAGCTATACGATTCGGTCACTAAGCCTGTTACTAGTGCGGCTAACGACCCTAGAGCCAAACTAACCCGACACTATACCGAAGATATCCCGGACATCAGCCTGTACGAGATAAGGATGGCCCTGAAACTGCTTAAAAACAACAAGGCACCGGGTGAGGATGGAATCACGTCAGAGCTTCTGAAAGCGGGTGGAACACCGGTACTCAAAGTCCTTCAGAGGCTCTTTAATTCTGTCCTACTCGAAGGGACCACGCCTGAAGCATGGAACAGAAGTGAGGTGGTGCTTTTCTTTAAGAAGGGCGATAAAACCCTTTTGAAGAATTATAGGCCCATCTCACTTTTGAGCCATGTTTATAAGCTGTTTTCCAGCTTATAAACATGAAGGTTTGATGACTTCCAGCCTCCCGAACAAGCCGGCTTCCGAAAAGGCTTTAGTACCATAGACCACATACATACGCTGCGGCAAGTTATACAGAAGACCGAAGAGTATAACTTGCCGCTATGTCTAGCGTTTGTGGACTATGAGAAGGCCTTTGATTCGGTCGAAACATGGGCGGTGCTAGAGTCTCTCCAACGATGCCGGATTGACTATCGGTACATCGAAGTGCTAAAGTGTTTGTATAGCAACGCCTCCATGTCTGTCCGAGTACAGGAACAGAATTCGAAGGCTATTCCCTTGAACAGAGGCGTGAGACAGGGAGATGTTATATCTCCGAAACTGTTCACCGCCACTCTAGAAGACGCCTTCAAACTTCTAGAATGGAAAGGGCAGGGCATCAATATTAACGGCGAATACATCACTCACCTTCGATTTGCCGACGACATCGTAGTCATGGCAAGGTCGATGGAGGAACTCAGCACGATGCTCGAAGGCCTCAACCGAGTCTCCCAACAGGTGGGCCTTAAAATGAACATGGACAAGACGAAGGTCATGTCTAATGTCCATGTTCTGCCTACCCCAGTTATGGTTGGGAACTCGGTTCTCGAAGTTGTCGACGAGTACGTATACCTAGGACAAACCATCCAGTTAGGTAGGTCCAACTTCGAGAAGGAGGTCAATCGCCGAATCCAGCTCGGATGGGCGGCGTTCGGGAAACTACGCAACGTCTTCTCGTCCAATATTCCTCAGTGCCTGAAGACGAAGGTATTTAACCAATGTGTGCTGCCAGTGATGACATACGGTTCTGAAACGTGGTGCTTCACTATAGGGCTTATGAACAGGCTCCGAGTAGCTCAACGAGCCATGGAGCGGGCTATGCTCGGGATTTCTCTGCGGGATCGAATCAGAAATGAGGACATACGTAGAGAAACCAGGGTCACCGACATAGCCAAGCGGATAAGCTCGTTGAAGTGGCAATGGGCAGGTCATATAGCCCGCAGAACAGATGGCCGCTGGGGCCGAAAAGTTCTCGAGTGGAGACTTCGGATCGGCAAGCGCAGCGTAGGACGTCCACCGACCAGATGGACGGATGATCTGCGCAAGGCTGCGGGTCCACGCTGGATGCAGGCCACCTGCGATCGGTACAGATGGAGAGCCTTGAGGGAGGCCTATGTCCAGCAGTGGACGTCCTACGGCTGAAATGATGATGATGATGATATTTGACCATTGACATATCATAATAATGGGACAATAATGAGTTTTTGTGTTTTTTTAAATATAATAAGGCCCCTGGCCTGTTTCAAAAAAAGATCAACTAAAATTAATATTTTTATTTAATTTAAATAATTGAAAGCCATTAATGAAAGATTGCTATAAAATTATTTCTTCAAAGGAGATTGACCATTCTGGACCAAATGCTGCCCACGCATGTGAATATTTTTTTTCTTCTTCACATGAAGAGATATATATATGAAAAATAAAAAATAAAAATTAAAACCACGGATTTATAATATATACGTAGTACCTTAAAACTTATTTTTTTGGTGATCTTACATTTGATATATAGTTTTTTATCGTTTATGTTAAATAATATTATTATTATCTTACCTATTCTACCTCCCGAGTCACATACAGCATGCACAAGTACAGGAACCTACTAAAACCATTTTTGTTAGTCACATGCGATGGACACATTATTGAGGTTTGCGGGCCCTATGCTGCGACTACAAATGACGCAACCATTTTGAATAATCTCCTAGATGGGCCAGATAGACCCATTCATTGGCTGTTACATCAAAATGATGTTTTCATATTAGACAGAGGTTTTCGCGACTCTGTTGCGAATTTAGAAAGCCATGGATATGTCGGCATCATGCCACAATCAAATAGAAGAGGCTCACAACTTACCACACTCGACGCAAATAAATCGCGGTTGTGCACCATTTGCCGGTGGCCTGTTGAGGTGGTAAATGGTCGACTAAAACGGGATTTCAAGATTTTTCGTCATGAATTCTGTAATCTGGCCATGAGCCACTTTTATACAGATCTTCAGATTGCTGCAGCCATAACCAATGCCTTCCATGTTGATATTCTTGACAATGCCAATGCACATGAATTCATCAATATAGCCAGAGAGCGGCTGAATGTTCCCAATCACTTAGCTGATTATGTTGATGAAAGAAGGCTAAATCGGAACAGAGCCAACTTCGAAAATATTTCAGTGGTTAGGGATAATGTTGCGTCATTTCCCATGTTAACCCCGGAGCAATTGAGTCTCTTTGCAGTAGGAACATACCAAATCAAACTTGCGCCTAGCTATTACAGCGAGCATGTACGCACCACAGAGACATTTATTATTCAAAACTATGTCGGTCGCCTCGACGACCTCTCCGATTTTTCGATGCCAACCAGCAACGTACAACTGATTCGAGCGCACATAAAGAGCAGACATACATCGGCAAAAGTGTATCATTGCTATATTTTAATTGACGAGAACAATCATGGGCTCGATTCTGTTCAACATTATTGCTGCTCATGTTATATCGGGCGAAGAACGATCGGCAGTTGTGCCCACGTTGTTTGCCTAGTTTGGTTTTTGGGATGGGCTAGGCACCAAGACGTTGTGAGGCGCCCTGCTTTATTTTTAGATTCCATAATTATAGACGACGATGATGATGACGATTGATATGGTATTTTAAAATGTTTATCCTTAAATAAATGTTGATATTTTAAATGATACACCGTCTTTTATTTTTAAAATAAGCTGTTGGTTAGGATTTTTCGTCAATGTAAAATAGATTATTTTTCAATATTCCTTGGATAGATTCTTAAGCGCTTTAGGTTACAGACTACTGTTAGTCTAATGAACATTATGCACTATGATTCAATGCTGGGCAGCCTTGGTCCAGCGTCCATACAAAAATGGTCAATCTCCTTTAGGAAGATATCGTAAACACCCCCGCCAGCCCGCCGCCGCTGCCACCGCGCCGCAGAGCCGCTTGCACGCTGAGCCGTAATTATGATGATGCCGGCCGGAGAGTTTAGCGGCAACAACCACGCCGGCGACATTCCTTGGAGCGGAGCGCGGGAATCAATAAAGGATTTTCTGGCGGCGTGCCCACGCATGTGCGTGGCTTTCGCCCGCTCACCCACGACCTCTATCTCTGATGATCACGAATGACTAACTTAATCAGGGACATCATCACTAGAAATTATCTAGTGGAGTTAAACTGTGTATAACCGAAGTACATAAGGGGTTGCTCAGGCGGATGATTCATGCGCAGCGGCACTGCGGTGGGCGGCGGGGCGGGCGGGGCGCGGCGCGGCCGGGCTCAGACCGCGACGGCGCGCCGCCCCACGCGCTCGCCCACGCTCGGCCGCTCTGACAGTTTGGATGATAGTGCAGTGAGCGTCGATGTGCCCCGGCCCCGGTGTAGTGTGTGGTGCGTGTTGGTGGCGGGACTGATGGCCGCGACGCCCCGGCGCCGGCCGCCCGCCGCGGCGCGCGCCCTCGCGCTGCTGCCGCTGCTCGCGCTCGCCTTGGCCAACCAGCTCGAGGACATACCCCACAACGAGTAAGTGCTTTGATATTGTTCAATGTTTTGGGCCTATAGCGTAATGTCTTTATCCTAAATTAATAAATGGAAAATAATAGATAATTGAGCCAAAACTTAATTGAATGCTTGAGAACAGTGTGGCAAAAATACAGAACATCGCAAGCCAACATTACAAGGTGAACGTTTCGTTCATTCAGCATTGCTATAAGAAGCCTTATCTAAAGAAATTTTAGTCCGCCAACCTTATATTCGCCAGCCTTATTGTAAGTGGTAGTAAGTCGAAAATTTGTGTTAAATGAAGTGATTCCCTTGCAACGTAACGAGTAATGCAACTTTAGTAACCATCAACCTACAAACTTTCACTGTATAATATTTATGTAGACGCATTAAGGTGGATTTGCTGGCTGCTGTACGTATGTAGAAAGTGTATTACTAAATCATTTCAAATTGGGTTGCCTGGAAGAAATCGCTTTCAGCGATAAGTCCGCCCATTGCATGCAAATTTAATTATGTGTACCATTAATTGTATAATGTTCTTTTGTGTGCAATAAAGTGTTTTTTAACTTTAACTTTAACTATTACTTTCTTTTTACTAACAAAACGATCCGTCAAAAAAGTTTAGACAAAAAGGTTGAAAAAATGCAATATTTTCTTCGACCCTCGATAGAAAATCTTTTGTTAAGTTCCTTAAGATGAATTTTCCAATTTCCTCAATGTCCGGATAGTGGCCGCGGATGGACGGACCTCGAGCCTTGAGTCATTTATCATTTATTGCTCCTCGGTTGATCTAATCTACCTCCCACTATTTATGCACAGACCTCCGCAGATCACTACCCACTGCATTTTGAACCTTAACTAGACACTATAAGCTTCAAATTTATCTTACTTACATAAAGATGGTTCTGTTGCTCTGAACGCTTTGTACAGTGTCGGTCTAGGACGGCGTAACATATCTTTTCTATGTTCACGTGCGCCCTAGACTGTATTACCAAAGAACAAGAGCTATTTTGCAATACAGAAAATCCGGAAGTTTTACGCCGTCCTAGACCGCCACCTGTACTTCATTTAATCTTTTTTTTTGTAATCAATATATATAAAACTCTTCCGTTACTGACTGACTGACTGACTGACAGACAACGCAGAGCCGAAACTACTGGGCGTAGCGGGCTGAAATTTTGCTGGTAGGTTCCTTAGGGAGTGTAGGTGAGCACTAAGAAGGGATTTCCCGAAATTCCTACGGGAACGGGAACAAACGGGAATTTTGTGTTTATGAGAAACCTGCGCGGGAAAAACCGCGGGGCAGCCTCTAGTCAATATATATAAAACTCTTCCGTTACTGACTGACTGACTGACTGACTGACAGACAGCGCAGAGCCGAAACTACTGGGCGTAGAAAGCTGAAAATTGGCACGTGGGTTCCTTGGGGAGTAAAGGCGAGCACTAAGAAGGGATTTCCCGAAATTCCCACGGGAACGGGAAAAAACGGGATTTTTGTGTATATGAAAAATCTGCGCGGGAAAAACCGCGGGGCAGCCTCTAGTGTAGGATATTATTGAAAAAAATACGAAATTCAAACGAATAGCGTTTACCATCACGCACTGCCTAGGAAGGTAGGTAGGTAGGTTGCTAATTAAAATGTAGCAAACAATGCTCTGCAAATTTAAAATGTTTTTAAAAAGTAATTAAATACAGCCTCCAGAATCTAGACAGGTTGGTAATTCGAGAAATCGGTAGCAAGTGTTTGCTACGTGCACTTACTACGTGCTACGAAAACTATAGCTACGAACTGGCGTAGTAAGCGTAGCGCGTAGCCGGTAGCGCGTAGGCAGCAATGAAAGCATGGTTTAAAAACATGTTCTGGTTAACAAATGAATCAGTCGAAATTATCATTTTTTTTTTAAATTATTTTTTTAAAAAAGGATTAATTTGTTAACCAGAACATGTTTTTAAACCATGCTTTCATTGCTGCCTACGCGCTACCGGCTACGCTATGTAACAAACAAAAAAAAATGTTTTAACCAGGAACCAGTTTTTATTACTTGAAAATTTTATTTTAGTTATGAAGGTATCCTAATTGGATGATCGAAGACAAAAAAATGATCGTTGTTTGTCTTCTGAACCTGAACGGCTCTACCACAAAAAGAATTAAACCGGGTCTAAATCACTAGACTAGGTTTGAATCACTAGTTCGTCATACAAATTGGCGATTTTAGACTGGTCTAACTTTTTTGTGGTAATGAGGGAAAGGTCTTATCAAAATTTGGAATAAGTGCTTTGTACTACTTCACATAACATATTATTTATGGATTTACAACTCAAACAAAAATTAATTAAGTTTTTAAGATTTTCTTTGTTCTGAAAACTTGTGGAGCCGCAGTGCCACGCTCCACGCTCGTATGTGCCAGGGCCAGGGCGCGAGCTCGAGCGCGAGACGTCGCGAGTCGTGTCGCTTCAAGAACATTAATCTCCTATGCGCACCTGTTGCAAAATATTCACTTCATTCTTCTACCATATTCATGGCAACGTTTAAGTCCCTGATTTACTAGATAAAGCCATACTAACAGAAACAATCTTATTTTCTATTTATATTGTTTTTGTTTTTTTGGGTTCGTACTCCTTTTAGTTTTGAGATTACCGTTCGTTTAGGTATGTGTTTGTCTTTAGATTTTCTTATAAATTAACATTGGCCGGAGGTGGCCAAGATCGGAAGGCTTGGAGAAATGGGGGGAGTCCTTAACCCAGTAGTGGGACATTAACATAGCTGCATTTTATTTTTATTGGAAACCTTAAGTTTTGCACTAAACTTTATATACGACATTAAAACATTGTACCATCAATCTATAGTAAAGCCGGTGCCATTTGGTTTATAAACATTTGTGTGTTAGCTTGATTTTCCAAAAATATTATGAGTATCCTTTACCAATTTTAAATTTAATGTCCATTTTTAAATTAATGAGCTTATATGCTATTATTGTTATTAGTTTTTTGAGGTCCCACTCCCAGCAAAACGGTCCTAGGTATATTTTTATTTAAATATATTTTAACATAAATTTATTATTCTTCGCGACCACATTTTTCTCAAGCTTAGCGGCGTCCATCAGTCCTTTAGAAGGTAGGTACTGAGAGATATCGCTGAGATTTGGGGGCGACCTCGAGGTCGTTGAACTTCCAAAAGAGGCTGCTAAACGAAAAAGTCCTTCGAAGACAATGAGTGATGATGATGTACGACAGATCGAATGAGACGATCAGCCTAATTTGGATCCACCTTGTTTGTATACTCTGTTTTTGTGGTTCTGAATGTATAATTGAATTATTTATAGAATAAACTCTTAAATTTATTGTTTTTCTGGTTTGTTAGTAGTTTAAGCCACAATGAAAAAAAAACGAATTCTTGGTTAGAATATGTTTTTGACGGACACACATGTTCACATTTAATTTTATTAACTACCTACGTTTTAAAGTTTAAGACAGATAGATACCTAAAAAAATCTAAAATTACTTGCTACTACCAAAGAGAAAGCTTACTGCTTTCTGCTTAAAGTATAATCAAAAAACTAGTATTAATGTAATAGTACCAAGATCATTCTCAAAACAATCTTATATACAGAAGAGCAAACTGAAAATTAATTCCAAACACTAATTCACCGTCCGCATTAATGCAACGATCTCAGATAAGTGCGGGGATGCAATTAACAAAATATTACCATATCGCAAGACAAACAGACCGTCGCCGAGGACTGCGATTTATAGCTCTAGCTATAGGTGGTTGCGCAGGTTTATTTGTGTGGGTGCGTATGTGGATTCACATGAATAGGGTCACGTAGAGATAACCTGAACTGCACAGAAACTAAGAAATAAGAATTTAGAAATAATTTAAAATCATATCACTATTTATCAATAACCGTAAGTGATTTATGATAATTACCTAGTATAAAAATTATACTATTAAATAAATAATAATAATAATAATAACAATAACACATCACACTCAGAGCCCCTAACTAGGAAGAACCTGTATCTAGGGTGCCCGAAACACACACAGAGACGAACATCACACCCAGACCGGAAACAAACATCGATATTCATCATATCAACATTCGCCCCGCCCGGGAATCGAACCCGGGTGCACACGCTTACTCAGTCCACATCACTGCCAACTGAGCCACGGAGCAGTCAAATGATACTGTAACATTTTCTATATTCCAATCTCATATTATTGCGACATCGAAATATTAACTTTGAAAACTTGGCAGTCCGCAGCAGCACAAACTCAATTTTTTTCATAACGAAGCTTCTGTCGATCGGATATTGAAAACAAATGAAATGCAAATTAATTGAGAGGTAAAATCAAAGTGACAATTAGTTTATTTGTTTGTATCGCGAATCGCGAGTATAGCAGTGAGCGCAAACAGGAGGGTCATTCCATTACCGTCCGTCTGTCTTGCCAACTGAGAATGAGAAAGTTAATGTTATAATGATGAAATATTAGAGTTTGACACCTAATTTTACGGCAGATTGGTCTAGTTTTTTTGGGTTTGGTTTAAAACGTAAGTTAAGTTATATATAGTAGTTTTGTAGATTATTAAATTTTTTATAGGTTTTTTTTTGTGGTTGGACTCAGACAGTGTCAGTGGCCTGTAAAATCTTAACTACATTTTATTTACCTAATACATACATTTTCAGTTAATAGAGGTAGTAAATATTTTATTTTTGTATGTTAAACAGTTTTTGGTGTTAAAAAAAATATAAATAAGTATAATTAAAAACAAAAAAAAAACATAGAACAGTACTTTCTTTTGTCTCAGAGACTGCCTCGGAAGCAGTTCTATAACTTCATTTAATTTTAATTAAACTTAAATTAAGTCTTAAGCTATTTTGCTTACTGGATCTATCACACTACCACAACAACTATTTTTTTAGAAGTGACAGGAGTAAGAGTGTCAGATTCAAACATTTCTGCACTATAAATGTTAAGAATTGTGTTATCCTCTGATTTATATGATGTTTTCTAAAAACCATTTAAATCTTGATATTAAAGCAAACAGAATATCCCATGCAACTTATGATCTGTTTCCACAACGTAAATATTTGTTCTCGCGGCACCGCGCGGCTCGCGGGCACATGTCAAAGCCGCCGCTCTGTATTGATCTGCGGCGCGGGGCGGGCGGCGCGGCGGGGCGGCGGGGACACGTACTACGCCCGGAGGCTGCCTTTACGTAAGGCTCGCCCGTCTGATGACCCGTCTGCTGCCGGCGATCCTCCTCCGCCACTGATTAATAAACTGCGTCTAAGCTCTTTTTTTTTTTGAAATTTTAAGTAAACTTGCCAAACTTTTAACGTCGACGCTGATGAAAGATGTTTTTTTAATGAAAGTTTTCACGTTTGTCTGATACAGTCTTTTCCTTTTTTTCATTGAATATTGCAAACTCTTTGTAATTAAATTAAACTTACATTGGAGGTGCTGCTGTTACTGCTAAACAATTTAATGTTTATTGATTACTAATCAAATAATCTACATAGTGTAACATGCCCTATTACGGCGCGTTTTGACAACATTTTAAAGTAGGGTAAGAAATTAACCATTTCTGAATATTTTAGCAGATATTTGAATTTTTTTTTGACACTCATGATTATTATATTTTCTATTTCAGTTGTCGTTTTATTTATTTTAGAGTGATAATTAATTTTAAATAAATATTTTTTCTGACAATTCGGAATTCCTATTACGGCGGCAAAAAAAAGTTCGAAGCCCATTACGGCGGTAAGCACAGCCTATTACGGAGTATGGGATGACAACACACGCACGATGAAACATTTTGCTCATGGTTCCGTGCAATCAGAAAATGGTATGCAATGGCTGTAATTGTTACTGGCACTGTACATGAATACAGGTTCTTCCTAGAAAAGGGCTATTTTGATTTTATTTTGTGTATCAACTATTTAATAAACGGCCTCGCGCTAAGAAGTTTCCAGTAATATAATTAGTTTAGTAAACACGAATAATGAATATTTGGCTGTATGGGCTACTATGTTCCTTTGCCTGACCTGAACGGGCGAATAACAAAACAACAATCAATCTACGGCATCGTAACGTTATCCCATCTCTCTGCACAACGGAACTGATTGAATTAAATATAGGGACGATTTTTTTTATAAGCCGCGCTGATAAAGAAACGATTTGAAAATGGCGGCCGAACGAATGCTATCTCGCGTATATTAGTATTAGGGAAGAGTTGAGAAGAGAGACAGCCCATACAACGGCCGCCATTTTGAGATCGTTTTTTTATGTGCGCAGGTTATACACATAAAAGCGTAATTTGTGCGAATTTGGCTAGCTTATTAACATTATTTTTAATATTTGTTGTTAATCTACATTAAGTGAAGTTACAAATGATCATTATTAAATGTCTGTTGACCAGGTCAATATCTCAGTAGAGGCTCGACTTTTGTTCAAAAAAGGAAGATTTTGGCACAATTTTTGCATTTTTCTCTAAATTTCCATAATTTTTTTGAAGTTTTTCATATTTGTTAGTATTCTTTGGACGACAAATAAATTATCGTAAAATTTTTTCATTAAAATTAATCGAGCCGTTTCGGAAATTAGTACCTTTGGCAGACAGACAGACGGACGGATGGAAAAAATATATTAATAAGGTCCCGGGACGTGTACCCGAAACCTTAATCAATTAACTGATACAAACCTAAACTGAGAACTTCCTCTTTTCTAAAATCGGTTAAAAATAGGTACTAAAACCCTTTTTCTGAATTTAAAAAATACTTTTGTGAAAATCGGGTTTGACAAAATCGAAATAATCGCGGATAACCTCCTTAACCTCGTTATAAAACAATTGCTGTTCGTTTTTCTCCAACTTTAATTTAAAAAAGGCCCGGACGAGGGTTTTAATAATTCTACTAATATTATAAACGACAAAGTTTGTAATAAAGGATGTCTGTATCTCTTTCACGTAAAAACTACGAAATCGATTTTAATGAAACCTTACACATAAAACATATTTGAAGGAAAATTTAACTGGCGAAGCAGCGGGGTGCAGTCAGTGAAGGTTTAGTAACACGGTAAAAAAATATGGAAAATGGATTTCTACCCAAGCGGAGAAAGTTAAAAAAAAAAAAATTTTTACAACAACGTTGACACAAACATGCAATAAAATGAAACACAAAAAAAACAACAACAAAACAGTAACCCAAAAAACAATAACAAATAAAACAATAACAAATAAAACAACCAACAAATCATAATCAGTCATGTATGGTGTGTCAAAGTTTCGGTAAAATCTAGTAGTAAATTATTATATTGATGGGAAAATACGATAAACCTTACCTTAGTATACATTTTGTGTAAGTTTTAATTATTTACTTACCCTGTTATTCATAAAAAGTTAAAGTCCATTTTTGTTATTTGACGTATGTTAATTTAGACAGGATGTCACGTATTACCATACAACAAACCAAATAAGTAGACCTGCAGTAAAGCTTTTGAAAATGTACTACGGTTAAATTATTAGCTCTGTAATTTCCATACACCGTGTTAGAATTTCCTTACAGCCTAATACGGTAGGTACTAAAATATCTAATGAGTTTTTATATCCTAATTCTGAAATATAATTTTAAGATATTTCGGTAATGTAAGTTATTACTTACAAATAAGAGCATTCTGACTTTACCATAAAACTTTCACATCGTTAGTAATCGTAGTATTAGACTATTCTTCTTCATTAAAACTCATACGTTAGGTTTCACAGTATTCTAACAAACTTAAATTATACTGTCAACTTTAAGCGTAAAAAACAAGGATTCTAGTTAAAAAACATGTACCTCCTAAATTAGTTTTATACTTGAGAACTAATGAAAATTACACTTAAATAACGAAATGTTCATAAATTATATTTATATTACCACTAAATTTATAAATTACCGACACTGCGTTTTTCCTATTACCGATGGTACCCTCCGTAATAGGCGGTACCCTTAAATAGCCTTCCTAACACGGCGGACTTTTGTTTACTCATATTTATTTGTTTTATTTGATTTTAAACAGAAATCAACTTGTTTAACTAAGACTTCTTGAATGTAAAAAGTATTCGAATATAGTAACATAATCTTAAAGTGTTTGTTTGCACTAAAAATTAAGTCTGAAAATTCAATGTTCTACCGCGAGTCAGTCTGCGTTTGTATGAAACAGCTTCTCGCTTTGCTGCGGTTACACAAAATTATTAATTTAAGCAATTTTAAACGATTTTAAACGCACGAGTGCTGGGTAATAAGTTACGTGTTAGTTACTCTTGGACACTATGTAGTCACCTTTACCATACACAGTCACAACGAATCATAAATTGCAAAAGATAAAATAGAGCCGTAATAGGACGTGATTTTGACTACCGCGGTAATAGGACGTTTTACCTACAGAGGCAGCGTTTTCCAACAAATGTTATTCTATCGATTTTTTTTAACTTATACCTACTAGAGGCTTAAAAATATATTGTTAAGTTAATTAGCATTCGTAGCGAGCAAGTTTGTTCGCGCTCGTTTCATTCAGTTTTCAGGAGCACTCCGCTTTTTGTCGGTCTTCGCGAGACCTAATTAATAGCTGACCCATATCCTCGTGTTCGTTAATAAAAAAATATTTACGAAAACATTTTGTCCAGCCTTTGTTGGGAGGAAATCCGTTGTCTTTTGTAATGGAACTTTAGATATGCCAAGTACAGAACATCATACTACTTTTTTATATTATATTCTTCATGATATTTGTGATAAATCTTTCAACGAACAAATCAAATAATTTTCTTTATTTAGTCAAAAAAAAACAGGTGCGTGTATGAAAAGGCTTATGACTGTAGTAGAAGCGAAAGAAGTGTGTCAGGATCGTAGCAAGTGGAAATCAATTGTCTCTGCTTACCCCGATGGGATACAGGCGTGACGTTATGTATGTATGTAAAAACAGGTTAATAAAGACATTAATATTTTACTGCTGCTCTATAATTACATCGTTTGTGAACTGGAGCTTTGTAAAAGATAATCTTGCTTGAGTTGCCTAATAGTCAGGTGCATAGGACTAATATTCCTACTTACTATTTTATAAACCACTAGCTGCGCCCCGCAGTGTTACCCGCGGTTTATTACTGCAGTCAAAAGTAGCCTATGTGTTAATGCACCAAATTTTATTGAAATCGCTCTATCCGTTTAGACGTGAAGAAGTAACAAACATACTCAGAAACTTTCGCCTTTGTAATATTAGTATGGATGTGATAGTATAGTAGCCACTTGAGTAAGGGCTGTCACGCGTAATAATTTAGTAGGATCGGGACGGTCGCTCGGTCAAATTAGAGCTCACACGACGATTAATCATTGCCCATTAGAGGTTGCACGTATCACGCGGTGACAGCCCTACGTCGCCCTGTTTTTGATATAAGCCAGGGTAACTGTACTGGACAGCAAAAGGTTTTAGATAATTGTTTTACTACAACGCTAACAATGTTATTTTATTAAAACTAAAAGCCATTATATTAATAGTACTTAAAGCGTTTTCAGATGGAGAGCCTTGAGGGAGGCCTATGTCCAGCAGTGGACGTCCTACGGCTGAAATGATGATGATGATGATGAAGCGTTTTAACTGTATTGGAACCCACGTGAAATTTAACATTTTACTCTTTATAAAAATCCCATAGGACTCTTATGATTATGCATTAAAAAAATTGCTTGTATTAAACTATCAGTCCATTGAGTTAGTTGTTTACTTAGTTACAAATTCGGTCCACAAACTGCAGTAATTTTCATAAAAGTAATAATCACGAACATAAGTAGTAAACATTTTGTTTGTAGCCCTAAGTGAGTGTCCTCTCACCGCCGACAATCTTATTAACAATCAGAGAATGTCTTCACGGCTCGTTGCTGGATGCAGGATCTTAGTGATGATAGGTAACAGTCAATGGACGCTAATAACTGCCTGTTGCGAATCGCTTACAACGCCGATTTGTGAGCCTGCGATGTTATTACGTCTCGAAATTGACAAATTTGAATAAAATATGTAACGGTTTTAGAGTGAAACTTGTAGAATTGAGTCTTGGTTTTAGATAAAAAAATATAAGTTAGTTTAAATAATATCCCAGTATAAAATCACGCTTAATATTAGAAAGCTGTAAGTTTGTGCGTGTGTAAACTATGTTTGTAAACGTTGGTTCAAGAAAATAATGTCAAATTTATTATGCAGGTAGTTTTGAGTTTTGACAGTGGGATATCATTAGCATCCAAAAAATATGTTATTCCAAGTATAAAACATACAAACATATTTTCTGCAGATACCTAATATAGAGCGCATATCTATGTTATCACCACCTGGCGACTATAGACAAAACACAGATGAAGCAGTTTTTATGAATAATATATTATATTAGCTAATATATTAAGTATGTATGTATATAAAAGCTTAAAAAAAGTAAGTTGTAGATCTATAACCAGAATTCTTTAATAAGAAGAAGTAAGGTTAATTAGTAGCTTTTATTCAGTAGGATTGCGAGCTAGCATCTCGGTGGCAGGTGTGCTCCATCGCCGCCATCTTGTCACCGTTTTAGCTACGAAAACTCTTTGGAAACGAGTTTTTCAAACTGATATTTTCTTATTTCGATTTTCCCTTTTCCTTTGCATTTTAAACTACCTACCTGCGAAAACAAACGGAATTTTAGTTGTAATGTCTTATGGAATTAGTCCCTGTGTACAATAAGTAGGAATATTAATTGATCAGTTTCATAAAATTATAAAAACATTTAAAAAAAAAAATACACCGTAAAATAGTACATGTGTTAGGTTATAAACGTACGTCAGTTTATAAACCAACGTAGGTTAGGTTAGGTTGTTTATAAATTAACGACCAAAATTTACGAAAAGTATTATTTTTCGGTAACATACCTTTTTTTTAAAGTTATGCTATCAAACTTATAAAGTTGCGAATGTTCCCAAACACAAAGCCTAACGCCACAGTACAGACCAAGTCTTTTTTTACACACTGTGCAAGTTAAAAAGGTGGTCAAGCAAGCAAAAGCTCAGCAGAGTGCAGCCTGCCGGTGAAGGCTTCCATTCAAAACTAGAATACGAGAGAGGGTTGCATTGTACCGCCTAAAATAGCCGTCGGCCGGTGAATGTAAAATTCACGTCTATATCGCGAATAAAAAGTATTTTGGATTCCGTATTACAATAGATCTATCTATTAGACAGGCAATTATTATACATATTTAGATTATTTTTGATGTTTCCTTCGATCCGTCAATACCACAAGATATACATAAAATATATTCTGCCACAATCTCAGCTTAAATTTTCCTTATATTTACGATTATTTACTCAGATAACGTGATCACTTTCACTTAAGTTAAATCAATTCGCATACTGTGGTAAAAGTTAATATCCATCCCGATATTCTAGTTATTACCTAAAATACCATATATATACGAATCCTAATCTAAGAATTGTTATTAAGTAATATTTATTGTTAAAAAATAATAAACTTGTATAGTAATATATGTTTTTTTTTTTTTTTCAGAGTGAAAAATTGGGCGTTAAAATTTGGGGTCGATCTGTGGGAGTTTGGAAGACACTTCACTAAAATGAACCAAATACAAAATGTAAGTAATATATTTTTTTATTAAACAGACCCTACGAGTTCCTATGATTTTAAATCCTCGCTATAAAATGTATAAAAAAAATTCATTGAAGGTTACTAGGTTAGCTATACTATCCAAACGTCTATATAACAGAATGCACCAACTGCGTTACTAGCGCCAATCTCGAAAATAAACTTCTCAGCCATGGCATATTAGGTATTCTGTGACCATGGCCGAAATCAAAAATGTTGGATAATGATGCACTACATAATAATGCAGTATCGCCGTTGGCGCCGCCGTCATAATTTTTTTTTGTAGGTAATCGTACTGGTGGCGTAGTTGTACTTTCCTATTATGTATTTAATATGCTAGTCTGGATACCCTGCGCGTAACATCCGCTAGATGTAGTTTCTCTAACCCAAACCGCAACTGTTTCATAGGATGAGAACTATAAGGCAGGTAACGTTCAAAGTTGTTTACTCTGAAATAAACTTTAATTGGTGGTATAAACATTCTAGGATCGCGTAGCTAACCAGATGTACTAAGTTAAGTTGTTAATATATTTTACCATTGCCATAATCTTTTCGCATATTTTATGGTAAATTTAAACGCCTAATACTCCTTTTTTACGTTTGTAAAAACGTTTAGCACCCCAGTGTCTGTCGCAGACTCGCAGACGCGGCTAATGTACGGAGTGTCACAAAGTAGAGTTGAGTCAGATTCGACTCTCGAGCCCGGTCTCCACGTCGCTGTCATCACAGCCTCCTCACGCTGGATTTAACACAAGACGCGCAACTTTTCATTACGTATATTGACAACACGTCTACTTTGCCCAAGGTAGGCTCTAAGCTCTTTAGGTACTTACTTGAATGTGATGAGTCGTTTCATAAAACATAATCATTATTTGAGGTTTATTATTATTATTTATTGATATAGAAAATATTATAGTAGGAAGGTATTTCATGAAGATCAATATGTAAATTCGGTGAATATCACAATTTAATGATTTCGAAATCACATTTCCATGATCACGTGACACGTATTGTAAGTTCATTGGTTTTACATAGGTTTCACAGAGAGAGCATCTTCCTTGTTCTGTGGGTTTTACAGAATAACAAAATCTTCATTTTCTCATAACATCTAATACTCAGGAGCGTAGGGCGGGCGCAGGATATTATTAAATTTAATCGGCCACGCTCGCGTCAATTAACGCACTTAATTCCACTCTCTACTTTTAATAAATGTTAATTTCCATTGCCAGAACGTTTTATCTTTGAATGTAAGAGCACTTGCTTGGCTGGTTAGAATTATAAAAAAAAAGTTGATTGCCATTGCCTAAATTTCCGACGTACGTTTTCGTATTATAATCGTAGTATTTATGTAAGTATTTTCAGATAAATAATGAACTGAAACTTAGGTAGGGACTTAAAAATTAACATAAATTTTCGAAAATAATATCTACCGCACTTAAGATATTAAAACAAATATGTATTTATGTTGTTATTTCTATATAATGTTATTATAAGTCATAAAAGACGTATGACGTGGGCGCTGTGGGCGGCTGATCTCGCGTTAATATAAACTGATATTGAACAAGTTCCGATGGAGAAGTTTCTGTTCCAAACATTATATTACTTTTGTGAAGCTGTACAGAGGCTGAATTTAGATTATTCATAGATAAACAGGTTTATTTTTAATTTTTTATAGGAATACGTACTCAATCTGACGGTCTATGATAGAGACTATGCTGACTGTTGTAGAATTCTAAAATAAATAAAAACTTCATCAATAAATAAAAAATATAGAGGTGCTTGATGCTTTCGCTTATTGATATACACTAAAATGCGAGTCACGAGTTGGTATGAAAGTATTAGGCCTGACTTGGGCTTCCAACTTTATCTACCAAGTGTCGAAAAATATCTAAAATTTATTAAATTTAATGAGAGGTGCCGTCAAATCACTTTAGCAGGATTAAGTTTTACCATGAAACGGATCGTTATAGGTCTCCTCGAGAGCGGAGATTCAATTGGAATTTAATAATAAAAGAAATTCCTACAGCGCTGTCGGTGTGCCAGAACTTGGACTAGCCTCCCCTCCACCCCTCCCCTCAGCCCCTAGTGCAAAGTTGTGATCGCTTATGAAAATTATAGAGAATTTGGCTTAGACCGTTTAGATATCCTAGACTTTCAAATAATTTTAAAATCACCTTAATACTTTTATTTTAGGGAATGTCTGCCTTAGCTTTGCGTGTTCATTGTTGCAAATACCGTGTTTTTTCTTTTCCGTTAGAATTTCACAGACGAGAGACGCAGAGTAGGCAGACCCCTCATAAGGTGGTCAGATGACCTGGTGAAAGCTGCGGGAATACACTGGATGAGGGTCTCTCTGTGGTGTTCTGTGGGGGAGGCCTATGTCCACCAGTGGACGTCTTTACGTTGAAATGAGATGATGATGTTGATGTTATAATTTCAGGAATACCTTCTTTATAGTGCACCTCTAAACCCCCAAAACCAATCATCTCAAATTTAAAGTCTCTATCTCAAGCGGTCAGTACATTGTCTGTCAGTAATAATAACGAAAGAGTTTGATATCCGCAGCTTTTTATTTTAAACGAAAATTATAGTTTTTTGCCGTTACTCTAAACATTTCTGAAATTCGTTCATTCCAAATTTGATGTTTGATTTTAATCTCAAGCGGTTTTGGCTATGCGTTGTTTGTCAGTCAGTGACGAGACTTCCACTGTTATAGACTTGGAAAGCAAAGAGCAATGTTTGTCCTTGTTATTATTAATATTGTACCAATCTGTGAGGGAGGCTGATTGTACGTTATTTCCCTGCGTGATGTCTAATCAAATCACTGCATATACCCAAATCAGCATTTCAAGTAAAAGTGTTTGCAATAAACAATCCCAGACCGCAACCTGTCGGTAACGGGAGCGGTTAGATCAAAGCTGTACACACGGTTTTCAGTCCGTTCACTGCCCCGTATAGGTATCAAATTATATATTCGATTAAGCGACTCTATCTACACACATATAATGAATTTCTTTAATTCTGTATCATTTGCGAAAGAGGGATCGGTATTGAGTTGAAAGGTGTAGGAATGAGGGCTGATTTTCCTTCTGAGTGGAACCGCGGTTTAGGGGCCGTGGGGACTTCTCCACGTGGGCATTTTTTGCCTGAAAATGGGCTTCTCTTGTGCGCAACGCACTGTGCCAGGAAGTGGTTAATCCTGTTCGCTACAAGAAAGGGAAGGTCGGGTGCGGCCGGCGCGAGGCGGGCCGGCAAATCATGACGAGGCAGTTTACTGGCCTCTCATTCAGCCCGCCCGGGATTTATTTTTTGTTTTTGAAATAAAGTAGCTACTCATAGGGACTTGAGGGGTATATAAAAGCGCTGAAATCGCGTATTCATTTGAATAGGTTCAAACGGCAATCACTTAATACCTCTCGTTCCCTGTAATTTGGTTAGGATTTTTCAATAGGTACTTATCTGTTTTAAATTGTGGTGCTTAGTTACTTAAGAAAAACTTATATTTAAAGATATGTTTTATGATATCTTCAATTCACTTTGGGTGAGAATCAAGAAAACAAGAAACTGTTATTTTTTATCTAGGTATAGAGCCATAATTAAGCATCTTATTTTTAACCGACGAAAAAACTAAAAGAAGGAGGTTCTCAATTCGTCGCGTATATTTATTTTTTATTTTTTTATGTATCACGCATAACTTTTTACTGTGTGGACCGATTTTGATAATCCTTTTTTTAATCGACATTGTATTGCCGTGTTGTGATTTACATGAAAACGGCTAGGTATAATTATGAGTCTTTTTTATATGAATGTTAATAATCATAATCTCCGCCGCTAGACGTCCACTGCTGGACATAGGCCTCCCTCACAAATCGCCTCATCGACCGGTCGTGATCGAACCTCATCCTGTTAGTCCCTCAACATTCACCAGGTTGTATGGCCACCTTGTGGGGTGCGACCACCCTGTGAAGGGTGATTAGCTGGGGTCAAAAAAATTAGCCCAAAAAAACTGAAAAGCAAAAAATAAAAACTTTTTATAAAAAAATTAAACCGCCGAAAAAACTGAAAAGCATTAAATAATTGGGAAACATTTTCTTAATTATAATGTTGAATATCGGCGCTTCTGGTGACGAACAAGGAGTATTAAATTAACCAGCTTAATTGAATTAAGGCTCCTTGTCGGACAGTGTGTTCCCGCGAGGCGGTATCGCCCCGCTCCACGCGGACGGACTTAAACGCAATAAAAACTTATTAGGGAAATGCACATTATATAAGGTATACCTATATAAACACAGCAGTAAAACTGTATATTCTACTCCACCAACCGTACCTGACCAACAACATTATTTTTTATTTAGACTATGATAAACTGTACAATTAATAAGAACTAGTGGGCGCCCCGCGGCTTCGTCAGCTCGTTTTCACTTAAAACACCAAATTTCCAATTTTCCCGTAGGAATTTCGGGATAAAAAGTAGCAACTATCTATATAAACCAAATTTCATTCAAATCAGTTTAGTAGTTTTCTCAGGAAAGCGAGACAAACAGACAGAGTTACTTTCGCATTTATAATATGGATAGGGCATATTGATCGAGTCAATACCTTATTGCGAATAAAAAAAGAAATATATATAAAACACCTAAAGCAATTTACGATCTTTGACTTTGAATTGGAAAAACCCAATTACGGCTAACGTGAATTCTGAATACATTTGCTTCTATCATCCCCGTCCTACCCTCAAGCATAACTAACTCCGCCACCGGCCGGGTACAGGAAGACAAGTAGGGTATGTCAAATTTATATTATTAAATGTGGACGTTTAAATTATTAAAACATTCCAGCGTGTAAATATTTCAATTTGTAGGGAATTTTTGTTCTGGTTGATTTTTATAAATAACTAGTCGACCTGGCGAACTTTTCGTACCGCCTTAGCTATTCTATATTGTGCATGAATAAAGCATATAAACCTTCCTCTCGAATCACTCTATCCTTTAAAAAATAACCGCATTAAAATCCGTTGCATAGTTTTAAAGATATAAGCATACATAGGGGCAGACGCGACTTTGTTGTATACTATGTATTGATAAAAAAAAACAAGAAATCGAAAGTACATAATAACTAAAATAAAATATAATGAAATTTGAAGTAAAATTTTATAATCGCGTGAACATTCAAACATGGGGACCGTTTGGCGCATACTTTAACCCACACACACTTTAAACATTTGCATTTTTATTAACCTTTTAGAACCATGGCTAATGAACTTATGCATATGCATGTAATAACAGGTGGCGTTCGTCCCGTTTGCATATCGAAGATGCCGCACTTGCCTGCCTGTACCCCGTACCCGCTCGACACCGACAAGCTCCAATCAAATATTCGTCACGACTCCGCAACTGTTGCCTCATGCAATTCAATCAACACTTAGCTATTAAATTGAAAATTCAAACCTAAATGCTGCTGAGATTGTAATAAGAGTTAATAATTTAAAATTAAGTTGATATAGTAAGAATATAGTAGTGGAAAGTAGTTTTATTAATTCTTATTTCATAGCTATGTTAAATTTAAAACGATGAAAATTGGAATTAAAATAATTACCTTAAAAACGTTCTAATAGCTCCCAATAACTATGCTAGGCCTCAACATTCTCTCCACCCACGGATCAGTTCCCTACGTAAAGGCAACAAGTAATCCATTCAAAATTATTTTGAAAATCACCGTAGTATTACATAAATGTTTTCTTATTGGCGTGCTCAGGTGGGCTATCGATTAAATCGGAGCTCGGGGCTCGAGGCTGGCTGCCCCGGTATCCGGCGGAGTCCCAGTGTCGCTCAAGACAACGTAATATGTCGGGTGCGAAGGGGCGCCAACGGTCGACGTCTCTATGCGCCAAAGCCTCAATTTTTCACCCGCGGTTCGAAGGTTCCCTTAAAACGAACTTTATTGAGTGAACGGCAGCTGTTTCCCCGTGAAAAATGTTTCCCTATCGCTGTTTAAGGTACTCCGCATTCCCTTTCTCTTTATATGTGATCTTATCCTATTGTACCTATCTTTTTCTGTTTCTTTGTTTGTTATATAAATAAATTTAATAATAACTTATTGTGGGTTTATGTTCATATTATCTACTTATTCAAAACCCTGGGAAGTTGAAGATTTTTTAAACTGGTTTTGTGAGAAAATAACAAATACATAAGTACTTTATAACATTTTTGGGATCTCTTGAAAAGATAGTAAGTTTACCAAAAAATAAAAACGAAGTAGGTACTTTAAAATATTACAAGCACAAGAATAAACAATTATTCAGATGTGTGCCCTTTTTAATAATGTTTAATCTTTTTTTTTTCATTAAAATAAAATTATAAGTATTACGTAAAGGTTTTTTCGAAAATTATTTATCAAACAAACCAAAAAAAACGTATGAATTTCCAAGCATTTACAAATAACACAGATTTTTATAAATGTAACAGTGGATACAGTGGATAACACTCTGTAAAGATTCTAAAGTTAAATTAGAAAAGTTATCGAGGGCTCGAGGGGTTATATTTTAATTCATATCCATACAGATATTTTATCATTTCACAACAAAAGCCTCGTCGTCGGCCACAATCTGAAATTCAATAACAATGCAGCGCGGGCCGGGCAGGCGGGCCGGGCGGGCGCGGGCCGGGCGGGCGCGGGACGGGCGGGCGGCGGCGGCGGCGCTCCTAGCGAATAACAATAATTTGGCAGCTACCGGATTCCGGACGTGTTCGTTCCAATTTTAAATCTGAGTTTTGACAGTTCAGTTCTCTTCAGTTCTGAGCTCTGCCGGTCCCGTTTACCAAGGCGCGCTCCCAAACAACCCTCAGCAACATCTCACCACATAATACAGAGCGAATGGGACATGATTATTGTCATTTTCGCAAATTATGCAAACGCTACATGCCTGCCAATGTTTATCTGTGCTCGGGAAGGCAATAAATTTAACAGTGCCTGCTCTACGCAGATATTACTAGCACTGCTCCATCGCATTGAAATATCGTCCGTGTATAATACAGCCTTAATTGTTTAAACGTTGATAGAGCACTGCTGCTAGTGGAGTTGTACCTGGAGTTGAGGACCTTTCTTTGTTAGTTGACCATTTGTTAAAAAGGATTATGAAAATTATTGTATACAATTTTTTATTCTCTTTTTTGTGTAACTTTGTTAACTTCGCCAGGAACAGAACTACTGCCTAGGCAGTTGGAAAAACATCACTAATTCCGTGGTTTAGTAAACAGTGATATCGATGTAACTCGAAAGGTCTGGGTTCGATTCCCGCCTGTCTTTAATTTCTTTCTTTGTATGTGTGTATCGGGCATCCTAAAAACAGGTTCTACCTAGTTAGGTGATACATTGTTATGCTCCTTGCAGAAGTACCACGAGTACACGGTGGAGGTGGCGCGCAAGGACGGGCTGCTGCTGGTGCGCGAGCTCGCCGCCGAGGTCAAGAACCACATGGACTTCAAGATCAACGCTGTTATGGTGAGTCGATGTACCTTAACATAATTGTCTTATCTGTCCACAATAGACAGACAAGACGTGATTCGCAGAATACCTTGCACCAGAGATTCATTTTGTCCTTGATGAATAATTGCAAAATATGCGAAGTCCTTTTCACACCCTCAATACATGCAATTTTTATGTTTTCTTGAATACTTTAATCTTCATTACTTACAGGCGATTTAAGAACTTTTATATTTTTAAATCTCGACCAACGCTATATTTTTCTTACTGCTCCGCTGTCGACGAGTTGTAAGGACGGAGCAGTCTAATTAATGCCATCTTTACTGCTTTCATTACACGAGATTTAACACTAGCGCCTTATCTTGAAGGGTTATTTATTTAAGAACAGATTATTATAAAATATTTGAATTTAAGCAATCATTCTACAAACTCATAAAATATAATTAGAATAAAAGAATGAGATTAGATGGTTTGGTTTTAATCAAATTTAAAAGTAAAAAAAAGGTATTTGGAAAATTGTAATTTTACTAGTCTTCAGCCGTCTTTCCTGTAAATGCTGGTAGTTTTGTATTGACTACAAATCAACATATACATTGTAACCATTATGGCCGCGTGGTAAAATACAGTGTATTCCGCTCCTTCTCTCTCCCAGCCAGCGGAGTAGACGCAATATCAAAATTTATTTAATTTAATTTGCAAGCTGAGAGATTTATTTAAACCCTTCGAGGCCTCAAAGGGGCGGAGGCGGTATCCTCCTTGGAGCCATCGTATTACGTATAATCGAATGAACCATTTTGTTTTAAGGTTCCGTACACAGTCTAAAACGGGACGCCATTACTAAGCCCGCAGTGTCTGTGGCTGTTTGATACAAGGCCCTAGCTAAGTAACGGTAGTCATCGACTAGCTGTGAAGCTGACTTCGTTCACGTAAATTAGTGTTCATTAATATGAATTTTTATTTCGTATGCGGAGAGTCTAATAACAAGCAATACCGGTGCAATCATTAAGCGTTTCTTAGCTCTTTTAATTATACTCTGACGACAGACTTATATAAAACTAGAGGCTGCCCCGCGGTTTTTCCCGCGCAGATTTCTCATAAACACAAAATTCCCGTTTTTTCCGTTCCCGTGGGAATTTCGGGAAATCCTTTCTTAGTGCTCACCTACACTCCCTAAGGAACCTACATGCAAAATTTCAGCCCGCTACGCCCAGTAGTTTCGGCTCTGCGTTGTCTGTCAGTCAGTCAGTCAGTCAGTCAGTAACGAAAGAGTTTTATATATATATATTGATAACATTAAGGGGTCTAATGTTATTTTATATAAGTCTGTCGTCAGACTATATAAAACATTATACACCTAAAAATTTAAACAGTTATATATCCAAAAATGGAAATGAAAATTGAAATTGAGAGTAAATGTTAAAAGATTGAGTGTACTTATTTCGGGTTTGCGTCGATACTGCGGAATCGTTTCAAAGTATGTTGCATGCGGAGTCCGCTGGCACTGCGAGCGGCGCACGGCTTTGAACACTATTTGTACCGAACTGGTCAATGGGATTTGAAATGATATATATGTTTATAAGTACATAAAAATACTATAAATTCTACATTAACATTTTGCGCGCTACTGAGTCAGCCAGCCAGCCAAGCGCGGATCGGCACCTAGTACAAGTCCGAGTTACTATTATTAATTATATTTTTTACGAGTTACTATTATTATTTTACCCAAGATATAGGATCTTCTTAGTTAGGGGCTCTGAGTGTGATGCGTTATTATAATTATTTACTGCTATATAAATCTACCTGTACGGTGTATGTATCAATGAGGGGCTTTATTTAATTTATTCATTAGAAGTATCCCCATCGAGATGAGCATCAGCTGCACGAGCAATGCCGACGGCGATTGCGGCCACTGGCCGACACACGGCGGCGTCGACTTCATTTATATTTGCACAATATAGTGACAGAGAACGCTGTGCCGGCGACCCGGCGTGCTCGCTGCTGAGCTGAAAGCGATCGATTTGAACATAATCAAAATCACAACATAATAAAATTAGATCTATACATTCTTAGGCAAATATTTTAAATATCCATTCATTATGTTTCCAACACAATAACTTATGGAATACATTAACGCCAAGAAAATATTGTACGAGGTATTTCGATAAATTCTGCTTTCAAATTCTTTGACCGTTTCTTCTGTGTCAACAGGAATGCCTTCTTCTTGCCAGAAACCAACGATGGGTTTTAAATTACCATAAACTCACTACCCCTTTTGCCCTGGACAAGTCTGTGAGAGCACTGGCTATATGTTACACACACAATCCGCGCTATATTTCCAGCAAGTAAATTAGACGCGAACAGCAATTTCCCTAACTAAGCGCGCGAGCTAGGTGTACCTGCTCTCTAATCTTCGCGATGGGTTCTAACAATATTGCGGAGTCGGCTTATTAACTAAGCTAGATGGTACGATGGCTTTAGTTTACTTCGAGAGCAATTTAAACAAACAGAAGAGCTACCTATGTAATATTATCTCAATGAGCTGTGCACACACAATACGCCCATGAACTTAAAATTGCTAAAAAGGATGCAAATTTTAACTACGTAGACCATTTTATTTTTTAATTGTTATTACTGGAAGAAAAATTCAAAAAATTACTTCCAGAAGCTTTAGTTGTTCAACAGCACTTAAGTGCGGAGCGGAGCGGAGAGAAAATAAAAATTTAAATCTCTTACCTATCCGCTTTCAGAATTTAAATTGAGGTTCAAACCAGAAGAACGAGCAAGTAAACGAATCAATATTGGTTTCCAGTGAGCGATCTCAATGGTTGTTAAATCGTTCATCGTCTCGATTCGAAATAAAAGACAATATGGGTGAAGTTTCACGCCGACCCAGTTGCGAAGTGTGGGGATATTGCGGCGACAGCGCGACGTCTCAACTGCACTAACATATTCAGCGATGCCCGATATGAGTGTGCACCCCGCGCCCCGCACCCCGCACCCCGCACCCGGCACCTCCAGGACGTCCCAGCCGCCTAACTTAACGCTTCCTCACGGACTCGCGACTTGCCAACGCCACATAGATATTGAAATTCTTTGGAATCGGAAACATTTCTCTGACTGCGGCTGTGTCGAGAACATTGTTCTAGTTCTTCGAGTGAGCTTCTATTTTCCAAGATGGGGCGAAACTTGTTAACTCATTTTTCAGTTTCATGCGGAAATTAAGTTTAAAAGATTTTGCATTTTCCTCTGTCTGTCTTTTTACTCGTATATTTTAATAAGGTAATAAATAGTTTGTATTAAACTTATTTCACGTTGTATTTCATTTGTGTGCTTTGAAGCAGTTCTGTATGTATGTGTAATTATTCGTGGGTGCCACCTCCGGAATGGCATTTGTGTTTTTGCGGCCTGCGCGGCGTCCTTGCGGCAGTTTTTGCGCCAACTCCCATTACAGTGACTCTAATGAAGGCTTGCAAGAATCAATTTACTGAAAGACAGTTTCTTGATTATCACGGCCGTACCGCTACATGAGTCTCCATTTTATATCATAAACTTAATTAACTTTAGTTCGTATGATATAGGACCTACTTATTTACATATTCTCCCCGTCATCACAAACAACGCCTTAGGAAAGCTTTTCCCTAACGTGCACCTCTAGACGTATAGGTTTATATGAAAAGTTTAATTTAAAACTGCGGTCCCAAAGCCCTGCCTCAATATGTACTCACCTGCATGGATAATGTAAATTTCTGCTGGGTGCATACGTAGCGAGCCAGTCAAAGAGGATATTCAGAGTCGCGGGAATCCTGCTCAATGCACTCATCCCTCCATATTTGCATTCTGACTCTGCACTCCCAATTTGACGCATTGTTAGAACCCCTATAGGAGAAAGTTGGAGACTCGGCGGCGGCGAGCGCTGTGCTGACGCGGCGTCCGCGCGGGCGCCCACAGCAGCGCTAAACTAGCCATGTCAACAACTGCATATTAAATAAGAAGCCTTTTTGTAACGCCGCAGAAAATTTTGCTAGTTATTATGTATATAAATTTTCCATTACTTATGTAAAGTAGCCAACACATAATCATACTCAAACCTTCTACAAAAGACTATTGTGCAAACGTAAAATGTGTATGTTGATTTGCTGGCTGCTGTTGCAGTTGACATCTACTTTTTGGTATACATAAGTAAAATGAATCAGAGATAGCAATTGAAAAAATAAAATAAAAAATAAGCCAAAAAGAAAGTATTCACAATGGGCAGTTAATATTTAACATACATGCATGTCGTATTCCACTGCGAAATTTGAACATTAACACAGCTGCCCCCGCTCACTGAATCATAATATCTGTCCTGATGTAAATATTTCGCACGAATATTCGCTGAAATATACGAATTTCCGTTCCATAGTTAAATTCGAGTGTTATCTTTACGTGGTCTCTGATCTATAACGTATAGCGTCTCCAACATCAAAGCAGGTTATTCCTTTGCAGATTGGAGCGCGGATAAAATACCTTTATGCAGAGGTTTAGGAAAATGTAGGTAAAATTAGCGAGCTAGGTGGTGGCTCCGAGAGCGCTCGGGCGAGGGCGGCGTCGATGGAGCAATAAATCATTATAATATAATGGGTGTAATGTAAACAGTAGACTGTTTGAACTCTCGCTGGATATAATCCTCGTGACCCGCAATTGTTTTAGTGGCTTAGATTTTAACCGGTTATGTTTTATCCTTTAGTTAGAGCTTGGTATAGTTATGTACAGGTAGGCACCTTATCGTTAAAAGACTATGCAAAAAATTTATACCTACCTAAAATTGGTATAACACTGATTAAATTAATATACTGCCGCCTTATCACTCAAAGCAATATTCTAGGAAACATAATATTTTTAAAGATCATAGTAACAAATAAGAAAAGAAATTACCTACCCTACCATCGTAGTTTTCATAACTTGTTCGTTTTTATATTTGATTTTACTATGAGAGTTCCTTGTTTATACTCTACGTGGTGTCCTACTGATCCCTGAAAAAATTATTATCGACATTTATTGGTGACCGAAGAGGCCAGTAGTTAAAAATAAGGCAGTTTAAACCCTTAGTAAATAACTCAATAAAGAAAAAATACAAGCACAACGTTGTTACTGTAACCAGACAAGTAGTTATTGAATATTCACGGAGGCTGCGGCGGTCGAGCGAGCGGTCGGCGGGTAATTGTGTTATGCAATTACCACCGGAGAGCTTCTGAAAGTTCATCGCTGCCACGCCGCGCCGTTACGTGCTGTAACTGGATTACTAACTGCGCTGTATAAACGTTGCTTTTGAAAGGATAACAAAATATGTATAGGAACGCAGCTGCAGCTTACCAATCCCTAAAATCTTAATAAACTTTCAAAGTTAATATTTCAAAATAATCTTTAGTCGAAACCGAATATAAATATAAAAATAAATATCAATTTCGTTTTAAGATATGATTATTTTATATGTTTAGGTTCACACTCCCAAACTTATGGCTACAGAAAGCCCTTTTTCTTGTCATAAACTGTAAGAATCATTATAATTTCCCCCCATGATTTACAGGAAGTGTTATTGCCACTTTGACTTACTTAATTGTTTGGAGCTCTAAGTAGGTACCCGCGAGGGGACAAAGTCTTCATAAGAGGATTATGAATGTATACTTTGTATACATTATGCGCTACCGAAATTTACGCAACTCAACGTTTGGGATACTATTAATGTAAGTTGTCAGTATGTAATAAATGCAGCTTAAAAAATACGTTAAATTATAAATAAATATTACAAACAGGAAACTGTTTGTATTTTATGTAGTGCCTAATAATGATTTATGTATTTACGAAAAAATTCGGTCAATACAATTTAGTATATAGGTTATATATTTGTTAAATAGTATACTTAAAGGTATTTCGGTTATATTAACTGGATAAGAGATGTAGAAAACGAATTTATTGGAGCCGACTCTGTGAAAGCAGCAGCTACACACGCGGGCTCTATAAGCGTTGCGTTCCGTCACAAAACGCTCTTGGATTCGGTGCCTTTGCCTGAAATCATATTATTATAAATTCCGTGTGCAATAAAATCGCAGCATTCTGTGCATTTTCCTGGGGGCGTTGGTTCGCATGTTTTAAGCACATTTACCTAGTTATTCCCTAAAATTGTAGCTGATGTGGAAAACGATAGCAAAATAACACGAAACCTATGACAGTGTTCTGCAATTCATGTAGGTTCTATAGTTTTAAAAGGGTAAAGTAAATAATATAAATTTATTTCCTGAATATTATAATTCAGTCTGAATATTAATTTATCATAACATTTTACCGTCTTGCAAAAGCTCGCAAAGACCGTAATAAATCACACGTAAACAACTATAGAACCTGTATACATACATACGCCTAGTACACAACGTCTTGCGGTGAAATTCCCTTGCACTCGGGTGCAGGACTCGCCGCCAAATTCCGGAGGCCGACCACAGGGCCACAATTCCCATTTTATCCTTATTCAGTATAATATTTTAAACTTATAAGTCACTAACATTTATCACCGAAATTTGTATTCGAAATAATAAATAAATAACTGATTAAGTATGAAATTAACTGTCTTACTGAGGGTTGTAAATATTTTTTTTACGAAAGAATATCTACAAAAACTAGATAGATAGAGAGATAATTTTTTGATGAAATATTCTTTTCGTTTTTCACTACCCTCCCTATACCTGAGTCAATCACTTTGATTTTTATGTCCATCGCTTCAGCATTAATTATTCTAGGTTTAAAGGTTTTCCTTTTTAAAAAAAAAATAAGCATTGGTTCCGTAAAGACTAAAGAACTTAATTCGACCTAATTTTTATCACAAGAAATCTGTGTTTCAGAGGCCTATAAGTCTGCATCTATTGCGAATTTTGAAAAAAGGAAAAAGTATAAACCTAGCAAGATTACTAGTGGAGAAACGTTTTCACTTTTTGTATGGACGCTTACAGAGTATACTGTCCTCTTTAATAGTGGAAGGTTAAAGTGCCGGGAAGAACAGCAAAAGAAGAAAATAGATAAGGTATTTCTTATTAAATCAGTTTTTTAGTTATTAAGAATGAAGGCAAAAGCCTCTGCCAACGGGCGGGGGCGGCGGACAGGCCGCTGCACCCGACCTTAATGCTGCCATCAGCGGATTGCTGAACACCAGCTGTTTATGACAAGAACTCTCTGTCGCACCAAATCACGGAATTGTCACCAACCTGCGGTTTGGCCTTTACAATTTATATGAAGGTATATTAAGACTGAAAAATAGAAGAGCTTATGAATTTGTTATATAATAAATCTTAATTGCTTGTCTGTGTTCTCGATACCTACACGTTTAATGAACATTAGCCTGGATAATATTCAAGCACATACCTACATCCCATTTTTTTTAGTAAAAGATTTTGAACTTAATATTTTAAAACTTAGGGCCTCAATATCCCTAAAAAATACTTTGCTCTGAACTTAATTTTTTTGAACAGTTTTTTTGGGTACAAAACTTTTACAAATATATTTTAAAATTACACAAAACAACCCTTCAAAAGATTCGAAAAATATTGCTCATCAGTCAATGTCAAATATTGAATTTAACCCTTTTAATACGTGATAGAAGTGCACTCAGTGACCTATATCCCGAGGCTGCATCTCCCGCCTTATACTGTGGACTTTATTGATTCTCAGTCTTGAGACGTTCGCCCTGTCTCATTCATTCGTACCGCTAAGTCTATGCAAGAAAGAGACGGAGCTAATGGTACTCCATTCCATGAAGATGGGGGCGCGCATCTTAAGAGCCTCGCGCGCTCTCATAGATTTGCCATTTATCTATTCAATCAAAAAATTCAGAGGATGGTTCGACGTTTACTTAAATTTTATTTTTTAAAAGTTTCAGTTATGTACATTGAAAAAACACGAAAACCTTTAGTAAATCACAAGTAAAATATAAGATTATGGAGCTAAACTCAGTCTGATAACTTTTATCTTTTTCTGGATATTTAAATATTTTACAGCAAAAATATAACATGCTACCAAAAAAAAACTTTCAAAAACGAGCAGATCCCTCCATTTGCAGTCTATGTGGAGGTTCAGAGGCACTCGACTACGAGTGCAGTGCGGAGGTTCTAAAGGGGTGTCCTTTACAGCTTTTATGTGGCGTCTTGACGCCTGTGCGATGCGCACTAAAGAATGGAAACGAATAATATTGTAAAAGAGTTTGTAGAGCTGTTTAAGAGTCTTCATACATTTAGGAAGGTATATATTTAGAAAATTACTATCTAGAAAACATTAACTTACACTACGTACCTAAATGTGCTGCTTATGGAGCCAGGAGAGTTTTCATATTAATAATTTTTGGTAAAGCCGAATGTCTCACAAATCTCAAATTTTGAACTAGAGAATTAATTCTAGAAATCCCCATAGATCTAAACAAAAAAAAAAGGTAATTTTATTGTAATATTTAAATTTCACATATGTGTGAAGCAGCCGGTGCACCCTAGATTATTTTAAAGTATTGCAACATTAGTAGAATCAAGAAGCAACGAAACAATTGTCGAGTCTTGCTAACGCCAGGCCGTGATAAACGGCGGACTCGCGGGTGTAAAACAGTGCATAAAGCCTTCACTTAGCAGCAAGTTCAACCATTCTCGAACATTAGCGGTTTTTGTTTCTTCCTACACTCAAACATAAATTATTCTTGGGTTTAAAGCTGGGATTTGAACAAGAAAATTAATTGCAGGTACCTACGAAGAAAAGCTACACTTCTTAAACACCTAAAATATACACCGCTAGACTTCTAATGTATAGATGTTATAAATATAAGAGAAGTTGTAACGCTGCAAAAAAAACAGGAAACGTTACGTAATACGTATACTAAACCCGCTTTAAAACCGCGTTAGCCTTTATGCGCTTTCCGTCTGTAAGCAAGGATGTTTTATTCCTTTTTTAATACTCTAGTATCCTCTAAAAGTTTTCCACCACAAAGACTGCACTAAATATGTAACGACAAAATAATGTGCATTCAAAGACTCGTAGCTCGTAGCGCGGCGTAGCAACGGAATGTAGCGCCGCGTAGCAGTTAAACGTAGCGTCGTCGTAGCGCAGGCTACGAATCACAATGATCGCAATTTTCTGCTTGAAATGTTTTGTTAAATTATTGTAATAAAATATTTTACAAATATATTTGTTTATAAATTGAAGTAAGTAATGTCTTACCATAAGCATACAAAATGTAGTAATATAATAAGACGTGGGCGGGTCTGCAGCTCCAGTGGCGGCTGCCAAACGCAGGTCAACGGCCGATCACACGGCTTTTATTCCATTCTTCTTGCTTTATTATGTAGCTGATGTCAAATCGAAGATGTAACTATATATAATATGGTTAATTACGTAATACGTAAATTAAGTCGTTGTTTTTTATGTATGCTTGTAAATTTATGTACTTTTGCAGTGTAAATTTCTATAGTGATTCAAATATCTAGATAGCTTGCTAAAAACTGATTACAAAGAACTAATCAAGTTTTAGATATATTTTTAGTGCTTGCCTAGATTCCGTTTAGAATTTTTTAAGTTAAACACTTTATATTATTAACTAAATTATCATTCATATATTTTAATTTCGTTTATTGTCATATAGGACTTTCGACGTTCCACCTCTGTAACGTCCTTACATAATGTAGCTATTTATAATGGTAGTAATAGCGTGACTGTTGCCAATCATGTAAAACCTTATCACAATTAACCATGACAACAAATGGCAGTAACGGTAACAGGGATTCTCGGAACTCAATAGTATTACATACAATATTAATAGTATTACATACAATATTAATAGTATTACATGCAATAGTAGTATAATTTATTTTTTTACAAAAAAGGAACCCGCCTTCAATAAACTGACAAATACATCAACTGAGCACTTTCTCTTTTACGAAGTCTGTTAAAATAGGTACTAAAACCTTCTCCTTAACAAATACTTATCTGAAAACCGCACCAAAATCGGTTAAACCAAACGCGAGATAATCGCGGACAAACATACATACGGTCACACTGACAACCTCCTTTTTTGAAGTCGGTTAAAAAGCTTGGCGACGTTTTTACGCACATTGATCGCAAACGAGACGGCATTATGGTGAGTACAACTGGTTATCGGAGTCGTTTATCTCGTTTATTTAGTCACACCCTCGGCTTGCCGCGACCCGCCGCGCCCTATCGTCCTACAACCTCTAAACCTTCTACCTTTAGCTCTACTCATTCTTTGGCCGGCTCTAATCTTAATGTTATTTGGGTATAAGAATTGTGCAAACGACTTTTTTGTTGTTTGTATGGTAAAAATACAATACCACGGTTTTTTTTTAATGCTGTTCTAGATAATCTATTAATAAAGTTATTCATCTCCAATCTAGAGGTAAATTATTAAGATAAATATATATGTGACATAAACGCGCCCTTGTGGCAAACATAGTTTTATTTATCAAACAATTTTATGTGTTTGCATCAGAGTAGAATCACTTCTGAATTTACCGACGTTTTATAATAGATCTACTATTTATTATAAATTAATAAGTAGGTATCTAGTTTACCTCCCATATTTATAAAAAGGTTGCGCCAAAAGATTCAGATGATGCAAAGAAAGTCGCTAGACTATGTAAGTGAAAGTGCACGGGACACTCAATAGGTGTTAAAGAAAACATGTTTGCTACTCTTATTGCTTAAAGTCCATACATCTGGTCCACGGTTAGTTTCAGTTGCCTTGTGAAACCAAACTCACGAATCCGCTCTGCGGACGAACTTGCTCCGACCGGGCGCAAACTTGCGGTACAATAAAATTGAAAAATTGCGGGGATTGTGAGGAGCGATTCGCAGGCGTCTCTTGAAAAAGAAAAGGACGTAAACATTTCGCACTTAATGAAACTGTAAGCTGAAAAAATAAAGGAACGTCGTATTTATAAAACAAAACTAGGTACCTACCTACCATTGTTTAAAAAAAAACAAGAGGATTTCAGAGCTAGTCTGAGGCTGAGATGAAGAGAATATAAGCGCGGTGGCGAGCACGTGACAAGGACTTATACAACGTGTTTTTTAAATAACACAAAAGCTCAGACACCCCAACTAGTTTTTCAAGTAGCAATATTCTAGAAGCTAAACTTGTTGGGTTTTGTCCAGAGTATTTAACGTAGGTAGTTAGATTTATTTTATTTTAAGTGAATAACTTAGATAAACGTTGCTATCGGACAATCTCCGCTGAGAAATAAGTAGAAAACAAATTATTTAAAAAACAAAAATAACAAAACAAATTTTGATCGCATGGATTCTACTCATGATTCTGAACAAAGCTATTTTTCATTTTGCTTTAATAAAAAAACTTTTGATAAAATCCCGTCATCGGACACGAACATTTTGAATTACCCTAGAACACATAAAAAGGAGACAATTGTCAAAGTAGATTTAGAAAATTATAACAGACTAGAGGCTGCCCCGCGGTCTCACCCGCGCAGATTTCTCATAAACACCAAAATTCCGTTTTTTACCGTTCCCGTGGGAATTTCGGGAAATCCTTTCTTAGTGCTCACCTACACTCCCTAAGGAACCTACATGCAAAATTTCAGCCCGCTACGCCCAGTAGTTTCTGCTCTGCGTTGTCAGTCAGTCAGTCAGTCAGTCAGTCAGTCAGTCAGTCAGTCAGTCAGTCAGTCAGTCAGTCAGTCAGTCAGTCAGTCAGTCAGTCAGTCAGTCAGTCAGTCAGTCAGTCAGTCAGTCAGTCAGTCAGTCAGTCAGTCAGTCAGTCAGTCAGTCAGTCAGTCAGTCAGTCAGTCAGTCAGTCAGTCAGTCAGTCAGTCAGTCAGTCAGTCAGTCAGTCAGTCAGTCAGTCAGTCAGTCAGTCAGTCAGTCAGTCAGTCAGTCAGTCAGTCAGTCAGTCAGTCAGTCAGTCAGTCAGTCAGTCAGTCAGTCAGTCAGTCAGTCAGTCAGTCAGTCAGTCAGTCAGTCAGTCAGTCAGTCAGTCAGTCAGTCAGTCAGTCAGTCAGTCAGTCAGTCAGTCAGTCAGTCAGTCAGTCAGTCAGTCAGTCAGTCAGTCAGTCAGTCAGTCAGTCAGTCAGTCAGTAACGGAAGAGTTTTATCTATATACTAGAGGCTGCCCCGCGGTTTTTCCCGCGCAGATTTCTTATAAACACAAAACTCCCGTTTTTTCCCGTTCCCGTGGGCATTTCGGGAAATCCCTTCTTAGTGCTCACCTACACTCCCCAAGGAACCCACGTGCCAATTTTCAGCTTTCTACTCCCAGTAGTTTCGGCTCTGCGTTGTCTGTCAGTCAGTCAGTCAGTCAGTCAGTCAGTCAGTCAGTCAGTCAGTCAGTCAGTCAGTCAGTCAGTCAGTCAGTCAGTCAGTCAGTCAGTCAGTCAGTCAGTCAGTCAGTCAGTCAGTCAGTCAGTCAGTCAGTCAGTCAGTCAGTCAGTCAGGCAGTCAGTCAGTCAGTAACGGAAGAGTTTTATGTATATTGATTAGATTTACATTAGTAACTACTAAAAGTTCAGCAAACAAATGAAAGCTTCATTGAGGCCTAAAGTATAAAATTAGCACCTAGTACAGTGAGTCGAGTAGCGCTCGCGACTGCCGTATCTAGTACAGAGCGGTGCAACTTTTAATTACTTTAGCGCGCTTAGGCGAGCTCTTGCACGATTGAGAATGTGCTACTATTGCAAGCCTATGTACCTCGATACTTTTCAACTGGAAGAAAATTAGATTAATTTGAATTTGATTAGATATGAATAGTAAGAAAGCAATAACCTGAATAGACATTAGCAAGCACATCGACTCACCCCGTGCCCTTCAACTAAAATAGTCATTTTACGATTGGCAACAAAAATGGAACTGAAGAGCGACTTAAGTACTGCCTACCAGGCGTCGATTGATTTTTATAGCAACTAGATTTTTAGTTATACAGTAATAAGACTCAGTAATAAATGTGCAAGTTTGTGTCTGGAGGGAAATTGACATTCGACCCGAGGGGAGACGCGCGGTAAGTAACCCGGATCAGATTTAATCAGATATGGAATTCCATTAACCAGATTGAATTTATATAGGTAAATTTAATTTTACGGGCTAGAGTTAAGATAAGACATTATGCTGTAGTTTAACGTTATCAATTGAAATAATTTAATCAGTATATTTTTCGCAAATAAATTATCTTTCACTCGGAAAATATATAATCGGGAGCTTTTCTAACAGCGAGCGCCCTATTTAAATGTGGGTACAATATTCTAGTTTAACAATTTACCTTTGTAATTATCAGACATGAAAATGAGTTTCTGAATAGGCAGTACCTACCCAGTAATGTTTGAAACTCCGAATTTGTTATGTTCACGCGAAACCGCTATTATCAAATAAACTTAGCTCGGTATCAAAAGCTTTAATCCTAAGACGTAGTCAAGGTTGCGGAGCCGTCTAGCCTTTATCTTAGGATAGCCGGATTCCCGGGATTTCAATGAGAAACGTAAATTAATACGAGATTATTGAAGGATTATTCAGTGATTTCATTATATTCAGGAGGTTACAACGCTTAAGGATGAAATTGAAAAGAGAGAAAAACCTATTGCAAAGCAATCAATATCTTTAAAAGGTCTAGCTCTGTACGTCACGCGGAAGGAATGAAAACTCTTATATTCGTTCTGCTTCAATTAAGTCTCTGAGTGGAGCATTAAGATGGCATGGTGCGGAGATTATTTGTCATTTTTCATCGCCCACTAATTCTGGGGACAAAAGGCACTATCGATCGATCAGGCAGCTCCGGCTCAGACTTAATTGCTCCGATTGCCAGAGCTTTTATACGCGGCCGCTTTGTTATCCTACGGTTGTTTTTGGAACTGATATTTTGCCTGAACGAGACGTTATTCAGCAATCTAAAGGTATCCGATTAAAAAGACTGTTTTCATAGAAGAATTTTTAACAACGTACACTTGTGTGCCAGAAAACTATGTATCGCGAAACAAAAAGCAACATTTTCCCCGTTTGAGTTTCCTACGCGATACGTTTATAGCAAGGGGCTAACATCGTAAAAAGGGGTTGAAACTAAATCGTGAAAGCGCTGAATGAACTCGCTGAATTTCAACCGCCTACGCCTATTTAAAACGTCTTGTCACTATACTACGGCAAACGTGACGGTGCAGAATATTTTGTCGTCACCCCTATTCAGTTTATAGGCTTTTAAAATACACCAAGGATTACCATGGTAACTGGACTGATTAGCATGCATGATTAGGAAGACTGCAATGCATTAATAGGCGTGATGAAAATTTATTGGTTAGCATATGTTGTGCGTAATTACTTAAAATGCAACACGGTGCTTTTACTGTCACATATTAGTTCTCGTCCTCGGTGTAACAGTATAATACAATAATCAAGAATAGGTAACTACTATAAAAAATGTTATAAAAAGAAAATAACCCATTTGGTACTAGTAGGTTGCACAATAGAGGGTGAATAGTATCTTTTTACTTTGTATAGTTTTTTTTAGATCATGGCAATATTTAACCAGCAAACTTTAACTCTGACTTACTTAAATAAACACAGCTACTGTGAGTATCTACTGTTGTTGTGGTACTGTCTAATTTAACAGTTTTTTTTTAAAAGCTTCTATCGTTCTGAATGGGATTGTCTCATCATCATTACAACCAGTAGATGTCCACTCCTGGACATAGGTCTCCCCCGATACAGATTGTCACAAGGACAAACATTGTGGAGGGAATTTGCGGCGGGTTGGCGAACGCAGTATGGTTGTTTAACTTCTTCAACGAAGGCCGCTGCTGCCCAACCTTCAGTAATTCCCTTAGTCGCCTTTTACGACATCCACAGATAGAGATATATAGAGGGATTGTCTAACATTACTCTAATACTAACAAACGAATAACTAATGGAGTGGATTAACAAGTTTAATTTAATTTTTTTAATAATGAGATTTAATAATTAGATTTTTGTTCATTCCTTTTATTCTTTCGGAAATAATTAAAAAAAAAACAAATTACACCCTTAATAACGCAATAAAGAAACAATACCATTTCCATGCTAGCTTACCTTGTCAATCCCGTATCATAATCTAAACCAGACAATGCGGCCAGCTGCGCTCGAATCGTTGTTTGCTCTATTTTCCTCCTTTGTAAGATTAAGATAAGAACTCTTTTGCTTTTGACTATTTAATTTTAATATCGATATTGTTCAACAGCGTATCATGGACTCAGCCGAGGCGGCAGCGCAGTCCTCCCACGGCAGCGGCAGCGACGGCTCACCAGGCAGCTACTTCGACGCCCGCTGGCTCAACGTCCACGCTGACGACGGAACCCTGGCTGCCAGAGCCAGGCGTCTCCAGCTGTCACCGAGCCGCCACTTTGATCACATAGCTGTGAATACCAGCTATAGCGCTGTCCTGATGCCGCCTTATATCAATGTTGAGAGTAAGTTTGTTTTTTATTGTAATAAAACTGCAGTGCGCATTGTAGCTACGTTTGAGAGACAGGTTTTTTAAATAACTAAAACAAAAACACATATTTCGAATCGACGATAACTTAGCTCTATCTTCACTAATCTAACCTACTCACATTGAATTGCACCTAATATTACAGCAGTTGTCATTTTATTTGACAAACCCGTAGCCGGATAAGGACAGTTAGGCTGACATTCACAGCCGAGTCGCAGCTCGAACTCGCACTCACGAGTGTCAAAATGAAACTTTAAACGTTCTCCACTCCAATTTGACATACGCAGTCGTGTTCCGACTTCAAGACAGTAAACCATACGCTCAACAGAGTATAAGATGGCTCGAGCCAGGACAATCAGCGCTCGGGAATAACTTATCCGAGTATCATACTCGACTGAGTAGCCTCCAAACACTGACTGTGAATGTCAGCCTTAGTTACGAATCACGTAACTCGGTCACATTTAACATTTCGGCATTAATCCCTCTCCTTCCAACAATATAATGACACGGTGTATATTGTTGACACGGAGTGGTGGCCTGTAGAGGGGAAGGAGGGGTGGGGGGGTCGGAGCCGACATCGCGGGGACTCCATGATTAATGGCCGGATTGACGTATTTCTGCCTATTAGTAGACACTGGGGCTCGTTGACCGCTAATGCCAATGCAACATTGACGATTAATGCCGTCATTTTCGTGTCGTGTCGCAAAGGCATTAATTGGCCGCGTGATTTGTTTTTCGTTTGATTAGAAAATATATTAAGTTAGAAATATCCTTCAACTGCACAGTTTAAAAATTATACGAATGGAACCAACGGATCTTAGCAATTTTAGTATCTCTGGCACATTTTCGTATGACTTTCTAACAGTTAAGCAGGAAAGGTGTAGATGATTTTAAATTCACCCCAGGTGACACGACCACAACTCTAATACGATTGATAACTTCATACTATAAAATTATTACTTTAGTGCTCAAACGCGAAAACGTGTAAATAAGCCGTTATAATAGCTTTGTGTACAAAATCAAACGCAGTAACCAGTATCCCACACGCTCCAGGCAAGTTGAATAAATACAATAAACCAACTGATAAATACAGCTAGGGTAGACGTAATGAACGGCCACTCCAGAACGAGAGAATTTAATATAAACGTCGTATGGTTAACCAGAGAAAGCATTCCGCTCTGCGAGTTTCTTTGTAGCGCACTTTTTCTAATCATCACTTAATTTAATTTGACTGTGCTGCGCTATTTTACCGTCAGCAGTTTTTTAAAGAAATAAATTTAAATTTAAGCGGGTTTGTATACTGAAAATATGCATCTGTATGAGTAAATTTAAATGTTTCAGTTGTTTCTAAAGTTACAGACATAACCCAAAGATTTGCAAAACTTAAGTGCCAATGTGCAGGGCACATAGCTTGAAAAATAGAGGGCCATGCCCCGGAAGACCTCCGAGGTGGTCAGAAAACCGGTCTGCATTGCGATCTGGCCGGGGACTGGACGTCTGTCACGTGAGATGCCGATGATAGTACCTACTTAAATATCCAAATAAAAAAAAAAAAAAAACGTTAAATACTAGCAGGTTATAGTTAGTTTGAAGAGAGAAATCGAGAGTAATCAAATCGCGAACCCCAGCCCAGCTATAACATTACACAATTGTTCGACCGGTGCGGTGCGGCGGCGGCCGGCCAGAGCAATCACGCCAGCCGTTAATTACGTTACTTTAATGAGCCGCTTAATAAAATTTCCGTAATTAGCCGACACGTCGATGAGGCAGCTCTGTTAGCCGCTGACAGAGAGGGATGATGGTGAACATTAATTAGATGCAATGGTGCTGTAACCCGAAGCTTGGCGAAATGGGTTTTCCTGTTGTGATGTTTAGGATTGAGGAAGTGATATAACTAATTTATATAGAGGATAAGGTAAAAATTAACCAAATATAAGAGACACTGCGAAAACAAAACAAATAGCATAATCATGTATTAATGTAAGGTACATCTCACATTACGACTTGATAAATTAAGCCTTCATCAGTAACGGATATAATATCACGAACACTTAGTTTAATATAAATTGTAAGAATTGTGCAGTAAGCAAGTAAATAAACTGCGATATAACACAAGTACCCGGTCCCGGGATCGCACCGAGCACGAACAACAATGCCTGCGAGCTGATACTGAAAGCTTAGCGCGCTAGGTTACATTATTATTTCTACAAAGAGTTCTAGGGCGGGCTCAAAGAGAGCTCTTGACGGGAACAAAAGCAATTACTCTAATAACCTGCCCGGGGTTATCGCGATTGCGTTAAACAATTTTTGTTGCCTCCCCGGATACCAGGGGACTTACGGGAAAAAAATGGCTTGTGTACAGACCAATTTGGAACGGGAAAATGTATTCTAAACAGAAGGTAGGGCATAATTAATTCGAAATGTTTTCGTTATTTTAAAACAGCCTGGAGGTATTGTCTATTATGTTCGTTGTTTGTTTTCAAAGCAGACCTACTTAGAATAATTATACGAGGAAGAAAAATACCCTGAGGCTTCTTCATGAATTTTGTGAAGGCTAGAAATACATGACATTAAAAGTAATTTATATGTAAAGTTTGTACAATAAACGTGTGTTTAACTCAGATCCTGAGGTGCAGAACCAGATCATGTGGTCAGAGCACCTGGACCCGCTGCTGGTGAACAACTACGAGATCGACCCCTCGCTGTCGTGGCAGTACTACGCCTCTGCCACGGGCTTCATGCGACGATATCCTGGTAAATATTCTTCTAAGTTTTGTTGGAAAGTGCTTCTTAAGATTATGGGATCCATTACCTCGAGGGAAGCCAGTTGCGGGTAAGCTTGTTTAAATGGGCATTCCCATTCTGATGAGCCGTAATGGCTAACATGCTATATATCGGAAGCAAAACTTAAGGAAACTGAAAACTGAAACTGAATGACGTAAAATATCACAAAACCATTTATTGGAATTAATTGAAAACATTGGAAGTCTTTCTGCTGAAATGATAATGATGAATTGAAAGCATAACGAAGCCGACCTGGTGACGGCTGCGCTTGTGGTGGAGGCCTTTGTCCAACAGTGGACGTCTTTGGGCTGAGATGTTGATGATGGAAAGCATTAAAGCTAATTTGGTGCTAAGTAGTTGCAACATATTTCGAAAACTAAACAGTTCCTATTTTATTTAAAACTTAAGCAACTAGTTAGAGATGTACTAAAAAAAAATTCACTGTACTTTTCGCTTCTGTACTTTCAGTACATCTCTAACTATATATACATCTTAGCCTGACTTCCTTATTTTATTCACAGCCATGTCATGGCCGCCAGAGGACGGCTACTCCCACCACGCTCGTGACTTCTACGACTTTCGATCATCCAACTGGTTCGTTGAAGCGGCAACGTCGCCGAAAGACCTGGTCATACTATTAGACGACTCAGACGACCTCGGATCTTCTTACAGAAGGTTGGCAAAGGCGACGGTGTCTGCGCTATTGGACACGCTGGGCCCAAACGACTTTGTCAATGTATACCGATACAGCGATACTGTTACGGAGATAAATCCCTGCTTCTCGAAGATATTGGCTCAGGTAAGTTTTAAAAAGTAATTCAAGTAGAATTGAAGGTAAGAAAAAAAAGGAAAAAAAAAAAAACAATATACTGTAATAACGACGATAATAAAATGGTTTGAACGGTTTATGAAAAACATTCCAACACAGTTCCACTTTCAATTTACTTTATCCATTTGTCATCTAGGTACTACCTAATGCTTTGTCGGTACAGTTTTTGTAATTAGCAGTAATGTAGGTTGGTACATAAAATATTTCTAGAACCCTACAGGAAACAATAAATTATCAACCCAAAATACACATAGGAGCATGTGTGGAGATATACCAACATAATTCATCACGACAGTATTTCATAGTCAATTAACAGAACGTGTAAACATCCGACGCGACCCCTAACTGAGCGTGTAATATAGGACAATTTATTTTACAAGGAAATACCCTAAACTGTTGTTTTTTTATAATATTTAATTTATAGGTAGCTATATATTTATGTTGCCGCTGGAATAACTTTACTAATGCGTGCTAATGCATACACAGAACAAGGAAGATGCTCTCAATGCATACCGTACTTCAAAAACATATAATAATAATCACTAAAGCAATCGCATACAAAAACATTTATATTTTTTACCAAAATGCAAATCCAAAAAAAAATAGGTAATAACGGAAAAAAACAAGTTATTATGTTTATTAGAATTTATTTATTAAATAAAATTACATGAAATATTGTCGTGTTTTGACGGCACAGAATACCACCACCCCATCTCTTCCAAGGGCAACTTAGGAATTTCCGAAAGCAAAAAAAACACAATTTAAAGAGTCGGGAAATTCCCTCAACACAATGTTTATCTTTGTGGCAATCTGTGGGGAAGATCCTTGTCCAGCAATGGACGGCTATCGATTCTAATGATGATGATGACATAAATTATGCATCTTTGTAACCATTCGTGTCTTGAGAGCTGACCTAAAATAACCAAAAGCCATGTCTATCACCGTGTATCTGAAAAAGAGCTAAAAATATACTGAGACGCTTTGCTCACTCAATCTCGCTTGGAACCAGAGTAGTCTTTCTTGAAGCACTAAAATAGCAAAACTAAACGCAAGTATGCAATCAATGTATCATTCTAGAATAATACACGTTATTGCTATTGGCGCATAAGCGCGGCACTCTTCCTATGATTAAATTAATTACGAGGAAAAATTTGTAGTCAAATGAACAATGTGGTGTGGTAGAAAGATAACTAACTTAGTATACAAATAAACTTAACTTAACCTTGAAACCTTAGCAAATCACAGTTTTATTTAGAGCACCCGTCACCGTCACTAGCTCTAGGTCTATAAATCAGTCTGCCGATATCGTGTGTCGATGGAAATGTCGGGATCGCGTGACGCGGGAGTAGCAGGACGCATTAACCGATACACATCTAGCCGGCAAATGTACCCACCACTGTTCGCCGAACCCTTTGTACCTTACCTAATGGACGGCGTATTTACGCACTGTGCCCTTTTTAAAAACCTAGACGCCTAGGGGAATGCGAAATTAAATTGCGGCGATAAACCTTCCTTCCTATATACAGCCTGTAGTTAAAGAGTTTATTGCAATTAAGAAGCAATTTGTGGAAGTACATGTTATAGGGCGCGCCGCCTAAGACCAATCTTTAAGGAGATCTCTGGGCAGAACGTTTTTTGGCTGAGATGATATAGATTCATGTAAGTAAGAGTTTAAATATATTAAAGGTAGAATGAAGGATTTTGTAACGTACGACGAAAACGTAGATCGATTGGTTTTTTCAATGACCGTGATTGTGTGATTAAATTTTAGTAGATTTGGCAAAACGAATCAATAAAGAAAATATTTTCAACACTCGATTCATAACTCAAAGCAAAGCATATTTCTAGATCGAAGTTGTCAAAGGGTTGTCGGACGGAAATAGTGCCGATCGCGATTAGTGCATTATTTCAGCGTTGAATAACAGTTGTTGCGGACTCTTCGCAATGCAGGCGGAGCTTGGCTTAGCTTCAAGGTTTTTGTATCGATTTTAATAGACACGTGGCTTTACTAATAAATGTATACTACACTGTTTGTAAAATATTCAGGTTTTAATTATATGAAAAAGTGCATGCATTACTTTCATAAATTCCTACGATATCTTACAAAACATACAGAGTGTCCTTCGACTATGTTTGCAATGAATCAACAAGACATTGATTACCTATATATTATTTAAATATCTACCTTCTAATATGACGAAAGTTCAAAGAACAATGATAAGATTATAATTATATCTATCATCGTCGACATACAAAAGGCTTCAGGTGTTCGCGTCAAGTGCTGTCAGTTTCGGCCCACTCTCACACTCTCACAAAGCCAGACTTCCAAAGAAACTTCCAAGGCTACTGCAGTTGTTAGCGGCCTTCGCTCAACTTAGAGAGAATGACACTAAACATAATAGTATCAGATTTAGAATAGAAAAGTTTATTTCCTTTATTTGGCACAAAAGATGTTCAAACAAAATGTATGGTCAAGCACCATGATCCCTTTTTTTACGAAGAAAGTTGAAAAAAGGTCGTAGTCTCTTAACAATTAATTACATAAGTTCTCTGTACTAACTATAATAAACAAAACTAACTGTTAATTACTTATTAGTTTGATCCTACGATACTTTATAATCTGATGGTCTTCTAATTTAAACTGTGACAAATAAATTATATTTTATGCCAGGATATGTCTCTGCTATATAACTCTTACAGAAAGGATTATATTAACAATAACCGTATAGTAATATTACTTCTTTTTTTAAATTAAAATAAATTGCCGGTACTCGCCAGCCCTAAGAAAAAAACAAAGCGTTAACTCGACGAAGCAAACCTCATTGCCATCACAACAACTTCGCAAGTCCTTGAAATACTTTCAGACTCCATTGCCGGAACAAATCGTAAATGAATAGCTGAACTAGATATAGCAGAATTTCAAGTTAGATATAAAGATGACTAAGCGAGTGAGCTGCAAAGAAAAGAACAGGAAATGAACCGCTAGCATGCCATGGGCTAGTTTGAAAAATAGGGTTGTGGAAAAAAATAACAAATAAATTAAGGCTTTATCATACAAAATACAGTCATGATCTAAAAACCGAAAGGTAAAGGTCTAATTTTAACAATTCTTTATTGCAAGGCTTTGCCGGAGTCAATACGAGAGCTGAAGTCGTCGCTATGGGAAGCCGAGCCAATGGGAGGCACCGCAAACCTTACAGGAGCATTAACAACAGCCTTCGAAATATTGCACAGGGTAAGAATCCGTTTAGTTTTTATGACACAATATTATGTTAAAACTATACGTAATGGAATAAATAGTAATATAACTTATTATTTTTAGTATAACCGTACCGGCCTCGGTTGCCAGTGCAATCAAGCCATAGCGGTAGTAGGCGCCGGCGGGGGTGCGAGCGGGGTAAAGGGGGTGTTCAAAACATGGAACTGGCCGCACATGCCCGTGCGCATCTTTACATATAGCGTGGGAGGCGACGCGGCTGCGGGCCACGGCCTGAAGGAGATGGCGTGCACTAACAAAGGTATGATAAAAAAAAGTATTTAGACTGCAAATCGTGCGCAAGCGCGATTGTCGTCTGTCGGACGTGTGTGTCGCTATTTCTATGCAAATATATGCGGATATTGCAGTACTTATTATAAGCTACGCGCGTACGTTTGCCTACGTTTGCTTATAATATAAGTCCGACGTCATTATTAAAATGAAGAGGCATAAAAAAATGAATTTTTATTTAGGAGCTAATGAAAACTGATTTGTAAAAAATATGCTACGTTGCTGGCCCCTTGTCACGTTGGTATTAAAACATAAACTCGGCTACAAGTGGGTCCGGCTCTTGAGCTGGTGCCTCTGCCTGGGAATCTGTTATATTTATGCTACGTAAACAGGACTTAATATTCTAACCATAAGTTTTTATTAACAGGATTCCACGTATCAATCAACGAGCACTCGGAGATCAGACCAAAAGTTTTGCATTTAGTAGAGGTGCTGGCGAGACCGCTCGTCATGTACCAGACCGTGCACCCGGTGCACTGGAGCCCGGTCTACGTCGGGGGACGAGTAAGTACTACTTATCACTTATAAGGCCTCCAAATTTTTGAGAATATTAAGCATAATATGAATAGATTATATTAGTCAATGTGAGATTATTCAGGACTATTAAAACAGCATAACTAATAACAAGGCTCACCCCACAGAGCCCATGACCAGGAGAACCGGTAATCTAGGGTGCCCGTAACTCGGAACACATGCAAAACACACGAATACCAACCTTGACCCAGAAAAAAAAACATCGATATGCACCATAACAATGTTCGCCGCCGCCGGGAATCGAAGCCTTTATCCGAAGTCACAGTCAACTTCACAGCCAACTAAAGCAAGTCGTCAACTTAATTTTTTGATCATTAAAAACAATTTATTATTAGTTAGGCATAAGAAGATGTGAAGGAAAATCCAAAAGAGTAATAATGCATAGAAATATAAAAGACGATGTTATTCAAAGTATATCTGTCTGTATAGCTCTGTCATGGTACAATATAACACGTCTTTATTACCTTTGCAACACAGAGCAGCAGTTTGTCTGACGGCGGGATGGGCCAGCTGATGACGTCAGTTACTGTACCAATCTTCGACAGGCGGAATCACACCGTAAGATTCATAATTTTTTTTAAGTTTTAGTAAGGTGTAACATGATATTTATTGTAAAAGTTTTTTTTCGAATTCTAGCAAAGGGAAGCAAACCTTCTTGGCGTTGTGGGAACCGACGTCCCTGTCGATCAGATAAAGAAGCTCGTGCCACCTTATAAGGTAGGTATCATAAATATTTCAACATGTCAAGCTTGTATTATTTCAAAAGAACAACAGTTAACAGCGCAATCTCTCATTTTCTTGCAGCTTGGAGTAAATGGTTACTCATTTATGGTGGATAACAACGGGCATGTCTTGTACCATCCTGACCTGAGGCCTATAGTAAGTTTATTTTTCGTTCTAGAATTCCAACGAATTATGTACTTTGAAACTTATGAAAGAGTGTTTCTAATTTTGTAACTTTTTGTTTCAGCACACAAATGAGGAAGTAAGTAGCAAGCAGCCGCCGAAGTTTTTGCTTGTTTTAAATTTAATTAAAGTGTTCTCTTACCGGCTACTAACTAGTGCCAAGTACAGATTTTCAAACGAGTGACGTCAATTATTGAATATTTGCCTTCGACTACAGATCGCCATATAACAAACATTTTGGTGGGGAAGTATGCCATAATCGCCATGCTTTGCAGGCGAATTGGCAATCGCAGTGCTACAGCTAATCCCTTCCCTTTAGGGGTTTCCTATTACGATACCCATAGGAGAAGAAAGAGTCGTGTTATTATATTTGTGGTATAGAGTACAGTGGCGGACTAGGAAGCCGTAACAGATTTGTCTATGGTTTCGTCAGCCCTAGACTGTATTACCAAAGAACAAGAGGCTATTTTGCAAAACAGAAAAACCGGAAGTGTTACGCCGACCGTGTCCGCCACTGTACAACGGCATTTTTTTTTGAGACCGATTATTTGCCGCTTGGGTCGACTTCATGAAATTCAAAGCGCATTTGTCAGGTCAAATGCGAAGGCTGCATTCGTTAGCTAACTTATTTGTTCGTTTGTTTGCAGTACACTGAAACTTTGAGGCCACTGTATTCAAGCGTCGACATTACGGATGTGGAGCTGCTAGTCGACGCGGATGAGAACTCTCGCGTGAACCTGACGTCACTGCTGCTTGATGTTAGTTTATTTTACGCTTTTTAAAACGTTTATGTTATGTCAAATCAATCTAAATAAAATCGATTTTGCATATCAGCACTTATATCTTCACTTTATTAATTAAAAAAAGTAAGAATCATTTGTTTGAATCGATTACTGGGCCGGTTCTTTCATAATAAAAATCCTACGTTATCCCTGATTAACTTAAGCTAGTAATTATTTCTAAATTTAGAGAATAGCACATCTGCTATAATAACCAAGTTAATAATATTGGATAAATACTAGCTAGTTTTAATATAAATCTAATCATCTACAGCTTCGACACGATATGATCGAGCAACGCGAAGGTGAAACCGAGATCGGAGTTAAAGTCCAGTACGACAACATGAGGAGAGTGGGCACCCGCCGTCAGAGATATTTCTATAGCCCAGTGGACGGGACCCCTTACTCCATCGCCGTGGTCCTGCCCGATGGGTACGGGATGTACCAGTTGCAGGCTGAGCAGGAGGTCAAGCACAGTCCTAAGAATGGTCAGTAGAACCTTCGATATTAAAACAGCAAGTTATCCTAATACAAGGAATCCCAAATATATAATTCGACCGGTCATCTGTCGAGGAGACCTATATCCAGCAGTGAACGTCTTACGACTAAGATTATGATGATTATATTACTTACCTACCGACAAAAGTAAAAAAATATGATAAATGACTGCTCCATGGCTCAGTTGGCAGTAATGTGGACTGAGTAAGCGTGTGCACCCGGGTTCAATTCCCGAGCAGGGCGAATATTGTTATCAATATACATAGTATAAAATAAAGTCGCTTTCCGCGTCTGTCCCTATGTATGCTTAAATCTTTAAAACTACGCACCCGATTTTGATTCGTTTTTTTTTAAGATAGAGTGATTCAAGAGGAAGGTTTTTATGTACAAAACATACACAAAATAGTAATAGGTTAGGCGGTACGAAGTTCGCCGGGTCGACTAGTAATATATATGTTCGTATTCGTTTCCGGTCTGGGTGTAGTGTTCGTCTCTGTGTGTGTTTCGGGTACCCTAGATGCAAGATCTTCCTAGTTAGGGGCTCTGAGTGTGATGTGTTATTATTAAGTAAATTATTTATTTGGCAGATATTTACTCAAAAATTGAAGTCTTAGTAAGTGACGATTAAATATAGTTTGTCTAGATATAAGCTGACAGGATTTTCGGTGATGCCTGTATCAGTCGACGATGGTGTCTTTTTATATTTTTTCTCTCACCCTCAACCCTCAATGGAAGCGAAGATAGTATCTAGAGACGGTTGCTAAAGTAGTAGGTAACTAAGTAAACTTTTAATTACTTGCAGTAACCGAATACTTCAAAGGCGATAACTGGAAAGTTCATCCTGATTGGTAAGTCTATACTTTTCTTAGAAGAGCTCACTTTTTATACTGAAGGCTTACATTTTAACTAGTACCTACGGCTTTTAGTAGTAATTCTTTACTTGATAAATACATAAAAATCTGATAGGGTGTTTCGTTTATAATTAAAGTACAATTGAATACACAGGTTCTACCTACCCTTTAAATATAAGTGTTGAGGGTATGAAATGGCTCTCTGACTCAGCATGCAATTGAAATAAATCTCTTTTCTTTCTTTGATAATTAGTCCAATCTAGAACCGCAATCAACGATACACGCAGCCAATGCTTTTATCCCCTTTTCCAGGGTGTACTGCGAGTACGCGTCGACATCGGACATAACGTTCAACAGTCCGGAGGAGCAGCTGCTGCACTTCCTGTCCCGCGCGGGCCGGCCGGGCTGGAAGTGGATGTCGCTGCGGCCCAGGGCTCTGGGGCTGCACAACAACCACAAGAAGCAGGAGCGCGATTCTTATTATTGTGTGTATTGCGGTTTACATTTTTCATGATTAGATAACTTTACTGTAAATATTGCAAAGTTATTGAATAAGATTAAATATGAATACATATAACCTTTGATTTTTCCGCAAAGTCAATTAAATTCTTCTCTTATTAAAATAAAATACCATAGACCTACTTTTTCACATATTATAAAGATCCTATTTGTCTGCAGGCGACAAAAATTTAGTTCAATCTTTAGTCCGCGATGCGATGGTCATCAAAGAGATCGAGGCGGCGCACACGGGCCACGCCAGCCACCACTCTCAGTAAGTACCTATTTTTACTGTTTTTCAGCATGAAAAAGACAAGAGCACAACAAAAACAAATTTTAAATTTTGGTAAGAGTGTGTATATCTAAATTCTCAAATAATTTACTTCATCAAAATCAAGAAAGCAAATCAATCAGTTACATATTTTAAATTTAATTTTATTTAACAACTTATTATTTTTATATTTGACTGCACATTTTGTTTAAATATTCTTTGATAACTAACTTTGTTATATTTTTACGCAAATAGCCCGATAGCAACTTTAATGGCACTACTGACAAGGTAACATAACAATAAGATACTTCATACATTTTGGAGTAGACTTCCCTTGGACTGGCTACGATTTCGTTACATTTACATGTGAACCTACCTAGGCTATTTATTTTTAAGATTAATTACCAAGTACTATGCTAATTATGCTATTGCCTGAACACTTAAAGCCTTTTAAATTAATAAACTTTTTAGAACAGATAAGAAAATAAAAACATTTTAGTTCTTTCATTTAGTTCGACCACAGAACAAGGAAGACTGCTGCTCTCAGTTCGACAGTTAACGCAAGAGAAATATTAATTTAAAGAGCTTTAATTGGGGAGTAAATCTCTAGCTAGAATATTCGTAGGTCTACATAATTTTGTTATTTCTGCGCTAGGAACCAACGTTTTAAAATACACCATAGTTGTTTAGTTATTTCATAGACCATGTGACCCTAAGGAATCTAAACTAGCCTTGATATAGATTTAAGAATATTTTAAAATACCTACATTAGTAACTACGGTTTATAATTAATAAGTCCGATTATTTCCGGCGAAATTTAGTTTGCGATTTGATTTATTTTAGTTTATTCTAGCAGTAGACATTTTATTTTATTCTAAATAGTTTTAAGCGTAGTGCCTAAGCGTTAACTCTCCCTGAAATTTTCGGACTTACAAAATAATAAATTTAATATGTAATTCATGTTTATTTTATTTGAACTTCAGAGTGGCGGAATGAAACCATTGGTCGATGTAACCAATCAAATTATTTATCAAAGCTCTAAATATAAGTACGCTGTTTCTATCCAAAGCTTTGCCTTATTTATTAAAATGCAGAAAAGTTCACCAGGAAAAGGTAATATTTCGTAAGATTGTGATTGTGTGTGACTAATATAAATTTACATTGCTGCACATTTTTTAAGGATTTTACAGCTGCCACAGGATTTTACAATATGTCGTGTGATAAATTAATTGACAAATAAAACAGCTGATAAAAATCAGTAAATTTTTATATTTCACGTGAATGATTGAAAAATTAAACAAAGAATTGCAAAATTATTTTGTAGATATTTATAAAAAACTTCTTTTCTATAATTTAATTTTTTTATTGATTTTTATCAGCTACTTATTACTATGTTCTTAGTTTTTATTATTGTTAGTTATAAATAGGTACATCTAGCTATAACTATGAACAAATGACTAACAAATAACGTGCAGTTTTAATTACGCTTTGATTATCCTCACCTAGATTTGATTATGTTTTGTGTTCCAAGCTCAAAATACATCTACTTGCTAGTTAGTTTTATGTTTTCATTTATAATAATAACAGATCACATTCAGAGCCCCTAACTGGGAAGAACCTATATACAGAGTGTCCCATTACGCATTACTCGGGCTTATATTTCAAAAATACAACCGAGCAAAAGTTACGATTTGTAGCAACCGGGTGGAAAAGATCGTCACAGGGTGTTGATTTTTAGGGTTTTTTTAAATAGCCATAACACCACAGCATACACCCAGACCGGGAAACAAACCTCGATTTTCATCATAACAATGTTCGCCTCCGCCAGGAATCGAACCAGGTCCACTCGCGTCTCAGTCCACATTACTAGCAACTGAGCCACACAGCAGTTAAAATTTGAGCAAAATTTAACACTACAATAATCCTTGACCCACGCAATTATATCCTAGCTCATATGTAACATCTTTTGCAGGCAAGGACGTTTCCACAAGTTCGTGGTGACGATGTCATTCATCGCGACACGAAGCGGTCTCTTCAAGTGGACAGACAACAACAGCTCGCGCTCCGCCGACTCTTCTGAACCGTGAGTCTTGAGTACTCTACCTTTTATTATTGTAGCTTTGTTATATCAAGAACAGGACGTATTAAAATGCGTAGCAAGCGTAGAGTAATAAGGAATGGCCGTATCCGAGACAAAAGTTAGTGAGTGAAAAACGGTCAGACATCCTAGACTCACATAATACTGAAAACATAATAGCAGATATCACGGTTGGCCGCTATGGCCTCTTACTCAACGCAAAAACATGTCTGATTGGTGACGTCTTTCGTGGGGACAAATGATGATTTAAAGTGTCTTTCGCGAACACGTTGTTTGTCTTGTGGTGTGGATGCTATGTTCATGTTGTAAGGGAAATTAAAATTAAAACAGGCGCTGTCATAATATTGGCCAATTTTAATATATGGAACCTTTTACTTTAACGTAAATCTCAGACTTACATAAAATGATTTTATTTTGATATTATGGGATATGATAGGGTGTCGATTGAGATGCTAAGGAATGGGGGAGCTACGGTAGTGAACGTACTCTATTGCCTATTTAATCTCTGTTGGCGAAGTGGCCGAGTGCCAGACGACTGGTGCAAGGCCGTTATAGTCCCTTTGTACAAGGGTAAGGGGTCACATCAGGAGTGCAGTAGCTACCGGGGGATAAGTCTCCTTAGCATCGTGGGAAAGATGTATGCTAGAGTGCTGATTGAAAGAGTGATTGCACAAACGGAAGACAAAATATGGGATGTGCAAGGAGGTTTTAGAAAGGGAATGGGATGTACGGATCAAGTCTTCTCGTTGCGAGCTATCATTGAAAAGCATCTCGCAAAAAGCCAGAAAGTATTCTGTGCTTTCATAGATCTTGAGAAGGCTTATGATAGGGTACTGAGGAATGATTTGTGGGGGACACTGGCCGCGTATGGGGTGGACAGTCATCTGGTGCAGGCGCTGAGATCTCTCTACGAGAACTCTAGTGCCTGTGTCCGGGTTAACGGGACCTACACGGACTGGTTTAACATCTCGAGGGGTGTTAGACAGGGCTGTGTGGCATCCCCATGGTTGTTCAACCTATTCATGGACAGTTATTTGTCTGATTTGAAAGAGAGTGAACATGGAGTGAGGATGGGAGAGTTGCTCGTCAAATGCCTTCTCTATGCTGATGATCAAGTTCTGCTTGCTTCATCGGCGGATGAGTTGCAGGAAATGACAACTCTTATGAATGCAGCGTTTCGAAAGAAAGGAATGAAAATGAATGTGAGTAAAACAAAAGTAATGGTTTTTGAAAGGGATGGTATGACTCCAATAAATATTGCAATTGAGGGACAAAAAGTGGAACAAGTGAATGAGTTTGTATACCTAGGATGTATGTTTACCAGCGATGGTAGGTGTGTGGCGGACATAGAAAGGAGAGTGAAAGCGGGAAACAAAGTTAACGGCGCCTTGCACTCGTTTGTGGGCAGCCATGTCGTGTCTCAAAGGGCTCGCCTGGCTGTGCACAACGGTGTATTGGTGCCTGCACTGATGTATGGAAGTGAAATTTGGGTGTGGCAGAAGAGAAATGAAAGTAGAATAAATGCGGTGGAGATGAGGTCATTGAGCAGTATATGTGGGGTCACTATAAATGATAGATTGAGGAACGCTGTTATCAGAGAACGTTGTGGTTTGAAAGAGGATGTAGTGACCAAGATTGAAAATGGTATGCTTCGGTGGTTTGGTCACTTAGAGCGGATGGATGACAGGAGATTGACAAAAGAAATATATAGAGCGGATGCGGAAGGCACGGTTGGAAGAGGTAGGCCACGGAAAACGTTCACCGACCAAATTGGTGACGTTCTGAGGAAAGGCCGCGTGAAGAGTTCACGAAACCGACGTGCGTGTATGAAAAGGCTTATGACTGTAGAAGAAGCGAAAGAAGTGTGTCAGGATCGTAGCAAGTGGAAATCAATTGTCTCTGCCTACCCCTCCGATGGGATACAGGCGTGACGTTATGTATGTATGTATGATTTTATTTTCAGTCACTTCAGCGAAAAATACGTCCGAGCGTTCGACTCGGAATGGTATCGGCGAGCTGTGGAACATCACTCCATCGAGCCGGAGAGCTTTGTCTTCTCAGTGCCCTTCCGCGAGGGACCAGAGACCGATGACCTGGGGGGAAGGACGCCGCTGGTACTGGCTACGCACGCAGTGTTCGTGGAGTCGAGGGGACACAGGGCTCCTGCTGCGGTGGTCGGACTACACTTCCAACTGGACTCGTTGACGAAACATTTCCTTAATGTGACGTCCACGGTGAGTGTAAGTGGCTGTATCATGATTTTTATTTGTTTTGACATTAGTTTTTTAAGCGAAGGACATTTTAAGCGTTTGATCCGTTCTTTAGTTAAAGATACATTTTATGATATCATAATCATCTCACGTCACGTCAGACTGTTATACCTATAAATCATCTAAGCGACAAATCTTACGCGGCTAACATCCAGTGTATTCGCTTCACTTGTCGAATTCGCATACCACCACCTTGTACAGATATGGTCTGCCTAATCTGCGTCTTCCGGTTCGCCATGACTTCAGAACTTTGTGGATTCCGCTTTCAGTAACGTCGTCTCAAATCGTTTTTCCAATGCTAATTCCTTCTCCACTTCCCCGAAACAGTGCACAACTGGCAGCGCCTGCAAGAAGCACTGCGCAGGCGACGAGCTCGACTGCTACATCCTTGATGATAACGGCTTCATCATCCTCTCAGAGGACACGTCACAAACTGGTCTTTTCTTCGGCCAAGTAGACGGGACTATCATGGACTCGCTGGTACAAGATAGGATCTACAAGAAAGTCGCCGTCCATGACCACCAGGGACGATGCCCGGATTCCAGGAGTCCGTTCAGTGGCGATGGGAACGTTTTGAAGGTAATTTGAAAACAGTTTAGTATCTAGTTGTGACAAATTCTTGGATAAACCAGTTGGGTGTTGGTCTTTATTACTTAGGTATGTTTCGTTATCAGTATTTGATAATTTGTGTTCAAACAGCATTTTTTTACGACTCAGCAGCCTAAGCATTATAAATTTGACTACGCTGATCAAGAGATAACCTACTAACTAAGACTATTCCGCTCTGCCACAAGAGGGACTCTGCTTCAAAAGCTTGTCACGCGCCTTGTCCTAACTTAAGCTAGTTTGGCTGGTTAGCAAAAGTCTTTGAATATTAATAATTTAAAATTTATTTTACAGCCAATGAAACCATTCGGCTGGCTCGGCTCGTACCTGACCAGCTTGCTTGCCGTGTGGTTCCCGCTGTGGGACTCTGCGCACGCGCATGCCCGACCATATAACGAAGAAGATATTGGTAAGGAATCTTATTTAAAGAAAATAATATAAGAGTAAGTATTTTTTATGTAGCCTGTTATATATCCCACTGCTAGGCAAAGAACCCTCCCCTTCGCTTCCACTCCACTCTATCCAGTATTATGAGTATTAAGAGTCAATAGTTTCCTTACAAATTCCCCGCTTTTTTACAGACTACGAAGATTATGAAGGTGGTGAGGCAAATGAAAACAGCGACTCCGCGGACCGCGACCGCGGCACCTACGAGATATTTATCGATGGTGCAGCCGGAACAGAGAAGGTAAAACAAAAAGTTTCTTAAAATTTAAGAATTACAGAATTGTTGGTTATGTTGACCTTAAAAAATCAATCACTTATGTCCCTCCCTCAGATCTATCACCAAGCTCATGAGTTGAATTTATTTACAAAGGTGGAACGCGAGCCGCCAGGGCCGCTGCCAGCAGGCCCTCCGCGGGAGCCGCCGCGGGAGGCCGCGCGCTCCGCCGCAGTTCGGCCCTGTGATACCACGGCGGAGCTGTTCACGCTCCAGTCCACAAGGCTGAATGCGGCCCAGCCTCTCAAAGGAAAACTTACCAACTGCCACAATTCTGGGTGTGAGAGGTAAGTTCACAAGCGATATCTAATCGCAGCAGCCCAGAGAAAAGAGGACTTCAATATAACGCATTCTATTTCGATTTTGTACGAAATGTCCTTCCTGATTCACTATATTAACTTTATTAACAGACCTAACTTTCACATACGTTCATGTGCATCTCTCCGTTCAAAGTCAGAAGTCAAAATTCATTTTCTTATTCAATATAATCTGCGAGACGCGAGGTGCTCCAGGGGCGCCGCCCCCTCATGCGGCTGCAGGCAAACACATGTGAAACCAACTATCCTCAGAGGCAGACTAGCCCGAATAGCGGAACATTGCACGGAGACGGCTGTCGTGCCACAGGAGTCAGACTGCATCCTGCCGCGACATGTCACCGAACTGACCCATAAGCAAGGCCAACAATGGAGTTATATCACGCTTCTTACAAATTCATATAATATTTACTTCGCAGACCATTCAGCGTACAAAAGATCCCGCACAGCAACCTGATCCTCCTAGTGGTGGACACGCTGTGCCCGTGCGGCAGCAAGCGGCTGGACGTGCGGCCGCGCGAGGCTCCCCCCCGCGCCGCCTGCCGCCGCCCCGCGCCACAGCGCCGGCGCCCGCACACTTGCGTCTCTTATCATCCAGAGGTATGGATAGAACAATATTTTTTCTACCATAGCCGGAATCAGACCGTAAATAAATTGTCTCTTGTATCGCGGTAGGCGCCACCGTCTTAAATATTTTCTAATAAATCCCACCCCATTTAAAACAAAATCAACCCTGAAAATCCAATGAAGTATAGACAGCTCTTCTTGTAGATATTAATATAGTACCGATGTAGGTATCATCATAATTATAGTGTATTGTTTTCGGTCAGGCTAGGACATTTAAGGCTTGATTTTCTTGATTGTCCGAAAATTACGATAATTCCGTACTTCGATTATGATAACGATCACAATCGAAGCGACTAGCTGGCTCTTTTGTCACGATGGTATAAACATAAACTCGGCTCTTGTGGGCTCAGTCAATGAGCTGGTGCCTCTGCTTAATCTTTCGGGGAATGTCGGCGTAATATTATGTATGATAAGGTATCAAAGTAACGAGATTTATATAATTTTCTAGGAGATTGAAATCCAGTCGTGCGGTCGAGGCGGGAACATGAGCCCGGTAGGGGCCGTGCTCGCCACTCTCTCGCTATGGCTCGGGCTGTACGTCGCGACGTGACTGCGCTGCGCCGGCGCTGCCCACTAAGCTACCACAACCAGCGTGTCTTTATAGAAACTCTACGTATCTGTTCATGGAACAGTTTTATGAAGAGCTCAGAGAGCGGTCATCGTGTTGCGTGCTACTTCGGGACAGTTGATGTGTGTTGTATGTGTCGAGTTGTTTATCTGCTCTCAGCAGCAAGGAGATTTGATCAATTATACCGACTGAAGTTTTGGTCCGACCAAATGAACTTTATAAAGTCAAATAACGCCTTATACAAGCTGAACGCGTATTACTTTGCTCCGCGAATAATTATTGGAAAATGTGGTTAAAGTGCTCGGAGTGATATGTGGCACGGCTTATTTTAAAGCTGTGACTATTGGCTATTTAATTGTGAAAACTGACTAAAAAATCAACGTCTGAATCAGGAGTAATTAGTGAAAGCATCTTCATAATTTAAAAAAACCGGCCGCTGGTCCTGACCTACGACAACCCGCAAAACCGCGGCATCTTCCGAGGATAGCCGAGCGCCCCACTGCCCGCCGCTCGTGCCGCGCTCGGGCTACTGCTAAGACCGTGCAATATAGTGGCCCGGCTACTCTCAACGCTGCAGAAACGGTAGGCCGAATAAGTGCATTATTATTTTGCGGAGTATATTGTTGATTGATGCTATGAATATGAATACTACTTACACTTCTACCCATAATGGTGGCTCGACTCCAGTGGCTGAGAAGAATTCAACCACTGATGCTAATCATTCGATCCAATTTGTAAATATGAATCGCAGAATTATTTCTTCTCATAATTTGAATGAAACTATCCATGATAATTTCGAAGTTAAGTGCGATGAAATTACGATGTCCCAACTCTACTCTGAAATTATGGCAATTAAGAAACAAAATGAACTGTTACTTCCACTGAGGGAGGAGGTACAAATACTACGCCAAACCGTATCCAAGCTGGAACAATCCATCCAGGAACTCCAGAATGCAGTTACGGTGCGTAATATCCAGGTACAAGACCTTAACAAAACTTCTAAGAAACCTGTGGGTACGAAATCATCCTTTGCCTCGGCTTTATTGCAAAAAAGTGTGGAACCAAAGGCAGGAGTATCTGGAATTACTCGCATTCCCATGCCCAGACCTACAGGCCAAACATATTCACCGAATTCACGCTATCCCATTGCGTCAACACCGGCAACCCCGGAAGTGCGGTCAACGCGTCGAGGCCAGTTAGAGGCTGAAATAATGGAGCCGGAGTTAAAAGCACCTAACCCGACACCGAAACAACAACTAGCTGAGAGACAGGAGCACCATAATGTACCGGAGGAGGACAATAATGAAGAATGGACCCTTGTGGTAAACAAACGTTCTCTTAGGAATTCTCGCAGGCGCCCGATAGTAGTTGGTGCGGGGGTGACAGACGATGACATAAAATCTGCCGTAAGATTTAAATACCTACAGGCGTGGTCATTTGCACCAAACACATCGATAGAGGCAGTGAGAAAATATCTTAACAAAACGTCTGATGATGATACTATTACAATTCAGAAAAGAGAGCTGAAAACGGACAAACATGCCTCATTCGTAGTAGGCATACCGGAAAATCTCTATGCTTTGTTCAACAGTCCTACCGCATGGCCACCTGGAGTTAGAGTATCGGAGTGGTTTCTCGCTCGCACCCGCGAGCATCAGCGGGCCAAACCATCCTCAAACAACTCTCCAAAACAGAAACAGAGTTTGTAGTGCAAAATATATGCACATTTACTACCAAAACGTCAGAGGCTTGCGCACCAAATTGGACCAATTTAGGACAGGACTTCTGTCAGCTTCTGCTGATCTGTTCGCAATCACTGAAACGGGAGCTCATCAATCCATAAGTGACGGGGAACTAGTGCCAGAAGGTTATTCCATACTTCGTTGCGACCGGACTGATGGACGTAAGCAGGGCGGCGTCCTTTTGGCCTCTTCAAGTAAGTTCCAGATCAGAAGAATTTCGCTAGACATTGACTTAGACAAGTGCGTGTTTGAAATACTGGCAGCTAGTGTATCATTTAATAACAGAGTCTTATGTTTGTGTTTTGTAGTGTACATTCCGCCAAGCTCAACTTGTCAAGAATATTTCAAAATGTTTCATACTATTGAGCAATTATGTATTAATAATCGTCATGTAATGGTAATGGGTGATTTTAATTTGTACAGCGCGCCTGAAGAAGCTTTATGCTATTACCAATACTTTTGCGCCTTTTGCGAGCTCGACCAAAACAATCGCATACTAAATATTAATAACAGGACACTTGATTTAATTTTATGTAAGAGTCCTACCTACAAGTTCAATGTAGAGTCTGAGTCAAGTCATTTAGTGGGTGTGGACGTGCAACATCCGCCGTTAACAGTTAGTATTATTTTAACAGGATCTCGTGCAACAAATATTGACCATGAAAGTGCGTCTCCTCCACGCGATGCTGGTTACAAGCATACATCTCAGGAAATTTCAATCAATAACTGGAATTTCAATAAATGTGACTTCCACAAATTGTACCAATCTCTCCTACGAAATGATTGGACACAACTTTATACAATCGACAATGAAAAAGATGCAATAGATTATTTGTATGTGACTATTAATACAATTATAAGCAATTGCACCCCTAGTAAAAAGCGAAAGGATGGTAACCATTGTGGAGGCACATTTCCTGAATGGTTTACAGCGGATATCATACGTGACCTTAAGCTGAAGGCAAATCTACACAAAAAATACAAGAAATCAAAGTTTACTAAGGATTACAATGATTACAGTCAAATCAGATCGGTAGTAAAGGGTAAGATAGACAAGGCTTATAAAAGTTATCTTGATCGGCTACAGAATAACTTTTTTGAGGACCCTAAGTCCTTTTGGAGTTTTATAAAAAAACAACGCTCCTCTACTAAAAAGTCACAACTATTAGTAGATGGAAAACCACTGAATAAGGACGAGTGTGCAGAGCAGTTTGCGGAGTATTTCCATTCTGTATACAATTCGAGTGCCCCAGTTCTTAATGTTCAAGAAGCGATGAAATCTGCCGATGCGGAGCGCTATGGAGGTGGTAGTAGAATTCATATACCATATCTCACTCCGCAGGATATACATGATGCGCTTCGAAGGCTTCCCTCTAAACGATCAGTGGGACCTGACGGAATCCCGCCTTTTATGGTAAAAGACTGTAGATTTGTACTGTCAGAACCATTGCTCTACATATATAACTTGTTTCTCAAGACTAGTACCTATCCCGAGTGTTGGAAAACCACTCGCGTTATACCCGTGCCTAAAGGTGGGACCTCCGATGATGTTACAAAGTATAGACCATTAGCAGTGTTGTGTACATTCGCGAAGGTTTTCGAAGCAGCACTAAACAACAGAATAGCTAGAGAAATCTCTCCGCACTTGACCGATGCACAGCATGGGTTTCGAACTCAGCGTAGCACCGGTACGAACCTAATGTGTTTTATGTCAAATGCAACACCGGTAGTTGACAATGGTGGACAGATCGACGCAGCATATTTTGACTTTCGGAAGGCATTTGACCTAGTGGATAATGATACACTGCTCGTGAAATTGGCGGGCATTGGTTGTTCCCCAATGTTACTTGATTTTTTCGCCAGCTACCTAAAAGATAGACAACAGTTTGTGGATTTTGGGGGCTCGCATTCTAAACCATATTTCACGTACTCGGGAGTGAATCAAGGGAGCAATACTGGGCCATTAGAGTTCACGATAATGATTAATGACCTCCCGGAAGTCGTAAAAAATGCAACATGTCTTCTTTTCGCAGATGACTTAAAACTGTTTCTACCTGTAAACAGCATAAGTGACTGTGAACACCTTCAAGAGGACATAGATAGAGTCGCTAAGTGGGCAGAGGGCAATAAATTGCAATTTAATGTCTCAAAATGCGAGGTAATAAGTTTCACCCGTGCCAAGAACCCTATGCTTCATGAGTATCGCTTGGGGGGCGAAGTGTTACCGCGTGTCACAGAGGTACGCGATCTGGGGGTGAAAATTACCTCTAAGCTCTCATTCCACGAACACATTGTTGATGTTTGCAAAAAATCGTACCGAAATCTAGGGTTCATTCTTCGCAGGTGTTCAGGGTTTGGCAGCCTGCGCGCTGTGAAAGCCTTGTATAATGCTTTGGTCAGGAGTAGATTAGAGAATTGTGTAATGGTTTGGAGTCCACATGAGGCTAAATATAGCCTTATGTTGGAGAGAATCCAAAATAAGTTTTTAAGATTTTTGTACTATAAGCAGTATGGAGTTTACCCGTTTTACCCGCTTATGTATCCAACACTATTTGTTTTGGGTATGGTAGGGTACGACAGGCTGGAAACACGTAGAGATATTGCTTTGCTCACATACCTATACAAAGTGCTAAGGGGTACAATTTCTAATCCCCCCATATTAAATATTATACAAATTCATGTACCAAGAGATTTTTTACGCAGGCGCAAGAACAAACTATTTGTAGAGCCTATGTGTAAAACACAGCTTCTAAAACAAGCGCCACTCACCAGAGGAATTAGACAGCTAAACGGCCTGGCCTCTAGAATCGATATCTTTAACTGCAGCTTGGACGAGCTCGTACAGGCAGCAAAACTGTATATATGCTACTCATAATTTAGATATGTTGTTTGACGTTGTTTTTTTATAATTTAATATGATAAGATCGTAAATTCATACGGTGATAAATTATTGTGTTTTATATAGATAAGTCTTATATTGTCGCATTAGGGTTTCCTGTAATGGCAATATTATGTTATGAATAAAATAAATAAATAAATAAATAAATAAATAAAAATAATTATCTTGTTCCCGTACGAGATATTCGATTAGATTAAGCATAAAAAATCATTACCCTTTTTCGATTAAGTTCACATTTTCGTATCATAGTAACACAGTTGCGTAATAAATAGTTAGGTAATGGATATCTTGTTAAAAATTGAATCAAGAAATTATCAAACACTTAAAAATCTTATTATATAAAAATATAGGTAATGTTAATAGCTATCGAATATTGTATAAAGGAGGTTTATGATGTTTTAGATAAATTTACCTACGTTGAACCTACGGTTTATTTCTTGATCATTGTCGACAATTCTATCGCAGATTTATTAAATATAGTTGCATAGTGACGATGTAAATAAGAGCAGATTTTATTTGTAGGCAGGTTTCTTTGCTATTATAGGTATTTATGAGTGTGCCTCACTCGCTCGGTCGCCGGTCGCCAGCTCAAACTCGCCGCGCCGGCGCCGGTGGCGACCTCTATAGAGATAACATAGCGGTATGTTTTGTGTGAACGCACGTTTGAAGACTGTGTGCTAGTTGCCAGTACACTCTTAGATTATTTTCGTAAGGGTTAGATATCGATTAGCTAGTTTCCTTACAGTCTTCCTTCGAGGTAAGCGTGACGTGTTCTTTCTTACTCTAAGTAACAAGCTCCCTTGAGCACCTGGATGGACCCTCGCATTATTTAACACGTTTACTCGCTCAGAACTCAAACTTTGTAAACTTATATGGTCTTTTTTTAAGTATAGTATTCATTAGGTTACCTACTCTTTCCATCAACATCACAAGGGAAGAAATTTAAACGTTCTCACTGAAGAGAAAAATTACTTCCCGGAAATATCATGAATCTTCAAAGACTACTACATACAATTATAAACATGTGATCGACACTAAACTTTATAAAATACTTCAAATCTCTTTGTATTTAAGAAAGTTCGAATTTAATTCAAGATTAAAGTGTAAAATACAAATTAAATGTCGTTTACCTAAATGTCCTAAGTCCGAAGCACAAATGTAACTTTTGATGAACTAAGATCTGGATGTCCTTTATTAATGGTGTCTATTAAATAACCGTTGTCGGTCTAAATGTTGAAATTAGATATAAAGTGTTCGTTTACAAAGATTGTGATTTGTGTGTAAATGAGCTAGCATACGACAATAGAAATTATTTTTGAAATTGCTTTATAGTATTCAAAACTTCCACTTTGTTCTGTTTTTATTTAAGTTTTAAAATTTAGGTTAAAATTTTATAGCTAGCTCGGTAGGTAAATTTTTATGGAACTGTTGAATCGTACGTTTTCATTCGTATAGTAGTTGTTACTAGATGAATTTCTTGCCTAATATTCAATTTGCTACAATTCAGATTCTGTTAACAGGACCTGAAATTCATTATTATTAATGTAAATACTTTATTCATATTTATGGCCTATAAGAGATTCTTCTGACAAGTGTTGCAAATTTTTAAAGCTGTTCGGATTAAAAACAAGGCTATGTACACTCGTATCCAGTGAAATGTATACTAACATTTTTGTTCTTAAAGTGTTTACATTTCATTTCACGCGACTACATGTCGAATCCTTTAACTTGAACGCTTTGAATACTTTTTATCATCTAAATAATTAATAAATTTAAACAAAAAAGATTTCTGTGCGATCAAGTTACATGACTAGTTCTTTTAACTAAACATCAATAGCTATTGTGCTATTTACTTTTAAACTAACTTTTGTTTTTAAATACTAGAGAGTAAAATAGATTAAGAAAATATTATATTCCATGCGTAATTCCTGTTCAGTAAAAACCATTTCATTGTGCAGTCAGCCGAAGGTATAAAGAAGCCAAAATTATTTAGTTAACAACATTAAACTAGTTTAAAGCAAGGAGTAGGAGTTATTTCTTTCTACTTTTTGTATTTTAGTGTAGTTTGTACAGTGACAGGCTCACTTACTATATTTTATTACAAGAATGATCCTCAAGAGTAAATTCAGTAATTTAATATTTAGTTCATCTATAGGACACATTTTTTGGAAACGTTTTGTAAAACCTTTCAGTGAGAGTCAGGATCATATTAGGTATTGTTTAACAAAGCATAATATAATTAAATGGTAAAAGCACATCATTATTATATTTTTATGGAAACTAGCTGTTGTCCTCAGAACTACTCGTATAAATCAATGCAAACAAGGTACAAACTACTAGAATAAAGTGCCAAACTCCTCCGTATTTAACCCAAGCAATATAACGTAGAAGAAATGTTCCATTATAACTTATGATTAGAAACGATAATAAACTGGCGTTATTTACACATAATGACTGAGGGCAATAGCTATCAGCTCTACCTTACAATGTGACTGTATATCAATTTTATCTCACAAAGCCAAATATTTTCGTGTTTATTGCACATCGTTTAGTTGTTGTGTGTGTTGTTGTTATAAGATGCACAATTTTGCACATATCGTTTGTGTAACAATAAGTCGCTAGAGCAGTGTAGTATTAAACTGACTTAGTGAGATAAAATATAGCAAGCCGTACTTCATTCGACCACACATATCTAGATTTCTGATCAATCATCGAACATTATTTTGTGATATCCCGCGAGGGACACGCTAGGCCGATAGTAACTTGTTATGCTCTTGTTTCACTACGCGTCGTTGCGTGCGCGTGCACGGCATCCGTCAGTATTCCGGACGTTCGTTACAAAATTGTAGAGGAACGCTTTGGAGAAATTGTACATTTTGTAAAATAATACGGTAAGGTGTCGATTTAATGGAGTAGATATTTCGTGGTTGGCGAACGACTGGTCACATATTGAGAGTGCTTCAAGTAAGCGTCGAGTCTTCCATAGCAGTCGGGAGCAGGCACTGTATTATTGTAATGTTTAAGGTATTAAGAGATAACATAGCGTGTACGTAGAATAGCGCAGGCGGTCGCGAGTCGTACCTCACTCCTTCACTCGGGCGTTGGTTAGCTTCGGTTTCGTGTTCAGTTCTCGGACATATCAGTATCAGGCACCAAACAGACTATAGCGTAAGCTGTTTTCGATTTATTCAATTGTGATTTTTATATACTTTAGAATTTGTATTGTAATATTATGTGACAGTTAGAACAGTGTTTTCAGAAGGACCTAGATATTGATTACTTAAAATCGGTATTGTGTAACGTAACTAATAAAAATAAGGTAAAGGAAAACTACGTTTTATGATAAATTCTCACCGTCTATCAATTCCTGTTGAAGCTTTTGTAGCATTAAATTGTTCTAAATTGCCAGTCAGACGGAGATTCGCCCGTCACTGTTGGAGTGTATCTTTTCTTTATGATTGTTTGCCGCAGAGAGTCGCGCGCCACCCTCGGACAACGTTCTAGTATAATTCTAGTCAATGTTTACTCGTATTCTTTTGTTAACTTGCCAGTTCATGCTATATATATTATCTACCATAATTACATCAATAAAATTCTCTTATAACATTGTGAATATTGGTTTTAATTGTAGGTAAGTTTTTGTTTACTGTAGAAATGATTAACAACAAATGACTGAAAAAAACTTATTCGTGAACTAAAAAGTGTTCATACCTATTATAGTTTGGAACCGTTCTGTACCTTCGTCATTATGTAGTCATACGATTTCAACAGCCTCAGCCTATGAGCCTCATCAGAGAATAACACGTTATTTACACATTTACGCCGCGCAACGGTAGCAGAATTATTGTTGCGATAAAACACAAACAGCACGGTCCGCACCAGTGAAACGCTCCATGGCGACTGAACTCCGAAAGACCGTTAGTGCTTCCCCCGTACCCCGCGCGCCATTCTTGCGCACCGTTTGAGTTTTATTCGAAATTTAAATTTCAAAGAACTTATGGGCCACCCTGTATATTATATATCTCGCTGGCCGCTCCGACCTGGCCGCCGCGGCCCTGCCGCAAGTGCGCGCCTGGTCTAATAGGTAAGGCGGTACGAAGTTCGCCGGATCGACTAGTGTCTAAATAATTTTGGGATAATAAATAAAAACCACAAAGTAGCATGATAAAGATATACTCATCTATTCTCTAGGCTACATGTAGAGGCTGGCGGCGAAGACGATGTCTCTCTTGAGCAGTTTGATGGCGTCGCTGAACTTGTTCTCCAGGTCGTTGTTGCCGATGTTCTTGGCGGCCTGGCACAGCTGCCGCAGCACCTCCTCCAGGCGACGCATGCAACGGATTATCGACCCTAGGGTAAAAGAAGTAAGGGCTTTTATAGAAAAACAGATTGAATTACTAAGAAATCCCCGTTTCATTAATATTAGACTCAAATTTCTCTTTAAATAATACTGATAATTTGCTACAATAAATGAGGCGGTAAAACACAATCAAATTTTAATTCAATTTACTTTAATTTAGTATTGTTGACGTTTAGGGTAATCGCTGAAAGCTTAATTTGATAAATGAATTCTATGTAAAAAAAAAATAAGTCTCTTTGTCTCTCTCTATTCTAGTGGCTCCTTCGTGGATTTGAATTTCTACCACGTTTTTAACCATTTTAACTTAGTTACATATATCCAAGCCTATTAATATGGCAATGCAATAAAAAATCAAATTCAATACGAAATCCACTTTAAAGGGCGGTAATCAAACCAAATCAAAAACCCACCTTCAAAAACATCAGTCATCTTGCAGATCTGCAGGAAGGAAGCGCCCTTGGCCCAGGTGAGCACGACGTCCATCAGCGTGCACTTGAACTTGCTCACGTACTCCTCCTCGTCCAGGTCCAGCTTGGCGTCGATTGACACTTTTGCTATTCTTCTGGCGTATTCCTGTAGTTTAAAAGTTTACGTTTATTTAATGATACTACCAAATAACAAGCATAATGAGGTAAGTCCTTAAGGCACCGGGCGCCGAAACGAAGCTGAGCCTGCGGACTATGAGACTACCATCAGTGATAGTCCAGTATAGTATACAAACAATAAAGTTTCGCTAGCCCAGTCGTTACTTCTGCCTATTCTTGACTATGCCGACGTCTCCTACCTTGATCTTACTGAAGATCAACTCAACAAACTTGAGCGTCTTCAAAATTTCTGTATCCGATTCATCTTCGGTCTACGCAAGTACGACCACGTATCCGATTTCCGCGCCAAGCTCAAGTGGCTCCCCATCCGCTCCCGTCGGAATGCTCACATTCTCTTTCTTCTCTTTAACGTGTTATTCAATCCATCTTCTCCTGCCTACCTTAAGGAGCGGTTCGAATGGCTCAGTGGTACCACTCACATCCGTTCGTTGCGGATGTCGTACTCACTGACGCTTAAGATCCCCCCACACCAGACGGCTGGACAGCTGGACGCCTGCGCGCTGTGCTCGTCGCACACGAAGCACGACACGAGCGCGGCGCTCTGCTCGGCGGACAGACTGTTGAACATCCTGACCTGCAGCTGTCTCAGCACGCCGCGCAGCTCCTCGCCGGCGCTGGACGCCTGCGCGCTGTGCTCGTCGCACACGAAGCACGACACGAGCGCGGCGCTCTGCTCGGCGGACAGACTGTTGAACATCCTGACCTGCAGCTGTCTCAGCACGCCGCGCAGCTCCTCGCCGGCGCTGGACGCCTGCGCGCTGTGCTCGTCGCACACGAAGCACGACACGAGCGCGGCGCTCTGCTCGGCGGACAGACTGTTGAACATCCTGACCTGCAGCTGTCTCAGCACGCCGCGCAGCTCCTCGCCGGCGCTGGACGCCTGCGCGCTGTGCTCGTCGCACACGAAGCACGACACGAGCGCGGCGCTCTGCTCGGCGGACAGACTGTTGAACACGCCGTTGAAGATCAGCTCCGTCAGTAGCAGCTCGTCCGCGCTGCAACGAACAACGTATTATGTACAATTGTACAATCAGGCGCTATAATAAACAACATACTATCAGTTTTACTGCTGCAGCAACTAAGCTACTTCTCCAAAGACATTTCTTTCAGAGACAAGTTTAAAAATTTACTAAAAATCTAAAGCTGTAATTGTCATTCTACGGTCGTAGATACACGGAATCAAATCACGAAAGACTTAGAAATTAGGATGACGCATTTTTTTGAAAGTAGAGTTTTTAGTACGAATGCTAAAATAAAATGCGGCTCAAAAACTCTTAAAATAAAGTCAATAACCATAGACAAAAAGCGACACGAGTAAACCTCATCATCATCATTTCAGCCGTAGGACGTCCACTGCTGGACATAGGCCTCCCTCAAGGCTCTCCATCTGTACCGATCGCAGGTGGCCTGCATCCAGCGTGGACCCGCAGCCTTGCGCAGATCATCCGTCCATCTGGTCGGTGGACGTCCTACGCTGCGCTTGCCGATCCGTGGTCTCCACTCGAGAACTTTTCGGCCCCAGCGGCCATCTGTTCTGCGGGCTATATGACCTGCCCATTGCCACTTCAACGAGCTTATCCGCTTGGCTATGTCGGTGACCCTGGTTTCTCTGCGTATGTCCTCATTTCTGATTCGATCCCGCAGAGAAATCCCGAGCATAGCCCGCTCCATGGCTCGTTGAGCTACTCGGAGCCTGTTCATAAGCCGTATAGTGAAGCACCACGTTTTTGTCGTTTAAAGGGGTGGTAGCCGACCGTCCGGGGATTCTTAGCACCCCTTGCCCCGCCGTTACCGTGACCGCTACCGTGGTCAGGAATAGCGGGGCTGCCGGGGACTAGGGGCCTGGGCACATGTTGACTATTCATGAGGGGGGTGTTGCCATACTCGCCACGCTTGGCAGGCGGGTTGGCGAGCGCAGTATGGTGTTGTATAAACCAGAAGACGCTGCTGCCCGTCTTCTGGTGCTATCCCTCAGCCGGGTCCTACGGCTCCCACGGGAGGAGAGGGGAGGGCGACATTCTAACGCCGGCGCCCGCGGCAATAAGACTAGTTTCGATCACCCGGGTTCGATTCCCGGGAGGGGCGAATATTGATATGATGAATATCGATGTTTGTTTCCGGTCTGGGTGTGATGTTCGTCTCTGTGTGTGTTTCGGGCACCCTAGATACAGGTTCTTTCTAGTTAGGGGCTCTGAGTGTGATGTGTTATTATGATTATGTTTCTCAATACTCTTCGGTATCACGGGATGGAGCCCGGTCCTTTGAGAGGCGTGCGAGGGGACGAATCCAACTCGTAGAGGCCCTTTCGAGAGTTTTGCTATATTGTATATGGATCACCAACCAGGCACCGTCACTAAATGCACAAAGGCACCCAGAAGGTGATAGAAACTATTGTAAAATGGATGACAAGAAATGGTTTATGGGGGTGAACTGTTTAATGGACCGGTTAACTGGTGCTATGGAGTGAAATACCGGTACGCCTGCCTTTAATACAACATTTTACTAATTATCATGGCAGGCGGTGACTCGCTGTCCACTGGGTGGGCTTCCACTAAGTCGCCGATATATTGGCGACGGGTCGCAACACTGGTCGTGGACAGCTAAAGGTTGTCGAGAGGTGAGACTGCGGGCAGCATAAGATGCACCCGGCGTTATGACATTTTACACTTCCAACCTGGAGCATAGGCTTCGCTCTTGCTACTTCACTCCGGCCGGCTGGTGAAGGCAAGCTCAGAGGCGGGGGGGTGTGTGTGTGATGAATGCATGTGAGTGTGCGTGTGATGACTGCGTGTGTCCCCCTGGAGGTATAGGGTCCGTGGTGTCGCCACTCACCATCGACTCGCCACAAGCCGTCCCTGCGGTGACTAATTGCAATAGAAGTTCCAGACCGAAAGTACTGGAATTTCCACTGGGCGATGGGGTCGTCACATCCCTACGCCGTTTCACATCCCTACGCCGTTTTATTATTATTATTATTATTAGTTTCACCCTTAGGGTTTAAAAGGTTCTACAATAGGAATCTTACCTGCTCAACTCGCAAGCTATCCTCCCCTTCAGCTCTATAACATCAGCCGCGGTACAGTACCCGAGCCGTCTGAGGACTCTCTTTCGTTTCTTCAGCTCGTCCATTTGCAGGATGCTCTTAGCTTTCCTGAGCTCTGACTTGGCTGAGTTCAACTCGGTGAGTAGATCTTGCTTGCTCTCGTAGGCGGCTTGGAGGGCGCCGCGCGCTTTGTCCGTGTGCATTGGGTGGGCGTACAATCTGGACAGAATGTAATTTGAATATATGTATATGTCGTAGTAAGATTTGATAATTAGGTTTTTAGCAAAAAAAACTAGGGATTTTACGAAAACACGGATAATTTGATTTAAGCATTACTTTTTTTTGCTGCTAAAAAACTGCTTTATGTCAGGATGATTGAAAAAAAAAGTAATGCTAATATCAAATTATCCGGGTTTTCGCAAAAATCCCTAGTTTTTTTGCAAAAAACCTAATTATCAAATCTTACTACGACATATACAAATTATAAAACTAGAGATAAACTACGATAACATGGCGCGCCGCTCCATAATTTTGTTTCAATGTACGTGGTCATATTCTTACTCCACAACTAGTCGAACAACAAGTCCGAGTAATAGTTATTGTTTGATGGCGCACACGCGTAGTGAGGCTTGAGAATGTACTTTCATGAATAGATTCAAGCACCTAAAAATGTAGAGGGGCGTGTCATGTTATCGTAGCTTATCTCTTCTTATAAAACTCTTTTATTACTAACTAACTGACTGAGATGGAGTCACCAAATTTTGAATGCAGGTAAAGGTTTGCAAGTGCATATAATCTTATTCATATATAATTACACTAAAAAAGTTAGTTACAGTACTAGTTTAACAGAACTTTATTCAAGTATTGAGTGGTAGCATTGTATCGCCTTAAATACAAAGCGGTACCAAGGCGTTTAACTGGTTTAGAGATACTAAAGCGAAAACTGGTTTAGGGATACTAAGGCGAAACCTAGATTAGATAACGGTTAAACGACAAACCTTTCTTCCAACTGTTTTATCCTATCCACGCATTCTTTGAACACTGGATCATCGATCTTCATATCTTTTATAGGGTTCAGTTGCGGCGGTCCGTCAGGGAAGCGTTTCTTGACTTCGGCGATAGTTTTGAGGACAGATTTCCTGTTGTCCGGGGGACGAAGGTCTTTAGGGTAGTAGACCCTGAGAGAACTGATCTGGTACAGGAGCGTGTGTATGACTGGGACTACTTCCACTTCGCCTGACTGTTGAAAAACGTACTTTAAACGTATGAAACTTAATAAGGTATGGAGCTAAAAAAATTGTAAATTCTAAGCTTCAGTAATTAAATGGTAGGTCATGTATAAAGCAGGAACTAAAACGTGCGTATTAAATTATATTGGATTCTTGCCTAGCCTAAAAGTGGAATGATAATCTTCTTCTTTTCAGCCGAAAAGACATCGACTGCAGGACATAGGCCTCCTACAAAGAACACCACAAGGATTGCCTATGCCATTTCAAGACACTAATTCTATCTTTATTCGTGCAGTCGATGACGAATTCTACTTTAACTATTATTTTTTTAGATTTTTCTTTGCTTTACCTCTCCAGGCGGGCAGGGCTGGTGCGGCTCCCCCTCCTCGCCAGTTTTCTTGGTGACGTGCAGCAACGTGTCAATAACTATGACAGTCTCGGCTGTGAGAGGGTTTTCGTTCTTGCGGCCCTTGCCGGTTTGCTGACGGAAGTTCACTATTATACCCCAGTCGTATTCGTGCTTCTCTGTTTTCACCTGTTTTGAGAAGAAAATGCTTTTTTAGAACTGTGTATAATAAACATCACAAAACGTTGAAAAAAGTGTGTCATTATAGTAGTTAGGGTGAAATAGTAACAGAAACCGACATCGCCGAATCGATCCATTCTTCACAACTTAATGTAGAAAGACTAGCTCAATACGATTTTATATGAAAATGTTGTAGTTTTCCTTTTTTTAAATTATGATACCCACATCACAAACAAAATATCCCTACATTCCCAAGGGAAAAATAACGTTATAATATTTTAGATATGTCGTAGGAAGATTTTATAATTAGGTTATATGCAAAAAAAAAACTATGGATTTTGCGAAAACCCGGATAGTTTGATAAATAAGGATTATTTTTTCCAAGCAGTTATTTTGCAAAAAAAACCTAGTGTAATTGAAAAAATTAAAACCTTTCTTAACTTGATACATGACAACGGAGACCCTATATTGAGCATGGCTCCACACGCTCCTGATCAATCACTATTTATTAAATAAATCTATTACTAACCTTGACAAGTCTGCCCGGCTGCAAGAAAGGCTTCAAGTACTCAGGCCTAGTGATGAACCCGCGGTACTGCGCGCCCAGCAACTCCAACTGTTGTCGGATGTTACAGTAGGACGCTATGGAGTGCTCTTGTTCTACCGCTATTGCGTCAAACTCCTTCTGTTTTGCTTTTACCTCTGTGTATTTTAATATTTTGGTTAGATTCTGGCAGCTCTACCACAAAAATAGTTAAATCTGGTTAAAATTAAAAAATTAAAGTTGAAGTTTAAAATTTTGTCTTATCTTTTGTAGAGCTACCACAAGTGATATGTTCGATAAGTAATTCATTTACCTCGAATTTCTAACATATTTTCCGTTTAATTATGATGATGTATAATAGCTTACTTACTGTCGATAAGATCCGGAATGGCAGCTTGATTTTGGAACTGGAAGAAACTGCGCTCTAACATATACTCGGGGTTTATTTCTTCAACGCGTAATAAATTTAGTACCTGAAGCAAAAACATTGATTTAATTTATCTACATAGAGGAATTACAAGCAGTTAGCAACTTAGCTGAGCTGCTGGAGCATCCAATAAATGTGGGGAAATTTATATTGGCTTTAAGCACGTCAGCTAGGCACAAAAGAAGTTCTGTCCATCTCTCTGCCCTCACAACCAAAGTAGAATTATTAAAACCAAAAGGAAGACTATGGTGAACAATCGCTGGAAACCCTTAAATGATGAGGCCACTGGTCACATGGTTTCTACTACCTTAATCTTATGTTTACCGTAGGTATATTATTATGTTGCATAGCATACTATAAAAAAAACAGTAGAAACATTTTACTTACTTACTAACTAAATTATTTGGATCATTTTCTGTAATAAGGTTTAATTGGAATAGGCTTTAGTTATCAGCCTACTGGACCCCGAAATATTTAGATAAATCTCACCATATTATAGGTCAAGTGGAAGGCGGAGTTGATGGGGTCGGCCGTGCCCTGCACCATGCCCTTGACGACGGCGGGCGTGACCTTCTGGTCGGTCATGAGCACCACGACGCCCTTGTCGTCCAGCCCGCGCCGGCCCGCGCGCCCCGACATCTGGATGTACTCGCCTGACGTTATCTGCATTCGAGACAAGATCATTAAAGACCGACCGGGGGTTCGGTTTCGGTTTAAGACAGTTTCGGCCAAAAAATCCAGTTTCGGCTGAAAACGGCCGAAACTTTTGCCAAAACCGAAACCGCTCGGATTCGGAGTTACGCGCGCGGACCTCGCTCGCACGAGCTGCCCGGCGCGCCCTCAAAACAAATATTTTACAAGACCACCTGAGTTTCGGTTTCGGCCGAAACTGAGGCCAGGGCCAAAGATTCGTTTTCGGTTTCGGTTTCGGCTGAAATTCATGTGTCGGTCGGTCTGTAAATATTATAAGTTTCCAAGCTAACCTGACCAACTTTGTTTCTCCTAACGCCATGAAGTGACTTAAATCAAGTCGAATTTGGGCCAGTTGTTTTATTTATTTCTAACTTTTCTGTTTTCTTAATTTTTCTTTCCGTAAGCACACTCTCTACAAGATCTCTCTATCTAACAAAAAAAAAAAAACAAATCGATGTAGCCACATTTCATTAACGTGATACCGAAAGAAAAAGGGGGTATTTTTTATCTTCACAGACAAGCTGGCCCATAGCGACATAGAACATCTGCTCCCATGGGTGTCATATAAGGCGAATAAGAGAATACTCGAAGGACGGGCCGCGGTTTCTTTTGTAAAACCCCAAAATATAATGTCTGCACTTGTGGCGATCTATGGGAAGGCCTAGTACAGTAGTAGAAAACACAAAGGACGTCCTGTACCTATTTTTTTTTTTAACGATATTTGCAACTTACAAATCTAAAGTCTTTTCCGTCGAATTTCTGGCAACTGGTGAAAACAACCGTCCTAGCCGGCATGTTGAGGCCCATGGCGAAGGTTTCCGTCGCGAACAGAGCCTGGGAAATAATAAAAAAAATGTTAATATCAAGAACTGGCCTGAGCTGGCACAGGGTAAGCAGGCTTGTAGCAATAGTCTTTGCTTAGCAGAGGGATAACAAAGGGGCTACGTAAAAAGGGACGAGCTAATAATGTTGTAATGTGTACACGCTTTTGGCGATAAGGTCGCCTGTTGTCAACTTACTGTTATAAAAGGTTGTTCGATTGTGTCTGAAGTGCAATTTATGGCGAGACCTATGTCAAGCAGGATAGATCTATCGGCTGAGATAAAAAAAAAATGGTTTTAAACATGAACAATAGAGGGTTGAAACAGTACCCGAAGCGGAATAGCTTTAAGCCCATGTGTTGTATACTGTACTAAGGTTCTGTGTAGGTTCTAAGTGAGTGGTCTGGAAGAAATCGCTTTCAGCGATAAGGCCGCCCATTGCATGCAAATTCAATTTGTTTGTACCCTGAATTTATTAATGTTCTTTTGTATCTTTCTTTGTATGCAATAAAGTGTTTTCTATTCTATTCTACTTTTCATTGTAATTGTAACCAATGAAAAAATATTTCTTTTTTGAACATAAAAAATTTAAAGTTCCTAGGTACCTACTGAAACACAGGACGCTGATCATCAATGGTTTCCGGGGTTCTTTTATTTAGGTTGGTACGAGCCCCAAATAACCCCACACTACCCCGAGCGACGGGAAATGAACTAGATATTTCACCGCGTTCACAAAAAAAAAGGTACTTTCTGAATAAAGAGCACATTCCTTAATGAATTCACCTTAATAAGTCCCAAGCCGAAGAGTATCTCGATGGTCTCCTTGAGTATGGGCAGCAGGCCGCCGTGGTGGATGCCGATGCCGCGCCGCAGCAGCGGCACCACGTTCTCCACTTGCGGCAGCTTGCGGTCTTCTTCGGAGAGGACGTCCATCGCGTTGTTGAATACCTCGTCTACTAGCTTCTTTTCTTCCACTGTAGAAGAAGTTATTTTGTAATACTTTCGCTCAACTGAACATAAAAATACATAACATAATCTCACGCCTTTTATTCCTCGAAGGGTTAGGCAGAGGCACCAGCTCACGAGCCGTACCTACGTTTAGCCGAGTTTATGTTTTATTACCAACGTGACAACGGTTATAACGACCACTACTAATGCGGCCGGGACCAACGGCTTAACGTGCCTTCCGAAGCACGGAATCATCGGACTGATTCAAGCCTGCAATGTCCTAGCCAACGGCCTCTCCAGGCGACTATTGTCGTAAGGCAAGGCAAACATTTGTTTACCTGAGCCAATTGGTGGGCACCCTGAACTACCTCGCCTCTCACAGTATAGGATACTTTACCAAATAAGGTATCAATAGCGATTAGATTATATGTAGTCTAATTGACTTTCAATAAGTGATATCTTGTATCCTATATTGAATAAAGAATTTGACTTTGACTTTGAACGGAAAACAACCACAACGTGATTTTTGTGAGAAATCAATATGTGGTGTTTTCTGCGGGGAGCGAACCCACAACCTTTCGTGCCCTAATCAAAGGCGCTCGTTTAACTGAGTACAGATCTATTCCCTGATTGCATACATTATTACAAAAGCCAGCCTAAGCGAACCGGTTTAGTAGATAAATCAGGCGGAGATGGCAGGAAGCCCTTGATAAGTTTCACGAGAGCTGGTTGAAGGTAACACTGGAAAGAGTGGAGAGGAAGAGAAGGGAGAAGGCCTTTGCCTAGTAGTGGGACACATAATAGGTGAAGTATTCACTTTAGAAAATTTGGTCTATATTTCAACGCAGTATATTTCAAAAATATCATTAACATCATCTCTTCCTAAATCTGCTTTAAATTAAAATAACGAAACTTACTAACCTGTATTAAAGTCCAATTTAGCCATTTGCATAGCGTACGCCTCGCAGTCTTTCTTACTGAAACTGAATATGATGACGGGGGCAAAGTTTCTTTCCATGATCATTTTGACGATGTTGAATATGTTAGTCTGGTTGGCGTTCCTCTGCGGCCCGCCGCGCCGCCCGCGCTGCTCGCCCTTGCCCGCGTCGCCCGCGTTGCTTAATACTGCCATCGCTGTGTTGAAGTTGTCTTCTTTGAACTGGCCCTAGGGTAGGACAATGGGGTTAGTAGCTTATACTGACCAGAAATATATATGGCTTGAAACTAGAACAAGCGAGGGTTGTAACAGCACCTGAAGTGGAATAGCTTTAAACCTACTATGTATACTGTACTTTTTATTCTATCCGACGAGAAGAGACGCAGTATTAAATATTGATTTTTTTAAATTCAATTTATAATTATTTACATAATAATGAAAACAGCAAAGATAGGAAAATAAATGGATGGAACACAGTCAACATCTCTGCCAATTAAACCAATGGAGGTGGTTAAAAAGTTACAAAATACATAAAATAATATATGTAGCAACAATATTGACATAAAATATACTGTACAATAAAATTGCAACAAAATAACAATGGCCACTTTCTACCATACATTAAACAAACCTTCTCGTCAACAACCAAATGTATCCCGTCTCCGCCTGCTGGGAACACGTAATGCTGCAGCGGCGTGGGCCGGTACTCGGTGTAGACGACGTGCACGGGCTGCGCGTGCAGGCGGCACACCCACTCCGCGAACTGCCGCGCGTTGGGAATGGTGGCCGACAGGAACACGTAGTGCACGTTGTCCGGCAGCAGGATCAGGGTCTCTGTGGAGTCAATTATAGCTATGAACCTACCATTTATAATGAGACGACCACAGTTAGCTAGAACACGAACAGCTAAGCGCTTTGCCATTTTATAATGGGTATGTTGCTTATAATTGAGACTATAAAGGTTTCCATTTGATTTGTGATAAATTTGTAAGATAATATTTCATTAAAAAATCTGTTGTTAAATGACACAAATGTTCAAGCAATTCTTACTTTAGAATTTTTGAAAGTAGTTTTGGATTGTATTTCTAAAGTTAGGTAAACATGATTAAAGTTCCAAACCAGCATAAAAACTTGCTCTAGCTTGAATCTTTTTCTATTTTGCTTAAGTACATGATTTTTTAGAATAGAATAGAATAGAAAACACTTTATTGCATACATACAAAGTAATATAACAAGAGTACATTATTAAATCTAGGGTGCAGCCAAATTGAATTTGCATGCAATGGGCGGCCTTATCGCTAAAAGCGATTTCTTCCAGACGTAGAAACAAGTCAGCAAAAAAAGGAATCTTAAATTTTTTACATAGATGCAAGAATACTACTAACCTTCCCAAACCACCCCCCTCTCCTTATCCCTCATGTAGTGGATCTCGTCGAACACCACCCAGCCCACCTCGCGCATCACCTCCGACCCTCGGTACAGCATGTTTCTCAAAATCTGAATGCATAAAATTGATCCAGATAGTTTCATCAATGTTGAGTGTCATAATACTAATTTTTGAATAACATGATATATCCATGTTTCCATAAACATGTTCCAGTTCAAAAACAAAATGCTAATTTTATAAGTTACTAAATAAGATACTCAAAATGCTGTTACTGAGTGAAGATACCTATCTATGTCTATGTCTATGTCTATACCTTATGAAAACATATAGCAAAAGGTGTGATGGTGCAGGGTTTCCTCACATGTGGCTCAAAGCAAGTATTGTGAAACCAACTGTCCGCAGAATAACAAACAGTCATAATAAATTTATGGAAGTAAATTCTATATCTTGATCATAGGTCATCTAGTGTATGATATTTACAAACATAAATGAGCTATTATCAGTGGTCAGTGATTACCTCTGTGGTCATAATCAGGCATGATGCTGAGGGGTTGATAGTCACATCTCCAGTGATGAGGCCCACGTCTACAAACTCCTCGGAAAACTCTCGATACTTCTGGTTGGATAAGGCCTTTATGGGTGTGGTGTAAATGACTCTCTGCTTGTTCTTGAGTGAGAGGGCAATTGCATATCTGTTGGAATGAAGGGCCACAAATATTAAATGTTGGTAAAATTAATTGTTGAAGTAAAAACTAGATATAGATGCAGAAGGAACCAATAAAAGTAAAACAATAATAGTTTTATTATTGTCACTATTACAAATTGAAGAATTTATATTATTTTGCCTATCACAATATTAAAAATTTATACATGCTTAAAAAAAATGGCTAGGAGCAAATTGTTTTTAATGAAAAATAAATTTTTCAAAACTATATATTAAAAATGTATAATAAATATATATATATTTTTAAATCTAGTTCAAAATATAAAAGAATATTTAGTTACTGTAACTAGAAAAGAGTCTATTCTATATTGAACCCAATGAAATATATAGCAAATAGTAATATTTTTGCTATTTCCAGTATTACACTTACTCTGCCACAACAGTTTTTCCCGCTGAAGTGTGAGCAGACACCAACACAGACTGCAGATTATCAATACACATGATAGCTTCTTTCTGGAAAGGATCCAGTATAAAGGGGTAAGTCTTGACTGGGTCTGAGGTGGGCGGGCGAAGTGGAGCATACTCATGGTTAGGCGGAATGGCAACTTCATGGGTACAGCCTTCATGAGTTTCCAAGGTGTGAACCACTATGCGGGTGTCCAGGAGATCAAGGCTAAGAATATAATATAAAAATTATAAAAAATTAATACAATTAATTTGACAGTTTTTAAATGTATTAACCAGTGCCTTCAACAATTTTTTTTTTTATAAATTAAATAATAAATTTAATTAATTAAAATTTAAATTAAATACTTAAATTTCTTAATTATATTTATATAAATTAAATTCTTACATGACCGAAATAAATAAATCTAGCTTTTCACCATTGATAAATATTATTTCTTGCCTTACTTCAAATCACTAAGTAGTTCTTCTGGTTCGGTTTCATTCTGTTTTTGCCTTTTACTTGCGCCAGCTTCGTCTGCCTCGTGCTCTCTTTTGGAAGCAGGTTTCTCAGTCTCCTCTTTCCTGTAAAATCATCCGAAGAATGTAGGTAGGTAGTCCAATCCAACATCTTGAGCTGAATTCCAGCATTGTTAGAGGTTATACCACTTACTTTGCAATAACACCTTTATCCAAGTTAGGATACTGCACTGATGCTTCATTTTCCGTAGATTCTTCAAAGCAATCGAACAAACTATCTACATCTCCCATTTTTAGCTTGCATCTAATAAAAATTTAAAGCAAAAGCGGCACGCACCAAGCAACAAACCATATTGACTGATTGATTGATTGTCAACTGAATTAAATTGATATACACACACTAACAAACTTGTCGTATTGGGGGAAAAAAGTCACACACACCATGCATATTGTAAGTTCGGAATGTTCGGATCGGTCGGATTGAGTTCGGACGGGGAGTTTCAATACGTTAGGTGAGAATATACCTTTTTCTCTTTACTGGCAACATTTTGAATGATTCATGGTCACGTGACCAAGAACGCTCGCTTTTGGTTGGTCAATCAAATTTATGTTTTCGAGTTTCCGAAACGCAAGCTTGCTGTTTGGACGCGCACGAAAATCGTGCAGAGTTATTTCTGTACTTTCTTGGTACCTATATTGTGGCATAGAAAAGGTTCTAAAATGTCGTCAAAAACGAAAAAAACGGTATCATCTTCCACAAACATTAGTGTTGTGTCATCAGTGCAAAGCCCCCAATCTTCGAGCACACCCGTCGGTAGCCGCCCTTCGAGCTCTGCCGGCCGGCCGAGCAGCCCTCTGAGTCCTACGAGACACAGCCGTCTCCAAGAGAAAGATGCGTTACAAAACCTCAACGACCGGCTGGCTAACTATATTGATACAGTTCGCCGGCTGGAGAGCGAAAACTCCGGTTTGCGCCGCGAGATCCAAACAACCCAAGAGGTAGTCACACGTGAGGTTTCCAATATCAAAGGAATGTATGAGCATGAACTTCAGGACGCCAGGAAACTGCTAGATGACACTTCTCGTGAGAAAGCAAAGTTGGAGATAGATTTGAAGAGATTATACGAGGAGAATGATGATCTGAAGAAGAGGTGAGTTTATCTCGATTGTTTACACAAGTAAACTAAATATTGATGGTCCAATGGCATAGAGAGTGTTATTTCAGAAGTATCTCTATAATCAGCAGCGTGGTTGGGTGATAAGGTCATTGATTATTCTCGCCGAAGATTTACCTAACCTTACATTCGGGTTTACGTCATCGTAGATGTTACTGCCGCGCGCTGGGCGACGCGGCCTCGGCTTTACGACACCGTGACATCATACCTTGATTTAGGTACATACACAACACACACAACATTCCCAATAACTTTGTATTTGACACATTCTGAATTATTCTGGTTCAGTAATATCATAACTTAAAAAATGTTTTGTCACACAATGCTGGTGTGCCACAGTGTGCTGGGAGCCACATAATATTTATTGTAATTGTTATCAAAAAAGAATCTAATTCATAAATTCTATCTTCATCTCAATCAACATTATTTTTAACTAGTCGACCTGGCGAACTTCGTACCGCCTAAACTATTACTATTTTGTGCATGAATTTTACTTATAAACCTTCCTCTTAAATCACTCTATCTATTAAAAAAACCGCATAAAAATCCGTTGCTTAGTTTTAAAGATTTAAGCATACATAGGGACAGACGCGGAAAGCGACTTTATTTTATACTATGTATTGATTGGGTACAGGTCTGTACCCATTTCCATACATTACACAGATGCTGTGAGCGGAGCCGTTAAAACATATTTTCTCTAATAAGGTAAAATCATATAGTATCATACAGGTACATGTGTACTATTACATTACTAAAGTCTAATCTATAGGGTGCAGGATCAGAAGGCTTGGAGAAAGGAGGGAGGCCTTTGCTGAGAAGTGGGACACTTATCGGGCTAAATAAAAAACTATAGGGCACCTTTATTTTACCCTAAGAGTCCTTTTATGTGAACAGTGAAAATAAACCAATGGTTTTGGTAAATAATATTACCATTAAAGTTTAGTTTTAAGCCATGTTTTGTTAATTTTTTGAGTAATGTACTTTAATCATCTACAATACAATGTTCATGAAAAAGGGCTTTTTATGAAGTCATTCCTAGCCAGAAGAAATAAAAGTAATTTAAAGAATAAACAAATATTTCTAATTTTGCTAACCATTTATCTTTCACCTTTTTCATGGTACAATTTGTCTGACTAAAATTGCATTCAATGTTATGAACATTTTATCAAATTATGACATAATTCTTGAGGATGGCAAACAAACAGCAACACTAAACCTTGATTATGTTTCCTTTTATGGTAGCAATCAGCAAAGTAAAGTCAGTCAGACTGAGGTCAAGCTGTCTGCCACAAATGGCCATTGGACATGCAGCCATGAGTATCTCTTTTTCCTTAAGCTTAGAAATAGTGATGGCCATTTCATTCAATGGATAAAAAAATCAATTTAAGCATTGTTAGTAATATCCAGCTCTTATAAACTGTTGTAACATTTTTGTCAAGTTCTACAATTTCATACTTTTTTTTTTTCATTAAACCAACATTCAGACAATTGTTAATCTCTATAATTTCACTAACCAACTTTGTGCCTACAATTGACTTTGCTTTATTCATTTTGTGTCCCATTCAAGTTGTTTCACATCTAATGAGTCACCTATTTAAATGCCTCTTAACTGTTATTACCATACTTAGAATCAATCTTAATTATGAATGATAAGTGGTTGTCTAACAAAATAATAAATGCAGTCTCATTATCTTGTAAGCATCTGATCTAATTATGTCAGTCAATGAATCACTTATTCTATTAGCTATTTATTGCAGTTTTAAATAATGATTGCTAACAAAGCACTAACTCCTTTGCTTGATAATGAGCTTCATTTACCTACATACACTATCTGTATTTTTTATCTAATGACTGGGAAGCGTAAAAAATAATTTCATGATACAGAAAAGTCATTGAAACAAAAATACTTTAGAATCTGCTGTTGTCAATAAAGCTACGGTCTCATTGCCGCCGCCGCCGACCGTGATGGGGACAACGTGACGTCATCACGTGACGACTGCTCCGTGGCTCAGTTGGCAGTGATGTGGACTGAGAAGCGAGTGCACCCGGGTTCGATTCCCGGGCGGGGCGAATATTGATATGATGAATATCGATGTTTGTTTCCGGTCTGGGTGTGATGTTTGTCTCTGTATGTGTTTCGGGCACCCTAGATACAGGTTCTTCCTAGTTAGGGGCTCTGAGTGTGATGTGTTATTATTATTATTATTATCATTTCAAATACCAATATCTTATTTAATTCCAACTCTGCTGCTAATGTTATAAAGTGCTTTTTGAATGAATCATTTACGTTTTGGTAACCCTCCCAGCCTTCTCTCCTTTGGAGTTGTAGCCTCTGTTTGTGCCGTGACGTGAGCGATATAAATATCCGCCCACGCCACGCGACAGACCGTGAAGCCTTCCTCGAATAACACTCTCCTTAAAACGATCAAATACCCACTACACAGTATTTTTTATAATACACTTAAATTTCAATACCATAATTTGTATAGGGGAGATTAAAGGTATGAAAACTTTATTGAATTAATTATTTTATTTTATAATTTCAGTCTCTTAGTGTAACTTTAAACAGAAACGTAATTTTATTAACAAAAGACAAATACCACCAGAATTAGAATGACTTATAAGACCACGTGCACTCGGCGTCTATCTTTGACCTCCCGCATCGATAGAGTACGCTACGATTACTATTTGCACATGTGAATTACCATTACCAGTTAGTTCTCAACACTCATTTTAATTACGCATTCATGTTATAATTTTATGCTGATTATTAGACAAGGCTAGGTTTTCTATTTCTCTATTTAGTATTAACTTTGTTTATTGTCTAGGTACCTATATGACATTATTAAACTAACTTTACTTTATTCAGACCGGTTAACCAATTTCCCGAAAGCTAGAGGATCGTATCTTTCTTACCCCTATAAGATATTGAAAAGAAAGAAAGAACCTAACTAGCAATAAATAAAAACAGACTGAACAAAACGGCAAAGCTTGAATAACAAAATTCTCGCAAACGAACAACTGAAATTCCGTAATTTCCTATAAATTGACGTCACCAAACCAAGAAAAAGGCCTTGAAAGCGTCGTAACCTGCACACATAGCTGTATGTAGTAACTTATATATAAATAGCCTACTTAGTGATGTCATCGTTTACTAATGAAACTGGCCAAGCCCGAAGCAGGCCTCGCTTCGCTAAAGTTTTCTCATTTACGGCATTTCTATAGTTTCAGGTTTTAAACATGATCCGAGAGATATCCAGTCTCGAAAGCCACTCGAACAAAATTATTGAATCACTTTCTTGGTTTTGATTTCATCCATAAAACATTTGTTTTTTTAGTTCTTTTCTTTAGGAATAACATCTTCAATGTGGCTTTGTTTCTTATCTTCTTGACGAAGGGAACCCTAGCCCTAAAAACAAAGAAACGATAATGATACCGATTTCTGTTTCGTGAGTCAGCTTTTCGTGGATTCCTTGCGTGCCAGAAAACTTTTCCTATCGTATTATGATTCCTCTCTACTTTTGTTGTGCTAAAGGATAATTAAGTTAATGTTTTAAATTGCATTTACCTTTGATAATTAGAATAGAACAGAGAAAATCTTATAACATTGTAATGCGGGTTGTTGTAAGAATATAATATGTTGATTAAAAAGCGGTAAATATAATGCGGGTGCGGCGCCCATTTTGGAGAGCAGCGCCCGGAGATTTTATTCATTCAACAGACATTTATTTTATAATTTTTTACATACATACATACATAATCTCACGCCTTTTGTTCCCCGAAGGGTTAGGCAGAGGTACGAGCTCAAGGTATAATTTTTTTTTTGATAGATTTCTTACTCTTGTATTTTATGTTGTGGTGCGAATTGCCGATGAGTTTTTTATTTATAATATCGAATCTCAGTCCGAATAAAAACTTACAACTTCATAATTAAAATGATGATGTTGCTATTTAAAAACGTTTTCACAAAACATAATCAAGGAAAGCTTGCACGCTGCGTCGATTTATAACCGGATAGCGGGGCGCGGCGCGGCGCGGCATTCGGTATGTTTACAAAAATATGCTGCGCTTTGAAGGTTGCGCAATGGTCTCGTGCGCGTGCGCTGTTCATCGACAGCTTTGCTGCGACTATTTTTTTATTAATTAAAAATATCCTGGAATTAAAAAAACACAAGATATTGAAATATGCAGTGGTAAATTGACTAAACGCGGCCTAATAGCTCGAGGCTTTGTGAATTAAATTCTGCAGGTAACAAAACTTTTTTTTACACAAAGAAACAGACTTTTTATTAAAATTATAGTAAGCCATAAATAGGACAACCGTAGATAGATTTGTCTACGTCGCCTTGCCTTGCACCCACCACTTGCAACTTGACGTTATCGGATCCCGGATATTTAAGCGTCTTAATTTGAACGCTTTATCAATGACAACCGGTATCAGTATTATTAACTAATTTACATTTATCTTCATTTCGTGTCCTTCACGAAATGTTGTTTTGTTGACATTTGCTTCGTGAGATCATTCCTAATTTATGAGTTGGTTAAATATACGAATATTTTGTTAATTAGCTATGCTCTGCTAGCTTCCGAGATATGATAAGCTTTTAGGAATATAAAAATTCTTTATTTCGTTTAAAATAAGAACTCAATATCAAAGCATCATCAACATCAACATCATTATTTTTAGGTTTGGAAATAATAACACATCCCACTCAGTATCTCAGGTGCCCGAAACAAATACAGAGACGAACAAGACACCCAGACTGGGAAACAAACATCGATATTCATCATTACAATGTTCGCCCCGCCGGGAATCGAGCCGGATTCACCTGTGTCTCAGTCCACATCACTGCCAACTCATCCACGGAGCAATCAATATATTCATCCTCGTCACTTAAGACCACATAACGAACACCTAATAGTATACAAGATATCACTTCAAAAATGTAGAAATCCTTTAGAAACTGTCCATGATAACAAAATTATTCAAATTTCAGATTAGAAAAGAAGACGAAAGACTGCACTGCTGCGGAGAACGCCGCCCGCCTGTACGAGACCCGCGCCGCCGAGCTCACCAACAAGTACAACACCGCCGTCGCCGACCGCAAGAAGGCTGAAGATGAGGCCAGGGTAAGAGACTAGCCGTATAGTTCATAAAGACACAGTAGGTTTTAAGTAGCTTTACTAGAGATCGTCTTCTCTGGTTTGTTGCGTGGTAAATACGTGGCATCCAGTCTAAATTGTATTTTTATGAATAACAGGGTAGCTGTTTTATTAGTATGGAAGCTGTTAGTAAGAGCTGAAGTAAAGAAAACTATAGATCAAAATCTGAGGGTTTTCAAATCTGTTGATGTAGTATGGTGTATGCATAAGGGATGCCATATTTCTGGGTACTTTTACACGCGTGTGTTGCATTATTATCAGTATAAACATAGTAAAATATGGATAATATTTTACTATCGGAGGATCGCTGATCAAGTTGCAGAAGAAGAAGAATAATTCGGAGCTCTTAAAGCAAGTCATATAAATTTTAAATTTGCTTAAAGATTCCGTACAGAATTTGAATACAGTCTCTGAATTTAAATATAACCAGCTCTGTAAGTCAATACTGAATAAAATGTCGTATGCATGTAAGTGATTCGCGTAAATCAGTTAGATCAGACAAATACAATTCATAACTATATTTACCATTCCACCGTCACTGAAATATTTACCTATTCAAATTTCCAATCTTCTTACCCAGGACCTGGGCAAGGAGCTGGAGAAGCTCCGCCTCCTCCTGGCGGACACGAGGAAGACCCTGGAAGAAGAGATGCTGTGCCGGATCGACATGGAGAACACGGTGCAGAGCCTGCGCGAGGAACTCACCTTCAAGGACCAGGTGTTCCAGCAGGAGCTGCAGGAGACGCGCACCCGCCGCCAGGTCGAGATCTCCGAGATTGGTGAGTCTTATTTTACCGTAGTGAGGGTGATTTTCCCCTAAAGAAGCGTACATAAGATTGTTCTAAACAACTTTAATACCTAATGAAAGTGATTGAAGAGATTACATTGCTGGCTTCTTAAAAACACAGTTCATCTATGGTTGAAACGATGCTAAATCCACTCTATACTCGACTCGAATACGGGTCATCTAAACTTAAGTTTTGCTCCAGAATTTGCGGTGACATGACAAAGTTATCCAAATCTGCGATTTTCATTGAAAAACAAATATGAGTGCATTACATAATTTAACTGAGAAAATTATAGTTTATTGGATGTGTATACAGAACAAGGTGAATTTAAGTGCACCTGTAAAAACATTATTATTATTATGGTAATGGATTTTTGTGTATTTTCATTGGTGAAAAATGTGAAAATCCAGGGTCATAGATATGGGACAAACTGCGTATGCAGAAATATGTTCAGTATAATTACAGCTTTTGTTAAACGAGCTAGCCACATCTCGTAATTAGTTTAAATTGGGATAGGTCTTGTAATTTGTTGTATATTTTTTTGTTTATTTCCGAATGTTGTTTTTCGATTTGTTATCGCGTTACCTCGCGGTTCTCTCTCGAAGGTGTAGTTGTTAGTATATTTTTTTTTTTCAATATTTAGAGCTTAGTGTCATCCCTCCTATACAATAGGTTGTTATTTATTCCAAAATTTTATTATTATGGCAAGTTGGCAACGTTCCATACTGTTGTTCCTTTTACGTAATAATAATAACACCATTAGAAAATTTTCTGCCCAAATTTTAACGATTGCATTTTGCTCTCAAAACAACTGCCCAACTTTTTTCCCGCTCTGGAAGTGCTATGGCGATCTGCCAAGGAGGAAATCGCGAAAAATGTAGTTGCACAGAAAATCATGTTTAATATTCATCTTTAGTAATACAATTTTAATAAACCTGAGCTGTTTATATTGATAGAAACTTTTTAATTATAAATTAAGTTTAGAATTCGATTCAATTTGAAATTGTGCTTACCATTTCAAATCACCCTACCACACAGAAAATTTCGTCTCTCGTAAGCAGTTATCATCATCATCTCAGCCCCGAAGACGTCCACTACTGTACATAGGCCTCCCCCATAAATCGCCACACTGACCAGTCTTAAAGCAGTAATACAATGTAATGTATAATAAATAAATAAATGTAATATTTTAGACGGCCGCCTCGCCCAGCAGTACGAGGCCAAGCTGCAGCAGAGCCTGCAGGAGCTGCGCGAGCAGCAGGAGGCCAACATCAAGGCCAACCGGGACGACATCGAGACTCTGTACGAGAATAAGGTATTTGAATCTCTCTTTATTGATTTTAATTATTGTCCGGATTCTTGTTTTAACGTTGGTTCTGGAACCACGTGTTTTTTTAGCAGGCTTTCTTAGCTTTTTATCCTAAATAGACCTTCCTCCCCTGCAGAACGCCACACTTACCAGTTTTTTTAAAAACCTTAGTCGCCTCGAAAAAACTCAAAACGTCCACCAAGCCACACCCTCAAGGTGTTCGTCTGAACACCTTGAGGTCGTCACCTTGAGTCGGTGCGATTTCCGGCTGGATGTATATCGATATTTGTTTCCTGGGGATAGATGTGTATGTTTCGGGCAACAATATGCAGTTTCTCCTCAGTTAGAAAGAGACTCGTTAGAGGAGTGCGATGCCTAAGTATCATTATTCAAAATCAAACGACCTAGCGAATGCTCATTCTATTTTTACTCTATCAAATTATTTCAGTGTATGCAGAGAAAGAACAGTTGTTCTGTCAGTAATAAAATATCATGAAAATAAATACTGGTACGAATAATTAGCTCTAGCTTTATGTTGTTTTGTTGTAACTGCATGCATCTGTAAGGTAGGGAGACAAGTGAAACTCATGAGTGCTGAATAAAGACTGATTATATCTGGGATACACAAGAGTACAAGATTATTATAAAGGGTTATACATATACAGTCTTACACATCCTTACCCTATGTTCGTAATTTGTCCAGCTGAAGAACCTGCAGGCGGCGGCGCACCGCAACAGCACGGCGGCCACGGTGGCGGTGGACGAGCTGCGCACGATGCGCGCGCGCATGGACTCGCTCAACTCCACGCTCAACGACCTCGAGAACAAGAACGCCTCGCTCAGCGTTAGTATCACCTGTATTATGAAGATTTCATATTTTTTGTGTTTGTGACAAAAAAAAAAGGAATTGTTATAGTTTCTCAAAATTTCACAAAACGTCTGCCTTTTGCCGTATTTTCTTTAGAAATGTTTACTTTTAAAGAACTTTTTTACACATCCTAATTATTTTACTTATTCACAAAATAAAAAAAATTAAAGTGAATATAAAATAGAAATATTCAATCAGGCAGTGCAATTCAACGTTCTGTATTGTTTATTATTTACATTTAACAATTATTTCTTGTTTTTATTATATGGCAATAAAGCGTTCTTATCTTATCTTCATTTCGTTCAGAACCGTTGCCGCGAGCTGGAGCGCCAGCTGGAGGGCGAGCGCGCGCGGCACGCGGAGGACCTGGCCAGCCTGGAGCAGGAGCTGGCGCGCCTGCGCGACGAGATGGCGGCGCAGCTGCGGGAGTACGCCACGCTCATGGACATCAAGATCTCGCTCGACCACGAGATCGCCACCTACCGCGCGCTGCTGGAGGGCGAGGAGGACAGGTGCGCACACACACACACACACACACACACACACGGTATACAGGCGAGGCAGCTGCGGGAGTACGCCACGCTCATGGACATCAAGATCTCGCTCGACCACGAGATCGCCACCTACCGCGCGCTGCTGGAGGGCGAGGAGGACAGGTGCGCGCACACACACACACACACACACACACACACACACACACGGTATACAGGCGAGGCAGCTGCGGGAGTACGCCACGCTCATGGACATCAAGATCTCGCTCGACCACGAGATCGCCACCTACCGCGCGCTGCTGGAGGGCGAGGAGGACAGGTGCGCACACACACACACACACACACACACACACACGGTATACAGGCGAGGCAGCTGCGGGAGTACGCCACGCTCATGGACATCAAGATCTCGCTCGACCACGAGATCGCCACCTACCGCGCGCTGCTGGAGGGCGAGGAGGACAGGTGCGCGCACACACACACACACACACACACACACACACACACACACACACGGTATACAGGCGAGGCAGCTGCGGGAGTACGCCACGCTCATGGACATCAAGATCTCGCTCGACCACGAGATCGCCACCTACCGCGCGCTGCTGGAGGGCGAGGAGGACAGGTGCGCACACACACACACACACACACACACACACACACGGTATACAGGCGAGGCAGCTGCGGGAGTACGCCACGCTCATGGACATCAAGATCTCGCTCGACCACGAGATCGCCACCTACCGCGCGCTGCTGGAGGGCGAGGAGGACAGGTGCGCACACACACACACACACACACACGGTATACAGGCGAGGCAGCTGCGGGAGTACGCCACGCTCATGGACATCAAGATCTCGCTCGACCACGAGATCGCCACCTACCGCGCGCTGCTGGAGGGCGAGGAGGACAGGTGCGCACACACACACACACACACACACGGTATACAGGCGAGGCAGCTGCGGGAGTACGCCACGCTCATGGACATCAAGATCTCGCTCGACCACGAGATCGCCACCTACCGCGCGCTGCTGGAGGGCGAGGAGGACAGGTGCGCACACACACACACACACACACACACACACGGTATACAGGCGAGGCAGCTGCGGGAGTACGCCACGCTCATGGACATCAAGATCTCGCTCGACCACGAGATCGCCACCTACCGCGCGCTGCTGGAGGGCGAGGAGGACAGGTGCGCACACACACACACACACACACACACACACGGTATACAGGCGAGGCAGCTGCGGGAGTACGCCACGCTCATGGACATCAAGATCTCGCTCGACCACGAGATCGCCACCTACCGCGCGCTGCTGGAGGGCGAGGAGGACAGGTGCGCACACACACACACACACACACACGGTATACAGGCGACGCCACGCTCATGGACATCAAGATCTCGCTCGACCACGAGATCGCCACCTACCGCGCGCTGCTGGAGGGCGAGGAGGACAGGTGCGCACACACACACACACACACACACACACACACACACACGGTATACAGGCGAGGCAGCTGCGGGAGTACGCCACGCTCATGGACATCAAGATCTCGCTCGACCACGAGATCGCCACCTACCGCGCGCTGCTGGAGGGCGAGGAGGACAGGTGCGCACACACACACACACACACACACACACACACACACACACACACGGTATACAGGCGAGGCAGCTGCGGGAGTACGCCACGCTCATGGACATCAAGATCTCGCTCGACCACGAGATCGCCACCTACCGCGCGCTGCTGGAGGGCGAGGAGGACAGGTGCGCACACACACACACACACACACACACACACGGTATACAGGCGAGGCAGCTGCGGGAGTACGCCACGCTCATGGACATCAAGATCTCGCTCGACCACGAGATCGCCACCTACCGCGCGCTGCTGGAGGGCGAGGAGGACAGGTGCGCACACACACACACACACACACACACACGGTATACAGGCGAGGCAGCTGCGGGAGTACGCCACGCTCATGGACATCAAGATCTCGCTCGACCACGAGATCGCCACCTACCGCGCGCTGCTGGAGGGCGAGGAGGACAGGTGCGCACACACACACACACACACACACACACACGGTATACAGGCGAGGCAGCTGCGGGAGTACGCCACGCTCATGGACATCAAGATCTCGCTCGACCACGAGATCGCCACCTACCGCGCGCTGCTGGAGGGCGAGGAGGACAGGTGCGCACACACACACACACACACACACACGGTATACAGGCGAGGCAGCTGCGGGAGTACGCCACGCTCATGGACATCAAGATCTCGCTCGACCACGAGATCGCCACCTACCGCGCGCTGCTGGAGGGCGAGGAGGACAGGTGCGCACACACACACACACACACACACACACAGGTATACAGGCGAGGCAGCTGCGGGAGTACGCCACGCTCATGGACATCAAGATCTCGCTCGACCACGAGATCGCCACCTACCGCGCGCTGCTGGAGGGCGAGGAGGACAGGTGCGCACACACACACACACACACACACACGGTATACAGGCGAGGCAGCTGCGGGAGTACGCCACGCTCATGGACATCAAGATCTCGCTCGACCACGAGATCGCCACCTACCGCGCGCTGCTGGAGGGCGAGGAGGACAGGTGCGCACACACACACACACACACACACACGGTATACAGGCGAGGCAGCTGCGGGAGTACGCCACGCTCATGGACATCAAGATCTCGCTCGACCACGAGATCGCCACCTACCGCGCGCTGCTGGAGGGCGAGGAGGACAGGTGCGCACACACACACACACACACACACACGGTATACAGGCGAGGCAGCTGCGGGAGTACGCCACGCTCATGGACATCAAGATCTCGCTCGACCACGAGATCGCCACCTACCGCGCGCTGCTGGAGGGCGAGGAGGACAGGTGCGCACACACACACACACACACACACGGTATACAGGCGAGGCAGCTGCGGGAGTACGCCACGCTCATGGACATCAAGATCTCGCTCGACCACGAGATCGCCACCTACCGCGCGCTGCTGGAGGGCGAGGAGGACAGGTGCGCACACACACACACACACACACACGGTATACAGGCGAGGCAGCTGCGGGAGTACGCCACGCTCATGGACATCAAGATCTCGCTCGACCACGAGATCGCCACCTACCGCGCGCTGCTGGAGGGCGAGGAGGACAGGTGCGCACACACACACACACACACACACACACACGGTATACAGGCGAGGCAGCTGCGGGAGTACGCCACGCTCATGGACATCAAGATCTCGCTCGACCACGAGATCGCCACCTACCGCGCGCTGCTGGAGGGCGAGGAGGACAGGTGCGCACACACACACACACACACACACACACACGGTATACAGGCGAGGCAGCTGCGGGAGTACGCCACGCTCATGGACATCAAGATCTCGCTCGACCACGAGATCGCCACCTACCGCGCGCTGCTGGAGGGCGAGGAGGACAGGTGCGCACACACACACACACACACACACACACACGGTATACAGGCGAGGCAGCTGCGGGAGTACGCCACGCTCATGGACATCAAGATCTCGCTCGACCACGAGATCGCCACCTACCGCGCGCTGCTGGAGGGCGAGGAGGACAGGTGCGCACACACACACACACACACACACACACACGGTATACAGGCGAGGCAGCTGCGGGAGTACGCCACGCTCATGGACATCAAGATCTCGCTCGACCACGAGATCGCCACCTACCGCGCGCTGCTGGAGGGCGAGGAGGACAGGTGCGCACACACACACACACACACACACACACGGTATACAGGCGGGCGGAGACGCCACGCTCATGGACATCAAGATCTCGCTCGACCACGAGATCGCCACCTACCGCGCGCTGCTGGAGGGCGAGGAGGACAGGTGCGCACACACACACACACACACACACACACACACACACGGTATACAGGCGAGGCAGCTGCGGGAGTACGCCACGCTCATGGACATCAAGATCTCGCTCGACCACGAGATCGCCACCTACCGCGCGCTGCTGGAGGGCGAGGAGGACAGGTGCGCACACACACACACACACACACACACACACACACGGTATACAGGCGAGGCAGCTGCGGGAGTACGCCACGCTCATGGACATCAAGATCTCGCTCGACCACGAGATCGCCACCTACCGCGCGCTGCTGGAGGGCGAGGAGGACAGGTGCGCACACACACACACACACACACACACACACGGTATACAGGCGAGGCAGCTGCGGGAGTACGCCACGCTCATGGACATCAAGATCTCGCTCGACCACGAGATCGCCACCTACCGCGCGCTGCTGGAGGGCGAGGAGGACAGGTGCGCACACACACACACACACACACACACACACACGGTATACAGGCGAGGCAGCTGCGGGAGTACGCCACGCTCATGGACATCAAGATCTCGCTCGACCACGAGATCGCCACCTACCGCGCGCTGCTGGAGGGCGAGGAGGACAGGTGCGCACACACACACACACACACACACACACGGTATACAGGCGAGGCAGCTGCGGGAGTACGCCACGCTCATGGACATCAAGATCTCGCTCGACCACGAGATCGCCACCTACCGCGCGCTGCTGGAGGGCGAGGAGGACAGGTGCGCACACACACACACACACACACACACACACACGGTATACAGGCGAGGCAGCTGCGGGAGTACGCCACGCTCATGGACATCAAGATCTCGCTCGACCACGAGATCGCCACCTACCGCGCGCTGCTGGAGGGCGAGGAGGACAGGTGCGCACACACACACACACACACACACACGGTATACAGGCGAGGCAGCTGCGGGAGTACGCCACGCTCATGGACATCAAGATCTCGCTCGACCACGAGATCGCCACCTACCGCGCGCTGCTGGAGGGCGAGGAGGACAGGTGCGCACACACACACACACACACACACACACGGTATACAGGCGAGGCAGCTGCGGGAGTACGCCACGCTCATGGACATCAAGATCTCGCTCGACCACGAGATCGCCACCTACCGCGCGCTGCTGGAGGGCGAGGAGGACAGGTGCGCGCACGCACACACACACACACACACACACACGGTATACAGGCGAGGCAGCTGCGGGAGTACGCCACGCTCATGGACATCAAGATCTCGCTCGACCACGAGATCGCCACCTACCGCGCGCTGCTGGAGGGCGAGGAGGACAGGTGCGCACACACACACACACACACACACACGGTATACAGGCGAGGCAGCTGCGGGAGTACGCCACGCTCATGGACATCAAGATCTCGCTCGACCACGAGATCGCCACCTACCGCGCGCTGCTGGAGGGCGAGGAGGACAGGTGCGCACACACACACACACACACACACACACACACACGGTATACAGGCGAGGCAGCTGCGGGAGTACGCCACGCTCATGGACATCAAGATCTCGCTCGACCACGAGATCGCCACCTACCGCGCGCTGCTGGAGGGCGAGGAGGACAGGTGCGCACACACACACACACACACACGGTATACAGGCGAGGCAGCTGCGGGAGTACGCCACGCTCATGGACATCAAGATCTCGCTCGACCACGAGATCGCCACCTACCGCGCGCTGCTGGAGGGCGAGGAGGACAGGTGCGCGCACACACACACACACACACACACACACACGGTATACAGGCGAGGCAGCTGCGGGAGTACGCCACGCTCATGGACATCAAGATCTCGCTCGACCACGAGATCGCCACCTACCGCGCGCTGCTGGAGGGCGAGGAGGACAGGTGCGCGCGCACACACACACACACACACACACACACACACACACGGTATACAGGCGAGGCAGCTGCGGGAGTACGCCACGCTCATGGACATCAAGATCTCGCTCGACCACGAGATCGCCACCTACCGCGCGCTGCTGGAGGGCGAGGAGGACAGGTGCGCACACACACACACACACACACACACGGTATACAGGCGAGGCAGCTGCGGGAGTACGCCACGCTCATGGACATCAAGATCTCGCTCGACCACGAGATCGCCACCTACCGCGCGCTGCTGGAGGGCGAGGAGGACAGGTGCGCGCACACACACACACACACACACACACACACACGGTATACAGGCGAGGCAGCTGCGGGAGTACGCCACGCTCATGGACATCAAGATCTCGCTCGACCACGAGATCGCCACCTACCGCGCGCTGCTGGAGGGCGAGGAGGACAGGTGCGCACACACACACACACACACACACACACACACGGTATACAGGCGAGGCAGCTGCGGGAGTACGCCACGCTCATGGACATCAAGATCTCGCTCGACCACGAGATCGCCACCTACCGCGCGCTGCTGGAGGGCGAGGAGGACAGGTGCGCACACACACACACACACACACACACACACACACGGTATACAGGCGAGGCAGCTGCGGGAGTACGCCACGCTCATGGACATCAAGATCTCGCTCGACCACGAGATCGCCACCTACCGCGCGCTGCTGGAGGGCGAGGAGGACAGGTGCGCACACACACACACACACACACACACACACACGGTATACAGGCGAGGCAGCTGCGGGAGTACGCCACGCTCATGGACATCAAGATCTCGCTCGACCACGAGATCGCCACCTACCGCGCGCTGCTGGAGGGCGAGGAGGACAGGTGCGCACACACACACACACACACACACACACACACACACACACGGTATACAGGCGAGGCAGCTGCGGGAGTACGCCACGCTCATGGACATCAAGATCTCGCTCGACCACGAGATCGCCACCTACCGCGCGCTGCTGGAGGGCGAGGAGGACAGGTGCGCACACACACACACACACACACACACGGTATACAGGCGAGGCAGCTGCGGGAGTACGCCACGCTCATGGACATCAAGATCTCGCTCGACCACGAGATCGCCACCTACCGCGCGCTGCTGGAGGGCGAGGAGGACAGGTGCGCACACACACACACACACACACACACACACACACACACGGTATACAGGCGAGGCAGCTGCGGGAGTACGCCACGCTCATGGACATCAAGATCTCGCTCGACCACGAGATCGCCACCTACCGCGCGCTGCTGGAGGGCGAGGAGGACAGGTGCGCACACACACACACACACACACACACACACACACACACACACGGTATACAGGCGAGGCAGCTGCGGGAGTACGCCACGCTCATGGACATCAAGATCTCGCTCGACCACGAGATCGCCACCTACCGCGCGCTGCTGGAGGGCGAGGAGGACAGGTGCGCACACACACACACACACACACACACACACACACACGGTATACAGGCGAGGCAGCTGCGGGAGTACGCCACGCTCATGGACATCAAGATCTCGCTCGACCACGAGATCGCCACCTACCGCGCGCTGCTGGAGGGCGAGGAGGACAGGTGCGCACACACACACACACACACACACACACACACGGTATACAGGCGAGGCAGCTGCGGGAGTACGCCACGCTCATGGACATCAAGATCTCGCTCGACCACGAGATCGCCACCTACCGCGCGCTGCTGGAGGGCGAGGAGGACAGGTGCGCACACACACACACACACACACACACGGTATACAGGCGAGGCAGCTGCGGGAGTACGCCACGCTCATGGACATCAAGATCTCGCTCGACCACGAGATCGCCACCTACCGCGCGCTGCTGGAGGGCGAGGAGGACAGGTGCGCACACACACACACACACACACACACACACGGTATACAGGCGAGGCAGCTGCGGGAGTACGCCACGCTCATGGACATCAAGATCTCGCTCGACCACGAGATCGCCACCTACCGCGCGCTGCTGGAGGGCGAGGAGGACAGGTGCGCGCACACACACACACACACACACACACACACACACACGGTATACAGGCGAGGCAGCTGCGGGAGTACGCCACGCTCATGGACATCAAGATCTCGCTCGACCACGAGATCGCCACCTACCGCGCGCTGCTGGAGGGCGAGGAGGACAGGTGCGCACACACACACACACACACACACGGTATACAGGCGAGGCAGCTGCGGGAGTACGCCACGCTCATGGACATCAAGATCTCGCTCGACCACGAGATCGCCACCTACCGCGCGCTGCTGGAGGGCGAGGAGGACAGGTGCGCACACACACACACACACACACACACGGTATACAGGCGAGGCAGCTGCGGGAGTACGCCACGCTCATGGACATCAAGATCTCGCTCGACCACGAGATCGCCACCTACCGCGCGCTGCTGGAGGGCGAGGAGGACAGGTGCGCGCACACACACACACACATACACACACACACACGGTATACAGGCGAGGCAGCTGCGGGAGTACGCCACGCTCATGGACATCAAGATCTCGCTCGACCACGAGATCGCCACCTACCGCGCGCTGCTGGAGGGCGAGGAGGACAGGTGCGCACACACACACACACACACACACACACACGGTATACAGGCGAGGCAGCTGCGGGAGTACGCAACGCTCATGGACATCAAGATCTCGCTCGACCACGAGATCGCCACCTACCGCGCGCTGCTGGAGGGCGAGGAGGACAGGTGCGCGCACGCACACACACACACACACACACACACACACGGTATACAGGCGAGGCAGCTGCGGGAGTACGCCACGCTCATGGACATCAAGATCTCGCTCGACCACGAGATCGCCACCTACCGCGCGCTGCTGGAGGGCGAGGAGGACAGGTGCGCGCACACACACACACACACACACACACACACACGGTATACAGGCGAGGCAGCTGCGGGAGTACGCCACGCTCATGGACATCAAGATCTCGCTCGACCACGAGATCGCCACCTACCGCGCGCTGCTGGAGGGCGAGGAGGACAGGTGCGCACACACACACACACACACACGGTATACAGGCGAGGCAGCTGCGGGAGTACGCCACGCTCATGGACATCAAGATCTCGCTCGACCACGAGATCGCCACCTACCGCGCGCTGCTGGAGGGCGAGGAGGACAGGTGCGCGCACACACACACACACACACACACACGGTATACAGGCGAGGCAGCTGCGGGAGTACGCCACGCTCATGGACATCAAGATCTCGCTCGACCACGAGATCGCCACCTACCGCGCGCTGCTGGAGGGCGAGGAGGACAGGTGCACACACACACACACACACACACACACACACACACACACGGTATACAGGCGAGGCAGCTGCGGGAGTACGCCACGCTCATGGACATCAAGATCTCGCTCGACCACGAGATCGCCACCTACCGCGCGCTGCTGGAGGGCGAGGAGGACAGGTGCGCACACACACACACACACACACACACACACGGTATACAGGCGAGGCAGCTGCGGGAGTACGCCACGCTCATGGACATCAAGATCTCGCTCGACCACGAGATCGCCACCTACCGCGCGCTGCTGGAGGGCGAGGAGGACAGGTGCGCACACACACACACACACACACACACACACACACACACACACGGTATACAGGCGAGGCAGCTGCGGGAGTACGCCACGCTCATGGACATCAAGATCTCGCTCGACCACGAGATCGCCACCTACCGCGCGCTGCTGGAGGGCGAGGAGGACAGGTGCGCGCACACACACACACACACACACACGGTATACAGGCGAGGCAGCTGCGGGAGTACGCCACGCTCATGGACATCAAGATCTCGCTCGACCACGAGATCGCCACCTACCGCGCGCTGCTGGAGGGCGAGGAGGACAGGTGCACACACACACACACACACACACACACACACACACACACACACACACACGGTATACAGGCGAGGCAGCTGCGGGAGTACGCCACGCTCATGGACATCAAGATCTCGCTCGACCACGAGATCGCCACCTACCGCGCGCTGCTGGAGGGCGAGGAGGACAGGTGCGCACACACACACACACACACACACACACACGGTATACAGGCGAGGCAGCTGCGGGAGTACGCCACGCTCATGGACATCAAGATCTCGCTCGACCACGAGATCGCCACCTACCGCGCGCTGCTGGAGGGCGAGGAGGACAGGTGCGCGCACACACACACACACACACACACACGGTATACAGGCGAGGCAGCTGCGGGAGTACGCCACGCTCATGGACATCAAGATCTCGCTCGACCACGAGATCGCCACCTACCGCGCGCTGCTGGAGGGCGAGGAGGACAGGTGCGCACACACACACACACACACACACACACACACGGTATACAGGCGAGGCAGCTGCGGGAGTACGCCACGCTCATGGACATCAAGATCTCGCTCGACCACGAGATCGCCACCTACCGCGCGCTGCTGGAGGGCGAGGACAGGTGTGTACGCTACATTGACTGTGTCAGACCTGTGATTGCTTCAGAATGATCAGTTTTGTCTAGGTCGCCGGCCGCCCCAGGTGCGACCTAATGCTAAGACGGAAACCTGTTTGGCTCACCAGACGCCTAGGTGTACTCGCCTAGGTGGTTTTTAAAAGAAGAGACATTAAGTAAATAATGTAAATTGTTATGTCTGACCCAATTGGTAGGCACCCTGAACTACCTCGCTTCTCACAACAAAGGATACTTAACCAAATAAGGTATCAATAGCAATTATATTAGATGTAGTCTAATTGACTCAATAAGTGATATCTTGTATCCTATATTGAATAAAGTTTTTTTTGTTTTTTTTTTTGATTTGATTGAAATAATTTTTTTTTTATATCAGGTTGAACATGACAGCCCAGCAGTCCCCGGGGCGCGAGTTCCGCGCGTCAGTAGGCAGCACAGGGCGCGGCACTCCGGGCCGCCGCGCCACTCCGCTGCGGGCCGCGCGCAAGCGAACTCTCCTGGACGAGAGCGAGGAGCGCAGCCTGCAGGACTACAGCGTTACTGCCAGCGCCAAGGGAGACCTGGAGGTCGCCGAGGCCTGTCCCGAGGGGAAGTTCGTCAAGATACGCAACAAGGGGAAGAAGGTCAGTGCTCAGCTTCGTTTACTGATAAGGCGAATCGAGTTAGTATTATTATATTTTGTGGACGGTGTAGTGTAAATGACAGATTGTAAGAAATTTAATACAAAATATGTTTATTCACTGTTTTCTATTCTCTAGCCCGTAAGTGACTTTTTTGCCTTTCGGTTCATGGTCAGGCAATAATTAATTTAAATAAATTATTTTTTGCACTTTGGGACAAAATAATAAATTATATAACATGGGTGTAAAGTAATAATTATACTGAGGGGGCGGGCTTATGTTATAACCCGAGCGTTGCGTGTTTCAACTTTCAAGGGTTAATTCAAAATTCCCAAGCGTAGCAATAATCGCACCACATCAAACAACTTTTGGCGTTATCCTGCCCACTAGTCGAGGACCGAGGCTCCTTTACTGGCGTTATTCATAATTTAAACCTAGCCGTTACGGCTTAGTAGCATAATGCCAAATTCGCAAAATGCAACATAGTTGAAAAATTACAGATTCTCAAAATGACAGATTCTCGAAAAGCCATATTCTCACAATGCCAGATTCGCAAAATGACAGATTCTCAAAATGCCAAATTTTTTAGTAAAATGTGTTTTTAGTTTGCAATCAGTAATTTAGTTTGAAATTAGTAATTTTGATGCTATTTTGGATTTTATGTTTTAAAAAATTTTATTTATAAGGTATGCGACTGAATGCCACCAAAGTACGAAATTCTATCGGATGTCCCAACAAACTAAAATTTGTCATATTGAGAAACTGACATTATGCGAAATTGCCGTTTCGAGAATCTGACATTTTGCGAATTTCGCATTTCGAAAATCTGACATTTTGAGAATCTGGCGTTTTAAAATTTGTTTGGCATTTTGCGAATCTGGCATTATGCGACTAAACCGCCGATATCTACCAACAGGAGCTGAGCCTGGGCGGTTACCAAATAGTCCGCAAGGCAGCCGGGCAGGAAACAGTGTTCAAGTTCCACCGCACGGTGAAGCTGGAGGCGGGCGGCGTGGCCACGGTGTGGTCGGCGGACGCGGGCGCCGAGCACGAGCCGCCGCACAGCCTCGTCATGAAGGGACAGAAGTGGTTCGTCGCCGACGCCTTCACTACTGCGCTGCTCAATACTGACCAAGAGGTGAGGATGACTTTATATTTAACCCACTTCAAAAAAGTTTCAGTTTGACCTGTACCTGTATGTAGGTTAGTCCGAGGTTATCTCCAGTTTGACTAAACCGATTTTGATGCGGTTTTCACAAAAGTATTTGATACGTTCAGGAGAAGGTTTTAGTACCTATTTTAACCGACTTGAGAAAAGAGGAAGTTCTCAGTTTGTGTATGTGTAAATTTATTGAAGACCCGCCTTGTTTTTGGAAATAAAGCAATTATTTGTGTTGTAGTTTGTACTGTTCTGTCATCTGCTGCGGGTAAACGAGTAGGTACCAATGGATTTGACAGAATGAAAGAATAAAGAAATATGAAATTTTTGTGTAAGATATTGTTACAGTTCTGTTAACTGTTGCCAGTAAACTAGTGCCTTTGAATTTGGACGAATAAAAGTAGTAGTCTTAATCTATACCATATTATAAAGAGGAAAGATTTGTTTGTTTGTTTGTAACGAATAGGCTCCGGAAATACTGTACCGATTTGAAAAATTCTTTCACTGGTAGGAAGCTACACTATCCCCGAGTGACATAGGCTACATTAGATTTTCAAAAAAATTTGGTGGTTGTTGTTGTTGTTTGTGTTTTTATTCGCCCATTCTAGGCAGTCCAAAGAACATAGTCTATAGAGCCAAGTCTTTAGTAGTATCTTAATTCTATGGAGTAACGAAGTAAGCCGGGACAGCTCATTTATTATAAAACGGAATTTTATTTGTGTGGATGGCGCTATAAACCTATATTCTGTACCTATATGCATACACGATGTAAGTTGCAAAAGTAACAAAACTGGTCACATTTATTTTAATAAATAGAGAACTAATTTTGGTTTATTTTAATGAATGATTGATTTGGCTGGGTATCCGGCTAACTGTCCGGCCTAAAAACAATAGTTAATCGAAAGTACCTAGTTCCTCTCTATGCACTCTTTTACGGCGCCTGGATGAGGTCTTTGCACCGAACTGGGGGCCAAGTTTATTAACTAAAAACGAGTGACTCGTAATTGTCTTGTTAGCGATTTCGTTAACCATTGCCGCTTTAACAAAGGTAATTTCTGTTGCACGCTCAAAGAAAACAGCAATGGTTAACTAAGTCGCTAACAAGACAATTACGAGTCACTCGTTTTTAGTTAAGAAACTTGGCCCCCAGATATTTGGTTTAGTTTGATATATTATAGGTCAAAGACAGTTCAAGTATTCGTAACTAAATGTGTTATTTCCGTGCGCAGGAGGTGGCGGTGTCGGAGCGGCAGCGGCGCCAGCTCAGCACGAGCGCGCAGCGGCACCGCGAGCTGCAGCACAAGTACCCGCGCCGCGGGGAGGTACCTACATACATGACATTACACTATCTCACGCTCATTCCCCGCAGGGTTAGGCAGCGGCGCCAGCTCTGCACGAGCGCGCAGCGGCACCGCGAGCTGCAGCACAAGTACCCGCGCCGCGGGGAGGTACCTACATACATGACATTACACTATCTCACGCTCATTCCCCGCAGGGTTAGGCAGCGGCGCCAGCTCTGCACGAGCGCGCAGCGGCACCGCGAGCTGCAGCACAAGTACCCGCGCCGCGGGGAGGTACCTACATACATGACATTACACTATCTCACGCTCATTCCCCGCAGGGTTAGGCAGCGGCGCCAGCTCAGCACGAGCGCGCAGCGGCACCGCGAGCTGCAGCACAAGTACCCGCGCCGCGGGGAGGTACCTACATACATGACTACATAATCTCATGCCTTATTCTCCGAAGGGTTAGGTAGCGGCACCAGCTCACGAGAGACATCAGCCCACGTTAGGCCACTATTACTGCTGCCTCGCCAAGCACAGCTGGCGAGCCGCTAAGTTAAGAAACCATTAAAACTGCAAACTTCTCTTGCCTAGCCAGATGGGCGCTGGTCTTTCGACTGGCTATACTACACCCCACACCCCACTAAATTTACAAAAACATACTAGTTTATCGTCTTAAAATAAGTCACAAAATACCAATTTTACATTTATTAAACGTAGCAGTAAAGTTGAACGGCCAGTACATGACATCTCAAAATGTACAATACTCGCACGGAATAGTTTTATTAAAAAAAAAAAAAACATTTAAACAATGCAATGCAACTTTGTTTCAGCTTGGCGAGATTCGTGAGGGCGATGAGAACTGTCGCATCATGTAAGACGCCGCAGTGTAAGAGAACCCTATCGTCTGTCCCGCCTCTTCTAGAACATTCTACACCATGACGGTATCGACTTACGATGCCGCTTTGATAGTTCTGCATCTCACTATTTGTCACACAAATATTCCAATTGCAGTTATTTAAGCCCATACAGTTTAACAGTTGCGCTTCCTAGTGAAATGAAAACGGTCGAATTGCATAGGTTTAGTTACGTTGTTAATTCAAGTTTGTTCTTTTTTGCTACATGCTAATTGCTTCCCATGTTTGTACAATGGCTGCAAGCACGGGAGCCAAATGCAGGCACTCCTCTACCAACATAACATCAAATGCTTTCCACAAGTCTTCTTAATGGGGTAGATTGTTTGAACTTACTGCATAACTAAAGTTTGTGTAAATTGACGTGAATATAAAAATAAGAGCCTCACAATATTCACAATCGGCGCCCTTTTCCGCTCCACCCTAACAAAATTCTTCACGAGTTACGGAAATGTAGACCGAACATTTCGACCTTTATTGATTTTTAAGAGCTTCTGTTCTTACAGCATTCAATTTGCTAGAATTGTTAATGATTTATTCGGTGCGCCTTTCCGGACCTTAGAAGTCACGTCGACCACGACCAGTGAACAGAGTACAAATTCGTTCGCTATCACAGGTAGGTAAGGGTTGTGTACAATGAATAATATATAAAAATCATTGAATACATTTATCATGATGTTTTTAAATTAAGATACACTTTCTATGAGTATAGATTTTCGTTAAGATAATATAATGTTTTTTTAGATAACTAAAGTGGGGAGATACAAGAGTCATAAATTTTAATATGTATGTCCAAAAAAAGATGTTTTACGCAAGGAGTGCGAAATAATAATTGTGTTCACTCAAATGTTAGACTTCAATGACTGTTTGTATCTTTTCAAAATTATTTTTATTATAATAGTCGTTTTGGCAGCATTAATTCAGTAAGATGAGTGCATTTAATGAAGGGTATTTTTATTTTGCTCTTTGTTTACTTACGGGTGTAGTGGTTCTATTTCATTGTAAGGTAAGTAAATGAGTAAATTTTAAAACAAGCCTTTAGCTGTTTTTTATAAAATTATTGTAGTGTAACTTATTTGTTTGGCTTATCAAATCACTGCACCTTTTATCAGTAATCGTAACTATAAATATTTGTGTTAGTTTATTCACATAAGCGAAAATTGTATCTTTACGTTAGATTAAATCTACGTACAAAATGTGTATTGCCTTAGTTGCACAGAACTATGAAATATTTGTATTAGGTTAAGAGCTGACATACCTTAATTGTCGTCTAGATTGTCATGTTTGAGTAATAAATAATAACAAGCGTTATATTTTTAATGAAGGAAACAGGTGCAAGTCTCAAACAAATGTCTCAGGCAAAGGCAAGTTTAAGAATGTGCCCCGTGCCTTTTACATACATGATAAGAAATTTATAGAATAAGTGATTTTTATTACTTTCATGAGAGTGATCTGATTATTAGATTTCAGTTTGAGATAATTTCTTTTTCAAAAGTAATCAAAGTTTTATTCTGGACCCATTAAACATATTTACCAATAAATGTGTTAGGTACCAACATTGCATAAAACACTAAATTCAATAAAGTATATTTAAGTTATTCCTTTGTTTCATTTTAATTTATCAGGAAAAAAATTATTAATCATATTACTAAAGCTGCAAGCTGCACCTAAAACTAACATATAAATAAGGAAAATATAAAAAAAAATGTTTACTACTACAACTGGAAGAGGCTCTGCGATCGCCAACTCGCCTGCCAAGCGTGGCGATTGTGACAAAACCCTCCTAAAATTTTAGTCTTTGTGGCGATCTGTGAAGATGGACCTCAGATCGGGAGGACTGTGTTTAACAGTAGGCGTTTTTCTGCTGAGATTATAATCAACGAGCTTTCCCGGCTTTCTTCGTTACGCCATAGAATATAAGATACTACAAAAGACTTGGCTCTATAGACTATGTTCTTTTGACTGCCCAGAATGGCCGAACAAAAAACAAACAATAACAACAAACCACCTGTCAAAATATGTAAACAACGGAAAAAATATTGCACCTTGGGTTACATTATTTGAGTTTAGGTAAGGGTCCCTAATTTTTTTGAAAATCTAATATAGCCTATGACACTCGGGGTTAATGTAGCTTCCTACCAGTGAAATAATTTTTCAAATCGGTTCAGTATTTCCGGAGCCTATTCGTTACAAACAAACAAACAAATCTTTCCTCTTTATAATATTGGTATAGATATATATAAAACTCTTCCGTTACTGACTGACTGACAGACAACGCAGAGCCGAAACTACTGGGCGTAGCGGGCTGAAATTTTGCATGTAGGTTCCTTAGAGAGTAGGTGAGCACTAAGAAGGGATTTCCCGAAATTCCCACGGGAACGGGAATTTTGTGTTTATGAGAAATCTGCGCGGGAAAAACCGCGGGGCAGCCTCTAGTCGTTAAATAAGGCTGCTTACATACTCATGAGCAGCACATATTGTAATTTTTCTTCACAGCCAAAGCCCGAAATCAAAAATCTTCCAATTCGTGATTTAAATAATATACTAGCTGTCCCGGCGAACTTCGTATCGCGCCTTACGATTTTACATGGAAAAAATTAGTTGTTTTTTTAATAACTTCCCTTCCATTTTTCCTTAACCATTCCTGGACTACACTACGAAAATTTAAAAACCCAAATCAGCTAAATCGGCTTAACTGTTATCGAGTTTTAGCGAGACTAACGAACCAAGATAAATTTTTATAGATAGTAGAAATAGATAGTACACAAGAAGGTTCTAGTGCAATGACCTTCCAAAAAAAGTATGCCTTTTTTGCTCTAGAAGAATTACATCTATTGCTACAGCATTGGGTGCAGCTCAGTGAGGTAGGGAATTACTATGTGCAGCTTCACACATAATTGAAAATAGTGTTAGCTGTGCTGTAATTTATTTATTACTAGCCGACCCGGCGAACTTCGTACCATCTAATATATTAGTATTTTGTGCATGTTATATACTTAAAAACCTTCCTCATGAATTACTCTACCTATTAAAAAAAGCCGCATCAAAATCCGTTGCGTAGTTTTAAAGATTTAAGCATACATAGGGACAGACGCGGGAAGCGACTTTATTTTAGACTATGTATTGATATTGACATGATATTGACTAACATAAGTTAAAAGTGTTCTAAGTTCTAAGCCTTGAACCTTGAACCCAAGCTATGGAAACCTATAAGGCAGAGAGAAGGTATATCACTACGTTTAAAGGGGGCTGGGCTGCTAGAGTTAGGAGCCGGTGTTCTTTTTAGGTTTTTTATTTTGCTTCCAGAGGGCTTTAAAACTGCGGAGGATTTGTGAGTAGCAGGTGGTACAGTGGCGGACACGATCGGCGTACCACTTCCGGTTTTTCTGTGTTGCAAAATAGCTCTTGTTCTACAGTAATACAGTCTAGGGCTGACGAAACCATAGACAAATCTGTTACGGCCTCCTAGTCCGTGACTGTACTACATATTGTTTTATTAACTAAATCTAGAGACGAAGTCGAAAGCCATAAAGTTACAGGATGGTTCCACTTCCTCAACCTGTCAGAAGGTCTCTTTAGGACGGTGGTTTCCAACTTCTTTGGTTTATGTTTCCCTACCTCACTGGGTATAAGTTTAACCGTCTTATTCATAAAGATACAGTACATTTTAAGTAGCTTCACAGGAGGTCTACATCTCTGGTTTGTTGTAGTTGTATGGTAAATAGAGGGTAAATACGTGACATCCAGTCTTAATTGACATACGTCAAATAACTAAAATGCTCTTTAACTTTTTATGAATAGCAGTGAAAGACTATAAGATGCTACACAATTCAGGCACAGGCAATGTAACTCATGATTTATGTGGCCGTGCAGTAACATTAGGGACGTAAGTAGGATAATAAATATCTTTGACGCATGAGCTGGCGGCGGCAAGAGCACACCTGTTTAATATTTAATCAAAAAAGGAAGGAGGAAGCTGTATAGGCTTGGATTCCTTTGCCCTGTGCTGATTTAAAAACTTTTGTGACCAAGACGGTCGACAGTGTTGCCGCTCTTGGTCACAAACAAGGTTTTAAGGCGGTAACTCTTGGTACCTATGGCACGAAATTCAAATTTTTTCGTTTTTTTATTATCATTATAGCGAAAGTATTCATTTTTAATAAAGTTTAAAAAAATAATTCGCGTATGTGAAAAACCATCTCCCACATTGTGATGATATATCGTTTTTGAAAGACAGAGTTAGCGATTTTATTTATATTCAAGGAACTTGATTTTTGGCCTTTTACCCCTTACACAGAAAATCAGTAGGTCTGTCTTCTAAAAACGTTGTATTATGTGGGAGAAAGTCTTTTAGATACGCGAACTCATTAAAACTTTATTAAAAATGAATACTTTCGGCAGAATAAATAAAAAACGCGAAACATTTGAATTTCGCGCCATACCGAGAGTTACCACCTTAAGAAAGAATTTACATTTATTAAAAAATATATATATATTTTACTAACTAAATAATTATTCAGACAATAAAGTGGAATGGAAGGAAATTATTTCTAAACAAAAGAAAATGTAAGTACTCACGGTTTATGTGGCCGTTCCTTAACATTAGGGAAACCGTTCGAGATTATAGACAAACATACTGTCACGCACGTAAGATTATAGATTATATCTATTGACACAAAAAAAACTAAACGTAAGTAAATCGTTCATCCGTTTGGGCTCTATGATGCCACAGACAGACAAAAATACAAATATAACACCCCTCTGTTTTTTTCAACTGTGTTTAAAAATTTGTTTACCAATATAAATTTGTAAGTAACATTATACATCTGAGGATTATACGTATTCGTCGCACGTATGCAAGACTAGGTGCAAGACTAGGGCCACGAACGCACTTACAAAATTCATAACTTTTGTCTGGCGATTAGTTTTTTTTTGTTTAGAAATATCGTGTCCTTCCCCACTACTATTCGTGTGAAGGAAATGTTTCATAGTTCTCCATGGTAGCTACTCAAAAAAAAGTGTTCTTTTTTTTTAATTTTAGGAGGGTATCACTTAAAATAAATTGTTTACACAATACACAGTCGTTCGGGGGAAGTTTTATACTTTTTCTCTAAATTAATGGAAGTTTGTGGCAAAATAACTGTCTAAGAACATACGAGCATCTAATTGTTTTCGAAAGATCTTCAGTAAGTGTGTTTAATTATAAGCAAATTTACTGAGTGAGAGATTGTAGGTATTGTAGGTTATGTACTGTTCACAACTTTTTATTTCGAGTATGTAAATATCCATTAAATTACTAACTCAAAGCATACTATACGATATTTAACCTATGAATATGTACCTATCTGTCTTCGTCCTTTTAGGCTAACTGTATAGTATAGTAAGAAGTATCACTGCTGAACCTGGTGGGTAGGGTAGATACATGCCATCATTTTGCCCATTTGTGGGTAATTTGATTTTTTTTACTTTACTTGGCTGTGGTTCCGAGGACCTGCAAATTACTAAGTAGGTCCTATTATCTGTGCGGGTGAGCCTCTATTTAACAATAAAATTTGTTTAACCTAACATACAGCCAACTCTTTTATCGCATTTTCTTAGTAATTTTACTTACTTATAGTACTTTAGACTTTAGGTCATGCAAGTGTAGGGTGGTCTCAGATTTCAAATATCACTAGTTTTTCCCGGGAGATCAAACAAAGTATTTTGGAAACCTCTTAGTTGTTATATTTACAACAAAGTTTTTCATAAAAGGCACACTTACACTAATTCGACCACACCAACAAAATTAAGCCAGTTTCTGAACTAATGAAGTGTAAGAAAACACCTTAATTTTATTATTTTATTAGATAGTCATTACAATGCACAATTTTAAATTTGATTATAATATTAATGGAGCTAAGTTCTTAAATTTTAATTTTAACTACTCTTATAATTTTGTACTTTATTGGTCTTTAAAATGCCTAAGTATAGCAGTAAAATAACAAAATAATATATTCATTAATGGACCATTCCTTAAGTTTTTCATGTTTCAGACAAAGTTTTGGAAAATGTAACACAAAATTTAAAGTTCTTCTTAAATTTTAGGGTTTCATAGTCAAATAAGAAAGATTTTTTTTTTTTACCAAGACTATGTCCAGATGTCACTCTGCCTTTCATCATACTTATGGTTCTCCTCTGGTTCTCAATAATTATTGAAGGAAGTTACAGTAGGTATATTGAAATTTGAAAATTTTGCACAATAGTTCTAAGTTCAAAGCAAGTGAGCTAAGTGCATTTATAATACTTTGGCCCCTTAATTAAAAAATAAGAATATTGTATAGAGATTATGTCACATCTTATTTATGGTCCTATAAGTAGAGCAAAGAGGAATTGGCCAATACCTCCCAATGCTTCTACTTTGTAAATTCTATTCATGCTAGCTGCGTCAGAAACTTCGTTGGCGCGATGTGGGAATTGCTGATCGAGCGATCTCCGCTTTCACAAGGCATCACTAGGTGGCGCTAGTGTGCCCCCCTACAGTACTCCCTCCCTAGCGAAGGCGATACCACTCAGTCCATTTGGTATCAGACCTGTTGCTCTAGGTTAACACCGAGCATATTGTGTCGCGTTGTCGGCAGTCCTCATGTGCTCATCGGTCCCTCGCATAACTCACGGCGAGGTGCTTGGAGTTTCGGAGTCCTCCAATCAGCAGTAGAAGGCAGCGTTGTCCATTCTTGGGGTCACCAGTTTTAGGTAGAGCAAAGAGGAATTGGCCAATACCTCCCAATGCTTCTACTTTGTAAATTCTTTTTATGCTAGCTGCGTCAGAAACTTCGTTGGCGCGATGTAGGAATTGCTGATCGAGCGATCTCCGCTTTCACAAGGCATCACTAGGTGGCGCTAGTGTGCCCCCCTACAGTCCCACTAATACTACACAAGGAAAAACATTCCCGACACTGCTGTTTTTTATTCTCTGTGAAAATTTTTGTATATACTTATTAATTTATTATCTTATGTTCCTGTCTACGGAACCCACATTAAGTATGGCTCGCCATAATATGTTCTGATTGTTTATTTAAAGACTGTTATGCAAATAAAACATAATTATATTGTGATAACTAAAATTAACTGGATATGGTGATCCTATGTTTCTATTGTACGGTTAGGTTCCTCTCATCCAGTCAGCATTCAACTATGCACCTTGACCCAGGTAGTATCGCACAATAGGTCACGAGGCTCTGGGCGGGCGGAGGGCGGAAGGTGGAGTTGTTTGGGCGGGCGTAGTAGCGTATCATGACGTCATCAGCGCGATATCGATTCCCGCGTCACGACTCCCCGCGCCTCGCGTCTTTCGCCGCCCTCGCTGCCCCGCGCATCTACGCATCGCGCTTCAGGAAGTATCGTCTGTCGTCTCAGATCTGAAAATATTTCCTCTGTCCATCCTGTTTTCGAGTTGCATAAATATTGATATTATTTAAGGGTGTTTCGGCGGAATTTTACGCTGCTTTAGTAAACCGTTGTTAAAGGCTTCTATAATAGTTAATGTACCTTATATCAGTATTTTAAAAATGCATTAAAATTAAATAAAAATTACAGTCTTTACTAACTCAATAAGAAAATGTTATATTTATTTAGTTGGCCCCCGATGAACTTCGTACTTAGCATTAGACATAAGCCTCCCTCACAAGATACAAGATACAAGATACAAGATCATTTATTTGCAAACTAAGTGTGGTACAAACATGGTAGATGGTAAAACATTGGTAAAAGCACTTAAAACTTAGTGACCCTATATGGATGTTGCAAATTGGGTTAACCAATAAGTAGCTTCTTATCGCAGAACTTAGATAAAATTTGAAAAGTTAAAAGAAACAATTTTTAAATTCTTATTTAAGTAAATAACATTGAGAATATAATTTTTTTTTTTTTTTTTGCTTAATAACACTTATTATCTAAGAACTCGTTTAAACTATAAAAACACTTATTTACTAAAAACTTAAACAACTTACTTTTGAATTGTTTAATGGGTAATGATACAATGTCTTCAGGAAGTTTATTGTATACTTTAGGCGCAAGGCAAAAAATGCTATTATGTAGAAGTGTAGTGTTAGATGGCCGTATACATAGGCGATTCTTATTACGGAGATTTCGTTCTTTAAGCTTAGCAACATTGTCAGGAAACAGATTCAAGTTGAGTTTGACAAATACAGCAATTTCATAAATATAAAGAGAAGGGAAGGTCAGAATATTGTATTGAATAAAAAATGGTTTACAGCTGTCTAATTGTTTAAGGTTGAACATAGACCGAATACATCTTTTTTGGTGCTTAAAAATAATTTCTCTATCAGACGAATACCCCCAAAATATAATACCGTATCGTAGGACAGATGAAACCAGGCTGTGGTAAGCGGTGATAACAGTTTCAATATTTGCAATCTTTTGTAGTTGATATAAAGCATATGAATTTTTACTAATTTTTTTTGTAATTTCAAGACATTGCGATTTCCATGACATATCATGATCAAGTTGAATGCCTAAAAAGGTCGTACTATTAACAGCGTTAATTATTGTATTATTAAAGTGAATGTTCAAACAGGGCTTAGCTCTTCTTTGTGAGAAGAACATCAATTTTGTCTTATCTAAATTAACAACAAGATTATTATTATGTAACCATTGGATTATTGAACAAAGAGTGTTGTTAATTTCTGCTTCATACTGATTTTTTTGATTACATTTAAAAACTATTGTAGTATCATCCGCAAACAGCACTACAGGATGTTTTACGTGCAGGGGAAGGTCATTAATATATAACAAAAATAGGAGTGGTCCTAACACACTACCTTGGGGGACCCCATACTTAGTATTTATTGGCTCTGAGCAGTACTTTTGTTCTGAAGCAGTTTTGACGTCAATGGATGTTATTTCTACAGACTGTGATCTATTTTCTAGATATGATTTAAAAAGATTTAATGCGTTTCCTCTAATACCGTACTTCTCAAGTTTAAGCAGTAGTGTTTCATGGTTGACATATTCAAAGGCCTTAGTTAGGTCCATAAATAAGGCAGATATATCATTTCGTGTATCCATACTATTCAATATTGGATGAAGTAAATCATACAGAGCCATATTAATGGTTTTATTTTTTTGAAACCCTTTTTGTTCCGCAACTAAAATATTGTTCTTAAAAACAAATTGATATAACCTATTGTAAATTATCTTTTCTATTATTTTTGAAAAAATAGATAATAGCGCAATGGGCCTGTAGTTTTTCATACTTGTTTTACTTTCTTTTTTATGCAAGGGAATGATAATAGCATGTTTTATTTTTTCAGGAAATACACCGTTACTGAAACATAAGTTAACTATGTGTGATAATGGTTCTAAAATATATTCTACAACATGTTTCACAACCTTTGTATTAACTCCATCATCCCCGACACTATTTTTATTCTTTAAAGATTGTATTACTGTCTTTAATTCAGTATAGTCTGTAGGATTAAGAAATATAGAATTACATTGCTGGTTTAGTGCTTTGTGTGCATTTTTTAGTTTAGAGTCATTAATAGAAGATGATACCTGGTCAATAAAGTATTTGTTAAAAGAATCTGATATATTTTTAGGATCAGTAATTAAAGAACTACCTTCTAAAATATTGGGAATAGGTTCTTTAGGTAAGTTTGTTTTCGACTGATTAATTATTTTCCACGTGGCCTTTGATCTATTAATTGATGTTTTCATGAAATGATTATTTTGGGCTTTTTGTGTTGATTTTATTATTTTTTTTAACCTGCGCGTGTACTCACAGATCGCCACACCGACCGGTCTTGAGCGACCCTTTCCTGTACACTCCCGCAACCTTTATTTAGGTCTTTTGCTTCTGAACATCTTGTAGGGGTAAGCCTACTCTGAGTCTTCCGGTGCTCGGTCGCTGCTAGAGAATTTTTTCGACCGTCTGTTCCTCGAGCTTCGAAATTTAAAAATAAACTGATTTTTAGTTTTTTTTTTGCTCCTAAACTCCTAACGGTTCGCATTATTAATATTGTGAAAAAATATAGGTATCCTTCTAAATTATCGTCTTCGTGGCGTCCTTATTTTTAAAAATAAGTATAAATTTAATTCAGTCACGATGACATCGCAGTTTAGTTAAAAATATTGCGAACAACAAATCACACATTGAAAATATTGCGAAATAAAATATTATATAACCTACTTAAAAGTAGTACTACTTTTATGCATTTAATTAAATACTTTGAGTTTACTTAAAAGACCACATTTCAGTGATGCTTTTGAGACCCTTGACTATAAGGTTTTACGGACCTCATAAAAAACAAACAAAAATCATTTAAGATAGACTTTTTAATTGGGAATTAGGGTTTACTAGGATGCACTAAGGAACGGGAAGTTACAAGAATTTACGTCACTAATAAATAAAAGAATGGGCGATAGCGCGTTCTAGTGGTATATAGGTTAATAATGTCAGACTCGAGGCCCCTGAAGTTATGTTATCTATATAGGTGAAAATAGTAATTTGCGATTAATTTATGCAGTTGTGAAAGTAAAGTTAGCTCTCATAATACAAGTTTGTTGTCTTGCAAAAGCGTCAATTGATGTCAAATTACCTCGTATTACTTACAACTTTAATAGTAAAGTAAGTAAAGTAAAAAATGATTTATTCAATACAGGATACAAGATATCGCTTATTGAAAGTCAATTAGACTAATCTAATTAATATTGATACCTTATTTCGTAAAGTATCCTATACTGATAGAGGCGAGGTAGTTCAGAGTGCCCACTAATTGGCTCAGGCAAACAAATGTTTGCCTTGCCTTACGACAATGGTCACCTGGAGACGCCCCCAAACGAGCCCTCCTCTGTCAAATGATTCTACTCCCTTTCGCAATGATTTTACAGCGTAGAGAAGAAAGGGGTAACAAACTCTACTTTACAATTTATCTCTCTCTTTTTTTGTTCTTATGTGACATTACAATTTAATTTAGAATACAAAGAACATAAATTAATAATATTTAAAGTACATACATGAAATAATGAAAATATCGTGCAGAGCTAGACTACTTCCATGCGTCTTTGTCGTTTTCATAATCATCAACATTGTAATAAGCTTTCTTAATCAAACCTTTTTTGATACGAGTTTTAAACTCATTATCATTCAGGATCAAAATCTCTTCTGGGATCTTGTTATAATATCTTACTTCGTTTCCTATAAAGCATTTGTTCGTCCGTTTTAGTCTGTTCTGTGGAATACTTAGTTTGTTTTTGCTACGCGTTCTAAGGTCTTTAATTTTATCACATTTTTTATCAAACATATGTAAGTTTTTACGAGTATACATAATAATTTCAAACACGTACTGGGACGGAAGCGTCAAAATATCAATTTCTTTGAATTTTTGTCTGAGGGACTCGCGAGCTTTAAGCTGATAAATGTTTCTAATTGCGCGTTTTTGTAGTATAAAAATGACGTTAATATCTGCAGCTCTTCCCCATAGAAGCAAGCCATAGGTCATTAAGCTATGAAAGTAACTGAAATACACAAGTCTCGCGGTAGACACATCAGTTAATTTTCTGATTTTCCAGATTGCATACGCAGCCGAACTGAGCCTTGCCGCAAGATTTGAGATATGGGGGCCCCACTGAAGTTTCGAATCTAGAGTGATACCAAGGAATACAGTTTGATTTACTAGATTAAGCTTGTTATTGTCCAAATGTATGTCTGTATCATAAGCAGTCACATTTGGCAAGGAAAACTTAATGCAATTAGTTTTCTTTGCGTTCAAAAGTAAATTATTAGAAGTAAACCATTGAGAAATCTCCACTAATGTTTTGTTTATATCTAGGTTGAGGGAGTGACCTCGTTTAACTTTAAATGTTAAAGAGGTGTCGTCCGCAAAGAGGACAACATCTGTAAGTTTATCTAACATGTAAGGGAGATCATTTATGTAGACTAGGAACAGGAAAGGCCCCAATATCGATCCCTGAGGTACACCAATCTTGATAGGACAACCTGCAGACACCGCACCACCCACGTCCACTCGTTGGTCGCGATCAGTAAGATAAGAGGCAAGTAGATCAAGTGATTTATCAACTAAGCCATAGTGCTGTAATTTAAATAGCAAAGTCTCATGATCAACGCAGTCAAAAGCCTTCGAGAGGTCACAGAAAACCCCAATAGCATCGTGAGAATCCTCCCAGGCTCCATAGACATCGCTGATGAGTTTGTGACCTGCGTCTAAGGTAGACCGCCCTTTCCTAAAACCAAATTGATTTTTGTGTAGGAAGTTATTGACTGAGAAGTGAGACGCTAATTGTGCAAGAATAAGTTTTTCAAATATTTTACTTAAGGCTGGAAGAACCGCGATTGGTCTATAATCAGTGGGGTTTTCGGTATTTCCAGATTTAAAAATAGGAATGATTTTGCTGTACTTCAATAAATTTGGAAAAATGCCTTTTTCGATACAAGAGTTAAAGATTAATGCTAGATGAGGCGCTATTAGTGTTATAACAGGTTGAAGTACTTTAATTGATATCCCCATAAGTGTTCTGTCTTTTTTAAATTGAGTTCCTTAAATATCTTAATAATGCATTGCGGTCCAACATGGCGAAACGTGAGTGGAGGCGGGGCGATGTCAACATGTTCCTTAAGTATAGATTCCGCGGCGCTGGCAGATGCGTTAAGGTCTTTAGTGGTTTGAAATGGGATGTTAGCAAAGAATGATTCGAATTCATGCGCAATTTCCGACTTATCTGTAACGACTTTACCATTTAAGTTTAAAGCTTGAATGCTTTCCTTACCGTTAGCTTTACCAGTTTCTTTATTAATAATACGCCAGACAGTTTTACTTTTATTTTTCGAATTTCTAATTTTATTATTTAAATTAATAGATTTAGCTTTGGTGCAAACTATCTTAAACAATTTAGAATAATTCTTAACATGTTCAAGAAATGAAGGGTCTTGATCAAAAGTTTTCCTATCATATAACTCATATAGGGCATCTCTGCTTTTCCTAATTCCCGGCGTCGCCCAAGTACTAAAATTTGTATTTTTATTACTGCAAACTTTTTTGAATTGAGATGAAATTGTTTAGCGCCGGTCACTAACACTGTATAAAAACTAGCCGTCTTATTCATAAAGATACAGTAGATTTTAAGCAGCGTTACTGGAGGTCTACTTCTCTGGTTTGTTGTATGGTAAATACGTGACATCCAGTCTAAATTGGCATTCGTCAAATAACTAAAATGCTCTTTAACTTTTTATGAATAAGAGGGTAGGTTTTTACGTTTTCCTTTTTTCAAAATTCGCTATAGATTCAGACTTAATTCTCTAATGTGTGCCTATAAAGGCCCCTGAAATACAGAGATTTTGTGATAAAAAATTGGTCGGATAAAGTTGTTTGTTATACGAAAGCAATGCATTACAAAAAAGGAAAACGTATAAACCCAGATTATTTAATGCTGAAGCGATGGACATCCAAATCGTTTTGATTTGCTTTGATTTAGTTAGTAAAACCGTTTCCCCGAAAAGCAAATTACATCAAAAAATTAGTCTTATCTCTGTCGCATAGTTCGGTGAAGAGGCCTGAGTTTTTCTTAATAATTTTGCGTTGCTATACTGTCCTCTTAATAACCAAAGAAAATGGGTGACTTGTTGGCCTTCAGATGTAGACTTCACAATCGTCCAATATACGGATGTATCAAATAATATATTTTACAAATCAAACTACTTAATTATTTATTAAAATTTTAATCATGATTGATTTTCCCAACATAAAGATTGAAACAAATGAAAACAATACAAAATGCGCATCAATTAACTTGTTATCGGCGGCCAAACATTAGATTCTGTTGAAGCTAAGTCAAGGGCTCGCAAACTGCGCAGTTGACTGAGGGTGGCACACTTCGGGAACTCCGTTATTGGGCGAAGGGCCGTGACCTAAATAGCGTTAGGGCTCGAGCGAGACGGTTTGGGATTAAGTGAATTCCGCTCATTACTCGTGCGTGCTAATTACGTTGAAACCGTTTTTATTGACACTTACAAGACTGCGATTTTGTGGGTTGTTTGTTGTTGTTATGCTCTTTGTTAGTACTTAATGTAGTTTTCTTGAGTGGATATATTCTGTTAAGGTACCATAAAGAATAAGCTTACCTTACAACCTTTCTAAGATTCTCGAATGCGAATGTGTGTAGGTTTGGTTACTACCAAGTACCTTCATGACATGCCTACCCAGGAACATATGTACTTTGCTGAGATAAGTTACAGGCAGGTACCTAGTATTTTTGTTATTTCCTCCGTCTACACCTTCAAAAGTTACGCATTTGCATGTCTCCGGAATAGCTTGCGTCATACTTAGATCGACTTTCAAATGTCAGTTTTAGTTATAGTTATCATTGTTTTTCAATCGAATTTGCTTTTGTCAATACAGCTGCCTGACGCCTGCCTAATAAATACAAGCATGAATTGAGAGATTTTTGGACAAAACGAGAAATGGCTGAACCAGCGAAGGAAGGTCCGGAGACTTTGAAAAACTTTAAAAAGATACCCATACATGTAGTAGAGGAGCACAACGATGCTCTTCAATTTATTTACTCTGCCATAGGAGGTAAGAAGCTGCCTGTGGAGGGAATCACGCTCGTCCATCTGGACGCTCATCCCGATATGCTAATATCGAGAAAGTTGACCGGGCACGACGCGCGGTCGGGTAGGAGGCTGTTGCCGCTGCTAGAGATAGAAAACTGGATCGTACCAGCGGCGGCGGCGGGGCACCTGAACCGCGTAGTGTGGCTGCGCCCGCCCTGGGCCAAGCAGATGGCGGACGGCACCAGAACCATCCGCGTCGGCGATCACCCCGAAACAGGTCTCCTACGAGTAGACTCCCGCGAACCGTACTACCTCTCAGACGCCCTCTACTCATCTCATCTAATAAACAAACGCCAGTTCACGCTCACAGTCGCAGAGCTTGGTGACCCCGACTGCGCGAGGGAGAATGAAGCGGAGCACACGCAGCAGCTAGCGAGCGATCTTAAAATTGAGACTCCTTACGTACTTGATATAGATTTGGATTTCTTCAGCACGGGAAACCCGTTTCTAACTTTGTACAAAAATATTAACTTGTACGATAGGCTCGAGCCCATTTTCAACTTTGAGTTGCCAGATAAAGAAGATATAGAGACTATAGAGAAGATAGTTGATGCTCGGGAGAAACAGCTGCAGGAGCTGGAGGACATGTTCCAGTTTCTGGAGGAGCACGGGACTTTGGATCGTTGGTCGGGGGATAAAACGGACATCTACTTTAAGGTAATAAAATAAATGCATTCGAAAACCCTATTAGCAACATTTGAAGACCTGTAACACCTGTATATTTTACCGCAGTTGCGCGATCTCTCAGAGCTGGTCCTCTCGGAGGCAGACCGGCTGGGGGAGACGGCGGACTGGTGGGGCGTGTTCGCGTCCGGCTGCACGCGCGACCAGGGCGGCCTGCCCTTCCACATCTCTACAGAGGAACAAGTGAAGAGTCTCGTCGTCAGGTCTCTGAGGCCACTGCTGCGGTCTCTGCCGCCGCCTGTGCTGATCACGGTGGCTCGCTCTACTGAAGACGGATACTGCCCCTCAGAACAGGTATTAAAATATTGATATAATATTATATGAATTCAAGTGTTTTAATATTAAATGTTCATTGCCTGGCCATGAAATTGCAATTCTTACTTGTTTGTTTCAAAATTTTGTTTTTCTTGCAAGGCTGTTATGAAAATTTATCGGCGATACCACATAAAGCGTTTATTCTGGTCCAAATCATTGAACTAGTTTTAAATCACAAATTCACACTACAAATTATCGATTTAGACTGGTCTTACTTAACTTTTTTTTTATGTCCAATAATTTATCTTAATCTATTTATTTAAAATCAAATCAATATGTGACAGAGCACAGAGGATTAAAAAATGCATTAGATGTTTTATTCGAAAATCATAACATTATAAATAGTCCAAGCAACGGAAAAAAATGAGTAGAAATAATTCGTGTTTAAGCGAATTATGGTAACACTTACTACCCACTTATTTCTAGTTAAAAGCGTCCCTAAAAACATACTAAAAGTTCTAAAGGAGGGGGGCGGAGCTAACCGGGGATGTTACTGTATGTTTTTGAGGACGCTTTTAACAACAACTATACCAAAATTTACTTTACCAAATTTATTCAAATTACCTCTAAAAGTGATGACGTTGAGGAAATAAACCTTTTAAAATAAAACCTAAACCATTGTTTGTAGGTGGACGAAATTCAAGATCTCATACTAAAGGAACTCCGGGAGGCGTTCGACACGGCCGAGCCGGACCTCTATTACATCAATACAAACTAACCCTATCTCGTAGGAAAACTAGAAAATAGTATTTTTTTTATCAGTTTTAAATAAATCTCCGTCTACTTTAAGACGTTAAATTATGCTAGGTCATGATATTTATTTAAGTTAATTTAATTTATTTTTATTTTTGTAACATTGTCTACAGTTTTAATAACAGTCGGTCTCGTTAGTTTTTAATGATTCGAAATATCAAGAACTTCTATTTATTTTAGATAAATGTTTCAATGGGAATAAATAAACTCTTTCATACTGTATAATATCTTTTTCTATTGATGGCTCATAGTTAATGTACTTTTTATCAATATTTTCACAACACATACTGTTATCAATATATATAAAACTCTTCCGTTACTGACTGACTGACTGACTGACAGACAACGCAGAGCCGAAACTGAACTGAAAGTGAAACCAGTGTGTCCAAACTCACACATATAAACCAAACGCTCACTATGAAATCCAAGCTACCATTGGTGATTAACGACAAAGCCGAAAAGATCTACATCACAAAACTTTGAAGTAGACTTTGAACCTTTACATATAAAACTTTTACAAATAAACAAAGATCAAAATCAAATAACAATTATGAAATACTTAGGATAATGATGACATACATATGATAAAAGAATAAAATTAGGTTTTTCCAAAGACATGGTAGAAAGCTATACATCCTCTTTGCTTTAAAATCCTCATGCATTGTTCCTAGTTTTACTATTCAACGCTAGATGGAACTACAGCTTTTGTACTACCGCTACTAAACACTAGGTGGCTACGTCGAAAAATGAAAAACTAAGCTAGGGATGTACATATTGCGGGAGAAAGTTTGTCGATGAGAAAAACCTATCGATATACAACTTTCTTTCATAGTAACAGTTAACAATTACTTTTTTTTTACGAAAAACTATGGGTATTCTACGCAAACGGCCTTCTTGGTGATTGGCGATGTATTGGTATTATCATATGAAAAAACCAGTCGCTCATAGAACAAAGTTTTTTTTAGTGTACAGTTTAATTTTTATTTATTTCCAATGTCGTTTTGTATTCAACAGTTATGCTTCGCATAAATAGAGATTCAGAAATAAAAATGTGTTTAGTTATAAAATTGTATATACCTACAGTACTGCAAAAGTTATAATGCGCATAGAAATCTTCGTCACTGTTCGACAACGTTACGGTCGTATTCCCAAGCGACGGAAGACGATATGTATTTAAGGAGGTGCATTTTCTGCATGCGTAATTTAGGAGAATTATGATTTTTGATTCAGGTGTTTCCGTGAAATCGACAATTAGCGAATCTGCATGCGCATTATTAATTTTGGAGTAAGTACTGTACTTTAAATGAAGCTTTATTTTAACCAAAATAAACAATTTAGGTGGATGGGTAGATAGACCAATAAAACAAGATGGGTTTTATATTTATATTATTTTATCTTATTTAATATCGACGTACTTGCTTATTTATTACTTGCCTTAAACTCTTAACTAATCTTGGCTTTTTTAATACATACTATTTAGCATTTTTTCTTCTCTAGGTATTGTTTATTGAAACTCCTCTTAGCTTAAGAAGCTTTCATGATGGCTCCATCTTCAAGTTTATGCTTAAGTGTATTAGGTTCTGAGCTCGGCCCAAGGTGATCCAGTAACACAGGCTGTAAATAAATGAAAAGAAAAATAAAATATAGCACACTATAAGAGTGACGACTTGTCTTTATACAATACTAGTCGACCCGGCAAACTTCGTACCGCCTAACCTATTATTAGAACGTGCATGTTTTATACTTATAAACCTTCCTCTTGAATCACTCTATCTATTAAAAAAATCCGCATTAAAATCCGCTTTATTTTTAAGGAATTAAACATACCTAAGGACTGATGCGGAAAGCGACTTTATTTTTTACATATTACAACATTATTGTAATATGATGATGATGCTAATATAATTTCATTCATACGCAAGAGTCTAAGTTGAAAGATTCATATAATTTCATTCGTATTCAAGAATTTAACTTTAAAGTAAATCACATTTTAAACCAAAAAAAAGGTAGAGGTTTTCAAGTCGAAGCGAAAACCTATTTTTTTTTCACTGAAAATTATTATTATCGATAGATTTTTATCATAGAAAATTATCGATAGATTTTCATCATGTTGAGCAATCTCTAACTGATTTCCATTAAACTGTTGTCAAAATGTTCTAGAAAAAGTCATGAGTCTAATACCATAGATAAAGAAGAACGCTAAAAAGGTACAGTCACAGTCACAGGACTCACAGGCTTCAATGAAAATTCAATTTTACTGCTCCGTAATTAGGGTGTTTTCATTTTCTCACTTATGGTTTTGTTTTCTTGTTCATGTATAATTTCAAATTTATTTAAAAATACAGTGAAATATTACTTACCGATGTAATGATACGGCATAATTAGTACTTTTAAGTCCCCAACTTTAATTTTTGCATTCCAACACAGCACAATATGGCATTTTAGTGGGGTTTTTTTCATATTTTTCCTGGTGGTTTGTTTACAAGAAGCATATAGCAACTGAGCTTATCAAATCTGTCAAAAACTACGCATAGGCACTGCAGAGCTAATGATAGGCACGCGGGCTCCGCCTACTCGCGATTTCTATTTAGAGAGAGAGAGCATCTTCCTTGTTCTGTGAACTAAACAGAAAGAAACAGAGTACCTTACCTACCCATTTTGAATGCAAATTTTTGTTGATGTAATACACAACACATTACGGTATAGCTTGTTTTGCTGGTTACCGTAAATACGTTTAGTTAGTTTAGTCCAGAGGTTCTCAAACTTTTTTTCTCAGAGATCACTTTCTGGTGTAGCCCTTGCACAATGCTTACAAAAAAAAACCTTACATTTATAGGTAAGTACAGTGGCGGACACGGCCGGCGTAACACTTCCGGTTTTTCTGTATTGCAAAATAGCTCGTAATATAGTCTAGGGCTGATGAAACCATAGACAAATCTGTTACGGCCTCCTAGTCTGCCACTGTACTTACACATTATTTTCAAAACTCAGATAAAATCATTGAACTATTATTGTAATTTACAACTCACTGGATAAATAACTTTTTTTTCGACCGTGTACCCCTGGGAACATTGAGAACTACTGGTAAAGTCGATGTCACATGCTTTCGTCAAGGGACGCTAACGATGGTAAAATCATCTTGGTGTCATGTTGTGTAAAGTAAAACAGGTCACGGCAATTAGCAGATTAGCAAATTATGATCTCGATGGTTCACCTAACCCTAACGCTGAAATTATTAGAGATAGGTCTAATGTGATCCTATGATATTGTATTACACCCCCAGGCTCATTTAATATTTAAACCTTCATTATTTAAATGCATTTAACAATAGGAAGTGTTTCGTTAATGGCAGATCATTAATTTTAAAACTGTACAGTACGGGGCCGAAAATAATGCACATCGGCCTTTGGAAAGAGACATTCGACTGCTAAATAAATTAATTTAATAGAATAAACAAACATAATAATATAATACTTACTTATACTTACATAGAAGAATGAGCATCTACCTTGTTCTGTGTTACATAGTATAAAATAAAGTCGTTCTCCGCGTCTGTCCCCATGTATGCTTAGATCTTTAAAACTATGCAACGGATTTTGATGCGTTTTTTTTAATGGATGGAATGATTCAAGAGAGAGAGAGAGAGAGCATCTTCCTTGTTCTGTGTTCAAGAGATAGGTTTAGGCTACGAACGCACAGGCGGATTTATTTCCGCGCGGTGTCAAAGTTTGTTATTTAATTTTCAACCTTATTCATAGGCCCCGAACGCACAAGCGTGTTTTTACGGTTTTTTATCCGTTGGTACACTTCCATAGGATTCAATATGTTACATAAAAACCGCGCGGCAAAAAACCGCCTGTGCGTTCGTAGCCTTATAAGTATAATACATGCACAATATATATATAGGTTAGGCGGTACGAAGTTCGCCGGGTCGACTAGTATAATATAAATAATAAACATAACAAATATAACATTTTATAAAACAAAGTCGTTTCCTGCTGTCTGCCTGTCTGTATGTATGCTTAGATCTTTAAAACTACGCAACGGATTTTGATGCGTTTTTTATAATAGAAAGTAGGAGAAGGTATTAAATGTATACCCCCTACTACATGCACAACATAATATTATGTTAGGCGGTGCGAAATTAGCCGGTTCGACTAGCAACTTAAATAAAAATCGACAAACAAACTAAAAGCTGTGATTTATACGAGTATCCGAATGTTAAGATGGGCTTGGTTGCCGATAGCAAAACAACTGATCACAACGAATAAACAAAACATCTTCACATTAGATATTGTAATGAAGTGTTCACCATCTAAAATAGAAACCATATAAATTATGCATCAAAAGTGTGATCCAGTGGCAATTTATCCCTTCGATTGGGGGCGATTGAGGTCAACTGAGCGCCGAACCGCCTCGCCGCTCCCGCGTTATTGCATTACATCATCCTCCGCGACGAAACCCACTTGGAAATGAACATAAGCAGCACCAATTAAATGTATAATAAGCACTAATTGGTAGGAAATCAATAACTTTGTTATCCAGCTTCTAGGGGAGCATTTGAAGGTTTTTCGAGGTACCTACCTAGGTAATGTACATACTTACATACATTTTAAACAATAACAATACATACATATAAATACATAGTATATAACTTAAATTTTAAAACCCTCGACCTAGTCAGACCCCTCATCAACTTAAGTAGAGCTAATCATCTTAAAAAATATCATGGTTACCTTAACATTATACTTTTAATATCATTGAAGTAACTCTGTACCAAATTTCAAATCGATCGGACATAAGGAAGCTAGTTAGATCCTCTCATCCATTATTCAAGAGCTGATCATCTTCAAACGGCTGATCAGGTAATGGTTACCTTAACATATACTTTCAATACATAGATGTAACATGGTACCAAATTTCAACTCGATCGGACATAAGGAAGCTAGTTAGATCCTCTCATCAATTATTCAATAGCTGATCATCTTCAAACGGCAGATTAGGTCATGGTTACTTTACCAAATACTTTCTATAACAAAGATGTAACATGGTACCAAATTTCATATCGATCGGACATAAGGAAGCTAGTTAGATCCTCTCATCCATTATTCAAGAGCTGATCATCTTCAAACCGCTGATCAGATCTTCATCAGATATGGCTAAGAACACTCGGCCTGAAATTATCCGTGATACAAATAAAACTAAACGAAAATCGGTTCAGCCGTTTGGGCTCTACGATGCCACAGACAGATACACAGACAGACAGACAGATACACACGTTAAAATTATAACACCCCTTCTGAATTTTTCGTTCGGGGGTTAAAAACAAAGTCGCGTCCCGCGTCTAATTATGTCTAGCCTCCTAAGACCTCTTGTACAAAATATTGTACAAAAAAAATACTGCCTACAGTCCCGGAATGATGATGACTACCTTACTGACAGCTTCCTAGCGTACAATCTCCGTACAATACATATTTTAAAGTAGTCGCGCTTCTTTTTTCGATGTTAGCAGACTCCATTTCACCTCATCGTATCTATGGCTATGATGTTTAGATTCATTTTACAATGCAAACAACCAAAAAAATTCAAACTCTAAAAATCAAACAACTGCGATTTTTGGTCGATGATGGCGGCCGGACGTAAAAGAAAAAGAAGTAAGTTTACATCCATTTTTATCTTGTTTATCGTAAATATTTTTTCGTAATAGTTATTAATTTCACTTTCTTATACGTCTAAGTAATGAAGTTAGTAAATTATTTCATTATTAGCTTCAAAATTTGCGAGTTAAGCGACCTTTTTTTGATATGTACAAAATTGTGAACATTTGGTTCAAGTCATTAGATACAAAAATCTAGTATTTTCAATTTTTTTAAAGTATCGTTGGTGTTTTCTTTTTTTCATGAATTTTCAATTATTTTCTAATAATTAACAAATTTTTTTTCAGATCTTCATGCTCAAGTAATACACAGAATCACCTGAATGAATCCGAATTCTAAGTAAATAATGCTAATGATGTATTATCTCCAGATCTTTTAACTTTTCATGGCAATTCAAGTTCTGAATGTTAAGAAGATGATACCAGGCTAGAAGATATCTATGATCAGGTACCACCAGGACCTTCTGGTAGACCAAGTCATGGAGTTGCGAGGCAGACATAATATGCTAAAAGTATACTTGAAGTGTTAGATATAAGGACAGTTTTTAGTTCTTCTAAGCAGTTTAGATGCCATCAAAGTGTACATTTTTTTGAACAAAAGATAGGTGCGATAGATAGATCGGCGTAACACTTCCGGTTTTTCTTCATTGCAAAATAGCTCTTGTTCTTTGGTAATAAAGTCTAGGGCTGACGAAACCATAATCTGTTACGGCCTCCTAGTCCGCCACTGTACTAAGTATCTACGTATATATGTATATACCATAGGATGTGCCCGTCGAATGTTTGCCTACGCTCAAACGCATTGAAACTATGCACAGTTTATGTGCGCACGACGCGGTGTGGTTTTGTACATACCTACCAGAGGGCCTATGTACAGTGGCGGTCTAGGTCAGCGTAACACTTTTTTTTAGTGTTTGGTAATACAGTCTAGGGCGCACGACACCATTTTAGCTATGTATTTTGTGAATAATAAAATTTGTGGATCAGAAAAAAATGCAGGTAAACAGGCTGTTGCAGCTGATTTTTTTTCTTACGGAATGGAGAACCGAGCAAGGGTCTCTAGTGTCTTCAGAGGTTTAAGCTTGCAATATTGCAAATGCGGCTATAATAGGCTCTCTGAAGGCACTAGTGACCCTTATTTTTCTATAGTAAAGGTTGTTTCGAATAGTTACATATTTGTAGGTATGGGAAATGCCTTTGCCTAGGATTTTTTTAGTTTGTGGGCGTCAATCCATTTTTTCATCTCTGTCAATCTGTCAGTTTTCTGGCCTTTTTTTTGTGATGTGAATACATATCAAATTTATAGCTCTATTAGAATCCAAAGATAATTTATTTGCATATTTGTGGTACATAACAAAGGATCTTATATTTAGAGAAACCAACACAATTTGTCACACATAGGTTGCCTTGCAAAATCTACATTTTAGCTTAATTAGCTAGTTACCTACCTCTTACAGGTACTACTTTAAACAAAATATCCTTTTTAAATTTAAATTAAAACAGTGTGTTTTTTTTATAATATTTGAAAAACTTAACATAATTAGTTTATATTGTTTAGGTTAAGAAAATCGTTAATACTGTAAAAATATTTGTCAGCTAACAAACTATAGTCTTTTTTTAAATAATCCAAATGGTATTCAAATAAAATCCACAATAATATAAAAAATCCACAATAGAATCTAAACATTGACTGTAAAAAAAGTTTAAAGTTCATTACTATAAGCCGCGCAGATAAAGAAACGATTTGTAAATGGCGGCCGAACGGGAACCCGAAAGGGCAGAGTTAAGAAGAGAGACAGCCCATACAACGGCCGCCATTTTGAGATCGTTTCTTTATGTGCGCAGGTTATATTTACGGCACTGTACTTGCGGCTAGTATTTACGACATTTAGCTAAAAAGTAAAAAAGGAAACCTAGATTGCAAAACCTTTTAGTCATGTTTTTATTTGATAATTGTGATAATAGTTCTGTTGATATCAGTAAATAACATAATGAAATTACATAGTATAAAAAGAGTCGCTTCCCGCGTCTGTCCCTATGTATTCTAAAATCTTTAAAACTACGCAACGGATTTTGATGCGTTTTTTTTTAAAAGATAGAGTGGTTCAAGAGGAAGGTTTATATTTATAATACATGCACAGCATAATAATAGGTAAGGCGGTACGAAGTTCGTCGGGTCGACTAGTGAAATATAATTATTAATAAGGAAATCCAAAATTAATATGCATACTTACTACTGCGATTAAAACTATTTAAGTTGTCATGTATTTGGAAAATTTTATTTCTATGGTAGGTAATTTAATACTACCTTTGTACCCAGTTCCAGTAACCAAACCTAGGAGATTATTTAAAAAAAAAATTATTAGGTACTTTGTTAAATTTTACTTCTCTTATTATAGTTACTATTCATAGCAGCCTTAGCGATTTTTGTCGATAGATAGCGACTTCCTGCAACACAAACAACAACGACAACACTGCGCCGCCCCGTACGTCAACTCACAACCAATTTCTGACAATTTTGTCAGTCGTTCGCGAGCGCCCTCAGAGGTTAGTCGCTGTGATACTCTGTAATACAGTGGTGAATGCTTGCTATGTTTACAAACGTGTTGTTGTTATTTAGAAAACTAAATACTTAAAAGTGACAAGTGATTTATTAAGTTATAAGTGTTGTGCGATATAAACTTCGCGGTGCCCAAAACTGGATTGAGTGTTTGTCTTTCTCGTGACGCTCTTTTGTATCCGTTTACGAGCCAACAACCACGGCAGGCGTCGAGCGCAGGTACATAGCGTTTTGATTGTTTTTCATTAAGAATGTTGTTGAAAGTTTGTAGCTTCTAGGAGGAATATGCGCGTCGATTTTATGTTAATTCGAGTAGAGTACGTTCGCTGGAGTCGAGGCCACGTGACCGTGTAAAAATTCACGAATAATATCGCGCTAGAGCACCTCAGCTCGGGCACGCACACTACCACGTGGTGTCCGCCTCTCGCTGATGTAAACAAGCAGCCAGAGCGCCGCGCCGTGGACGCGGCCGGGCGCGCCACACACACCAGCATTTATTTTCGATCCACTGAAGTCGTTGAAAATATGTTTAGGTACCTACTTTTATCATTGCAGAGTCAGCAATTTACCGAGATACTATCTAGGTACTATAATAAGTACTTACTTTTAACAAAAACATATAGGAACTAAAATTAACTATACTACTGGCATGGCACCTTAACTGGCACTAAGGCAATGTAGGTAAAAATGTTGTTGGCTAGTTGTTGGGTAAGGTGATTCAATTCCAATTAAATATTTCTATCTTTTGTAATTTCATTTATCAAAATTTGCTTAATAATACTGGACTAATTAAATAATTAGTTATATTGCCTAGTAATATAGCTTATAATTTTTATTGATAATTAATTATATTTATTTAAAAATTGAATGAATAGAAATGAAACTAAAAAGTAAAAATTATGTTTTAAGTTACAGTTAAGACGGTATATGAGTTTTTAAGGTTTTTTAAATCAAGTAGTTCTCTTAATCTATAAGAGGTAAAGATCTGAAACTTTTACATAACGTTTTTGAGGATATAACAACTTTTTTTATAATTTAGAAACACTTGTGGAATCAAAAAACCATTTCATCAAAGATAACCATTCCAAAAAACGGAAATAGCTAGTTCTTCAAAATTACTAACTAGTTTTTGTTGAAACTACATAGGAATAATGATAATAAAGTAAATTAAATTCTGGTAATTTAAATTTGATTTAAAAGTTATAATTAAAAAGATTTAATATTTATTTCTTTTTCGAATAAAATGTAGTAACCGATGTGGGCGACTGACATATGACTGTCCTTTTCCCTCAGTATGTTTGAGGGAAAAGAACAACCTTTGATCCTCAGTTGTTTGATTTATTTCGCGTATATCGTCTTAACATGACATCTTAAGAAGGTTGCAATAATATTTTTAATTTATTCCATTTACAATCATTGTATACTCATAAAAAAAAATCAACTTGGTTTTTTAAATATGTAGATTAAAAGATAGCCTTCTATTGTTATGTGATATCTATGCATCTAGATTATTAATAAACCCAATGATGTGGTAAAAGTTCAAACTAAAAAAAGACCTCGGACACTTCATAGAAAAAAGTGTGTTGCTTCAGCTGTGCGCGCTGATACTTGTGTACGTGCACACACATCATGCTTGTGTGAGTGAAACGAGACATGCAATGCTGGTTTATTGGTTCTGAGCAGTAACTGAGAGGTGACCGAGAGTGGGGGCTACATACTTGCTGAGGGAAGCAGGGAGTGCCCATACTGTATGTAGTAGGGTTTCCGGGATCCCGGGATCGGGAATTCCCGGGAAATCGGCCGATCTTCTTCCTGGGAAAAAAAACCCTTCTTCCCGGGAATCCCGGGAAAAAAAAATACCTTAGCAAAATTTGAATTAAATTCTTACGAATCAATTGTCATACAGCGAAACAGTATTGTCATATTCAGACCTTTGATAAATCCTGTTATTTCCATAAAAAATATTAGAAATAATCATACACTCAACAGCAAAAAATGTGGCTCGGTCAATCTATAGAACATGGGGTCCTATATAAGTTATTTATGTGACTGGTATATAATAAGAGGCAGCGCGTCGTGCGCACTTAAATTGTGCATATTTTAAATGTGTTTGAGGGTAGGTTGACGCTCCACTGGTCAATTTTTTTTAAGTGTTAAACCCCCTTTTCTTTAGTAGCCTTACAACAAAAAAAAAGTACTAACTCCATACAAAATAGTTATTTTAGTTGTCTGTTTTCTGTTAAACAAATAAAACACATTTTTAATTACTTTTTCGAAAAATTGATATCACCATAATCATTGAAAACCCGATATTTTGGCGCATTTTGAGAATAGAAAATCGTTCAAAAAGTGTTTTATATGGGACCCGAGCCACATTTTTTGCCGTTTTGTGCATGATTATTTTAATAAAAATTGCAATAAAACATTGATTTCAAGTAATCTATCTATTTTAGTAGATAAAAATCGATTTATCAGAATTTCTGAAAATTCCCGGGATCCCGGGAATACCAGGAAATTTTTATGTTTTTTCCCGTATCCCGGGAGATGAAATAGGCCGGGAAATTGGATACCCTAGTATGTAGTACTATTTATTATACTGTGCTAAAAGTATTGTTACAACCCTTTTAAATATTGTTTGGGTTATATTTGTATAACTTGTGCACATAAAGAAAAAAATTAAAAAACCATGACAGCCTCATGTGGACTCTCTCAGAATGGATATGTCAGAGCGAGATAGCTTGATGTTTGTCATGATTGAAATCTTTTCTTCATGTGAGGCTTATACACAAAATGTTTAAATAAAAAACAAATACCACAATAGTCTATAAAAATATCTACTGGGGATCCTCAAATTATCTTAGTATGTGTCTACTTACTTGTTACTTGTTAAAAACATAATCTGAAGTGTACTTACTTAATTTAAAAAAAAACTGCCCAATAAAATAACAGTATAATTAAAATCTTTCTTTAAATTATGTAAGTAATTATTGTTTCTTAATCTGTTCAATATTTTAAGACAATAAGGAATGTGTTGCTTATCTCTTATCATATTATTACTACAGAAACTTGTTTTAAAAACAAACAATACTTAAGAGGATATACAAGGAAAAAATCGAATGACCATTGACCAGAGATAGAGCTTCGATATAACATACTTACTTAAGGAAAGGGATCATTCGCCCGCATAGGTTTCTATATTTTATTGGAAAAAGTAATAAATATTGAATATCGTTTTAATTATTACTTTAAAATTTGATTTTCTTACTATAAAGTAATTTCGAAGGACTACCCAAGCAGCACATTTGGTTGCATAAGAGCTTTGGAGCATGTCCGATTATTACCTATAGTAATAGACTTAAGCGCTATAGCGTGCTCTGGAACCCTTATGCAGCAATTTGGGCACAATTTTATGCAACTATGAGTGCTATTGAAGCTCTATAACGGTGGCACAGAGGTGCTACTAAGGCTGCAACAAACCATTAACTCTCTTATAGCGCTCCTCTAGCACTTTCTTTTGAATGAGATTGAACGAACTGTGAATGAATGATAAATTATTTACGCCAAGTGTTTGGTTTTTGTGACAAACAGATTCACAAGTAATACAAGTTTTAAAATTCCATGGATGCTCATCGGATATCGGCGGCCATTAATTTAATATTTAGTAAGTAAGATGGTGTTATTAGGTTTTGCAGTTCGTATAAAAGCAAATTTTTAAACGCAGACAAGTTTTCTGTGAATGTTAATGATATTTTTTGAAGTAATTTTGTCGCGCTTCCGTAATTATATCAGAATGCAAAGTAAAAACAATTATAATGTAAAATATTTTCTGTTTTATCTACAAATTTTAATTAAAAACATTCCCAAATCATTGCATGTAATATGCCTGTGAGCTAATAATGCTATATCAATCCATTTTTTGTAAGAAATACGTAAAATTGTAAATGGATATATTGTATATATAACCTCAAAGTCAATTAAAAAAAACCTAAAATTTTTAAAATAAAATGGCGTCTACAAAATACAACCTAAGCCTGCAAAATTCTCTCTAATAGCACTCTTGCAGAACTCAAAGTGCTAAGTTCTCCCTGTTTACGCCTTAGAGTGATTTTTATTACTCTTCTGTTACTAATATTCTTAAAAGTGATCCCCTTTTCCGAGTTCAAATTATTTGATTAAGTGTTTTAGGGATCCTTGATTCTGCCATTGCCAAGTATAAGAACAAATAAAAATTATATTTAGGGCATAGAGCTACAGCAATGCTAAGTGTTTTCTTGTTTTAAAACACTTTACATATTCAACCAAAGTTACAATAAAGATCAGGTATCCTTGAAGATAATTGGAAATAGTAAATATTAGTTTTAAGAAACCTAACAAAAAAAAAACTTTTTATAATTGCAAAAGTGACTAAGTATGTATGTTAGGAACTGAGTGTCCGGAGACTGCAATGAGCAACCACTGGAAGCAAGGGAGGTCTGCGCAGCAGTAGAATACTAAAGAGGCTATATAAAAAAAAAAAATTGTGTATGTTTGTTACGCTTTCACGACTAAACTGCTTAATGGATTGGGAAAGAAATGAGTAATTATTTTGCTTAGAAACACAAAACAAACATTGGATACTTTGAACCTGACACCCGTCTTTAATATTTGATCTCCAACTGGTATTAAAATTTATTATACCGACGGAACCCTCGCACATTTTTCTTTATTTAGAACAAAAATTGCGAATAACGTAGGCTGCTCAAAGGAACATTTTATTACTATTGCATTACTTATAGTAGTCCTTGCTTCTTATATAGAGCTTTCAGTAATATATTTATTACCCTTATATTACTAGCAGTAGCTCAGTAGTGGATTTTGTTACTACAGGCTACAGTTATTTCTTTTATAAAGTTTACAGGCGTATAACAGCTCCAGTAGCAACTCATATGCAACCGTAAGCGTTAAAATGTATTGCTTAACTCCGTTCTAGAGACTGTAGTGGCAAAAGAGTTCTAAAAAGAACTATTATACAGGTTAAGGTAATACTGGATGGAACTTTTGCCACTCTTAGTAACTTTTGCAGCTATAGACGCTTATGGAAGCTGTTATGCAACTTTAGCCTGCCACTAGAACCCTTCAATTACTCTTAAACCACTTAAAGTAACAATTTAGGGTGCAATTTCCACTTGTGTGCTAGCTGGGTAGCTTTCTCGTTTTTAGGAATGGTCATCTTTGACGAAATAATGTATTGATTGAGGTGTTTTGCTTCCACTTGTGTTTCTCAATTATGAAAAACTTTTTTATATCCTCAAAAAGGTATATTAGGGTGATTATCAGAAAATGGCTTAAAATGACTAATTTCTTTGGCGCATTTTTTTTTTAATATTTATTCTACAAAAAATAACATACATTGTAGACGTAGTCAAAACCTACAAAATAATGTTTTTCGCCCTAAAATTGATCGAGCCATTTCGAAGTTTTAGCGTTCTGAAATATGACTGCCAAAGAAATTAGATTCTCCCCAAAGAAATTAGATTTTGCCCAAAGAAATTAGTTATTTGTCCAATAAAATTAGAGAAACTGCCAAAGATCTTAGAATTGCCCCCAAATAAATTAGAAATGTTGCCACAGAAATTATAATCGTGTTCAAAGAAATTAGTTTTAAATTTAATAACAAGCAAGTTTTTAATGTCTGCAACAAACAAGCGGCAGATAATAAAAACAAAAAAAGGGTTGTTTCAAATTAACTTTAATTATTGGTATTTTAAACATGCATAATCAAAATATTTGTGTTTATGTTAAATTATAAGTCCTTTCTTATGACCAGGTGTTTCCTTAAAGATAACGGCGATATTCAATATTTGATTACGCAGGCTTGTTATGTTGTCATTCCAATTAATAAAACATACTTCGTCTATTTTAAGTCTTTCTTTTTTAGTTCGTTTTTTCCTTCCTAAATTACTGTCTTGAATGTTGCTTCTCGATCAGGCGATTATAAGTTTTAAGCGCACATTTCATTTTACATCATGAAATTTTTAATAAAAATATGAGCAGAATCAACAAATATGAAAAAAACTTCCATCGAAAGCCCTTGTTTGTTATGGTTTACTATATTTGTACATGAAGTTATATTTATAATACTCAACTTGACATACGTTTTATAATTTCTTTGTACTGAATCTAATTTCTTTGGATTAAAAATAATTTCTTTTGCGCAAAATGCCAAAGAAATACAACGAAATTAGGGACAAAGAAATTAGAAATCTTGTAATTTTTTTTATTTAAAAAAAAAGCATTAGCGCTAATAAAACCTCTTATTGCCACGTGCATATAATTTTAATAATACAATTCACACAAAAATTAAGAAATAAATGATTGTAAATATTAACATAAAAAGGGATATCGAAGAAATTAGACACTTACTGGACCAAAGTCCACATGTGAGATGAAAATAAATTTTAATTTGTAGCCGTGATACCCGAGGCAACTCTGCTTCCTGTATTTGTTGGCGGGGGACTAGCTAGAGCGGGGAGTGGTCAATAGACAGAGGTGCGTCTCGTTAAAGCAGTGTAAGATCAATGGTTTTGTCGCGCCAAAGAAATTAGAATTTTTTGACGGACAGAACTTTTTGGGGTCTTAAGCCAAAAATCGTAGTAAATAATAAACCAAAATTAAATCACAAATTCCTCAGATGTATTTATAATGTAATACATTTATATAGCATTTGTAATTTGTTATTTCGGTCATTTAGAAATATCAGAAATAAAAAAGTAAGTTATGGACGCGCCAAAGAACTTAGAATTTTCATCTTCAAAAAAACATTGTGAAAATCCTGTAATATATTGTGCTGAATTATGTGATGCTCTAAGAAGCTACCGACTTACTTATTGTACAAAAAAAAACAGTATTCAAAAGACAGCAGTTAATAGAGATATAAGCTTGGACAGACCTAAAACTCGGTTCCTGATAATCACCCATTAACATTTAAGTAGCGTCATAGGGATACGTCAGCGTCTGGCGTGAAATTAAAATTTTGTCGCTTTTTTTATTTATTCTGGCGAAAGTATTCGTTTAACCATCTCAGAATAAATTAAACACATAAAAAATTGAAATTTCTCGCCAGAGGCTGGTATCCCCTCAATTTATCCTATTTTTCTATAATCTATAAGGTACAAATTTCCTATACAAAATTATTTAGAAGTTGAGGCACAGCACGGACAGACGGTAGAGCTCAATCCCACCAATAAAACGTTAGCCTCATTTGTGGTCCAGCATGACGCGGCCACGAGGCACGAGGCCGTTATAAGCCCGGTGGCGAGGCGCCAGAGGGGGGCTCCGTGGCGGGGCCGGGGTGCAATGTTTTGGTTTGAGTGCTGAACATAAAACGCGCCGCCGCACTAGCCTCTCCCTGAATCGATCGCCCAGCGCTCCTCTGCCTCTTCATTTGCCAACAAAATACCTATAAAATATGGCTGTGTGAGGCGGTAAAGACGGCGTGTTGCGGTATTCGGTCAATGACCCCGATCCCTGTTGTGCATCGTGCAGCGTCGTAAACAACTCTCTGATTGATGATGGAAAACTAGGGCCCTTCCCTACCTGCGCCGGGGCCGGGGCCGGGGAGCGATAGGCGCCGCAGCCATAACGTAAACAACAATGCGTCGCCGCCGCCGCCGCCGCGGCCAATGCACCCGAGTCCCCTGCCTTGTCTCCCGCTGCCGCCTGCATGCACGCGGCACCTATTATTATTTTATTACATGCTGTTTTCCCCGCCATTTCTACCGCGCCACGTGAAAACCACGTGTCGGTAATCCACTTCCACTTTGTCGTGCTTCATCCGGTGTCATTTAATTGAAATAAATTTAAATAAGTTTTTAAATATTGTTTACATTGTAAAGTCCACCAATTATACATTGTTATAAATGGTCACATTTATAAATTGTTAAAATAAACAATATCGCGATTCTAATTATAAATTAACGTAAAGTGTGGGAACGAAGGCCGCGGCATCGTCTGACTCCCACGTCAATTACCTTCCTCGACGTTACTGTATAGTGTAGTTTCCTTACAAATCTGTCAATGAAATTAATTGAATGGAGAATGGCTATTTAATATTTTATAAAACCAGAGTTTCTATGGGAATAATCTAAAATCGTCAAAAGAATTCGAAGTAAAGTTCAGCTTATTGAGAGATAAGAATATGATTGAGTATAATAATTATTTATTTGACAAGAAAGAAGTTCTCATTTTCATTCGACGCCCCCAACATGTCCCTGATAAATACCCTACATTACTTAATAAAACAGTCGTTTTCCGCTGTTTGTGTGCATGCTATATGATTCATGCATGATCTTTAAAATTACGTTACTACGGATTTTGATGCATTTTTTTTTAATATGTAGAGTGATTAGCGAGGATGGTCTGTATAAAACATTTAAAAAAAGTGTATATTCTGAGGCGGTACGAAGTTCACCGGATTCACTAGTTGAATATATGATTTGTAGCTTTCACCTAAAATAATAGTAGTAAAAAATAATAAAATTCGTCTTATTTCAGAAATTGTTGTGATGCGACGACCGGCGCGGTGCCGCGACGCTGCGTGATGCGGCACGCGGGCACCCTGCGGCTGGCGGCGGCGCTGGCCGTGCTGCTTGCGTGCGCGCGCCCCGCCACCGCCGGCGCCGTCGACCACAGCAAGGAAGGAAGTAAGTTTATTATTTGGTTTTTATTTAGTTGACAAGAATATCTAAAATAAATATTTCGAGCCCATTAGCGCTGATGAGGGGCCATCGGCTACAGTAACAAAACATTAAGTTATCTGCACTGGGGGTCGGTGGGTCGTTTTAGGTGGGCACTGACCAAAGATAATTACACAACCTTTCTGCCTATGATAGTAGAGTAGAACATAGTTTACTTTCTGCGCTGTCTGCACAAAAATATGATATTATTCTACATATTATATTCAGTTAATAGCCTAATATTTAGTCATATTTCACTTTATTAGTTCAGTAATTCATGAGCAAATATTTCATTTTACTTAAAAATAATAATGTAAGTAATATAGTGTTAAGTAAAAAGCAAAGGCACATGAGTAAAGAATAATTTGACAGAGGAGGGCTCGTTTGGGGGCCTCTCCAGGCGACTATTGTCATAAGGCAAGGCAAACATTTGTTTACCTGAGCCAATTGGTGGGCACCCTGAACTACCTCGCCTCTCACAGTATAGGATACTTTACCAAATAAGGTATCAATAGCAATTAGATTAGATGTAGTCTAATTGACTTTCAAAAAATATATCTTGTATCCTATATTGAATAAAGAATTATTTGATTTGATATTTGATTTTAGTAAGGAAGTGGATTTCATACTTACTGGATGTACTGATGCTGCGTTTGCGTGCTGCAAGATTTCAGGTTTTCAGTGATTAATTATTGTTTGTTGGTTTAAAGTCAACAAGTTAATTGTTTTTTTTTTATTAACTGTCTTATTTTGTAACTAAATTTTTTTAAATACTTATTTAATAAAAACTTCAAATGTCTGAAATGTAATGAAAATTTAAAAAAGAGCCTATTTAAAAATTTCTAAAAAAATAGAGTAAGTAAGTATATAATAACTTATTTTTACTCATTATTTTTAAAATAGGTCTTGGGATCGGAATTAAAATAAAAAAATGTTATGAAATTAAATAACACGCATGAATTGTCAAGTTTTCTTAATGTGACATCACCCGAAGAGGGAGATCGTTCACCTTCACCTTATATGACTCTGTCTGAGAAACTGTATGTATTGTAGAGTTATGTCGAGAATTCAGATGCCAGATTCTTTTACTGTTTGGTTTATTTAAAGTTCTTCTGTTTCAAATTCCTAACGACATTTATTTCATATCACTAACTTGATGCTTTCAAAAATTTAGAACTAATCTTGCCTAATATGGATTACAGAAAAAATAATACAACAATGACTTTCAAAGATAGCTAGTATGGTATGGTTTTGTATGCTTGCTATTTCATAACTAGCATACAAAACCATGGCCCGTTAATACATAAACGATGGGGTAAACGGCCAAACAGCGTACATGATTCGGAAAAGGGTTTCTTATCGCGATGATAACGTCCATTCACTGCGTGTCGTAGTCGTCGGCCGTTTGTAAAGTTGTAAACAGCGGCGCGCAGGGGCCGGAAACTATCGGATGTACTAACCAACGCGAAAACTTCCGCGGACGATGCTCCGACCGTCGTCGTCGCCGCCAGCCCCCCCCCCCCCCCGCGCCACCGTCCTTTTTCGTCGTCGGCTGACGTCAATCGATTTTTGGTTAACTTGCTACCTTGCTTACCTCTCTGGATTTTTCCAATAGCATTTTCCGTTTCTACTTGATGAACTTGAAACAGACAATTGATCCTGAATAAACATTTTGTAATTTCATAAAGTCACCTTTACATTAAATTATTTTATGAACCACGAGCTTTCCCGGCTTACTTCGTTACGCCATATAATATAAGATACTACAAAAGACTTGGCTCTATAGACTATGTTCTTTTGACTGCCCAGAATGGCCGAATAAAAAACCAACAACAAACCACCTGTCAAAATATGTAAACAACGGAAAAAATATTGCACCTAGGGTTACATTATTTGAGTTTAGGTAAGGATCCCTATTTTTTTTGAAAATATAATATAGCCTATGACACTCGGGGTTAATGTATCTTCCTACCAGTGAAAGAATTTTTCAAATCGGTTCAGTATTTCCGGAGCCTATTCGTTACAAACAAACAAACAAACAAATCTTTCCTCTTTATAATATTGGTATAGATATAGGTAGGTTTTACAGATACGTTAACTCTACAGGCGAAATTGTAAACTTACAGTTAACGTTTTTTTTCTTAAACTAGCTGCCCTGGCCAACATCGTTTTGCGCCTAACGATTTTATATAGAAAAATAAAATTGTTCTCCTCCATGCATATTTTCTCACCTTTCAAACCATCCCTGCACTACTGCGAACATTTCAAAACCATAATCAACTGGCCGTTCTCGAGTTTTAGTGACTAACGTTATTCGTTTTTATACAGTGTGAATTTTTGTTTGGTGCAGAAAAAGATACCATAAATAAAAAATCTCATTCTAGACAATACATGGTAAAAAAAAACTCAGGTCAATTTTTTTTTTTCGGTACCTATATATTGAATTTGATAACGTTTTTAATTCGTTGTTAACCTGTAATTTCGCATCCGTTTTATTAAATCGGTTTTAAATGTCATAAGTAACAGACCTAACTGAGAGACCACCTAACAATACAGTATGCGGGGGTTGGCTTGACGGCATGCCCTAGTTCCGCACGCTGCTAAGCCAATCAATGACATTCTTACGTAAAAACTCTGCATTCAATGCAAAAACTAGTTTTTTTCTCTCATCTAATGGTTTATTATAAGTTATCATAATCACTACCATAACATTTTTTTTTACATGAAAACTGATGTTTCTTCGCCTTTGCTCGCTCAAAAAAATTATTACCATGACCAAGCCACCAAGTACCTACCTAGAGTTTATCTTTTCTTCTGTGACAGGGTATAAAAAAGCAGAGCAAATTGATCTGTTACAACCCTAGGCGTAGTACTATTTATTATACTGTGCCTTAGGCTTACTCTGATAACTTGTTAAAATGTTAACTAGGATGTAGAGATAAGCTGCATCAAAATGCAGAAATTGCAGCTGCACCAACAAAAAAATTATACTCTGAGTGGTGATGGTGACAGCCCTAGCGATATGTAGGGTGTTCCTATATATCTTAATATGAAGTTAGAATATTAAAAAACAACAATTTTCATAGGTTACTTGTGATTTGTCTATGCTTCGTATAGCTAGTTTTTACGTAGACTTAGTATTACGATGAAATAGTACCGTAAGATTGTGTAATGTAGAGTGCAGTGCACATAACGTGCGTCGACGTTGAATGTAGATAGAGCCGTAGCGGCACATGCCATGGTTTACTAACCCTATAATTTAGCATTCCGCTCTAGTACAAGATAAAGTGCATATTGCATAATATACTTACTTGTCAATTTGTAATAATCGTGTTATATGTAATGTGGTGTACCGTAGCGTACCTAATATCCCCATATAGAGACGATTAGGTATTAGGTAGGTACTGGGCTGGGCACGTTAGGTAGTTAACTATTATTGAAATTTCAATGCAAAACGTCATCCGTAAGTGCAAAGTTTTCTTTGTTCATTCACCGAGCGAGTTCCAGTAGGTGGGTAGGTGATTTCAATACAATGCCTACGGTACGTACTGCTACCGGCAGTTTTACGAGTATAACATAATGCACTTGATTGGTTTGCTGTTATCAAACAGAATTCCAATCCTTGCTTTTTATACATTCAATAACCTTAACAACTCAAGTGAATGTAAAATACACAAATAACACGAATCAATTTCTGCTTCAATAATTGAGTACTTCCCATTCAAAGCTTTACCACATAGGTCCGTTATTATCGGTCGATAATACCGGTTATGGTTAAGAGGCATAGAACAGCTAAGTGAAATTGAGAATCGAACCCACACATACGTAAAAAGTTCATCAAGGTGATCAATGCCATCTAGCGAAATAACTGAGTATCACGTTCCCGCTATAAATGCTCGCTACATTTCATTGCGACGATATCAAAGTTTCGCCAAAAATTACTTATAGATGGTGCGCTTCATTTATGTAGAGTGATGATAAAAAATTAGACACGGCAATATTCATTTACCCCGAACGAAAATAAATACAGAGAGGGGTGTTATAATTTGAACGTGTTATCTATCTGTCTGTCTGTCTGTGGCATCGTAGAGCCCGAACGGCTGAACTGATTTTCGTTTAGTTTTTAACCCCCGAACGAAATTTCCGAGAGGGGTGTTATAATTTTAACGTGTGTATCTGTCTGTCTGTCTGTATGTCAGTGTATCTGTCTGTGGCATCGTAGAGCCCAAACGGCTGAACCGATTTTCGTTTACTTTTTTTGTATCATAGATAATTTCAGGCCGAGTGTTCTTAGCCATGTCTGATGAAGATCTGATAAGCCGTTTGAAGATGATCAGCTCTTGAATAATGGGTGAGAGAATCTAACTAGCTTCCTTATGTCCGATCGAGTTGAAATTTGGTACCATGGTACATCTATGATATTGAAAGTATATGTTAAGGTAACCGTGACCTGATCTGCCGTTTGAAGATGATCAGCTCTTGAATAATGGATGAGAGGATCTAACTAGCTTTCTTATGTCCAATCGAGTTGAAATTTGGTACCATGTTACATCTATGATATTGTAAGTATATGGTAAGGTAATCATGACCTGATCTGCCGTTTGAAGATAATCAGCTCTTGATTAATGGATGAGAGGATCTAACCACCTTCCATTTGTCCTATCGATTAAAAATTTGGTACGGTGTTACTTTAATAATATTGAAAGTATATGTTAAAGTAACCATGATATGATCTGCCGTTTGAAGATGATCAGCTCTGATATAGTGGATGAGGGGATCTAACCACCTTCCATATGTCCTATCGATTTGAAATTTGGTACCGTGTTTCTTTAATGATATTAAAAGTATATAGTAAGGTAACCATGACCTGATCTGCCGTTTGAAGATAATCAGCTCTCAAATAGTGGATGAGGGGATCTAACTACCTTCCACATGTCCTATCGAATTGAAATTTGGTACCGTGTTACTTCAATGATATTAAAAGTATATGGTAAGGTAACCATGACCTGATCTGCAGTTTGAAGATGATCAGCTCTGAAATAGTTGATGAGGGGATCTAACCACCTTCCATATGTCCTATCTAAGGAATATACTATTTGTTGCCTTAAATGGCCACTTTTATTTTCAAAACCGTATATTACTAAGATCATATCCAGAGCTACACAAGATAGCCTAAAAAAATCTAAGCAAGATTATCTAGGGCATCATTGACGCATATATTTTATTTCGGCCATGGTTTAGATTTATTTATCGAAAGTGGCGCTAGTATCGCGTCACTACACAACCAGTGTCCCGTTATGGTTAGGTCATATAAGGTAAGATATGGTTTGACAAGTTAAGATATGGTAAGATAAGTTAAGATATGGTAAGGTAAAGTAATATAGGGTAAGGTAATATAAGATAAGACAAGTAAAGGTAAGGTTAATATAGGGTAAGGTGTTATAAGGTAAGGTGAAAAAAGGTAATGTAAGATAAAGTATGATAAAGTATGATAAGCTAAGGTAGGGTAAGTGAGATAGAAAATTGACAGTTCAGGTAGAAAATTGAAAACAACATATAAATATTTATAAATTATATTTGTAATGATCTATAGGTCTGTGTTTGTATGTATAATATATGGTTCACGTATTTTCATGTTTCTTGAAATTCGAGGGTCCAATAATTCGGGTAATATGCAGTCCATATAGAAGTTAATCAATTTATTTTTTTGTTTTTCCCAAAATTGATCGTCTGTTTCTATTTTGTCAGTTTTTAACATTTCATTTTCATTTGCCCATACCGCAAATAAGCAGAATTTTTCAGAATGATCGGCTTGTGTCTGTTGCACTTGCCTGATGACTTCATTGAGACTTTCGACAGCGCTGATCTGAAATTAGAAACAAGTAACATTGCTCTACGGATAAAATTATAAAATAAGTAACTTTGTAAGCTGTAGCGTATTACTAACTTGTTTATTTAAAGTTTGTTTGTTTTGTTCACTAAGACAAAATGTATTGCTCTGGGTAGCTCCACTGGTAACAATCTGCAAAGAACATGACATGTATACTAATCACATTTCAAAATAATTTACATTGTTCTTTTAATTGTCAAGGGCAATAGGGGAAGATCTAATGCCGTTCGCAATGAAAATAGGGATGAAAATAATTTTTACAAGTGATAAGTATACATCGTGGGTATACATGGTTACTTTTTTATCGTGGAGAAAAATTTAACGCCCGGTAGGCATAGTTATACAGGACTGATTCCTGAATTGACCGTGCTCACTTGAGGTACTTCGAAAGTTTTTGTAAAAAAAACTAAAAACGTTGTGTAGCATCAGGGCAATGACCTACGGAGGCTTAGCTGGTGCCAGACGAGTCAGAGGGTGGAGGGCAACGCGCAGGGGGTGAACAAGGAGTCCATCGGCCTTAAATCAGTTTTTTTATTTTTTGAAATTTTCAAAAAAAAAAAAACAAAAGTAAAAAATATATATAATTTATTCGAGTCATATATCATGCAAAGACTTAGTCCTGAAAGTTTCCGCCACGATAAAAAAAATGACCGTGTATAGGTGAATAATTTTGTCTACGCAAGAGGTTCAGCTTTAAACCCGCAATGTATACTTATCACATGTCTAAATGTTTCTCATTTCTATTTTCATTGTGAACGGCAATGGCCTAACTGATCTGTTCATCACTCATTATAGCTTTCGTAACTCTATGGTTTGCGTGAGCTTGCCTCGCAAGCCCGCTAAGCAACTAACAGTCTCACTGTTTTGTGTAATGCAATCTGACACATAAGACAATGACATACAGTATATAATCGAAAAACATAGACAAAATTAAAGAAAGTGTTTATATTTATTTTTTACCGACTTCTAAAAATGAGGTTTACTGTTTGACCTGTGTATGTATGTATGTATGTATGTATGTATGTTGGTCCGCGATTATCTATTATTTTGATGCGGTTTTCAGAAAAGTATTTGTTCCATTCAGGAGATGGTGGAGAAATGTAAAAAGTACATATTTGTCAGATTATTGAAGGCGAGACAAAATAAAAGTAATTATTTTACCCTCTCCCCTAAAAGTAATAATTTTTTAATCTCGGTCTCTTTCTGAAAAAGTAAACACAATTTACCAATCAAGGTGGTAGGAAGGGTTGTTGACCTAATAATCTTGAAGTAAGTGTGAAATTCACTACTAAGGCTTCAAACGCACAGGCGGATTTTTATCCGCGCGGTTGGAAAGGTTGTTATTTCATTTTCAACCTTATTCATAGGCCACGAAGGTACAGGCGAATTTTTAGCCGAGCGGAAATAAAACCGCGACAGCGGATTTTTAACCGCGCGGTTTTTTATCCGCTGGTGCGCACACTTCCATAAGATTCAGTATCTATATATATAAAATCCAAATACCACTGATCTACTCACTCACTCACTCACTCACTCACTCATCATCGCCCAGCCGAAACCGCTGAAGATAGAAAAGTGAAATTTGGACAGTAGCTTCTTTACGTGACGTGAGCACCCACTAAGACGGGATTTTGGGATAACTTAACCGGGACGCCGTATACAGGGTGTAACAGTTTGTATGAAACTCCTAAACTACTGGGTTTAGAATGTTGAAATTTAGGCTGTGGATTCCTTTTATATTACCAACATCACAAATGATTTAGTTTTTTTTTAATTTTGCCCCTGAGGTCTTATACGGGGTGAAATATGTTTTTTGCTAAAATCTAAACTAATGACACTAGGGACTTGAAATTTTCAAAATAAGCTCCTTATAATATTACAACATCAAATATGATATCAAAACAGCGTTTATTAGTCCTGAAAACCTTGATACAGGGTGTTAAAGTTTGTATGAAAAACCGAAACCGCTCATTATTTTTCTTAATAATTGAAGTGGTCGATGTTTCTAGATTGTTGGGGGTGCTAATTACGAAAAAAAACGGGACGCCGTATACAGGATGTAACGTCTGGATTTAGAAAGTTGAAATTTACACTGTAGATTATCTTTGATTCGAAGTGGGTGATGTTTCTAGATTGTTAGGGGCGCTAAATATGAAAAACAAACGGGACTCCGTATACAGGCTATAACGTCTGGATTTATAAAGTTGAAATTTACACTGTAGATTATCTTTTATTCGAAATGGGTGATGTTTCTAGATTGTTAGGGGCGCTAATTACGAAAAACAAACAGGACGCCGTATACAGAATGTAACAGTGTGTATAAACCTCCTAAACGTCTGGATTCAGAATGTTGAAATTTACACTGTACATTATCTTTGCATTAAAAACATCATAAGTAGTTTTTTTTTGCCCCTGAGTTCTTAAGTTCTTAAACAGGGTAAAACAAGTTTATCACTAAAATCTAAACTATTGACACTAGAAACTTGAATTTTCAAAATAAGCTCCTATTAATATTAAAACATCAAATATGGTATCAATACTGCTTTTATTGTTACTGGAGTCCTTGATACAAAGTTTTTATGAAAAACCGAACAGCTTATTATTTTTCTTACAAATCGAAATTGGTGATGTTTCTAGGTTTTAGAAATCGTTATTACAAAAAAGACATCATCATTTTAATTTATACATGCAAAATGTAAATCGATATGTGTGGATTTTATTTAGGATATTGGGGGTTCTGATTACGAAAAAGTTAGAATTTTTTTAAATCCAACATGGTGGACATAAAGTTTATTATAAAGGGGCGTCCTCTTAGTTTTTGCGAACGCTGATACAGGGCTTTACAGTTTTTATGAAAAAAGAAATGGTTGTTGAAGTATACTGGATAAGAGTCGCGCAAGACCAATATACAGCAGTGAACGTCTATCGGTAGCGAGCGACGATGATGATGAAAGTAAACGGAGTATACCGTGTAGATGAAATGTTTTTTAAATCGTCAGAGTTATGCATAAAGGCTAAGGTTAGTTTGTGTATTCAGAAATACGGATATTATAGCTTGCAGCCCAAACAGCTAAAGATTTTTGTATTGTAAAAGGAAACTGCATGATATTGATTTCTTTAGGGGTCTGGATTAGAAATTAGAAATGATTTCCTGATATTTCTGATTATAACTACAGATTAGAGAGTATACTTAACAAAACAAATGAACAAGTAATTTACATTTATTCTAAAAAAGCGCTTGCGAAGCTGCGGGCTAAAGCTAGTGTTACATAAAATCCGCGCGGCAAAACACCGCCTGTGCGTTCGTAGCCTAATTTCACCCCTAACGGCCGCCGCCACCGCCGCCTAGCCGCGCCGCCGCCACCGCCCCGCCGCCGCCGCCGTAAATTTGATGTATGGTATAGGGCATGGGGCCTACCACAGTGGCGCAACGTTTTTCTTGGTAGTATATGGACCTACCTTATTCATTAGTTATTCATTATTATACGTACGCATTGGAAACATCTTCATTATCATTCACATTTGTCTTTCTTTTTCTGAAAAAAAAATATCAAAAATTAGGTAAGTATACCTACTTACCAAGGTTCCTAAAATAAATATTTTGATTTTAAAAACAGAAAAGAAAATAAAAAAAAGTCCTCGACACCGGCTGGATTCTAACTCGGGTCAACCGAATGAAAGACGTAAGCTTATTCATACCGCTACGGTCACATCTACGAAACGATGCAAAAATAAATATCAGTTTTGTGTTGTAATCTTTCATGTACAATGTACATAAAATAATCAAATGATAACTAGTATAAGATACTTACCTTATCATTTCATTCATATGTTTGACGCACGAATCGTAGGTTTTTCTTTTTGATTTTTTAGTAGTGTCTTTCTTTTTATTACCCATTATTAAATGTTATTCCGATACTATTTACAAAAACACTCGCACAAATATACTATTTACACTAAACTAATTTGAATACTAGGTTTATATTACAAAAAAAAACAAAAAGGTATTATTTACAAACACTATTTTTATTAAAGTCAGCGGTAATATTTACGCGCGCGCGACGGAACAGCGACGGAAAACAAAGCGACACGTCCGATTAGCATGAGGCCGTGGCCGGTACTACATGTACACGGTTCTCACGCACACTTGCGTAGGGAGCCGTGTAGAACTTTCGTTGTAGATAGAAAAAAAATCATTTTAGAAATATAACTAAGCGGATTAAAAAAAACAAACAGCAATTCCAAAGATTTTTTGTTGCTTGTAAACATATAAAAAAACTAAAATGAACGGATGTATTTTAGTACGGTAAAAATGCAATCAAAGTTTTTTTTAGAGGTTGTTTCGTGATTTTTTTTTATCGAATCAAAATTTGATTTTAAAATTTTTAAAACAGTAATTCCCTAGCATATATCCTGAAGAATAAGATATATTTTTTCCACCATGTGAAATTAAATAGATCATAGGTTTGTACGCATCCGAAATTTCCAGTTTAGCTGTGCTATAGCTCTTAAATACGATATCTGTTTTAAGTACATTAATGTAATAGTACGGCCACAGATTAAAGAATAGTTCCGGCTACGAAGTTACACACTGCTTCCATAATAACGACGCAGTAGAAGTAGAACGCATGCACTTCTTTCCTCCGTCGTGCGGTTTTCCGATATGAGTTCTAAGAAATTTTGTTTTGGGTGCGACGCATGCAATCCAATACACGGCTGCGACTCACTTTTGACCTCTTTTGATATCTAAATACAAAAAAAAATATTGAGATGATGTCAAATCAAAAGAGGTCAAAAGTTTTAGAAAGATGCCACTGCCGCAGGACCAAGTTTATCGACAGTCGTCTAGAATTATCGGTCGATATCAACGCGCCTATGTGGAAGAGCCTTAAATCTTTGTACTTGAGCTCGGCTGTAATAATTATATGTTAAATTTATCGTCTTCACATGACCTTGTCAAGTCGTAATGATAACGCTTATCTAAAAAGAAAAGATTTTTGTTCTTTGTAAAGATGGTTAAAAAATATCGTGTATTTTTTTAAGTGCCGGATAGTATTTAATTGTAGGATCTTTTACAGTGAAGCGCTGAATGAGACAGTGAGCGGGAATAAATTCTTATTTTAGAATTTTATCTTTGCTTTGAAAACAGAGGTCATACAGTTTAATTAACTTGTTTTTTGTGCAATCTAATTATGCTATCGCACTTTTCGGTGCATTTAATGCAAATTTTTTAAGTAATAAAGTAGTGAGTTTATGTCCGTCGCAGGCTAGGGCGTTTGTTGTGTGTCGTTAAAACGTAACGTAGGTAATTCGCAATAACTTTAAATAAATATACTTAATTTTGTACCGAATGAATTGTAAATAGTTATTGCTGGCTGATAATATTAAATTTAACCATAGAAACAAACAAGCTTTCTTTTAATTGTTTCTGTAATTTAAGCCCCTAACTAACCCTAGCACATTGCAAAACAGTCAGAATTTACATAAAAAATGGGCACCTTAACGTGCTGGCTGGTGTACCTGATTTTAAAACAGCAATAATTGTTAACAGACAGTTAAGTATTTTTGAAGAATGTGGCAAGTCATTGTACGTGTACTACCTTGTGTAATAAATAAAGTTTATAGCTAAGCAGATTGTGACGGAACATCGTATAACCGTGGTCTAACATGTGTGTTGATTCGCGGGTCAATGATCGTAGAGACACCCCTTTTACTCATGAGCAACCCTTCGCTACTCCAATATCCCTAGGTAAATAAAATGTCGTTTATATATCCTGTATTAAAAGATAGTTAATGCTTTCTAAAATAAAATCCTTCTTTCTAAACAAAAAAAAAACTTGTTACTTGTTTACTCAATCCAATAGCTACTTAAGACGCTAATGACTTTTAAAGCCGTTTTTTAAAACAAATAATTCTCATAGCCTACAAGAGGTAGAGGTCTGAAATTAAGATATATATAAAAAAGTTTGTTATAATTAAGAAACACAAGTGGAATAAAAAACCTCTATACATTATTTTTATTTCGACGAATTCAAGATTTCATTCCAAAAAAAATAGAATAGTTATATAGAATGCACTAAAGATGCATTTTTATGCAGTTTCAACAAAAACTATTATAGTTTTTGTTGAAACTGCATAGGTATAAATAATAATAAAGAAAATCAAATCCTGGTAATGCGAATTTGATTTAAAAGTTAACATGTAAAAGATTTCTTCCTCTTCACGAGGTAAATTCGTGTTTTGTATTTGGAATATATTTATCAACAGCTCATACTGGCGAGGACCGACGATGGGGCGGGTGTGTCACATAGTCAAACTGACCCACCCCACAATACTTATACCTATAAAACTAGAATTCTACTTTATATGTAGCTATATAGCTGGCCCCTTGTCACGTTGGTAATAAAGCATAAACTCGGCTAAACGTGGGTCCGGCTCTCAAGCTGGTGCCTCTGCCTAACCCCCCGGGGAATAAAAGGCGTGAGATTATGTTATGTTTTGATTATGTTATGTAGCTATACCAGCTCATAATAGTAAGGCACTTTTATTTGATAACTAGTCGACCCGGCGAACTTCGTACCGCCAAATCTATTTCTTTATTGTGCATGTATTATACCTATAAACCTTCTCTAGAGTCACTCTATCCATCAAAAAAACGGCATCAAAATCCGTTGCATAGTTTTAAAGATTTAAGCATATAGAAAGACGCGGGTAGTGACTTTGTTTTGTACTTTGTATTGATGTAGCAAATTTATTGTTCCCTATAATTTGTCGCTGTTGGTCATACATAATGTCATATGTCCTCGGTCCGCGGTGATACCATTCTTCGTACTCATTGCCATTGCTTTCACTGTGGTCGGCTATGTGAAAATATGCTGGTTACTTGGTTGAGCTGACGATGGGAATGCAACCGGTTCGCAGCCGCCCGCCGCTCGTCGTCGGGCGGCGGCGGCGGCGGCGACGCGACGGCCGCATTCTCTGTGCACAACTGCACAATCATTGGCCCACAGGCCGTCTAGCCTATAACTCATGAAAGATACATACAACAACATCGAATCTTAATTTGCTTTCTACAGATCAACAAAGGATTCTTTGTAAATTTCCACTTGCCGGAGCTTACTTGATAAATTTAAATGATAAAATACTTAGACTTTTTGAATTTATTGTTCATGTCTTTTAGGAGAGCTTGTCAGTTTATGAATGCTATTTTATTAATTTACTTAATTACAAAATAGATATCAATAAAAAGAAAAAATATTTATATTAAAATGTCGCTTGCTACAAAAAAAATCTATACTGTATTTTTTTATGATATAAAACGCATTTACCAAGGTACGTCGAAATGATAAAGGCGTGATGAGTACACAAAAATATTTGATAAGTTCGATCGATGGCGCCACCGCCGCAAGTGATATTTTATCAGGCCGGATTATCTAACAAAAACAACATGAATTCAATCGGCTCGCAGAAATGTCTGTTAAAAAGTGGCGCAATAAATTGTTTACTTTGTAAAGTGTACGATTTACGTCAGGAGGTTGGCGGGCGTGTGTTTACGTGTAGATAAGGCTGCGTCTTCACTAGGCAAACTGTGAGCTATCTACTGTGTGAGCCACAAATTGGTGGTTACAATACAATACGCCCACCGACGAACTCAAAACATTTCGCCGCCGACTGAAGCCTATTCGTAATCAGGCAATCGCTGACTGCCACAGTTAGCGCGCGAACCGCAGCAAAAGAAAGCAGAAAACAGTTTGCCTAGTAGCCACTAAGTAGTAAGGATTTAAACTGAAATGTATGGATGCGTACTGGACCAGTGAACCAATGCGCCTAGCAGAGCTAGCACGTGCGCGACAAAAGGCTAATCTACTCTAAAGGCGCCGCCTACTTAGTCAGCTGGTAAAAGTTTGCTTCGTGAGGACGAATCAGATACAAACTGCGTGAATTCCGCTGCTCAACTCCCCGTGGACTGTGTCTCACTTAACTACAGTCTAAGTAGGACACCTTGCGTTATCAATAGAAACACCTCGTACTTTAAATTATGTTGAAATATTATAAAATTTAGTAAATTTATGTTAATTCATCCATTAAGAATCCATTGGTTAGTCTGTCTATCCTTCTAAATTACCACCAAGAATGGAAACCCAATATTTGCAAAAGGTTCACGAATACTGAAACAATTGTATTTATGTAATAGTATAGGTCGTATAATGTATATGGTGCATTTATGTAGCATCGTGTAGTGCTTGGCAAGTCTAAGAAGAGAAGGTTCGTACTGCCTGACTGAGCTCTACATAGTCCGTAATTAGTTTATTTTTCCCCTTATTGTCCTTCCAAATGTTTTGTTTTTGCAAAAGTTATTAAATGAATACTTACTTACATACTTAACCTGAATAGTTGAAACTTCAAGATTCGTTTTATTAAGTACAGTGATTACAGGCTCTGAATAAAAACACAGGAACAAGAAATAAATAATTTTTAATAATTGTATTTTTTTTTACTAATGTCAGTCCTAAAGTTCTGATAACTTTTTTCAAATTAATAAACATAGTACAGGATTTTTATAAAATGCTAGTTTAGTTTTTTGTAAATTAATATTTTACCATTAGAAAGTGCTACGCGATTTATTGCTATGAATCTATTTTAAACACCGACCTTACATAAGGCGTATCGCAGGGGGTGGGGCGGGAAGCACTTGTCAAAATGCGACTTTGCATCGTATTTCAGGCTTTATGTAAGATTTAATTGCTGTATTCAGACACATATGAGAACGAGTTATATGACTGCAAGCCGGTACAACTGCACTGATGGTGAACAAGACAATTTATTTGATTGCACCGCTGGTAATGGTAACAGAACACCCGCGATGAGCAGCTCTCTTACATTACACGCATATATCCGCCTTTGTTTCTAGTCAGGGAGCTTGGAGTTCGCAGTTTTATCACTAAAACGCAAAATATATCATGTTTCGGTGTTACTTTAACTAGAATTCTGGCAGAGAATCGAACTCTACGAATACCCTATACGTTTCATGTCTTGTTTTGGTTGGCCTACTGGATACCCTGGTCTGGTCACGAAGTTTTTTAATATTCAAGATTGCTTTTATTTTATTACATTAGTACCAGCTTCGTGTACCGACCAATCAGGTCAAGTAATTAATTGAAATCTAAATCACGCAAATTGTAAAATAAAAGTATCTTGTCCGCGGAACTACGAGAATGTACAGTCGAAGGATGTATAATTATAGCACAGTAATCAGAGTAATGACGAGGTGTACTGCGCACTTCATTCGAGTTGCGGTAGGTCATCACGTCACGGTGTATCTTACTTACAACAACGCACTACTCATATTCCCTAATTGTCAGTGGTTGTAAATACCCATTGCCCACTTTTTCTAATCCTCAACATTTGACTGACCATGTTTAAGTAAGAAGATTGATTCCTAGGTTGCTAGATTTCTAGTAAAATAGTCCACTTATGTAATGATTCTCACCTTACACACAGCACAGCCAAAATATGTAATAAATAGCACAGCACCAGCACGGTATCAGAGCGGCGCGGCGGAGGTGGCGGCGGCGGCGGCGGCGGCGGCTGGCGCCGGCGCCAGTGGTGGCGCTCCGATGATGCGGAACACCTAGCTCTACAGCTAGATTACCCTATGCATTACTACAGTTGAATACCCTCGCTGTGATTGTTACGAGCCTAACACATGCAATGCTCTATATACCTTGCACACGTATTAATGGCGCAGTGTCGTATGGTTACGGCACAGAATTCCACCACCCATCACCTTCCATCCATGGGAATGGCGTACAGAGCAGCAGTCTTAAAAATAAAACAGCAATACCGCAAGCCATCCTGCCAAGTGTGGCGATTGTGGCAAAGCAAAACCACCTCACAATGTTTGTCCTCGTGGCGATCTGTGGGGGAGACTTTTGTTCAATAGCAGACGTCTTGCGGTTGTGATAATGAAATAAATGGAAGAAATTAAAAACACGCTGTGCTGAAAGCGTTTATGATGCAAAATTAATTAACACGTGTGTTTCGATACCCATCCGACACGTGACCTTAGAGAGCGTTGCTCAGCGTTCTTTACATTAAAGTACAGCTTATGGATCACTTTACCCGCCGCCTGTTTAAGTGGCCAAGCGTTAACGAAAAAACTGCAATTTCATTTCCAAAAAAATATTATTCTAGATGTTTTAGTTAGAGAGAGAGTAGACACACTGTAGAGTTCCGTAGTCATACAAGAGAACTCAGAAATTTTGCAAATATCCTAATTATAGTGAATGTACCAGGCTAGGAAACCCTACATTATTCATGGCTCGATTCGATATGCTCTTGCTTGATCGTACCTATTTAAAGATAAATTATTTTCCGACACTGTGGGAAATGTGGTAGAGCGTTTTAAAAAAAAAACCTTTTGTAATAATTATTAAATTTATACATAATGCAGTAAAGTACTTAATAATTTTGCTGATGTAATGAAACCATATTAGATTTCCCTTACAATTGACATAGTCAGCCGCTTCAACTAGACTATGACGAGGTCGGCCGTCGGCGCCGCCGCCGCCGCGCCGTCACGTTTGTCTCTGGCGCCATGTCTTTAGGTTACCGCTAGATTATGCACCTAACTTTACTTTATTTGTGTTTTGTGTTCAAATATTTTTTAGTTATTCCGGTCAGGCTAAACACAATCTCAAGGTCTAACATGTGGAGAACAAAAATTCGTTATTGGTTTAACTAAGCTAAAACAATATTTTTTTTATTTAGTTGCAAATTTTATAAAATAATAAACGCATGCGGTAGGTATGTTCTTAAAGTACTGATATCAGTTGAAGATGTTGCGACCGAATATTAGGATATGTACCTTCGCCGTCACTTGTTTCGGGGCCATAACCTCCGGGGGGCCCCGCACCCGCCGAGCAGACAGACACGACTTGTCCATGCCTTACGTCGCAGACATTTGCGGGGTGATGGACCCTAGCTTATGAAATAGTCACGCTGCTGTCACGTACCTTTTAGTAGTAATCAATATTGTCAAATTAAATACAGAAAGAGACAAGATTATCAAGTTTCCGGAACTTTCTCCAATCTGCCTAGTGTCGCCGATTACATTATTGCAATGCAATGCTAAGATTTACACAATAATAATGATCATAATATTGATCTTCCCCGTATGGGGCCCCCGCAATGGCAGCCGCAGCAGCCTCCGCCGCCGCCACCTGGGCTAACAACCTTTTACTTATTAAGCCATCTCGAAGTATGCGCGGTCGTCCACCGTCTTGCTTGGTTGGTGGTATAGTCCCCTTATGGTAGGTTTGTTTTTGTTATGGACACCTTCGTCCGCATACACTTATCAAGCACACACAATTTTGTGGTAATTTTATTATAGATTTTAATTGCTACAAATTATGTATAATAGTATTTGCACGCATATAAATTAAATTTGTTTATGTAGAGTTCAATGTCAGCAGCATCAGCTTATTTAGTTTATTTGTTGTATTACCTAGCCCTGTTAAGTAAACTTTAATTTAAAAAAAACTTAGTCCGCCTCTAAATATTATATTTTACTAAATAAACAGTGTAAGGTATTGTATAGAATTACGCAAGAATAATCCTGTTAGGACCCAAGTAGCACATAAGCGTAAATTTTGACCAAAACGCTCCCTTATGCAGTCACGAGCTTTAATGTAGATGTACTAGAGACTAAAAGGAGTCTAGTGGCTGTATAATAGCAATTTCATACATCACTAAACAGAACAACTGTATAATAGCTGCACACAGGCAGAGAATACACTAATTACTTTTTAATATAATAAAAAGAAACCATTGTAAAGCCCTTAGTTCCATAATATACTACTAGTTGGTTTGGACGATCAAAGCTGGTTAAGCCTTGTATAGAGTCATAAACTAAAACCCCTTTCAAGCTGTGAGATGTATAAGGGGATAAAATATTGCCATTAGCTTGTTTATGGCGATCACTATTTCTATTATAAAGCCACCTGTCAAGCTTGATAGCAGCCGACTAGAAGATTTGATAGAGTATCCACTACAGTTGTTAGCTTTATAATGGCGTCATATGAGTGCATCAGCTGTACAGGGGTGTTGCTGTAGTACACTCAAGTTCCAAAACTTTATGTATTTATATCAGCCATTATACAGCCCTTGGAGTTAATGAAGAATTGATGGAGAATAAAAGTATCATGATTTCATAACCTCTAAACGTTAAAATTACCGAAAAAGCTTATGGGTTAGTCTAATACATGCCATCCTATTAATGATCGTTTGATTGGATATAAACAATGCAAAAACTGGATTTTATTACATGTACAGGTCCATCTAAAAAGGTTTTACTCAAATATTGATAGAACCCTAAAATAATTTAATTTATACTCTCAATTTACACGATAAACAGTCCTTGCACTACCAGAGACTCATTGTATAGCAACCGTAAGGGTATCAGCTGTTAAATAGAAATAATTTTACTATTAAACATCAAAATGGATTTGAAGAGAGTTAAGTAAGAACAAATGCTTTAAAAGAAATAACGCCATTTTTTTTACAGCATAACCTAAAAAATTAACACCAAAATATTGATATTTGATAAATTTATTTTGATATTCTAGTGCTAGTAAAGAAAAAACATGCTTTGAATTGTTTGCAACCAGATAATATCACAGTAAATTAAAAAACAAAAATTTTCATTTCAGACATCGTATTTATTTTGTGTTATTATTTAGTAAATATTGAATTTTACTAGGGCGCGTGTATAAATTGACCATAATTACCCTATAAAATAACAATAAAATTTCAAGCGCAGTACAATTTATATATTATAACTACTAAAATAATCAAAAACGCATAACTTGATAACTGTCAATAAACTTATAAATTTAACCATCATTACACTTTAAACACAACTTCACTAACACATTGCTCTCTCCTTCTATTTTAATAAAATAACAAAGCATAATAGATTACTAAATAAAAACAACATCATCTTCGTTCATTCATTCATTCATATCGCTGTATGAGAGAATTCAAATAGTCTTCGTTAAGAGTGAGAGAGAAGCTTACACCCTGTACAGTCATTATGGAGCCCATTATATGGTTAATCCTGCCATTAAACAGCTACTGTAAAGCAAAGGGCTATTCATTATACTGTTATCCAGCCTTTGTAATGCTTAGGGCTGGTTAATTTGGGGATTATAAAGGCTGTATAGCCAGCTATACTGCCACTATACAGCCAGCTTATACAGCTCCTAGTATCAAAATTTCCATTATAAAGCCATAATGCAGCGATGTGTGCTAGTTGGGGAAGAATCTGTGGCTTATAATATGCCTGAAACAAAAACAAAGTCCCGACATTTCATTGCACATAAAACCCTGACTTTTTTCAATAAGTAATTTGTTCTTTTAATATATTTTTAAGGCAATAATGTGAAACTGAAAGACCACCCTTGTCAAACTTTTTTTTTGTATTTATCTCACATTTTTATGGGTGGAATGGAACCCTTGCGGTGCGGAGCGACTCGTATAGCCATGTTTATTTCAAAGTAGGTTATTGTTTTCGAATTTTAACCTTGGCATCGATATTAGAGAATCCCGGTGTTATTTTGTATTCTATTGCCGGAGACAGTTAAACTATTGAAGTGCACTATTTTATCTGATGCTCTTGCGATAATTACCCGCTAGTGATTGTGTGTGTGTGCGTTAAGCTGTGGCACTAAAAACGATGCAATGCAGTTTATTTCCGCCACAAGTGTTGTTTTTACTACAAGAGGCCCGGAGGGTAAGCGGCCGTTCGCTTGTTCGCGTCTACCTACACCAGCCAACGTTCGTCGCCCCAAACTCCAAACCGAACCGAAAGCGGCCGCCACGACACGACACATCAAGAGACAAACAAATCGCCCGCTCGACTAATGTACCAAAATTAACTTTATACATTCAATGGGCTCTCTTTGTTTTCGATTTCCTACTAAGAAATTTCTTTATCATTTGGTACACAATACCACAGAATACTAAGTCACTGACAAGGTAAGCGTTCATCATTTTTAATTCTATTACAATATCCTCTTTATCAATTCCGCTTGTCTCATTTCTTCTTGGTTCGTCTTTGTGCTGCACGTTATCTGTCAGTTAATGAGTTCGTATAAGAAGAATTAAAAAATTATGGACAGTGGTGCTGGAGTAAGTCTTTAGGGTTTTTAATATAATAACCAGTTCTTGTTTGTGTTTTGCGGCAAGGCAAGGGCCGGCTGCAGTAATCTGCATTGCCGAGCATTCCGAACGCATTCCGTAGACAGAGCGATAGGTACTCGGCGCGGTCTTAACACCCGATACGCGCAATAAAACCAGCTACAAATTACCAGTCTCATCTGGTATGTATGTACTTTTTAATAATAACTTGTGTTTACAGTTTTAGCCGTGCCTTCAGTTAAATATTAAAACCTATACAAATATCAGTCGGCCTTGTCTTGTATTTTCTGTCCGTTAGTCGTACAGTCGCTCGCATACCATCTCCACTTTCCCTCACGACCCGGCGCGTCTGCCGGTCGCTGTTAGTGAATGTAGAGTCGACAGGTACATACAATGAATCAGTCAATTTGCATAGTTTATGAAATGTGAGGATGAGAAAGGTTACTCACTAAAAGAGAAGGCTGACTGGCTTTGACTTGAACCGGCTATAGATAGTACCAGTTTAATAAAGATCAAAGTTGGAGATGGTGTAAATGTAATGCGCAATAAAGGTCTGGAATGTTGATGTGAACGCTCCCCCGAGTCCCCGGGGCATGCACCCCCTTTTTTATTTCTCCATCCATGCTCTTGTATGTTTCACACTTGTTTTCAAACTTTATCACTTTATTTCTGATTATTCTGAAGGATTTTCTGAAATGCCCTACTAACTGTTGTGCTGACCCCTGCGCAAATGTAAGTATAAAAGTTCTAGATAGCTTAAGCGCTTGGTACGTGTCTTCAGTCAATATGTCAATTACGAAACTGTTTTAAAGTAGAATTTACTAACGATAATTTAGATGCACAAGTTACAAGATTCATGATCATGACATTACCATCATGTGTTCACGGTAAAATCACGGATTGAGATATTAACATCCAAATTGGCTCTGGTTTATGGGCGATTGCTAAAATACATAATTTAGTAGGTAAATATATAATTGTGAGAATCTATCTGAAGCGGGCCGGTCGGGTTGACTCACCGACCGCACCGGTACCGCGGCTTGAATTGACGAAAACAAGCTGATACTACTTGGAATTGCCCGAGGCCATACAAGCCTCGCGTGTAAATAATAAAAAGCCAACATACGAGGATAACTGTTCCATTTTAAATAATCAATAGCGATAAACAATTTGTTTTTAATTACATTTCAGACTTTTTGGTTTATTTCAGGTAACTGCCAGACAAGCGATCTCTATATATTCTTAAGAACTTGATTGCACAAAACAATTGTTGAAACAAAACGGTAAAATTGATTTTACTATAAAACCATGTAAACATAATGAATATTATTAATGTTTATATTTTTTTAAGGAAATATAAAAGCGCTTGTGAAGGTTGTATAAGATTACAGTCAAAATAAATATTATAGATTTTTTTTAACAAACACGATGTAAGTATACGTCAAGGAAACTTCATGTACCATAGTGTTTCACACATTTGAATCTACTTTGCATAGTGCCTAAGATTTTACTTGGGTCAATAGCCATAATTAGATTGGTGGTCCGATATGGTCTCTCGCGAATGTCCTATGACGTACGCTGCATTGCGGAGCGACCTACCCCAACAATGCATCTATCTGTAGTCTATCTATACTAACAGCATGCATTTAGTCATTTATGTTGATGTTGATATCGCAATACAGTCCTTGCCATTGTCATTCAATGTTAATGTTTATTTATTCGATGTGATGTCGGTCGCTTACAGGTCGGAAGTTTTTATGGATACTACAGTAAGTTTTACAGTTTTCATTTAAGTTTTTCTAAAGGGAAACCAGTAGATATAAAGTAAACTAGTAAGTATCTAAAGTATACTTCACAGTTGTTATTATCCTTTATCTCTTTGTTTTTCATTACGCAGTTTATGTTTTTTCCGATGATGCTCGTATAAGAGGCCCACGCTCGCGAGGCAGCCATGAGTTGTCAAATGTTATCTTGAATGGTATTATCATAAGAAGGGGTGTTGAGAAAACATTTTTTTTAAAATCACAAATAAAAACACTAAGGTTCCTGTATAACCTGAAAGTTCGTACCGCACCGCGTTACAACTTACAATATTCGATGTTGCACAATATCATTCATTATAAATAAATTATGTAGCGGCTTTTCTGTCTGATGTATAAATATCATTTTCTTACTTTGAAATTTTACAAGATTCAGATCAGTTTTCCGTGAAAGTCAAACCACGTCCAACAAACATCTTCACAAACTTTCTTATTATATAAGAAAGTACCTATTATATAAATATCAGTATGATTTTAAAGGGTTTCTAAAATAGGCTTCGATCAAACTTGAATCTAAAATTTAAGTTCAATGGCAAACAATTATCATAATTACCGGGAGTGGTCTAAAAAATCTCTCTTAACGATAAAAGAATTTTTTCGTTCGCGAGAGAGGTCGCCGTCATAGAATCATGAGCATTCTAAGAATCTTCAGCTACCTAGAGGACATTGATTTGACCTGTGCGTGCGTGGGCGAACGCTCTATTGACTTATGCCCCACATTAAATTAATACTGAAATCAACATTCCCTGGAAGAATTATTGACCTCACTTCGAATGCGTTCAAAACAGAAATCGAACTCTACTGAAGGAAACAAACTGAAAATAATAAAACCTAGTCTTTTAGCTAAAAACTATGGTAGTCTACCTCCCTGGCTGCTATGCTAACACCAGCGCTTTAAAGTGCATGGAGTGCGTTTTCTATTGATTGGGGTGAGCTGTGGTCAATGGTGTTTTTTTATTTTCAGGCAAATGTTATTATGTGACCAATAATTAAATATAGGTCACTTAAGTGATTAACAAATACTAGACTTTACTAATAAAAATAAAGGATCATTCATCGACTACTTGATCAGGGATGAACTTAAGGCATTATATATATTTATCATGCAGTGCAGTAGGTAAACGTAAAAACCCCAGGTCATTCTCCAATTCAGGCTTCAATCTGAATTTAAAAGCTAGCGACGACCGATTCCTCCCTGCGCTGCGCCCCAGTGATGCCGGGGTCCGGAGAAGTTTCAATCGGAGTTTATAGGCGGGTCACGTGCTGTGGAGTGGGCGCTGCGGAACCGCGCCACTTTTATTACATTCCCGAATAAAATGACCTCGAAAACCTTTATTTTGCACTATACAGTACAGGAAATACAGGAACCCTGTTTGTGCTGCTGTATTTTTAGTTTGCTTCGGGAAAATTCGTAGTGGCTCGTAATTGTTCACGCTGATGTAGATAATTAGTCTTAATCAGCGTAGCTTTATCTGTCTTGAACAATTAACGAGAATATTGAATATGAAATTCTAATGATAGAAATCATATACGAACTAATCGCGCCTTAGACATTTCTAACGTAGGTAGCTAGATAAATCTGCAGTTATATTTAATTTTTCACGTAACCACTACGCAGTAAACAGCAATAATATAGAAAAGTAGTTTGCCGAGGATTATCTAAGACTATCAGTACTCCAAAAACTAAAACAGATTGTGTGATCGGTTTTAACTATCCCACCTGCCTTTGCCTTCCCCCTATAGCGATACTTGTTACTCTGCTGTTGATGTTTACATAACACATCCGCTATTGATATTTTCGTGTTTGGGCTTATATTGTGTACATGTGTACATACAATAAATAACGCGGCGAGCACCACTCATGTACCCGTTTGTTGAGTTATCGTTAGAGCGCGCTGTCGGAGCCAGGGCCCTTAGTCCTTAGCACCCGTTTCTTGTATTTGATTAGGCGATTTTATTTGGTTCAGAGTTCAGACTGAAGTAAGGGCCGCGTGATAAAAACCTGGCGGAGCAGAGAGGCTGTTTAATAATATTATTTGATTTCGATTTCATTTGATTTTGAAATCAGGAGGTATATTACCCAATACTTACCTTTACTTTCTTAAATTCGTATAATAATGCCTTCATTCCGAAAGCTCTAGAGAATACAAGAGAAAACTACATATATATCGATCGCATCTTTCTTGAAACAAATAGTTGACATGGGGATAAACAAAAAAACTTTAGTGAAGTAGTGATTATTGAATTTCGCTAATGATAATTTTTAATTTCAAAGTGGAAATGTTAATAAATCTGAATATTGTAAGTGAATGATAAAAACGAAGACTTCGACTATCAAAACATCGTAAATCACTGTGCGTGAGAATAAGAATCGACCGTCCAACGTCCAACCAACCGTGCAAATTATTAATAGATATGGGATTGAATTATAATGTTTACTAATGATACGACACAACTAACTGAGCTGGTGACATGATGAATCTTCATGATAATATGATGTAAAAAACTAATGTTAATTGCCTAGCCAGCATCAATCAACAATCATGACATTTATAGCTATTAAGATCACCAAATTACGTTTGTAATTAAAGCAAATTTCCTTATTTACACAGCCCATACTGGACGACATTTTGTTTTGTTTTTATTATAAACTAGAGGCTGCCCCGCGGTATTTCCCGCGCAGATTTCTCATAAACACAAAAATCCCGTTTTTTCCTGTTCCCGTGGGAATTTCGGGAAATCCTTTCTTAGTGCTCACCTACACTCCCTAAGGAACCTACATGCCAAATTTCAGCTTTGTACGCCCAGTAGTTTCGGCTCTGCGTTGTCTGTCAGTCAGTCAGTCAGTCAGTCAGTAACGGAAGAGTTTTATATATATTGATTGTCTCTACTCATTTAGCTATTTATATCACAGTAAACAATTATAGCATATTTGTATTTAATAAGGACCAGGATCAGGGAATGTCATCTTTTCGATCTGCCATAGATTACTAAATAAATGTCCTGCGAAAAAAGTCCCAAAATAAATGAAGAAAAAAAAGAGAACCCAAATATAGAGCTTTTATTTTATTTTAAAATTGTGTCATTATTTGGCCTTGGTTAAACGGAGTCAATCAGCATAATAATATTAAGTCACGTGTTTTAAAAACTAGTTCCTGTTTTAATATGGTACTAGCTCTCCCGGCGAACTTCGTATCGCGCCTTACAATTTGTATGGGAAAAATTAATTGTTACTTTTTCTATTACTGCCTCTTAATTTTTCCACATTTTCTCACCTTTTAAAACTTCTCTGGAATACAACGAACATTTCAAAAGCAAAATCAGCTAAATCGGCCCGACCGTTCTTGAGTTTTAGCGAGACTAACGAACTATGATTCATTTTTATATATATAGTAGATAGATTTAAACGCAGCAGTCGTATATCCATAAATAAGAAAAAAACTAATTTAAATTCTAGATGGTGCTGAAGTAGACTAAAGTCGTTAAGTAGTTATTACGATAAGAGTTTAGTGTTGCTTCTTGTTATTGTCTTCAGGTCTTTCTTAAACTGTGCATCATGTTTCAGAAGTTATGTCGGCGCGGTGCGGCGCGGCGAATGTTCAGTATTGCAGTTCTTGACGGCTATGCATTTTTACATTTGATGCTTTCTTTAATTTTCAATATAAAGAAACAAAATGATCAACTTTCTCATAGCCATTGAGAAAGGCAATAAGGCCACAGGCTAGGCGGCCACCCGTCTCGCGTCGCACGCAGCCGCTCGCTGCCCGCCCTCGGTCTGTTATCGTATTCGTTGCGCAACTTGTTTTGCTCGGCCCTGTCTTTGAGGCCCATTGGCCCATTTCCAGTTTTAAAACGTAAACAACGCGTCGGACAACTCTTGGATGCTAAAAAAGAACTATGCGAAATTTTATTAACTATGCAAGATATAAAATAGATTAGTAACAGTAAAAAAGAAAGAACCACAGCTTCGTCCGTGTGATTTAACGACGTTTAGAATCCATACCAAATAAGCTGAATCCACAGCAATTTTTCGAAGATAAAGCAAAATTTTATCCGCGCATATCTTTTCATTTCACTCAGGTTTATTTATATGAATTATGGTCAAACAAATATTTTGAATTATTGTTTGGCCATAAATCAACCAAACCAAATATTATATACTGCAACCATAGCTCGACCCAACGACCAACCATCAGTAATTTCACTTACAACAGACAGAACAGAATATACAGGTAGGTGTGCGTGTAAATTGGTAACCAAGCAATGCACCTAAGTCCTAATCAATTCACTATTTTAGATGTTATAACAATACTACTTATAACATTTTATTTATGAATTGAGGTTATTTATTTAGTTAGGTACGGTTTTTGGTTTTTGCGTGGTCCGGATGCTATAAAATTCTGGATACGTTGGGCAGTCAATGTAATGCGTGTATTTGTATTTTTATCACTGTAATAAAATTTTATTGAAACCAAACAATATTAACTGGGTACGCTCGTCACTTCTAACCGTGTGAGGCGACCATTGATATTGATATCTTCATTCAGAGACCGGAAACATAAATCAGCGTACAACGACGCATCGACCTTCACGTCGCGCGCCACAACAACATGCCCCGTCCCGCGCAGCGCACCTCGCGGACTGCTGATTACCCCGCAGAACACTGCCTCTTCCATTCATGGTGCATCATTTGTTAGTCGAGTGCACTCAATGATTTTGCAAACGAGCACACTCCTTGCGCAGCCAGTAAGGTTATGATTCGAGATTAGTAGAGTGGCAAGCTACGTGGCAAGCGACCATTTTATATTTAAGTTGTGTTGTTGTATCTTCGCCTGGCGGCGCTGGCGGCAGCCAAACACGTGGGCTGCGTGTGCCGCAACAGAATATCTATTAAGAGCTTGTATCTAAATGTAGCCGAGCGTTGCCAATAATCGGCAGACAAACGGTTGTAGTTTGCAGTGAAAGTGCAATGAGTCATGCGCTATGGCGGAAATAGAATGACGGCTAGTGGTCCATGATCTCGCCTGTATAATTTCGTTGCGGATGTGGAGTCGCGGATGCGCCTACACTGCAGTGCTCTGAAAAACGACTTGCTTACTGTCTCCTTTTAGCTCACGTAAACCTGCAAAGTAGATCAGCAGACATTCGGCAACCAGGCCGCTTCTTAAATCAATTTCAACTGCAGCGAACAAACATACAACTTTATAATCCGTACCTCCGTACTTACTTACCAATTAAGTATACAAAAGTAACCCAAGATCCCTTCTTATCATTAAGGATTTCTTTTACAATCAACGGTTTTTATTTTGGAATTCAGGATACCTTCCCGTCACCTTCCCGTCTGATCATCACCTTTTAGAGAGATTGCTTACTCTAGATCTTCTTGAGCGTGATCGGCAATCCGTTATGTTATCAATTCATAGTATAAAACAAAGTCGCTTTCCGCGTCTGTCCCTATGTATGCCTATCTTTAAAACTATGCAACGGATTTTAATGCGGTTTTTTTAAATACATAGAGTGATTCAAGAGGAAGGTTTATAAGTATAAAACATATACACAAAATACTTATAGGTGAAGAGGTACGAAGTTCGCCGGGTCGACTAGTCCCCTATAAAATTTAAACGACAATATAATTAGCAAACAAACAACGCATTGCTACACAATGTAATCTGTATGACATAGTATTAATTTCAAAATATGTAAAGTGTAAACATAATTAAAACTACAATGAATTGCTGTTATTTATAACCGATAAACATGCACTAGTTTTAATAGACTTAATACTATTATACTTTACCAGGAAACTTTGTATTCAGATAATCAAAGATATCTGGCCTTGTCAGTAGTAACCTCTGATCTTTTGCCATAATGCACCTATATGCTCATAAAGTGTAACACTATAATATTAATAAAATTCCAGTTTCCAGTGCACTCCTGTATTTGAGAGGAGTTAATAAAGATTCGTAGTTAAAAACATATAATTTCTCTTTGTTATGCATTTTGCACCGTGCATTCTCCATCAAGCAGGCACGGAGAGTGGGAGTGACGAGAGGGCGAAGGCTGTAGTAGAGCGTCTCGTCGTAGTAAGGTAGTAAGGGCAGGCAGTAGTGAGGAGAAGCGCAATGCCGTCGTCGTCGAGTAGCTTTCTAGCGAATCTAGTTTCATGTTATTAAAAGACAATTTTTATATTTCGCCATAAAACATAATATTACATTGCGTGCGATACTGAACGTCTACAACTAATTATGGTTCTCGTAGTAATTTTTATCATAATTCAATGAACGATAATGTTAATTATTCTAAATTTTCAGTCCCCGCAATGCGCAACTCATTAAGGCTTCAAACGCACAGGCGGATAAAAAACCGCGCGGATAAAAATCCGCTGTTGCGGTTTTATTTCCGCGCGGTTGGAAAGGTTGTTATTTCATTTTCAACCTTATTCATAGGCCACGAAGGTACAGGCGAATTTTTAGCCGCGCGGAAATAAAACCGCGACAGCGGATTTTTAACCGCGCGGTTTTTTATCCGCTGGTGCGCACACTTCCATAGGATTCAGTATGTTACATAAAATCCGCGCGGCAAAAAACCGCCTGTGCTTTCGTAGCCTAAGATTATGCGAAATACTGTAGAGCCCAACTCTAGGGCTTTAGAGGCCCAACGTCATGTAGAAATTCAGACCAAATAAACGTTGAAGACGTTTCGGTATTTTTGTTGCTGTGATTCATTCAGCTCGATCTTAGCGACATGTTAAATTGTTTTTTTTTTAAATTGTACTTTGATAATTCCCTATTAAGAGGGAGAGTGGTTTGGTTTGAGTGGCATGACGGCTTTTTCTGTAGTTCATAATGATACTTGCTGTGCTTCTTCTGCGGACTCTAGTTCGCATTTGCTTGCCTGTCTAGAGCCACGTGTGGTACTACGACCCCGAGCGAGTCATTTCATTTACCTATAGGATATCAAATTTTAAATATAATTAAGGTATTTCATAGGAAGTTTACGATACAATTTAGGTAAGTGATACCATGAGACCAATATTGAATGAGTAAATGTTTCTTTTATCTGTATTGCATATTACTGTATGATAGCGAACTCTATTTTTTGTGTTATAGCGATTTTTGCATTATCGATAACAACGATGTCAGCATTATTGTGCAAGCACTACAATAACATTCCGAAGGCTAAAAATAAACCTGCTGGTGTAAGCGAACGAGTACAGCGGGCGGGTCTCGGGGCGCGGGGCATGAGGGCCGATAGACGCTGGCGCTATGCGACGACTGAGACGCATATATTGAGTTCATTTGCATCAGGGCAACGCGATGCGCTGTATGCACCTTCACTGCACTTTTCAAATAAAGCTGTAACGAGTCTGCAATGGGACGATCATCTCGATAGGTTTCCACCCGCGACTTGCGTGCGGCTCTTGCGCGACATCACCATTTTTATGTGGTGCCTCTGATAATGATAAGCCACAAAATAAATTATTAAACACGAAGGTTGGGTAAAATGTGTCAATTTATTTTGTTCTAGCTTCCGTTACTTTTTTATCGTGGCTGTATTTTTATTTTTATAAATGTAGATACAAATAAAAACTTATTTAGGGCGATGGGCCCCTCGTTCACAAGCGCATTGCCATCCACTCCTGTCTCGTCTGACGCCAGCTAAGCCAAAGCCACTGTAGGTCATTGCTCTGATGCTAGACACAATTTTTAGGTTATTTTACAAAAACTCTCGAAGGACCCAAAGTGAGCGGTTCATTATTTTTCAATTTTGTTTTCAGGTATCAGTCTATGCCTATTGCGTTTTAACTTTTCCTCCACGATAAAAAAGTAACCGTGTATGTTTCTTGTGGACCGAAATAATAGACAAATCTTAGCTTGAGAAAATGCTTCAGTTTTAATAATGGTTCATAATATTTTCTTCCTCATTAGGGTAAGCACCGCATGGTTTTGTTTACGATACGGCAGCAAAGGCGTGTGCTGCGGCCGCCACGCGCCAAGTTAGGAATCCTCCCGCGCTTTTCTATTTGCACATGCGCAGTCGTACCCAGTCCGCGCGAGCAGGAGCTCCGGCCGGGTAGCTAAAGCGAAATTAGCAAGCAAGAAGCAAACTATAGGTGTCCAACAGAACCTTTTAGCCGGTTGTGGTACAAATCTGTATCCAACCGACCAGAAGGTTCGCGAGCGAGGGTATTAAAGTATTTTCAAAAGAATCATTATGGCACTGTGTCTCATAATAAAAACTAAGTAGTGCATGCATCCTGCGGACTATTATTACACTTTATAGACCTTTGGATGAACAAAATAATTTGTGAAACTATAATTTTGTAGACACACACATTACATCTCTAATATTGAAAGTCTCAACAACCGACACACACAACACATCCTACCTTCATCCTTAAGCTAGATTGGCTTCTTTTTCACACAACTTTTTGTATTTTCTTTCGTTTTTACTAATTGTTTTGACGATGAGTAAAGTTTGGCGGCCAAGTTCCTTAACATTGCTTAATACGCGGTCGGGCGTGGTACAAGTACAACTGCGTATCCTACTGCGTATTAAGTAAATAAAAAAATACTACGCAGTTACATACTATAGAAAATATGTTCAATCTAAATATCATTCCATTCATCTTTTCCCTCATAATTTAATAAATTTTGTATAACAGTTTTGAAGGCAAATTTATTTATATTAAAAAACATGAAATAGTTTTTACTAATGATGCTAGTTTAACACGTTCAATTTTTTTGTTAATATCCATCTAGTCTAGAAGATACGTAAGTACTTCCTAATTTTGTGGGTGGCGCTACACATGGAGGGCACTGTGGAATCCTTAATTTACTTTTTTTGCTAGCTGTAATCATTCAATACCTGTCATAAGATGAGTGAGACCCAAAAAGGCTTCGAGGTGAATGGTTGAAACTAAATGATTCAAAACACTGATAAACCGTGAGGCCCTGTGGTGCGCAGTAGCGAGATCGTAAACAATACCAATGACTAATGATTGCTCCGTAGGATGCCATTAACACAACTTAATTCTGCGACAATATGAGCAACCAATTCAATTGCCATCGTCATGCTATTACAGTCTTTATTGCTCTTATTGCGTTTCATTTTCTCTCATCGATTTCGTCTCGTTGGTTATTGAATGATGAAATGGAGACTGAAGATTCAAACAACGTAGGTCAACGTGAACAACTTCTGCGTTTTTGAGCGTCCTCAGTTATGTCTTTTTACGTATTATTTATTAAAGTATAAATTTTCCTTCAACCTGATTCCTGTCATGCTTCCTATCTTAACTAAACCTAATTTATCTTAATTAATTACAATTACACGCAGCTTCTGCCACAAACATTAAGTTTTTTTTTTTTCATTTCATAAAATAGCAGTCCCAGACACGTCCGCGTGGAGTAGTAGTGTTACTTCCCTGGACTACTACAAACATTTCAGAAACAAATTCAGCTAAATCAGCTACGCAATTTTCGATTAGCGAGAAAAAAACTAACTACGATTGATTTTTATTTACGTATAGATGAAGATAATTCATATTCATTTATTAGCGCTTTCTTAAGGTACATAAACAGATGTTACAAAATAGAATAGTATCACTTAAGACGATATACGCGAAATAAATCAAACGACCGAGGATCAAAGGCTGTCCTTTTCCCTCAAACATACTGAGGGAAAAGAACAGTCATATGTCAGTCGCCCACATCGGTTACTACATTTTATTCGAAAAAGTAATAAATATTAAATATCTTTTTAATTATATAATTTAAATCAAATTTAAATTACCAGAATTTAATTTACTTTATTATCATTATTCCTATGTAGTTTCAACAAAAACTAGTTAGTAATTTCGAAGAACTAGCTATTCCCGTTTTTTGGAATGGTTATCTTTGACGAAATAATGTATCAGGTTTTTTGATTCCACAAGTGTTTCTCAATTATAAAAAACTTTGTTATATCCTCAAAAACGTTATGTTAAAATTCAAGATCTTTACCTCTTATAGATTATGAGAATCACTTGATTTAAAAAACCTTAAAACTCATATAGCGCCTTAATTGATCTGATTTCTCCGAAACTTAAGCTAATCTAACTTGTTTTCTCGTTTGTTCCAGTATGCACTTCGCTGGACATCCGCAACTCGGTGTCGAGTTTGCAGACGAAGCTGAAGGGCTGCCGTGTGATCGAAGGCCACCTGAGCATCGTGCTTATGGAGAGGTTCACCGCAAAGAACTTTGAGAATATCAGCTTTCCTGAACTTAGGGAGATCACTGGATACCTGAAGATCTATAGGTAATTATAATGATTCCTTATCTGTGCATCTTCTAGACATTATTGGATTTAATAACATCAAGGCACAGGCTTTTTATGTAGGCTGATTTAAGGGTAAAAGCTCTTGTCGCATGTACCAGTTTCACGAAGCCTGAGGTAGTTGAAGGTTCGTGGTCCGCTCGAGGCGCCACTTGGGGTTTTCCAAACTAAAGTAGCAACAAACGTTCAGTATGTCGTGCTTTGTTTGACCTTCGCAACCATATGGAAGACACATATGTATGTGTTTAATCCCCTCCTACTGTTTTCATTTTTTGCGTGCTCCCTTGTGCTATTTACACAAAAATTAAAAAGATTGACTTTCTTATACTTAATGTTAAATATTTTTGCCCACGTTAATATACTTTATAAAGACATATTTTAGGGTTCCACTTCAAAAAGCAAACAGAACCCTATAATATTGCTGAAAATCTTTTGTTTGAATGTTTCCATTCGGCATTCATGTCAAATCATACCTGCTGATGTTTACAGGATCAATATTATAACTATATTTTAAGAATTCAGGGTCTAGGAGGACGTAGGTAAGAAAGGATTAGAAGGTAATTGGGTGAGAAATTATTTATTTATAAACAAATAAAAAAACATCACTTCAGTAGATGGAGCTCAAATAAAAAAAAATACATTTCATTGATGAAGTGATATGTTAACAAAATTAATGGTTTTCGATGCGCAGGCAAAAAAATTTAATAAAAAGTAAAATTTATTGAGCGTTCATCTGAAAAAATAAAACGAGTAGGTCTGTTAGAAATTTGTGAAACTTACTAATATCGCATTCCAATCTTTATGAGACAAGTTTCACTTTTTATTTCTTAATTATAAATTGCCTATTTACTGTTTATTCTTATCATCATACTCAAACTGGCATTTACGATTATTAGGTCATTAGTAAAACACACAGGTAGGTAATTTTGTTTATGCCTTATAATATAAGTTCGCTTCATTTGAAATTCATGACATACAGACGAGTATTTTTGCGGTTCTCCTCAGTACTACTATAAGCACAGAGGTCTTGTGATTGAAAATGTATGTTTACACTCGTCGATACACGGAGCGCAGAGCTGTAAACAAAATGCTGTGCCAAATCTTATGCGACAAGCGCAACGCGGCGAATCTGTCCTCTGAAATGTATGTCAGCTGAATCGTTTTAGCAAATTGAATTTTAATTACAGACTCCAAGGGCTGCGGAACCTCGGCGACCTGTTCCCGAACCTCGCCGTGGTGAGGGGACTGTCGCTCTTCAAGGACTTCGCCATTATCATTTACGACAACGGAAATCTCCAGGTAATTTACTTGTTTACTGTCGGGGTATGCTAATTTTGATTACTTTACCGAAAATTCGCCGCCCGTGTTAATAGAGCTGACGCCGGACAGTCTATCTAAGTAGCTACTTAACATCAAAGAGATTCCCACTTTTCTCTTATTTGATATCTAGATGCCCGAATGCTTCCGTTGGGCTCGGCTATCCTTTTAAATGTAGATCTTACTGAATCATCAATAAATATGTTTATTGCCAGGATATGGATTTTGTCATAATTTTTTTACGTATGAAAAATATGCCCTTTTTCGTCTCTTATATGTAAAGGTATTTAATATTTTTATAGTAATATTACGAATATTTTGTTCTTGGCAGGCCCTCGGACTTCGCTCTCTTGAAAAAGTAGAGCGTGGCTTTGTTCGCATTGAACGCAACGACCGGCTCTGCTACATCAACTCTATCGACTGGTCGCGGATCGTCGTGGACGGGGTCGAGAACAACGTCATCAGGGTGAGAAATTATCCAGTCCTAGCTCTACTTCTTGCGACATCTGAGACTTGAGTACCTACCTAATATGTGCCTCATTTAAAATAAATGTTGTCTTTTCAAGGAAGTTTATTTTAGTAATTTACAATTCATAATCCCTGCGCACATTGCTACCAGGGAAAACGTACTTCGAGGCAATTATAAATAACTGGATTCACAAGGCTCATCTTTACTCATAAAACAACGACCATAACTTGTTCTTCATTGACTCCAACATTGTTATTTCCAAAATGTTGCGGTCACTACAAATGAATGAATACAGATTGAACCTATGTTTACATCGGAACAATAACCGGTCTCCGGACGGATAATGGCCGATGCTTATAAATATAAATGTTTGGGATCGCACAAAATACACAAGGTCCGCGAGCGGTATGTGTTTCAATTTTGCAAAACATGTTTTGATCGCGGTCGCGGACCGTGGGAGCCCGCCGCAGCTACGCCCCGCACGTCTCAGTTATTTAGGCGTTAACTTGAATGTTACACGCACGCACGTTTTCACTGCATTCCTTCTCTGTTTAACGGTTAACGGTCAAACAATATTTGGTTCATTTGCATTCGCATTGGTTCTGAATGACATTCCAAAACTTTTACGGTTTACAGTATTGAAAATAAGAAGTGACCAGTCACTGACACTGAGTATACCAATAATCAATGCGTGCTCGTGTCACCGACAATTTAAATTAATGGAAGTTTAATATAGTTCCTAACGACAATATTATTGAGTTAGATGTCTCAATTTATGTCTAACGTTAGCGAGAAATGTTAAAGGTTATGAATTATTAGTGCCTCCCGTCATGGGCGATTATGTTACAATATTATTTAGAAGTTAGTTGCTCTAAATTTGCCTTAAAGACGTTGCCCTAAATCTGCGCAAACCACATCCATAGTTATTTTATGACGCCGTTCAAACAAATTAGCCTCTTTGAACGATCCGCGTGTTCGAAATATTTCCTAATATTGAGACAATCACATTAAACGGCTAAAAGTTTATGTGTATGCTTGGTACCTATTCACGGTAAAACTGCTCACGCATTTATAAAATAAAAATAAAAAATCCTATTTATTCTAAAACTATTTAAAAGTATATAACAAATTAATAATTTTATAAAAAATACTTAAATTAGGTTAAAGACCCTAAACGGTAAAGGCCTCCCCCAAATCTTGCCAGGCGTTTCTGTTAGAAGCTTTCTCAAACCATAAGCTTCCTGCTGTCTTTATTATTTCGTCTGCCCATCGTGCGTCTGGTCTGCCTACTCTTTGTTTCCCTTTATGTCCTTTCCAGATGTTTGTGCTCTTTGTCCACCGCTGGTCCTGTGTGCGTGCTAGGTGACCAGCCCATTTCCACTTCAACTTTTTCGCGTGTTTTAAGGCATCGATAACGTTTGTTTTATTTCTTATAGCTGAGCATCGTATTTTATCTTAAAGTTTAATGCCGAGCTCGTTGACAAACTTAGATTTTTTTTGAGCATTCTTTGTTAAATATCCAAAGCTCACATTTGCAATAGGTATATTATTGCATAGACCCAGGATAACTCACATGATATAATTTGCATCGATAAAACAGGAAATTCCTAGAAAAACATGAATATTTTGCACATATACCCCAGTAGAGGCTGCCCCGCGGTTTCACCCGCGCAGATTTGTCATAAAAACAAAAATCCCGTTTTTTTCCGTTACCATGGGAATTTTGGGAAATTATTCCTTAGTGCTCCCCTAAACTTCCCAAGGAACCCACGTGCAAAATTTCAGTCCGCTACGCCCAGTAGTTTCGGCTCTGCGTTGTCTGTCAGTCAATCAGCTGTTGTTACAAAACGGCCTGGCGAGCGATAGCAAGAAAGGCGTTGGTGAAGCTAAGCTAAGGGTATACAAGACTACGAAAAAAATATATCGTTACTCCACTGTTGACCAAGAGTACTAAATGTTACGGTTGTTTCAGAAAAACTACGATCCTCGTCTTTGCGGGCTGTGCCCCAACGCGGAGGGCGACTCGAGCGACCGGCGCGCGTCGCAGCTGCAGTGCCCGAGCGGCGGCGCGCAGGGACGCCTGCTCTGCTGGGACGAGCGGCACTGCCAGAAGAGTAAGATTAACTTCACTTAACTTCACGACAGTATTACCAGGCCTGGCTCACTCCGCACTTGAGGCATGAAAGTAGAGGATTTACAGCATGCTCTGCGTCCTTAAACGACCATGATTGAAGTGGTTCGACTAAGAGAAGCGCTTTCACGCGTATCGACACTGGTCATTTTCGCATGATCTCTTTGTCGTATGTCACTAACACTAATTGACAATAGCTACTTAGTGAAAACCATACGAGACTTGGCCTACCAAGCTCCTAAGCTTAGACGTACTAAATAAACACAACATCTAAGCTTAGATTATTGCGAATGTTAGAAGACAATCATACTGAAGCTGTTTTGTTATAATTTATTAACTACTACCTGGATGCTAGAATAATATTACTCATTGCTAAATGATCAAAAAGTAAATGAATAAACTGTTGAGTTAAAGAAGAATCCATGAAGAGAGAACTTGGCTAGAGTTATAAAGTAGGCAAGGTTTACTGTTTTGAGGGTCCATAATTTACTTATTCCTGTAGCGACGAGGACAGGGCCGATCATCAAGCAACTCGTTACAGCTGGCTCAAGGTGAAACTTTGAGCCTGCTCAGATACATCATCTGCTGAATGCACCTGATAAAATCTAGCTGCTTGTATAATGTGATAGGAAATCGACATAAAATAAATCTCTTTGTCAAACTATGAACTTCCATGATATTTATTTGGCAGACAGATCATTTTTCGTATTTATGTCTCGCCTATAATTTAAAGGAAGTCTTATATAGTCTCCCTTTTTTTGTTTGGGATACTCGTTCTTGATATAAAAAAAATAATGTTTCTTGGTATGTACGCGCACTTTCTATTTGGCAGCTGCTGCCTTACTTGCTTGCAGAATTTTGATGAAAAAAGCAATGCGTGATGAAAGAGTATGTATAAGTATATGTATTTATTTATTTAAAAAAATGCGCAGTTTCTTAAATTCATATTTATTCTAGAAATTAATATCGTTAGCTATTTTGCCCTCACTCCCACGCGCCAAGCTAGAGTTTAACAAAAACTGTTTCAGCTGCTCTTAATATTTGCTAATTTTAAAGTTTTTTATTCCCTTTGAGATAAATTATAAAAAAAATTAAAACACTGAATTTATTTATATTCATAACTATTCACGAAATATCATGGTTTTCCAATTGTAAAGCCAGCAGGTAGGTACTTATTTTGAATACACACAAAACGCATCAAACATTTTTTCATTTTTATCCAGCAGTGGACGTTTGACGGCTCAGATCTGTATCAACAGAATTAAAAAAAGGTACAAAACAATTGGATCTTCCTGATTAATAGTAGAATAACATTGTAAAGTTGTCGTTTGTTTGTCCAGTCTGTCCACCGGAGTGCGGCGACAGGTCCTGCACGGGCAACGGCACCTGCTGCCACGGCTCGTGCGTGGGCGGCTGCGACGGCCCCACGCAGCACGATTGCCACGTCTGCCGGTACTTCTCGCTCGGATACGGCAGGAACAGGACTTGCGTGGAACGATGCCCCCGTGATACTTACGAGGTGAGAACTCTTGTCACTTATGAATCATAACACACCGATTTAAGTGGTACTTGTATCCAGCTAGGGTGACCGGATCACTTTCATACAAAGACATTGTACAAGCACATCCAGCAGACCCTGAAACAAAAATCAACTTTCATTTCATTGGTTGATTCATTGTAATTTAATGTACTGTACTAAAAGTTTTACAGTAATTTGTGGGATTCCCTAATTTTATACTAGTGTATTGAGAGGATACCATTAAGATATTTAAGTAAAATATTAACCTTCGAATACTGGAAACTTTAAGGAAATGACTAATCCTGTAAGTGTAATTTATTTCGAAAGTAATTTCAAGAGACATTGCGAGGTTAACGTGCCTTAAAGTGTCGAGTTCTCAGAAGTAAAACAAGGAAAGAGAATCATTATTTTTTTTAACAAATAAATTGTTTATGGAATAGCCTGAGGGGTACAAGATAAAATTGTAGCTGTGTGGTGGAGCGTAGGATGTAAAGAATCTGTATGTTATTAAGGACTTAAACTTCCAGCCCTAATGACATATTGTTCGTCCCAGACGAAAGCGAGAGTAAAAATAGCATCAAAGCCAAGTCATTTACGGCGAAAAGCTATTTAAATAGAATATCCGAGTTAATCTCGTGCGTATTGTGATTCAGAGCGGTGCGTGACGTAGCGAATGCGCAATACGCCGCTGGTGACAAGTGCTTTCGTAAATAAACGTCTGCGTCTGGCGGCGCCCACGGCACGGGACATGTCCGTGACGCGGTGCCTGCCAACCAAGCAAGCTTTGCCGCTGTAAGATATTGTCGCATAAAACTTGGGAATTTGTAAAAGAAAGCTCTCTGAATGAATTTCTTGACTGCTTTTGATTCATAACAAAAGAAGCCGGTTTGCCGTAAGTCCGAAGTTTGAACTTCGAACCAAACACGAATTTGTACAGTAGAAATTTCATTGATGGCATGTTAAGGTAGCTTAAATGATACTATTCTATTTGTAACATCTGTTTATGTACCTTAATAGAGCACTTAATAAATGAATATGAATATGTTGGCCCTTGTAAAACCTTAGCCAAAAGTTTTATTTTGTTTTATACTAGGTTATTATAAATTAGTGTGGAGCTTTCCTGAAATAAACTGAGCTTGCTCCCAAAAAAAAATTCATATACACACAACCGACAAAGTACAGTCATGTAAACTCATGTGACATGTGTAGGCGTAGAGTAATACATTTACAATGAATTTTATTATTATTATTTTATTGGTATTACATTGGTATAGGTATTTTCTTAGCAATGTCATGACATTTTCAGCAGTAAGAATATCGAAGTTGCAAAGTCACCCCAATCAATTAATCGTCTATTGGTCAATTTGGCACATATACAAACGTCTCTGTTATTTGCAGTGCCTCGGGCTTTGCTAGTAGAAAAGTTCTGTTGTCAAGTTAAAATTTGGCCTATAGTTTATTTATTCTCGCAATGCACTAATGAGTCAACTTCTACGGGACTAGTGCGTGCCGACCTTACGTGAAAATCCACAGCGACGTCGGCGCCAAGAGTGCAAATTTAGATGCACTGCAATGTAGCCGCGATATTATAATTATACAATAGATTGTTTTGTTGTAAATGATTGGTCTTTGGTCTTTCAAAAAATGCATATAAATCAGTATGCATACTGCTAATGATTGTGACGAATCGTCGAATGCTGTCGGTTTCCGAATAAAACCTTGGTACAAAGTTCCCCAACCGCTCGAAATCCTCGAAGTTATGTGAACCTCGCAACTTGGGGAACTGTCAAGCGTTCAAACGTGTTGACATCTAAGATTAATTAGAACCGTTATCTTATAACCCTGTTATTCATTAAAAGTTAAAGAGCATTTTAGTTATTTGACATATGTCAATTTAGACTGGATTTCACGTATTTACCATACTACAAACCAGAGAAGTAGACCTCCAGTAACGCTACTTAAAATGTACTGTATCTTTATTAATAAGACGGTTAGTCTGTACATACCTACTAAAAAACTGATCATGGAATAATTTCGCAGCGGTTCAAAAGATGCGTCTCGGAGCAGGAGTGCCTCCAGATGCCGGCGCCTGTCGACTCGACCACAGAGGGCTTGTCAATAGCTCGCTCACCGAAGGTCTTCAATGGCACCTGCATCTTCACCTGCCCCAGTGGTTATATGGAGGTAATATTTAACTTAGTGTCCGAAAATTTTGGACAAAAAATTCACATTCATTATCATCAACATCACCTTAGCTTAAAGTCTTCTACTGCTCGAAATAAGCGTCCCCCACAGATCGCCATACCGACTGGGCTTGAGCAACCCTCGTTCAGTGTACTACCGCAACCTTTACCAATTCGCAGTCGCCACTCAAGAACTTGTCTGCCACGGCGACCATCTGTTCGTCGAGCTTTGTGACCTGCACATTCCTTATTCAGTCTTCCGATTCTTAAGTTTTTGTATGGGCCGCTAACTCACTGGGATGCCATGGCGACGTCGCTGGCTATGTATCTAACAAACATCCGAATTAGCGACGTTGCCAAACTGTCACCAAGTGAGTCAATTGCCATACATTTCAATACAAATTGTGTGGATACCATAGCCAGCGACGTAGCCCGCCATAGCACCCCGGTGAATAAGCGGCCTTACAGGCGGTTTGAGTAAACTTATGGCATAATATAATAAATAGTACTATATATGTACAGTACAGTATGGACACTCCTGCCTCTCTCAGGAAGTTCGGCTCCGCCGCTCTCGGTAACCTTTCAGTTACCGCTTATTACGAATAAAGCAGCGTCGCACGTCTTATCTCACTCACACAAGCATGAAACGCGTGCATGTACACGAGTTTCGGCCGTGCGCGAAGCAACGCGATTATTTCTATGAATTGTCTAAGGTGTGTGCTTATGTTAAGTAATTAATCCCGTCACCTCCACCAGGCGAGCGACTCCGGTCACTCGACGTGCGCGCCGTGCCCGCCGGGCGGCTGCGTGCGCAAGTGCAACGGGAACAAGATCGACGCCATCGCCTCGGCCGAACAGTTCAAGGGCTGCACCTACATCAAGGGGAACCTCGAGATCTCGCTGAGGACTAGCGGAGGTAAACTTTTGCTTACCTTCTTTTGCTATTCCTTTTATCCCTAATCAGGGACAGGGGCTCAAACTATAGCCTTCCAGCCTGCTGCTCCACTTCATCCCACTTTAGGTCGAGGGATGCGGCTTCCTAGGCTTAAAATATGCGTGAAAGCTATCTCGGATGACTGTAGGTTTGAAATATATGTAAATAACTTAACAATCATACTTCTGCGAATGCTAGATCTTAGAATTATTTTTTATATCATTGCATCATTGTGAAACAAAAATATAGGTCAATTATTAACTATGAATTTTCCTTAATTCCCTAATGTTAACAACTCAAAGTATCAACATGTTTAATGTATTCTGTGATAGTACTAAAACTTTTCCTTTGCATAATAGGATCGTCTCGCGAATTCCTGGCACTTATTTTAGCTTAGCCTTTAGCCTCTCCGATTAGTTATTCAAGAGAGCATCGTTTTTCCTCTGCGTATTTCAAGCCCTGTATTATGGCCACATTTGCAATATTGCTTTTCGCCCTTTTTGTATTTTTTTTTGTATTGACTTTGACACTTGAGGAATGACTTGAAAGGAAAAAGCAATGGTGCAAATGTGGCCGAAATAGTCCCCCTGGCTGGGCTTTATTTTCACAATACGATTTCCTTATTTTTTACTTACTTCAATGTCAAGTTGACAAACAATAAATTATTCAGTATGTTGGATTGTTCTTCACCTTTTTTTACGAACGTAATAAGCTGTCTTCGACTAGCTTTACGATAATCTATATCTCACAGGACTATTTGGTTAAAAGAAAAGTAACGATCTGAGCAAATTCAAATTACCTAAGTCGCAATAAAACTCAGAAAATGGGATAAAATTGCTTTCACATAAAACCAATACCCGACAAGAATACGAAGATCTCGCGATAAAAGAAAAACGTATTACATTCTGAAATACGTTGTGCTGTTTTATCTCGCAAAGTTTCCATTGTTATCAGCAGTTAGGGCTCGCGGTCGGGGGCAGACTCGGCGCAACTTTATATTAGATCTGAGGCTTCGTATCGTAACAACTTGCCCTTAAAGGCTAACGGGACCCATACTAATTTTAAGCATCTGGTCGAACTTACGGAAACATACGGAACACGGAATTTTTATTTGTTAGGATATTGTGATCTGAATCATTAGTTTGATTTATTATCGCCTTGTTAAATCCACCCAGTAAGTTCAATGTGTTTTGGAAATCGTAATTTTGTCTTTTTTTGTATGCGACAAAAGCTCCTTCACAATATACTTTTAATTAAATCTAACGATAGCAAAGAGTTGCGCAATGTTACCCAGCTTCTTGCAACGTGATATTTAAAACTTTTAATGGTTGTTTGAAAAAAAATTCCTCTCGTTATGGTCATGTAATGTTTGTTTACTCTTTTGCAAGTGTAAGATTATTCCCCTAAGTGATGCTAGTTTTGTGAATATTGATTATTGATGCGATGGGATTTACCGATAGTTTTGCTGAATTTACCAACTATCAGCAGCAGCTCATGTTTAAAGGATTAAGCAAACAGGCGGCGAAATAGCGCGTCGCTAGAGCGACTACTTGTAATGTACTATGATAGCAATATCCTGTCACAGGCAGGGCGCTCGGCGTCAAAGCGTTCTGGCGTCAGCGCTCTGTGACTGTCATAGTACATTACATTACTAGTCGACGCTCTAGCGTCGTCTGTTTGACAAAGACTTTAATGATATAGTGTTTTGTCACAGGCAACACGATGGCGGAACTGGAGGCGAGCCTGGGCAGCGTGCGCGAGATAGAAGGGTCGCTGCGTGTGATCCGGTCGCACCCTCTCGTCTCGCTCTCTTTCTTGAAGAGCCTTCGACGAATAGGCGGACAGGACTCTAATGGGACAAAGTACGTTTAATTTTTTACCTTTACCTTATGGTACACGGCTAATTTTTGGATGCATTTAAATAAACTCGTGAAGCTATAATTTAAAGATAAGTTATTATTCGCTGTATCTACATACATAAAACAACGTAACCTCTTATTACTTATTCTAAAATTTATGTAAAACTATAGACTGTCACTTTATTCTACTGTAATTTAATTGAACAGGACTAATTTTAACAAAGTCTGGTAATTTTACAATTATTCGGAATTATCTCTAGCTCCATAATTTGAGCTAAATATTTAGATTTGCTCTTGACAAACAAGATTATGTCACGACGCATTAAATTTGAAGTGATTAGAATATTAATGAAGGTGTTAATTTAGTTTTAGTGGTAGTATCACAATGTGCACTCAATGTTGAGTTAATCGAGATGACATGACAACTACTTTGAATACTCTGAAATAGACAGAACTAGTTTCTTTAAATTTATTGCTTCGTAGACTTCGATCAATGATACTAAGTAGATAAATGGTCCCATACAAAAATCAAAGCTAAAAACTGTCTGCGTAAACAATGCCCCCATAAGACCCAACGCCCCACGCCAAAGTGAGGCGTTATTTGCCGAGACTTTTTCTATCTACTTAGTATACTGATCGAAGTTGGTGGAACAAACAAATGCTTCTGGAAGGTTTTAATAGCTACATTCCAAGTGATGACAGCATGGATACATGAATACTAAAAAACTCGTTTCTTCCAGAAAACAAGCCCTCTACATATTCAACAATCCGAACCTAGAGCTCCTCTGGAACTGGACGAAGCACGGCCCCATAGAGATCAGCCAAGGGAAGCTGTTCATCCATTTTAATCCTAAACTCTGCTATGGCTTGATATCGCCGCTGAAAAACATGACCAAGGATCCAGAGTCAACGTTTGACGAGCTCGAAGTTTCTAAGGAGAACAATGGCGATCAAGCTTCGTGTAAGACTTTTTAATTACATTTTTTCTATAGTAGTATAAGACCGGGTTAGAAACGCAGCGAAACAATCATCATGAATATCGATGTTTTTTCTTTCTGGTCAGGGTGTTTCACTAAATAGAACGTGCTAATAATAGGAAGCGGGGCAAAAAATAGGGCGGCTTACTCTTTTTTACAATGGGGGTAAATGCCTGGCGCATTTCCCATCACTCGGGGGAGCGTGTGAGGCTCGAACCCATTAAAACCCGCCAGTAGCCGTCTCGGCAGTTTTGGGAAAGACCCGGGGAATCACTGATGATCAGCTTCCGATTGTCCATCCCACGCCTAGCTGCTCTCCTGCTTCACATTCTCTGGGAGGGCAGGTTGTTCCCTTCCCCGCTAGGCCCTGGCGGGCGGCTTACCCTATTTCTTCAACGTCATAATGTACGGCTTGTTGGTCCAGGTTTCCAAGAGACGCTGCACCTGATAGTGCACAAGCTGCACCGGCAGTTCGTGATCCTCAAGTGGAACATGTACTGCCTGGAGGACATCCGCAAGCTGCTCGGCTACTCCATCTACTACATCGTGGCCGAGCACAACATCACGCAGTACGAGCGCCGCGACGCCTGCTACGACTCGTATGATACCTTTTTTTTGTAACGGGGGGAAATGCCTATCGCATTTCCCGACGCTCGGGGGAGCGTCGGGGGTATGTGGGGCTCGCACCCACTAAAACCGTCTTGGCGCTTTTGGGAAGAACCCCGGGAACCACGCACTATAGCGTCCGAAGTTCTTCACACGCTCAGCTGCTATCAGCTTCCTGTTGTTTCCTCCTCGGGTCGCCTCTGTAGCTGCGGCGGCACAGTGCCACAAGCTGTGCCGCCGCCCATCTCGGGGCCGTTTGATGAGTGTGTCGGGCCCCCGCCCTTCACACCCACGACCCCAAAGACCCCTTTTAGTCGCCTTTTACGACAGGCAGGGCATACCGTAGACCTATTCTTACACCCGGACCTATAGGGCTTCTCGTATGATACCTACCTTTCTATAACAAATGGACTACGAAGAACATTTCAAAACCAAAATCAGCTAAATCGGCCTAACCATTCTCCAGTTTTAGGGAGACAACCAAACAACATTTTTTTTATTTATGCCATGTAGTGGGATCCCGCAGAATACCACCACCTCATCTCCTTCCATGGGTGTCGTAAAAGAGAGGCTAAGTTAAGCTTAGTTGCTAAATCTGAGAAGCCATACTGTGATCGCCAACCTGCCTGCCAAGCCTGGCGACTATGGCAAAACCCTCCAAAATTTTTGTCCCTGTGGCGAAATTTTGGCTGAGAATGATGATGTTAAACAGACTTTTTTTGCAGTAAAAAAAAGACCATTATTCATTTTTTTATGTTTCAAAACAGATGGTCCGTCCTAGACAAGACGATAGACGAGGTCCAGAACGCGTCGCTGATCCCGTCGGAGCCGGAGTCCAAGAAGACGCTGATAGAAGACACGTGCAACAAGCTGCAGCCGCTGTTCTCGCCCGTCACGCAGCTGCGGCCCTTCACGCGCTACGCCGCCTACGTCAAGACCTACACCACTGTGCAGGACAAGCGCGGCGCGCAGTCGCCCATTATATACTTCAAGACGCTGCCGGGGAGTGAGTTCACATTATTTATTTTATACTCTCTGTTAATCAACATAGTAATTTATCACTTCTCATAAATGTTACAAGTGTAATCAAATCTATACTAATATTTTAAACTTGAAGAACCTTACTGCGATCACCAACTCGCCTGCCATGTGTAATGATTACGACATACATCCTCTCCTGAAGGTGGCGATATGTAGGGAACGCCTACTATGTCCAACAGTAAACGTTTCTCGACTGAGATTATGATGAAGCATAATAATCGTGTAAACTTTAAACTACAGAGTTTGCCGGGTCAGCTATTAAACCATAAAATAAATGGATAACGAACTATTGTTTTTTACCTGTGTTTTTGCTCATTGATTCATTTCAAACGGGGATTAGAACACAGCTTTTCCCAGAAATAAGTAGCGGTCTGGTAAAAGCTATAGTCAATCGCAACAAAGTTTTAAATATGGTATTCCGCATACAGAACCGTCGCCGCCGCAGAACCTGCAGGCGGACGCGAAGGACGCGCACACGGTGCAGATCCGCTGGGCGGCGCCGGCCGAGCCGGGCGGCGTGCTGCGCGCCTACCGCGTCGAGGTGCAGGCCAACATGTACAACCACCGCAACATCCTGCAGAACAACTACTGCGTGAGCCGTGAGTACCGCTCTCAGCAGACCTGCCGGTACCGGCCGAGCCTGCCTACTGCCTTTACAACATCCTGCAGAACAACTACTGCGTGAGCCGTGAGTACCGCTCTCAGCAGACCTGCCGGTACCGGCCGAGCCTGCCTACTGCCTTTACAACATCCTGCAGAACAACTACTGCGTCAGCCGTGAGTACCGCTCTCAGCAGACCTGCCGGTACCGGCCGAGCCTGCCTACTGCCTTTACAACATCCTGCAGAACAACTACTGCGTCAGCCGTGAGTACCGCTCTCAGCAGACCTGCCGGTACCGGCCGAGCCTGCCTACTGCCTTTACAACATCCTGCAGAACAACTACTGCGTCAGCCGTGAGTACCGCTCTCAGCAGACCGGCCGGTACCGGCCGAGCCTGCCTACTGCCTTTACAACATCCTGCAGAACAACTACTGCGTCAGCCGTGAGTACCGCTCTCAGCAGACCTGCCGGTACCGGCCGAGCCTGCCTACTGCCTTTACAACATCCTGCAGAACAACTACTGCGTCAGCCGTGAGTACCGCTCTCAGCAGACCTGCCGGTACCGGCCGAGCCTGCCTACTGCCTTTACAACATCCTGCAGAACAACTACTGCGTCAGCCGTGAGTACCGCTCTCAGCAGACCTGCCGGTACCGGCCGAGCCTGCCTACTGCCTTTACAACATCCTGCAGAACAACTACTGCGTCAGCCGTGAGTACCGCTCTCAGCAGACCGGCCGGTACCGGCCGAGCCTGCCTACTGCCTTTACAACATCCTGCAGAACAACTACTGCGTCAGCCGTGAGTACCGCTCTCAGCAGACCTGCCGGTACCGACCGAGCCTGCCTACTGCCTTTACAACATCCTGCAGAACAACTACTGCGTCAGCCGTGAGTACCGCTCTCAGCAGACCGGCCGGTACCGGCCGAGCCTGCCTACTGCCTTTACAACATCCTGCAGAACAACTACTGCGTCAGCCGTGAGTACCGCTCTCAGCAGACCGGCCGGTACCGGCCGAGCCTGCCTACTGCCTTTACAACATCCTGCAGAACAACTACTGCGTCAGCCGTGAGTACCGCTCTCAGCAGACCTGCCGGTACCGACCGAGCCTGCCTACTGCCTTTACAACATCCTGCAGAACAACTACTGCGTCAGCCGTGAGTACCGCTCTCAGCAGACCAGCCGGTACCGACCGAGCCTGGCTACTTCCTTTACAACATCCTGCAGAACAACTACTGCGTCAGCCGTGAGTACCGCTCTCAGCAGACCTGCCGATACCGACCGAGCCTGCCTACTGCCTTTACAACATCCTGCAGAACAACTACTGCGTCAGCCGTGAGTACCGCTCTCAGCAGACCTGCCGGTACCGGCCGAGCCTGCCTACTGCCTTTACAACATCCTGCAGAACAACTACTGCGTCAGCCGTGAGTACCGCTCTCAGCAGACCTGCCGATACCGACCGAGCCTGGCTACTGCCTTTACAACATCCTGCAGAACAACTACTGCGTCAGCCGTGAGTACCGCTCTCAGCAGACCTGCCGGTACCGACCGAGCCTGCCTACTGCCTTTACAACATCCTGCAGAACAAATACTGCGTCAGCCGTGAGTACCGCTCTCAGCAGACCTGCCGGTACCGACCGAGCCTGGCTATGCCTTTACAACTTTGATTGAGGCATCGAGTCTTTAACTTGTGAAAAAATTATTATGAACCTAAATGCACACTTTGTACTTATACTTTGATCTAAACTTCGGATCTTTGAACTTATTGGCGATTTATTCTGAAATATTATAATAGTAATTTTTTTACCTATATTTTTCTTATAGCTCGCAAATAAACATTTAGACGCAAAATACATAATCGCTAACTATCAAGCGATCTCTAATCTCAAAGTAGTGATTGGGCGAAATCGCAACTGCTACAATTTTTTCAAAAATTTATAAGCCAACTTGATACAAACTTTGCCAGAAAGCGCAAGTTACCAATTACTCAGTGAATACACAGTGTTTTCTACAAAAAAAAAACTTATATTTTCTTAGAGTAATAAGAAAATCAATGTCAATTTACACTAAAGCAATATTTTCTAACCGGCAGAGGTCGCGTTCCGGAACATCCTCTCAAACCTGATGGGAGAGACGCTGGACAAGAAGAAGCCCTTGTCGAACCCGGCGGAGGACGAGGCGTGCGCGTGCCGCGACCCCGCCGCCGCCGCCGCCGCCGCCGGCCGCACGCGGTTCACTTCCGAGGCCGAGTTCGAGCAGGCGGAGAGCATCGACTTTGAGAACGCGCTGCAGAATGAGGTTTGATATCATCAGCGATGATGAAAAACTATGACAAACATGCATGCATGCTCGCTCAAAACTAATATGTCTGAATGAGGCTATCATATCTTTTTTAATATTTTTTCTTTATTTGTGCAAGTTATACGAGCATTTTTGTAGCAAAAAATAAGAACAAAGCTTATACAATGTCGTTGTTTTTTTTTGTGTTATTTGCAATTATGTAGTTTCTGAATGGTGTGATGTTCGGATTTGAAATCGCTACTCTAACATCCTTGATTTTGATATTTCAGGCTACCCTATTTGGTTCTGTATAATTAATTAATCAGCCATAAAAAAGTCTCAATCAGTATGAGATGTCATTCAAACTCATAATATTTATCCAGGTGTACCACAAGGCAAAGGGCGCTCGTCCCGGGTCGCGGGGCGGGCGCGCGGGGCGCGGGGGGCGCGCGCGGCGCTCGCACGACAACTGGCTCGTCATCACCAGCAACATCTCCGACCCCGTGCTCGGCGTCAGCTTCTCCAACGAGACTGACGCAGACAGTAAGTTTACTATTCCTCTAGTTTAGCTACTACAAGGCGAAGGGCGCGCGACTGGGGACGCGGGGCGGCCGCCCGGGCATAATTTACCCCTTTTCAACACTTCCCTATCCTTAGAGAACCACTAGTTCCCACCAGGACCTGACTTGAGTTCCCAGTTCGTCGCTCCATCGTTTCCTGTGGCGATCATGTTGTATTATTATAAGTATCTAATTCTTAAATATAAAAAAATACGCTTGGTTCTTGAGTTCTGAATTAAGATTCCTTAGGGAGTGCAGAAAGGGGGAAAAATGAATAAGACGTAACCATTATACAATGTTTGGTTAAGCTACTGTGTGTGTAATAATTTTTTGTCTTTGATTCCCCAGAGTACGTGAAGACGGTATTCATCGAGGTGAGCCACAGCCAGCTGAACCTCACGCTGTCGAACCTGCGGCACTTCACGTCGTACACGGTGGCGGTGTGGGCGTGCCGCGCGCGCCACGAGAACGAGACGCGCGACGAGTACAACGAGACCTGGTGCTCCGACCGCGCCAAGCAGAACTTCCTCACCGCGGAGCTCGGTATACACGAATAACCAGAACTAACCACTCTTTTATATACAGGGCGTTTCTGAAAAGGCTGAAATTGATCAAAAAATAGATTTGCCTCTCTATAACTAGCCACTTTTTCTAAGCAACATGGGTCGAAATCTCAAATAACAATCAGCTGTCTCGAACCCATGAGCTGATCGAACGAATGAATGAATGAAACTAGCGATTTTTTTTTCTACTTAAGAAGGTTGTTAGGTATAATGAGCTAATTCATACTTATCTTTACTGCATCCCCCCAGTCCTACATAAATTTAACAAAATATGTTGATTGAACAATATAAAAAGTCTTTGACGCTGACGATCTGTTCGAGCTGAAGTAGAACTTAAGCTATGAGCTGAGGAAGTATGAATAAGGATAAAATTTATTAAAATCAAAAGTATTTGTATTTATCTTGATCAGAGAGTGCCGACGTAGTCTCAAACCTCCGCGCCACGATTCTGCAGTCGAACAAAACTCTGAGTGAAGTGAACGTGACGTGGGACCCTCCCTCCAACCCCAACGGCCTCGTCGTCGCCTACACCGTACAGCATTTACATGTAGAAGACAGCTCACAGGCAAGTTAAATAAATAAAATATTTGGTTATAAAATTTATACTAACATAATTAATATATGTAAAACTCTTCCGTTACTGACTGACTGACAGACAACGCAGAGCCGAAAGAACGGGGCGTAGCGGGCTGAAATTTTGCACGTGGGTTTCTTAGAGAGTGTAGGGGAGCATTTAGGAATAATTTCCTGGAATTCTCATGGTACGGTGAAAAAACGGGGTTTATGAGTAAATAAATTTAATAATATCCTTTTTTCGACAACTCGGACATAAATGAAAGGGGTGATTTAGCTCACCATAACAAACAGATTTCCCAAAGTAACGGGTCCAAACAAATTCCCCGTCAGCTGATCAACATTTGTTTGATCGGCTGACGGGGTCAATTTATGGGGCAGCTGATTTTAGTTTTGAGATTTCGACCTACAATACTTTGGGAAAGTTGTTAGGTTTAGGTAGGCTGTGCCGAATTCACCTTTATTACCGCTTTGTAAGAATCCTCCTGCAGATGTTCTAGAAAACCAGCGATAAAATCTCTACAACAACCGGTCTTATGCTGCTCTTAATCCCTTCATTGCCCTCCAACTTTCAGGTCCGGCAAAATGATATTATAAAAATCTATCTATCCGTCAACAGACATACTCGTCGTCAACGTGTATAGCGGTGGAGGACTTCGAGTCCCGCAGTCTCAGCTACGTGCTGCGCAAGCTGGCCCCGGGCAACTACAGCATCAAGGTGGCGCCGGTCTCCATCAGCGGGCCCAGCGCTGTCTACATGGAGACCTTCGTCAATATACCGGTAAAGATAACTCACTCGCGTTATTAATGACCCAGGTACAGTCATTATCTCTTTATAGATTTCAACTACATTTTAGCAGAAGCAATATTGCTTGGTACAAAAAACCGGCTCTTTGCGATAAGAACTGTAAAACGCGGGGTAATAGCTTAGTGCTCGTTTTGTCATAATTACATTTCATTACAGCCTTTGATTCTAAGATTTATTTTTGGTGAATTTATTTTCATTTATATTATGTCTCTTATCTCAGTTTGCCTTTTGGCATAGGCCTCCTCTAGCATTTTCCATTGTTTTCTGTCTTGGGTTACTCTTCTCCGATTGGGTCCTGCTGTGAGTTTAATTTCGTCCTCCCATCTTATCTGTTTGGTCCCTCGTAGCTCCCTCGGGAATAAATGTTAAAACAAGGAGACTTTGTATAATATAGGGTTTAATTCTAGAAACAAATTAACGCATTTGCAAATAGCGAGGAATAAGAGATGACAAACTAGAGCATGGGTGGTCGCCGCTGCGGGTTCCTACAACATGGCGTCTTATCACCAACAGGAGCGGAAGTCCTCGTCAGGCTTCGAGTGGGTGTGGGGGGTGATCGGCGGCTGCCTGCTAATGACGCTGATCCTGGGCGGCGGCGTGTGGTTCGCCAGAAGAAACCTACTCCCGTCCACTGAGGCTAACAAGCTGTTTGCCAGCGTCAACCCGGAGTATGTTTCTACGGTGTACGTGCCGGATGAGTGGGAGGTGCCGCGCTCCAGTGTGGAGCTGGTCAAAGAGCTCGGGCAAGGATCTTTTGGCATGGTGAGTTGGATTGTAGCTAAATAAGGCTTAAAGTTACTTAGAAAACTGTTAATTTCTAATAAATATTTTAGAAAATGCAATTTTGTTTTGGTGAAGTGAGAGTTCATAGGAATAACCTTTTTTTTATTCATAGGTGTATGAAGGTAAAGCAAAGGACATAATCAAAGGTGATCCGGAAACTCGATGCGCTGTGAAAACTGTCAATGAGCATGCTACTGACAGGTAAGACAGGTTTTATTTTGTTAAGGACAATTCATAAAATCTCATTAAATACTTTTGTAAAAGCATTTTAAAGCAATATTTTGATAGTCTTGGTTTAGATTTGACCGGTGTTGTGTGGCGTGACTAAGTATAAACCTGATCCACCTTGTCCCCAGGGAGCGCATCGAGTTCCTGAACGAGGCGTCCGTGATGAAAGCCTTCGACACGTTCCACGTGGTGCGCCTGCTGGGCGTGGTGTCGCGCGGGCAGCCCACGCTCGTAGTCATGGAGCTGATGGCGCTGGGCGACCTCAAGTCGTACCTGCGCTCGCACCGGCCCGACGCCGAGCAGTCGCGCGGCGCCGAGCCGCCCGTGCCGCCCGCGCTGCAGCAGATCTACCAGGTACACTAGCTCGCACGGCCGCCCACGCTCGTAGTCATGGAGCTGATGGCGCTGGGCGACCTCAAGTCGTACCTGCGCTCGCACCGGCCCGACGCCGAGCAGTCGCGCGGCGCCGAGCCGCCCGTGCCGCCCGCGCTGCAGCAGATCTACCAGGTACACTAGCTCGCACGGCCGCCCACGCTCGTAGTCATGGAGCTGATGGCGCTGGGCGACCTCAAGTCGTACCTGCGCTCGCACCGGCCCGACGCCGAGCAGTCGCGCGGCGCCGAGCCGCCCGTGCCGCCCGCGCTGCAGCAGATCTACCAGGTACACTAGCTCGCACGGCCGCCCACGCTCGTAGTCATGGAGCTGATGGCGCTGGGCGACCTCAAGTCGTACCTGCGCTCGCACCGGCCCGACGCCGAGCAGTCGCGCGGCGCCGAGCCGCCCGTGCCGCCCGCGCTGCAGCAGATCTACCAGGTACACTAGCTCGCACGGCCGCCCACGCTCGTAGTCATGGAGCTGATGGCGCTGGGCGACCTCAAGTCGTACCTGCGCTCGCACCGGCCCGACGCCGAGCAGTCGCGCGGCGCCGAGCCGCCCGTGCCGCCCGCGCTGCAGCAGATCTACCAGGTACACTAGCTCGCACGGCCGCCCACGCTCGTAGTCATGGAGCTGATGGCGCTGGGCGACCTCAAGTCGCCCCTAGTTAAGGGCTCTGAGTGTGATGCGTTCTTATTAATATAGTGTACAATGTATTTCCTCTCCAGATGGCGATAGAGATAGCGGACGGCATGGCGTACCTGTCCGCGAAGAAGTTCGTGCACCGCGACCTCGCGGCGCGCAACTGCATGGTGGCCGGCGACCTCACCGTCAAAGTGGGCGACTTCGGCATGACAAGAGACATTTATGAGACTGATTATTATAGGAAGGGCTCGAAGGGGCTGCTGCCGGTGCGCTGGATGAGCCCCGAGAGTCTGAAAGATGGAGTAAGTTCATTTTTGTTATTATTCCTAGCAACAAAAATGTATTGCGAACAATGTTAGAAAATTTAAATTTGACATTTAAAAAAAAAAAAAAAAGTTTTATAATGCCGCTTTCAGACGGCGCTTTAGGTCAAGTTGAAATTAATTATTGAATGCTCAAAATAAAATTAAAACTCGCACGACTCAAGGTGCCCTAGGAACTGACGTGGCATGATGTCCGCAACCTAGGCCCGCGCACCGTGTGATCTTTTCCGTGGGAGCATTTTATTGGTCTAGTTACGCTTCTAGAGTATTATTGTTCGTAGATCGCAACGGTCTCACCACATTTGTCGATCGTGGTGACACGGTTTGTTACATGATTGTGTTAAATCTACAACAGTACAATTCAATAATTAATTACAAAGATTTGTAAATTAATTTAAATGTTTAGTTGTCTTTATAGTTTTCAGTGTGTTTTTATTTTGTTACCAGGTATTTTCTAGTAATAGTGATGTATGGAGTTATGGCGTAGTTTTATGGGAAATGGCGACGTTGGCGATGCAGCCCTATCAGGTAAAATTTATAACCTTTTAGCTTAAGATTTTTTTTTTAAATATTTAGGACATTATTAACATAAAAATATATAAAAACTAAAACAGTCATTCTAAAAAAAATGTTCATATTAAAGGCACTACCATACTACTTTCAGAGTGTAGTTAAACTAGTGCTGACCTTCACAATAACAGTCGAACACATAGTAATAAGACTACTAAATGATTACTAGTCTTAAGAATTCGTAAGCATTAGTAGCTGGTACCCCGCCCCGTACAAAACAGTTGCAGAACTAGTTTATAATGACTTCTTTTTAGTTCAAGTATTCCGTCTCAATATACCTATGATGTATGCTGCAAGTCCTCACCCCAGCGCCCCCCACAGGGTCTATCAAACGAGCAAGTGCTCCGCTACGTGGTGGAGGGCGGCGTGATGGAGCGGCCGGAGCACTGCCCCGACCGCCTCTACGAGCTGATGCGCGCGTGCTGGGCGCACCGGCCCGGCGCGCGCCCGCCCTTCCTGCGCCTCGTGGCCGAGCTGGCGCCCACCGCCGCGCCCCACTTCCGACACCGCTCCTTCTTCCACACGCAGCAGGGCCAGGAGATATACTCCCATCTGGGGATACATATAGGTCAGTTTGTAGTTGTACTCATCATCATCTCACTGCTGGATGTAGGGAGCTGACCGGTTGCGTGTGTGTGTGTGACCCTCACACATAACAATTATTATCGGTCACAGAATTGGAGCTCTCTGATTGTTTGATCGAAAGGTATAAAAGTTTACTATAGAAACATTAGTGCAACACGTCAGTGAGGAAATGACTAACTGATTGCCGACTTGCTGGACTAGGATTTAGTGAAACTGAATTTAGACTCATAGTTTGACACTATTGTCAAATATTTCTGATAAATTAACATAAACAACGGAATAAACATCGTGCTTTAAAAAATGTACAGGTTAAAGGGGACTCGATACGACTTCTGACTTTAAAAAAACCTTTTCCATCAAAACTATCTGACAACAGTGTGCTATTTAAAGTAGAGAACTGCCTTGCGAATGTATTAATTGTGCAATTTAAAATTGAAAAAAAAAAAGTATTGAAATCATCATCTCTCACGGCCTTTTTCCGCGGCAACATCCAGTTTTTTTTGCAGGATCGCGTTTAGTTGTATTTGATTATTTACACAAGCATCCTGTTTGCAGGATCTCGTTAAACTAGATGTTGCCGTGGAAAAGGGCTGTTCTGTTACTCATCATCAAAATCAACCTTTGATATCAATTATAATCAAAAAAATCCCAAATTGTTTGTTGTTACTGAATTGGAATCAATCGGCAAATGATAACATTGGCGATGATACCCCGGGTTTTAACTGCATATCGTTTACCTAGATGAGAGATACCTTCCTTGATACTTGCGCCACTTCCTGAAGTTAAATAATACTAGTATCATACCTTATTAAACTTTATCGTGATGGTAGCTTTTTAAAATTCTTTTTCTTTGTAAAGGACAGGAATTTTAAAAAGTTTATTTGGGGCCTAGTTAAGAAGACATGTTAGGAAACTATTTGGGTTGTAAGTATTAAATATTTTTGTAGGTCGTGGTGCTAGTTTCTAAAGGATCATCTGAATAACTAGTGTTTAAATATAGTTTTTGCCAAAAGTTTTATTCTTCGACCTCCGTAAAAAAAGGCATTAAAGGTCGACCCGTAGCAAGAAATGGCAAGAATTATATTAACTGGTATCGCTTGTTTTGTTGCACGTTCGTTCCGACCACAGAGACTTGTACCGAGCAGACGACTATATGAGCGAAGTAAGTAACACCGCCCGACGTTTGCATGAATACAGCATCAGATCATAAGTACTTAGTTACAATATTTGCGTGGAACGAAACGATTATATTTGTCGTGACACGCGTGTGAGGTCTATTTTATTGAGACTACATAAAATAATACGCGAAAACACTATACAAGCTAAAAAATCATCATAACATTATTTATTAAACGTTACGTTTCACGAAATATAATATTCCTAGAGAGTCTTGATGCAACTGGAACGAAATGCACTTGTTATCTCACTTTTGTTATCATTTACTGAGTGATTTTACTTTGAAAAGATTGCATTACCAATTTTTTTTATGTTTTGTCAATATACGACATACTTAAACATATCATAAAAACGTGTAAATGTATGTATCATGAAGTATTTATTTTTAAAACTTTACATAGACATAATTCATACAGTTGGCGAATATGAAATTACTGTTTTGCTGCTTTTGCGAAACTCACTATTCACTATAAGTATCATCCACATTTCCACATATCATGACTTTAAACTTACGTAAAGAAGATTTAAATCGATAGCATATATTATTTAAAATAAAATAAAATAACTAAATAATAGAAATCCCTTTCCTGAAATCTTTTAAAAAGTATTATGTATATCACGTTGAGTTAATAGAGCATGAGTAAAAGTATATCATATTAATATACAAAAAAAATGCAACTGCTGCTTTGATAAATGGTAGCTTGTGTGATTTTAGTAATGAGAATGTAGAGAGCTTAATATAATATAGACTGTAACCTTTCTTGATTGAATAAAATTAATGAAATATATTATACTCCAGGCATAGAATCACCATTACATTTCGCATTTTATATACGCAATTATGTTTTCCAGTAAACGTGTTCTGTGGAGTTTATTTAGCTTGTCACTCTGCACTATATGTAATGAGGTCGTAGTTGACGGCTGTGTCTTGTTGCAAGCAGAGGAGGACCCGGAGCTGACGGACCTGAACGTGGGCGCGGTGGCGACGGGCTCGGGCTCGAACCTGTTCGGCGTGTCCGGGCGACTCGCCTCGTGGGTGCGCGAGCTGTCCTCGCTGCGGTCGCGGCACTCGGGCGACGCCGCCGCCGAGCCGCTCGCGCCCGCGCCCGACCCCGCCCCAACGCCGCTCGTCCGCAAGGGCTCGGCCCCCGGACCCAACGGCGTGCTCCGCGACTCCACCACGCGCTGCTAGCCGCGCCCCGGCCCCCGCCTGTTGTAGGGCGGCGGGCCCCGAGTCCCTCATGAATCTCACCGACCGACCGCATCTACCTCGAGTCCTCGCGACTCCTCGAATCATAGTCTGTAAGTGTAGCTAGTGGCGGTGACCCGTCCTTGTTAAGTCGTTTTATTTATTTTTATCGTATGTAAGGGTGACGATCGGAAACTCCTGCTTCGAGACGTTTCCATTTGTACCTGCCGCTACTATTCCACGTTGATACAAGCGTTACTAATGAGTTGAGACTGTTAATATTTTGTAAATACAATGGATGAACTTGTATGCGATGATGCGTTACTCTCGGTAGGGTCCCGATATCTGTTTGACTGCGCGTGTACATAGTTAGTTGTGATGTAAATATGACATGGCCTCGCCGTAGGCGCTAAGCTATATTAGCCCTCAGCCAGAGTATGTGTTCGTCGTATATATTGCGCGTTTATTTAAAATATTCTAATTATATTGAACATTTTAGGATAAAATTATTTATTAGTCTAACTCTTCTCTGCATTTATTATTTATTTATTGGCACTCCGAGGTGCTCCGTGCAGAGGCAGCGTCAATAGCTAAATTTTTAAGGTTACTTTATTGTTGTGTAATATATTCGTTTTAATCTAAACGATTGATATCAGGAAATTAATACAGCAGTGACACAGTGTTCACACTTGACCGGAGTCCTATGTTGCTTACCTCAATACTTAGATTAGTATAAACAATGTCATAATGACATAGCCTATTACGTATGTAAGATTTATATTGTAAGTTGTAAATTGTATAAATTATTTAGTTAAGAAGTTTGTACAAATTGCTCATATTAATTTCCTGGTGTTCAATCTGTTCTAAAACTTAAATGTTTCAATTTCCTATTTTCGATTAGACAATTATTCTAAAACTAAATATATCTAGAGTCATACAGGCGTGGAGTCCCCCCCGCGTCCACCCCCCACCCCGCCCCGGCTCCGCCCACAGCCGACCGCTGTCTCCCGATCACAACTAGGCGTGTAATACTCATGTTGGCTCGATTTTTAAGATAAAAGCTACTATCCTACAAGTTTGTACATTACTTTGATATAATTCTGGAATACACTACCAAAGACTTGTAATATGGCAGAAATAGTTTAATAACTATAGTCATGTACTAGTTTATATAAAATTTCTTTTTTACTTATAATAACTACTGTACTTCGTTTGTAACATCTCGTTAAAATATGTTTAAGTACACAACATTATGATATATTGATTTGTATTGTATAATAATGTCTATCTAAATATTCTGAAATTGATGTGTTCCGTAAAAAAACATAAAATGCAATGACTCTCGCTATAGCAATACTACATTACCTATTATAATATTTAATCAAAAGAAATAAACTTTGCAATTTTGCAATGCAATAGAACTAACATTTATAACAGTATAAGAAACATATTTTAAGAGGCATCATGTATGTATACTTACTACTATTGAAATCACACATAGTAAATTAGGTTGTTTTTAATTACTATAAAATCAGACCGACCTGTCTTCGCACACCAGAGGTAATAAGTCGTGACAGACATAATTAACATAATACCAAAGATAGTGAACTACCAATCCATGGTCAAATCGAGTACTTAAGTACTACATGAAAGCAGTAAAGTTTATAAATTGCATTTTAGTTGCCTTAGCACCGAAACCGACAAAAAATGATACGCCTTGTCGAGAAGAAATCGCGGTCCAGGCGGACGCGGCAATGCTTGCTCACCGCACATACGAACATCTTTGTATTCTATTGTTCGACTAGAGAACAGTGTTTCATGAGGATGAACCTTTGTAATCGTAGCATAAACTGTAACGACGAAGTTCATTTATTTTACATTTTAATAATAAGGTACGCGTATACTTTTTGTGCTATGCATAATATATGGTATTAAGATGTGGTATTAAGTACCTATATTTTATATGGAAATCGATTTTGTGCTTTTTATGTGTTAAAAAAATATAAGTATGTATTAAATACATACTTTTTTTTTTAATTTTATGAAATTACAGACACAGTCCTAGTTCTATAAAGTATCAGTCGTATTAATATGCCACTGAAAAAATAAAACAGACTTACTAATAACGCAACACATATACTAAGTGCTTCTCACAAGGCAGTAATAAGGTAAACTCAGCTCACCATACCAAAAGTGACATGGTCAATGTACTTACATTGTTTGTGTTTTTTCGCTGAGAATAATAATGACCCTCGTTGATTGGATAATAAGCTTATCTAGGTATATTTTTATTTATTCTGCCTTGTAAGAAACATACTGTATATACATCTTGGCAACGGTGTCTTGAAACGGAAACAGTTTAATTTTAAGTCGGAAACCCTAAAAAATAATAACTTCTTGTAAAGAAACAGAACATGAATTTGCTGAATTTTGGTTTCGACTTACTTCGGCTTAAATTGTGTTTTATTCAGGGAGCAAGTGAACAAAAATGACTAAGTCCACATACTAAGTATAAATTGGCGCCCCCATTATTTTCTAGTTATCTGTGCCAAGCTGTACGTATTGTAATATTTGATTTTATAATATTGATTTGATTACTATAGAGCCAGGAAGACAAAAGTCACAAAGTATTACAAAGTTCACACTATTGGGGTATACTTTAGATAAAAAAAAATAAAAAACACTTAGCTATTGTATGAACTATAGACAGAGCTCGCTGAATATTGTCTAATCTAACTAAGGAGATTCGTCATCTTCTTAATGTTAATTTCCAAAGTTTAGACCCAAATAATGTTTATTTTAGAAAAGTGCCTTTTGCTCAAGATATAAAATGTTATACCATTGAGTATAACGTTAAATTTAGGCGCCAATGTTTGTATTTGTTGACCGAAGTAGGCTGGAGCCGCGCCCACGCGATCCTTCCGCCTGACGCCGGAGCCCCGGGCTTCTGAGTTTACTGGATCGGTGCCTCAGGCAATTTTTTTATTATTTGTATGCTCTTACTTTTATCAGTATTTATTATTTTATGTGATTTCCACCTTTTACCTCATTTAGTACCTACCTATACTTGATATTGTACATACCTACATATTCTTTATGACTGATGATCATTTTCCATTGTCGTCCTGGGGCCGTATTCGCTTATTTTGATAGCCACTATAGTATGAACAGTGGCAGTCTAGGGAGGACCTCCGTCCCAGTTGTGCCCTAGGATTGTAACCTTGATGGTACAGTGGCGGACACGGTCGGCGTAACACTTCCGGTTTATCTGTATTGCAAAATAGCTCTTTGTTCTTTGGTAATACAGTCTGGGCCTGACGAAACCATAGACAAATCTGTTACGGCCTCCTAGTCCTTGACTGTACAACTGGTACTAGTATGTCCCAACTTAATTAATAAGGTTGTAACAGATTTGTCTATGGTCTCTCGCGCCCTGGACTTTATCACCGAAGAACAAGAGCTATTTTGCAATATAGAAAAACCGGAAGTGAAACGCCGTTCTAGACTGCGACTGTACCTGTGCAAGTCAATCTTAAAAGTCATACATGCAAGAGCGATCCATAGTTAATGACAATAATGAGTTTTTGTGCTTTTTAAAATAAGAGAATGAGGCCCCTGGCCCCTGTAGGCTGTAAGCGCGCGCGGCGTGTGAGTGAGCGAGTGAGCGAGTGCGTCCCGCGGTCAGAGAGTGCTTTGTGCTCAAGTTAGTTACATTCTCACCAAACTATTGAGATAAGTAGTGTACAAGATTATGATTTAATTATGAAAAACAAGTACCTATTAAAAAAGTAATTTTAATATTTATATTGAGAACTGTTACGACAATTTAGAAAATTGTAATTATCAAATTGTATCCTAAAATTAAGTTTATATTTTGTACTTCGTCAGAAATCTTATACCATTTTCAAATAAAATTGATTTTTCAATTACTTTGCAATTTTATTTAAATTTAAATACGTAAGTAGGTTATTAAAATAATTATTATATAGTAAGTAGTAAGTATGTATAAATACCCTGCATTAGAATTACTTTTTGGGAATGAGTCCCTTTTTCGGTTGTTTGGTGGGCGGGCAGCGCGCGACGTCCAGCTTGAGCGGCTGCCGCGCGATGCGGCCCGGCACCGCACACTCGCACGGAGCGTCGCGTCCGTAGCGGATCAGCAGCTCCACCATGCGCAGGCAACCTTCCTCGCCGTTGTCTTGAAGCTTTTTCAGACCGTCGATGTAGTACTCTGGGATGCCTTGCTCGATTGAACCTTAAGATTAAAGACTTTGAATGCGCAAAAAAATTCAAGCAAGCAATTACAAAACAACTGAAAATACTGAACAAAGTCCAACCCAGTATCATGACCTCCTTGTAGGTCTTGGAAGGCCACTGCTCGGTCGGGATGGGGTCGTTGTCGCCGCGCGGCAGTGGGTTCACTTTCTGCTCGTAAGTGCGACAGGTGAAGGCCCCCATGTATGGAGTATGTACTTCTACTTCTTTTGGGTAATATATCTTCATAGGGACGCCTTTTTGGCTAGAAAGCAAATGCAAATTAGCTAGGTATAAGATTTCTATAAAATCACGTTGATATATCACTATATACCGATTGACCAATAGCAAAGTGTTTAAAGTGTGTGTTAAGGCCTCAGACAGGGTTTCTGACCATCACCCATATATTGATGCAACTCAATGTTCCTATAGCAGAGTTGTGCTACTACATGAATTAAACAAAAGCTACCTACGCGAGTGTGCAATCAAACTGAACTCACTCATCTAAAGATACCAAGTCTTGTTTGTCGAGTCTCCATATCACGCCCCAAACATGGGCATTGGCAGTAGGCACCGTAGTAGCCGCGGGACCCCCCCAGAACTTCGAGTATCTTATGAAGTCTAGTCTGTAATTCTGAAGAGAGTGGTAAGTACGTAAGATGGTTTTTAAGTAAGTACCTACAAAAAAATTGCTGCTTTTTGAAGACCACACACAACAGTTACATGCCTTCAGAAATAGGTGTGCTAGCTACTTACATCCAAGCGCGCTATTGAAACAAACTCTGCTGACGGACTGTGCATATGAATTCTTCTTCGAAGCAAATTACCGCCATAGGCGAAATACAGAAATGTGTTTGGTTTTGCTATTTCGGACTTGATCATTGTGAATTTGTTTTTATTGGCTAGTCCACAAAGAAAGTAAACTGACTTTTTGTAAACGTCCGTCTGTAATTTATGATCGAGCAAATTGCCGTTATTTTTTTCTAGAGAGTGGCTAGGGAAATGTACCTACAACTTCCAAACATCTCTATCAGATCAGATCTATCTATAACCATATAAAATTTTTACTCTCTCCTATAACTGCTGTGCTGGCTGCGTGATGGAGGGCATTGGAGGCTCGACTAGAGAGTAAAAATTTTGTATGATAGGAGTGCCCAAACCGGAGGCTAAAAACTCGGGAGCTCGCTAGGCGGAAACGCAGAGATGTTGGAAACCGCTTTATTAATTTGAGCGGAAACGGCACGACACCCGCAGACTTATTAGTACTCAGAATAATGACTAAAGCATGCTTTAGTCATAGTTCCATGTATTAGTAGGATTACTTGACGACACCGACATCTAGCGGAAGTGGACAAACTTCTATATTTTTTTGGACTACCAAACCTCAGAGAAAGGAAACCACCTTACCTAACTGATGAAAATAGAAACGAAGTAATAAGAAAATAATAATTACAAAATCTAATGCTGTCGCCCTCAAACCGCAACCCTGCGATGGAAAGAGTGCTCATTTTTTGATAAAATTTTCGTTTGGTGGAAAACGTTTTTCACTACAAATCTAAGTAAATATAATAGGTTCATACTTCGTACGTTTTCCTATGTAAGGTTTCGGGTACTCGTTCCGGGACCTTATTAATAAGTATGACTATTCCGTCCGTCCGTCTGTCTGTCAAAGGCACTTATCTCCAAAACGGCTCAATAAATCTAAATCAAATATTTGCACGAAATTTTCCTTGTTGTCCAAATAAAACTAAGAAATATTAAAAACTTCAAAAAATTATGTAAATTTAAAGATAAATGCAAAAAAAAAGTTTTTTTAACCAAGTTTGTAGAGCTGAGAAACCGACTTGTTTATAACAGGCACTAAATAATAGGCAATCGCAACTTCGCAATGTACAATAACAACAAATACTGAAAATGATTGACAGAGGAGGGCTCGTTTGGGGGCCTCTCCAGGCGACTATTGTCGTAAGGCAAAGCAAACATTTTTTTACCTGAGCCAATTGGTGGGCACCCTGAACTACCTCGCCTCTCACAGTATAGGATACTTTACCAAATAAGGTATCAATAGCAATTAGATTAGAGGTAGTCTAATTGACTTTCAATAAGTGATATCTTGTATCCTATATTGAATAAAGAATTTGACTTTGACTATGCTAAAGCTTGCCAATCGCCCTCGCACTTGGCCGTTTATTTTTTATATTGGATTCGTTATACAAACAACTTAATTCGACCAATTTTTTATCACAAAAATTCTGTATTTCAGGAGCCTATTAGTTTGAATCTATTGCAAATAAAAAAAAAAATTAACATAAAAACCTAGTTTTTTATAATGTTAGTGTAACTTAAATTTCATGGCGATTAAAAAATAATTAGTAGGGGAAAATCATTTCTCTTTTTGTATGGACTCAAACTGGGTATACTATAGTCTTAATAATTTACCTATATGTACCTATTTAGTTTAAGGATTAAGATGCCTATCTTGATGAAGAACATAAAAATAAACTTTCGGACGCGGATGATGCCACAGTTCTGTGAAAAGATATGTTTACCTGCAGAAAAAAGCAAATTACCCTTTAATCTATTTTACTGTTGTAGGTATCTATTTATCAAAATTTTAAATGCATGGCAATGTTTACCAACCCATTACCCATTTACTGCTACAAAAATTTAATTAATGTGAAACTAATTTATACGTAAAATTATATTTATTTTAAAACATTGTGTATCATAATAAACATTGTTTGCAAGGATATAACACAGTCAACTATTTCAATTACAAAAATACAATTAACATTTAAAAAGGAATGTCAGTCCGCTTGCATTTATAGGCATGCATGGAAAGCTGCAATTCCACGAAACCCACCTTTGTTTATAATACTATTTATGTATTAAAGTAAATAATATAGGCAGGTTGATGTTAAATTGTGCAGCCTAGTTATAATTTGAGCTATATATTTACATTTTTATCATTAACTTTTTAACTTTTCCATCATTTCTGGGGCAGACTGGCCATTATGTGGGATTTTCTTTAACTTTTGTATGTACTCCTCTGGCAGTTCACACTCTATTGCCCCATTGATAATACAATCTAAGTATGTGATAGAAGGTCGCCTCTCCTCAGGTATGTCACCATCAGGACTCGGGGTTGGGTTAATGGATTGCTGGTAAGTGCGACATTCAATCTTTTCTAAATTAACAGTTGTGATCATAACTGATTTTGGAAAGTACCAGTTTGTATGGACTCCTTCTTGTCTGAAAAAGAAGAACAAAAAAAAAATACAAAAGCATATTTTTTTTAATATAAAACACACAGGTTACTTTGTAGATTATTTGACTTTCTTACTCGAAATAGGGTAGGAAGCTAATGCAAAAAATAGTCCACAAGTCAAGATAAAAGGTGTTTTAAAATATGTTGTACCTATCAAGGGCAGGCATGTCATTGTTATTTAGTCTCCATATAGCGCCCCAGACCCAAGAGGTCTCAACAGGAACTATAGTGGCCGAGGAACCTCTCCAATGGTTAGAGTACCTCATGAAGTCTAGTTGATGGCCCTGTAACCAACCAATTATATCAAGGTTTTGATGTTGATTGAGATCAACTTTTCATTGGTTTATTTATATTTTGCTTACATCGAGGCGTCCGATTCCAACGAACTCCGCTGACGGGTTATTCAGACGAATTCTCTTCTTCAATAAGTTACTGCCGTACGCAAAGTACAGAAAAGTATTACAACTTGACATTTTTTTTAACATTAAGTAGGTAAGTAAACTTTACAAACTAGAACATTTTCATGAAACGTGTAACGTATGTAACGATCTTTAAAATATAATATAAAACCTGAGATCCTGAGATTAAAACCAATACCTACTCAGTCTTTATTTACAAGCAATAAGTAGGTAGGTACATGGGTGCTTTTCAAAAAGGGTGCTCGTTACGAAACCGAACCGGAATATACCGGAAAAAAAAATATTTTTGTTTTATTTTTTAAATTATTTGAATAGATAATATAATAAACTGTATAAAAATACTAATTATTTAACATTTCAATCATAATTAAGGCCAAAAAAAAAGTTTTTTTAGGTCACTCACGCCACAGAAAGTTCCAATTAGTAACATTTTCAAAAATTGTTTATAAATAAATAAAACATTATTTTTTATTTTTTTTAGTAAAAATCGCATAATACAAGGCAGTGAAATCAATATACCGTAAACTGCTGCAACTTTGCCAATACGCTTCAAGTTTGCCTAATTTATTAAAACTGAAATTACTAGACAAGTGCTCACTATTTTTTACTTTCAATAATAGTAAAAATAGCACCATTTTATTGGCAACCCATTTCTTATTATTTGAAATGGCTCTTTCTGTCTCTTTTTTTTATATGAAATATCAACAGTCACAAGCGGAGCGCATGGATTTTTAGGGTTGTGCAAACTTTTTGTTTTTACTTGAAAAAAACGAGAATTTCAACTTTCTTATTAATTACGGGGTAAGTCAATGAGCTCTTTCTCCTATTTATAATGATGTTTCTTGTTTAAATGATCATTTACGACTCTAACGATGCTAGGCAATGTTGCAAAGGGATTCTTAGGCGGTAGTGCTTCAAGTTTGCCTAGGCCTAGGGTTGTCACTAGTCTCAACTACAGTGAAGCATTCTGAGGGTTGAGTTGTGATTTTACCAGTATAAGTATTTTTAAGTAAGTTTTACTTATTATTAAACAGTGTGAATGTGACTGTGTGTAAATAATAGACAAAAACGTTTTTTAAGAATTTCATAAAAATACAATACCCAAAGGGGCTATTACCAAATAACATTTTAAAGTTTTTTTTTATCATCAATTATGGCCTTCTTTCATTCTTTATGTGCGCTTTTGCCAAGAACATTATTATTAGTAATAAAACATAACTTATACTTATCAAAATGGGCAAACAACATAATATAAAAAATATATATTTTTTATAATAATGTTGTGTAGTACGGCTAAATGTCTAAGATATTGAGTAGGTACAGGTACGCGAATAAAGATAAATATTGAAAAGAGAAGAAGACAAAAACTTGAAGCTCGGCTATACGCTGATTATTCGCAAGAAATCATTATATGTTTCTGTAGAGTAAGGAGCAAAGCACTATCGAATTACAAGCCTGATTAAAATGCTGATGCCATTAGATTACTTATATAAAGTTTTTTTTAATAATTAGTGTGTTTTTAAATTGTATGTTTTTCAATTTGTGACAACCCTAACTCTGCTTAAAAGTTACTATGAAAATATTTAAAGATGAAGCTCAAAGTGTGCCCAACATTGCCTGCTACCCAGATAAAAATAAATATGAGTATATGTGCTAACCCATGCACATCTCGATGGTAACTCAATTGTTACCGATCTGTAATTAAAATCGGTTTTTAAATGCGACCCATATTTTTGATAATAATCTACTAGGCAAAGTTGAGTTATTTCATCACAACTTTGCCTACAACTTTGACAGTCTCTGGAAATCTATATAACAACAGTTTCGGCAACATGAACCTTTATTTGTATGGCATTAATCTTTAATTCGCTTGCTATTGTTTACAAAAGCACAGATAACAAATACTTTAAAAGATATTTAAAAAAAAGCTTAAATTTCGTGCAAAGTTGCAGCAGTTTACGGTAATGCAAAAAAAAACATTATTTATTTGTCAGTTTCTCATAATAATAATGAAAATAACTCCAATTAGTAACATTTCTTATCTAATGGTCTCAAATTTTTATGTTTATTTTTTTAAGTTTTAATTATCAAACTATATTAGTAAGCAGTAAAGGTGTATCACTCCATAATCAACAATATTTATCAAAATAATATTTATTTTCTTATTAATGAACAACAAGAAATAAGATTTTTTTACTTAGTCACATCACAACTCAATAGTTACGTGACTGGAAATCTTAGTTACTAACAAGAACATAAAGGTGTAGTCACCTGAATACACTCACTTCTCACATTTTCATAAAGTACTAAATATGGCATCTAATTTGGCTTTTCAAGTTACATTAATTACATTAAGCAACAACATTTCTTGTTATATGAGTCCGAAGTCATGTTTATAGCAAATTAACTGTTGATATATTCATTAAAATGAAAAATATTTTTGTGTGGACTTGACCTTATGATTCCAGTTCGTAACAAAAATTATTCCGCCAGTACATAACGTTACTTACCGGATGTTACGGAAACATACTCATAGCCGCAAATCACAATATTTAAGCAAAACTACACGTAGTTCGATGATTTTAAAACACTGTAGTTGTTCTTGGATAGTCGGCGAACAATTTGAAAGAATTCCGTTTAAAAACAATAATACCTTACCGATAAAATGGTACTGTACTAAGCGGAACTCGTTTTTGGCTACACTGCTCCTCATGACACTTGTAACGGCCTAGCCAATCACAGGGCCCAACAAAGGATACAATAACGATGTTTTCTGTCAAAAAAGTGTTGCTACTTCAAATAAATTACTTTAAATTGGTAGTTTTCTTTTTGGAAGTCACCTAAAATTGCCGTTACTTACGCGGAATTCCGGTATGATCGAAAATCGTGGACGTAACAATATTTGAATTATTTTAATATTTTATTATGAAAATAGCTATAAAATACATAATAAATATGATTAAATGTTATTTCAATGCAAAATCAAATTATTTCATTTAAGATTTGAGATACATATTACGTTTTATGAAACTTTAAAGTTGGGTAGGTATGCATGGACATCGTGAAAAGTGGGGGTCAAAGATAATATTTTTATTAATAATTAAAATTCCGTGTGTTTTATTCATAATTTATCTACGAAAAATAAATCCTTATGAAATTTACTATTCAAAAAGCTTTAATTCGCATCAACTTTGCTTATTATTACTGACAGTATTAAAGGTGAAAGTCGGTGGACATTACGATTTTCAACATGCAAGAAAAATTAAAAACGCCCACATACAATTTAAGGCTTTCAATCAGTTTGCATTGCAAAAAAAATGAAAAAAATGCAACCAATCCAACCAATCCAATGCTATCCAATGCAACAAAAAAAACTGATTGATTTGATTGACAACTTTTCTCTCTCTGTCTAGAGTAGTCAATCGAAACAAACAATCAGTCATTAATTTTTCTGAGTTGGCATGTGGATCCAAAGATCAAAGCTCATACAGCCACTTTTTTTTCCAGCCCATTCTCGGGCAGGCAAAGGAACTTAGTCAATACAGCCAAGTCTTCAGCAAAGAAATAAACTTTGTATACCATTTAAAGTATTCTGTACTTTAATTCTTTGTTTTCTTAACCTAGGTTCCTAACCTAACCCATTGAAATGCGAGGGTGCTCTTACACTTCAATGTTCACACCTCAGGTTCACACCGACTGCTTCACGGGACACCGATCAGTTATAGATGGGCGATTGTTGAAAAAATCAACAATCGAATTATTCGAATGTTCCCATGGGCATTCAAATGGGATTTTCCGAACGATAATTCGAATGAATTTTCAGTATGGAAATGTATAGTACATTTTTATTACATTTTGAAGGATACCTACACGAATGTATTACTACTATTTTCATGTTACTAGTATGTACTTATTGTACAATTTGTTATTTTTTCACAAAAAAATATATAAAGATAATTCGGATTTTCGCATATTATCCTATTTAAAGAGGCTGACAGCAATAAATAAGTCATGCACATGCATAAAATACCTACATAGTAATGGCATTCCTAACCATTTCAAATAAAACAAATCATTCGAATTAAATATGGATTCGAATTATTTTTTGCATTCGAAGATTTCGAAATGACACTTTTCACAGTCGAATAATTCGATTGTTCGGTATTCGAATGTTTCATTCGAATGAATCACTCGCATTCGCCCATCTCTCTTTTTCACACTTCACTACACAGTTTTACATAAAGGGCACATTATTACACGAATTCCACCACACTAGCACAATAATAGCCACGGAAAACTAATTTAGAAAATTGACAAAACAAAAGCCCGACATGTTTCTCACGTTTCCCGCCAAGCAGTCCTATATTATTTGATTCGAATCTCTTCGTGTGGTGTCTTCGTAGGTAAGTATGTATGTACTAACATACTCTTTTTATTCGGACTCGTTCGGCTCGAATTTCGGAACCCTTTTTTAATAATAATTCTTTATTTTCAGAAAAAAACATTCCTTAATAATTGATAGTAAGTACTTAATTATAACTTAACTTTTATCTCAATTTTAAAATTTTGGCAATATCCCGAAGGCGCCGAAATTAATAATAAAAATAATAACACATAACACTCAGAGCCCCTAACTAGGAAGAACCTCTATCTAGGGTGCCCGAAACACACAAAGAGACAAACATCACACCCAGACCGGAAACAGACATCGATATTCATCATATCAATATTCGCCCCGCCCGGGAATAGAACCCGGGTGCACACCTTACTCAGTCCACATCACTGCCAACTGAGCCACGGAGCAGTCAAATGTAAATATAGGTTAGGTTACTAAAAAAAAAAAAGAATTACCACCAAAGACTTGGCTATTATTATATTAATATTCCTTAACCCACCCGGGAATAGAACCCGGGTGCACACCTTACTCAGTCCACATCACTGCCAACTGAGCCACGGAGCAGTCAAATGTAAATATAGGTTAGGTTACTAAAAAAAAAAAAAGAATTACCACCGAAGACTTGGCTATTATTATATTAATATTCCTTAACCCACCTAGTATGAGGGATGAATACAAAAACAACATTGTCTCTGTCTCGTTCGCGCAAAATTCAATTTTATTTTGTGTTTGGTTGTTTAATTGGTCATCCCCATGGAGGGAGTGGTCATCCTATTTTTAAAATTCTATTTGGAAAACTTTAGCGCTGCCATATTTTCCAATGCAATACTGGACAGTAGCGTAAACTTTGAGTAGTCTTCTCTCGACTGCCTTGAAGTGCGCGTCTGTAGCCAGCTGGTCGCCGTGGAGGGACGAGAGCAGCTTGATGGTGTCCGTGAGGCTGCCCCCTGAGAGCAGCACCAGGCGCTGCCACGTCGATGACTGTAGCCTTGACCAAACAATATTTTATGAATAAAATAATTCTGCTTAAGATATATTCTATTGTTTTTTTTTTATTTAAAAGAAAACTTTTTTGATAAGTAAGGTGATTCAGTAAATAATTGGCAGCGCTCGGTTGGGTTATCGCCAGTCACACAGTGGGCGCAATTGTTGTAGCACGGCACGGCCGGCCCGCCACATCGACTGTTCGCTATGAGCGTTACGCGTTAATGTGTAAACGTCTTTGGCGATAGCATCAGAAAATTTAGATGCCAAATAGTTCAAGGATACTACTAATTAGTTTAATTTTTTAAGACAAGCTATTTTGTGTGGCAATCTCGAGATATATTTACATCTCTGACTTGTCATTACTACCAGAAATAGGAACTAAGAGCCTATCCGCACTTCGTTTTTTTCCGCGCGATTAATATTCGCTTTCATAGGATTCAATGTGTTACAAAATTGCGGAAAAACAATCACGGTGCGGACGGACGGGGCCTTAGTGTTAGTAAGAAAAGAAATTAATACTCACATACAACACTGGTATAGCGGTGCTAGTATATCAAGCTCATCCACATTGGGGTTTCCCAAGCCTTTTCCGTTGTCAAGCAGAACTACCTTGTCTTTAAATACTTCATATCTATGGCGGTCACCATTTTGAATAAGGAAATCAAATATGGCTACATCAACCAAATTCAGCAGCCTTTTCTTGGTTAAAGTAGCTGAAGCTTTCCTGTAACAAAGTGAATAAGCTTTGTTTGAAAAAGAACACTGTTCAAACGAAAGTAAAAAGCAGGCCTTTCAATGTTATGCAATTTAATTGAAACTTCAACAGTACTGGTTCCTGGTAGTCTGTAAAATCAAAAAATATCACACTTACTTACAAAAGTCATTGTCTATTTCCCAGTTCATTTTTTTCTTAGTATAGGAGCGCCTCCAAGGTGACTTATGCACTTTGAACTGCTTGTCTAAATAAAGAATTGCCGCACCTTCAAGAAGGCCAACATGGTTGCTGCAGACTGTTTCATTGGCTTTGCAGTATAAACACTTACCATAAATACAGATAGAACCATCACCTGAAATATAGATTACATTATAATGATATAGATACACTGCCTCATTATTTATAACTTTTAAAATTATTTATTAACTCAATACTCTTTGTTCTCAGCATAGTCTTCTTAAGTCCAACAGTAGCTACAGGCAGTATATCTTCCTGAACATTAATACTGCGGATTGTGGCTGGAGCTACCCAGGTAAAATTCATCACCATCGCCATGTAGTAGGCAAAAACCTCTGAGTTGTGCCGGTCAAATCCTGCGTAAATACTTCCATAGATATTCTCATCTAAATTGTATCTCTTTGGTTTGAAAATTAACTTTTGCTTATTCTGTAAACAAAAATTGTGATAATATTATCAATACATAGTATAAAACAAAGTTGCTTCTGCCATCTGTCCATACATAGGGGCTTTAATCTTGAAAACTATGCAACGGATTTAGATGCGTTTTTTTAGGTAGATAGAGTGACAAAAGAGGAAGGTTTTTGTGTATATTAAATGCACATTATAGTAAAAAAGTTAGGCGGTACAAAGTTCAGTTCGACTAGTTGTTTTGTAAAATTTATTAGAATAGTATTAAACATGTACAGTGATATTAAATGTAGATTCTTACTTACCTCTAACAACATTAACAGTTTTAGCTGTGTGCCCTTTGGAGCATTATCCACTAATGCCACCGGAGTGTTGCGTATGGCTCGCAGCAGCTGCCCTGCTCTGCCTTCTTTGTGGGGAAACAGAGACTCCTCGTTGACCCACTTGTTCAAATTAATAAAATTTTAAACTTGGTTGGTACTTAGTGACAATAAAATAATTATTTTTTTTCAATAATTTTTACTTACTTTAGTAGTGTAATCCCAAATATATTGTTCAGTACTTAATGAAGAATTGAAAGAATGTATAAGATCTTTCTGATGGTGTGAGAATTTAAAATTTTTGGTTTTGAACTGAGGCGGCAGATAATTTAGGTATTCATAAATTTCTCTAGTAATACCATTCACCGGTCCATTTATTACGGGAGGTAAGTTATGTACTGGTTTATTATTAACTTTGTACAAAGTGTAGAAAAAATAAATATTAAGAATCACTAGGAGTAGCAAAAACAGTAAAAATGTGAAGGCATAGTTGAGGGACATATTATTTTCATGGGATCCACTGTAAACTTCATCGAATTTCTGGACATTCGAGTTTCGTTCCCTTGAGGAATTATAGCATTTCGTTTGTGGCACTATAATCTTCAAATTCAGACTATAATCAGAATTTCAGACAAACATTCTTCAAACATTCTTCAGTAAGACCATGGACCAAACAACCAAACCAACCCCAACCACCAAACCTCAGAATAAAGACAAGCATAGAAACCGGGCTAAAATAAAAAGTTATTCTCATATTGTTACGCTTCTTACTAAACGGCAAAAAGACTATTAGTTAGAGAGAGATAAAATATAAGAATTCTTTCCAAGTTTTCTTCTTGTGGTATCAAAGTGGTTTATTGATGACACTGGTTTATTAGTACCGTACAAAATTAAAAACCAATAATTTGGTACATATTTGGTGGTTTGTTTATGATTTGTTTTATTTTGACGTATAATATGACATTGTAAACATCGGTAGCAGCTCCAAAAGTTTTATGATTATTTTTTATGAAAAAGGTGTGATAAATTGGTTTTGTGATTGTGAATGTTTAACTTAATGTATAACAATCTCTTGTGTAGTGACGGGATGTGAATCAAATGCGTCAAGGAATCAAAATCTTGATGTTTCGGTCACCTACCATTCGGTAAATAATTTTGTTTCATTGTAGACTTCTGGGCACTATTTTGACAAATAAATTATCAGGAACATCAATTTTACACGCTGTTTGTCGAACTCGTACCTAAATTTATTGAATTATTACGGTAAAACACCTTCTGTAAAGGTTATGATAGTGTTGTGCCAAAATATGTTTAGACAAAAGTTATCGAACCTAAATCATCCGTTCTAACTTAAGGACAAATAAAAATCAGACATAATAATATGCTAATTGTTGTATTTTTTTCAGTTTTCAAGTAAATTATATACTAAAAACAAAATGACTGGATTGGAATGGACAAGATTTTAAACATTCACAACATACTGTTTTATCAACAAAGAAGATTTAAGATGGTGAAGATTATAACCTGAAACTGTAACAACAGTTTTGCTGCTGCAATTTGAATAAGTTGGTTGGTGGTAATCATAAAATATTGCCCTTTCAATTGCTTATTTTATATCAAATTAATTAAATGTTATTCGTTATCAACTTAATGTTAAAGGAAATAGGACAGCGACATTCAGTGGACAATTCATATTTCATATCTAAGAAAGAAATGACACCAGAAAATACTATCATCTCAGCTAAAAACGTCTACTGCTGGATATAGGCCTTAAAGAAAATATCGTGACATACAATTTGCCCATTCTGGATAAAACAGGTTTAAGTTTATCTATGTTTTTTTTCTGCAGATCCTCATAATTGTATATGCAAATTTCAAGTTTAAGTTGCGGGATGTCATCATTTAAGTTAATATTCTCTAAGATACCTGTTTTCTAAAATAAAATACGAAGGCTTTAATTAATATATATTTGAATAAATTATTATTATTATTGTCTTGAATATAATATTTAAGAACATTTTTCTTGCTTTCTTACAGGCCTCACAAAATACTTTGATAAAAAAAGCTACAGAATATATGAACTGTAAATTTGGGTAAACCAATGCTGTAAACTGTAAAAAAATAAAATTCCATGAAAATTTTACTTTGTGATAAAAACAAAAGCGCCATTTTTGCTGCAGGATATCACTTACGTATGTATAAATTGTTTACACCCAGGTTTTATAATACTTACTCTCTTTTATAAGTTTTAATTAAAACATATTATATTTTTAGGTCTCAAAAAAAACCACAAGCAGGGTTTTTTCACATACAAACAAAGTGATGATCAAGATCAACCCAGGCAAAAACAAACATTTGAGGTGCAGAGTGCAGAGCAAGATTATGGAAAATGAGTGTGTAAAGAAAGAAGCGCATAATTCATACATTATGAAATTTCCAAAAATAGATTTGTTTTACTTGTTTTATATATACATATTATTATAGGCACACATCTTTTAGTTTTAATTATTTTAGAGCTGTGCTAATAATATCTGATGTGACAGAGTTTTTTATGAACGGAAAATCTTTAGAAATAGGTAAGTATTATTATATTTTTATCAAGACACCCGTTTTATTCATTAAAATAACTTATTGTGTGCAGTAGGTTTCCTGGAAGAAATCGCTTTAATCGATAAGGCACAATTGCCCTTATTCTTTTTCTGTTAAAAATGTTATACGGTTTGTTACATTTTGTATTTTTATTTGCATTTTTATAGCAATAAAGCGTTTTTATCTTTGTCTTTGTTTTCTTGTTATATAATACCTGAATTAGTTATGATAAGTTCCATAATAAAGAACCATGTCTTGTATAAAAGTATAGACAACTTGATTTAGGACAAGTTATTTTTGCCATCACTAGCTTTTTAGAAAATTAAAAATAAAAAGTCGAACCCAGGTACGGGCAAGGTGCGGAAGAGTCATACGACCCAGTGGAGAAAGTATATTGGTCTCTTTTTAACATATTCAATGGTTGCACTTGAGTAAGTAGCGTAACACAATGATGTGACTTTTTATTTTAGGACTCCTTCTATGCTTGTCTTTATTCTGAGCACCAAACCAAACAAATCTGTGATGTGATGACTGATAGTACTGAAAAGTGAATGAAGGGACTGATAACTAATCAATCCGTCAACCTAGCGCTGGCGCGGCGGTTTCCCTCTGAGCCTGGCGCGAAATCGCAAAATATTTTTTTTCAAAAGTAAGGTCGTAACATGCTCGTAAGGGGTTTGGGGGGAATGGGGGGACATGAACAGAAGATGTCGGGCTTTTGTTTCTTAGTTTTCTAAATTAGTTTTCCGTGGCTATTATTGAGCTAGTGTGATATAATTAGTGTAATAATGTGCCCTTTAAAACTGTTTAAAACTGTGTAGCGAAGTGAGAAATAAAGGAATACGCTCCCGAATAATTCTGATCGATGTCCCTCGAAAACTTCCGTGTAACCATTGGAATGTAAGACCACCCTCGCGTCTATAGTCTGTGATGGATGATTACTTGCACCGTGCGGTCCTGGAGAGATTTTGTTTGTATTTCGCCGTCACTATGGTGAAATGTGCAGTTGATTGTTGCAAAAATTATACCAGAAAACACACCAAATCGAAATCAAGTATTACATTTAACCGGGAAGTCGATTTTCATACTTATTTTTATAAAAACAATTCAATAATCGCGGGGTTGAAGGAGACGTGAGAGGCGGGCACGCACAAGCCCGCCTCCACACCGCACCTAACCACACTCCCCACTGGCTCTCCACTCGAGATTTCAGTGATGTGCCGCGACCAACGTTAGAGTCGATGTTTTTTTATCATATGTTTATAATCTGCACAGTATAGTAATGTAACTGTAACACTAAAATCTTATTATAATCTTCTAGCTTCTATCTACTATAAGATATAAAAATCAATCGGGGTTTGTTTTCTCGCTAAAACTCTAGCCGGCCGGGCGGATTTAAGGTGGAAACTCTCGGTATGGCGCAAGATTCATAAATCTTTGTGTTTTTTATTTATTATGACGAAAGTATTCGTTTTTAACCGACTTCAAAAAAGGAGGTTATCAGTTTGACTTGTATGTATGTTTTTATGTATGTATGTATGTTTGTCCGCGATTATCTCGAGTTTGGCTGAACCGATTTTGATGTGGTTTTCACAAAAGTATTTGTTACATTCAGGAAAAGGTTTTAGTACAGTGGCGGACACGATCGGCGTAACACTTCCGGTTTTTCTGTATTGCAAAATAGCTCTTGTTCTTTGGTAATACAGTGACGAAACCATAGACAAATCTGTTACGGCCTCCTAGTCCGTGACTGTACCTATTTTATTGAAGGCGGGGGTCTCTTTTTGTAAAAAGGAAATTATTAATAAATTTTGAATGACTTTGCGTATCTAAAAAAACCGTTTCCCACATTGGAACGTTGCAACGGTTTTGGAAGACGGACCTACTGATTTTGTGTTTGTATTGTATAGGGTGAAAGACCAAATATCAAGTTTCTTATATATACACAAGGTCGGTGACTGTCTTTCAAAAACGATAGTATGTGATAATAACGATTAGTATGTAGGAGCTGGTTTTTTACATTCGCGAATTCTTTTAAATACAATCTTTTTACATACCTACGCGGAAGAAGAGAGAGCTAAACTATCAGTACTGACGAAGAACAATCTTTCATCAACAATAAACAAAATTTTGAACAAAATTTCATCTCAATAGCTTAAGGTGGTAACTCTAGGTATGGCGTGAAATTCAATTTTTTTCGCATTTTTTAATTATTCTGGCAAAAGAATTCATTTTTGATTAAGTTCAAAAATTTGAATTTCGCGCCATACCGAAAGTTACCAGCTTAAAGATATCTGCTTCAAAATTGAGTTGTAAGATTTCATCCGAACAATCAATTATACATACATACATTGCAATGCTTTTAAAAAACATTATTTGTAAAAAAAAATACATCAACTAAATCAACTATAAATCAACTAGCTTTCCCGCAAGATTTCTTCTGCGTAAAGTATTAGATGCAAAAGAAAACCGGTAAGTATACTTATGCACCCAATGCAAAGAACTTATCGACATCTCGATAATTGGCACGTAAGAAGTTGATTAACATCCCTAGCTGTCATACACATATCTCTATAGGTATGTCTCAGAATACTTATTCTGAGAGGTATGTATAGCTCATCTGTCTCCACTGTGCACTGAGTGATTGACTGTATAGGCTTGTTCTTGTATTATTATTATTCTGAGGGAAGAAAACTGCCAATTTATCCCGCTAGTGTCGTTTGTACGGTCGACCCATAACAAACAAAGTTTTGTATGTGATTTGCATTGGTAGTCCAATTATTTATCAAAAGAACCCACGATGTAGCTGTTGGGTGTAAGGAAAATGAAAATCTTCCTAACAATTCCCGGCTAGGAAGCTATGAGGTTAAAGAACTTCAAAGAAACCGAACGGATCGAGGTTATGTTTTCGACATTTTGAAGATTTCAACTACCGAAGTATTAGTTTTACTACAGGTTTGTTCCTAATTATATATCTTATCGCTGTTTAGTGGGTCTGCAGTCCTCGCACAGGGTTTCTGACCCATATTGAGATGACCTTTGATATTTTTTAGGTTATATTTTGTTTTACTTGCAAAAGTCATTTAAAATGAATGCATTCGTATGAATTTGTGTACACCCTAGTAATTAAATGTGAAATTGAGATTATGACAAGCAAATAGTCCTAGCTAACATTAACTTAACTTAAGTTAACCTATTGTTTACCTGCTCACGAAGTTTGCGTTTTTGCCATGTAAAAAGTCTTCTAATTCATTAATTTCTTCTTGAAACTATGTTTTCTTCTACGTTTCATACGATACAATACAATACAATGTAAAATAACGTCGAAAAACACAAAAATTGCCTTGTTGTTGTATTTCACTTGTTTGTTATGGGACGAACATATAGAGCGTCGTCTACAAAAAGTTTTCCGTGTACAACCCCTTTAGTAAGGCCTCCAGCGGCGGTTTCCAACATCTTTGGGCCTCCTTCACGAAGGAAGACGCGGCGCGGGCGCGTTGTGCGGGGCGTCGTGCTCATGTCGTGCGGGCTCCGACGCGGGCCCCGCCGCCGCGGGTGACGCTGCGGGCGCGGCGGTTTCCTTATTCTGAGGGGCGCGTATACGATATCGAACATAGGCCTATCTTTTATTCTTGACTAGTCGACCCGGCAAACTTCGTACCGCCTTATCTATTACTATGTTGTGCATAAATTATACATATATAAACCTTCCTCTTGACCCACTTTATCCTTAAAAAAAAACCGCATCACAAACCACTGTAGGTATTATAATTTTAAAGATATAAGCATACATATCCCTATGCGTTTGGCGACAGACGCGGGAAGGACTTTGTTTTATACTATGTATTGAAGCGTTGAACGACGCGGGCACCGCCACGGGGTCCGCTAACGCGTCTCCGTAAACGGTCTCATAAATTGCTATACGTTTGATTTAATCGCAGCACGCCCCGCGCAACGCCCCGCGTGATCCTTAACCTTTTCGGCGCCGCAAGAAATAAACGAAGGTTGCTCCCCCACGCCGAGGCATTTTACCTTCAAAAACATTAGTGATTGCAAAATTCAATCGACACACAAAATCAATCAAATTTTTATGTGAGATAAATAAACAATGGAGTGATTAATATGCGAAAAGCTAAACATTTTCCCGTTTTTTAAACTTTTGTAATGCTAGAGACCCAATTAGAATTTGCTTTTATGGAGTTTTGTCTGATTACTTTCAACTGAATTATATATCAAACTAAAGCGGCGGCACGTCACTAACTACTTCATATTAAGGCTGACATTCACAGTCAGCGCGAAAAGTTCAACTTCGACCTGACTGGCTCAAGTATCATATTAGCGACTCGGAGTAGACTAGCAATCATTCGTATTCAGAGACGAGTTTCGCTGCCACTTGGGCTTGACTTTGCGAAGTTCAAACATTCGGCACAGATGCAATAGTTTTCATCTCACAATGGTAAAACACCACAAAATTTTATCGATTGTCTATGCTCCTGGATACCCTATTTTAAAAAAAGTTGAAAGACAGAGAGAGTATGTTGTATTATTTCGTACATCGAAAAGGGATGGCACATTGAAGTACTTATCGCTACCTTATAGGTTAGAGACGTTTGTTTTGATTTCAAAGTATTGGGACCTATTAAATCAAGAAAAAAACACGCTTTACATAATGTAATGGAATGCCAGTGCTTATCTTTCGGCTTCTTCATCAGACCTTGAAGCCCTAATCGTGGTCAAAGTTCATTACAAGACTTTTTTAACAGCTTCACACACAGCTTCGATAGGTACCGATGTTTCATAAAGTTCCAGTTTAAACCCTCCGGCTCCATCATCAGATCAGTTCTACAGTACAATATTATTGTATTGTCATCAGAAATACACACTGCTGCCACTTTTCATGACGCTTCGCTACGACCCTTGGAAGATGGTTAATTTTTTTCCAATTCATAAGGAGCAAAGCCAAGACGACCCACTGACCAAGCCATCCTCAAATGGAGAACAAGAGATGGGAAAAGAAGTGCAGGCAGACCACCAGCCAAATGGACCTACGATATAATGACCGTTGCTGAGGAAACATAGATGAGACTGGCAGCCGCTGGAGCGAACTGGAAAATACTTGGAAAGGCATTCGCCCAGCAGTGGGCTTATATATGATAAAGTAAAGGAAGAAAATGTTTCATACAGGTCAACTTCATAAAAGTGTTAAATAAAATAATAAAATTTAGGTTTTTGGACTCATTTTGTGGTAAAATAATTATATTTATAAAAAAATTAAAAAGTTTTATTTTTAATTAAGAATTCTAACTAACCTAAACAATAGCTTACACACAAGCATAGCCTGTATTGTTGCAAATAATAAATTTTAGTTAGCGGGCCGCTGTTAAAAATTTACAGTATAATTTTTTTTATTTTGGTTAGTGGGATGTGTAGTAATTATACAAAATAAAATGGAAATAATGTTAATATGTAACACTAATAAAATACTTATTATATTATAATAATACAGAATAACTATTTGAAAGAAAAATAAAGTATAATCCTATCATGCAGTGTAGTAAATCACGCCTAGTATTTAATATGATCAGATTTTTCTATTGAGTCACAAGGACATAATGAGACATGAGAGCTGAACCCAGGTTACTACAGCTGAGGAGTTTATGGAATTTAGTTTACTGCGGGAAGGTGCGATAGTTTTAGGAAAAGGAATTTAGTTTATTAGAAATTACTTACCTACCTAGATTTTCTTGAAGCCAAGAGGTAACAAGCATCAGTGTGGTACTTACAGCTTAGGCAATGTATAAAAGAGATAACAAAAGTCAATCCAGATTCAGAGTGAGCCACAACTTATTCGCTACATATAATAATAATAATAATAATATATTTATTTAGTATCAAAGTACAGGTTTCACAGTAAGGAATCTCCTTTTAAGTATAAATACCTGTGGCAGGAGACTCCACTCTTCCACAGTGACAATAAATATTATTATTACATATATCGATCATGGAAATGCCAATTGTCGTAAGGGACATTTTTCGAAATTTCGTTTTTGATGCCATTATACTCAGTTTTTCACGCTCTATCGAATGGTATATTTGAAACCTCTCTAGCTTCCAAAAAATGTCCCTTACGACCTGACTTTTTTTGGGCCTAGCTCAGAAATTTATTAAAAAAAAAGCTTTATGGAACATTTAATTTTTCCACATTGGCGTAAGGGCCAATAAATTAAAATATTATTGATGATTTTTATACGGTTTTGTCAATATTGTCCTTTACGACGTAAAAAAAAGTTGCAGTATCTAAAACTCAAGGTCGTAAGGGTCGTAACTTAATCTTATGTTTATTAAAAACTCCGATTTTAATTATTATTTTATATGAATTTGTTTAAAAATTATGTTTTAAAAGTACCCATTTGTTGATCTATTTAATCAGCCAATCAAAATATAACTATCTCTGAGTGGGTACGACGTCAAATGTCAATTCGCGTTGATTTCTAGCTTTAAAGTTTATTGTATTCCTTAATCTTAACGTAACGGCGGGTTTTAATTTGACTCTATAGTAAAAGATAACAACTGACGAACTTACCATTTCTGTTGATGCCTAGTTCATTCCTGTCCCGAGACTTAAAGACTTACTTGAGTGCACAGCGGCTGCGGTGAACAGTTTAAGGGATCTAATATAACTCTTTTTGAACCCAGTCCTCAGCAGCCTTCGAGCTCTGATCCTGTAGTCCAGCTGACATAGTGGCGTTTTTTACAAACACTTCCATATACCAATAGGCACCGCTGAAGAGATTGCAGTACTACCCAGCTTCAAAGGCTTTCCCATAGTTCACAAATGCCAGGCAAAGAGGCAGATTATACTTTTCCGTCTTTTATATTACCTGCCTTAAAGCATGTATGTGGTACTTTGCCTTTACGAGAAATAGCTAATTAGAAGGGCGAAGACGTCAAACCTGCGCGCAAAACGATTCTTGATGACTCTCAAAAACAATTTATAAAGGTGGCTTAGATGTAGGCTCTTCAGCTGGTTTTATGGCCTTTTCTGAAGAACAATACTACCGAACTTCTGTTGCACGCTTCTGGCGCTATCCCATCGCTGATATCAGAATTGAACCGTTTCGCATTTAAATCCCCTATGTCAACTATGACGCAAATTTTTGAGCAATGCATAATCACGGGATACATAATCTCCACATTTTCGTTGGACTGTATCGATGTGGGAGCGCATACTTGTATAACTTTTAACAAATACTGCTAAATTCATAGACGTACAAGACACGCTACCCTTGCCGTCATAATATCGGTATTTACAACGCTTTGAAGGTAATTGTTCACTATGCACCCGAAACCTCCCTGGGATTGTGGTTCTCCCTCCTCAACAATAATGTTTTACCATATCGAACTCAATTCCTGCTTAAGCTTCGTTGGCCCGGGATCAACGATAGTTAGTACACACACCCTGCCCCACCTTTTCCTGACCTCTACAAAAGCGCAAACTAGGCCAAAACGGTAATTTTAGCCATGATCATATGAGTGGGTTTGCCATAATTGTCACACTTGGCAGGCAGGTTGGAAATCGCAGTATGGCTGTTGTACTAAGCTGTTGTAGGATCATCGATGGACGCTACGTGCTTCGATTTTTTCCTATAGTCACCTTAGCCATATACATGGAAGATTGGGTGCTGGTATCCTATTCATACTATACGTTACATACCAACCATAACAAAAAAGCTTTTTAATGTAAGTCTTGTAGTTTTTTTTAATTGGTCTTACTGAAGTATTTATTCCTATACACCATGTTAAAAGCTAAATTACTTTAAACTTGGGCTATAAACGAATTACTACCTACCTATCTTCATTAAAGTGTTGATTTTTATTGTAGACATTGAAGATTAATAATTTATTTTCTTTTAAATCTTACGAGGGCGCTATTGGAGTTCCTAGGTATTTGCTATTTTATAAAAATTATGCACTTAATACATTTTTTTTTTACAATTAATATTTAAACTTTAATGTTTTGTACTTCATATTTGAGAAATTTTATCATTTTGTTTCACAAGGGTAACCAAACAATAACATTTTAACACTATAGACATAATTAAATATATTTTTTTTAGTTTCATCAGTACTAATAACAACACACTTGTTGGTATTTTAATTCCCTTACGCCCCTCAAATTTTACATAGTAACTTAAAAATTAAATATTATAATAGACATACGACTACATTGGAAAAACACATATGGGACTTACAGCCAATTATTTTATAAAGTTAAATAAACTGTATAGGCCGTAAGGGAAAAAGTTGAAAAAAAGGTCAGCGTAAGGGACAATGTTGCTAAAATGGGTAGGGCGTAAGGGACAAAATCTTCTAAACCATTAGTTGTAGCGTATCCAAACTAAAATAATTAAAAAGATCTTCAAAAATTAGCACTGGTCTTCTTTTAATTGATCGCTGTAAATCAAGGCAATCAAAAGTTACAAAAGGATTTGTAAAAAAAATTTCGTTTTTTGCCTCTCCTGAAAAGTCGTGCTTTGTCCCTTACGACAATTGGCATTTCCATGATCGATATTTTGAAAAATGATTGATTTGACGCAGACCTATACCCTATCAACTTACGTACCTCTAACCAGAATACTTACCCACTTATGTAAGTAAATAAAAATTACATTAAAAAACAGGTGTTTAAATTAGATTCTTTAATTTCTTTTCAATTAAGTATACTTAGGTATACCTAAAATAGGTCTAAAATATAATTCCTGAAGGCGAGACCAAATAAAGTTTTTTATGATTTTTCAAACCGCTCATTAACCCCTGGTGCTGCTGCTGTATCCAGCTCCACAAATCCTTCGTAATAGGTACTTATATTGTTTATAAATTCCCAAACAAGAATCTAACAACAACATTCTTGGTTGTGGCCAGACTTGTGTTTTCCGACCTGCAAGCATCATTGGGTATCTTTTCCATACACAAATGGTTATCCATTCTATAGTGGTCTAAACTATAAAGAGGGTCCTGGTAAGAAAATTTCCGCAGTCAGTTAGGTAGGTATTAGATAAGTAGATTTAGCAAAAAGAACGAAAAACCAATCAACTCATATCAGAAACCAAAACAAGCAGTGATATTTTTCAAACAATTGATTTATTATTTTCGTGACTGTGTGTGGTATTGATAGAAATGTCTTGTCCTAGCCGTCGCGAGTGCTAGCCAAGTGCTAAATTTGGTGACTCGGGCCGTCTCATGCTTCGCCAAGTGACAGGGCACTGAGATCACTACGATACTCGACTGTGAATATGAATTTCGAGCGGAGAGCGAGTTTACGGGCGATTTTGACAGTTCGGAGTGATACTCAGTGCTGCAACTCGACTGTGAATGTCAGCCTAAGTACTCGGCGCTGGAGAGACACAAAAACTGCGAAGTTCGATCTCGTTAAAGGGTTGTTAATCACAGAGTCGATAGTTTTTTTTGTACTATATTTTTTAATATTTTATTTAAATCTTTAAAATTATGCAACGGATTTCGATGCGGTTTTTTTTTAAATAGATAGAGTGATTCAAGAGGAAGGTTTATAAGTTTAATACGTGCACAAGATAGTTATAGGTTAGGTTAGGTTAGGTTAGGTTAGGTTAGAGTGATTCAAGAGGAAGGTTTATAAGTTTAATACGTGCCCAAGATAGTTATAGGTTAGGCGGTGTGAAGTTCGCCGGGTGGACTAATTTTTAATAAAACGATTTATGTACAGTGGCGGACACGGTCGGCGTAACACTTCCGGGTTTTTTGTATTGCAAAATAGCTCTTGTTCTATGGTAATACAATCTAGGGCTGACGAAACCATAGACAAATCTGTTACGGCCTCCTAGTCCGTGACTGTACCAATCAAAATAATCTCACTCAAGTAACTTAATAATTTTAAGTTCATGAGTCACATGTGATGTGATGCATTTCTCGTTACAGTTTAAGGCACCATTTTTGTCATGAGCGTGGCGGGATATTTCATTGAATCATACCTGGACAATGGGGATGGAAACACACCTCAATTTATACTCCAAAAGCTAAAGTTGTTAGTAAAAAAAACGTATAGTAGTGTTATAAAGCTTATAATTTGAAAAAACCAATAGCCGTCAAGCTTTATTAAAGTTGTATTGGGACATGAAAGTTGTTGGGTAAATTTGTCTAACACTCGTAACAACAAAATAATGTTCCGTTGACGTTTTCGCCACCATTAGAAAACGCTCCGCTTTTGCGTTTGCAGGGGCCTTACATTATGGAGACAATATAAATGGGGCGGAAGGAGCCTATAGTGTCGCGAGCGCATCGGTCCTTATCGTGCCCCTCCAGAGGGATCTAGGCTTCGCACCGACCGCACGCGCGTTCTTTCTATTTTTGTATAAATACGTAATTAATTCTGGATAAAAAAATATATAGTAAGTAGGTACCTATACTTAGTTTTCTTTTGGCAAATTATAATTTTTTTTAATTATTCTCTTTCGTCCTCAAATACAAATATGTACAAAATTAAAACTATACTTTCTATAAATTTAAAATCTAAAAATTAATATAATTTATGTTTGTAGCTGTTCGTCCCTCGACCATTGCCATAAATCAATCATAGATAACATCGTATCCAAAACGTCACTATAAATAACTATGTAAAATTAAAGGTTGTTTAAATTTTGAGGACATAAATAACATTTAAATTAAAAATTACAAATAATTGTAAAATACTATAAAGTCTCTTTTTACTACCTATACACTTCATCAAAGAGATTTTTTAATTTTCATCAGGAATTTTCTTAAGTATCTCATTTACATACGTAAACAAATCGGCTGCTTAAAATCAAAACCTAGTAACTCGTTTTACCAAAAATTATCAGGAGAGCCAAAAAACTGGTCGGCCACTTTAATTCGTTGCCCTGAAGAAACCAGACGCAATAGCGATATGGGTGTCTGACCAAAAGTTTGACTATATTGTTGACTATAGTTTGTAGTACTTGTAATCGTGTTAGAAGTTATAGTTACACTTAAATTGATCAAACTATATTTTTTTTTGGAAATTTACCCAAATATGACAATGAAAACAATTTCAAAACATAGTATTTCACACTTAGTTAATACAATCTTATCTTCTTATCAATCTTTAACTTTAACTTTAATCTCTGAGTAAATTCTCTACTTTTTATAGCATTTTATATTTTTAGTTGTACGTTTCGAGTGACAAATGATATTTTTGAAGGGCATTCAATTAAAAGTTATACAAATGGTTTATTTGTGGCAGAATTTAGTTTTTGGTTACGATTTGGTTACGACTCGGGGTTAATTCAGCCAAATTTCCCTTCTTTGACTTACTGTTTTTTTAACTTACTAAATTCCATCAAAATTTGATTGATTTTATAATTGGCGCCAAATTCAAAACATAGTAAGTCAGCTTTCAAATTAATAACCTAGTAAGTCGGTTGAGTTGCTAGGTTTTTTTATTTGTAATCCGACATACTATTTTTAGAATTTGTACTTCATGGAAATTTTAGTAACTTTTCCAAATTGGTTAGACTTGCTAAATTTTATTTTTAAAGTTACGCAGGAAACTGGGTGTTTTAAGGTCCATATCAAATCGATACCGCCTAGTAAGTCGAAAAATGACAAAAACGGGTTTTTTGCAAAAACACCAGTTACTAGGTTTTGAATTTGGGCAGCCGAAATATATGTTGTAGAGTTTTTTTTAATGTACTTTTAACTAGTTCAAAAAAAACTTATGAGGTAAGGTCCCAATGGTTCTCTGCAAATCTGTGTTCCAGTAGTAGAAGCCGTGGGAAAGAATAATTTTTAAGGTAAACCAAGTCATAAATCACATTTTTGTAAAGGGTTTTTTGCAGAGTATTCTTACCTGGAATCGACGCTTTTGTTTTAGCATAAACGCATAGGCGGGGTGCCTATCCAACATACCTTACACACAAAGACAACATAATGCGGCATCTATTTGTCTCAGAGCACTGCTACCTAAAGCTTTAGCAAACAAATCAAACACATTTATGGAATTAATTGCCAATATTTTTTTTTTAGTTTTGCTGGGTATTTCTTATTACTTTGTGAATACCGTTTAAAATGTTGACAGCTTTTTTTAAAAGACGTGATTTTGTTCTATAGTATAATATTCAATTCTATGGTGTCTATTTAAGCGTTTACCCAGCTATGTATGGATGCTTGTAAAAAATCTGTGATGACCATTTGTAGATCTAAGTGTAGGTACACGTTTCGAAGTAAACGTAGTATTAGTAGGTAGGTACTTTTACGACCAAATCCAAACTGATTTAATTCAATTCAACAATATTTTATTAGTTTCTAATTAGAACCATTGGAAAATGCGCAGCGCAATTCATCTGTAGATGTACTTTCACTATTTTTTACGCTGAGCGTACCAACAGTCTAGACACAATGTACCAAAATGTCCACTCTTTAGCACAGCACTAAAAAACTTGTCTTGCTTGTGTGACGTCACAGCAGCACTTCACCTCAAGTGCTTGGCGTACGGTATATATCAAACAACTGATGAACGGGTTCAGCCCCGGATCTAGGGGGGGGCTGCTAAGGGCCCGTGCCCCGGGCGCCAAGATCAGGGGGGCGCCGAGTTCACACTACAGACGAATGTCATAACTCAAAAATTATTATTTATTCAATTAATAAATAAATATTAATAAATAATAATTCTATATTGTGAGAGGCGAGGTTATTCAGGGGCGCCCACCAAGCGGCAAACAAATGTTTATTGTTCATCATTCAACAAAACATTTACTTAAACTTGACCAAGCACGGATTAAGTAATAGTACAGAAATTTTATGGCCATATCAACTCGATCGATACCCAAAGGGCGCGGAGCTGACGACGACATACGGCACAAACTTTTTTTTCGCAGGGCGCGTACGCGAAATGTAATTTACGCGTCACTCCCCGCAGGAATCCCAGATCGCAGCAGCACGCGTCAGTTAGTTACAATTCAAGTCATTCTGCCTCATCATGCCAGGAACCTTAAGGCTTTGTCTAACAGGCGGCGCTGTAGTAGCTGTAATGTCGTGCTAGGGCGCCAGCCTTACGCAGCGCTAGCATCGCGCTAGAGTCTTACGTGGCGCTAGAGCGTTGACTTGTAATGTAGGTACTATGGTAATATTACTCTGTCATACAGAGCGCCCGGAGCGACGTGCGCTAGAGCGCCGCGTAATTCTAGCGCCGCGCTAGGACGCTCTGTCGCCGGGCGTACAGAATTTATTTTTGCCTCGGCCTGAAACTGTATTATTTACTTGACCACTTCGAGCGAAACTAACATGCAAAAAGTGTTCCATTTCTCACTCCCACTAATTTTGGTCTTTCCTGATAGTTGAATGATATTTCCGAAGACTGAGCTATCTGCTGCACTTAGTGTAAATGCGTTGGTAAGTTACATAAAGGAGCTTGTGTGACATCAAAGAGCGCTCTAGCGCCGCGTAACTCCAGCGCTTCAGCGCGACGCTATAGCACCGTCTGTTTGTCAAAGCCTGGCTGACAAAGCACTTGGGTGAAATCTTCACGAAATCAATCGAGTCAAGAATATATTATCCTGGCCCGTTTTTTTGCACTAATTTTACTCAAAAATTGCAAACAAAATAAGACAAAATCCAAAAGAATATTGCATAAAAGAGGATGGAGCAGTTGCCAGAAAATGTGATTTCCTATCCTGCGCTGTGTTTACTAATATTATTTCCATGATTAGGTAGGCATGTTCAAATGTCGATCAATAAGTGGACGTCTGCGGCCGTAGCATGAACAGAGTAGTAGAAGTAGAAGTAGTTCAAAGTTTCTACCGTTCTATCCGAGATACGCCTGTTTTAGATTTACCCGCTTATAAAGAATTTATTTTTTAGTGGTCTCAATAGCTTAACTAATTTTCCCAAAATTTTGAGTCCGTCACTTTCGTTCTAAAGGTGCGAGATGGGATCGCTACTCAGAATCATTGAGCATAATCGAACATTTGTCGAATCCATCTGTCACTTTTGACATATAAATGCGAGAAAATCTATTGAGATGATGTGAAAGAGTTCAAAAGTGACAGAAAAACTCAACAAATGGTCGGTCATGCTACGTCCGCTGACATGTAAAATTATACACATAAAAAAACGTAAAATTAAATTATAACTGGGCAGAGGGGGCGCCATTTTTCAGTTTTGCCCCGCCTAAAAAAAAATTGAAGATCCGGGGCTGAACGGGTTGCTACGCTAGAGCCGCCCGCCTACCTTATTAATTGTTGTCGAATTTTCAAAGGCGAGGATTTGTAATGTCTACAATGGAGGAATCAATAGTAAATTCTAATAGAAATTATATTTTTCCAGTCCCCACTATGCGTACACGTTATGAGATGGTTGAAAAAGTGTATAGTTATAATAATTTAAAAAATATATTTGTTAGAAATCATTGAAAATTCCGAGTAATGTCACAACACTAGACCACTTCCAGTAAAGTACTTGGCGTGGGAGAGCACACTATTTTTCATTTGAAAGTTTCTTAAAGTTTATCGTCTTATTATTCTAAGTTTATTAACTTTTCACAAAATCTGTTAACATGAATCAGTTCATAGAAGCTTCAAGAACAGTATCCAATTGGATTTTTCTCTTTAGAACATATAGTTGGGTCATAAAATGTAAAAATGTAAGCTACTTCCAAAGAAGTGCTTGGCGTGGTGGGAGAACTTTGTGACTACTTCATATCATATAAGTGCTTGGCGGTTGAAAGGTTAATGCGGCCTAAGGTCGTAAGGTCACTATCCCCGTCCGGTAGGTACCGGTACGGTAGGTACTTACCTAAATAACGAACGAACATCCATAGACGTCTTTGCAATAGGTAGATTACCTTCCCTACTTCATTCTTCGTTATTAAAAACTAGTTGACCCGGCGAACTTCGTACCGCCTAATTTATAATTTTCTTTTGCACGTATTATACTTATAAACCTTCCTCTTGAATCACTATATCTATTAAAAAAAACCGCATTAAAATCCCTAGCATAGTTTTAAAGATATAAGCATACATAGGGACAGACGCGGGAAGCGACTTTGTTTTATACTATGTATTGATATTGATACAGCGACAGATAGGACATTGCCATTGCCCTATCCCACTGCTCGATATAGGTGTTGGTGTTGCAAATCGCCATTCCGACCGGTGCGACCCGGAAGCTCCCGTAACCGCCACTCGTGTTGTTTATTTATTCTAGCGAAAGTATTCGTTTTTAATCAAGTTTTATTGACTTCCCCATCCCCTTAAGGGCTGAGCTTGAGGGCTTACACGGTGCGAAACTAGCGCTACTTCCGCTAATTAATTAATATCAATAGTAAACTTTGGCCGAAATCAAAAATATGCGTCTTTGTCTCCCTAGATAATCTTGCTTAGAATTGTTAAGGCCTTGTTGTCTTAAAATATTAGTTTGTGAAACTAAAAGTGGCCCCTTTATTTATATTATCCAGACAGAGAATAGACAACGGAGAATAGTTTGTAAAGGTATTGAGAAATTTTAGAAGGTGGGTAGGTATGTATGGCGGTTTAAGCACAAGAATACCTAATAACCTATTATGTAGCATGTGTAGCTTGTTAATGTAGTGTCGGTATTACTAGGTATGTCTGTGCGTATGTTGTGTTGCGTGCGGTGGCGCAACACGGCTATAAACATACGACATGCAGGCGGGGGAGGGTGTTTGTCGCCGATACTAACGCGATTACGCCCAATCAGCGACGTCGCCGCCCTAATTGGGCTCACCCGCTGCCCGGCGCGGGGCGGGCGGGTGGTTTTTAACAGTTTACGCAAACAGCCTTCTCGCGATCGACCCCCAAAGACTCGCAGCGAGCTGCGCTTCAATGCATCCAAATTGTGGATGTTTACATTTGATTTGATGTGTAAATAAGTATTTTGCATTTAGTATAATGCAACTAAACCGGCCTGTCCTTATGTTCACGATTTCCCAAATGTTGACTAGAACTAGAATGGGTAAGGAGACTATCATACGTAAAATTACAGCGAAATATTCGGCTCGGCTAAAGGGAAGTCGAATCATATTTCACTGGTTCTGAATTTATTCAGTGTTTATTTCTTAAATAACTACAGTGTAATATGCAGAAAACGGCTAGGTGCGCAGAAAACTGTAATAAAACGGGCGTTAATCAATCAACTGAAAATTATGTAGAAATTTCCCCGACTCGGCCTGCACTGCACCGTTTCGGTTAAATCATTCATTTACTATTTGATAGATAGAAGATACCGAATTCTATATGATAATTACTTAACAAATATTTAACATTGCTTAAATATTTGTTAGGTAATTATCATAGTAAATAGCCTTTCTATCAGTTAAGCGTTTAATTGAAAAAACAAAATGAAACCAAGTTACATTATAATTGTTTTGAACTATATTATGAATAGCTTAGATAGGTCGGTTAGGTTAGGTAGTCGGTGTACACACAAATCAATTAACACTATTTTTGTAATTATGACCTAATTTAATAATATTTACAGTAATTTTAATATTAATACCTACTAATTTAACGATTATTAATAAGTTATCTTTTATGATATTATACACGACTGCTTGGAATTAATTAGTAAGTAACTAACAGCAAGTGCTTGAGAGTGTAATTGTCAACAATTGGATAATATTTTTACACGTGTTTTTCTAGTATTATCAAATTAAAATTTGCGTTGTTGATGAAAACAGAAGACAATATAATTTTATCACCGCATTATAATTTTTAATACATTTTAGTAATTTTCGAATTATAATTACATTCCAAAATCCCAATTGAAAGAAAAAGAATTTTACAAATCATTGCACTTAAGATTGCGAACGTTAAATTATTATTTAAGTATCTTAATTTTTTCAAGATATTGTCTCGTAAGATACAGTTGCAGCATACAGAAGTTTGTAGTGGCACATCACATCATCACTTCGCACAGAACAACACAGTCAGATCTTCAGGGTTACGCGTCAGCGGGCGCGGCAGGGGTAGGCGGGGGCGGTGAGTCACGGGGCGGGGGCGACACGGCTCTCGCCGCCGCGATGGCCGCCGCGTGAAGCCGAGCCTTCAGCCGGAGGTCGGCGATGGAGGACGACCGGCACCGCGCTGCTAGAGCTGCTAGACCGGCGTATGGAGGGCATAGAGCGGCCGCTGCCGCTGCTGCCGCGCTCGCGTACTGGGAGAAAACGCTAACTTTGAAAACACTGACTCTAATTGCTAACCTTCATTTTATAAAATTTAATCCTACTGTACGACACAAAACATTATAGAAATTAAAAAGTGGAAACGCTGTATGGAAATTTAAAGGATATTCAAAAATTTATACAGTGTCGCCAGCTGTAGCCGATACGCTTCGCAGTCGTAGCGAAGACTTTATATGTACTGACAGACACACATAAATTACGGTGTGTTTAAAATTATTATTATAAAATATTCCTTGTATGCTGTTTTTACCAAATAGTGTTAATATACCTACCTGATGTGCAGCTGCAGACAGCAGCGCCGAATCAAACGGCGCGAAGGCAGCCGGCGGCGCGGCGTGTGCAGCGTGTGCGACGTGGTTGGTATGCGCCGGCAGCGGCAGCGGCGGCCGCGGCACCTGCGCCATGCGCGGCATGGACACGTACGGCGCCACACGGCACGGCTCCAGCGGCGTGCCGCTGCCGACCACCAGCATACCTGGTGAATAATTTCCTAATATTGGTGCTAGACGTCACTTCGGCTTCGCATATTACATGGCATTGCTACGCCCAAGTCTACGCCGCTACGCCCAGTCTACGCCGCTACGCTATGCTACGGCGCATAGCAAAGCTACGTACCGTAGCAGGGTTTCGCAAACGCACAACGAATATTGGATTCGAATGCGTAGCGTTATTGCTCTTGACCATTTATTTCGAATATGGTTGGATATTTATAGCTACTTACCAATTTGTATATGTTACCGCTAATGTGCGAAACTCAGTTAAAGTGCAGATTAACTAGTTAATGCAGACTAACCGGTCAAATCCATTAGAATTTGAAATAAAATATTGTTCTCAACATTAACTAGGTAATCTGCAAAATCCCTAGGTAATCTGCAGAGTAACGACCAAATATACCGTAAAGTTCGAAAAATTGTTGATTTAGATTTCAGTTTAACACAGGTCCTAAGCTGCTCCGCTCGCTTTGTTCACTACGCTGGTTATAGATCACAAATCTAACCTAACCTACAGTTTTGCCCTAGATTTGAATTTTCGGTCTGAGTTTTCTGTTTTCCGCACTTTAACGGTGAGGCATCCGGTAATACGCACATTAACTAGGTAAAGTGTTACTGTAGGCTATACCCGAAATTTCACATAAAATTTCGTACATTAACCTGACCTAAACAGTTAATGTGCACATTACGCGTTAAAGTGCACATTAACGTATTTTGCACTATAGCGCTGACATTTACACTGTTAGTTTTTTATCGTATAGGGAAATTTAACACGCGGTAGCCATAGTTAAACAGAACTGATTCCTGAAAACAAAATCAAAAAATAATGAACCGAACTCACTTGAGGTGCTTCTAACATTTTTAACACATTCCGGGACACAGTTCAGTCTTGAGATATTGTGATATGACACCTCAAAATCTCATATAAAATTTTCATACGTCCATGGCCGTTACGTCATATCACATAAGATTTTCAATAGTAAGCAAAAAATCCACCAAACCAACTAGGTTGAGCGTGTTGTGACACCTAGTTCAAATTGTTAAATTTTTGTATGTCTTTTTAACGGCCACAGGCGGTCTGCCATATCATGTACCTATCATAGCGTATATGATGACAATATAAAGCCTTGTAGTGTTTGTTATGACACCTACTAACACAGAAATGTGTGCGATACGACACCTGATCACGTGCTCCATACTAACTGTATGAAACTAAAACGGCTGTCGACGGTCTGTCCGCTAGGAGCACCTAAAGTCGACCGCCCACAGCCGTACTGTCAATTTACACGCATACAAGATTACGTCGACAGGCGGAGTGTCCCGGAAAGTGTTAAAAATAAACTAAAAATAATGTGTTGTATCAAAGCAATGACCTACGGTGGCTTAGCTGGCACCAGACGAGACAGGGGGTAGAGGACAATGCGCAGCGGGATGAACAAGGAACCCATCGGTTTTAAATAAGTTTTAAAAAAATATATATATTATTTATCATTTAATTTATAAAAATTGGCTATCTTTGGGGTATTTTTTGAAATATCGGTTTTTCAGAGAACAGACACTAGTCATACCATATAATACCTATTATTATTTTATAATGGCACTCCTTTATTCGGTCACTGTAATTTCAATGTCTTTATTAAAATCCTACCAAGCTATATCAATTCCTGAGTAAACAAACAGTTTAGTAACTTTATAAAATTAAACCCGCTGATAAAACTAACCACTATTAGATTCTTATCCACGTCGATGCCTGATGAAGATGGACCGAGCGCAAAAAACCACGAAGATTCGCGCTTAGCTCAAACGAATTGATATTTAAGCAAAGTATAATTTGCTCGTAAATTAAGTGAGATCAGTTGTTTATAGCCCGCCGGGCGAAGTATCAATTAATTAATTAACAGGGAGCTTGGAGCGCCCTGAGACGACCCGGTAAAGGATTCATTTAATTTGATAGCTAACTGCCTTACACAAGTCTAGGGATCGGAACTTTATTCTTGTTTGTTTTATTTAATACATTTATCTTAGTAGGTACATTTCAGTTATATGGCTTATACGTATTGGATTACTTTTATTGAGTTTTTTTTTAATCAATACAAATCCAACGTCTGTCCCTATGTATGCTTAAATCTTTTAAACTACGCAACGGATTTGGATGCGGTTTTTTTAATCAATAGAGTGATGCAAGAGGGAGGTTTATAAGTATAAAATATGCACAAAATACTAATAGGTTAGGTAGTACGAAGTTTGCCGGGACGACTACTACTTAATATAATTAATTAAGGAACTTGTAACCAGTTTCAAAGATAAAAAATAAAGGAAGGTTAAAAAATATATTTTTACAGCCAGTATTAATCTTTGTATGTCTCATACATAAAGCGATTTATCGTACTGAATTGCTCCTAGATCTATACGTAAGTATATTATATACATTCAGGTTATGATTCAAGTTAGTAAGTGTTAGTAAGTGATTCAGGGCGGGCGGGCCCTGGCCGGGGCGGCAGTAAATCAGCGCCGCTACGGTCGCCGTCAGCATTATCAAAATAGATGCTCCGCCTCGTATGAGTTATCTCCATATTTGACACTGAATTACTTTCGAGAAGTGCCGACATAAATATGAGAGAGCACGGGAGAGAGTCCGGCTCCCTGCCCCTCTGCCCGCGCGGCTCCCCGCGCCGTGCATTTATTTGATTAACTCGAGTTGTTTAATTTAATCGAATTAGGAGGCCGAGCGGCGGGGGCATCCTCCTCCCGCACACTCGCTCGCTTATTTTAAAGCGTTCCAAACATCTTTACAGCGGTTACTGTGCAATAAAATATCGCCACCCTCGCAGTGCAAGAATAAATTTACAGTTTTATGAACAGGGGAACAATTAGGTGTCGGTGTATTCTTTTAGTGTAGAGTTTTGCGCGGCCGCGATTGTTTTTACCAGCAGCGGCGGGCGGCGCTCGCGGCGGGGAGCTCGGCTGCCGAGATTCATGCCTTCGTTAAAAATGAATTCGTAATTTTTATGAAGATTCAGAGCTGTCTTTTTAATTGAATAGCAAACGGTAACAAAATATTTTCAAGTAGCTGTGAGTTATTTCTCCTAATTTCTGTTTATTTTAGATTACTTTAATTATGTCATTTACACCTGAGCTTTACTGCTATCATTGCTACTGCAAGGTCTAGGAAATTTATTGTTTTATTTTTGAAGTAATTTTAAAAGTCTTTTTAAACCAATCTCCATATAAAGATAAAAAGTAATTTGAATAAATTATACAACTTTGTATGTTGTTGAAATCAAAGGACTCGATCCCAATTCAGACCACAAAATTGCAATGGAAAGCACAGCGTTATCATCAACACAAATATCGATAATTCGCACCCAGCGCTCCGCGGCGCGGCGACGCTCCGTCAGGGGCATAACAACAAATAACCGTTTCATTTCACTTTACATGATTGTTCTCGTGTTGGCACGGACGCGGGCGGGGCGGGGCGGGGGTAAGTTAATAAGACATTTAGCAGGGGACGGGACGGCGGGATTGCGTCCGAATGGCTCCCGTGGGGAATCATTTTATTCGATTCCGGCTAGCGGCTTTTTTCCGCTTTACGCTCCGTTTAGCCAATTCGATACTCTTACAATCACAGGAATGTGATGAACTAAGGTGTCCAGGGAGACTGTATTTAAGATTGAAATTAAACCAGTTAAGCATTATAATACATCTGTATTTTAATTGCTAATTAATAAGCTAGTAATTCCGTAAGCTTTGACATGGCATCCGGTCGTGCAGTTTGCCCTAAAGCCGCGCGTCACGTGTCGTCCGCAATTTTCCCTGAGGAGTTTATGAGTCAAGACAGGCATTACCGCAAACGTATTATCCGTGCCAAAGAAATTTTATTAGATTCCGCTGTAGAAGATATGTCTGACGTTGGAATCATTAATAAAAAGAACAGTATTCTCAAATTCTACTTTTGGTATTATCTTTTTTGGTATAATTTTTAAAGTTTCAAGGTATAAAGGTATACTTTTAAAGTCAATAATAACTATTACCTAAGTCACTGTTCAAAAAAAAACAATAAGAAGGTAATTTAATTTAACCAATTTTATAATGTTGATAAGATAAAGATACAAGTAGAAATTTTAGGTTTTCATTTTTCGACGGATTTAGAGACAATTTATTGCCACGTTTTAAAACCAAATAAATATAAAAATTTTTGAAAGTTGACACTTTTACCAATACTGTGGCTTTCTTTGGTCATTACCTAATAGCTATACAACAGTGCCCTTACAATACTATGCTATATTATTTAGTGAAATACTGTTTCGGATTTTTTATATTTGCCTTAGTTTAGAACATATAATTTTTTTGCTGGTGGCGATACTTTAATTTTAAAAATAATATTAATTGTTGCAAATAGAGAGACTTCCGTACTGAAAACCAGCTTAAGTTAGTTTCACGAGCCGGGGCCAGGCCTCAGGTCAGAGTTTCGCTAAGTGTGTTGTGCAATTCCCGGAATTTATCGCGTTCTCCGCCACTCCCGCATTTTTTACCATCGCCGCCGCCGCCGCCAGCGCCGCCTCGCGCAGATTCCCGCCTCGGCCCGCCATTTTAATTATTCATCCGCGTGAGTTATGGTCGAATTAAAAAACTGTTAGGAGTCGGACCGGGGATGTAATCGAGTTAGACTCCGTCATGGAGAATACGTAATGCGCTAGTTCTGTTAACTACATCTACGTTTGGTCGAGCGCCGCCAGCTCGATGTCATTAAAATACAGCGCGGCGCCAACTCTCCGGAAACGCGTTTGCCAGAATCATTTACAATTTGTAAATTTCGACTACATTAAACCGGTTAAAATTTGAATACAAATCAAGTACGGAGAGACATTAGTAACATTTAAATGTTGTGGTGAGCTGTCTGCAGGAGCAATGTTATGAAATGTGTGGTTCAATTATAATAACTTACCTTTTTGCATTTGGCTTTCATGTTTTCTACATTTTGCGCGTCGATTTTGAAACCATACCTGCGAACAATTGAGTATTTAAGAATTATAAAGTTTTTACGCGTTTAGATTAGAGAGAGCGTAATTATGATGTAGCTGTAATCTGAAGTAGCTACGACATGCTACGCGATTGCTACGTTTAACCGTAGCAACGTATACATGTTCTGAGTTTTAAAAGATTACACTAGCATACAACATACAAGTTTGCTATTTGTAAGGCAAAGTTTAAAAACACACTTTTTACATATATTTTTTTGAGAGAAAATAAAAACTCCCAAGGCGGACCAAGGTTCGATACCCAGTGGCAAAAAATACATTGAGCCTATTCAGTCAGACTTTAAACGTTGGTCACCATCACTTCGGGGCTTCATAACGCATGTTAAGTCGTGGGTTCTGCATCTCTAGCTTCACGTCGCGTCGTCGTCCAACTGACACTAAGAACAGAGTGTGGGAGTGGGTTTGTGGTCAGTTCAGTCATTATACTCCAATTTACGTTGATCATAAATTATGAGCGGAATCTAATAAAATTTCTTATGATTCATAATCTATATCATCAAAGAGATGTCGATGGTCGCTGTTGGCGAATACGACAGAGACGTTTATTTTAAAATGAGATTATTATTATAAATCTTTAAATAAATTAACTCAAATTCAATTAACTTTTACACTACTATTACTTGCACTTGGATGCATCGCAACAGTAATTCCAATACACGCAACCCTGCTCTGTAGCTGTTGTTAGAGCGAGGGACGGACGGACGCCGCGACATACAGGCAAACAGTGTAACCGCATTAGAGAGGGCACGCTCGGCACTGATTGCATCGCCACAGAGCTCCCACTGGCCAGAGGTGACGTCTCCTAATTGTACCTGGCACTTTTGAAATTAGTAGTTTGCTACGTACTAAGTATACAGACACATAAGGCTGTTTGACGAACCGTAGCCTTTGAGTAATTAAACTTTCGTTTTAGGCTGCATATTTGTCTTTTTAACGCCCAAGTTCTAGTATGTGTCTATGTTGAAATCAATGTATTTGGTCAGTTAGCGTTTGTCAGATTTTTAGTGAGTCTGTTGCAGTTCTCAATGCTGGCTCTCAATAAGAAGAGAGGCATTTATACATGTGATACTCATTATGGGTATCATCTATCAATTAGTGACGGCATATATGATAGACATCAATCCGCATTGAAGTTTTTATTCTCAGAGCTATTTCATTTTGTGTGGCCATTTGTTTTATTTATTACCTATACCTACTTATATAGAGTAATGATTCTATTTGTTTAAATGTTTTACACTTTTTGTGTAGTAAAATCTTATATATAAAATTATTGTGTCACAATGTTCGTTCCCGTACTCCTCGGAAACGGCTTGACCGATTCTTATGAAATTTTGTGAGCATATTGAGTAGGTCAGTCTGAGAATCGGCTAACATCTATTTTTCATACCCCTTAAAATTATTTATATGGCAAAACAACGTTTGCCGGTTCTGCTAGAAATTTATATATAATTATGTACTTAGCTATTATAGGCTGGTCGTCTGTCTGATTGTTGCACTGTTTATTTACGACAACATCTACGAAAGGGGAATTCTGGCAAGGGAAATACCAACTTGCATTATGCTATGGTATTCATGACTTAAGCTTTCACTATTTTAAGCAAAATCTAAGTAATATGATTTTTTACATTAGAACTATTTTAGAACCGATTGTAAATATCTGAATAAGTTCATTTTGAAGTGACATAGTACAGTAATAAAAAAAACTGATGCTAAACAAACAAGACATGGATGGATATGTCGGAACGGTCGAAACTGCTTCTATTGTTAACTATAGTGTCCGTGGCTTCCCTCGACTTCCCTTGATACAGCGAAATCCCAATTTACCGTTCCCGTGGGATTTTCAGGATAAAAAGTAGCCTATGTCCGTTCTCAGGCTCTAGACTATCTGTGTGCCAAATTTCATTTAAAACGGTTCAGGAGTTTTGTTATGAAAGCGAGACAGACAGGCAGATAGACAGAGTTACTTTCGCAATAATAAAATTAAGTATGTTTGATACAGCTTAGTATGCACGAAAACTTTTATTTTCATTTGTGAAACTGGTCATTGTCCAGTTTTACTCTTTTTATAAGTGTAAGCGAGATCTTCATATTATGTGGTACAGTCGAATGTAATAAAACTTTATACGTTTTCAGTTACTTATATTCTTTTCTAAAAGCGTTTTCTTCAATAACACGCAATTGTATTGTAGGTACATATAAAATAAAAAACATACTTAAACATTTTATAATGAAAAAGCGGGTTTATAAGAAACTACCTAAAAATGCATCATGCATTGCGCAAGTATACGAATTGCTTTCACGTTATTTATGACAAAAACATTTTTTTCCTTAAAGGCCCATTGGATTCACAACTACGGGTAAGAAGTTAAACTGCACAGCACTCCTATAAACAAAGCTATGAACAAATAGCGTGTAAATCACTGCTCTCCCCCTAATTGCATTCTTTCTGCCGGTCACCGTGACACTGACCCCACTGACCCCTGACACTAGTGAAGATGCACGGGATAAATGCCGGGACGCCAATCTTTGTACTTTATGGATCAAATGCTTTCTTGGAAAAATATGTTTCTTTCTTGTTAGGCCGGTCCGCACCGCGATATTTCCCGCACAATCAAGGCCTGTTATTGTGCAACAACGTTCATAATGCGTTAAAATTATGCATAATTTAATTAATAGGTATTTTTCTGACGATATTGACTTAAAGCTGTTTTGGCACGCATTGAGATGAGTGAAATGGTAGAGTGAGTAGGTGAATATGCTGACTACTGTACATACATATTGAAACAAAAATTAAACCATTACTTCTTAAAACCTTAAATGATTTTCGAAATAAAATGTGAATTAGCCCCTAAACAATTCCCCCGCATTTCCCCTTGCGGGATCACGGGGCCGACGGCATCGACACTTAACGCCGATCAGGCACTAATAGTTATTTAGTGCCCATTACACGGCACTTGTTGCCCTGCCAGATAATTACATGAATTAGTAATAGACGCTGCTAGCTATACGTTAAATGAAATTACGATGAATTAATAGAATGTACTCCAGATTTACTTTAATTAGGTAAGTAATAACCCCAAAAATTTTACAGGTCTTTGTTGCAAGGTTCCTACGAAGGATAACGAGTGTTTGTTTTCATATCATAAACTTTGTAAGATGATATTAAAAAAAATATGAGTTAGCATATACATGTAATATGCATGTATGTATGTAGTATGTTTGTTTTTCTGTAAATTGGAAAACAAACTAAAGATTACACATATATAATTACCACACGTTTCTCAATTGTACTGAATAATCGTCACCGAGTCGTCAGAAATGTGTTTGTCTCCTTACACTCTGTCGTATCCCAATACAAACCAACACGTACAAGCTAGTCTTCAAGACATCCGAAATCAGGCAGCTATTCTAAAATGGATTTGAACCAACCTGCACCCTGGCTTCGCTCAGCCCGAGCCGCTGGCTGAGCTCCTCTCGCATGAAGGCGTCAGGGTAGTGGGTCTCATCGAACAGCCGCTCCAGCTCACCCAGTTGCTCGAGGGTGAAGTTGGTGCGTGAGCGCCGCTGCTTGCTGCTCGTGCTGCTGAGAACGCTCGATTTGTCGCCTGATTCTGGAAGATTGATTAGGTTACAATGCTTAAAAATCTGTGCTTTTTATTACAAAAGAACGTGTGTCACGTGTCCCGTTGGATGTAAACGCAATACGAACGTTTAGTAACCAAACTAAGTAGGTTTTTCATCACATCAAGCGTCGAATGAAAAAAAAACGCATGATGATCGAATTAATTTATGGTACAGCTGATATTATTTTTTTAGCTTTAGACGCATGATGCTTTGATTAAGTATGATATTTTTAATACGTCGCTTTAGTTCTACGTTCTACCATGTAGACTCTACATTGTAGAGACCCCGCATGTAGTCCCTGTACATATAAAGGTTGCTTTTTAACCGACGAAAAAACAAAAAGGAGGAGGTTTTCAATTCGTCGCGTATATTTTTTTTTTTTTATGTTTGATCACGCATAACTTTTTAGTGTGTGGACCGATTTTGATAATTCTTTTTTTAATCGACAGGGTATACCTTGAAGTTGGTCCCATAAAAATTTAGAAATAAAATTCCAACCCTAAGGGTGGAAAAATAGGGGTGACTTTATTGTTCACTCACAGATTGTATTACCGTGTTGTGATTTACGTGAAAACTGCTAGGTATAATTATGAGTCTTTTTTAATATGAATGTTAATAATCATAATCTCAGCCGATAGACGTTCACTGCTGGACATAGGCCTCCCCCACAAATCGCCTCACCGACCGGTCCTGATCGAACCTCACCCTGTTAGTCCCTCAACCTTCACCAGGTTGTGTGGCCACCTTGTGGGGTTGTTTGTTTGTTTTCAAAAGTTCTTTATTCAATATAAATAATTTTACACATCAGTTCTTAACCTAGTGTGAATTTAATCCTAGGCGTGTGTTTAAAATAATATCAACTACTAACAGACTATTTTCAGTCTATAATAGCATTAGGACAATGACAGTAGGAAAAAATAATATATATAAAATATAATAAACATTCATTAGACTTTTAAAAGTACCTAGTAAATTGGGAGTTATTCTATGCAAACTTTGAATAGTTTACATTTACGACCAGTTAAGTTAATATAAACTAAACTATTTACACAAATATTCTATTATGTTAGCTCTTACAAATTTAATTTAATAAAAAAATAGTATTTACGCCGTTAACGGGTAGCATAATATTAGGAAATTGTGGGGTGCGACTACCCTGTGAAGGGTGATTAGCTGGGGTCAAAAAAATTAGCCCAAAATAAACTACAACTGAAAAGCAAAAAATAAAAACTTTTTATAAAAAAATTAAACCGCCGAAAAAACTGAAAAGCATTAAATAATAGGGAAACATTTTCTATTAGGCCTTAATTTACTCACTTCTTAAAGTAATTTTGGATTACCAAGAAATTTTGAGTCGGTGCCACAGAATCAACGAATAAAGATCACTAAATTACCTGAAATTCAAAGAAATAACCGATAAATGTGTGGCGCTGCGCATTGCGCTTTACGTAGATAATGAATTTGCTTGTGTGGTGTGGCACCGACTTAAAATTTCTTGGTAATCCAAAATTACTTTAAGAAGTGAGTAAATTAAGGCCTAATAGAAAATGTTTCCCTATTATTTAATGCTTTTCAGTTTTTTCGGCGGTTTAATTTTTTTATAAAAAGTTTTTATCTTTATACAATTTCATACAAACAATGACATTGCGCACGCGCGTTATATCACCAAATCCTAATAAAAGTAAAAGTAGTTAATCTACATAGAAGACCGGTATTCAACTAGGTCATAGAAGCTATATCTAGTACTAAACCAGAAAAACATTAAGTAACAATCCAATATATACAAATCATTAAATATAAATCCTTTCGGCTTCCGTCAACTTGAGTAGAGCACGGAGCACGGAGGAGCTCGCAATCGCCGAGAACCGAGAGCCGAGACGAAGTCGGAGGCTGACGTGACGAACGAGCGATCCGTTCAGAGTGTCGTTTGAAGCAATTTAGCAAATTGGGAGGCTCTCGTTTTTATACGGCAATTATGTAAATGGAGGGATTATTTCGTGTCGGCAGTGGCAGTGGGCGGCTCGCGGCCACTCCCTCGCCCCTTTACCGCCGGGGGATGCAACACCGGCTTCTTACACCTAACGACCTCAGCGCTGTGATTAATTGTCTGCACCAAGACTCCGCGCGTCTTAAAAACGATTTATTTGATTGAAATGTCTTTAGCGATCCATTAGCAGCATTAGGTCCCGTCACCCGCCCGCTTAATCCCTGAGGACTTTGCAGAGCAAATCGTTCAGCTATAATTTGTTTTATAGAGATGTTATAATTAATTAATTGTCGTTTGTTTAAAAAACACATTTAATCGGTACCAAATTATATGATTATCAATTTTGACGCAAACTATAGTACACAATGAATCCATGCTAATATTATAAATGCAAAAGTAACTCTGTATGACTGTCTATCTAGCTTTCACGACAAAACTACTTAACCGATAAAAATTAAATTTGGTAGACGAATAGTCTAGCTAGAACCTGAACAAGGACATACGCTACTTTTTGTTCCGAAATTCCCACAAGAAAATTAGAAATTTGCTGTTTCAAAGAAATTTGCGCTAGTTTACAACAAATAAAATTTCATAATCAATGTATTTTATTAATCCATACTAATTTAATAATTATAAAAGCTAATGTAACTCTGTCTGTCTCTTTATTTCTTTCTGTCTGTCTGCAGTCTCACCTTTACGCCAAAACTACTGAAACTATTTAAATGAAATTTGGTAAACATATAGTCTAGAGTTTGAGAAAGAAAATATGCTCATTTTTATTCCGAAAATCCCACGGTAACGGAAAACTTTAATTTTGCTGTTTCAAGGTAAAGAGGCGCTGGCGAAGCCCGCTAGTTGGTGCACTCAGTGTGTCCAGCTACCAGAAAATAATAATAAAAATGTAGACCCTGTGGTGTTAAAACTATGGCTATTTAAAAAAAAACAACACTCTGTGACGATCTTTTTCACCTTGTTGATACAAATCGTAACTTTTCTCGGTTTCGTTTTTGAAATATAGCCCGGGTAATGTAGATTTGAAGTCATCTTCATTAGTTTAGAAGAAAATTGCTTTGATCTCCCAACCAAAAATTAAAGAAAAAACATGCTCAACTTTAATCTGTGTTAAAAGTTTGCGATTTCATAGTGGTAAAACACTTGCTAGATTATTCCTAATACAAAGCTAAAAAAAACCAATTTAATTGCTAAAGTAGTAAAAATCTAAGTTTTTTCTAGTAGGAATTTAGATCATGATGAAGATAAAAGCGGTTAATTTAATAGTACCAAAATTAAGTACAACAATAAAGTAAAACGAGTAATTCTTGAATTTTAATTTTATTTTAAACTAGAGGCTGCTCCGCGGTTTCACCCGCGCAGATTTCCCATAAACACAAAAATCCCGTTTTTTCCCGTTCCCGTGGGAATTTCGGGAAATCCTTTCTTAGTGCTCACCTACACTCCCTAAGGAACCTACATGCAAAATTTCAGCCCGCTACGCCTAGTAGTTTCGGCTCTGCGTTGTCTGTCTGTCTGTCAGTCAGTCAGTCAGTCAGTCAGTCAGTCAGTCAGTCAGTCAGTCAGTCAGTCAGTCAGTCAGTCAGTCAGTCAGTCAGTCAGTCAGTCAGTCAGTCAGTCAGTCAGTCAGTCAGTCAGTCAGTCAGTCAGTCAGTCAGTCAGTCAGTCAGTCAGTCAGTCAGTCAGTCAGTCAGTCAGTCAGTCAGTCAGTCAGTCAGTCAGTCAGTCAGTCAGTCAGTCAGTCAGTCACTCAGTCACTAACGGAAGAGTTTTATATATATTGATAAAAAAAAAATTCATGATCCACATTTGTACTAAATATAAATAAATAAATAGATAAATTTTTACAACTTTTGTAACTATATTTTTTATTACCTTTATTTTAGTGAATATCCAGAAAGAGTTATATTACTATGAAATCTGTATGAAATAAGCATTTAAAACTTTGCTTTTTTCATGCAGTCGTTTCAATCAGTTTAAGGTGGTTGTTAACGCGTCTAGCCTCCTTGGACAGGCACTGGCTAGTTATGAATATTGTGTATTTAAATGTAATAATGTTTTGTTTGACTGATTGTAATTTTGTAATGTCACTTGTCCTATGGATTCTGTTGTGAAAAGTTCATGTTTTGCAACCAATAAATTTTCTGAGACCTAAAATTAAAAGTGTGTATGGTTTGAGTATTTTAGGGTTTCAGGGTTCGCTGAAAGCGTGGACAGTGGTAACTCTTGGAATGGCGCGAAATTCAAATTTTTTCTTGTTTTTTATTTATTCTGGTGAAAGTGTACATTTTTAATAAAGTTTAAATGAATTCGCGTATGTAAAAAACTGTCTCGCACATCGTAATACAACGTTTTTGGAAGACAGACCTAAGTACAAATTTTTTGTCTAAGGGGTAAAAGGCCTAAAATCAAGTTCCTTGAATATACACAAAATCAGTAACTCTGTCTTTCAAAAACGATATATCACAATGAAATGGGAAATAGGTTTTTATTAAAGTACGCGAATACATTTAAACTTTATTAAAGTTACTTAAACTTAAAGACTAGCTTTTGCCCGCAGCTTCGCACGCGCTTTTTCATTATAAACGTTAATTACTGGTGGATTTAGTATACGTAAGAATTTGGAGACATTATTTCTAATAGCACCCGTACCTTCTAAAAATATCTTTACAATAGAAATATTTTGTTTATTTCAGTTCCCGTAACTTCAGGAATTCCTTTCTACAGTCCACCATTCAGTCACTGAAACTTATATTCCTAACATTTCTATTAGCTGGTTGGGGCGGGATATTAGCTAGGTAGTGGGATTATGTACTTACGCAAGTAAAAAAAAGTTAAAATTTGTTTAGGCGCATAACTCTGAATCTATGTTCTTCTTATTTCTAGCTTTTGTAGGTAGTTTTAAACTTACAAAAAATTCCGGTTTTTAGATACCCGTTACCGTATTTTTTTGGAAAATTCATGATACACGCCCTTATACCTATTGAAGAACCTGTTTTCCGGTAATTCCCGTTCCCATGGAAATTTCAGTTAATTCTGTTAATTTCACTGAGGAACCTGTACACCAAATTTTACGTCGAAACGCTCAAGGAAGTCGATTTTACATTCTCACAAAAAAAGTCTCGTACTTCCGGTTCTCGTGGGAATTTTGTACAGTCACGGACTAGGAGGCCGTAACAGATTTGTCTATGGTTTCGTCAGCCCTAGACTGTATTACCAAAGAACAAGAGCTATTTTGCAATACAGAAAAACCGGAAGTGTAACGCCGACCGTGTCCGCCACTGTACATTCCTTTTTTAACACTCTTAAATTCACTGAGGAACCTGTAGCTACACCAAATTTAACTCTTAACAGTACTCAATGATGTAGATTTTTCATACTAACTAAAAAAAGTCTCGTAATTCCCGTTTCTGTAGGAATTTTATGAATTTCTTTCTTTCAACGCTTTTTAATTCACTGAGGAACCTGCACATCAAATTCACGTCGATACAATCAATGATTCCCGTTCCCGTGGGAATTTAGTGAATTCCTTTAATTCAACGCATTTGAATTTATTGAAAACCTGTACACCAAATTTTACGCCGACACACTCAATGATAAAAGTCTCGTTATTCCTATTACAGTGAGAATTTTGTAAATTTCTTTCTTTCAACGTTCGTTTACTGAGGAACCATAAATTTTACGTTGAAACGCTCAAGGAAGTCGATTTTACATTCTCACGCAAAAAGTATCGTAATTCCCGTTCCTGTGGGAATTTTGTAAGTTCTTTTCTTTTATCATTCCTACATTCACTGAGAAACCTGTAGACCAAATTTCTCGTCGATACACTCAATGATGTCGATTTTTCATTCTCACAAAAATAGTCTCGTAATTCCCGTTCGCGTTGGAATTTTGTTAATTCCTTTCTTTCAACACCCTTAAATTCACTGAGAAACCTGTACACCGCATTTCACGTTGATGCACTCAATGATGTAGATTTTTCATACTAACTAAAAAGTGATGTAATTCCCGTTCCTGGGAGAATTTAGGGAAAAACCTTTCTTAGTGCTCACCTGCATCCCTTAAGGAATCTACATGCAAAATTTCAGCCCGCTACGCTCAGTAGTTTCGGCTCTACGTTGTCTGTCAGTCAGTCAGTCAGTAACGGAAGAGTTTTATATACCTACTAGAGGTTGCCCCGCGGTTTCACTCGCGCAGATTTCTCATAAAAACAAAAATCCAGTATTTTCCCGTTCCCATGGGAATTTCGGGAAATCCTTTCTTAGTGCTCACCTACACTCCCTAAGGAACCTACATGCAAAATTTCAGCCCGCTACGCCTAGTAGTTTCGGCTCTGCGTTGTCTGTCAGTCAGTCAGTAACGGAAGAGTTTTATATATATTGATATATTGATGAATACTTTCGCCAAAATAATTGAAAAACGTGAAAAAATTTGAATTTCCATACCGAGAGTTACCGCCTTAAGACAGGACAACGTCGGTCGGTCACCTATTTAGTCCCACCATTACTATTCCATAGCACAAATTTGCATTTACATTTTAATATAAAAAATATTTCCAAAATACATGTTCACGCTGGATATAGATGTTTGTTTGTTATAAACAGACCCTAAAACACGGCAAAGACAGGAGCTAGTTTAAGATTTTACACTTTGCTCGATAGATTTGCTAAACCACCTAATAATTTATTGAAAAAAAAATGAAATTTATTAACTTTTGAAAGATTTAGCCGTTGAATTGTTATTACTATCAAAACAAGTTCATCTTCTATTTTGTTAATAAATAAAACTAAGTCTTATTTTATTAATTATCTACTTAAGATAATCCGGAAAGCCAACCAAGCCAATCTTTACATTGCAAGTCCTAAACCCAGTTGCATTCTATAACATAATTTAAATCGAATTTAAAATCACTATTGGCTCTCTAAATTGATCCTCGCAATACCGACGGAAAGCAAAAGGCGGCGGCGTCCGCACGAGGAAGCTACGTACGCTTCGAAGTTACTACTGACACTTTTTCGAATACAACAATTTAATTTATCAAATTATTGGAATCATGAGCGCCTATATGGAACCACAAAATTCAAAATAAAAATACCTAAGTCGAATTTATTTCTTTTACCGTAATGCTAAAATATCCACTGGCCATACATAGAAACCAACCCAAATTAATTACATAGGAGCCTGAAAAAAGTATGATCATCACATCACAGCACTAGTAAAAAAAAAACGCGCCAGTACCGCAGTGCGATGTGATATGTGCTACGTGCTACGTGCTACGTGCTTGCTACGCGCTACGCTCTACGACTGTGTAGCAGCAGATTGTATAAGGCTATGGAAACTAAAAAAAATCTAACTAAATATTAATAATGTAAAAAGTATGTTGTTTCAGATAAATTTTGGATATCATGTAATGTAATAATTATATTTTATTACTCAATTTTACTGTAGCATTAAATAAATCTACATTTTCAGACACCTACCCGTACTAAAAAAAACTTAATAATAAAGTTGCTATGCCTGCTTCAAGTTAGAATGATCTGGCTCTAGAAAAAAAAAATGTACGCGCTGTGCAATTATGGATGACAATGACATTAACATAAATAGTGGAATACTGGCTACCTTTGGCTTTAGACTATATAGACTGGCTATAATAATAATTAACCTTTGTGATCATCATCCTCATCCTGCGACGTCTCCCGCTTGCAAGGCACCGGCGACACGAGCCAGTTCCTAGGACGCTTCGGCGGCGGCGTCTCCAGCGCCGTGATGTCCACATCCTCGTCGTCGGGCTCCTCGGGCTCCGGCGGCGGCGCAGGGGCTTCTCCTCCCTCGAGGGACTTGCTCACAAAGTCCGCCAGGCGCTCCATCACCATCACTGCCGCGGGCACGCGGCGGCGTGCCACTACCAACTACATGACAAACGGACTTTAGAAAGGGCGGGTTTGACGCCCCTTTCCATCCATCAAAAGACTAGAAAAACAATTGAAACAAAACTCAACCTTGCGCTCCATTAATTCAAAGCTCCATCTGGCTCGATTCTGTCGCTGGGTGGCACTACAAAGCCCCGCCTTCCTCCGCGCACGCGCGATGGAGTCCTCTGCAAAGCCCCGAGAGACGTGATAAAGCCGACGGCCGCACCAACACGCCTACATTATCGTTATGATGGTGAATTGTTGATGTTGAGAGGATGTGTGATGATGTGATCCGATCAGCGTTATTGTAATGCGACAAGTTATAGCGGTCAAGGGGATTGTTGAAGATGTGCTAGTGTGGGTTTTAACAGTGTCGATTTTTTGTGTAAACGTTCTTACGTTGTTTTTTATATGCGAGGTGTGAGTTCGTGATGGAAATACAGTAACTTAGCACCTTTAATAAAATATAGGTAAGTTCTGTATGGCTATAGTATATTAAAAAAAACGTTATTTTACCAGTTACATTTTTACTAAATAGGCAACCAATAACAAAACGAATAAAACTAAGATTTATTTGTCATAAAATACAATGTTTATTAACATAATCACATGAAGTAATCAATAGTAACAAGTTAATGAATATACCTAAATCCAAAGTAAGTAGTTCTACAATGTGTCAAAATCTTCCTAAGTAAGTATAATGTCTAAAAATTCATAAAACCTTACCAAAAACACGTTGAGATAGAATAATTCCATTAGAATCTAACTGGGAATACTAAATGATAGCAGCAGTAACTCCGAAACCCAGTCGGAACTTGTCATTCGGATGGTTGAGCAGGGCGGAGATGGCACAGGCAAGCTGAGCGTTGGTGCCTCCAAGGGATCTCTGGAGAGTTGCTCCGACCAGTCCGTCGGAATCCGCCGAGCCTCGCACCGTCCACTCCTGGGTGCTCCACTCGTAGGCCAGTGTGGCGACCGCGCGCCGGATCGCAAATCCCACCTGATGGACGTAACAAACCTAGGTAAAAGAGAGTATCTACAAAAGTGCAGGTGGTTTTAATGTCTCCTAATGCACACAATGCCAGCGATAAGGCCATAAACTTTTTTCACGTGGCTCGTTAGTCGAGCCGCCGGCTATTATCAGTGATCTGCTTACATTTTTCTTTGTGGATGACGTGATCACTTAATTTATCCCTAAGTAGGTAACTGGTGAAAAAAGGTAAGGTTTTAACTTCGAGGTAATTTTTTAGGCCTGAAACAGAAGACGGCGCGGCGGCACGGCGCTTTTGTCCGCGAATCAATAAAAATATACTGCCCGGCGGCCAACGGCAGCACGCCGCCGCCGTCTGCTTTGTGTCTTACGTACATCCTATGTAACTAACCTCCAGCATAGCAGCGACAGTGAGCGTCGGGTTGACAGCTTTGGCGTAGCACAAGTCGAGTCCGCGGTTTCCGAGCGTGGCGCTGACCGAGTGGTCCTCGTTGGCCCAGCGAGCGGCACCCGACGCCGAGCTCAGCTCCGTGGCTTGTCCTCGGGCCACCACTTCCGCGCCGAGGGATACTTGCTCGCTTATTGACTGGGGTAAACAAAGATAGTTACCAAATTGAAATGTAGGGGAAAGTGGGGAGCCATATCTCCTTCACCTAAAACGTTGACACGCTCGTATTTGTGCGTGGGACTCCTAATATTAGGCATAGGCTTCCCCCGGGGCGGGGGGTAAGTGAGTTCACCAACATCGCCAGGACTAGACAAAACGTGATTTCGCGACGCCTAAGTAATTTTCCGATTGCCTCTATAACACGATTTAACCTTATATTTTTTGTTTTTACTGCATAACCGATATTAACTAAGTTCAAGCTATTTCTGTAGCTTATTTTATTTATATTCATTTGGAATAGAGTTAAATGGTTTTTTTTATTTTGAATTAATGTGTTGGTTTTTTGGTTTGGGGTACATTCGTACAGTGATAGGTGGGGTACATTCGTACGCTATTATGTATGGAAAAATTACTGGAAAGTCAAGGATACTCCTGAAAACCTGATAGGTTGGGAGAAATTGAAGAAGCACATTAATAGTTGCCACAGAAATCAAAATCACTGCTTTTTACGAAAGTGATCATCCATAGTCATCATCTCATAAAATACGTCCACTGTTGGATATAGGTAGGTTTTAATCAAAAGGTTAAACTTTTGAGGCTGGTTCATTATACAGTTCAGGTTGACATGTTAACTTGAACAGCAGTTTTTCAATTAATTTTGATAACAATAACATATTGTATTTCTAATAAATTGCATTTTTAACACTATATGTACGAAGGTTCCCCACCCTCTGTACGAAAGCACCCCACTCGTGGGGTGCTTTCGTACGAATTCCCTTTTTTTTTCAGACGAGCAAATCTTGGTCAAAATGGGGTTATATCTAAAAAAAACTTTTGTAATAATATACCCAGATAAGTTCATTATACATTAGCATTAAACTCATTTTGAAAAAGCTGTTAGTTTATCTTTGAGAAGCCTCGTAGTAAAAATTGTACGAATCCTCCCCACTTTCCCTAATATGCTTTTTTGGTAAGAATTTAAATTTGCTTACATTCAATGAATAAAGAGAGTACAGCTACTTTATCAAGTATTATATGTAATAATAAATTAGTTTAGGAGTTTATTTTTTACATAAAAATATACAACAAACCTGCAAATAATGTAAAGCAATAAACTCGCGGTTGACTGCTATGATAGAAGTTGTGAAATTGTTGAAGTAAGTGTCGAATATGCTCTCAAAGCTGTAGAGCTCAGAACCAGCCAGCTGCGCCACGACCGTGGCTCGCGTGGCCCGCGTGGGTGCCACGCGGAACTCGCAGCTCATCTGGCCGCCCGGCGCGGCTTCCATTACGAAGTATGGCACTCCAGACTTCTTCTCTTTGTCCACGTATGACAGGAAAAGCTTGTAACCACCAGGCGAGACTGAACTGAAGGACAGAGAGTGGCCGAGCACCCAGTTGCTCGTCGAACTCTGCTTCACAGAAATACAACCTCCCTCAAAACATTGCGGTATTCTGTATCGGGCTGCGTTGTGAATGTGGCGCAGAAGGCCAGGGTTGACGGCACCGGTGGGTAAGTCAGCACTTCCTTTATCGCAAATACTGGTTGCCCGAGAACCAGTCACACCAGCACCAGTTTTACCGCGGTTGCCTGCGCCGCATTTGGTCGTTTCTGGTACGTTACACGCGCATTTCCGGCCCGCTGGAGCGTCTCCGCCGGCCTCTGGTCTCTCGGCCGGGGCTGGGCACTGGGCTCTAGGAGTGGACGGCCGAGACCCAGACCCCGCAGCGTACAGAGTTTCAAATAAACTAAACCTTATCAAGTTCGCAAACGAAAAGCGGCTTCGAGGTTTTGGATTACTTTTCTCCATCGGTATTTTTCAGTTTGTATCGTGGTTTTGTCGACCGTTGTTCAAAGTGGGTGGTCGGTGGGTCGTTTTTGGGTGAATCAAAGCTCAGTTATTTAATTCACAAAGCGATAGAAATAATATCTTATGATATATTTGTGAATCGATGTAAAAAAAGTTTTTTTTTTTTATACTGACAAAATTAAAAATTAAAAAAAATTAAAATTATGTTATTTACAGAGAGACAGAGAGAAGGTAAATCACTATGTTTTAGGTGTTTTTATAAAAAATAAATAAAAGGGGTACTTTATGGTTTAAGTAACTCCACCGTAACTCTTGTCCGCACGATTTTTATTCGCGCGAATTATATAATCGCGGACTTGTTTCATGTATTAGCGTCATAATATAGTTATCATAGTGTAAGAAGCATCCACACAATTTGTGCAATCGTCTAACGCCCATTTGTCGAACGGAAAGTGTACAATATATTACTCCACTATCTCTTTTTTTTCAACGGATATTTGTGAAAATTTCATGAGTGGTCTGACAGTTTTATAAACTTGATTATGTCCCATAACATGACCTTCCATTCACTAGCCATTTTAGGTATGTAGGTACTGAGTATGTTTGTGCTGAAAAGACGCACGTGTGCAATGATTCACTGTCCGACGGCAAATGAATGCCACGCCCAGACATACTTATTAGTAAAGGATTAAATGAATGATCGGCGATCATCTTCTGGGCACTGCAACGTCTGCAACCGGCCGTATGTACCTTTGATGAGTGCCCGAAAACCCGAAAATGAACTAACTGATCATCGATCATAGACGATAATCGGCGAGAGTAGAGCCGAATATCATCCATCTACCTACATGATCTCCCGTAAGCGTTTGTTCTCGGCTCGTCTATAGTCATAGCATCATAGAAAAATTTTACTCTCTAGTCGAGCATAGCATAGAAACAGAACGTGTTGTGCTATTTCATGATTTCAGCTATCTCAAATCTCTCTGGTTCTCGGTCTACAAATTCACTTCCGGTGAACGGGGAAGAACGAATGGAACGTGGAACCATTCATGAGAAATTCCGTAATCGACTCCTGTCAATCAATCAAAATTTTAAATCTAATTCATTCAATCAAACATTTTAGTACGGGATATTGATTGATTGATGGCAGCAGACAAAAACAAAAAACTTTTGATTTGACTTGTATCAAAAAAAATCTTTGTTTTATTTTATACAAGTTTATGTAGGTACCTACTTAACTAATTCATTTCTCCTGTAAAGTTTATCTGTATCTCGTTCGATATTTTTAAATATCTCTTTAAAGTTTCATCAGAGGAGTTCTCGCGAATTCTAGGTTTGCTTCTTACTCTAGTTTCATCAGCTTCAAACTTCCAACCCTGAGTTCAAACCACAAAAAAACAAAAAATATAAACTAAGAAGTGTTTTCCGAAGTGGATGTTCTTGTTCTAAGGTAAACTTGTGAAAATGACCAGCCTAAGAGCGAAGTTACTGCAAACTTTCAAAAACCTAAAATCGGACGCGGTTCCTCGTGCTCCTAGAGGCGAAGGCGAAGATCTGGAGTCAGAACCTCCAGAAGCATCCATCAGAGAGGAGCCAGAGACAGAGAACCTTAAGAAAGGTAAAAAGAAAAATGGCTTCTTTCCTCAAAACAAGAAGAAAAATAATGGCATGCCTGATAATAAAGATGACCCTGGAAAAAACCCAACTGACTGTGTAGTTAATACTCAAGGTAAATGCACGTTTAACTATTAGATTCACATTCATTACTCAAACATAGACATATAGAGGGAAATCCTAAATTAATTACTGACTTCACATTGTCTTAGCCCACCATAAACCATGCTCCCCTGCCTTTTCTAATGTCCACTTTATGTGTTCAGTGCACAAGATGGTATCACAACCACCCTGATAAAAAAATTTAGAATGCAATATGTGGCCAGCAAAATACCAAAGTTATTGTGGTAGGCTTTTAGAGATAATGCAGTGCACATCTTTGAAGATAGTTAAGAATACTATTAATTTATAATTACAGCTGCTGGCAATGTAATCAACATAGTAAACAGCCGAGACTTCCATTGGGGTAATGAGTATGTTTACTATGTGGGAGTGCCAAATAAAACTCATGCAGCAAAGGAATCTAGTAACGTTGATAATGAACAAATTGAGAAGGACAACAATATTACATTACTATTGGAGGCTAAAACAAAGGTAATTGACCTAAAGATATATGAACATCTATTGCATACTTAGTTACTACATGGTGTTTTTACTAAGGTACAGAGTGCTTAAAACTAAGTGACCCGGCCAGGATAAGGGTATGACCTGGCAATTTGGACACTTGTTCAGAAGGATTAACTTAAACTAACATATATATTTTAAACACTATGAATGAATCTCTTCTTCTAAGATATAAAGACATCCACTGATGTAAAAGACCTACCCCAAACATCACCACAAGGTCAAACATTGTACAGTGTACTGTGTAGGTATTTAGTAAATAATGGATTGGCAAGAATTCAAATCCCTTTATTCTTGTTTTTAATCTGGACTGGCAAACATTGGTAATATAAATAATAATGTTTGTTACTATAACTTCTTGTTGAATGCCTTTTCCTTGGGGCACCGTTGACATTGGTTAAACCATGTTAATGTGCGACATATAGTTTTTTTTTTAAACATTTCTACATTATTGCATGCCTGTTAATCTTGATGACTCTGGGAAAACCCAACAGACCTTAAATACACAAGATAAAAGCATAGTTCTCTTATATTTACTGTTACATTTCATTACAAAAATTGCAAGATCCTTTGCATTTTCCTAAGGAATTCTGTGTTAATAATGCAGTTTTTTTTTATAGCCTGAACATGTTTACATAGACTACATATCAAAAAACCTTGGCAAGAACTGGCATAGCTTTTTCAGAGCTCTTGGATACACAAAGGGTTTTATAGAAACAGTGGAGATTGATGAAGCTAGGAATGGCGTCTCAGAGGTATACAAATTAAGCATTTTTTTATAAAGTAATAGTTATACGAAAGCAATCCCTTTGCTATACTTTAAAAATAGCCTTCAACTTTTTATACGAAAATACAAAAAATATAATACAAAAATTTTTTGACAACCAGGCTCGCTACAAACTTCTACTAGATTGGACTCGGAATGATGATGACGGAACCCTCGGCAGGCTGGCGATGCTGCTTTGGGAAGAGGGAGAGAGACAAATTGTGAAGGACTTAGCACTTATGTACAGGAACAGAAAAGAGATGTAAGAGTGAATAGACAGGGCAGCATTATGGTAGAATAGTTTTTTTTTGTATTTGATTTAGAAAGTTCTGAGTGACAAGTATTTTTATGACGCCATTATGTGCGTTGGTTGTTGTGTATGGAAGGTGATTATTCTTCGGAATTATTAATATTACATTAGGTATCTTTATGCTTCCTTAATGGCGCGTTATGTTTGTCGTGGCTTCAGACAGTCGCTTGTGCATATTCCAAGAACTGGCTAGTACAGTCAAGGACTAGGAGGCCGTAACAGATTTGTCTATGGTTTCGTCAGGCCTAGACTGTATTACCAAAGAACAAGATTTAATTTTTTTAAATTTTTATCTATTTTGCAATACAGAAAAACCGGAAGTGTTACGCCGACCGTGTCCGCCACTGTACCTATCCGTCTACTTATGTATTTGAATGGAGTCAATAAATTATTGTCGTGCAAATATAACGACGTCTGTATTCTGTCGTAACATGATAAGTACGTCATGCGTTTCGAGTCGCTAATATTATAGCCATAGTTGTGTTTTTTACATTCCATTAAGCCTAAGACAATTAGTATATTTTCTAGTCTTTAAATGTACAATAATATGGTGCTAAAATAACTAATTTAAGTTTATCTATGTTAATATTAATTTGTTATTTTTTACCAAAAATAATCATAATAATCTAAGTATATTTTTATAGTTAATATGAATATGTACTGTAATAAATAAATATAATATACATTATATGTAGTTAAAATATTTTTTTTAAATTATTTAAAATTATGGATCAACGTTTTTCTCAGATAAATCAGAGAGTTATTTTGTTACCTTAGCTATCATAGATCACATTCACTTTCATAAGAATACCATTGTGTTTACTATAATCGTGGACTAATATAACAATAATATAAAATGTTATGTTCTTAATGATTTAAAGGAAGGCACTTATTAAAAGCTTTAACAATAATAATCCTTTAATGTTATGTTGATTTTGAAATAAAAATGGCAAAGGGCGTTTTATGTCAAGCCTAGCTCAATATAGTGTAGGCTTCTGTAGCGCCATCTATTGATGTGTAGTAAAACTTGTTAGCTTGATTACAGTTGAATATAGTTACACTGAACACTGTTAGTACCTAAGTATGTACAAGTGGGATTGTAACTAATTGTAACATTGCTTATTAGCTATTTTACAGTATACCAGGCAAGTCTAGTAGCGTAAATATATGTATAATATACTTACTTGATAAGTTAGATTCAAGAAGTTTTCTCTGGTTTAAAAACAAGTGTAACATTGATAGTAAATGAAGTTATCTCTACCCTCGTCAGTCGGCCGGCACCAGCGGTCGAGGGAGGCTGTGTGTGTGTGTGTTGTTATCATTAAAAGATAACACAAATAAATCTAGAATGTCGATCCCAAACTCCACTGGGCTGAAAGTGGTAAAAGTTGACGTGCAAGATGTGAGATTTCCGACTTCGTTGAGCGGTGACGGATCCGATGCTCTGGTCAGTTATCATTTGTTTTTTATCCATCATCTAACATAGACTACTTATTTAGAAACACAACGATCTTGGAAGTCATTAATTTTAAAACTCTACATAAAGTAGATAATGTCGTGTTATATGTGTGTTTTAACTGCATCGCCTATCTAAATTTCTGTACTGTTTATTCTCTGGAGTTTGACAACAAAAATCGCTTTTGCCGTTAAGGCGGCCTTGATAGGCCTCGTATCCTTGATTACGTTTCCATGACTGACCTCAAGGCCTCAGTATTAGGTGACTCAGAGCTCAGGATGATGAGCTACCTTCATAGCCGTCTCAACTGACTTCCAGCAAACAGATCCGAACTACTCCTGCGCCTACGTCACGACTACCCTGGAGAGCGGCGCGCGAGGCTTCGGGCTGACGTTCACGGTCGGCCGCGGCACGGAGCTGGTCGTGCTCGCCGTGCGCTCCATGAAGAGATTTGTGCTCGGAAAGAATGTGGCTGATATCTATTCCAACTTTGCTAAGTTTTGGAGGGAGCTTACTAACGATTCGCAGATGAGATGGGTATGTTAAGAAAAGGGAATTTTTTTTAACTTATTTTAGTTGGCAGCTTTGTCATGAGTTTTAATTAATCAACTCTTATTAGTTTTTGTTTTATAAAATACAATATTCCCTCTTCTCGAATTATATTTTAAAGTTTTCATTCTCCATCATTATTTCAGCCGAAAGACGTCCACTGCTGTACATAGGCCGCCCCCATAGATCGCCACAACGACCGGTCTTGAGCGACCTTCATCTAGTGCACTCCCACAACCTTTACTGGGTCGTAGTACTTTTTAGTATCTATGTAGATCAATCAATTTTTCGAATGTAAACATCGAGTTGCAATCGCGAACCGGAAGACGCAGAGTAGGCAGACCCCCAATAAGGTGGTCAAACGACCTGGTGAAGGCTGCGGGAGTACGCTGGATGAGGGTCGCACCAGACTGGTCAGTATGGCTATCTTAAGGGTAAACCTATGTCTAGCTGCTGTTAACGTCTTTCAGCTGAGATTATGATGATAAAATCAATTTTAACATGTAAATTTCCATCATAATATTTCGAAGTATCAAATATTTTAACAGGTGGGTCCGGAGAAAGGCGTTGTCCACTTGGCGGCGGCGGCCATTTTGAACTCTCTGTGGGACCTGTGGGCGCGCCTGGAGAACAAGCCCCTGTGGCGGCTGCTGGTCGATATGGAGCCCGAGGTAAATTACAGTTAACAGTTATAGTAGTTAGAGAGAAAATACGATAACATTTCTGTTTCTGTGGTCCTATCCTTACGAACTCTATGGCATCTATGCGAAAGTAGGTATCTCTCTTCAGTAAGTATTATGTTCTTCCAAGCACGCACACATGCGTTGTGAGGTTTGTAGGTGAAATGTACATATAAAATAAACGTACTACAATTTCTGCCCGTTTTGGGTTAATTTTTTTCCTATATGAACTTTGTACCTATTTCGATAAAATCAACTCTACACATTAGTGACATAATTATTTAAATTGGTTCAGTAAAAACAAAAAGAAATCAATCTAGGTAGATATAGCAATATCTTCCTTGTTCTGTGGTAGATATCTATACTTGCTAATGACCTTTCACTTAATTACAAAACAAAATGTTATCAATAAAACAAATACTTACTTGACCTTATCATCAGTCAATAATACATTAAGCAAGTGTTCTTCTCGTTGTTTACAGTTGCTAGTATCAACGATCGACTTTCGGTATATAACCGACGTCATCACAGAAGAAGAAGCGATATCACTACTAAAGGCTAACAGGGTAGGCAGAGACGCGAGGATCGCATCTTTGATGAAAGATGGTTACGCCGCTTACACGACACAAGCTGGTAAATTGGCATTTTCACAGTAATTATTACCCACCTATCCGTAAGTATAACGTGCGAAATATCGTTATAAGGTTGAAATGGTTTATTTTGACTTTTTACTTACTGTTTGCCTATAAAGAGCATACGGTCCGCGGTACGACCTTCTGTCACAACCACAACACAAATCATCACTAGACTATCCATATACCAAATTTCATTCAAATCGGTGCAGCAGTTTTTTCAGGAAAGCGAGTCGACAAACGGACAGACAGACAGAGTTACTTTCGCATTAAATTGTAATATAAGTATGGAAGTAAGTATTAAGACTTTTTCCTGTATGTTGTATAGCGAAATTCTGCAAATGTGTCGACTGAACCCAGATTTAACAGTTTTGATAAAGGTTTGCGTTATGTATCTGAACTTATGTCCGCCGCTCACAGGCTGGCTCGGCTACTCGGACGACCATGTCAAAATGCTGTGCGAGAAGTACATGAAGCTCGGCTTTACGCACTTCAAGATGAAAGTGGGACTGAACAAGGAACATGACTTCAAACGGTGCAAATTTGTACGCGAGTGTATCGGAGATGACAAGTTTTTGGTATCTATGATTATATAATAATAAATTTGAAATACTCATTAATATACCTGTGGGATTTAACCGTTGTTAATGTCTATGAGAATGAAAATATTTTTAGTTACCCATAATAGGCATCACTCATAAATAGATACCTTCACCTAATATGTATCACACACATCACATGTCAAAATGTCCTTTTTTTAATAATCATCAATATCGGATATAAACCTCCTTGTAAAGTGCACTGGATCAGGATCTCACACAGACGGTAATTGTAGCGATCTGCAGTGGAAGTCTTTCAGCTGAGATGATTTACAATTCATCTTTTATTTTCAACCACAGATGGTAGATGCAAACCAAGCATGGAGCGTGAATGAAGCCATAGAGTGGATGAAGATGTTAGCGCCGCTCAACATCCTGTGGATCGAGGAGCCTACCTCGCCGGACGACGTGCTCGGGCACGCCGCCATCGCCGAGGCACTCAGGTACACTTTCTAAGAAGATTTGAAATACTGTGTAAGTACTTACTAGTAGTAAGATGAACTAATTTAATACGCAGGGAAATTAGACAGAACATAATAAGTATAAAATTTTGTTATCCCCCATATGGTAGCCCAGGGGTATAAAGCGTGGGTCTACCACCATGGCATACGAAATTCGAACCCCAGTTGCGGCACATAACACTCTACACATCACCATATCGTCCTAATGATGACGATACTCGCCGTTGATTTGCAGCATAAAAACCATGTTTGCATTGTTTTAGTTTGATGCAGAATAACGCCAAGATTTCTTTCCTTTCCTCTTATCAAATGGAAAGCTAATAATAGAGAAGGGTCAAATAATGAGACTTGGCTTACACTTTCTACATTTATCTCAGGCCGTACGGTATAGGCGTGGCGTCGGGCGAGATGTGCTCGAACCGCGTGCTGTTCAAGCAGTTCCTGCAGAGCGGCGCGCTGCGCTACTGCCAGGTGGACGCGGCGCGGCTCGGCGGCGTCAACGAGCTGCTCGCCGTCTACCTGATGGCTGCTAAACTTGGAGGTTACTCTTTCGGCTTTAAGTCTTCCCCCACGCCTTTCCGCCATCTTCAGCAGGTAGTTTGATCACCGTGTGGAAGTTGTTTGCCTATTCCATGTCTTCCAGTGTGGAGTCGCCACTCGCGAAGTTTTTTAATTGTCAGTTAATGCCATAGAGCTTCACTGCTACTTATTCTTGTTTCCAAAATGTTATATTTATTTTGTATCATAATAGTTCCGGAAAAAGGCCATACCGTAGGCGTAAGCATTTTTTTTGTTCATAATAACTCCCTCCTATCTCCCTTTCGTTTTGATCCTCTATTTACCGAGATATTGAACATAACCTCTGTACCGCGTCTAAGAAATCGTGCGGCGAGGTCGAGGGTGGGTGGGGTTGCCATGAGTATTAACTGCCTCACTGTTGTCAGTCCGCCGCCAACACTGCGACCCGCCACTCGCCGCGCAATTTTTGAAGCGTGGTACAGCGGTAAGGGTCAAACTACATTATAGTAATGTCACTTCATTAATGGTCTTGTGCGGATTTCAGTGAAGGTGTGCCCGCACGCGGGCGGCGTGGGGCTGTGCGAGATGGCGCAGCACGCGCAGTACTGGGACCTGGCGGCGTGCGGCGCGCGGCGCGGGGGGCGGCTCGTGGAGTACGTGGACCAGCAGCACGAGCACTTCGTCGACCCGTGTGTTGTTGAGAACGCGCGGTACATGCCGCCTAAGGTTGGTGCCATCATCTTGTCATATTTAGAAAGATACATACAACACAATCTTTACACTAATCTTGACTCATGGACTGATCTGATGCAAGACACCGTTTAAGACCTCAGCAAAGGGCAATTTCAATATTATATGTGTCACTTGTTTTCAGTCAACTCTTTTCTTTTTAATATTATTGCAATTGTCCTCAGAAACCAGGCTACAGCACGGAGTTTCTGCCGGAAACACTAGAGAAGTTCTCATACCCGGGCGGCTCCGAGTGGCGGCGCATGTTCGCGGCCGGCGTCTTCCCGCCGCCCGACGAGGCTGAACTAGTCAACAACTAACACTCAATGAAACTAACTCATAACTGTAAAAAACGATTTTATTGTCCTTACTAATAAAATTAAAACACATATTTAAAATGTTGCCCCTGTTCTTTCATTTGAACTCTGTACGGTCTAAGAAATTACCACATGCTTTAGTTGAGGTGATTCAAAGAAAATTTCAGTGATTCTGTTCTTTCTTTTGAACTGTTTACTTTGTTTACGTGTTTACCACATTTTAATTCAAATAAATTTCAGTGACCTAAAATTTCAGTGACCTAAGATTTTATCAAAGGTCTTGCATTCTGATACAATTAAGTCCGAGCACATAAACCTAGTTAAGTATCACTGAGAAATATCAACGTTTTTCTTGAAGGCAAAGGCACTAAGTTTTGACTGTTTGGGCGCGTTCGCTACAGTGGGCTCAATATCGCTGTCATCTAGTTTTCTCTTGGAACTATCTGTGTCGATCTTCTGGAGTCCTTTGAACTGGCGCACACATTGCCTCGTCAGCTCGGACGGAGTGAGTTCAGGATTCTGCTGCTCGAGTACAGTTTTGTTTCTTGTAAACCAGTCTACGAAGGACTCGTTTGCTATCGGTTGCAGCGGCTGTTGACAAAGAGTAACTTTAGAAATATTTAAACAAGGTACAATGTTCATTTAGTTTTCAGTTTTCTTTTGTAGTTCATTCATTGTAACAAACATCTAAATTAGATCTAATTAATTTCGAAATCAAATAAACTATTCACCATACAATATATTGTTAAAATCTAGGTTCACAACCAAAAATAGTATAGGCAGCATGCATTAGGAACCATGGTAGTGAGTGTAACGAGCTAGCTAATATATTTCTGACAAAAACCTAAAATGAGATGCACGGTGGCACAGGTTGTGGCACTGCGCGAGCCGGGGAGGGAACAACGTGTCCCCCGATGACGAAGCTGAACAGCAGTTAGGCGTGGGAAGAACATAGGACGCCGAATATCAATGATTCTCGGGGTCCCTCCGAAAAATTTCTGAGACGGCCACCGGGAGTTTTAAAAATAACAGTGTATTTGCCATAATCGCAACGATTGGCAAGCGTGTTGTTAAGCGTGCTCTACACTCGCGCGCGAAGTCGCAACATGAATTCACGCCGCGAATATTTTTCGGCGCATGACAATTTAAGGCGCTTACGGCATCCACACTCGCGTTTCTCGGCTTTCGCGGACCTTTCGTGCCATGAGTGTAGAGCGCGCTTTGGGCTCAGGGTGGTGGTATTAAATTCTAACGTATTTTCCGTTATACAATAAACATAACTCAAATTAAAAAAAATTAACAACCCCCGACCCAGTCAGACCCCTCATCAACTTAAGTAGAACTAGAGCTAACCATCTTTAAAAAATATCATGGTTACCTTAACATATACTTTCAATATCATTGAAGTAACACTGTACCAAATTTTTAATTGATAGGACAAATGGAAGGTGGTTAGATCCTCTCATCCATTATTCAAGAGCTGATCATCTTCAAACGGCAGATCAGGTCATGGTTACCTTAAAATATACTTTCAATATCATAGATGTAACATGGTACCAAGTTTCAACTCGATCGGACATAAGGAAGCTAGTTAGATCCTCTCATCCATTATTCAAGAGCTGATCATCTTCAAACAGCAGATCAGGTCATGGTTACCGTACCAAATACTTTCTATATCATAGATGTAACATGGTACCAAATTTCAAATCGATCGGACATTAGAAAGCTAGTTAGATCCTCTCATCCATTATTCAAGAGCTGATCATCTTCAAACGGCAGATCAGGTCATGGTTACCTTAAAATATACTTTCAATATCATAGATGTTCTACGGACAGCTATACGATTCGGTCACTAAGCCTGTTACTAGTGCGGCTAACGACCCTAGAGCCAAACTAACCCGACACTATACCGAAGATATCCCGGACATCAGCCTGTACGAGATAAGGATGGCCCTGAAACTGCTTAAAAATAACAAGGCACCGGGTGAGGATGGAATCACGTCAGAGCTTCTGAAAGCGGGTGGAACACCGGTACTCAAAGTCCTTCAGAGGCTCTTTAATTCTGTCCTACTCGAAGGGACCACGCCTGAAGCATGGAACAGAAGTGAGGTGGTGCTTTTCTTTAAGAAGGGCGATAAAACCCTTTTGAAGAATTATAGGCCCATCTCGCTTTTGAGCCATGTTTATAAGCTGTTTTCCAGGATCATCGCCAATCGTCTCGAACGAAGGTTTGATGACTTCCAGCCTCCCGAACAAGCCGGCTTCCGAAAAGGCTTTAGTACCATAGACCACATACATACGCTGCGGCAAGTTATACAGAAGACCGAAGAGTATAACTTGCCGCTATGTCTAGCGTTTGTGGACTATGAGAAGGCCTTTGATTCGGTCGAAACATGGGCGGTGCTAGAGTCCCTCCAACGATGCCGGATTGACTATCGGTACATCGAAGTGCTGAAGTGTTTGTATAGCAACGCCACCATGTCTGTCCGAGTACAGGAACAGAATTCGAAGGCTATTCCCTTGAACAAAGGCGTGAGACAGGGAGATGTTATATCTCCGAAACTGTTCACCGCCACTTTAGAAGACGCCTTCAAACTTCTAGAATGGAAAGGGCAGGGCATCAATATTAACGGCGAATACATCACTCACCTTCGGTTTGCCGACGACATCGTAGTCATGGCAAGGTCGATGGAGGAACTCAGCACGATGCTCGAAGGCCTCAACCGAGTCTCCCAACAGGTGGGCCTTAAAATGAACATGGACAAGACGAAGGTCATGTCTAATGTCCATGTTCTGCCTACCCCAGTTATGGTTGGGAACTCGGTTCTCGAAGTTGTCGACGAGTACGTATACCTAGGACAAACCATCCAGTTAGGTAGGTCCAACTTCGAGAAGGAGGTCAATCGCCGAATCCAGCTCGGATGGGCCGCGTTCGGGAAACTACGCAACGTCTTCTCGTCCAATATTCCTCAGTGCCTGAAGACGAAGGTATTTAACCAATGTGTGCTGCCAGTGATGACATACGGTTCTGAAACGTGGTGCTTCACTATAGGGCTTATGAACAGGCTCCGAGTAGCTCAACGAGCCATGGAGCGGGCTATGCTCGGGATTTCTCTGCGGGATCGAATCAGAAATGAGGACATACGCAGAGAAACCAGGGTCACCGACATAGCCAAGCGGATAAGCTCGTTGAAGTGGCAATGGGCAGGTCATATAGCCCGCAGAACAGATGGCCGCTGGGGCCGAAAAGTTCTCGAGTGGAGACCACGGATCGGCAAGCGCAGCGTAGGACGTCCACCGACCAGATGGACGGATGATCTGCGCAAGGCTGCGGGTCCACGCTGGATGCAGGCCACCTGCGATCGGTACAGATGGAGAGCCTTGAGGGAGGCCTATGTCCAGCAGTGGACGTCTTACGGCTGAAATGATGAATGATGATCATAGATGTAACATGGTACCAAGTTTCAACTCGATCGGACATAAGGAAGCTAGTTAGATCCTCTCATCCATTATTCAAGAGCTGATCATCTTCAAACAGCAGATCAGGTCATGGTTACCTTACCAAATACTTTCTATATCATAGATGTAACATGGTACCAAATTTCAAATCGATCGGACATTAGAAAGCTAGTTAGATCCTCTCATCCATTATTCAAGAGCTGATCATCTTCAAACGGCAGATCAGGTCATGGTTACCTTACCAAATACTCTCTATAACATAGATGTAACATGGTACCAAATTTCAAATCGATCGGACATTAGGAAGCTAGTTAGATCCTCTCATCCATTATTCAAGCGCTGATCATCTTCAAACCGCTGATCAGATCTTCATCAGACATGGCTAAGAACACTCGGCCTGAAATTATCTATGATACAAAAAAACTAAACGAAAATCGGTTCAGCCGTTTGGGCTCTACGATGCCACAGACAGATACACAGACAGACAGACAGATACACACGTTAAAATTATAACACCCCTCTCTGAATTTTTCGTTCGGGGGTTAAAAAAAAGTCAGGGTACAATGTAGAGTAGAAGCCGACTCACATCCGCATTCTCGGTGCGGTCGTGCTCGACGAGCGGGCGCGCCGCGAGGCTGAGCGGGCCGGGCGCGGCGCTCGCGGGAGACGACTTCTTGAACGGGTTGCGAGCGCCGCCCGGTGACGACTTTATAGGCTGAAATTACAGTTTATTTTTTACTAGTGGGCGCCTCGCAGCTTCGCCAGCGCATTTTCCCTTGAAATATGAAATGCCTAATTTTCCTGTAGGAATTTCGGAATAAAAATTAGCTTATATGCGCTTTCTCAGGCTCTAGACTATTCCTATACCAAATAGTAAAGTAAAGTAAAGTAAAAAATGATTTATTCAATACAGGATACAAGATATCGCTTATTGAAAGTCAATTAGACTAATCTAATTAATATTGATACCTTATTTCGTAAAGTATCCTATACTGATAGAGGCGAGGTAGTTCAGGGTGCCCACTAATTGGCTCAGGCAAACAAATGTTTGCCTTGCCTTACGACAATGGTCGCCTGGAGACGCCCCCAAACGAGCCCTCCTCTGTCAAATGATTCTTTCTACTCCCTTTCGCAATGATTTTACAGCGTAGAGAAGAAAGGGGTAACAAACTCTACTTTACAATTTATCTCTCTCTTTTTTTATTCTTATGTGACATTACAATTTAATTTAGAATACAAAGAACATAAATTAATAAGATTTAAAGTACATACATGAAATAATGAAAATATCGTGCAGAGCTAGACTACTTCCATGCGTCTTTGTCGTTTTCATAATCATCAACATTGTAATAAGCTTTCTTAATCAAACCTTTTTTGATACGAGTTTTAAACTCATTATCATTCAGGATCAAAATCTCTTCTGGGATCTTGTTATAATATCTTACTTCGTTTCCTATAAAGCATTTGTTTGTCCGTTTTAGTCTGTTCTGTGGAATACTTAGTTTGTTTTTGCTACGCGTTCTAAGGTCTTTAATTTTATCACATTTTTTATCAAACATATGTAAGTTTTTACGAGTATACATAATAATTTCAAAGACGTACTGGGACGGAAGCGTCAAAATATCAATTTCTTTGAATTTTTGTCTGAGGGACTCGCGAGCTTTAAGCTGATAAATGTTTCTAATTGCGCGTTTTTGTAGTATAAAAATGCATGTATAATATCTGCAGCTCTTCCCCATAGAAGCAAGCCATAGGTCATTAAGCTATGAAAGTAACTGAAATACCTAATTTCATTCAAATCGGTTCAGTACTTTTCTCGTGAAAGCAAAACAGACTTACTTTCGCAAACAGACTTGCTTTCGCATTTATAATATTAGTATGGATTTAGGGCTTTTGATTTCGCTTTTCTTACTGCACGCCATTGTATTGTTGTTCTTTTCGTGAAAACATTCAATAGCGCGAAGTAGAAAGGTAATTTACCGCTCTGTATAAGGCAGTGGTCTCAAAGCCGGCGAGAAACAACTATTAGCGATTTTCTCGCTCAAGAAGCGCACAATAAATACTCATTCCGTGAAAAAGAAACAAATGCATGTATTCTAATCCTACTCGGTTCTCGTTCATTTTATCATTATTATCGTCAACCAAAAATATAAAATAATAAGAAAAACTTTAAAAACTCACCACAGGCTTTATAGGTACCACGTCAGCCTTCTTCTCCTTGGCCCGCTGCGGTATTATGAGGCTCGTGTTCAGCGACTCCGTGTCAGTGACGTCACAGGTGTCTTGCTCGAGCTGCTGGTAGTGCCCTCTCTCTTGCTCGTTATTGCCGTCCTCTTCACTCCAGGTCGTGGAGAGTTCAGCTATTTTTTCAGCTAAATGCACTCGGCCTAATCTTGAGGCGTACTTGGCCGCTAGCGGCAGCAGGCGCTCGTCCCGCAGTAGCTCCATCAGTTCGAGGGCGCGCTGCTCTATCTCGCTGCGGCACGCCAACTGTTACACATAAGTAACATGGTTCGTTTTAAGTAAATATGTATAGGTTATCTAAGTTTAAATCTCACTTCTTAGAATATTCGTGCTTAAGATTATAAACACAAAAGAAGCACTGAGGTAATTATTAATATCAGAAATTACATATTTTTGTTGTTTATTGCTCAATTATGTTACATTACTTACGCTAGAATGGCTGGAATGGACAGATATATTTAAAGTCATAACACTTGGGTGCAGGATACTTTTTATCCCGGAAAAACGTTAAAAGATATATAACACTTTCATACTGACAGACAAGTACAGCCTAAACCGATTGAGATAAAGACATGAACTTTGGATGTAGTTTCCTTAGAGGGTACAGTAGCACTAACTATTGCGGTTGACAACGGATATGATATGGGTATTGAAAAAGAAAGATGGCACTATACACATTATAGAGCGCTGTCTCTTTTTATAATAGCCATAATCATATCCGTTGCTAACCGCAACAGATCCCCAGATGTGTGCTTTAAAAAAAGGAATTCCTGACAGTGCCACGGCAAAGTGATACTTACAGCAAACAGTTTGAGCGCAGTTTCCCGCGCCTGGCGCACGTCGGGCCCGGCGGCCGTGTGCGCCCAGCGCAGCAGCCGCTCCTCGCACTGCGCCTGCTCCGTCTCCGGCGAGCACAGCGGGATCTAAACAAAAAACGGTTTATCTTATATCTTGTGGTTATGCGTTTTTGTATTTACATAAATTGCATCTCAAAGAAAAACTTCTACATTAGGTATTCTGTGCTTATATACACATACACATTCATACAGGAAACAGGCATAGCGGTCATATTTACAAACGTAATGCAATTTTATCCTCTATGATATGATGAACTACTAGCGTGAAAGGTCCCCAAACTTAAATATTGGTCAAAAATTTTCGGCCGCGTTTGTCATGTTGTTCTTCGAGCTATGTGCCCTGGTGCTCTTGCTTTCCATTATTTTCTGGTCTAAAACGTACTTCCGCTGCGAAATCCAAGGGGGCAAAACCGCTGCGACACAATATAAGAAAGACACAGTTGGATTTGTCAGCGGAGGTGTGATCCCAGCACGAAGTACCTGCAGCGGCAGCTCCGTGACGATGGGCGTGGGCGCGGCGGGCGGCCACGACGCGCCGCGGCACAGGATGGCGCGCACCTTCTGACTCGCTTCGCATATCTGGGTGACAAATACAGGCCAGTATTATTATTGTAAGTTATTTAATTAGAAAATTGGGAGAATGTAAAAATAGAATGAAAGTTAATTATAAACTACGAGCGGTCCCGGCTTACTTAGTTACGCCATAGAATATAAAATACTACTAAAGACTTGGCTCTATAAACTTCGTTCTTTTGACTGCCCAGAATGGGCGAATAAAAAAACAAACAACAATAACAAACCACCTGTCAAAATATGTAAACAACGGCAAAAATATTGCACCTTGGGTTACATTATTTGAGTTTAAGTAAGCATCCCTAATTTTTTTGAAAATCTAATATAGCCTATGTCACTCGGGGATAGTGTAGCTTCCTACCAGTGAAAGAATTTTTCAAATCGGTTCAGTATTTCTGGAGCCTATTCGTTACAAACAAACAAACAAATCTTTCCTCTTTATAATATTGGTATAGATGTACATCTAAGGGTGATTTGCATCCGTGCACTAGAGAGGTCGTCATAGTTACATTAAAGCTAATGAAACAGGGTCAATCCTATTTTAACTCGTCTAAGACTTGAAGAAAAAGTAAGGGTTTTGAAAGTCTATGTATGTTTCACCGTAGCACACCGTAAGGTGTCAATAGATTCGTAATAAAATACAATTTCTTTATCTGATTATGGCGAGAACTCGGATTAATGTTTTAAGTTTTAGTAAAATATTTAGCTGTTCGGTCACCATTTATAGCAAAGTATGAGGGTTTATTAATAAAAAATTGAAAGAAAACCAAAAAAACATATATAAAAAAAAACTTACCGAAACAATAAACCAGTTATCGGAAGCCCCCCGGGCATGTTCGGAGGCGTCGCACACAGGCAGCCACACGCCGCTGGCGACGTCGTACAGCCGCAGCGCGCCCGCGCCGTCCGCCGCCGCCGGCGAGCCCGCGTTACTTGCGCCCAGCCAGGATAGCTTGGAGCCTGGGCTGAGTGGCAGCGGGACTGTCTTGCAGCGGACCTTGCTGCCTGGATAATAAGGTTTATTTTTGGTTAACAAATATATTTTCGCAGCCGAGACGCTTGCGCCCACGACAACTTAGCACCCGGGCTAAGAGGGAGCGGCACCGTCTTGCACCGGATGTTACTGCATGGATATTAAGGTTTATGATAGAGAGTTTCTTTCTCATCATCATCTCAGCAAAGTGTTACGCGATGAGTGACATAACAGCGGCACCTACTTGCACCAGTGGCGTTACTACTATATAAGCCGAGAAGCCCGGCTTGCCCTATTAAAATTATTAAACTGCATTTACACTCTCCTTACTCATAATTATTATAAAAAATTTCGTTTACGTATTTTTTATAGTTCAAATATTCGCGCGCTTCTCGCTGTCAAGTTTGACGTTGACAGGTCATTGACACATGCACCACGATATTTCACGCATGTGTCAATAGCGCTATCGCCGTTTCGCTCGCACTCGTTGGCTTCTTATTTGGCTTCTTTTCGAGCCGTGTTCTCTCTTTCTAACCTATTAAAAATTCGACAATGTACATACATGTAGGCAAGTAGCTATTATGCACTTTACTATGAAATCGAAAGCCCTGCTTGCGTACGAAGTTAGCAACGAGCGAGCCGCTGCGCGAGAGAGAGGAAACACCAATTGGTTTGCTGTTCACTTCAGTTCGATTTTATTTGTCGTGTTTGTTCGTTGTTAGTTTTTGTTTTGCAGTTTAATTTAATTAAAATGTTTTCAAGGAGCAAACTATTGTGCAATGTGTTAATTTAATTTAAATGAGTGTTTGAACTTTGGTTGACGGGAAGACGAGAAAAAGGTTAGTGGTTTGAAGTGCATTATTTCTCAAACGAATAAATATAGGTACCTACAGTAGGTTAGGAACCTAGGTTCTTTTAGGAGTTGGGCACTTATCCCTTAAATCATAGCCCAGGCTTGCTCTAACTTGAAATCCGAGGCACGCCACTGACTTGCACTGGACCTTACTGCCTAGATAATTAGGGTTTATATTTGTCTATCAAATATTAAAGTTGAGAGATTGCGCTCGCGTCGAGTCACGACCACTTGGAGCCCGGGCTGAGTGGCAGCGGCACCGTCTTCCACCGGATCTTACTGCCTGGATAATAAGGTTTATAATTTGCTATCAATTGCGAGTTCGTGTCGCTCATCCCAGCCACGACAGCTTAGAGCTCGGACTAAGGGGCGTCTAACATTGCACCTTACCAAATCTAGGTTCTAGGTCCTAGATTATATGGTTTATAACTGATTATCAATAAGTAAAACAATCAATTTCATCATCACAATTAGCCATACCTCATCTCCGCCACCGATCAAAACAAGAACCAAATTATCTTACCATTCATAGCAACAATATCCATAGCCAAGTGTTGGTCGTGTGGGCCGGGCTCCGAGCGGTGGTAGGCCGCCATGATGGTAGTGTTGTACCCCGCCAGCGCCACCGCCGGACCAGCGAGGGAAATCACCTGGACAAATACATACAGTATTATTGAGAAACTCATAAATAATACAAATTTAAAGCCAAAAACTTTACACCAAATCTAAAATCGATATTTACAGCGGTTATGCCACGAACTCGAGGGGGCTTAAAGCAAACTACCGAGAATCGGGCCCGGATCGCCGAAATCATAGTTAACACATTTAGCAGGTAAGCCACCGAGATAGTCATATCACCATTTCAGCCGAAAAACTCAGCCACAGATTTCCACAAGAACAAACCATCGTCACACTCAGCAGGCTATTTGGGGTTCGCTATAATAATCGCCAGCATCACATCAATAAACCTGTCTCTGAGTGCCGCAGGGTGTGAACAGGCGCAGCAGGCGGGCGCTGGTGGCGGCGCCGACGACGTGCCGCGCGGCCGACACGCAAACTACCTCCTCCACGCCGGGCAGGCTGACGGTCCACTCCTTGCTGCTGCCCACTGTAGTGTAATACCTGTCTCTGTGTGCCGCAGGGTGTGAACAGGCGCAGCAGGCGGGCGCTGGTGGCGGCGCCGACGACGTGCCGCGCGGCCGACACGCAAACTACCTCCTCCACGCCGGGCAGGCTGACGGTCCACTCCTTGCTGCTGCCCACTGTAGTGTAATACCTGTCTCTGTGTGCCGCAGGGTGTGAACAGGCGCAGCAGGCGGGCGCTGGTGGCGGCGCCGACGACGTGCCGCGCGGCCGACACGCAAACTACCTCCTCCACGCCGGGCAGGCTGACGGTCCACTCCTTGCTGCTGCCCACTGTAGTGTAATACCTGTCTCTGTGTGCCGCAGGGTGTGAACAGGCGCAGCAGGCGGGCGCTGGTGGCGGCGCCGACGACGTGCCGCGCGGCCGACACGCAAACTACCTCCTCCACGCCGGGCAGGCTGACGGTCCACTCCTTGCTGCTGCCCACTGTAGTGTAATACCTGTCTCTGTGTGCCGCAGGGTGTGAACAGGCGCAGCAGGCGGGCGCTGGTGGCGGCGCCGACGACGTGCCGCGCGGCCGACACGCAAACTACCTCCTCCACGCCGGGCAGGCTGACGGTCCACTCCTTGCTGCTGCCTACCAGCGAGATACAGACTAGCTTGCTGGAAATAAAACCAGAGGGTTACTTTTAAGATGCTATTTAAATGCGCGCGGGCGAGCGACGAGGGCATACAAGCCATATAGCAAAGTGGATGAAAAGTATTGGTCCGCGGCTCATTTGACATGAGTGAGAACGGGACTGCGCTGACCAAAAGTCTCTATAACCAGAGTCTCCGACTTAGCACAATGATTTCCAAATTAAAGCTACAATGAGCAGGGTACATAGCTCAAAGAAAAGATTGTAGCTGAGGCCGAAAATATCTCAAATGTTAAAACAAGGTGCTGGTGAAGGTTGCGGGATTGCACTGAATCAGGGTCGCACAAGACCGGTCCTATGTGTACAGTGTCCTATGACCACAGTGTACGTACGTCTTTTCAATAAGATTATGATGATGACCCCCTGGGTGGGAGACCCACACGTTATATGCACAGCAAAGTTATATTTTTATTGTGAATCAGGTTTTTTTTTAATCCAGAGCGAAGAAGGGATTATTTAGTAGAATCCCGAACGAAGCGAGGGATTCAAAGTACGTCGCCCGAGCCAAAAATATATTTGCTTTCGTGTGTAACATCTACTTTTCATCACCATCTATGAGAAAATTACATATTATTGTTATTAATTAAAAATTTAAAATAAAATGGTAAGTATCTAATAAGAAAACTTTGTACAAAACAAACAATAATTTCATACAATCCGTGAATTTTTTTTTAAACTTAGTTCCAGGCTTGTTCCAGGTTCCAGTAGACGTAGTTCGCGCTTTGTTAATTTGGTTTCTTTTTTTTTATGCAGCCAGGACGGCCGCAGCCCGTGGGGCCGGCCGTCGACCAGTTCCAAATTCAAAAAGTGTGCCTAAAAAGTGTATGGAAATCCTTTTAAGGCGAGCTAACGGGGATTAAAAATTAGTTTACAGACCTGGGACGCTCGCAGGCGAGCGCGAGCACGAAATCGGCCAGGCTGGCCATGGTGTGGCGCAGGTAGTTGTTGAGGTGAAGTGCGTGCTGTGTGAACTGTACAGACCTGGGAGGCTCGCAGGCGAGCGCGAGCACGGAGTCGGCCAGGCTGGCCATGGTGTGGCGCAGGTAGTTGTTGAGGTGAAGTGCGTGCTGTGTGAACTGTACAGACCTGGGAGGCTCGCAGGCGAGCGCGAGCACGGAGTCGGCCAGGCTGGCCATGGTGTGGCGCAGGTAGTTGTTGAGGTGAAGTGCGTGCTGTGTGAACTGTACAGACCTGGGAGGCTCGCAGGCGAGCGCGAGCACGAAATCGGCCAGGCTGGCCATGGTGTGGCGCAGGTAGTTGTTGAGGTGAAGTGCGTGCTGTGTGAACTGTACAGACCTGGGAGGCTCGCAGGCGAGCGCGAGCACGGAGTCGGCCAGGCTGGCCATGGTGTGGCGCAGGTAGTTGTTGAGGTGAAGTGCGTGCTGTGTGAACTGTACAGACCTGGGAGGCTCGCAGGCGAGCGCGAGCACGGAGTCGGCCAGGCTGGCCATGGTGTGGCGCAGGTAGTTGTTGAGGTGAAGTGCGTGCTGTGTGAACTGTACAGACCTGGGAGGCTCGCAGGCGAGCGCGAGCACGGAGTCGGCCAGGCTGGCCATGGTGTGGCGCAGGTAGTTGTTGAGGTGAAGTGCGTGCTGTGTGAACTGTACAGACCTGGGAGGCTCGCAGGCGAGCGCGAGCACGGAGTCGGCCAGGCTGGCCATGGTGTGGCGCAGGTAGTTGTTGAGGTGAAGTGCGTGCTGTGTGAACTGTACAGACCTGGGAGGCTCGCAGGCGAGCGCGAGCACGGAGTCGGCCAGGCTGGCCATGGTGTGGCGCAGGTAGTTGTTGAGGTGAAGTGCGTGCTGTGTGAACTGTACAGACCTGGGAGGCTCGCAGGCGAGCGCGAGCACGGAGTCGGCCAGGCTGGCCATGGTGTGGCGCAGGTAGTTGTTGAGGTGAAGTGCGTGCTGTGTGAACTGTACAGACCTGGGAGGCTCGCAGGCGAGCGCGAGCACGGAGTCGGCCAGGCTGGCCATGGTGTGGCGCAGGTAGTTGTTGAGGTGAAGTGCGTGCTGTGTGAACTGTACAGACCTGGGAGGCTCGCAGGCGAGCGCGAGCACGGAGTCGGCCAGGCTGGCCATGGTGTGGCGCAGGTAGTTGTTGAGGTGAAGTGCGTGGTGGACGCTCGTGTCGTGGAACTCCACGTCGATGGTGGACGAGCCGTCGGCCGCGGTGTGGCAGCGGACTATGCCCACGTCGTTCCAGCACATGTACCTAGGAAATTTCAAGTAAAATTGGTACCTGAGTGAAAATTGGGGAGTGAGTTTTTTTTTTTTTTTTTGTAATAGGTATGAGGTGTGTGCCAAGAATCCTTCGTTCGAAATTTTAAATTCTCTCACTAGCCGTTTGGTATAACATTATCTTTCAGCTGAAAAGCTGAAAGATAATAATAAAAAAAAGTTTTATGATTATTACACTCGATAAATGTTTCTTCACTGCTTGAACTTTGAAAGAGTTTAAAAAATTGATACAGGTTCTATTCATAGTTATAGCTATTAATCAGTTTTAAAATACCGGCAATCATATAAAGTAAGATTTTTCAATGATTTTCAAGTAGTTTTTAAGTGACTCTCACGTCTCACGCATAAATTATTCCTCCCTAAATAGTCTCACATCTTACCTATGTTCAAGATGCACCGGCGTAGAAGAAGGCTGGAAGGGAGGCTGCGGCGGCGCATTGGCCGAGACTACGGGCGACAATCTCGACGCCGGTCTAGAGTCCTCGTCTAAATCTACTCCTCGCAGAGTTTCATTCTTCAGCTTTTCTAGCGAGATGGCGTTGTCGTCGTCGCTCTCGTAATTTTCTATCAGGTTGTCTACTATGTCGTCTTGTAACAGAAATATATTGAACAAAACTCTTTATTGTACAAAAAACACAAATACAAGAAAAAAATATCAATAACTAACCAGATAAACGGTCTTAGTAATTGATAACAATTTTGAATGAGTTTCTAAAAGATGGGTATGAAGAGAGAATGCTTTAATTATTCATATTATTATGATATCCCTAGAGTTTAGGGCCTAGGGCCTAGACAATGGGTGTTGTTGATGTGGATACTCAAACCTCACGGTTTTTTACACAGCTGAACGCATCACAGGGAAAGCTGATTTCTGCTTTTAGATTTAGACTAGTTTGTTACTTAAAAAAAGTTCTTAGGTATGGTCACCTAATGACTGACTCCTTTAATTTGTTATCGAATGGTCAGAAACAGCCAGTATAATAAGTAATTTACCGTCAGCCTCCTCGGGCGGGTCCGCGCGGCCGCAGCAGCCGCGCAGCGCGCCCAGCTGCCCGGCCGCGTCGCAGTACGCCAGCACTCCGTTACCTTATATTTTACACACATTACTTATCAATACTTGTAAACATGCTTGACTACAGCATGCTAATGCTAAAGTAGCTCCAAAGCAAGGTCATCATTACTTCATAACTAAGATCAATAGCGAAACATCTCTATTTTATTATAGACCTGCGTTTAACACCGGTTGATTGTGTTTGCTTTTGTTAAAACATAATTTTTTATGAGTTGCCTAAAGAAATCTAAGAAGCTAATGATCACACATTGCATTCTAATTCAATAGGTACTTGTACAATGTATTTTTTATTTTAATAACATTGTATGATTTCATTTCAATAATATATTAAATCAGTCACTAATAATACCAAACTTAATATTATTAGAAAGAAAGAAAGAAATCATTTATTTACAGCAGCCGTGTCACACAAACAAAACATAACATAACAATGAGACATACATTCAAACATATTTACACAGTAAAGTGATTAGTGATCTTTAAATTGTGCCTGTCTTTACACCTAGACAAAAAACTATTATAACTGTAAGTTTCACACAGTTACCTTTAGGATTCCAGGCTAGAGCAGTCACATTGTGTGAAGTGGGATGGTCTACAATGTCCACACACGCGCCTGACTCCACCTCCCACACCGCTATCTGTCCGGCCACCGTGCTGCCAGCCAAGTACTTGCCGCATGGCGAGAACTTACATTGTGAAATTGGACATTTTATCTGTAACAAAGGATTTGGATTGAGTGTGGAGTACAGGTGTAATGAATAATATACTATTTGAACAATATTAATGAAATATTATAGGTTTTATTCTTGTAAGAAATTAGCAACTTATTTAAAATAGAATGAACACCTTACTGATCAATACTACAATTATTATTTAAAAAAAAACTATGATACTTACAAGAAAAGGGTTTCAATATTACTAAACCGTTAACTTCATTAAACTTCAAGATAAATTTATAGGCATATTGTATATCAGTGTGTAAAGTTATTTAAATAGGTAAGTACAAACCGAACCATGTGTAAAACTCATCCTTTGACTCCATGTGTCACAGTCAACTAATATGATTTCTCTGTTGTTTGGGTATGCTAAATATTTGCCTTCTGATGGCTCAAAGTCCATTCGACCTGAAAAATTAATTAAACACCTGTAAATTTAATATATACTAACATTGATTGCATTTAGTAAGTAATTATATACTTAGGATTAATAACTAGAGGCATCTCTAGGAGTTAAAATAAAAAATATAGTAGTAAAATAATTAACTGAAGAAACAAAATACTTAGTGAGTGTGATTTGTAGGAAATCATTGTTGGCACTAATGATATTCTGACTAGACCTATTGAGAATTATGGGGCCCATAAAGTAATTTTTACATAAATTCAATTTGACTCACATAAAACTTTAGCAGCATAAAAAGTGTTAATTTTGGGTACACAATTCATTTCCTTTACAATCTTTTGTGTATCAATGTCCCATATTCTTAAAAGTCCATCTCCACAAGCTGTGCTAGCGTACTTCATGTGAGGACACAGAGCTATGCTCAGGACTGGTCCTTTATGTTCAGACATTACAAAAAGGGGAGCTCCACCTTCTGGACTGCATATCCTTGCCTCCATATTTTCTGAAGAGCAGCCTAAAGCCTGAATTAGTAGAATATTCATAAAGTCCAAAAGGCAAACAACTAAGCAGAACCAAAATGAAATAATTGGAGAACCCACAGTTTTGAAGTGTAATTTTTTAAGAATTTGGCACAACCAAACTGCTGGAAATTATGATTTCAAAAGTAGGTGATCACTTTTTTAGCAGGCAGTCAATAGATCAATTCTATATTCAATTAATAATGCTGTGAACTTACTTCAATTTTACTTGAGGACATGATGTGAGTGATTGGAGCAGTGAACCTGGTGACGATGCCGTCCTTGTCGAAAGCGGGGAATGTGTAAGCCTGCACGACATTGCTGTCTGTAGCAACGTAGAGCCTCTTGTCTTTGAAACAGACAGCCAGAGCTGATTCACCGACACAGTGAGAGTTAGGGTCGTCATCTTCGATATCAACCCATATTCTAACGTCTCCATCGTGGCCACATGTGATTATGTGCCTGGAAAATTGTTTAAGTATGTTAATTTATGTTCTTCTTATTTTAAATGCATAATTTAGTTATGGGTTTATTGTTATTAATTAGATGTTAGTGGAGGTTAGGTACTAACAACCAAATTAAATAAATACTTACTGTCCATCCTCTGAAAAGCAGACGTCTGTATGACCCTCAGCATGTGCATAGCGTAATGGTTTACTCTCAACCTTCATTTTCATAGGTACCTACCCTATTAATTTAAAATTTAATCACGATTTCAAAATCAAATCAAAATGTTTATTTCACGTTTAATTAGACTTCGTTGTTTTTCGCGCGTTTTAAAAAGATGTTCACATTTACAAACAGTCAGTCAACCTCGTCAATCAATCAAAAAATGAATGATGAGAATGAATGAATGAAAATAAAATATTAATTCGGTCTTTGTAAAAATGATGTGCCGTTATTATAACGGTAGCGTTCTATAGTCTATGGTTTTAACTACACGCGTAACTATTTATAAATGTTTGAAGACGTTATTTTTAGCAGCTTCTACCGTTACAAGAAAGAGGTGGGGAGATTGCCAAAGATCTAACCACGTGTTGTATTTCATTCATTCATTTTATTTTATTTCAGCGCTACGCTAGCTAGTCTAGTTTGAGTTAGAGTGCGGTCGGAGCTGGTTCATGTTAAAATTTTATTTCGTTCTAATAGAGCGAGCGAGCCGGGCCGGTACTATAATAGTGCTGCAGATATTTAATGATCGATCCTAATTCATTTTAAGGTTTTTTGAAAATACAATAGTACAAGGTAAGTTTTGTTGCTGTAATTTAGAACGTCAACCAAAATTTTTTTGCAAAGATAATTAAGCCGGATTGCGTCTTTCGTGGAAAAATGATGTAATGTGATGCGGTTGATAACCTTGACTCGTAGCGTAGTCGAATACGAAATAATTTATTAATTTCTACAGATGGCAGATGAAGGATTCTTAAAACCAAGAGCTGATTTCGCAACAGTAGCTATCCATGCTGGTCAGGAACCGGAGAAATGGAAATCGATGGCTGTTGTCCCGCCGATTGTTACATCGTCTACATACAAACAACCAGCACCAGCTGAACCCTTGGTATGGTCATGTCTATTATTTTATATTATACTTTTAATATTATATCGTATGTCCTACTTTAAAATATTTATAACTAGCTATCCCGGTGAACTTCGTATCGCGCCTTACAATTTGTATGGGGAAAATAAATTTTTACTTTAACTAACTGCCTCACAATTTTTCCATAACTTCTCACCTTTAAAACCCTCCCTGGACCACTACGAACATTTCAAAACCAAAACGTTTTAATGTTTTATACAAATCTTAAACAGTAAGATATTACAAATACAAATTTTATATATTTATAATAATCAAATTTACTGTTGCTCCCTGTTCATATAAAAATTCATGGGTATACGCCAAGGAGTAGACAGAGGGGTTGCTTATAATTCCGATTCTTTTCACTTATGTCTAATATATACAACAAACTAGAAAGCTGTTGGAAGAGTATTATTTACATATCCAGCTAATCAAACTTTTACAGCTTTATGATTGAAATAAAAAAACAAGTTTAAAGCGCTTTATTGACAGACCTTAAATCCGGGAAACAAACATCGATATTCTTAATATACAAAAAATGGCCTAAAAATCTAACCGGGATATTGCGTCACGGTCGGCTTAGCCCACTTATAATTTTTTTTATATTCTCTTATAAAAAATTCAGGTAGAAGTAGTTCCATAATTTATTAATTATTATTATTACAATGCTATATTTAGGCTAATACGAAACCACACATACATAACGCATAGTCTCCAGATAACATAATCAAACCACAGTTAAATTTCCTTTCCTCTTTAATATCTTCGATTTCACATCATATGTTATCTTATTGTTATTACTTCCTAACAATAATATTCGAGGAAGGAAAATTGTATTTATTTAAAAAAAAACACCGTCATGCTATATGACTGTCGATACTATATTATGACTGAATCAATGGAAAAAATCTCTATCGTGAAACATAGCAAGTCAAAACTGCAAATGATATTATTATGAATAATATGTTTAGGAATTCGAGTATGCAAGGTCTGGAAACCCAACTAGGAACACTTTGGAGGAATGCCTTGCCGCTCTAGATGGAGGGAAACACGGCCTGGCATTTGCCTCTGGTCTTGGCGCGACCTCAATCATCCTATCCTTACTAAGCAGCGGCGATCACATAATTTCCAGCGATGACGTTTATGGAGGCACTAACAGGCTCTTCAGGTTGGTTTATGGTGGTGTAAATTAGCTTGCTAATAACGAATTGTAATATTGTTTTAACTAAGACTATATTTATTATAAGTACCTAGCAATTTATCTGTTAAAGGTATTAGGTAATGAACAGCAGAAAAGATCGTAACCCAGAACTTTTATTTCAGAAATTTTTCATCTAGATTGGGAATCGAAGCTACTTTTCCAGACTTATCAAATCTAAAGAATTTGAATAAAGAATTTAAGCCGAATACGAAGGTTATTTTATGTTTGTTTTATTCTTGTTAGACTGTAGACCGCAAAATGTATAATTTGCATAATAATTTATATTGTTTGTAAAAACATATTTTTAATCTACAGGTTTAAGACAAATACTTAATAATTTAACCAAAACAAAAATTGATATCAGTTCAAAGAACCAAGGTTATCGCTTTTAAAACAGTTTTATAATCAGCAATTAAAATAAAACATAATTTATTTTCTGATTACAGATGGTTTGGATAGAATCTCCCACAAACCCACTACTCAAAGTAATTGATATTGCCGCGGTTACTAAAATTGCTAAATCTCATGGAGATATTATTGTAGTTGTTGACAATACATTTTTGACTTCATATTTACAAAGGCCTCTTGATTTTGGAGCGGATATTGTTGTATACTCCCTAACAAAATATATGAATGGGCATTCTGATGTTGTAATGGGAGCTGCCGTTGTAAATAACGATGAAATTGAAAAAAAATTGCGTTTCTTGCAATATGGTAAGTATATCGTGAATTTTAAAAGTATGTAGGTACTTAAGTATATAGGAAGAAAAAGCCTTATGTACTTAATTATTTTTTGTAAAATTTTATACAGTGCGCGTACGCCTTTAGTAATAAAAAAAATTCACTGCCTTCTTTGACATATGCATGACATGTCTACGATCGAACAGTACATTTAAGATCACGATTTAAATACATTTTAAATTTTATTTTACATTGTATTTAAAATATCGTACTAAAATAAAAAATATATACCTAATATACTAGAGTTTAAACGTTGCTCCTCCCACGCTGCTTTCATTTAATTTTACATTCACGTAGCTAGTGCAATCTCATAGAGATCTTCTTTTAATTCATACGTATGTGTTATATTCTTTTAGTTCAAGATTTCTTTTTAACTCCTCAATGGATAATTATCGGTTCAGCGGATTGAGTATAAAAAAGTATAGGCAGTCAGAAAGAGTTACTTTTTTATTCGTAAAAATATATGTTTGATGATTTCAATATAATCATGCTTCATTTACATTGTGCTAACTCTGTTTATGCATTTACATGAACAGTCTATCTTATCTAGATCCAATAAGTATGTTTATCATACAAATATAACAATGTCTTTGTTATGAAAATAAGCATTTGGTCTAGGTACCTAGGTAACAATGTTTTGAAAAACGTATTATGACATTAAATTATCCACTTATTGGTCTTTAAAATTCTGCAGTTGTTCCTAATAATAGCTAATTGGTTTATCAAGTACTCAATTGATGTTTATTGACTGAAATTGAAGTCGAATTCTTCTAAGTATTCAATTATTATTTTCAGCTATGGGTGTTGTTCCTTCTCCTTTCGACTGCTACATGGTAAATAGAAGTTTGAAAACGCTATCTCTTAGAATGGAGCGTCACAAAAACTCTTCTCTGATTGTAGCAAAGTGGCTGTTAAACCATCCTAATGTTACTGAAGTATTGCATCCAGGTAACTGGGAAATAACAAACAGAATTATTTATTTTATTAATTTATGTATGATAATTAACGAATACTTTTTTACCAAGGTCTGCCTTCACACCCGCAATATGAAATTACGAAGAAACAAACCGTCGGACACTCTGGAGTGTTCAGTTTTAAACATTCGGGCGGTTTAAAGGAATCTAAAAAGTTCTTTACTGGTTTGAAAATATTTACTCTTGCTGAAAGCCTGGGAGGATACGAAAGTCTTGCAGAGTTGCCGTGAGTATCATTACAGAACAAAATCATGACCTACCTACTTACCTACCACCAATTTAAACTAAAATGTGCAAGATTTACTTAAATTTAATATTTTTTTAATATGCTTATTATGACTTTAACTTTATATAGAACTAGTCGACCCGCCGAACTTCGTACCGCCTAATCTATGACTATTTTGTGCATGTTTTATACTTGTAAACCTTCCTATTGAATCACTTTATCTATTAAAAAAAACCGCATCATAATCCGTTGCATAGTTTTAAAAATATAAGCATACATAGGGACAGACGCGGGAAGCGACTTTATTTTATACTATGTATTGATGTTTATTGAAGTTAACTTTTTCGACAGATCTCTGATGACACATGCTTCGGTTCCTGAGGCACAGCGTGCAGAGCTAGGCATCAGCGACAATTTAATCCGACTTTCAGTTGGTCTTGAAGACCCTGAAGATCTCGTAAATGATTTAAAACTAGCTTTAAACGTGGCTTTCTCGTAAATATTAAAAGAAAATGCGAAGGTCGCATTTTTTTATGATAAGTATGATGTTTCTATACAAATAATATATATTTGAATATTAGGAAGAAAACTGTTCGCAACGGTTCATTGTATTAACCATAATTTATTTACTGTTGTTTGTGTTAGGTTGCCATAACCATTTAGTTATAAGTAGTAGACTTATCTTGTGTAGCTTGTGAGCGAAAGAGGAACAGTATAGATCTCTCAACTTAAGCTGAGAACAATCGACAAGAAGCACCGCCAGTCCAAACAAAAGAAAAAGTACTGTACCTATATATAGAGACAGGACTGACCCTGTCGCGGCACTGTGTCATCAGTCCAAACCCATCTCAACAAAGCCAAAGATGGAGCCGACAGGAGAAGCCCCTAAACTACATAACTCAATTATGTAATTCTAAGTGATTTTTTTTAAATATTTTTTTTCTTTCAATGCGCACCTATTTTGTTAAGTTATTCTACGATTGAATAGCATTAATATATTGTAAGCAAAGCAAGCCAATGAAAGTAAAATTAACGAGGCTAGCATCCTATGTTAAAAGGTCAATGTAGTTTTTTTTCTATTATGTTTAATTCTATTGTATATACTAGTTTGTGAACTCTAATGTATAACAGTATAATTTAAACGTATATTATTCTCGAAAGCAAATAATTTATTCAGATTTATATTATTATATTATAAGGTCAATATTTTTAAAATATAGGAAACGAGCTATCCCGGCTTACTTCGTTACGCCATAGAATATAGATACTTCTGAAGACTTGGCTTCTATAGACTATGTTCTTTTGCCTGCCCAGAATATGCGAATAAAAAACGAACAACAACAGCAAACCACCTGTCAAAATATGTAAACAACGGAAAAAATATTGCACCTTGGGTCACATTATTTGAGTTTAAGTAAGGATCCCTAATTTTTTTGTTAATCTAATATAGCCTATGACACTCGGGGATAGTGTAGCTTCCTACCAGTGAAAGAATTTTTTAAAACGGTTCAGTATTTACGGAGCCTATTCGTTACAAACAAACAAACAAATCTTTCCTCTTTATAATATTGGTATAGATGAGATTTCGATGTATTTTTTTTATTAAAACTAAATGCGACCGCAGGTGGAAGGAAGGATGAAAACGTCACTGTTTTAAGCGTAAAAATATATAAATGTTAACAGACGGTTGGGGTCGGTAAAGAAATACCTACCTACACATAACATACTAATATGCTTGAAATTTAAACATTTATTTATCACAACCATAGAACTAGGTTATTTCCAAATAAAAAGAGCAGGTAAGTATTTCTAGATAAAAAAAAACGCGATCACTAGCAATGCGATTCCTTCTTAGACAATTATATAACGTGTTATCAAAAAACTATATATCGTTATAAATGCGGTTATATTTCGAACGCAACCATGATCGTGTAAGTGCTGTAAGTGTAAGATCATTCCGCGCATAGACATAGTAGATCGCTAAGGTTCCGCGGATTTTTTTTTCCTTATTAATTTTAGCTCATTCAAATTTCCTTACTTTTAAAGACTTCCGTCTCCGTCAGAAATTAATTTTGGCGGGAAGTGAAAACAAAACAAAATGTAAAATTTCGTGGCGTTGTTGAATTTTTATCGAAAGTCATCCGAATTATGTCCGAATGTTTCAGTTGTGTTTTTAATGTTTCACATTAGACGGGATTTTTAGTGACTGGACACCGCACCATGCAGTAGCTCAAACAGCTCATCCGTGCAACTGGCGAGGGCCTTGTTTGTTGGTTGTTGGTACAATTTAATAACTAAATTGGTAGGACTTCTTACTGGCCACCAGTATGCATGGAACCGTTGTCAATAATAAAATTGGTTGTTTATTAGATAACCTACGATACCAAGCGCACCTCGTCCTGTTGTTGCAGCTCTTTAGAAAACTGACGCAAGCAAAGGCTGAGCGATTCTTTGAAAGAGACCACCCGAAAGACCTGTCTCGTGCATGATGCACGTGCATCAGATAAATGCACGGTACGACTGCAAAAAGTAAGTACATAATACATACCTACCTACCTATGTGGTAGGTATGTGTCTCGCCACCAGTCCTTTGCGGTGCGTGAGAGTAGAGGTGAGAATAACTGCTATTTTTCAATCACATGCGATTGCTGTTATGCTATTTTCAAACAACTGCGATCGCATTTTCGTTGCCGGATCGCATATCATGCAACGGCAACGAAAATGCGATCGGCAACGAGAATGCGATCGGCAACGAAAATGCGATCGGCAACGAGAATGCGATCGGCAACGAAAATGCGATTGACACGGAAAACGCAGGATGTAACTAGACATGCAAATTTGCTCTAATATCAATGTTAATATGGATATTTTTATCGAAGTGCAGCAATTATCGATATTTCAAAACCTTATACAATTTTTTTTCAGCAAAATGTATTTTTAGTACATTTCATGTTAATTCGATGAGTGAGATCGCAATGCTTCAATGCGTTTCGTTGCTTTACTAATGACAAGCGGTCACATGCGATCGCGTTTTCGTTGCTGACGGCAACAAGAATGAGATCGTTGCCGACGGCAACGAGAACGCGATCGTTGCCGGGCAACGAGAACGAGATCGTTGCCGGGCAACGAGAACGCGATCGTTGCCGACGGCAATGAAAACGCGATCGCATTTTACATTCGTTGTGAATAGCAATGCGATTCGTTGCCATGAAATAACGAGTGTTTTTCAATGCGATTGTAAATAACGATCACCTCTACGTGAGAGCTCTGCTGTTCGTTTCGTTCAGTTCAGTATTATTGTTCTGTTCAGTATAATTCAAACACAGCTACAAAGCGCACGTTTACGTTCCTAATAGGTAACTTATCTAGGTGCATTGTTATAGGTTTCCCAATTAAACCAGAGGTAAAGAAAGGTAAGTTTTAATTTCACTGTTAGTGTACTTACGTATATTATCCTAAGTACATTCTGAATAAGGTTATCATGCCAAATAATTGTGGTAGCAAGTAGCAATAGGCGGTTAGCAATTATTACGGAATTGTAAAGTAGCAATTTATGTATAATCCATAATTCCATAGTCCATACTAATAAACCTACTAATCAATACATAGTATAAAATAAAGTCGCTTCCCGCGTGTCCCTATCTATGATTAAATCTTTAAAAATATGTTTATATAATTGTGTTTCAAGAGGAAGGTTTATATGTATAAACTAGCTTTTGCCCGCAGCTTCGCACGCGCTTTTTCATTAAAATCGTTAATTACTGGTTGATTTACGACTCAGGATTTTTTTGACATCATTTCTAATTGCACCCATACCCCCTAAAAATATCTATCTTTATTTCAGTTCCCGTGGCAACTCCATAAATTCATTTCTACACTCTACCATTCAGACACTGAAACTTCTAACATTTCTATTAGCTGGTTGGGTAAAAGTAGTTGGATAAACGTACCTACATACCTAATATATGTACCTACTCGAGTAAAAAAAGTTGAAGATTTTTAGGCGCTTTATGTTTTTGGGAATGTTCCGTTACCATGTGAATTTTGGTTATTTTTTTCTTATTAGAACTCTGAATCTAATTACACCCACTGAAGAACCCGTTTTCCTAATTTTACGTGGAAATAAAGAAATATATATACATTGTTTTAATACTAACAAAAGAGTCCCGTTTTACGTTCCCGTGGGAATTTAGTATATTTCTTCCTTCCAACATCCTTACACTTGTAGACCAAATTTCACATTGGCATACTCAAGGAAATCGATTTTTCATACTAAATAATTAGTCCTGTAACCCTATTCCCATGGGAATTTAGTTAATTCCTTTCTTCAACACCCTGTCATCTACTGAGGAACCTGTACACAAATTTCATGTCGATACACTCAAAGAAGTCGAGTTTTCATTTTCACAAAAAAGTCTCGTTATTTCAGTTCCCGTGGGAATTTTGTTAAATACTTTCTTTCCACATTCCTACATTTACTGAGGAACTTGTACACCAAATTTCACGTCGAAACACTCAAGGATGACGATTTTTCATTCTCACTAAAAACGTCCCGTAATTCCCGTTCCCGTGGGAATTTTGTAAATTCCTTTCTTTCAACACTCTGTCATTCACTGAGGAACCTGTACACCAAGTTTCACGTCGATACACTCAATAATGTCGATTTTTCATACTAACTAAAAAGTCCCGTAATTCCCGTTCCTGAGGGAATTTTGCGAAATCCTTTCTTAGCGGATGCCTACGCCATAACATCTACCTGCATGCCAAATTTCAGCTTAATCCGTCCAGTAGTTTGGGCTGTGCGTTGATAGATCACTATGTCAGTCAGTCAGTCAGTCAGTCACCTTTGAGTTTTATATATATAGATTGTGCACAAAATAGTATAGGTTTGGCGGTACGAAGTTGGCAGGGTCGACTAGTTAATATTATAAATAAATGCGAAAGTAACTCTGTCTGTCTGTCTTGATTTCCAGAGAAAACTACTGAACCGATTTTAATGAAATTAGGTAAGTATATGGATAGAGCCGGAAAAGGACATATGCTACTTTTTTTTTACATTCTAAGGATCTAAAGTACTTACCTACCTACAAACTAAATACTTATGGAAACGGGATAGAAGGAACGTGCCTGACCGGTGTACACGGTGTACTTACTAGGTACAGTGGCGGACACGATCGGCGTAACACTTCCGGTTTTTCTGTATTGCAAAATAGCTCTTGTTCTTTGGTAATACAGTCTAGGGTTGACGAAACCATAGACAAATCTGTTACGTGGCAGTAGAAAACACGTCAACCTAACAAATTTTGCTGTACAAGTCTTTATTCAGTGCCCATAATTTGATATAAGTCCTAAATAAATATAATTTGCGTCCCTAATTTTAATCTCTTTCTAAAATTAATCAATCCAACGTTTTGGAATTTTTACGATACAACCACAGGTAGGTGTATAACAGGTAGGTAACCTACAAAACTCATTGACCACATAAAACGGATGTATAGAGTTTAGATGGTTGGTAGGTACAGTGGCGGACACGATCGGCGCAACACTTCCGGTTTTTCTGTATTTCAAAATAGCTCTTGTTCTTTAGTAATACAGTCTAGGGCTGACGAAACCATAGACAAATCTGTTGCGGACTCCTAGTCCGTGACTGTACATAAATCTATACCAATATTAGAGGAAAGATTTGTTTGTTTGTTTGTTTGTAACGAATAGGCTCCGGAAATACTGAACCGATTTGAAAAATTCTTTCACTGGTAGGAAGCTACATTAACCCCGAGTGTCATAGGCTATATTAGATTTTCAAAAAAATTAGGGATCCTTACCTAAACTCAAATAATGTAAGCCAAGGTGTAATATTTTTTCCGTTGTTTACATATTTTGACAGGTGGTTTGTTGTTGTTGTTTGTTTTTTATTCGGCCATTCTGGGCGGGCAAAAGAACATAGTCTATAGAGCCAAGTCTTTTGTAATATCTTATATTCTATGGCGTAACGAAGTAAGCCGGGAAAGCTCGTAATAAATAACTTCAATCAAATCAAGGTTGTCGCTCGTCTCATGATAAGCATAATAATGCTTAATAATACTGTAAACCTACTTAGATTTTTGCTTTGAGTACCTAGGTTGACCTAGGTACTATGCTGAGGTTATCTGATTAGTATTTAAGTGCGTACTTATCATGAAGCTAGTCAAGTGAATATGTTTGGTACATTAAAGTGTATTTAGTATGTTGGCATAGTTATGTTTAAGTAAGTACTTACTCGGTTATGGTATGTACTAGACACCGGTAAAGTATACTCAACTAGAAACTATATGAACCTAAATAAAAAAAAATTATCACCTTTATTCGTATGGAATGACTCATCATAACTTAATGATGATACTGCAGGTTTGAGCCCTGTGCCTGTGACTGCCTGACATAATTCAGGACCTGTACCAACTAATGATACTAAGATAGTGTTCCTAACAGAATGGTTCTCCGCTGGGGCATAGTGACAGCCGCGAAGATCTGTCATGACTTTGTAAACGCTTTCAACTCCTACCCGGAGCTAGAAGGGCAGGTGATCGCAGCGATCGCCGCCCGTGACGTCACCAGGGCGCAGGAGTTCGCTGGGATACACAACATTCCCAAGGTTTTTGACTCATACAAGGCTATGGCTGAGAGCAAGGACATTGGTAAGATCGGAGTTCTTGCCATCCAAATCAGGCTTAATACATACATAAGTAATCTGAGTTGTTATCGATTTTAATAATTTTGGTTTATCCAAGGATAAAGTACAACAAAGGATGTACTTACCTAACAATAGACTTATAGCACGTGTCTTCTAAATTGTAGATGTCGCCTACATTGGAGCCTTAAACCCTCACCACATCGAGCTCACGGCCCTTTTCCTAAACAACGGGAAGCACGTACTATGCGAGAAGCCTCTGTGTCTGAACTATGCCCAGGCGAAATCGGTGATTGATCTTGCTTGTCAGAAAAACTTATTTTTGATGGAGGCCGTTTGGTCGCGATTCTTTCCTGCATACATTGAGCTGGAGAAACAAATCCAGGCCGGAACACTTGGTGAGGTTAAATTTGTCGCAGCCAATTTCGGAATTCCAATAACTCACGTCGAGAGAGTCAAGTAAGTTTTCTATTGACGTAGTACACACCTGACGTCCTTTTATTCACTATATTTACATTTAGTACATTTGCACACACACATACACAACAACACTACTAAAGATTGTTAGAAATATTTCTTCCAATACACGGCACGGAATTACTTGTGTGTATAATTAAGGATCGATGAACTAGGTACCTATTATTATGTCTTCCAGTAAAAAGGAACTAGGTGGCAGCGCTCTCCTAGACCTTGGAATCTATGTGCTCCAATTCGCACAGTTCATCTTCAAAGATGAGCCAATCATAGTCACGGCAGTCGGAGACAAGAACAAGGATGGAGTGGACGTGAATGACTCCGTGATTTTAGACTACAGCGATGGTCGGCGCGCAGTTCTCAATGTTCATTCGCAAGTTCGGCTGTGCAACAGTGCAACCGTCTGCGGTACCAAGGGCACTGCTACCGTAAGTTTATGACCGCGAAAGCAGGGAATTCAATTTATAATATCTTCAAGAGTAGAGATCAATTAAAATAACTTTTCAGCTGTCGGATCCGTTCCACTGTCCAACGGAGTTGACCCTGCCGGGCACCGTCTTCAGGAAGAATCTTCATTCATCCAAGATAAAGTACAATTTTGAAAACAGCGCTGGACTGGTCTTCGAGGCTCTTGAAGTAAAGAGATGTATTGAACAAGGTTAGATTATTTTAACTTAATAGGCACCTCTAGAAATATATTTTCGAAAGTTTGGTTGAAGATATACATTAACATTTGTTGCACATGTGCGATATGATAGAAACAAAGGACACTGTCTCACGCTTCATTTGCTAATTTTATTTAACTGTTTTAGGTTTACGAGAATCCCCGAGAATGAGACACAATGACAGCCTTATACTTGCTAAATTAGAGGATACCATCCGCCAGCAAGTGGGAGTAGTCTTTGACCAGGACAAGTAATGCTCACAGGCGAAAAATATGTACAGTGGCGGTCTAAGATGAAAACTTCGGTTTTTGTATTGCAAAATAGCTCTTGTTCTTTGTTAATACCTCCTAGGGTGCACGAGACCAGACAAATCTGTTACGGCTTCCTAGACCGCCACTGTATTAATGTCGCCGATTATGTTATTGTAAAACTGTCATTGTATAGTCCTCTCCTTATTTGGTGTAGTTAAAGTTTTTTACATACCAAAATTATTGTTTTAGTTATTGTATTCAAATATTATTTACACAACTTATAGTACTATTAAAAACTTTACAACAAATGTTATTATAGTTCTATGATTTTGATATGCTAGCTTAATGAGTGAAGTCTTTGAATACAGGACAAAGTCCCAAAGTCAACAATTAAAAACAATACCATGTAATTAAACACTGTAGATGTGCAATACATGCAAATTTATCAAACTAATCAGCTAAATCAGATTGTCTAAAGTACCGTGACACCAGGCATATGAAGAGATTTAGTGGGGCTGCATCGAGTAAAGCTGTTTCACTGCTAACATCCAAGTGGGATCTGTAAAGAAAAGCATTCGATCAATGCTAAAAGAACTTGGTAATACTTAAAGCAACTCCTTCCTTTTAGTAAGGTCAGTGTTACAAAATTCAAGTTTTTAATCCTAATTTAATTTACATAATTAATTATTTCTTGACCTAAGCCTATTGATCACACAGTATTTTACTTAGTACCTATTCATATAAATTTTGGTTACTATTTATTTACCTAATTTCTGCACATTTCCTTGCTAGATCTCTTAGCAAACCAATTGTGTCTGAAAGTAATGGCAGTTCAATGCAGGCTAGAAACGAATATATCCATTGACCTGGAACAAAAAGGATTTTTAATAACAATGTGTATAAGAAGTGCCATTGTTCAGAAGGGCTCTCATACCATGTCTAAATACATTATTTGCTTACAAACCTTACCTAGTTTTTGATCTATGGTTTCACCCTTCTTGACTTTGTCAAGTGACTGCACAAGAACTTCTGTCCCACAGTATAACAGTTCCTGAGTAAGACCAAGCACTGAAGACAAGCTCGGAGAGTTAGACTCAAAAAAATTCTTCCATGATACACAGTCATTTGTTGTAAATGTAATTTTTGTTAGGGTGTGTTCTTTATCTGATTTTTTACTTTGCATTCGTGAAATATATATTCTTGTTTTTGAAAAATCTGCTACTTGAATGTTTTGCCACTCTATTGTTGGTTTTAAACCATCAGGTGCAGTCTTGGCTGGAGGTGGCTGAAAATAATATGTATTCATTTAAAATAACAGCAGTAACTTTTCTCTCTGATTTTTTAAATTACAATATGGCACAAGCTTATTAAGTTTGGTACCAGAAAGTTATAATGTTTAAAATACTTACGCCTACAGCAAAACGGGACTGGTTTTTGGCAAACTTTGATAGATCATCTTTACATTTAGTAACAACTAGGCATTTTTGCCTTTCTTTTATTACTTTAAGCAAATACTCTTCCCCAGTCGTAGGGACCTCTTTTAGTTCTACACTTGGATCTATTTTGAAACATGGTGAAATTAAAGAATCTTCATCATTTTCACTGGCGAGGGCTGGTCCGGGAGTATTAACTTTTGAATTCATGGTCAACACTATTTTGTAATCACTTAATTAAAAGAAAGTAAGATTATACTTATTCTATTATTATACACACTTCGAAATACTTAACGGTATTTTGTTAAAAATATTAAACTTTATTAGCTACTTTAAGCAAGACGAAATATAGGGTACCTATTTCACAAATTTATTACAAGCAAAACAGAAGGACGAAAAGCAAAGCACTGCACGAATGAACAAATTTGATTGATTGATCAATACAATTGATACAGGGTTGTCAACGTTAAATTTTTTTCCCTCGTACAAATTAACCAAAAATCTCGTATTTTGGTTTTCAAAGTACAAAAGCCCAGAAAATAAAACATTGGAGAGTTTTTTACCACTTTTTTATGCAAAAATATAAACTTAAAAGAAAAGCGTAATATGAATAAGCCTATTTAAGTATACTGGGTGTTTCCGACAAGGCGGTTATAAATCACAGGAGGTATTACTAACTAACTTTCCCAAAGCAACATGGGTCGAAATCTCAAAAAAATTATCAGCTGTTCCATACATTGGTTCGATCAGCTGACGGCGTCAATAAGATAAGATAAGAGAATTCTTTATTGCAATCAAAATAAAACATAGAGTACATACATAAAACAAGTTACAAATATCAATGCAAATGGCGGCAATGTACGGGACAGCTGGTTTCTGTTTTGAGATTTCGACCCATGTTGCTTTGGGAAAGTTGTTAGGTATGGTGAGCTGAATCCCTCCTCTGTTTTATTACCGCCTTGTCAGAAACACCCTGTATTTGTTTACACATAACACAGTGACACACGATTAAATAAAAAAAATAAGGGGAAGGAGGCTGTTGCCCAGCAGTGGGAAGATACAGGCTGCAAATAATTATAATAAGTCACACGTTAGCCTTAGCCTAGACTGTTCAACGCTAAACATTTTAGATGGGCACCTAATTGTTACTATTACGAATAATGGTTATGCAAAACATTTGGGTACGGCCTTATACTTATGTTTTTTTTTTAAATTCCTTGCCATTACCAAAGAATTTAATGCTAATGACTTTTAGTTTAGTTATAATTAAAATGCAACTTGTGTGTAAAACATGCCACATCCCTTATGTCAAAATCTCGTACAAAATATACTATGTATGATAGTGTACTCGTACACGTACGGAAGACCCAAAATCTCGTATTTGTATGTACGAGGTATCTCGTACGGTTGACGGTTGGCAGGCAACCCTGCTTGATAAGCGATGGAATGAATGAAATGGAAGGTTTTGTGTGAAATGACGGTTCCATCTCGTGAATTAGCAATCAATCAAATAAAGATCAATCAATCATATATTTCAAATTTAACCTAAAATTCGTAAGTTTATTTCACCAATATAAAATAACGAAATAAACTAATTCATTCTCGTTTTGGTTCGTTTTACTTGTTTTTTATTTATCAGAGTGTGAAAAAACGAATGAATACATACCTATTGTCTCGTGGGTATATTATAAAAGTCTTGCTGTGATGTCGACACCAAACAATATCTCTCACTCTCCGTTTTTACCATCAGAACCGGAGACTCCACAAGTTAGTGAAACTTTTATTTATTATCAAATCGCTGTTTTCCATTAAATTTTACGTATATTTTATTTTGATGTAGGTAGGTACCTATTAAGTACTAGTATTTTTTTGCAAAGAGACAAATTTCTATGAGTTTCTGTTAATTCTAGGTTGGGTAGGTACCATAAATATCATATAACATTCTCGCCAAAATACCAAGAAAAGAACAAAACTTACATGAAAGTTAGCCTTTGCTGATGCTTTCATCTCTTGGTCAGGGGTCAGTGGGTACCCCCGACGCCCCCCCGAGCGTCGGGAAATGCGTTAGGCATTTCCCCCTGTTACAAAAAAAAAAAAAAAAAGGGGTCAGTGGATCGTTTTAGTGGTATCTGGGTGAGTTTGTAGAACTGCCAAGCACGGCTCACTGCTCTGAGTAGGAGAGTTTAATGCAAGTTCCTACAATTATATTTATTCTAAATGGAATCTTTTGAACATGAAAAAACATTATTGGAGCCTACCTCCATTAGGTTTAACTTTTTTGATTTAAAAATCTTGACTTGATCCCTTATGTTTTGTGTTTTTAGAGTACAAACCAAAACAGACGTCCTAACTTTGACCAGTCACTGAACCACACAGACATTGGACATAATATAGAACAGTCAATTTTAAGCGCTCAAAAAGAATTGCATCAGAAGAGAATTCAAGTCCTAAGGAAAGAGCTGGACTACATTAAGTCCACTGAATGGGAGTTTGAGCATGATAAAGGCTTTGGACAGTAAAAATTATAATTAAAATGCCTTTTTTTGAATTTATATTAAGTTATATTTTTCCTAAACCAACTGAAGATGAAAACAAGAGCAATGTCAATAAGGAAGAGTTTCTGGCACAAGAGTTACTAAATTTGGAAATAGGAAATGACAAATGGCAACCTCATGAAGATAGTGACGATGATGATGTTCCAGTAAACAATTCTTGCTTTCAAAGAACTGGTGGGTTACTGCCATGTAATTGAAATTTAAAATTTGGTTTCTTTCTTAGTAATTTCAGTCTATAATACTGAAATATAATTCTTGATCTAACAACTTTGATGTTTATTCTCAATCATTGGAGTATTTTATTTTTATTTAAGTATGTTTTACAGCACTTTGTTCAGATAGAAATAAAAATGGGGATAATGGGGACTGGTGTTAGTGTTAGGTGACAAACCAGAAAATTTATAAGTATAAAGTATTAAATTTTACAGTAAACAGCAATGTTGTTTTGCTTAACTTAGCATTATTATAGTGAGAGTCAAAACAGTGGTCTCTCTTGCTTACATAAATTTTAATGCTTTTCAAATACCCTTGAATAAAACATATTTCAAATAAATAATAATTTTTTTTCCAGGAGTTGTCACATACATTGGCGAGACTTATTTCCTTATTGATGGAACACTGTACTTTGAATCAAGCAAATGTTCACATCCCATTCATCAAAATGACAAACTTAGTTACTTGGGCTACAAAGAAGACGATGGAGCTGTCAGGGTCACACGGATTTTGGAAAATCTTGGGCCGGTGTGGGAAGGAGAAGATGTGACAACTGGCAAACAGTCCGAACTATCATACGAGACTTTTGATCATGTTATAATAGGTGAAGTTGATTGTAGAGAAAATCGCTCTGTCTACATGAAAGGTGGAGAAGCACTGGTGTTCAGTTTGGATGATGTAGAAGCTACCTTTGTCCCAGTGAAAGGGGACTGGCTGGAGCTGAAATGTTCTATGCAGAGGAATGAAGAGAATCTGACTGAAGTATCAGCTAAGCAGGTGAAGATTTGTTACATTAAGAAAAAGGCAGTTTTTCAGTTTAATGCCGATTTCTCATTGAGAAACCTTTTGTTGTATTTTTAGGTGCTGAAAGTAAAGTCATTGGGGCCCCTCAGGAGTAAAGTAAAGAATGCAGTTGTAACATATTGGAATGGTCAGGATGGCGTTTGTGATAACAAGATTTTTTTCAATAAGCAGGCTTTGCAATCTGGGTCTCAAATTGTAGTTGGTTCCAAGGTAAGATTTAGAAGTTTACAAGCGGTTTAGCAACAATCAGTTTCTTTCTGTGGTCTTTAACCTAAAAGCTATACAACAATGCCCTTAAAATACTAGGCTGAATTATCTAGGGGAATGCTGTTTCACATTTTTGATATTTGCATTAGTTTAGAAGATATTTATTTTTTTCTTGAGTGGCGCTACTTTAGCCGTGCTATTTAATATTTTATAAAAAAATAATTTTAATGGCTTTTGGCAGGTACATGTAGAAGCTATAGAAAGCAATCAGGGAAATTGTACATGGCGTGGCATTAAAATGATCTTGAATGAATTCCAAACACCCCAGCTCATTAGCGACGAACCAGAGGTTGACAATGGGGAGGAGATAAGTCTTCAAATTGAAAAGAAAAAGTACATTGAGATGACACACCCACTAGTTTTTCAAAAAGTACAACTACTAGGATCGGCCAGCCTCACTCTAGAAATCAAAAATCAAAGTCGCTACGTCTGCACCGTTAATAAATGGTCAATTTTGTCACGAAAAGCAGATTCGCAAATACGCATTTCTCCGTTCATATCGCGCCCGAGAGCAATACACCCAGGGGAAATTATGAAGTTGTATATAACTTGTGAACCGAAGTTCGTCGGACGAGCGAGAGAAGTGCTGGTAATTGCTTGCAAAGGATTCTTTATGAAGAGATTTATTGATATAGATATTGTGGATGGCAACGAAAATGTGACATGTACCGACTCAAATTACAAACAAGACTATTTAGTGGAAAACATGAAGAATGTTCTACGCGGCGGAGGTGGCGCGGTGCCGGGCGTGCGGCCCGTCAAGCCGCCCGCGTTCGTGCCCGTGCGGCTCGGGAGCTTCGAGATCCCGCGGAGGCTGTGGGCGGCCGTGCTCGGCGACTCCGAACAAACCTACACTGCCAGCGACTATCGTAAAATATTGAACAGAATAGAGACGGCTATACCTTGCCTCTCCAGTGATCTGAGCATCACCAGCTACACAGACAAGTGGCACGCCCTACTCTACATGGAGGAGATTCAGCAAAATATTAGCATGAGGAACTACGATATGCAAAAGACATTCCTTTCGAAATGCGGCGAGTACCTCTGTGTAGAGATCAAAGGTCTTTCAGAAAGAAGGCCATCGTTAATTCAGGGGGACAAGGCGATCGCAAAGGACATCTGGGACAAGCACGGCCAGTCATATGAGGGCTTCATTCACGCCGTGAGAGGGGAGCTGTTGCTGATGAAGTTCAGCCCGCGCTTCCACGAGACCTACGCGGGCGGAGACGTCGCGCTCGAGTTCCACTTCAGCCGGAGCGCGTACCGCCGCTGCCACCAGGCCGTCAACTTGGCTATTACACACTTGGGACCTGACCTTCTATTTCCAAGCAAATTAAAAAGCCGGGAATCTCAAGTGGCCCAAGAAAAACTTAAAAACATAAAATGGTACAATCCCAATCTGAACGAGGGCCAAAAGAATGCGATCATCAATATAATTCGAGGCGAATGTCGACCGTTGCCGTACTGCATCTACGGTCCACCGGGCACCGGAAAGACGATAACAGTAATAGAAACAATACTGCAAATCCTGTCGCTTGTACCAGACTCCAGGATACTGGTAGCCACACCTTCGAACAGCGCCGCCAACCTGATCACGGAAAGATTGCTTGCTTATAGAGATAAGTTCTCTCAGTCTATGATCAGGCTGATAGCAAACCACTTGCTGCAGTCTGATAGCCTTCCTGACGCCATCAAGCCGTTCTGCGCCACGCAAGACATCGCACGCGAAAACACGTCCAAGTCCAAGCACTACGTGAACCAAGACGGAATCAACATCAGCTGCCAGAGCTCCTTCATTGGGCGGCATAGGGTTACTATAGGCACATGCAACTGCTTAGGCACCTTGGCGCAGATGGGACTGCCTCAGGGCCACTTCACCCACGTGATCGTGGACGAGGCAGGCCAGGCCACGGAGCCCGAGATCATGATCCCGCTCACATTTACCGACTTCAAGACCGGCCAGATAGTCCTAGCCGGTGACCCCATGCAGCTGGGTCCGGTTGTCATGTCAAAATACGCAAAAGAGTTCGGCATGGATGACACTTATTTTTCTAGGATATTGGAAAAATTTCCGTACGAAAAAGACCATGACGCTTTCAAAGAAGGCTTTGATAAACGCCTCGTTACGCGATTGAACTTCAACTACAGATCATTGGAGGAGGTTCTATCTTTGCCGAGCCAGATGTTCTACGACGGTTCGCTTGTGGCTAAACTGAACAGGAGTGAAGAGTGGGTAGTGAAACTAATGGACGTAGTTGGTGAAGTATTTGGACAGGGTAATAGCAGAGGTGGTATCTACGTGTGCGGCATCCGCGGAAGCAACGCGCGCGCCGAGGACAGTCCGTCGTGGTACAACCCGCAGGAGGCGTCGATGATTGCTCTCACCACGTGCAAGCTTTACAAAGGAAATGTTTCTTCTGATGACATTGGTATAATATCTCCGTACATAGCGCAGGTGAATACGTTTTTTTACTGATTGTAAATTCAAAACAACACATAATGCACGTTACGTTTTTTTTATCGAACTGGTACTAAAAAAAAAAAAACGCAACTTTACTCCATTTTTTGCGTCTACAATATACTTGCGTTGCGAGTACCTAATCATGTAATTTTCTTTTCAGATAAAACACTTGCGTTTGATATTCGACGCAATGGGCTTGGAGCAACCGAAGATCGCGACCGTGGAAGAATTTCAAGGGCAGGAGCGGCCGATCATAATGATATCTACAGTCAGGTCAACGGAATGTTTCTTAGAAACTGACCGAAAACATGCACTGGGTTTCGTGGGGCATGCTAAAAGACTGAACGTTGCGTTGACTAGGGCTATGCTGGCAGTGCAGGTGTTTTGCAACCCGCACTTATTGTGCAAAGACCCTCTATGGGGCAAAGTGATCTCGCAAGCAGTTGATGAAGATAAATATTCAGGGTGCGATCTGCCGACCCAATATAATAAGGATCGTCAAGAAAGATTATTATAAGTTTAAATAAATGTTATGATTTTTTTCTGTTGTTTTATCTGTTCTATATATACGGGCGGGGCCGATAACAAAGTTGTACTTGCAAACTTTCTTAAGAAGCTGTGTATTGTGTAAATTACACATACAGCAAGTATTACATAAACAAGTGTAGAACTATTCTTTGGAAGGGAAACGCTAGTTCGTGGGCTGAAAAGTGAGAACGGTAGTATAGTTAAGTAAACGTAAGACAAACAAAAATTAACTCTTTTGGATAACAAAAAAAAATAACAAATATTGTGATAGTTCTGTCTGATCCATTTACCGGCTAACTTATCGCTAAAAACAGTGAATACCTATGGCTGTATTGACTATGTTCCTTTGCCTGCCCTAAATGGATGTAATTTTCATAGACAAAGTAGAACGCTGCGCTTCCTGTAAAAAAAAATACATTGACAGCTATTCGCTTTGCTTTTCTTTATTATTGGCAGTCAGTAGACACTAATTTTTGTACGGCTGTAAACCATTACCTACGTAGCGTACCTATGAAGCGTAGCGGCGGTTTCCTTACTCTGAGGATGCTAAATAAGCGTTCTTCGCTCACTGGGCCACAGACCAACAAGAGATCAGTATCTCTAGTTGGTCTGTGCAGGATAGATATTATAAAAACGTAGGTATGTACCTCAGAATAAAGACAAGCATAGAAACCGGGCTAAAATAAAAAGTTATTTTCATATTGTTACGCTCCTTAATAAACGGCAAAAAGACTATTAGTTAGAGAGAGATAAAATATAAGAATTCTTTGCAAGTTTTCTTCTTGTGGTATCAAAGTGGTTTATTGATGACACTGGTTTATTAGTACCGTACAAAATTAAAAACCAATAATTTGGTACATATTTGGTGGTTTGTTTATGGTTTGTTTTATTTTGACGTATAATATGACATTGTAAACATCGGTAGCAGCTCCAAAAGTTTTATGATTATTTTTTATGAAAAAGGTGTGATAAATTGGTTTTGTGATTGTGAATGTTTAACTTAATGTATAACAATCTCTTGTGTAGTGACGGGATGTGAATCAAACGCGTCAAGGAATCAAAATCTTGATGTTTCGGTCACCTACCATTCGGTAAATAATTTTGTTTCATTGTAGACTTCTGGGCACTATTTTAACTAATAAATTATCAAGAACATCAATTTTACACGCTGTTTGTCGAACTCGTACCTAAATTTATTGAATTATTACGGTAAAACACCTTCTGTAAAGGTTGTGATAGTGTTGTGCCAAAATATGTTTAGACAAAAGTTATCGAACCTAAATCATCCGTTCTAACTTAAGGACAAATAAAAATCAGACATAATAATATGCTAATTGTTGTATTTTTTTCAGTTTTCAAGTAAATTATATACTAAAAACAAAATGACTGGATGCTATAAAGAGACAAGATTTTAAACATTCACAACATACTGTTTTATCAACAAAGAAGATTTAAGATGGTGAAGATTATAACCTGAAACTGTAACAACAGTTTTGCTGCTGCAATTTGAATAAGTTGGTTGGTGGTAATCATAAAATATTGCCCTTTCAATTGCTTATTTTATATCAAATTAATTAAATGTTATTCGTTATCAACTTAATGTTAAAGGAAATAGGACAGCGACATTCAGTGGACAATTCATATTTCATATCTAAGAAAGAAATGCAACCAGAAAATACCATCATCTCAGCTAAAAACGTCTACTGCTGGATATAGGCCTTAAAGAAAATATCGTGACATACAATTTGCCCATTCTGGATAAAACAGGTTTAAGTTTATCTATGTTTTTTTTCTGCAGATCCTCATAATTGTATATGAAAATTTCAAGTTTAAGTTGCGGGATGTCATCGTTTAAGTTAATATTCTCTAAGTTACCTGTTTTCTAAAATAAAATACGAAGGCTTTAATTAATATATATTTGAATAAATTATTATTATTATTGTCTTGAATATAATATTTAAGAACATTTTTCTTGCTTTCTTACAGGCCTCACAAAATACTTTGATAAAAAAAGCTACAGAATATATGAACCGTAAATTTGGGTAAACCAATGCTGTAAACTGTAAACAAATAAAATTCAATGAAAATTTTACTTTGTGATAAAAACAAAAGCGCCATTGTTGCTGCAGGATATCACTTCCGTATGTATAAATTGTTTACACCCAGGTTTTATAATACTTACTCTCTTTTATAAGTTTTAATTAAAACATATTATATTTTTAGGTCTCAAAAAAAAACCACAAGCAGGGTTTTTTCACATACAAACAAAGTGATGATCAAGATCAACCCAGGCAAAAACAAACATTTGAGGTGCAGAGTGCAGAGCAAGATTATTGAAAATGAGTGTGTAAAGAAAGAAGCGCATAATTCATACATTATGAAATTTCCAAAAATAGATTTGTTTTACTTGTTTTATATATACATATTATTATAGGCACACATCTTTTAGTTTTAATTATTTTAGAGCTGTGCTAATAATATCTGATGTGACAGAGTTTTTTATGAACGGAAAATCTTTAGAAATTATATTTTTATCAAGACACCCGTTTTATTCATTAAAATAACTTATTGTGTGCAGTAGGTTTCCTGGAAGAAATCGCTTTAATCGATAAGGCACAATTGCCCTTATTCTTTTTCTGTTAAAAATGTTATACGGTTTGTTACATTTTGTATTTTTATTTGCATTTTTATAGCAATAAAGCGTTTTTATCTTTGTCTTTGTTTTCTTGTTATTATAATACCATACAATTACTCCTGAATTAGTTATGATAAGTTCCATAATAAAGAACCATGTCTTGTATAAAAGTATAGACAACTTGATTTAGGACAAGTTATTTTTGCCATCACTAGCTTTTTAGAAAATTAAAAATAAAAAGTCGAACCCAGGTACGGGCAAGGTGCGGAAGAGTCATACGACCCAGTGGAGAAAGTATATTGGTCTCTTTTTAACATATTCAATGGTTGCACTTGAGTAAGTAGCGTAACACAATGATGTGACTTTTTATTTTAGGATTCCTTCTATGCTTGTCTTTATTCTGAGGTATGTACCTACCTACCTAGTGATTTACCTTCTCTCTGGTTTGTTTCTGAGCTGAGCGCTGTGCTGAGTGTTGAGTTTGATTTTTTGTGCGTATTTTTATTTATTTTCTTTACTTATTTTGATTAATCGAAGTCCTAGTTATGTGTAAATATTATAGCTAAATAGTTTTTTTTACCACTATACACCTATCTCAAGTTTTCCAACAATGGAGGCGAATGGTGTTGTTTTGTGCAACAATCTCATCAAGTGGTTGCGGACCCTCAATTTGAGTGCAAAACATGGGAATGCTGCAGGTATGAATTGTTATTATACTAGGTATATTATTTAGGTACCTAGGTTACCTACTTAGTATTCATAATTTATTAAAGGTTCCATAAAATTGTTCTATAGAGCTAAGTTTGGCTAAAACGACCCACCAACCAGTTGTTCTATTTACTCATGCTGTTGTTATTTTTAGTACCTAATTTAAAAATTATAAGTTAATAATAATAACCATAAGTTGGTCCCTGAGTAGTTTTGGGCGTGGGAGTGGGTGAAGCTACTCCCTGCCATTTTCATGTTTACAAGTGAAAGTATACACATTCATTTTAATTATGTATCCTTTCTATGAATCAAAATTTAGTACATATTAAAGTAAATTGCACTGCTCTACTTTGTAGTACGAGCAGAAACATTTTGCTTTGCACCATAGAATACAAGTTGATGTTAAGATTACCTATCTACAATCTCCTTAATACCTATATAATATTTTTTACAACATTGATAAGTTTACACAATAATATTTTTTTCTATAAATGTTGCTTACAGAGCTGTCTGATGGAGTAGCTATAGCAGAGGCGTTGAGTCAGATTGCACCAGAGTATTTCACTGCGTCATGGAACTCTAAGATTAAAACTGATGTTGGTAACAACTGGAGGCTGAAAGTTAGCAATTTAAAGAAGATCTTAGAGGGAGTTGTGGGTATGTTGGCTTTTTTGTTATCTTTATTCTGTAATTATATACAAATTCAAAATAATAAACTATTCCTATTAAAAAAAATACAATTACCAACTACCACTAAACATAAAATTGATATAAAACACCAAAGATGATAAAATTGAGATGCTCTAGCGACTGTAGTGCACGACATAGTAAAGTTTAACCTGCAGTGTTTAACCCTTTAAACATAAAGAAACAATATCAAAATGACGGCCGTTCTATGGGCTGTCTCTTCTTAACTCTTCCCTCATCAATATATATAAAACTCTTCCGTTACTGACTGACTGACTGACTGACTGACTGACAGACAACGCAGAGCCTAAACTACTGGGCGTAGAAAGCTGAAAATTGGCACGTGGGTTCCTTGGGGAGTCTAGGTGAGCACTAAGAAGGGATTTCGCGAAATTCCCACGGGAACGGGAAAAAACGGGAATTTTGTGTTTATGAGAAATCTGCGCGGGACAAACCGCGGGAAAAACCGCGGGGCAGCCTCTAGTACTAATATAAGCAAATAGCATGCATTCGGGTGCCATTTATTATTTATTAAAATCGTTTCTTTTTTCTGTGAAGCTTATACTATCTTGTGATTCACTTTATAATACAACATTTTAGGAAATAAGTACCTAAGTAGTATTCTTATATCAAATTATTTGCTCGACAAATCGACTGCTCTGTAGCTTAGTTGGCAGTGATGTGGATTGAGTAAGTGTGTGCACCCGGGTTCGATTCCCGGGCAGGGTGAATATTGATATGATGAATATCGATGTTTGTTTCTGGTCTGGGTGTAATATTCGTCTCTGTGTGTGTTTCGGGTACCCTAGATACAGGTTCTTCCTAGTTAGGGGCTCTGAGTGTGATATGTTATTTATTTTATTTATTTATTTGCCTACCAGATTATCACCAAGACATCCTTAGCCTAAGCTTGCAAGATTTTGATCGTCCTGATGTCGTCAATATTGCTGAGAAAGCTGACCAGCCTGACTTGGGAAGGCTTCTGCAGCTGGTCCTTAGTAAGTCCATTATATGACATAAGTTGAATGACTGTTTAAAATTAATTTGGGTCAAAAATGTTGTGTTTTATGATTTTTTGTGTATTTTTTTGTTTGAAATTAGTTAAACATAAATATGTCTGTGTGACCGGCAGGTTGCGCCGTCAACTGTAACCAGAAAGAAGAATACATCACGCGAATCATGGAGTTGGAGCTGTCCTGCCAGCGGTCCATCATGCAGGCTATACAGGTGACAGTTTATTTACACGATTTTACATAATAACAGACTGATATTATAAAGATGAATGTTTTATGTATGTTTGTTACGGTTTTATTAAGCTAAAGCTGCAGGACAGATTGAGATCAAATTTAAAATGTAGCTAGATTAGACATTAAATAAAGAATATACAACAACACTGCCTGACAAGCAATAGCAAGAATAAATATGACTTATTATACAGTCCTAAATTTATTTGCATTTTAGCCAGTTTATTAATTGATCTGAATATTTTTAAATAGAATTGATAAAAAGCAAATTATTGCTTTAATATAATTTTGTGTTGTTATAAATAATGCAATTTGGTAAAGTTTTGTTTAATTCCTCGGTCAACACTACTATTCTTGAACTATTACGCCATTTAGTATAATACAAATATTTGTTTAATTATAATTGGACGTGTTAGAGCTATTCCCTCATTCCGTCTCGCCATGCTAATGCACAATTAAGATTTCATGTGCGTTAGCAAACCACTTTAGCAATGACTCATTTTACATGGACAAAATGTAGACTGCCGTGGTTTTGAAACTTTTTTTTTTATGAGTTAGACACATTTCAATAAGCCCTTGTAGTAAAAAAGGCGAGCGAGACTATAAAATAATTAGGTAATTTAATTTAAGGAATTTAGAAAGTCAATTCAGAACCTATCAAACTTTATAAAAAAGTTTGCTTGTATTTTAACTCTTACTTAGTTCAATTGTATCTTTTATTGTTTATCTGCTCATTTGATATTTTTGTAGAAATTAATATCTAAAGTCAACGAAAAGGAAATAGAATGCAATCAGATTTAAAACCTAAAAATAATTATAACGCATAATTTCCGCTTGCAATTTAAAATATCATAAAGTCTACTGTTTAAAAAAGGTTATCTAAATGTCGAGAATAATTGAATATTTTAACAAAAGAAAAAAACTGCCTGCCTGAACTACGCAATTAATGTAAACATGAGAGATCTGTGTTTTTTTTTGCAATCTGTCCAATCCAATACGGCTTTCTTGCCGTACCATTTACATTTAAAACTGTGTAATCCGTTACGCTTATTAAGGCCCAACGCACATGTAGCGAGAAACACGAAGATAACACTGGGTTGGTGGGTGGCTAGTTTAACACAACTTAAACTAGCCAGCCACCCTTATTCTATGGCTCAGTATTCTTAACAGGTTTTTATTCGAATATTATTCTAATTCTACATAGAGTGTTTGCGATTGCTCCTTCCTTGACGTCTTGCTATAAAATTTCGATGTTTTTTTGTAAAAACATCAGAAGTATGTTGACAAAAGGCGACCTTATCGCTAATCGATAGCAATCAGTTTACATTGTTATTTCCTCGGTACCTTTCTTCGCTGCGGCTCGCCACATGTAAGCTAGGCCTTAATGTTATTGAAACACGTGAACAGGGGTAGGCATGCGTCTGCTAAGACTTCAGTTAAGATGTTGTCCTGCCGGCTAATAGTATAGTATTAGCTTAGGCGTACCTGCAGCTATTTTGTTTTTATGTGCATTGTTTTTTTTTCACTGAGTGGTTCCGTTTTTTTAGATGTTTTGTTTTGTGAATTATCTTTATTAACTCTCCAACGTGGTAATAATATCATTTAAACGGGTTTGCGGGACTATGTATTAACTTAAGGTAAAATAAGAAATGTTTAATAAAAATATATCAATCAAGCAAAATCATTAAAAACAGCGCAAAGATAAGTTAAAAAATAGTTTAATAGAGTAACCGGTAGGGTAGGTAGATTAATTCAATTTTAATAATAATAGTCTTGTTATTCTAATACAGAAAAAGCAAAAACGTAGCAAAGGTTGTAACTTACTTAATTTCATTAATCATCATTATTAAAACCGATAAATGTCCACTTTTGGACGCCACAAGTTTCCCCACAGATTGCCACAAGCACAAACATTGTTGTGGCGGGGTTTGCCCATGATAATTTACGAGATACAATCTGGCTATCACGATGGTATAAACATAAACTCGGCTTAACGTGTTTCCAGCTCGATGCACTGATGCTCCTCGTGGACTTAATCAAATAGTTGGTGCCTCTGCCTATCTATTCGGGAAATATAGGCGTGAGATTATGTTTTATTTATACAATCTGTTTTCGGCAGGAGTTGGAAACCCTGACCCTCGGCGGGACGCGGGCGAGCTTGCACCTGGAGCCGGCCGGCGCCGACCAGACCGATGCCGACGTGAAGGAGGCGCTTGCCCAGCGCTGTCACGACCTTGATAATCAGGTAACATTATTATTATTGCTAGATTATGCTGTCCCACTGCTGGGCAAAGGCCTCTTTCCCCTCCTTCCACACTTCCCTGGCATGGGCAGATTTACACCAGGCCCTGTCGTACGCTCCCAATTCATCGCTCCATCGTTTCCTGAGGCTACCATTTGTAACATGCATACTAATATTAAAAATGCTTAAAGTAACTCTGTCTGTCAGTGTGTTAAGCAATCACACCTAAACTGATTAACCGATTCGAATGAAAATCTCCGAAATCACAGTCAACAGCACAAGCAAATAAACCACAGATGTATTTACACGAAGGCCCATTTTTAGTTTTGATATTTTTTTATAGTTTTGGTGAACTAATGGAATATGTTACCATTGTTTTGTTTTTTTATTTAATGTACGAAAAATAAGTGCCGTTATTTTAAATGAGATGCTTGTTGGTGTTCATTGGAATGTAGAACATGGTTTTTACAGTAGTGTTTTCTCATTAGCGAGTACTTTCACTCTCAGAACTAACATGTGGTAGGTAGGATTTATGCATAAGCCTAATTAGAGATACACTCGCTTCTGATCTTCAAGTTGTAAGTAAGTATAGGTTTTATCAGTGTATTAAACTGCTTATTTGAACATTTACCTATGCATAAGTAATTAGTATTTCATAAGTAATTAGTATAGTTCCCGTTATTTAGTTGTGAGAAGCGGAAACATTTTATTTGTATATAATTTTTCGGTTCTTACTGACTTTAAAGTACACTGTAGCCCTGGCCTAGCTATCACAAGTCACGTGAACATTTTTTATGGCTGCAAACATCGCTCAAACGACGACGACGGTCAGCCCAGATAAAAAGAAATGTATTATAATTATTAAAATTCTCTAAATGTATCAGGTAAAAGTGCTAAAAGAAGAGAAAATGACTCTCCTGGCAGAGGTGTCCCGGCTGGCGGCGGGGTCGGCGGGGTCGGCGGGGGCGGCGGGGGCGGCGGGGGCGGCGCGCGAGCCCGACGTCGAGATGGACGACGCGGGCGCCTCGCTCGGGCCCGCGCACGAGGGCACTCTGCGATACAGGTATCTATACTACATTGTTGGCTTTGCTGATGGGTCTGATCACGTGGCATAACAGCTGCCTAGGTGCAGTTTTCACCTATTCAGACCAGACTGGCACCTCGCCTCTCGCAGTATCCTAATAAAGTTTTTTTTTATTTATACTAAGTAATATCCTAGTATACTAATAATATAAGGGAACAATATTTTCTGTCACCTATGTTTAGATTTGTAACGATTTACTTATCTGCGTGGGTCTTAAGCTATTTCGCTTCGGGTGCTGTTACAACCCTTGCTTGTCGAATTTCCAAAACATTATAATTCAAACCAATAAACCCTTAAAACTCTCAAAGTGCTCAGGTTTCAACATGTGTAGTGCACCCTTATCATTATAGGTTCATCACTTGGAATCCATGTTACTATTGTAAAGAGCTTATTAAAATCGATTTAAAAATACTGTAACAATTATAGCAACATGCGCGCGCAACTGGACGCGCTAAAAGACGAAGTGGACAAGGTGGAGCTGCAGCGCGACGACCAGCGCGCGCGCGCCGCCGCGCTCGAGCGGGAGCTGGCGGCGCTCAAGCTGCGGCACGAGGAGCTGCAGGTATATTGCCAACATATTATTAGGATCGCGTAAAGAGGAACCCCTTTCGTTCTTCTTTTATTTTTTAGTATTGAATTTTTGCTCTAGACTCTAGCTAGATGGACGAAAATCATTATTGAAAAATTGGCCTTATAAGAGCCTCAATTAAATAGAAGCATTGATCATAACATCTGTTGAAATAATCTCAAAGTAAGATACATTTTATTATTTCTATTACGGCGGTATTCAAAATCACGTGCTGTTTTGACAGCATTTTTTCTTTTGTAATTTAAAATTATTCGTGTCTGTTTGTGTTAAACGTTGTAACATAATTTACTTACGTGACTTATTGCTTAGATATTAGTTAGAAAAGAAAAAAAGCCGCCGAATATGGACGCAAGAAGACGCTTTACCTCATAACGTACTTATTTTACATGTTGTATGAAAAGGTGGCAGCGGCAGAGAACGCAGTGCTGAAGGACGAGCTGGACGCGCTGCGCGAGACGGCGGCCAAGGCGGCCGCGCTGGAGGCCGCCGTCGCCTCCTACAAGAAGCGGATGGAGGAACACGTCGACTTGAGGCGACAGGTCAGTCTTCATCTGCGTAGTTCTATAGGAATTCTATTAAAATTTAATTTTACAGTGAACTATTCATTTGCCTAATACGCTGTCTCAAAAAGTCCAAAAATAAGTTCTAAGTTTTTAATAAATACCAAGAATTTCGAAAATAATTTAAAACTGATGGCCAGGACGTAGCATTAGCGCTGACCGTCTGTCGAGCACTATTGGCATCCTAGAATAATAAATTTACATGTTAGCTCGCTTTTAAAGTATTGATAATTTGTTTTTATCGATAACGATATTCAACGCACTAAAATTTATGACAGTGTCAACGAAGGACTGAGTCTATGTAGTATAGTAATAATATTGATCTCTGCAGGTGAAGCTGCTGGAGCGCGCCAACACGGAGCACGTGCAGCGCGCGCTGGAGCACGAGCAGGCCGCCGCGCGCGCCGCCGCCGCCCGCTCGCAGCTCGACCTATATAAAAAACAGGTGTTGTCCCTGGGATAATCTGCCACATTCTTCGCCCGCTCTCTTTTTATTGGCATTAACCATTAACGGCCTGTACTTTGAAGCTTCTTACCTAATTAGGTATGAGGGTCCCCCACCCTCGCAGCTGTGACATGCGCGCGTCGAAATGCGAAATGTCGCGGCAGTTTTAAATTTTATTACTTTTCATACAAGCCGAAGTTAAATCGAGATGTTTATACCTACCGCACAATTTTTCTTTCCGATTTTCGTTTCAGCGCACAAGAATTTGCGTTTAGGTAAGGTATTTGTAATAACGAGTTTTTTTTAAACCATCTGAGAAATATAAAACAGATTTCTTAATTCTGAAAAATATAGATGTAGGATTTAGTTTAGACAAGTTATTAAAAAGTAACAAGATGTAATGAATTTCACTCTGTAGAAATAAAACAAAGTAAACCCTTTTTGTAGTGTTTTCTCAATATAAATAAAACATTACTGGTTGTTTTAATTTAAAACAAATAACGATATAGTTTGAGTTGATAACTTTTTTTATTTGGAACTAAAATCACACCCTAAGGCCTCCTTTACGAAGACGCGGCGTGTTGTGCGGGATGTCGTGTGGGTTCCGACGCAGGCGCCACCACGGTCGCCGCCGCCGCGGGCGCCGCCGCGGGAGCCGACGCGTTTCCTTATACGATATCGAACATAGGCCTATGCGCGTCTCCGTAAACGGTCTCATACTATTGCTATACATTTGATTTGGGCGCAGCACGCCCCGCACGACGCCTCGCGCAACGCCCTGCGTGCGCTAGGCAGTACATCTCAGCCGCTGTACACATTAACATGCATTCATTTTCTTGTAAATAGTGTACCTAACCATGTGTAAATATATCATCCCTTCTTCAACCTCTGGAGTTATTTCTACTGCAGGCGGGCGGACATAGGAGTTCTCTAAATTGGCGACCTACGACGATTGGATTACAAAAACCGCAAAATTTTCAACACTCGCCCCACCAGTTCCATTGTAAGTGGCGACTACCTGCCTTCTTCTGGAGGACTCTGGGGGACTTCTGGAGAAGCGCCTCGCCGACTAATATAATAATAATCATCATCATCATCTCGGCTGCCCAAATTCAAAACCTAGTAACTGGTGTTTTTGCAAAAAAACCATTTTTGTCATTTTTCGACTTACTAGGCGGTATAGATTTGATATGAACCTTAAAACACCCAGTTTCTAACGTAATTTTAAAAATAAAATTTAATTTAAGTCTACCCAATTTGGAAAAGTTATTGAAATTTCCATGAAGTACATATTCTTAACATAGCGCATGTCGGATTACAAATAAAAAAACCTAGCAACTCAACCGACTTACTAGGTTATGAATTTGAAAGCTGACTTACTATGTTTTGAATTTGGCGCCGATTATAAAATCAATCAAATTTTGATGGAATTTAGTAAGTTACAAAAACAGTATACAAATTTGGCTGAATTAACCACGAGTCGTAACCAAATAGTAAACAAAAATAATTCTGCCACAAATAAATCATTTGTATAACTTTTAAATGAATGCACTTCAAAAAATAACATTTTTCATTCGAAACGTACAACTAAAAATATAAATTGCTTTAAAAAGTAGAGAATTAACTCAGAGATTGTATTTCAAAACATAGTATTTCACACTTAGTTAATTAACTAAGTGTGAAATACTATGTTTTGAAATTGTTTTCATTGTCATATTTGGGTAAATTAAAAAAAAAAAATAGTGGGATCGATTTAAGTGTGACTATAGTCAACAATATAGTCAAACTTTTGGTCAAACACCGAAATCGCTATTGCGTCTGGTTTCTTCGGGGCAACGAATTAAAGTGGTCGACCCGTTTTTTGGCTCTCCTGAATATTTTTGTTAAAACGAGTTACTAGGTTTTGATTTTAAGCAGCCGATCTCACACGATAGCGTCCACTGCTGGACATAGGCCGCAACCTTTACCAGGTCGTCTGACCACCTTCAGGGGTGTGAGACCAGCGTTTGGAGGGTGATTTGAGGTGAAGGTGAACCTTGAAGTGAGGGGGGGGGGAATTCCTTAAAATTAAACTGAAAAGCAAAAAATAAAATCTTTTCATCAAAAAATTAAACAGCCGAAAAAACCGAAAAGCGTTAAATAAAAAGGAAACATTTTCTATTAAGACATAAATTACTGCCTTCTTAAAGTAATTTGAGTAAGTATACCACGTAATATTGTGCTAATGTAATATTAATATTGTGTTATCGGCGCCACAGAACTAACAAAGATATGATATAACTATATAATAAGTAACCTATGATTTAAGTTTTATTTGTGGGAATAAAAAAGGTAAGTTTGTAATGCGACGGTTTTATAAATGTAATATCGGTATCAAAATTGGTTTCTTTCAGCTCCATACAGATCCTAATCAGATGTTATGGTTCATTGTTTTGACATCTGTTGTCAAATTTTGTTTACATTTGAATAAAAATAAAACGAAATACGAGAGCGCGAAAACAAAAATTTGACACAGAACCGGCCTCGGCCGTGGCCACAAGGGTACTGACGGGGTAGGGAGCGGCGCGGCATGGCATCGGACCGCGCGAAAACGATGTTTTTTTTTAGTTTTTGCTGGTTTTTTGTCTTTTCGTTAAACTTAAAAATTCTTACTATAGTAGTATGTCTAAAATTTAAGGTCAGCAATTTTCATTCCAAAAATCAAATAAAAACAATCAGCGGTTTAAAAATAAAATGGAAAAAACGGAACAAAAAGGGGTAACTTTGAGATTTTTTTCTATCAACTAAAATTAATTAGATCCTATTTCCCTTTAGTATGATGACTAGATTAGATCCTTAACTAACACATATATTTTTTTCAGAATGAAGACATCAATTTTGTATGTCTCAGATTGTTTAAAAAAATCTCAAAAACACAAATTTTTGAACCACCAAGCCTTAAGAGAACAAGAATCGTCATTTCAGCCAGGGAGTACAAAGAATGGAGCAAATTACACTATATGTTTTTGAATTAATGAAGGACGATGCTACCTTTCATTCCGGTGGTCCCTCTGTCATCTTTTATGACTTCCATACAAGGAGATGGGGTGGTGGTATTCTCTTGCCTGCACGGCGTCGGTGGCGCATCGCGAGCGCTTACGAAGCGTGGCGGAAATTGCCAAACGTATCCTAGACCATGATCTGCCAGGCCGATTAGTCTAGTCTAGTTTATTAGTTTTAAATAAGCTTACACGAATAAATAAACTGGTAAACAGTTTGAGCTGGATGTAAGCGAGGCAGTAAGCTACCAAAAAATGGACCAACAGCATTTAACATGGGATCATAGTCTAATGTGTTATTTCAGGTAATAGATCTAAACGAGAAAATAGACGCAGAGATTACAAAAGCGGACAAATTAGAAATAGAGAACAAGAAACTGAACAGCCGCGCTGCCTCGCTCCAGCGGGAAAGAGATGCATTGCTGCAAGAAAGAGACACCATGCGGGAGACCATCGACGAACTAAGGTGCTCTACTGCTAGTGCTGGTAAGAGAGTTTAAATTACTTCTTATAGTAGGTGATTCTAACAAAGTTTGTACTGAAATACATTGAATAAGTGTTTCAGCTCACACTACCAAAAACCACATATTAATTCATCGGTCAGTACAATTACCCGATTAGCTGATCGCAACGAACTTCCTAATTGTTTATTTGTAAAAAATTAAGTTCGACGAGGTAAATCAGACATTTCAGTTATTTCCGACTTTCCATAAACATCAAAGAAATTCACTTCTTTATCTTCATCTTCATCATACTAACAACTAATAACACCCACTTGAAACAACTCCGCAGTTTTGTAGCGCCAAGTTATTTACGATTGCAGTAAATGTAAACATTTATCTGTTAAGTTAGTTACTAGCGCGAGAAATTTTATAAACGACGATGTGAAGTCACTTGTCTTATACCTTTACCGTATTATTCATAAAGATACTGTAAGGTTGAAGTAGCTTTACTGGAGGTCTACTTCGGTGGTTTGTTGTATGGTAAATACGTGACATCCAGTATAAATTGACATAGTCAAATAACTAAAATGATCTTTAACTTTTTATGAATAACGGGGTTATTCTATTCCAGGAGCGAGCGAAGACAACGTATCAAGAGAACTAATGCCGAATGATCTCCGGGAGCGTCTGATCAGGCTGGAGCACGAGAACAAGCTGCTGCGGCAGAACCAGGCCGGCCAGGCCGAGCACGCCTCCGTGCAGGTGAGGGGACTATGTTCTACCACAGCATTTGTAAAGAGTACTACGTACAGTAAGGGCACTTCCTGCCTCCCTCAGCAAGAGTGGACCCCGTTCTCAGTTACCGCTCAGTACAAATGGCACGTCTTATCCCACTCACACAATCATGATAGGCGTGCACGTACACGAGCTTCATTTGTGTGCGAAGCAACGCGTTTTTTTCTATGAAGTGTCCGAGGTGTGGTTCCACAGACTGCCATGATGCAGTCATCTTCTTAAGGCGAGGTCATGGACCCTAACTGGTTTAAGGCTGACATTCGAAGTCGAGACGGTTTTTTTAACTTAAAGTCTTAACTGTCGTAATGTCATTTTATAACGGTTCTCCGCTCTAAATTGATATGCGCAGTAGAGTACCGACTTAAACACGGGTATGAGACGGCCCTAAATAGGATAATCTGTTCTCGAGAACTGCTTGTTCGAGTTGAAGCTTGAGCAAGTAATCTGAAAAAATCTGAATTAATGAATTGTTGAAGTTATTTGAAATCGGATCTTAATTGAGAAGATTAGAATTTATTATGAGTATGGCGCTAGTTGTGCGCACTAGATAGATATAACAAACAGATGAATGGAACATAGTTGAGACTGTTTTTAAATAAATAATAATAATTATTATAGCAACTTCAAGATGCAACATCTAAAGATTAAAACTGCCTTTGTGGGACTATATTGTAGGCGCTGCTGGAGGACTACGGCTCGCGGCTGGAGAAGCAGCGCGCCGCGCACCGCGAGGCCGCGCAGAGGATCATGCAGCTGGAGGCGGCGCTCGAGGCGCGCGACGCCTCGCGCAAGTGTAAGCTTACCTCTCCGCTACCTTCTCCTCCCCCTCCTTTACCTTCTCGTCCCCCTTCTCCTCCCCGTCTCCTTTAAATTCTCAGCACCTCTACTACCACTCTACTTCTCTCCTCTCACTTTACTTGTACTTTTCCCCCTATACTCTCCCTTCCGCGACACTTATGTAATTAATAGGCTAACTGACTACCGAGTATGGCTCAGAGTGACCCAAAATGCAAACACAAAGAAACACCTCTTATCTCTATGCCAACTCCTGCTATGTGACAGTCAAGTTCGCGCGTGTCTTTCTTATTCTTGTTCCTACCCCTCGGCGATACACAGATAGAGATACTGATAGTCTTTTCCAGCAGAATCTTGATGATTTTAGACACATGAAAGATGTAGGAAGAGCCTGAAATCTCAGCTCCTGATTTTCTATTTGGACGTTATATCGTCTTCTCCTCCATGTAACATTAATACGTCTTTATGTCTGCGGCTGTGGAGCCTGTGGAGTACAATAATAGTTAAGTACAACTCCCCCAGCGCTGCAAGTGGAGGAGCTGCAGGCGGCGCTGGCGGAGGAGCGGCGGCGCGCCGGCAAGCTGCAGGAGGCGCTGGCGGCGCGCGAGGCCGAGCTGCTGCTCACCGAGGACAAGTACCGCAAGTGCGTCGACAAGGCCAAGGAGGTCATCAAGACGCTCGACCCCCGGACCACCAGTATGTGACACGCTCTTTACTTATTTATTAACCGACTTCAAAAAAGGAGGTTATCACTTTGACCTATATATGTATGTATGTATGTATGTATGCAGGCGACCATTGTCGTAAGGCAAGGCAAACATTGTTTGCCTGAGCCAATTAGTGGGCACCCTGAACTACCTCGCCTCTATCAGTATAGGATACTTTACGAAATAAGGTATCAATATTAATTAGATTAGTCTAATTGACTTTCAATAAGCGATATCTTGTATCCTGTATTGAATAAATCATTTTTTACTTTACTTTTACTTTACTTACTTTCCGCGATGGCTGAACCGATTTTGATGCTGTTTTCAGATAAATATTTGTTGCATTCAGGAGAAGGTTTTAGTACCTATTTTAACCGAATTCGAAAAAGACGAAGTGCTCAGTTGATGTATGTGTCAGTTTATTGAAGGCGGGATCCGTTTTTGTAAAAAAGAAATTATTTAGATCAATAGTTCCCAAAGACAGATTCTCAAGGATCCACGGAGGACTTAGTTGGCGTGACATACAGCCATCTATTGAAGTACCGAAAGTGCGTCGAAAAGGCTAAGGAGGTCATCAAGACGCTGGACCCCAGGCCAGGACCACCAGAAATACGATCTTTACTTATTTATTCATTTAGATTAATAGTTTTCGATGTGGTCCGACTACGGGAGACTTAACGGGGGTCTGAGTTAGTCATATATATATGTTATGTAGGTACCATAAGTGTGTAGATAGGGCCAAGAAAGTTATCAAGACCCGCAACTGGTAGACCCGAGAACTACCAGTAACATTCTCTTTACTTATCAGTTAGACCGATCTAAATTTTGTATGCCAAATTCGTGAGTTAAACCTATTCTATTCATTTATTTAGACCAGGTCTTATTATTTCTTTTGGTAGATCCGTCATTGATTTCTATCAGAGCTTTACATACTTTTTGTCTCGTAGAGATTACTTCAAATTCAAAATTTAGATTCCCACCTTACCAGCCTACCCATAAGTGCGTTTTCCATCCAGGCCAGCAGTCGTTGTCAGACGTGACGCTGGGCTACTCGCGCGCGGCGGCCGCGCAGCGCGCCGACGCCGCGCCCGCCACCAACAACCGCCACGAGTAAGTTTTATTACCTTTACTAGGTAGTCTGACCACTTTGTAAGAGGGTCTGCCGACCTAGCCCACCGCCATCCTAGAGTGAGAGTGTCAAAGCCAATACAAAAAACGGAAAGCGGACGAAAAGCTATATTGCAAATGTAGCCGTAACCGTAATACTGGGTCTTAACAGGACATGTCTTAACTGTCAATTTACCCCCCGCAGGTGGGGCGACGGCGGCGGCGGCGGCGGGGGCGGGGCGGGCGAGGGCCGCGCGGCCAGCAGCGAGCAGCAGCTGGTGACGACCGCGTGGTACCAGCTCGGCGCGCGCTGCCACCGCGACGCTCTAGAGACTAGGTAACTGCTGGACTAGTCAACCCTGGTAGATGAGGCGGCGAGGGCCGCGCGGCCAGCAGCGAGCAGCAGCTGGTGACGACCGCGTGGTACCAGCTCGGCGCGCGCTGCCACCGCGACGCTCTAGAGACTAGGTAACTGCTGGACTAGTCAACCCTGGTAGATGAGGCGGCGAGGGCCGCGCGGCCAGCAGCGAGCAGCAGCTGGTGACGACCGCGTGGTACCAGCTCGGCGCGCGCTGCCACCGCGACGCTCTAGAGACTAGGTAACTGCTGGACTAGTCAACCCTGGTAGATGAGGCGGCGAGGGCCGCGCGGCCAGCAGCGAGCTGCAGCTGGTGACGACCGCGTGGTACCAGCTCGGCGCGCGCTGCCACCGCGACGCTCTAGAGACTAGGTAACTGCTGGACTAGTCAACCCTGGTAGATGAGGCGGCGAGGGCCGCGCGGCCAGCAGCGAGCTGCAGCTGGTGACGACCGCGTGGTACCAGCTCGGCGCGCGCTGCCACCGCGACGCTCTAGAGACTAGGTAACTGCTGGACTAGTCAACCCTGGTAGATGAGGCGGCGAGGGCCGCGCGGCCAGCAGCGAGCAGCAGCTGGTGACGACCGCGTGGTACCAGCTCGGCGCGCGCTGCCACCGCGACGCTCTAGAGACTAGGTAACTGCTGGACTAGTCAACCCTGGTAGATGAGGCGGCGAGGGCCGCGCGGCCAGCAGCGAGCTGCAGCTGGTGACGACCGCGTGGTACCAGCTCGGCGCGCGCTGCCACCGCGACGCTCTAGAGACTAGGTAACTGCTGGACTAGTCAACCCTGGTAGATGAGGCGGCGAGGGCCGCGCGGCCAGCAGCGAGCTGCAGCTGGTGACGACCGCGTGGTACCAGCTCGGCGCGCGCTGCCACCGCGACGCTCTAGAGACTAGGTAACTGCTGGACTAGTCAACCCTGGTAGATGAGGCGGCGAGGGCCGCGCGGCCAGCAGCGAGCAGCAGCTGGTGACGACCGCGTGGTACCAGCTCGGCGCGCGCTGCCACCGCGACGCTCTAGAGACTAGGTAACTGCTGGACTAGTCAACCCTGGTAGATGAGGCGGCGAGGGCCGCGCGGCCAGCAGCGAGCAGCAGCTGGTGACGACCGCGTGGTACCAGCTCGGCGCGCGCTGCCACCGCGACGCTCTAGAGACTAGGTAACTGCTGGACTAGTCAACCCTGGTAGATGAGGCGGCGAGGGCCGCGCGGCCAGCAGCGAGCAGCAGCTGGTGACGACCGCGTGGTACCAGCTCGGCGCGCGCTGCCACCGCGACGCTCTAGAGACTAGGTAACTGCTGGACTAGTCAACCCTGGTAGATGAGGCGGCGAGGGCCGCGCGGCCAGCAGCGAGCAGCAGCTGGTGACGACCGCGTGGTACCAGCTCGGCGCGCGCTGCCACCGCGACGCTCTAGAGACTAGGTAACTGCTGGACTAGTCAACCCTGGTAGATGAGGCGGCGAGGGCCGCGCGGCCAGCAGCGAGCTGCAGCTGGTGACGACCGCGTGGTACCAGCTCGGCGCGCGCTGCCACCGCGACGCTCTAGAGACTAGGTAACTGCTGGACTAGTCAACCCTGGTAGATGAGGCGGCGAGGGCCGCGCGGCCAGCAGCGAGCAGCAGCTGGTGACGACCGCGTGGTACCAGCTCGGCGCGCGCTGCCACCGCGACGCTCTAGAGACTAGGTAACTGCTGGACTAGTCAACCCTGGTAGATGAGGCGGCGAGGGCCGCGCGGCCAGCAGCGAGCAGCAGCTGGTGACGACCGCGTGGTACCAGCTCGGCGCGCGCTGCCACCGCGACGCTCTAGAGACTAGGTAACTGCTGGACTAGTCAACCCTGGTAGATGAGGCGGCGAGGGCCGCGCGGCCAGCAGCGAGCTGCAGCTGGTGACGACCGCGTGGTACCAGCTCGGCGCGCGCTGCCACCGCGACGCTCTAGAGACTAGGTAACTGCTGGACTAGTCAACCCTGGTAGATGAGGCGGCGAGGGCCGCGCGGCCAGCAGCGAGCAGCAGCTGGTGACGACCGCGTGGTACCAGCTCGGCGCGCGCTGCCACCGCGACGCTCTAGAGACTAGGTAACTGCTGGACTAGTCAACCCTGGTAGATGAGGCGGCGAGGGCCGCGCGGCCAGCAGCGAGCAGCAGCTGGTGACGACCGCGTGGTACCAGCTCGGCGCGCGCTGCCACCGCGACGCTCTAGAGACTAGGTAACTGCTGGACTAGTCAACCCTGGTAGATGAGGCGGCGAGGGCCGCGCGGCCAGCAGCGAGCAGCAGCTGGTGACGACCGCGTGGTACCAGCTCGGCGCGCGCTGCCACCGCGACGCTCTAGAGACTAGGTAACTGCTGGACTAGTCAACCCTGGTAGATGAGGCGGCGAGGGCCGCGCGGCCAGCAGCGAGCAGCAGCTGGTGACGACCGCGTGGTACCAGCTCGGCGCGCGCTGCCACCGCGACGCTCTAGAGACTAGGTAACTGCTGGACTAGTCAACCCTGGTAGATGAGGCGGCGAGGGCCGCGCTGCCACCGCGACGCTCTAGAGACTAGGTAACTGATTTATTGTATCCGCGAGACGTCTACTACTTACTGTTGGACATATGCATAGCTATTCCTAACCAGATCGTGTCAAAAACTAACATTGTGAGGGGGTTTTGCCGGTAACTGAACTTCTACTGAATACAGGTCGCGTATTTAATTGAAGTTCAATAGCTACATCTTGATTCTAAGAGCAATCATCACCTCCAGTCGCTAGTTTATATTAACCTCTATGACTATAACTAGTAATCACTACAGATGTTTGTAGCAGCTGCCTTACCTAATCTTCGCCTCGATCATAATATTCTAATGCAATCCATAACACAACGAAGGTTCGCCATGCTGTCGGCGGGGCACTCGTTCCTGGCGCGGCAGCGGCGCGCCGCCCCGCGCCCGCGCCCCCCCGCCGGCGCCGCGCAGTGACGTCACCGCACACGCACAGTACTCACTGCTCAAATGTGCTGACTACCAGGCAGAACCAGATCATACATTAATGATGACGTTGAAGTGCGCGTATTATAGTGTAGTGTAGGTTGCCTTCTTGGCTCAGTTGAATGATAATAGCTAGTGATGGGACTTTTTCCGATTAAGAACTCTTAAACTTATTTTCACGAGTCGAGTGTTTGTATCTTTAGTGTTATCCCGTGAAATGCTCCGGCATTCTTCGGCATCCCATAAAATGTATTATCAGCTCATAAAAATTGGGTTTAAAGTTTTCATTGTGAAAACAATCCTCTGCTGTACTAGCGCTAGACATTAGATGACATGGTTCAAGTCAGTTAACTCATGTTCATTTATTATGAACATTACCGCATTCAAAAACATTTGCTGCTTGTATTATTAGGGCATGTGTAAAACAGTTAAAAACAGAACTGGTTCCGAATGCCGTCGTGTTCAGTAATGTTTATGTTTTCTTTTTTAAAGACGGTCTATGGTGGAGCATCCCTGTCCCACTCATGATGGACGCTTTTTGGCTTGTCTTATTAAAAGTAATGCTCAGTGTAGCGTGCAGGTGCCTTTGGTCCCATACATAAATAATATCACGCCTTTTATTCCCCGAAGGGTTAGGCAGAGGCACCTGCTCAAGAGCCGGACCCTCAATTAGCCTTTGTTGGTCCCCTGATTTGGCAATTAATATAGGAATAAGTGTGCGATTAGTTTAAGCTGGACACGCGTAATTTATGCAGTATAAACCACTGAGAAGGTTTTTATCTTTAGCAGTAATTTTGTAAGTTCCGTTTATAAATTTGTACTCGATAGAATAATAATGTTGTTTATAATGCGAGGTGTGTATTCCAGAATATATGCGAGTGTTTGTAATTAAAATTTTGCGGTTTAGGCTGGTGTGCACCAAATTTAAAGGGCTGTTCAACATCCGGTTATAAAGTTGACTACTACTTCTATTCTAATTTAAATCATAAACTTTAAACCGGCTGTTGAACAGTCGGTTATTGTTGGTGCACACCGGCCTTAGTATAAATGCGGACCATGTTTTCCCAGGACAAAAAGTTTAAGTATAAAATCGTTTAAATAGTTATTTAATTTCAGTAATATAATTTTATAATAGCGCTTTGTGACATAAATTTTCACATCCAGCGCATCGTAGACGCTTTTATCTACCAGTTATAAAATTTAAAGTGCAATAGATTGTATTTTCAAATTCGAACGTCATTAAAACGATCAATTTTATTTTAAACATAATCATTAGTGATTATAGCATTTTATAATGCGATATTTTATGTGCTGGCAACTTCGCATCTCACTTGGGATGGAACAGTAATAAAGCGAATGCGAAGGAAATGAGGCTATAAAAGTAAGTGCTCGGCCTAATCCTATCAGTGAGTCGTTCGATAGCGAGTTACGGCTAAAGTTAAATAATGGCAGGCGAGGTGCAGCGCTAGTGGTATAGCATTTAATGGGCGTTCGATTCTTACTAAGGGACATTGTTTAATTTAATTTTATTTTACGAAGTCTGCTGTTTTTAACATAGTAACAAAATGACTTAGGTATTGTTTTGCGACACCCCTCTTGGTTTTTAATTTCCAATGGCAGTCAGACGATCAGAATTTAAGATGTTTATGTAGCCATTGCCGCTTTAGCAGTGGTTTCAAAATGCCTGTCGTTTAAAAAAAAAAGTTTTACTCCCAGTTTTATTAATAATAATAATAATAATAATAATCTTTATTTTCAAGTAATAAACTTAACTTAGGGTTCCGCAGAGTTAGAAAAATTCTTAGGACTAAGTATTAAGTTTTAACATATTATTGACTCTAGTACCTCAAAAAGGATGAACCTGTGCTAGAGGTACCAGTGCTCTTCCAGAAATGATCATTAGCATAAAAAACATATGTTTTCTTTTATAAATTAGGAATTGGTACGGAGTAGGTAAACTAAACATAAATACATCTAAGAATGTATGTGTGTGCGTGTGTGTATGTGTGTGTGTGTGTGTGTGTTTATATGTTAGTGAGTATGAGTGTTGCCTAAGTTAGATATATAAAAATAAACAATATTCTTATAATTTCTAATTGATTAATGTGATGCTTTAATTATTATGATTGAATATTTAATATCTGACCAAAAGGGCCAGACCAAATTAAGTTTTTGGGTTCTGAGTCGAATCGAACAAGCTTTGTTATTTGGCATGATTGATGATTGACCTAATGATGGTAGAGGCAGAGAGGCATTGCACAGGGCCGCGGAATGCGGAGCTGTGTATGCTGTATCATATCTCATCATAATTATGTCATCATCATCATACTATTAAATTGTGTTTAGTATAAATGGTTACCATTGACAATCTATATTTGATTCATTCTTATTTTAAATTCGTCCTTTTATTATAACGTAGCCTATTTTACCTTGATCTTAGAACTTAGAAACGTCACCTAAGACAAATTAAAGAATTAATTCGGTAACCTATAGCCTGGCGGATTATGAAAAAACATACCTTGCACGAAACGTACATTCATCCGATTAAAATGTACCCAACCGCCTTTGTGGACATATTAAAGTGGGCTTATTTATTTAGGTAAGTACCTATACAGGAAAAAATCTTTTTTATTATAATTTTGTTAAAACATATAATAATCACGGTAAGTTCACTGTAGTTTATAAATAATAATAATTTTATTGAATTGTATTTACTATGTTAATTTAATGAACAAATTATGTAAGAATCATTGTCAGTATTCTATTTTGAAATTATTTACCACCTTAGCTTTATTAATATCATCACATTAAGAATTTAAATTATTTTAAAAAGCCAATTTAAAAGTGTTTTAAGTGATATTTATCTTTTTTTATGTCAATTTATTCTAAGAACAATTCAATGAATAATTTTATATTTAGTATTATTGAAACCTTACTTTGTAAATGTGTGTTAAGTTCTTTAAAAACTGTGTAACGATGAATAACATTGTAATCCCAACCCAGTCACTACAAGTATAGAATCTATAATGGTAACTAGGCACAGGTTCTCGGTTCAGCACAGAGAGCAAGTTATTTGTTGGGTTGGGTCGATCTGCCGGTGCCCCTACCCATGTCTTGTTACATCAGTTCAGTTTAATCCTTCGTACCTTTAATCTGACCTAGGATTAAACTGACCTATATAAATGTGTACAAAAAATGAAAATAGTAAGGTTTTCATTTAAAGTGTGTTAACATTTTGTTTAATCGGTGCAAGTAGTGCAATAATTTTGTTTAATAGCTTAAAGTCTACTTCACACATTGTTCTTTGTACTTACTGTTTTTTTTTGTGTTAAACTAGACTAAATTATACATGCACAAGTAAAATATAATGCCCGAAAATCATGATAGCAATGATTGGACTAGTGTGAAGTAGACTTTTGTTTGTTTGAGGAATTGTGATCTATCGTTATTAAAGACAATATTATTGAGTTTATTTAAAGAAAATATATACTTAATATTTTAATTAATTCGTGTTTTCCTCTAATTCAAATTAAAGAACAAATAGCAAAATAATAATTTGATGTTTCATAATTGAGTTGTTCTTAATTACTAAGAGGAGACCAATTTATGAGATTTTATCAAGTTTTTATTTGCGTTAAATCTGAGATCACAAGCCACTTAAATTTAATGATTATCACAATCAAAAAACAAATACAGTTCAATCACAGGAATAGAAACCTAAGAAAATAATTTAAATATTCAGAAGGACAATCTAAAAGGGTCAATAACTTAGCGGCAACTTAACAATAAATAAATAATAAATATAAACTATTAACTCTGAAAGTAAAATATAAGTACAAAAATAAGTTATTCACGCAAATGACATAGGCACAGGTTGACATAACACCTAATAGTCTTTTGTTAAAAATGTATAATCGACATTGGGGGATCTTAACACTATGAACACTTTTGAGATTACAAATATTATTAAAAGAAACTTGGTTTAGTGTAGAGAATCCGCAGTTGTAATAGGAAATGTTATCAACAATTTATAAGGTTCAAGAATGAAAACTACGTTAAGAAGGTATATTATTTTGGGTAATGCGCGGCTATAGAGGGGTAGGATAATGAAGAGTTGCTTCAGATTAATCAAAGTCTTCGTCGGAGTCGGAGCGCAGCGCGCTGTCCGAGCCCGACCCTGCCTCGCTGTCCACCAAGGTCTCGCTGTAACAAATACAATTATTTAAAGATAAATAATACTGTATTAGATAATAATTATAAGATTCCAGTCAAGCAAAGTTCACTAGCTGGTTAATTAATCAAGCGAAGTCAATCGGAACTCTTTTTGTTAACCCTAGGTACAGGATATCATACATAAATTAACCAAGACAGGGCGCATTTCAATGGTTGTGCTGTAAAGATTATTGTGCATCAGATTATGAAACTCGTTACAGGTGAATTGCGTAAGAAACAAAAAAGTTTTATGGGAGTTTGAATTTTGTTAGAAATTGCAGTTTTATTTTGTAAGAATAGACACGTTTTGTATTATGCAACCTACCTATGTTGTGAAAATCTTGTTAAATAGGTATGAAAGGTATTATTAACTATTGAACAGGTTTTTGTAATTGACTTATGCATAACACAAAAAGGTCCTGTAGTATTAAAGAAATTAACTATTTAAAATTAATTATTCTTAGTAGTAGAGTAGATGGTAGTAGGTAGCAAGACATTTTATGAGAGTTGTGTGTGGTATACTGTAAATTGATCGTACTGAATTGCGTTTAGTATCAATTTAGAATCTTTAATGATTATAGTTACGCGAATTGTCTGTCTGCTGAGCTTAGTGAGAAAAATAAAATATCGAAAGTATTATCGTAGGCTTATCATTATCAGAGTTGGCAGCGGCGGTCGAACGCCTCCGCGGCAAGAAGACAGCGCCAGGCCTGGATGGCATTCCCGCCAAGGCCTGGTTTCTGTCTCTGAAGCCAGAGCTGTTGGCGGCTCGGCTCCGCAGCCTGTTTTCCACCTGCATGGAACAAGGAGTGTTTCCAGCGCAGTGGAAGACGGGCAAGCTGGTCCTTCTTCGTAAGGAGGGCCGGCTCGCCGACTCTGTCGCTCCGAAAGACTTCCGGCCGATCGTCCTGCTGGACGAGGCGGGCAAGCTGCTCGAGAGAGTGATAGCTGCCCGCATCAACCGGCATCTTCAGTCGGTTGGGCCGGATCTGTCGGAGAACCAGTTCGGGTTCCGCGCCTGTCGCTCCACGCTGCATGCTGTGCAGCGCGTGCGCGATATCGCGGATGAGGCGAGCAGGCTGCTGCCGAATCTTGGAGGGCCAGCGGCCTTTTGCCGGCAGCTCTATGCGGGGATCGTGCGGTCCATCGCGATGTACGGCGCCCCGATCTGGGCGCCTGCACTGGACAGCCACATTGAGGTGTTGCTGGGCCGAGCCCAGAGAACGATGGCTGTCCGGGTAGCGCGTGGATATCGCACGATCTCCCGCGAGGCGGCGTGTGTGCTGGCGCGGAGTCTGCCGTGGGACCTTGACGCGAGGGCCCTCGCGGACATCTTCCACTGGCGCGAGGAGGCGCGTGCGAGGGACCACTGGCCCACTCCGCGCGAAATAGCAGCTCGCCGGCAGGAGGCCGACGCCGCTGCAGAGGAAGTTTGGGCGCTCAGGCTGGAGAGGCCGAGCGCGGGGCACAGGACGGTGGAGGCGATCCTCCCCGTCCTGCCACAGTGGTTGCATCGGCATCACGGGGCTCTCAGCTTCCGGCTAACGCAGGTGCTCTCGGGGCATGGTTGCTTCGGGAGCTACCTTGCTATGCTGGGGCGCGAGCAGTTCCCCCGATGCCATCACTGTGACTGCCCCGAAGATACGGCCCAGCACACCTTGGAGGTGTGCCCAGCCTGGGCGACTGAAAGAGCGGCCCTCAAGGCCACCATTGGGCAGGACCTCTCCCTGCCGGCCGTGGTGCGAACTATGGTCGGCGGCAGAGAGGCCTGGGAGGCGGTCGTCTCCTTCTGCGAAGCAGCCATGCTCGCCAAGGAGGCGGCCGAACGCGAGAGGGAGGCGGCGAACCCGGCCAGACGGCAAGTTCGTCGCCGCGGCGGCGCGAGACCTTGAAGCGCCGCCGCACGCCCTGCAGTACCGGGCCGAAGAATAGGACTGAGGTATCCCCTGCCTGTCGTAAGAGGCGACTAAGAGGGGACCCCGGGGTCGTTGGGTGCACGAGGCGGGGGCCTCGTGTAGTCATATAACGGCCCCGAGAAGGACGGCGGAACGCGGTGTCCCGTTTCCGCCGTCGAGCGTAGGAAGAGCCATCCGCGCTCAGGGGGGACTACCTTCACCTGTCCCCCCGTGAAGAGGCTACACAGCCAATGCTGGGGGGGGGTCGCGGAGAATTCCACAGGCTTACCCGCGACCCTCCTGCTATCAGCCGAGAAGGACACCGGCGGGGTTTTAGTGGGTGCGAACCCCACATAACCCTGCGGCTCCCCCCGGGGCTGCAGGGTACTCGTTAGGAGTTTCCCCGCCTAAAAAAAAAAAAAGGCTTATCATTATAGGGCTTGAATCCCGGTGTGGATGAACATTATAAATGTATCAATGTTTGGTTTTAGAATGAGTATGTATTTAGAAATGTGTGTGTTGTGTTTCAGCATCCTCATCACATGTTTTACCTTAAAAAGAAGAATAAAAAACAGACCAGCGTCTCGTCAGTTGTGTCATTAAATTTTCATTAATATTAAGTCTTCCATTGTTTAATGATTCTACGGAATTAGTAGTAGAGGTAAAGTGCTACCTAACAACTTGAACGTTTTCTTACATTCCCAGCGTCCTACGCGTCTGCCTCAATGCACCATCCTACAACGGTCACAAAAAGGTCCGTTCATTACCCCGCATCACTGCAGCGCTATTTTTCTCCGCTCTTTTTCTGCGTAATTCCGATCATTCCCTGTACACCTAATAGCCGCTAGGGCGGGTCGGGACGGCGGATAAAAACAATAAAACAAAGCGGCCAAGTGAGAAACAAACCGGCTCCCCGTTTATGTATTCCAACTTGGTTTGTTCCTACCTAGAGATAGTCTGCTGATTTGCAAATTCCAACAGCCTAATTATTTTCATTATTATTTTATTACACTTTTCATTTAAAAGCATTTTCCAAAGATTTTAATATCATAGTTTTTTGGAAATTCTGTTCAATTTTTTTTTTTTATATTTATAAGTGGTATCTTTTTGTAATAATCATAAATGGAGCCATATAATTTACGATGAGTTAAATATGTTAATACTTAATACATAATTTAGGAGAGAGCGTAAGTGCAGTGTTTATGCGCGTGCGCGTCGTCTACTTTGTATAATTTTTCGATGTTAGTTTGGATATGAGCAGAGCAAGTCATGAATATAATCATCGATGATTCAGATGGTTTCAGTGTGAAATTATTCACTGCTAGCTGTTCAAACAATTTTGTTAATGTGAGTTTAGTTAAACAAAATTCTCGTCTCCCAAAAACTTGCCTGCTTTGATGAATACGGCTTTTCAAGTTTATCTCTACTATATTTATGAAAAACAAACAAAATTAAAGACTTTTATTAGGTTGATAGGAAAAATCAATGATGTTTCAAGTGAAAATGCGCTGGCGAACCCGCGGGCGCCCACTAGTATTTTATAAATAGCATATCTACTTGATGTACAAAACACATATGTAACGTAATCTTTTAGTAGCAGCTAGTCAAACTACTTATTTCGATTGACATTCCAGATAGCTGCAAAACTATCTAATAACGCTATTTACCCGCGGAACATAAAATCTAGTCTAGGCGCAAGGACAAGTTTCCAGCGGCGAGCAAGTTCAAGAGCTAACTAACATAAATTAAAGTTAAATTCATTATGTGAACGCGAGCATTCCTCTCTGCCCAGCTTGCGCCCAACAAGGTTAACGTTGTTTCAAATAAAATTACTTCACGAGCACAGGGCTGTATTCAATTTTTTTTTAGGAAATACGCATGAACCTTTCTGAAATTAAATAGTTTTTAACAATTTGGAATTTGTAAGTGTACTTAATTTGTAATTTGCAGTTTGAAATTTTTATTACAAATTATTAGCCTGCTAGGTGTTTCAGACAAGGCGGTAATAAAACAATCGGAGCGATTCAGCAGATGTCTAAAAACTTTCCCCAAGTAACATGGTTCGTTCGATCAGCTGACGCAGTCAATGTACGGAATAGCTAATTTTAGTTTTGAGATTTTACTCAAGTAGCCTTTGGAAAGTTAGGTATCGTGAGCTTGATCCTTTATTTATTACAACTACAGTTCTATTTAATGTAGTTATTATCCTTAAATATTTTATATTTTTTATAAAGCTTTCGAGCTCTTTTCTTACAGGAACTGAGTCCGACCAGTCGCCCCGAAGAAGACTTTACAAACAAGAATGTTCTGAAATCGGATCGCACCCGTTTTTGTCCCTAACGAACTCTAAAACCTACCTACGGGATGTTTAGATCTTGGTCGACATGGACATAGAGTGGACTTATCTGTCTCTGTCTCCATGCAGTGCTTTGTTATTCAGAGGGCCTATTACGGCCACATTTGCAATATTACTTTTCGTCCTCTAGAGTGTCAAAGTCAATACAAAAAAACGCAAAGAGGACACAAAGCAATATTGCAAAAGCGGCCCTTATAGGCCCTCAGGTCGGTCTCAGCCGCTCGCCCTATCCACATGGGGGGATCCGAAAAATCTAGACCGGCCCACGCGTGCAACATATTTAATTCAAGCTGTGTAAACTTAGAAAAAGGGGGCATGCAAACCTAAACCACGTTTCCTATCATCGATGCATAGTCTACAAACTTTCATATTAAAAACTCTGCAATACTTTTATATACTTGGAGTAATCGTCATTGTCATAGCATAAAAAAAATACTCGGTCCCGTTACATTTCCAGCCGTAAGTTAGATAAGTTGGCTGTAGCCTGAACGCACAATTCGCAAGCCATGTATTCTAGCTGTAAGGTACCTATTACCATTAATTGTAATAGTACTGTTCTGTTCCATTCAAAGTGGTGGGCAATGTAGCTTTTGTGTCTCTAACTCGGTAAAACACGGCTATTGTTTTATTGAAGCTATTGTTTGTGGAGCATACCCATTGAGGTCCTTGGTGAGCTGCAGGTCCACGTTGGCTGCGTTATCGCCGAGGCCGTTGAGTGCCTCGCAGAAGTCGCTGCCCACGCTCTGCAGGTGCTGCGTGTTCAGGTGGAAACCCTGGACAGAGAAGTCATTAAAATTGTTTCCATTATAGAGATTAAGAAACTTGTTCTAGGACTTATCTCATTTGATTACAGTGGATTGAAAGCTGTGAAGCTGTGCATTTTCCACACCTACGAACATAGATGAGACCTTCTAATGACTCAGTTTCAGTCTAGATTTATCATAAGGATGTCACACTGTCAGTGTCTATATTCATATTATATTTAAGTTCGGTGCCTGATGAAATTGTGCCATATCTCAGTCGTCTATAAAATACTATCAAATCAGGACATCAACATCAAGAAGTTACATCACAAAATTCTCCCAGAAGGTTAGTTTATATAGTTATAACGCGTAATTAAGCAGATAGCGCCTCCCGCGTGGGTCTCAGTAAATTCACAAATCGTGAGCTACCGACCGTGACAATCCATATCCGTTGCCATGTGTCCCAATTATCGTATTCCTGTAACGCTAAGAAGGCTCGCAGTGCAGTTGAAACAAAGTTAACGCGCTAGCAAACTCGATGGATTTTAGATAGCGCAAACGAATACCAATTAATCAGCTTATTTTAACTTATTAAGTTAGACATAATTTGTGTATTTATGTTCAATTAGTCATTTTTAAAATTTCTAAAATGTACTACTGAATTGCATTGTTGATTATGTTTATGGAACAACATTATTTTCGAGTCTCTTAATACAAATGCATTTTGACTCTAAATTGTAAACATAAACCTAATCCGTGCTGCACAGATTACGATGTTTAGGGCCTGAGGCCAAGCATCCGCAGCAAGCAGGACTTGCTCGCCCCGTCAGGTCAGAGCGTCCCGTTCCCGTTACGCGCACATTAGCCACACATCCAGCTAAGTATCGCCATCATTAATCCAGAAATGAGCCTTCCCTGCTAACTGCGATATAAGTGAGACAAGTGCCCTTATCATCAATAAACTGTGATTTATGTAAATGGTGAAAGATGAGTCTCCTCGTCCGTCTAATTACTGTCGGTTATGTTTATATCATTAAATAGAAATTATTGAAGCTGCTGCAACTCTTCGTTATAGATCTTAGTGGTATCTTTGATATATTACTACGCTGATTCAAACAAAAACAATAATTTCATGAAGAGTACGTAGTACGATCTAGTAGAGTTTATTTAATTATTAAAGAGAGTCCAACAAAATGTATAATTAAAAGATCCTACTTATTAATAGTTGACCTATTAATTTAAAACACTGTGACAATTGTACATAAACAGGACAAGGTGACAAAGGTAGAAGATATGTTTAACGCGCTTCTCATCTATAGTCCCGCTGTGATTTCCACTACTGAATACAGAGGACTGCAGTATTTTAAACCTTAGTCTTACCTTGTAAGGCCCACGGTCGAACCCGCAGAAGGAAGCTTCCATGGTGTAGGAGCGAGTGATTCCGAGGTGTCGCCACACCGTCACCCGAGCCGTGCTCTCCCGCTCTCTCTCCACACGAAACGAGCATGACCCAAGAGCGAATGCTGGTGATATGCGGTGCATCAAGGCTGGCAGCATCTGAGTGTTCAAAACTTGTGTGGATAATTGCTATATGTTCTGAAAACCCTCAATCCAGATTGAAAATTTTATTCAAAAAACCTTTTTAAGATGCAGCAGTTCACTGCTCATTTTCTGGACAACAATTTTATTTTATGAGGTTCGAAATTGCTGGTCAATTTAGTAATTTTTTAACATGTACATTTACGTACTTTGCGCAGAAGTTTGCGAGATTAGTTTTTATTTATTATTTTTGAAATTTCAGCCTCAGCTAATAAACATATATTTACCAGGTACTTGACAGGTTCGTCCATTACGAGCCTGTCGTTTGGGCACCAGCTCTCTGCGCTCGCGCACCCGTAGAAGAACACGTTCTTCTTGCGCGAGTGGCCGTGGTAGTCACAGTACACTAAAGGTGGCTTCTTCCACACGCGCACGAGGTACTCTATCAGGCCCTGGGATTATTTGAAACGTCAGGTTTGGTCAATTTATTGTAGATGACCCCACTAGGTAGGTCGTCATCCCTGAGATTGTCAATACTGGTGTCTGTGCCTTCCTCCAAAAAAACATTGCTACCTACTTATTGTAAACACGTTACGTACCTACATAATATTTTCATGGTATAAAATTATGTTAGTAATGTTTTTAATTAAAGAAGTATAGTTTAAGTTAAGACAAAATAACAAATATTATGGATGATGCATAAGACATGAGTTGCCTATAAATAAGCTCATTCCTCCATGAAAAATGATAAAAATAAACAAGAGCAAACTTCGAGCAATAAATCATAGATATCTTAATGCAAATCTCGCTTCATGAAGTTTTCCGTGTTGTTCGTGTTTTGACGTAAACCATTTACCTTGGTGTGGTAGATGGAAGGGTGCAGCACCGGGCTGGGCTTGCACCAGCGCCGGTTCAAATCCTCGTTCGTCAAGCCGCAACGATGGCTGAAACAAAAAACACGGCTCTTACTAAAGCAAAATTAAGATCACAAATCTTGTTTCTTATTATGCAGTTAACTGTTGCAAATCCGTATTAGTGTGAGCCCTTCGAGTCCGTAATATTCATGAGATTAGCTATACTAGAAACCGGAATACGTAGCTACTATCTGCAGAGATCTTTGGATCAAGTCCGTTAGCGTTACACCATGTCGCGCGTCATCTGGCGTCAACTCGTAGGCGCTGTCGAATAGGCTTAATTTATAACTTAATAGGCGACGTCTATCTGCGGCTAGCGGTACAGCCACGCGACATGGGACACTGGGCACTAGAAACGAACCTCAAAAGGGGCCCTGGCGATTTAAAATGATAATTGATTCCAGATCATATAAGGCTCGCGGACCGGGAGAGGAAGAACAACTCGGAGACAGTTTAATATGATGAGTCATTAAAAGTAATAAATGAACAGTACTTATACATGTAATAATATTATTTGTATTGCTTAACAGCGGCTGGGAATGCAGGGCTGTTCTTGAACATGTTTTCTCAGTTCCTTAACCCATTTCCGCTGGTAAATGTTTTATTTATGTAACAAATAATCGTGTCCATGCCCATGTTGCGCGAGTCAACTTTTTAAAAATGAAAATCATGTTCTTGTCATGTCCTGAACATGTACATTTACAACATTATTAAGATAAACAAAAGTGTTGGTTAACAATCAGAGGTCTATATCTCTATCTAGGGTGATATGATGACAGCTTGATGACAGTCTAAATGCGGGTACGACTTGTAAAGTTCACTATGATAATAATATCTTTATAAGTCAAGAAGCATGGTCTGCAATGATGTCACTACGATAACGAGCTCCAGCGTGTGTGACAAGCTAAAATCATGTTGATGAAAAACCTGACAGTCTGGAACCTGCGGAAGAATTCACTACAAAGAAAATAATAGCAAGCAAAGCAGCGGGGACAACTTGTATTATATTTATAAAATGTACTAACGAGTTGACATTTTACGTGACGAACGATAAGTGCCAGTTTTAATGTAGAGTAAGGAATTCGATATCTAAAAAATTTGTTTTTTTTAGTGGAGTTTAAATTAACTTCGAGAAATTGGTAGCTCAATGTATCAAGCGTTGCTAATAAAATCGGGATTTGAACTGAGCACAGTAGCAGTTCACAATGGACAAAGTAGACAGATAACAAAGCTGAAACTTAATGCAAGCGGTATATTAGTGGCTGCTTTTATTAAGCTATGGGAATGGAAATTCCTACAGAGAGGATTATGAATCGTATTGCACGGCCCCTACTGTGCGCCGCCCGGGGACGACAATGCCTTCAATTGTGTCATTATTTACAGCTAGCTTTACTTCAGTGCGTCCGCAATCTACTGCGCTGCGATTTACCACAGAGCTCTCCGTTATTAAAGGGCAATTCTTGTACGTGCTCCTGACATCATCGCATTCGGTAAGATGCATAACGGACAAAGGAGTCGTGGCTGTCGTCGTTACCGATGCAACGGGACTCATTGAACAACATTAATTATTTTCCCATTGTGACTCGTTTGCAGACTTAAAAAGCGACCGCAAATAAAAGACAAGGTGACCAAACGACATACTGAAAAATGATTCAATATTTAATTCACACCTCGCACATCTCGATAAGAAAAGGTTGGCTCGCAAATATCGACAAATTACTTTCGAGATAAGGAGAGCGTGTCTCGCACGCTTCGGGCGTTTCTCTAATTTGGCATGAAATTTAAAAGGAATTAACAATCTGGTGTTACGATAAGGCTAACAGGATTTTCTGTCCTACAAGCAAAGTATCTTGTTTTGCATATTTTTTCCTGTTGGTTTGGTTCGTCCAATTAGGAGCATAGAGGAGATACATCATTAGTGAGCGGCTGCGGCGGCGCGGTGGCGGCTGCGCGGCCATGCCACGGCCTTCGCCCGCCGACCGGTTGCGCATCTTTTACTCTAATCAGGAAAAAAGTAGTCGAAGACCTCAAACGCTAAGGAAAGGGACGCGCGTGGAGACTGCTCTGGACTGCGTGTTTTATGGTATCTAGCTAGACCAGACAAAGATGCGAGATTTAAATGCTAAGCGGCAAAGACTTGCGGTACATCGAGTCGGTTAAAATTTATGCTTAGCTTAATAGTGTTCAAATCATTTTAACTTTGCAGTACTGCCTTGTGGGCTCAAGTACGACCTACAAAGTATTAAGTGAAACGGTCTGTTTTAATAAAAAAAATATCCCTCATGAAGCTCAAAAGATTTGGACCCAAATTTTAAAGTATCTAGGTACATGCACTTAGAAATAGAACTAAACTCGCTACGCCAACGCAGCAAGGCAGCGCAGTCGCGCTGATGGTCGCCGCTGCCCGCTCCGGTTCAAGGGTCCACTCGGAGCTTTTCTATTTATAGCTTGCGCGAAAACCGATGTTATCTCGTAGGCTGGCCGCACCCGCCCTCTTTATCCCTCACGTACATACATACACTATTAAATCGACCAACATAACAATTACTTACCATCACCTCTATTGTTTGGACGTACAACAGATATAAAAAAATGAACAGACGGACAGCTTTTCGAAAGGAATGCTTAAGAATATAATGTTAGCTTTTATACAAGGAAGAACCTACATAAAACAGATACCCTACGTTCGATAGATCAATTCGATAGCATCAACATCGAGGTCTGATAAGGATTCCCGTGGCGAGGCGGGAGGGCTGGCGACGACGACGGGCGGCGCTCATCCGTATGCCGCGCGCGGAGGCTGCTTCCTGCCGCGCGGCTGCTCCGCGGTGCCCGCCGCCTTACCGCCGCGCCGCGCCGCCCCGCAGGCAGGCCGCGAGCTAGCGACAATGAACACGCTAGAATTCGCTAACCGCCAACTCTGTATTCCCCGCCGCCACCGGACACAGCCAGAGTTATTTACGATACGCACGAGACAATCGAACGCGCATTATCCGGTGCTATAGTGTGATAATGACATGACGTGGCCTTCTTCAAACACGTCCACCGTCCGTATGTGCTACTAAGCTTATCTTATATCAGATCTAGCTCAATATGTGCTTAAAAGCCCAGGAAAACGTTTACGCGAAACAATTTTCATAACATTGAAAAGAGCCTGCGGAGGGAAATAAAACAGATCTCGTTACATGATGAAATGCGGAAGACGCGGCTCATCCTGCTCCCGTGCGAGAGAGTACACCCCTGGGCTGATGCTGTCAAGTGGCTATTCACTAACGGTGCTCTTGGGCTAATTGATTTTATTTAGCCTCGTGGCGGAAGCCGGCTGATCCGCCACGGTTCAACGACACGCCACGCACTCCGCGCCGTCATCGCCAACAGGCTACCGCGCACTCTTCTCCGGAATTTAACGCAATATCTAAGGGCTTTTATCGCTGCTAATGCACAACCGCGCTGCAAAATGTTTTTCACCAAGTCTTGCGGGATTTAATAATGCTGGGTGGCAATTTAGCACTTACGGAAGCCGTTTTGGAATTAGAACCATCCTGAAACTAAGTACTTACTTTTGGATAGAAATAAAAAAAACTGCGAATCGATATAACGGTTGAAGTAGTTCTCATTGACGATTGCAAACTGAATAATTTATTTTTAAAAACCATGGTAAGTTTAAACATTTCATTATGATGTCAAAGTTTTTTTTATATTTAACCAAAAATACTCTAGATTTGTTTCTGCAATACAATAAAACACAGAAATCTATTAAACGAGAAGTTCTTAAACGAATTCTTCTCGAAAATTGTTCAAGTGTCTATGTAAAACAACAAAATAGATACTACTTGCCTACTCTAAAACTAACTTCTTGTGTTATAGTATACGAGCTTTCCCGGCTTACTTCGTTACGCCATAGAATATAAAATATACTACAAAGGACTTGGCTCTATAGACTATGTTCTTTTGACTGCCCAGAATGGCCGAATAAAAAACAAACAACAACAACAAACCACCTGTCAAAATATGTAAACAACGGAACAAATATTGCACCTTGGGTTATATTATTTGAGTTTAGGTAAGGATCCCAAATTTTTTTGAAAATCTAATATAGCCTATGACACTCGGGGTTAATGTAGCTTCCTACCAGTGAAAGAATTTTTCAAATCGGTTCAGTATTTCCGGAGCCTATTCGTTACAAACAAACAAACAAACAAATCTTTCCTCTTTATAATATTGGTATAGATAAGTTGTGGAGACGTATTACCTATTGAAGTTTTATTTGGATTCCGTTACAGACCTCTGAGCATTACATAATCCTGATCTTTTTAAACTTTTTGGTATCACAGTTAGCCATAGGTTTGTAAAAATAAAGATTATCCCATCCATACGTGTATAATTTCTTAATTCTTGTGCGGATGGGGCAGCGGATACGCAGTTATGTACGTTACTTATAGACGAACCGCTATTATGGGATTATAATTTCTCTTGGAACGCAACGCAACCGACACTGTGTTCGGTCCTGGATATGGCTTCCCGTTCTAAATTGGCTCATTAGTTCTCTTGCATGATGTTACATGCTGCTGTAAACATAAACTTACTCTTTTAGCGCTGGATAAATGTATGGAATCATAATTTTATACACATTTTCTAGAGAGCAATCTGTGGAATGCTGCGTCGCGTCGCGATAAAACTACTAGGTACCTTGAACCTAGCCTAGTGTTATGGAATTACTTTTAAGAAGAATTTAACAAAAGAAACATAAATCGCAACTTTTTCAAGTTCGCAACATGGTTGATAAAAAAAAGAGAACAGTTATTTTATTCCCGGTTCTCTATTAAAAGGTTTCGTGTCTTTAAAGGGCTCGGAAAGGAGCATGAAATTAATTTCATGGCGCGCGAGTGATCGTGCGGCGATGCAGGCACGAGGCGAAGACAATGCTGAAGCAACACGAAGGATCCGCACGGAGCACGCCGGCCGGATTCCTCCCGGTACGAGATTTATTATTTTTCTTTTCAAGCGATCTGTGAAGTTCACTAAATAATGTTTGAACCAAGACGTTGTAAGAAAATTTCCTTCAGTTTTCAGGATACGGCGGAAAAATTGTGTAACGGAATAAAAATTTACAACAACATCCAAATCCACAGTCGCAGCACTCGCAACCTCTTATTAGTTTTTTATTTAAACTCGAGGCATTTGGTTGATGCTTACATCCACCAATATATGAGAATCAATTAATTTGGCTTGAGTCACACACATGAAGTGTTAGGAGAAGATTGCTGGACTCAGAACGAGGTAGGCTGGCAGGCAGGTACCTCGGCTGCAGTCGGCGCAGGCTGCAGACTGCAGGCGCGAGGCAGGCTGTGTATTTACATAATCGCGAGGACCGGGCGACCTTGGCGCATCGCCCTCCACCACCGCGTGCCGTTCGGTTAATGCCTCCACTCCAAACGATTATAACTATTCAGATAAATATACTGTGAAATTAAACTACAATTTCAAATTTACGAGCGAGGCGCATATGCTTTGCTTTTACTATACAAAAATAATAAAACCACTTTAGAAAAAATATATTAGATTACAGCGACCGATATAGTGAATATAGTGATAGATGCAAAAGTAAATAATAATGTCTGTTGAACTTAAATCAAGCCATGCTGAGAAGTAATTCTATATTATTTTAACGGTACTTTAATCAGGCGAAGAAAATTTGTTGACAATAATAACACGGTAAGAAAATCTTGTTAGATTTGCTTCGGATTTGAGAGGCATTGCAACGTTTAACGGCATCATTGTCGACGTTCTTCCGGACGGCGATGTAAAAAGTGCAAGGTAACGATGCGTTGCAATCGTTTTCATTGTGTTGTGATTGTGACTGCGCGGAGGCAGTTGCAAGTTTAGGAGACGAGTCGTGGGCTGGTGTCATTGACTCCGCGGAAAGGGCACGTGATGCAAGCGAGAGTCGCCTGCTGCTTGCTACCCGCGGCGGCTGGATCGCGTCTACACCCCTGGCCTTCAGTTCAGACCATGGGATCAGGTAGGCACATAAGGCACGCAAGAAAGAGCCCGCGGGCAGCTCGGGGCCAGTATTAGCGGCTGAACCTGCTATTATGAAGCTCGCATGCATCGCCCGACATAATTCATTAGCTGACATCGCACACCTTATGATATTTATTATGATTTCGGTCTTGTACTTTTGAATTTAATTTTTTTTTAATTACATACTAATGTACATTGTATAGTAACAAACTATTTTTGTAATTGTATCTTTGAATCAGAGGTTTGTATTTGGTAAAGCTTGGCTGCAAATAAAACAAAACCAACCTGCTATTATAAGTATAAGTAAATATAAATTGTATACAAGTCATAATGACAAGGACATTTAGTAACAACCTAGATTAGGTACTTAGGTACCCATTTTTTAAATGTCTAATCCAAACAAGCATTTATTAATTTATTTAGGAATTTAACTTTTAGGTATACCAAGATACCGCATCCAGCTTAGTGCTTTATTCGACTACTTACTTTTTTTTAAACCGTAAAAATTAAATAAACTAAATACAGATAGATAATCATTGACAAAGATTTATGACAAGCAATGGCAGTAGTTTAATCTTTGCTAACTCGATATATGGTTTCCGGGAAGGCGCGGGATGAAAAATAATTAGCAGTTAAACCATGATGCGCGCGCATCCTTGAGACACAACTTGAGGAAGGACCATGGGCTATCAAACGTCCAACTGATGGATTGACGCAGGAAAAAAAATAGTCTGACCCGACTCTGACCCCAGCGGATACTCAAGAATTCATGATAAAAAAGGGTAAGCGTATTTGCAACGTTTTCAAACAGCAGCTCTACGATGAGTTGATTTCACACATCTCTGAGAGAAGGCGGTGACGTGAAAAGTGCTAACTTCAATCCCAAGGGAATCCGGAAGCAGAATGCTGCTATAAGCACTAATTGTGCAATTGAGCTTTAGCCACGCCGAGCCGCGAGCTGCAGCCGTACGCAGCCGAGCCTCTGTGAACGGCGCGCCTCCGGGTTCCCAGATAACGTTTTTCTACGGATTCTTTTACCTTTGTTAAAGTATTATAAGTTATTAGTCTTGTATTAACCCTAGTACATTTCAATTATCACAATTCGTACACCTATTTCAACTTTCATCCTCACCCTCAGCTCTTTGAATGGAACAATGCATTTCGATATTTGATGTGTGTGCATGTGTATCCTTTTTTTTACAAATACGAATAATAAGATACAGCTCGGGTTCGGTCAATATTAACCAAGTCAACAAAGATAACAAAGAACCGCTCACCTGCTAAATTCGAAACCCAAACATAGCTAAGAGGCGACACGTATGCGGTGTAAAGTTAATCCATAATGCACCACAGCAAGCGCCATTCCCACAGTTATAAAATGATGGTTTCTTAGTGCCGGTGCCCTAATGAACCTATACTCCGAATCACAAAAATTTAGAAGCAAACTCGCAAGCAACTTGAACCAATTATTTGAATGGGAGTAGAGTAAAGTACCCAAGTATTTGGGAACTTTATGTATGGAAGAATGACAATATGAATGATCAGAGTTCCTAGTGTTAAGGGTGATCCTCGTGGGAACCAGCCTGCGGCGGCTGCGTAGAAAGACATTCTCCGTTCGAATCCGTAATTTATATTTCAAAATCAAGTTTGTGGGGAGGAAATCACACCTTCATTCCATTATTTGCTTAAGATACTTGAGAGGATTAAGGTTTGTCGCGTCCAGGCGTTTCAACGATATTCGATCTCCTGCCCACGTTGCTGAATATCAGTACGTCTTAGAGCTCGGGTCAGAGTTACCTGATTGACCAGTCCACAGAGCAAAGCAGCACTAGGGCTATACTGCCTTGACTGGGAAATAGCACAAGTCTGTCACAAAAAAAAAAACATTAAATAATATAAATTACTGTAAATTTGTAGAGCCGTCGTCAGATGCCGTCAAAAGGTGCTACCGTTGTACCGCGGATATCGAAGTGTCTTTAGTATGTAAGGTTTTTGCTTAAGTAAGTACCTATTAATGGTAAATACTAATACTCGGTTTTTGTGCTCCAGCCAGTGCCAGAAATCCAGCCAGTGCCATTAAATTGCTGCACAGAAACACAATACTAAATTGTTTCGATATCGATCAGGTTTTTTTTATTTGCTTGAGATAGTTTATATATTTGTTTTTTTTTTGTTCACCGATTATTTTCATTACAATATAAAAATATTGCGCTTATTCAAATAACTTCAACGAAAGCATCTATGGGAAGAATGGAACAAAAGTGGTCGCGAGAGATTCTTCCCACTCAACGCCTATGATAAACATAAACAATCGTGTTCAATGTTCAATCGAGAAGAATTTATTTCGAATTCGATATAATAGCTATTATTTGTAAACTTAATTTTGTATTTAGACTAAAGACTACCCCGTGGTTTCACTGGCGCAGATTTATCATAAACACATAAATCCCTTTTTTTCCCGTTCCCATGGGAATTTCGGGACATTATTTTTAGTGCTTACCTACACTTCCCAAAAACCCTACGTGCAAAATTTCAGCCCGCTACGCCTAGTAGTTTCGGCTCTGCGGAAAAGATTTATATATTGACTGTAAGGACTCTTAATTGTAAAACCATGTTTAAACTTATACTATGGCCAACCAACAACACACCACTTTAATCACAATACATCCACAAGACACTCGTTAATATATCTTGTGAAGCAGAACGTTTTGCCATCCGAATAACGGGGAATAAAGAAATTAACCAAATTAATCACTTCGATACAACTTAATATAACGATAGCCGTAATATTATAACGAGTCCATTACCCCTTTAAATTATGTGCAGTAAAGAAAATCTGCTCTTGCATAACACAATGAAGGACATTATAATAAGAATAAACAACGTAATTATAAAAAAAAACTAGAGGATTGGAATATATGTAGCTTAGAAAGTACTGTGTAGGTTGGTGAAATTGTTTTGATAATATGAGTAATTTTCTTTAGTATACATTATATTGGGGCCACAGGCACAGGTGACACTTCAGAGGAAGATTTCAAATGAAAGAGGAGAGGCCATAGCCCAGCAGTGGAAAACAGTACATGCTAGATAAAATATATTATTATATCAAAAAAAAATTTAGAAAAACGGATTCTGCTCGTGTGAAAATAAAAATTGTTGCATGAAAAACGGTAATAGATATGGGAAGAATGAAATATAGCGTTTTGGAGACAAATATTATATCTCAGGTGATTGATGGCTGGACAGCGCTACTGCTAACGCCTTTGTGATGAGAGGTTGGACCAGTAATCGGTGAAAAATTATAGTGGACAGGCGAGGACTAGGCACCTTCGCAGTATGCCCTCATGCACTAACTATATTGATTATAAAGTATAATATTAACAGCAGACGCACTTTGTATCATGCACGTTATAGACAAAAAAAATACGAGACATTTAAGTCAATAAAATACACCATTGGTCTCCTTGTTTAGATTATAGGGAGAATTTACTAATTTTGTGACATTTGGACAAGACAAGTTATTAATAGCGACATTGATATGAAAAGAGCCTCTGTCACAGCATATTCAAGTCACGATACCTAAATAGCGTTAAAGAATCAAAATAATAATAGAAACCAGATGCTTTCAATTGACTACATGATCTTCAGGGTACCTCTATGTTTACCGCCCGGCAGTTAAAGATCGTAATCGTGCTTCTACCGGTCGCTGCGGAGAGTGATCGCTTGCTATCGATTTGTCACGTCAATTTTACGAGATATTTCTGACAGTAGCAGCACATCAGAGGTAATTATTGACTGTCATCGGTCGTTCAACTTTGTGTTCAACTTATTTTTACCTGATTAGGTATATCAATGTCACCGTAGCTGACAATGTTCTGTACATAGCTTTAATTTTCAATGTTTATTGAATGGCCTGCGCCTGCTACTATTACTCCATCCAGGAAGATCGTGTTCTATACCGCAACGCGAGCCTGAAGCCTAATAATTTGTCTAACACAAGGAACTCCGACCACAACAGCTTACGATCGGCCGATTTGTTCGAGTTAAGGGCGCAATTGCAAGTTCCCAGCTAACAACTGACGGGATCGAGTAACGTTGCGCTTACATGAGCAAACAAATTGTATTTGCTTTGAATAAAATTAGCTTAGATGAAATTGGTTTTAGTTCGCTGAGATTGAATCAAGAGGAACGTGAGATTCTTGCGGTTTTCATATCCTGTAATTTTGTGGGTGGAGCTTACATTCGAAAATTAAAATTTGGTATAACACGTCTAAATAATATATATATTTCTATAATATATTAAATTTTTCTTTAAATTGGTTTAACAATATCTGCTGCATAAAAGAGAGTAATCAGTGAACTATTTTCAGGCATCCATCCACCGACAACGCGTCGACCTCTCAGGGCACGTACCTTTATTTTATTTTAATTATTGTGGTCAGCTATTACGCGGTTATTTTTTAGAGCGACATTAAGATGATAGCAGAAATTGTTTTATAGTAAGCTAGGTCCAGAATCTTGGAGACCACCTTGAAAGCTGTGGCACTGCGACGGTCAGGCACGCACCATAGAGGTAGTCATTTAGCGGACAGATATAAATATTTTTAACCATGTCTTGAGATTTTATATTATTTTCTATTCCCAGGGAACAAAACATAAATTATTTCAAATGTGAGAGTGTTCATTACAGTGAACATACAAAGGAAGACTTTATACAGTAACATTAGTAGTAATGAATATAACGGCATTGAAGTATTAGCAATTTGATGGACTTTCGTTAGTAATTTATGTGACGAGGGCCGCCTACGTCTTCTTATGACATTATAATAAAAGACAAAATCATTGGAGTAAACAATTTTGACTTGTATTTACGACAAACAATATATGATTAAACATAGCACCGCTTGGTGGAGCCTGCGAGCCGGCTGGCTGACCGGCCTGCTGCCGCTGTGCAGATTTCGGAGGAGGCAGCCTGCACACAAGCATAAATAGTAACGAGTACTCGTAGACTTGTGTTTGGTATCGGCATGTGAGGTCCCTGTTATTGCTATTATTCAAAACGGCGGTCTCATGCCCCGCGCCGCTCAATTAAACGCACAGCGCACAGAGCGCGCCGAGAAACATCTTCTCATGTAAAAAACATTCTTTGTATCGTTTCAATCCCCAACACTTTTGCTTCTTTTATTTCTCTGCTTCTTTTGCAGCTATTAAAGCAATGTGAGCCTTCTTACTAGCGCCACTCCTGATAAATTTTAATATAAGCTTCATCAATATCAATACATAGAATAAAATTAAGTCGCTCTCCGCGTCTGTCCCTATGTATGCTTAAATCTTTAAAACTACGCAACGGTTTTTGATGCGTTTATTTATATAGATAGAGTGATTCAAGAGGAAGGTTTATACATGCACAAAATAGTCATAGATTAGGCGGTACGAAGTTCGCCGGGTCGACTAGCAAATTAATAAAGCTATCAAATTTATAATATAACTTTAAGAAGTTCCTTCGTTCGTTTACTCTAGCTAGTTGGTTAAGTCGGGATTATTTCAAGAAGGCCGATTTGTATCCTCGGTGGCTCGTACAGTTTCTAGGTAAAGTTTTTGAATTGCTTCTTTTGTTTGCATTGATACTAATAAGAACAGGTGGCATCAGAGAGTCACGGATTCACATTGACTGAATCAGTAGACTGATAAAAATATCCTTTATGATTGTTATCAGTTGTTTACTCTGCTCTGCTGCTGGTATTGCTGCTGCTCTTTCCTGGTTTTGATATGAAATACCTATATAAGTGAGTAATTAATTATGTTAAATACCTTAACGTCCTATACCTAATAATTGCGATTCTAATCGATTTATTTTCAAGCCGTGGCGGTAGTGCGCTGCGGTTAGCCGACCAATACGCAATACTTCGATTTTTGTTTGTGGATACCAAACTGATCATTTTTTTATGGACTTCATGTCGACGTCGAATGTAACTCATTGATGCAAAACAATGGCTGATCGAAATCGAGATATGTAACGGATAATTAGCTTGAAATCAATTCAAATGGGTACTTTGAAATGTAATGAAACATTGCAATGCTAGAAATAGCTAAATAATAAGAGAAGTGATTTGAAAAAGGGATCTGAATTGCAAATTTCATAGCTTTTCTATGTTGTCGGATGTTTGGAATACATTTTGAGGTGTGAGTACATATCTACAGACAGAGTATATTGTAGGTATTCTGACAAGTCGGTTTTAAATTTACAAACAAAATACATCTTATTTATTCACATCACACTAACAATACAGGCATTCCTCTAAATTATAGAAGTGATTCAGCTCACCATGGGTACTCAACAACTTTCCATTAGGGATGCTCGATGTTGAGAAAACATCGATGTTAGCATCGATGTTGACATCGATACCTCAACATCGATGTTCGATGATGATGTTAGGCAACATCGATGTTTTTTTTACAGACATCGATAAATGTTAGCAAACGAGTTTTTTTTTTCATATTTCGTTGCGTCAGAAATTATAAAAAATATCTGTGGATGCGTTTATTTCATAGATTACAGATTTTGTTGAGAGTTATTGATTGTAACTTTGAGAAATCGATTTCTTCCAGGGGCCCAATGTCGATTTTGTGTTTGTAACATCGATGTTACGATGCACAACCGATGTTTCGTTGTTTGATATAACAACATCGATGTTACGTTGTTGGTTGCCTCCTAACATCGATGATCATCGAGCATCCCTACTTTCCATATGGCTCATAGGACTTATGACAAGAAAACATATTTCTTCCCTTCAAAACATATTTAATTATTAAATAGGTATATTAATTGTTAATTATGAATATGAAATATCAGCTCATAGGGTATGTACTCAGAGTGATAAAGAAGAAGAAGTGAGGTCACCTCACAGCCGTAGACGGTGAGTGACGCGGCCGACGCCGGGACGCGTGCAAAAACCGATCCACCAATTAACGAACCTCTAGCAACAGCACAATTATGTTTGATGTCCGAGAGCGGTGCGCCTGCGCAGGGCGGGCGGCGGCTTCACAAACAGCCTCTTGTTTGTTTTATTCAGTTTGCCTGAATAGAACTGAACTAAACGTCGCTCAAAGTAACGAACAATGATACGAATTTAATCGGAGATATATTAACTGCATATTAGTTTATCATAATTAATATTAAGTACTTACCTACAACTTAAAAAAAAATAGTAATCATAGAAAATATACCTTATTACTTCTGTAGGTTACTACAAATTAATTTTTAACACATAGGATCTGAGATTCTTATATTGCACAGAAGTCTGTCACAGAAGTCACCGAATGAGTGCGTATTCTGTATCATACTCGTTATGAAAAAAGCAGAGAGGTTGGAAACCGCAGCTAGGAAAAAGGGAAAAGAAAAGTTTCCAATGTTAGATAAAAAAAAATAGCTTGGTTTTAATACAGACGTAAATGATATATAAAAAAGGGCAGGGCGGAGGCAAACCATTGAAAGCACAATGCGCTAAGTCGAGAAAAAACCACGACAGCCCTTTAGACAAGCGAAGAATTCGCGTCGATGGCAATAAGAACAAATTGAGCGCGAACGAACTATTGTGCGTCGAGATTTGCTCAGATAAATCCCGCATCGAGAATCGCGACCAACGACGACGACGCCGGGGCGTCCGCCGGACATCCGACGCAATCGCGCCTGCTTCTCGACCTCTTGTTCAAAGTCGTGACATTGCTTCTTCTGCTTTGGTTGGTGTTGCGCAATCGCTAAACATGGAGAGCAATGGATAGAAATGTAGAGTTAAGAGCCGAGCGAGGGTTCCCACGAGCAGCTCACTGCTGAGGCGGCCGGGATGCGTCGCAGTTATAAGGGGAGGTAGGGAGGAGCGCGCGCTCAGTGTGCACGTGTATCCCGCGTCGCGAGTGTCCCGCGCGTGCCCGATCTATCCTGCTCACCGCCACCATGCAGCCCATCCTCGCCGCCTGCCTCCTGCTGGCCGCAGCCACCATCGGCCCAGCTGCTGGTATGTGCTTCTAGATTTGCATTTTGTGACAGCAGATTTTAACGCGGATCAATCATAAATTATCGTCATTAACTTTTAAGTGGCACAGACATAGATCAATTGAGGTTACTACCAGATAAAGGTTACTATACTACCAATCATTGAGTATTTTTAAAAAGAAAAAAGGAAATATTTATTCTAATACCAAATATCAAATCTAAGTAGCTATTTACATACAAGTTCTTTCAGATACAGGTTCTACCTAGTAAGGGGTTCTGAGAGTAATGCTTCATTTATTTTTATTTAAATTTTTTGTAACTCAACGACGACAAACATAGCAGCAAGTGTGATTGTGATGATTGCAGTTTATAGATCCATCAAACCAAATATTTTTTAGAGACCGGCAGTTATTTTTAACCTAAATCTATTTTTATGTAAAAGACAAAGAAACTAGTTTGTACACCAACAATAAAATTCTATTGAACTCAACAATTAGTGATTGTAGGTTTATGTGTTTAACATGTTGTTTATTTTATGTTCATATAAGTTTTAATTAGAACTCCAACAACTGCTATAGTCATATATTGCCGGGGAGCTGGCCTAAGCCGGTGCGGGTCGGCGACCCTCATTGTTCACCTTTCTTTAGAGCACAATAGCTTGTTGCTTACTTCCCGGGACTCTTAATTGTTACCATAAATCCTATAGCATCCTCAGGTTCTACACAAGCAACTTGTCCAAGGTAGAATCTGATCAGACAATTATAAACTCAAAAGTTAATAGTCGAAAAAGATTAGGTATATCAAATCATTTATAATAATGATAAAGGCATAGGTAACTTTAAAACAGGTCTCCGAGTTGTTACAACAATGGGACAAGAAAAGGAAACCAATGACATTTCTATGGGCCTCAAAGGCAGGGTTTTGCGTGTGTGTTGACTCAAGTGCCCTCAGACACGGGAATGCGAGGCGGCAGACAAAACAATACGACACACATATCACGCGAGCGCGCTGCGGCCTGTCTAACGACCGCCAACTAATTCTAGAGGACCAGCTCTCGAACCTTGAAGAGTTCTCCAATCACCGTTTTTGATTAAATGAAGATTTGTAAATGGACACCCATTTCTGTTCGAAAAAAGAAGGTGTCAAAGAATCGCAGCCCCGCCAGCCAATTTGTTTATGAAAAACAAAAGTTGATTTGTCCATAGTTGACAAATAAGAACAGAAGAAAATTAGAAAATTGCACTCAACATGTTCAGATTTCGCTTGCCATACCCGGGATCAAACTTGCTAAAAACTAAAAAAAATCTACTTCATTATTCTACTACAAGTTTTTTCTTGTCTTAAGATATTGACTGGTCTAACTTTAAATTTACTAAGGTTTTTGATATCTAACTGGAATCAAACTAGATGATAGGTTTCTGTTATGCATTCCAATAGCGAATTAAATTAATATCCTCCATGAAAAAAACTCCTTTCAGAATGACTGATTGAATATTCGAATGACAATTACCTTCATAGTGGATTAGATAATAATCCCGAGAACGATTTTAATAGTCGATTGAATAACATGCAACATAGTCCTGTAGGGGTAATCATTTACCGGTCCCACCAAGACGGTACCAACATCAAGATGTCATCATCGCCAGCTTGGATCTGTGAGAAAATTTCACGATTTGTACCAATCAGCCACGTTCGAGCTATTCCGCTAATGAGGCGTATCCGAGCGAGGGCGATAATCGCGGTACAGGTTATCGACAGCTCGATAAAAAAAACTACGCACCGGAAGTCTGTCAGTCCGCGGTCGCTGCTGGTGCTTGCTGAGGGTAGAAAAAACATTATAGGGCGCAGGGCGCCTATCGTGATAGCAGGTGGTTGTACCTGCCTCCCAACAGTGATGATGATGTATTGATGACGCACTGTTCCATAAAATAACAAGAAACAGTAATACACTCATTAACGAATCCCTTATATGTAAACGTTGACACATAACCGCTATTGTTTGCGAATTGTGTACCTCTATAATGAAAACATCGTCAGGTGCTACAGTTAGATCATTATTTCTATGCATGTCTCTTGGTAGTTTGTAAATAGTAGGTAACGGTTACCTACTAGAACGACGTAAATTCCTACATTGCATTGCCATACGATGCATGCATATCCATCCAATGTTGTCTCACATTTTTTGTTTAATCGGAATAGTTTAAGATAGATGGCTTTGAAAACTGGTAGGTATCAAATAACGAGTAAGGGGCTCTTTTAAATTTGAGTAAGGTTATTGAAATATGAGAACACCTTGTCCTTTCTGAGAAATCTTTAATTATGAAAGAGGATTTCATCGTTAAAGCAAGATTTGAATTGGTTTTACTGAATAGATATTGTTTCATATTGGCCGCTACATTTCGTTTCAGCGCTGCGATCATCGTTAGCTTATTAACATTCGCGAACATTTAATATCTCTCATTGGCCTGTGGACGGGGCAGTATCAGGTTTTATTACTAAAAATAGCCCTGGAGGCGCATTCCTGGGGTCGCGGGAGCGGAGGGTGCGCGTGCGCCGGCCTTGAGCGCCTCCTCAGCCCGTCTCGCCATTATCTCAAACCCTTTTTGCGTTCCGATGATCGTTATCCGGCCGCGAACATTTCGATCGATGTTCCCACGACGAGCAACAGGCCGTTTAAGAATTTTTGTCGGGCCATTTCGCAGTTTTCGCATCAGCCACTTGACTGTTTCCTTCCACACCGCCGCCGCCGCCGCCGCCGCCACCGCCGTGGCTATTATTATGCCATTGATTGTATAAAATTGTGTAACCGAAAGTCAAGACAAGCTCAAGTGGAAAGAGGTAAGGCACGCAATGCATTCGAACTTGCGCCTTGGCCGTGAACGTGAAACATGGTAACGTCAGTAACGAGGCTGTTGTACGCCACGCCTCGCGGGTGGAGGCTAGCGGATCATGCTGCAGCTCTCTGCATCTCACAATATTATCAACTTAATGCAATTTTACGGGCTTGATAATATGATAAATTCGCCATTTGTCACTCACCAGAAAATTCTAATCACCAAAAATTATAGTATGTATCAAAATCTTTACAGTAGTTAAAAAGAAGAATCCTTTAAAATTGTACGAAATATACTTACAATACTGTTTCCATTAATCAATAAATTTGAGAACATTTGAATTCTAAAAAATAATTTGTTAGAGGTTCAATATACAAATACATCAATTTATTTACGTCTAAAACTATGTCTACTTTCCTACTAATATACCTAACTCAAATTAAAAAAATAAAAAACCCCCGACCCAGTCAGACCCCTCATTAACTTAACTAGAACTAGAGCTAATCATCTTAAAAAGATCATCGTCACCTTACTATATACTTTCAATATCATTGAAGTAACTCGGTACTAAATTTCAAATTAATAGGACATAGGAAGATAGTTAGATCCCCACATCCACTTTTTAAGAGCTGATCATCTTCAAACGGCAGATCAGGTCATGGTAACCTTACCATATACTTTCAATATTATTAAAGTAACACTGAACAAAATTTTAAATCGATAGGACAAATGGAAGGTAGTTAGATCCTCTCATCCATTATTCAAGAGCTAATCATCTTCAAACGGCTGATCAAGTCATGGTTACCTTACCATATACTTTCAATATCATAGATGTAACATGGTACCAAATTTCAAATCGATCGGACATATGGAAGCTAGTTAGATCCCCTAATCACCTAGAAAAGAGCTGATGATCTTCAAACCGCTGATCAGATCTTCATCAGATATGGCTAAGAACACTCGGCCTGAAATTAGCTATGATACAAAAAAAAACTAAATGAAAATCGGTTCAGCCGTTTGGACTCTACGATGCCACAGAACAAACAGACAGACAGATACAGACGTAAAAATTATATCACCCCTCTCTGAATTTTCGTTCGGAGGTTAATAAAAAGAAAAGTAACTCTGCCTGTCTGTAATTACGGTTTGTTGCCTAAACTTCTGAACCGATTTAGATGAAAATTGCTAGGTAGTAGCTTAGAACTACGAGACGAAATGGAAAAGCGTTTTTGCGTTTTGAAATGGAAAATGGCGGACAAAGCCGCGGGGCGCACCCAAGTATTTAAATACATCATAAGATTAAAAAAACAGCATCTATCCCGATAACTATCAAGGATCTTAAATTTTTATGGCCACAATAAATCTTTTGTAGGGAAAGCATTTTATATTATAAAGGCAGCTATAATGTGCAACAACCTGATAAATATGGTGCATTGATGTTTATAATAATAGCTTGAAATTTATTTAACTTTTTATGATTTTTATGCCATGGATGGAGTATTCTGCTTGAAACAGAACTTATCAAACAGTGAGATTTCTATGTATTCAGAGTTCTTTGAAGCGTGTAATCGTTTTTTTGTTTCAGTTAAAAGGGTAATTAAAACATGTTTATTTATTTTTAACTTATTGAGAATGCATCTTTAAATAAACAGTAGAAGAACTCATGTGCAATTATGTACCTACCTAGGTAATTTCTAATTAATCATGTGAATCAGTATACTTATACTGACATCACATGATGATAACTGATGAGGGAGATAACACAAATATTTTTGATTACTGCCATAGTTTTTAATTAATAAAGATAAAAGATAAAGATAAAGATAATTTTATTCACTTTCTTAATCATAATTTTACAACTAGGAGTCTCCCTTTAAGTAATAATACCTGTGCCGGGAGACACCACTCTTCCAGTAAAGTCAAAAGTGTTTCTAAAACTATTATGCAAAGCTTACAAGAATATAATTTTATTAAATTAATAAATGTAAGTAAAAATATAACCTAACCTAATAGTAAAAAATAATAATAAGCATTATATGCATATGTGCACATACATAATACAAACATAACACGCATGCACTACATACTAAACACATACACACATATTCACTCTTTAAACCTTCCTGCATCTGCATTACATTACAATTTGTGAATTATATTTGAGAAGTGATTCTGCTTTAGTATAATCGATGTTATTCAGCCAATCTGTGACTGCCTTTTTAACTTCTCTAATTGGTTTTGTGTAAATACAAAAGTTTTTATTTGCAGTATTATAAAGGTGACTAGCTTGTGCCATGAATTGATTTTTAGCAAAACAGGTTCTGTATAATCGCACTGTAGCTACAGCATGACTACGTCTTTGTTCAAATACACTCGGATCGTAGGGTAATTTAGAATGCAATTTTAAAATAACACATAAGATGTACAATTTTCTAACAGACAAGAGTTTAGACGTTAGGTAAAGATTAGTTGTGGAGTGCCGGTATGGAAGAAAATACATAACTTTAATCAGTAATTAATGTAATAAATCAGTATAGTAACCTGACTTATTTGATGATACCGACAGGCGCAAAAATGCAAGCAGAGTTAACAAAAATTATATCGCATCCAGTGATAACATTCACCGTCATATTCGATACGCTCACAGCGTTTGTTTTTAATGTATGGAAATGTAGGTAACAGAGTTGTGTGAGTTATTTGCGGCTATTTTAGACCTTACACTACGTATTCAATTTTGCAAGTGACTGTACCAACAGATTGTCAATTAAATATTACCTAGGCCACAGAATACCTGATCCTAGCCTGACGACATAATAATGCCAATGACTTTAAGGGTTGAGTTATTTAGCAAGCATAGAAATACCACAATAGTGGTAAGCAATAAGAGCTTCATAACAGCTTTGGACATGGACATGCGGCCGTTAGAGGCTCGTTTCCGGTGGATGAGCCGACCGGAAATCCGCAAGACTGTCGCCTACAAGACGACAAGCCGCGGGGTCGACGCTTGCGCCCGCGTTCGACTCTACTCGGATTCTATTATGCTCTATCGATAGATTGAATATGAATGGAATGGCAACGAACATAAATACTATTTACTGTAAAAAAAAATTGACCACGTGACGTGAGTGAGACATGTACTCAATCAATCATTAATGCCCAGACGAAACCGCTAAAGATAGAAAGATGAAATTTGGACAGTAAGTTGTAGAGCCACAGAACAGTAGACAAAATTTTTATGATAAATTGTTACTGATAAGTTACAAGTTCTAATATTTGTATTTACTTAGAATCTAATTAAAAAAAATATATATATTTTTATGTAGGAAGACAATCAATAAAATAAAAACATAAGTAACATAAAACAAAAGCTTAAGTTCAACCAGCATAAACATCAAAATCAGAAGCCTACACTGAAGTAGCATTCAATAAATCAGCCTTAGAGGAACAAAAAAGGCGAAGTGGCAGGGACAAGACATGGGCAAGCCGACGACGACGATGCCCGATGCAGCGAGTGAGCTGCGGGCACGACGGGCATGAGAATCCCAACCGGCATCACGTATGCGCCTCGCGCTCATGACTCACGGGGACGTGACCAGAATGCTGGGCCGATGCGGATACTTTACTACCAGCGTCGTAGGAATCTGTCGATATACCACTTGCTGTGGTATCTGATGTCACTATTTGACACATTTATACGATCGAGTAGACAGGTACTATAGTGTAAAAATCCCAACTTCTACATTGTAAATTGTGCACGATCTCTAAATTGTACTGTAGAAAGAAAGAAATAATTGCGTTATACCGCATCAAAGCAGTAAAAGGGACTAGCAAAAGGTACCTAATAAATTCATTCCGACTCCTCCTACAGGAAAAAAAGACCTCAGTTCCAGCTGTCGGGACGTAATATTAAGTTGATAACACGTTACATTTTGTGAACGGCTACGCTTTACATTTTAACACCTACAAAATCTATACTTCCATACTAATATTTTATATGCGAAAATAGCTCTGTCTGTCTGTGTGTATTTCTCGCTTTTACGCCAAAACTACTTTACCAATTAAAATTAAATTTAGTACAGACATAGTCTGAGGCCTGAGACTGGACTGGAAATAGATTTTTATCCTGAAAATCTAACGGGGACGGACGAATAATTGGGAGTTTCAGTTTGAGAAAAAATTGCGCTAGTGAAGCCGCGCGGCGTACTCTAGTAAGTAATTAAACATTTTTCAATTCCAGTTTGTTACTAATTGGAAAAGTTTACAATGTAAGTATTCGTTTAAGATACTAGAGGCTGCCCCGCGGTTTTTCCCGCGCAGATTTCTCATAAATCCCGTTTTTTCCCGTTCCCGTGGAAATTTCGGAAAATCTTTTCTTAGTGCTCACCTACACTCCCTAAGGAACCTACATGCAAAATTTCAGCCCGCTACGCCCAGTAGTTTCTGCTCTGCGTTGTCTGTCAGTCAGTCAGTAACGGAAGAGTTTTATATATATTGATAAGTCTGCATAGTTCTGTGGATATGAGGTTGCAGTACAGCAATCTGTCAGTAAAGTGAGAAGTTATCATTATTAGAAAGGTTAATATTAGAACATGTCAGAAATAGTACACATTAAAACATTTCATTACAAGCATGCAATGGGACTAGGACATAACAGCAACACGAGGTGTATTAAACATAATATATATGTAAATATAAGTAGGAACCACAATTGTAAGCGGTGTCAACAACATAATTTTCATTTTACACAGATAGACAGAACCAATTATTGTAACCGAACTTAATCGCCCATACACGTCTCCCGCTACTTCTAACGTATCATCCTACATGGATAGACCGCGCCGACTCGACCATTAGAAATGCCAGTCTACGGAAAGAGCAATGGGACTGGTCTCCACAGTAGACGTAATTGGACAAGTGGGACTTCTCGTCCTAATGCCTTACCATTCATGGCCGTCCACTTCTTATGCCGATCATGCAATAAGTAATGATCCCGATCAGTTGCAAAGTAAGCGACAAGATATTTAACTCAAAGGAATTAAAGGAAATGTCAATAAAACTTATTAGAACATAACACATAACTGATATTGCGGTAAAATAGGTATATTATCCTAAAGAAGAGATTAATTAAATTTGCTTTAGTAAGACAAGAAAACCGTAGTTGTAATAAGTGCAAGACAGCAAGGAGTTGGTAAAATTCACTAACAGTTTTATCGTGAGTCAGTATGTGGAGCAGGCAGCTTAGCAGCTCGGAGTGGGACCGTGAGAAGGGAATTAGCTCTATGTTCCCTTACTTGCCACTATAATTTATTATACTTACTGGCGGAAATAATATAATATGTATTTATTCAACACATCTTCAACTTCATTGGTCTTACATATGTACTGTACATAGATATGAAAAAGCTTATGTGTGATAGAACCACTTCAAATAAAGGTACAGTCACTTGCAAAATTCCATGCATAGTGGTTAGGTCTTGTACGCAAATAACACACACAAATATTCCCAGCTGGCTCAAAATGAGTACAGTCTGTACCCAAATTTCCCTACATTACATAGAAATAAACGCTGTGAGCGTAGCGAATATGCCGGCAAATGAGATCACTGGATGTGATAATTTTTGTTAACTCTGCGTGCATTTTTATACCTCTGTCTGTGCAAGCAAAGGAAGTTATGAGATTGTGTATAAGAATTAAATTTGCTTAATGCACTCTGTGGGATCAGAATACTAACGGAGTAGAAGTAACATAATTTTATGTAATTTTCTGCAATTTGCAAACCCTGTCCCGTTAAGTCGACAGCAGCGACACGTCTCTATATTTATATTAACACTTCTTAGTTATATTGGAATTTAGGTTTAATAATTTCCAAGAATATAGTATTACTAGTTAAATATAATGAACAAAGTTAAATAGTCGGGAACTTGCCTTTATTTTATACAAGAAAGAAATGTAATGCCTAGGGTGTTTTATTCTTAACTATATTATATTAGGGTTATACTTTAGAAGTTACAATTTACATTGATGCAAAAAGGGCAATGTCATCGCGTGAATGGCAATGCAATTAATCGCTGTCGGCAATGTCACATGAGACTTGAGACCGCTTGTAAAGATCGTTCTTATCTCAACAGATCGTATCTTTAGCATAAGTGTCTTATAAATTACAATCTATTCTATCGGGACCAGCGTGTTTTCTGCATGCAAATCAGATCCAGCCATCTATACTTTAGCTGATGCCTTTTACTTTAATGAACTTGTTAATGGCGCTCTAGAGTGCAATCTATAAAATGAGTTTATTACCTTATAGAGTATCAATAGTTATTATGTAGAAGATGGGTCGTGAAATTATAGCCTGTTTTTAAAGGCTTTTTTTTGGTAACGGGGGGAAATGCCTAGGTATCGCATTTCCCGTCGGGGGAGCGACGGAGGAGATATGTGGGGCTCGCACCCACTAATACCTATATTATCAGATTCATATTATCAGGAACCATAGATTATCAGCGTCCGCTGTCCTTCCCACTGGTTTTAAAGCCTGCCTGAGTGAACGATTCACGTTCGTCTCAATATTTTTTGCAGCGATAATGTCGCCTTTTTACGACTCACTTATGTATAAGTTGTTTTTGTTTTGTGGCCTTTTTGAATAATAAAGAGATCAGTTCAATACACATTGTTTGCAAAGCATGAAAATATTATAGCTGACAAAATTAACGTTAACGTTGTAAATTTTGTAGGTGTGCGATTACTTATAATAATCTAACTTCATTTTCTATCCTTAAAAAAGACAACTTTAAATTTGTTCTGTTGCATTTTCCAATGATTGCGACAGAGCTCAAGATTCGCATCTTAAAGACGTTTGCGCTGTTGTATGACACCGCATTTCCAATCCATTACTGAGGTGGAATGACCCGCAGCCTCCACCGGCCGGGCGGCGGCGGCGCGCCGCGGCGCCACCAGCCCTGCACCACGACACAAGTTCACACCACGCAACACGCAACTCTTTACCATTGAAACAGAGTGTAACAGAAAGGCTGCCTCTGCAGCTTGCATTTCTATTGTTCCGGTGGCGATTTATTGCTCTTTGTCGCCAAAGGGATTTTATAAAAGAACTAGTCGCGCGTTTCACTTGCAACAAGGTTCCTTGCTACATTTTGTTCTTCAAATTTAACGCTTGCACTTACAGGCTGTTCGAGCAAATGTAATTACTCGCTCTCTTTGGTTTTGTTGGTGTAGGTAGAGTAGACTCAAGTTTCTCGTTTTGCGATTTGTGAATTAACTTTAACGTCTTTTTGCATGTGTGCGTTCATAAGCTTGTCAATCATAAACTTGGTTGGTTAGTGGCACGTTAGTGGTAAGCTATAGTGTTTTTTGTACCTAAAGTTATAGACACAAATATATTCTTCACAGTCAAGTATTCCTTAACAATTTGAAGATGCTTTAAGCGCGGTGCAAAATGTAGTATTATGATTATCGCTCGGTGTCCGGCGGAGTAACGAACACGTCGCATCAGTGATAGCGCAAGAGCAGTCGGCCGGCCGGCGCCTGCGGTCCACCGCAACATTACACTTTTAATTACGCTTCAGGATGACTTTAACCGCGATAAATTGCTTACGAAGCTGATGCTGATTGTTACAGACATTTATTTAAGTGCTCCAAACTATTTTATTAATATTGCACTAGAAATATTGAACATAGCTTTTGCAGTCTGTTGAATAATATAAAATATTTGATGACTTCAGAATACTCATAAATATGTTTCATTACAGCCATCGTTTTAAATAACATGTCTTTAGTTTAAGCGCTGGGTATAGTGCAGTAATTTTTGTCGGCGTATGCGTTTGTATTTATTATGAAGTATGGAAGGCGGAGGGACGCCCGCGCAGACTCGCTTCGGGGTCAAATCAATTTCGCCGCGATATGTCGTCGGTCGTTTATAAAATAATAAATAAAATAAAAATAAAAATAAAAAAGCCTTTTATTTGATCCTGCTACAATTATTTCTTACTTACTAATTCTTAACTATAAAACTAAATTTAATTATTAAGCAAGGTCCCCAGATTGGGTAAAGGCCTCCTCCATCGATAACCACTTCTCTCTATCCTGTGCCATTTGCCACCACTTTGAACCAGCGACTTTTTTTATTTCGTCCTCCCAGCGCGTTACTGGCCTTCCTCTCTTTCTTTTTCCTTGCGGTCCTCTCCATATGGTAGTGCTGTAGGTCCATCTCTTGTCACTAAGTCTCGCTATGTGACCGGCCCATTTCCATTTTAATTTTTGTGCATATTTTAAGGCATTAGTTGCTTTTGTTATTTCCCTTATCTTTACGTGTCTAACTTTATCTATTTTTTTTATTTTAAGCATGCTTCTCTCCATTCCGCGCTGGCAGGAAGTTATTTTTTCTTTAACTCTGGATGTAAATTTCCATGTTTGACATCCGTATGTCGGTCGGTCGTTTATGGTACATTTATCATGAGGAAAACATACAGGTACAACTGTTTGAAACATAAGGAATGTTGTACGGACTGTGTAGTAATTTTATACCTAGTCAAAAAAACGTATATTTACATTTTGAGCATTATAGGCTTATGTTTGTTAGGAAAGCTAATAATATAACACCACGCCGCTCGCTCTTTGTTACCTTTTTTTTCGGCTTGGCGCGCTGGAACTCTAAACTCAATTTATTGAAACGATTTATTAGATGAATTTTACTGCATTTTTTTTATTAGCGTAACTTTTAAATGCTGTTCTTTATAAATAAGAATATCTAATTGAATTTCGTATGGTTGGAAGCGCATTTAAAAATGTCTCATGAAAGATGTACCTTTTGATTTCTTGCCAGGTAGCCATAATCTGCTTACAAAACATCGTAAAATATTTTATTGTCAGGTATTCAATAAAATAATGACATTGTTTATACCGCAGTTTATTAAACGCAAATAGCAATATAAATTATACGCGCCGCAGTAGCTTCGCGGTTTACCATGCACCGGGTTGGTACATTGGTTACATTATATTTTTATATTTCAGCCACCTATAGCATTCGCTCTGGATTCAACCATCAAAACTATTGGTCAGATTTTGATGAAACTTGTTGCATTTTTATTTTATTCTCTAAAACTATATTTTTAAAATAATCTTCATTTAACATAGGATGTAGACTAAATTCAACAGCAAATAACAAATATACTTCAATTACGGATCCGGACTGCATTGAAATTAGTTAGGGAGAAATTAATTTACCTATTCGAAAAAATACTACAATATTTCTATCTATCTATCTATTTCCTATATAATTTCTGAGATATAGAATCCTAGTCTATCTAGATTCAAATATTCTGAAACACAGAAGACAGTAGGGACAAATGGCTCCCACGATCACGATAATTCAATTTTTACCGTTCCTCACGATTGACCATCATCCGTTCACGTTCTTGCCCAATTATGCTGTAATGTACAATTGATTTAAAGATACATTTTTACAGAATAACTATTGTAGTAATAATGACAATTGAGATTCCATCTGCTTGGGTCTTGTTACCGTTATGTCGTTGAGATCTTAGATCTTGGATAGGAGGGTACCTACTTTCTAAAGGACCAATCATTGTTCAATGACATAGTTTACTTTTGCCTATACTGTTAAGCTTTAGGCAATGATAAACAGAAATTTGTTATTAATATGCAGGTTTTTTTATGTTTGTTTCTCTCTTTACAGCTCAGAGGATAACAACGATCCAACTAGACGGCGTGCAATACTTCATATCGCGGATGAATCCGTACAGCCCCGAGCTCAACTACTTCCTAGCGTACCAATACTGCAGGTTCGTTTATACCTTTTTAAAAGGCTCGCTTATATTCTTAAATACTATTATGTAACGCGTTCGTTTATATTCTTTTTAACGAAAATACCAGTTTTTATCGTTCTTTTCTTTCTTGTCAGTAAGTAAATAATTAGTTTTATAGGTATTTTTATTAACTACCGATATATAGGGGATATTATTTGGATTGCTCTTGGTAAAACACTTAACAAATATGCAAGCATCCGAGTGTTATTTCAATGTAACGTTTACGCTAGGTCGTGATCAGGATTCAAGGAAGTTGTTAGCTTGTGCGGCGCAGAGTCCGGAATCAGGCTTGTTCCCGTAGCCTCGACGACTGGCGAACAGACATTATTCCCAACGTGTAGTTAAGGATTAACGCCCACTGCGATCCCGGATCATGCGCCACATTTCTCACTTCGACGCCTGATATAATCGTTACATCGTGACTCAGGACTTTAATCTAGAGTCGTGTTCGATTCCTGTCCGAGCGCTGCCATAACAAAGTTCATGTGGCGGTAACAAGCGCACACGACGCCCTCCAACCAGGAAGTGCAGCGACATTTGCATTACCGTTAAGGGAAACACACTCGCTCTGGGAAAACTGTAGAACAATATCGACATCTCCGAACCCTTTCCGTGAGTGCTCCTGGCGGAAACAACCGATAGCTCCGACTGAGTGAGCCCACACAATACTCGGCTCAGTGTTGTGCGATCTAGATTGCACCAGCCTGCCGCGGCGCCCTGGCCCGGCGAAGTCTATCGCCTCAGCGACGTTGGTCACGATGTTCTCCTGTCGTGTTGCTGTCACGACCTATTTGTTGATCGAGTCGTTAACAACTCCAAAGCGACACTGTTACACATGCATCGTTACTTTAGCAGGTTACATTTCCTTGTGCTTGAATTGAAATGGGCCGCGATTGAGCTTTGGTGCGATTAGTGTCAACGTCTCATTAATGCGATGATGTATGTGCTTCAGCAAAAGTTCCCGGTAATGAATAATGCGACTTCGTTAGCTGCAGTGACAGGCGTGGCGGCCGGGACGTCCACAGGTGCTGAGTGACAATGTGTCGCAGACACGGCACCCTTGGCGACCGTACCTAATTGTAAAGTATTCACATCGCACCACCGATCGGAACTGATATGTAGTGACCGAAAAAAATAATAAGGCGAACTAACAGTATACTCAATGACTTCGTGTTCTACAAAGGACAAATTTATTGCAAATATTTTATGACTTCGTGCGTTGAATTCATTGCAAAGAAATTAACCTACTGTCTATATTGAAGCAAGTCCAATGATTTTAAATAAAAAGTTCATTTTCTCACATCAACACTTAAAAAGCTTTTTCGTAGAAATTCAAGTAAAGTTGATAACATATAAACATTATGTTATGCTGTTAATTGCGTTAGTAATCTGATGTTTTAGTTAAGATTCATAACTGCAATGAAATACCAAGCAGCGGGAACGAGCATGCTTACTGCATCGTGGTGTGGTGATTGCAATGCCCTAAGAACCCCTGGGGTGGTTATTTTGGTCGAGGTTTTCTGAACTTGGAGTTGGAATGTCGCCGGCCGAGGTCTGTCTTTAGAGGATAAATTGCTTCTCGGTGGCGATGGCGGGCGGCCCCGCGCTGCGCTGCGCCCGCGCTTCTAATAGCTGAATACTATTACCGGGCACGGTTATTAGCTAAACTGCATTTACAGGCGTCTCCGAGCCGGTAGGACGGGTTCGAGCCGCGGAGGCAGGTGCGGGAGACGCGGAAAATTGCATGTAGTTGTGAGATAACCCGCTTTCAGTTTCACTGTTAATGACATTCACAAGGAAATTGTTATGAATATGTAAGCGAATATAAATTTTATAAGCGTGAAGGAACGATACGATACTTACTTCAAGTAAATAAAAGCTTGAGTGGTTAAGTGAGATTACTGATTTAAGTGGAAATTGATACCTACGCCGTACTACAAACGACACTAAATTTTTTCCATATACGATAAGATTTAAAACTACTTAATCTTGAATATATAGAAATAATTTAACTTTTTACTCTGTCCAAAAAGTTCTTAACTGATTACCTCTGTCTACTATACCATCAGATACAGTATAGAACGAATTATAGAAGTTTATGCTTACAGAAATTAAGTTGTTGTAAATATAAAAAAAAATGTCTTCAATAGACTTCTCTCCAAACCAAGACACCTCTTGCTCAAACTAAACTAATTACGAAATATTATTTTTTTACAGGTCATTAGGCCTGCAGCTCGCATCGTTTGAAACGAAGGAGAAGGCAGACTCTATAACAACATACCTAACGAATGCAGGTAAGCATCATGTACCAAGTACAGAAGCATCAGAACTGTGAACTGAATTTACATAGTTGCGTAACGGGTTTTCCGTTTCCAGGGTATAACAAGTACGACTTCTGGACGTCGGGCAACAACCTCGGCACGGACATGTACCTGTGGATGAGCACGGGGCTGCCGTTCAACGCCACCTTCAACTATATGCGGCGCATGGCGTTAGACGCCCCGAGCAGTGTCAACGCCGACGACAGCATGGACCCGCTAGACGTGCCGCAGGGCAGCACCGCGCCGCAGCGGACCGCCAGGCATGGGTATGATATCCAAACTATTGTTTCAGCATTCATTTACTAGACCTGTCTGGTAAATGAAAGATAAGCCTTGCGACTACTTGACTTTGTAGAGCAAGGACTTTTTAAAGAAATAACTTTTTTGTAGGTTTTGTTCATATACATGGTTTTCATTTCTTTTTTTTCGAAAGCTTTGGAGATAACATATGTTTTGAAAAATAAAACTACAGATACTTCTTGCATGAGAAAATAAATGGCGTATCTATAGAGCAGATATACAAATCAAGACTTGAACAAGTTTTTATTTTACATAATGGTATCCACCTTAGCAACTCATTCTTTAGTACCTTGAACTTGATTCGCCGAAGTCACGCATAGTGCACTGCAATTTCCATACCACAAGTCATTAGATGGTTTACTGTATAGAAACATTATTTTATTTATACCAGTAGTTTATAGCACTTTGAATTCGTATCTCACTTTGTAACCGGTAATTTAGAAAATTATGCAGCCACAAATGGCAGATGTTAGTTTTTCTCGGATTCCGCTTTGTTGAGCAGGCAGATTAATGGCTATACGAGGCTCTATGTTAATATAGCCATTGAGTTGTACGATGGGCTATCTCGAGGACGAGTGTTTGCATAAGAACTAGTTTGTTCTCCAGAACCGAGCATGTGATGACAAACGGCTGCGTGGCGCTCAAGGCGCCGACCTTCCACTGGGAGCCCCAGCACTGCGGAGAGATCAAGGACTTCATATGCGAGCAGACGCGCTGCTACTACTACAACTACGGCTCCATCCCCGTCTCCTCGGCGCAGGGGTAATGCAGGTGAGATGCCAGCCGTCTCCGGAGGCCCGCCCCCCGACCAGCCGCGCGCTCAGCATTAGCTCATCAAGCTTTCTTAAACTTGTTTTAGAATTGGGATTTTGTGTGCTAACTCGGGTTTCTCCTATCATCATGTAGTTTGTAAAGTAGCGCGCGGGCCCGCGGGACCTGGCCTCTGAGGCAACCCAACCACCAAACAAGAGCCCTACACCCAGCATATATTTTGGTATTTCACTTTTTTTTAATAATTTTGAAGCTTAAACAAATTTTCAAAATTGATACATTATCATTTGGTGGGTGGGTGAAGGGGGCTTTGCTTGGTATCTCTGTTTGTTGAATGTTGTTTTTTTATTTTTATAATGAACTCATAACATAACATACCGAAAAAAACATTTTTAGACTAACATTTTGATCCTAACCATTTACGTTAACTCGAATTGGTAGAGATTTAGATACTGCTTTTAAAAACAAAATGCTGCTTGTAGGCGATAGCTTTGTTAGCGTAAATAATGTGCTCTCTAACCGGAGCGCACGTCTCCTCCCTGCGCAGGAAACCACTCTCCCTTACGACGACGACGACGGCGCACCCGCTCACGTCCTCGGCGCCGCCGCCGCCGCGCTCCGAGCACCTCCCCACGCACTTCACGCTCAACGACCTCATCGGCAAGCTGCGACCCTCTTCTCTGGATGGTCTGCAGTCACCACACCTTAAGGGCACAGCGCTGCTCAAGTCACCGCCGCAAATAGACTCGCACTACTCGCGCGCCGCCGATGCTCACTCGCACGACCGCGAGCCCGCCACGCAGGGCCCCTACGAGGACGAGGCCATGGCCGGGGACGACCCCGCCGCCTACCTGTCGCAGGAGGCGCGCGACGCCGAGGAGCCCACCACGGCCGAGCCGGACGCCACCGAGCACTCCGTCCACGCCAGCGGCATGCTGGCTCCCCCCGCTTACTAGCGTCCGCTCACCCGCAGTCACCACGCTAAATTACCACAAGTATTCATGCTATACCAAACTTGATTCTTTCCTGGCTCAATAGCCGATATAAATATGAAGCGATCGCTTCCGATGAGGGCAACGGTGACAAAACTTTATAGTAACTATAGAGACGATCGTATGTGAATGAGAATCGTCAATTTTGTACACGGTATAAAACGATATTATATTGTAGCGGTGTTTATTTCTGATATTTCTATAGGGTATGTATTTCATAAATATAAGGGGTATTTCGAGTGAAGATGCTGGCGACTCGCGGAGCGACTTGCCTCCATCTTCGATTGCAATGAATATCACATACTGAGTATTCCACGTTAATTTTATAGTTTACCTAATCTTCGCTAGGCTTAAAATAAGTGTTTCAGATCTCTGATGTGTGTTTTTTTAATTAACCGTATAATGTAAGAACATATCATTTCGAGATATTACTATAAGATAGTGTTTATAATACGTGACGTACCTAGATAAGTATTGAGTTGAACGAGAATTTAATGAATAGTGATGTAGCGAAGGTAAAATAAAGTTAAAACTTTATAAGGATTGTATGAGTTTTATTGTGTACTCACCAGCCGTTGATGACTCCCTCGACGTTGAGCATGGGCACGATCTTGAAGACGTACTTGGCGCGCAGCGCGGCGGCGGCGGCGCCCGCGCCCAGCAGCGCCGCCAGCGTGCCGTCCATCACCCACGACGCGTTGCTCTCGCCCGGGTGCACGCGCGCCGACAGGAACACTATCTCGCGATCCTGACAAATTTACACTTTTAACAACTCTTTCTTATTACTGTACAGTGGCGGACTAGGACGGCATAACACTTTTGTCTATGGTCTCGTGCGCCCTAGACTGTAACACACCAAATAACAAGAGCTTATTTGCAAAACAGAAAAACCGGACGTTTTACGCCGTCATAGTCCGCCCTGTACTATTGTTAGTAGATAGTAAATATTAGTGCAGGGCTTCGCTATCTACTCTGGGGATAAGATTTTTGGCTTATTCCTTATACTAACACAACGCTGGCCGAGCAGTGTGTGTTAGAATAAAAACCAAACTATTTATTTTACTTTAACTTGCTTAAGGATTACCTGCTGCAAAGTAGAGAAATGATTTAATGCTACGAGACCAACTTACAACTACGGGATTGTTAGGCGCGTCCTCAGCCGTTATAGTGAGTAATGGCACTTCGTTGCTGTTTAGAGAGTAGCAGAGCGGGTCCACCCGCAGGTACGCGCCCGTCGGCAGGGCTTGACTCCACTGCCAGATGCGACTCTAGAAATTTAAATAAAAGACAAAATAATATGTAGTTATAAACGCTAGTGTCATCCAGTCATATTTTAAACATATTGTTAACTAAAGTGCGTGACAGCTAACTCGGCGATAGGTCAAACTATGAACAAAAAATTTAAAATAACAATTTGTATTGAATGGCGGGTGAAGTACGTCCACGATGCCCCCGTGCAGACTTGCTGGCGCGGACTATACCTATTCTTGAAGATGATTTTTTTAAGAATTTAGATTTATTTTTTTAAATCTTTTGTCAGTCTGTTTTAATACATTCGTTTCTTAAAAGTGAATAAATTCATTAAACTTTCGAAATAGAAGTTTAAAATAGTTACCATCATCATAGAGTAAGTGTAGGGGAAGTGGTAGGCGAGGTAGACGACGTCGTTGGGGTGCGGAAACTCAATGTTGAAGGTGACTGTGAGGTAGCACTTGTTGTGACACTTCTGGTTCGCGTAGTGGTAGCTGTTGCGGTAGTAGCAGATGTCGGTGCCGGCGCGTATCCAGCCTAAAAAAACGACACAGATAAAATTTGTAAGTAAGTACTTTTTTCATGGTTCTTAGAATACTGTTCAAACACTCAACTTCACCTTATTACAGTTGATACAATAGAAAAGAAAGATCGCAATCGGTAAAAATCATAGCATTCGCGAAGCTAGCTATTAGAGGTGAGAATAACTGCTATTTTTCAATCGCATGCGATCGCTATTATGCTATTTTCAAACAACTGCGATTTTAAACTGCGATCGGCAACGAAAATGCGATCGGCAACGAGAATGCGATCGGCAACGAAAATGCGATCGGCAACGAGAATGCGATCGGCAACGAAAATGCGATCGGCAACGAAAATGCGATTGACAACGAAAACGCAGGATGTAACTAGACATGCAAGTTTGCTCTAATATAAATGTTAATATGGATATTTTTATTGAAGTGCAGCAATTATCGATATTACAAAACCTTATATAAATATTTTTCAGCAAAATATATTTTTAGTACATTTCATATTTATTCGATAGGAGTGAGATCGCAATGCTTCAATGCGTTTCGTTGCTTTGCTAATGACAAGCTGTCACATGCGATCGCGTTTTCGTTGCTGACGGCAACGACAACGAGATCGTTGCCGGCGGCAACGAGAACGCGATCGTTGCCGAGCAACGAGAACGCGATCGTTGCCGAGCAACGAGAACGCGATCGTTGCCGACGGCAACGAAAACGCGATCGCATTATACATTCGTTGTGAATAGCAATGCGATTCGTTGCCATGAAATAACGAGTGTTTTTAAATGCGATTGTAAATAACGACCACCTCTACTAGCTATTATATTATCATTAAAATCTCACTGTGAAAGTAGGTCACTTACCAGCTCTGCCTTGAATAGCTTCTTTGACAGAATACATGACTGGTTTCATCCCAAAGTTGAACTGGCTGTCAGACTTCTCACAGTTGACGATGTTGAAAATGTAGGGCCTGCCAGACTGCATGTTGCGGACCTCGAAATAGAACCACTGGTGACGCTTTGTGGAGTTAACATCAGGCATAAGGATGAGCTCGTACTCTCGAGGACCGATCTGAAATAAAAGATTGGCTGTATCTAAGCCTTCCCAGACCACCACTGTACTGTACATGAAAGGCACTGACACTACGTAAGTCAAAGTATATGTGGCCTAAAGAAATAAAGAGACCAAACACCTAATAAAAAGGAATAGGATTTTAGGCCAACTAATAACAGAACTGCTTCTTCATTATAAACATATCGCTGTGTTTTGACATAAATTTATTATTTACGTTTCACTAGCATAGCATGACTCAGTGTAGATAGCGGCTAACATTAGTTTTCTTAAACAATAGAGCGATGTCAAGGAAAGACCTTTAGCAATTCGTGGGTGGCAGTGGACCAGATAATAGACAGGATTAGATATAAATGCAATCATTAATACCTGAATGGCTTTTCGAAGGTTGCCAGATTCGAATCTTGATTCAAATGTCAATCGCGATGCGAAACTGTTTACTTTGTTGATCTCCTGCTCGTCGCTGTTGATGAGGAACGTGTTTTCGGAGCTAAAACTAAAAAATAATTGTATTTTGAGTAGGAACCTATTTAGTATAAGAAGTAAGAGCATTTTGAACCGTCAATTCACAATATTTCTAACTCTTTTGAGAAATTATTGTTTTCAGTCATCCGTCACTCCAAATCTAGATACCATATTATGGTAACGGAAGAATGTGTATTAGACTTACCTTTTCTGCGAAGGGTTTTCGGAGTTAGAAGCGCTGCATAGTTGATCTAAATCATATACGACTTCATTCGTGTATGCCTCCGGATTGATAGCTCGATCTACGCATGAAAGCAGTTTGACTCTGAAATGATTGTAAGATGAAATATAGAAAATATTGGCATGGTAATAATTTCAAATGAAACATATTAAATGCGTACATTTTTTCGAACAGTTTAACGTGCCAGGGATTTAAACTAAACAGATCTAACAAACCTGCAAGCTGCTCTTTCCATTTTGTTTAACGGCTCCGGCCGATTCAGTCCCTGACCGCCTGTCATATCAGGATAGGCAACCTTCACAAAAGGAATAACGCTCTTGACTCTCGTAGCTATAGTAGCGTATACTGCGGCAAATGTACTATACTTGGAAATATCTTTATGGATCTTTAAAGATGAACATGATGTGGTGGCTGTAAAACGCAATTATCTTTTTACGTAACAGTTTGAGTTTTAGATATAAATTATCTGTAAGACCATACAACTTACAATTACTTTCATGAACTTTCTGTAAACCGTAGGAAAAAGGCTGAATTTGTGCTCCAGGAGGCAGATCGTAATCTGTATTAGCAAATACTGTCGTTAGTGAAAGATTAAGAGATGACGTCATGTTTACGTTTTTGTTATTTGCTGAAATTTTTGATAAAAAATCTTCAAGTATGGAGCCTCGCGAATTAGAGCGGCTTCTTACCACCTTTACTTGTTTATTATAGGAACCAAATTCCTTAAAATAAATAAAATATCTGAAAAACAAATAAATTGACTTTACTGTACCAAATTACCACAATGCTAATAAAATAAGATATGTGTACACTTACTTTTTTAAGTCTTCTATATCTCTTTCATTTGCATTATTCCAGGAAGCACTTTGTAAGCTTTCTCCACTTTTACGATTTGGTTTATCATTTTCAACATTTTTATGGGCTTTATTGTCACTATCATCAAAGTCGAGTTCTGCGAACTCATCGGGCATAGCGTCTGTGTCGGGACTATCTTCATCGATGTCAGAGTTGACAGATTTTGAATCGGAATTTGCAGCATCTTCATCATCTTCGTGGCATGGCCAAGTTGTATTTGTACCTGTAAGAACATTACAGGTAAATTTTAAATAGCTTACTTACTTATCTTAAAAACTAAAACTTCAGGTAAAAACTAACCTTTCAATATCATATTAAGATTAAAACTAGCTGGACTAGAAGCTGGTACAGGGAGGACTTGGTGCTTTAAGCACAATGTGACGACGGAGCACACACGGGCTAGCAGGCCGTCAAACTCTGGCTCATCAGGACACTGAGTGCAAAACCTATGGAGTGTTTGAACATGCTTCTTGGTGCAGAGAGCCCGACGGCCAGCCTCTGTAATTTTTAAGATAAAATAAATTTTCTAAACATTCAGTAATAGGAAAAGCTTGCTCATTAACCCAAACGATTTAGAGCACAAATACCTATGCTGAGCAGTTCAGTTTTATTACGCATAGCGTAAAACAAATCTGGGACGCGTCGTTACTAAAAGTAGCTTCAACTGCCAAATACTGTAAAAAGGGTAGTAAATCTTTTAACGACAGTTATTTTACTTATTTTCTACTATCCAAATAAACATTGTATGCACGTAGTTCGGTATATTGTAGTATACATAATTATATTAATTGTAACGCCCGATTTATATTTGACTCACAATCTAAGAAATTCTAGACATTCATTGCTAATGGCATTGGATTTACATAAAAAAATTACTACGTACTGATGTTGCAAAGGTGCTGCAGAGTCTGTAGTATGTGCGCACATATCTTGAGTCGCATGCGTCCCTCGTAGCGGTCCCAGCGATCGAACACCCTGAGGAGAACGCTAGAGAGGCCTGTCTTCACGATCTGCATGCAGCACACCTCTGTGTGAGTTACGGACAAGTGAAACATACACATTCATAACATTTTTAATCATGCAGAACGCTTTCCTTTTAAAATTTTGCCAAAAAGCCATAAGCCATGATAAATCTGATTTGAAATTAGCTTCGCGCTTCTGTTCCATAACTTTCCGAAGTTTGCAACTCACAAGTTAAAATGTAAAATTGTTCATGGCTCGTTGCTCTTTGGTAACCGTTGTAGGACTTGTAGGTGTGATAAATTATAACATTTCACTAAAAGTGTAGGTGTTTGATATCAAACATTCAAGTGTCACAAGTGTCGGTCGCGTCGAGAAACAGGATCTTGCAAATTCCAGTTATTTACATACATAATTCATGTTACCTACGTCTATGTATACAATTTTTGATTGATATAATGTCTAAAACAGGAATTTTAAATGATTTAATTTTAGTTATATTTTAATGAAATGTAAACATAATTTTTAGCACGGTAAAAAAATATGGTAATGTAGGTAGTGTAAGGGAATTGGAATGATCAATTGATACTCAACTATTTTTACTAAAATAATCAATGGCGTCTAGACACAAACGCAGCCTGGCCGTGGGGATATACCCCAGGCTGACTAGAATCCTTTCGTATGTTCCAACCACGCCGTCTCTGATGAGAATTGACGTTGTGATTGCTGAAATAATAATTGTGATCATGATTTATTTATATTTGAATCTAATAATTAGCACCACTAGAATATACTGTTATAACTTACGATTCTTAGCAAGTTGTTTCATGATTACCAACAATGGAAATATCAACTTATTGTCGGTGTAGTGGCCTTTGAGGATAAGGTGCATCGTCCGCACGCAGCCAAGCATTCTCATTTTCACTGCGAATTTTGGATCTGTAATCAAAAATCTATCACTAAAGCATGGATTGTCATTCATCGTTTTCCTTACACAAATCATTGTTCGTTCGTATTGTTGAATGAAAATTGCTCACAATCTGACCTCGAGAAGCTACGGGCGTTAAAATCCATAGGAGATCTTGAAGCAGAATGTCCGTACTAGAGTGGTGTCCCCTTCTATCGTGAAGCGTGGCCAAGAGTTTTCTCACAATTGCTTGTATTCCTTTAATTGCAATGAAGTCATGAGCGCAGAGCATCCGGGCCTGGTTGTTGGCTGGAATCAGGATGGGAGGGGTTCAGGAGCGTACCTCGCGGCGCCAGCGAGCCCAGGATCCACACGAGGTCCTGCATCATGAGCTCGGTGCCCACGTTGCCGTCGCGCCGGCTGTGGGCCGCGGTCAGCGCGCGGATCGTGGCCGGAGTGCCATTTATCGTAATGAAGTGTTGGACGCTTTGTTGCCGAGCGAGGTTGCTTACTGAAATTATCGATTTTGCATATTTTTTTAGGTATGTTTTGTGGTTTATTTAAAACGTTAGAGTAAGCGAAACAAATTTATTAGTGCAGCAAAGTATTTACAATTCTTACGTCACTTTTTAATATTTTAGGTGAAGGAAAAGTTTTCAGGCGGTTAAGTAAGCTATCTCAGAAGAAATTGTTATTGCCGAAAATGTACTTAAATCTATTTAAATTTGCAATGAAATAAATAACTAAGTGCTCGAACCAGTGATTAAATTAATTTCTGATGTTACAATGCCAACCTCTTCAATGTATTTCAATGCCACATTAGTAAAGGGGATCGTCTTAAATGTCAGTGGGAGAGACCGCTACTTGTTTGTAAAGGGCAAGTTTCAAAGATTGTATGTATTATATTATTGTCAGTAATTGTTGTTAATGGAGTTTCAATTACTAATATTAACGTATCGCAGTTGATCTCATTGTATGAATAGCAAAACAAGTGATATTTACAAGATCGATATACGGTTTAAATTAAAGTGATTACCTATAAGTATTATCTATTTTTGATCTAAGTTTTTCTATTTTAGTAATTCGCGTGCAGTAAAGTTAAAATAGTAATGAGAGGTTTTTAAATTATGTTTCAAGTTGATGCACGTTGCAGTTAGAAGCTGTCAAACATCAGTTTAATCTTCACGTACCCCTCTTAACATTCAGCGTCTTATTTTCCTTTCCAGTTTTTTTGATTTCACGATTCTTGTTGGACACCATTTGGTTTGAAACTAGTCGTGATATAAAGTTGTTAATAATGCGATCGTTTTAACGGTTTTAAAACAAAATTTATAGAAAAAAGGTATCACACTAATTTTATAAAGCTGAAAGTTTGTGGTGTTCGATACCTTGTCACCGTTAAATGGCTAAAGGTATTAATTGGCCTCATACTTGAAATGGGGGTAGCGTACAGCCTGGATTAACATATTAAGACACAAGAAACAGGAGATTCAGAAATTCAAATAATACGTTTGAACTTACCAGCGCATTTCTTTCCTTTTCCTTGCTTCAAACACAAAACTTCTCTTAAAATTGATGTAATATGGTTGGAGGTAGCAGTGTCTCTGGAATTCTGAAGAGATAAGTTTATTAAAACAAAATTTTAAAGGATTAATCGTATAACAGGTAAATAGCTCTGCTCAAGAGATAACGTACTTCGAGCAGTGATATGAGCATCTGCAACGCCCCCGATTGTGGATTCCATAGTTTTTCCAGTGTGTTCTGACGAATGTGCTTATCTGAAATAGCAAACAAAAATATAATAAACTTAAGTACAGGATTTAACGACAAGAGAAAAATGACAGATATCCTTGAGAAGCGGGCGCAGTGAACGCCTCTTCCGTGAAGACACGTCTTTGTTTATGAAACTGGAGCGACGAAGGCCAGCTCTGGAGGTCATCTAGTGTTCTTTGAGAGCTACCGATATGTCGTCTTAAATTAAAGTTTAATTCTACAATTGTCTTAATTTATGGATGAACGTGTCAACTGGGAATTTATCGTAAATGTTATGTTTGGTTTTCTATCAAGGTCCACTCCAGCAAGCTGTTCATTCCACATTAGATACGTATGACATATTGATCGTGTTTTGTTTCCCAAAAAAGTTATACATTGCAACTTCTCGATATAATTCCAATTTATTGCGGTAAACGAAAGCGTAGTGAATGGCATTACGGTGCCAATTTTCAACCAGTTTCGGACATACAGATGTGGAGGCTGGCACCGAGCCAGCCCAGCACGCGTGCTTGGTGATACTCGCCGGCGTATACAGACGACCGGACAGCATTAGTGGGTGTTTCCTAGAATACTCTTAGCAACCGACCGACACGACCTGTGGCAGTGACCACGCGACCAGAGAGTGGGATCTTAGAGATCAAAACAAACATTTGCCATGATGATGAATGAGATAGATGCAATAATTTGTGCAATACAATGCGTGCTTGAATCACAACCCCAGACGCACATATTTGATAGTGTACATGTAGGTAGAAGGATAGATTTCAGAATTAACAATAGAATACAGTGTGATAGCTGTAAATTTCATTTTAGGTTTTAGCAATATTTCATTATGCTAAATATATAGGTACTAACCGTATTATTCATAAAGATACAGCAAGTTTTAAGTAGCTTTACTGGAGGATTATTTTTCTGGTTTGTTGTATGGTAATGTATACTGGACATCCAGTATTAATTTACATAGGTACGTCAAATAACTAAAAAGCTCTCTAACTTTTTATGAATAACAGGGTTAGTAAATAAATTGATGTAGGTTTTTGTAAAAGTGCTTACTACTAAAAACTTTGTTTTTATTAATGTTTAATAGCCTGGGCCAAATACCCCTAGTAGGGACTGTGTATCAACAAAGATATTAATGTTGATTGTGCCTCATTATTGCATTGCCCCGTTACTCACTTTTATTAATTTTATGAGTAAGACCTTCTACAGATTTTGTTGTAAGACTGTTATTTGGTTGGGAATGAACAACTGGATAGTGTTTTAATCTTCCTCTTAACAGGTAGGTATTTGGATCTTTTATTTTATTAAGCGCTAATGACCCAAGCCGAGGATATATAAATAATAAAAATAGTTTTTATAACATTAGAACCGCCTGCCAAAAATTAGCATGTAAACATGTCCGTGTTCTCGACGCCAAATCAACAAATACGATTACATCTAACGAACGCAAATACCAGATTAGTCGAATAATTTGGCTATTAAACGTGAGAAATTCGCCAAAACATAATAATGTAATATTGTAATACGTATCAACTCAGTGATGATGGCTAGGCATAGGTATATTATTAATAACCGGAATCTCAGGCAGAAACTAATTTTATTTACTTACAATTTTAACTCAGTCGTTCCTTAGGTTAGGTTAGTAGTTTCCCCCGTACTTTTATGACCGTTTATAGTAAACTACATTCTAAACTTACATTCTAAATAGACAGACACATTCTAAAGTTTTGTCATGTCGCTCAAAACATCCTGACTATAAAAATATATATAATGGACTATCCATTTGGAGATTGACCATTTTTGTATGGACGCTGGACCAAGGCTGCCCAGCATTGAATCATAGTGCATAATGTTCATTAGACTAACAGTAGTCTGTAACCTAAAGCGCTTAAGAATCTATCCAAGGAATATTGAAAAATAATCTATTTTACATTGACGAAAAATCCTAACCAACAGCTTATTTTAAAAATAAAAGACGGTGTATCATTTAAAATATCAACATTTATTTAAGGATAAACATTTTAAAATACCATATCAATCGTCATCATCATCGTCGTCTATAATTATGGAATCTAAAAATAAAGCAGGGCGCCTCACAACGTCTTGGTGCCTAGCCCATCCCAAAAACCAAACTAGGCAAACAACGTGGGCACAACTGCCGATCGTTCTTCGCCCGATATAACATGAGCAGCAATAATGTTGAACAGAATCGAGCCCATGATTGTTCTCGTCAATTAAAATATAGCAATGATACACTTTTGCCGATGTATGTCTGCTCTTTATGTGCGCTCGAATCACAAAAGGGCACGTGCGCAAGCACGCAGGTATAGCGAAACCCAGCGTGCGCGAAAGAGATAGGCACATACCAAATCTGAATATGAGCAAGAGAGACTTTCGATTTCTCTAAATTCTGGCAAATCACTCTTTATTTATCATTTTCATATAGAACTTGCTACAAAAAAAAGTTGCTTCGAACGAGACTAGTGAGGTCGGAACCGGACTCGGGAGGTAGAATAGGTAAGATAATAATAATATTATTTAACATAAACGATAAAAAACTATATATCAAATGTAAGATCACCAAAAAAATAAGTTTTAAGGTACTACGTATATATTATAAATCCGTGGTTTTAATTTTTATTTTTTATTTTTCATATATATATCTCTTCATGTGAAGAAGAAAAAAAATATTCACATGCGTGGGCAGCATTTGGTCCAGAATGGTCAATCTCCTTTCAGTCTTGTATTCATTCCGTTACGTATTATTCCTTAAAGTATAGTTCAATTCTAAATATTGTATCTTACGGCATCAACCCTTTTCGGTACCCTTGGTAATCAAGTTTGGCAAAAACTTTAGTGTATCGCAGTCTACTAGGGTTCATGATTTCTCGAGCTTTTCAGTTTCTCGGGTCTCGAGAATTCTCGAGGCCAATTTCTCGGGTCTTCTCGGGTTGTCGAGAAATTTACATTTACCTATGTTTTTGCATATCTTTTCGATTCAAATAATGAAAAAAAATTACACAAATTTAACAATGTGAATCATAATAAAAATAACTTATTTTAAACCAATAAATTGAGTGGTTTTTTCTGCCAAATATAAGTTAAAAAAATAATAAAACTTGAAAAAAGTTAACTTCTCTTAATATATACCTATTATACCGTTAACTAATAAAAAATACACTAATTTCGGCTTGTTAATTAGGAAATAGTCAACGTTAAACTAAAACTATATTTCAAAATAAGTGTTTAAATTAAAAGAAAATTTTATAGAAAAGAAGGGCAATCGCTGAGTCGCTTAGCTAAATAAACAATGAAAATTCGATGACAATGACAGCATTCGAAAACTATTGCTGCTTTTCGGGAGGGACTAACTAACTGTTGTCGTCTTTAAAAAGCCGCAATGATTTTCGAATGCTGTCACTGACATCAAATGTTCATTGTTAATTAAGTAAGCGACTTGATTCTCAGATGTAGGTAGTGAACTGTGAAATTCATAAGATTATAAATTTATTTTGATAAAATAAAAACTTAAAAAAAAAAGAAAGCGCCGAAAAAACTGAAAAGCATTAAATAATAGGGAAACATTTTCTATTAGGCCTTAATTTACTCACTTCTAAAAGTAATTTTGGATTACCAAGAAATATTAAGCTAATTTTTTTGACCCCAGCTAATCACCCTTCACAGGGTGTTCGCACTCTACAAGGTGGCCACACAACCTGGTGAAGGTTGAGGGACTAACAGGATAAGGTTCGATCACGACCGGTCGGTGAGGCGATTTGTGAGGTAGGCCTATGTCCAGCAGTGTACGTCTATCGGATGAGATTATGATTATTAACATTCATATAAAAAATACTCATAATTATACCTAGCAGTTTTCATGTAAATCACAACACGGCAATACAATCTGTAAGTGAACAATAAAGTCACCCCTATTTTTCCACCCTTAGGGTTGGAATGTTATTTCCAAATTTTATGAGACCAACTTCAAGGTATACCCTGTCGATTAAAAAAATAATTATTGAAATCGGTCCACACAGTAAAAAGTTATGCGTGATCATCATACATAAAAAAAATTTATATAGAAGTATACGCGACGAATTAAGAACCTCCTCCTTTTTGTTTTTCGTCGTCAATCTTCGTCGTTGAACTCTTATCGAATTGTAGTTGTCTTGTTATCGATTTCGTTAACCATTGCCACTTTGTAAAGTCGATTACTGTTATACGCCTAAAGAAACCAGCAATGGTTAAGACAGTCGCTTGTAATACGATTACGAGTCGATCGATTTTTGATACGAGACTTGACTCCACCGCCTACCATCATTATGCTTATAAAAGTAAAAAGTACATTTCCATCTTTTACGTAATTCACGAACTTATTTGCACTACATTGACTCAAATATGATTTCTCGAGTTCTCGACTTTTCTCGAGCATAATTTCCCGGGAACAGAACCCAAGGATTTCCCGGGAATTCTCGACCCGAGAAATCCCGGGAATGAACCCTACAGTCTACTTGTCAAGAATGCCACTGGCCCGCATGCGGTACCGAATAGATTGGCACCACGATACTGCGCCGGACATCCTTCGTAGGCCAATGTCAAGGCTGTCCTGATTTATAGTGGACGAAAATAGATCTTAGCTCGTGTTAATTAAGGGTATTTTTGTCTAATCTTTAGTGATATCTGAATTAATTCCGGAAATATTGCAGATTTGATTGCATTATTGTGGTACATTTTTCCTTTGATACAGAGAAATATTTTTACAAAATAAATGACGATGAAAAAAGTAATTATTTTAATTGAGTATAATGGCACCGTTACAAAAAAAGTTTATTTTCGCAAAACAACAGCTGCTTCAAATTATCAGCTTTCGTTTTTCCCGTGGAAAAAACTATATTTAGATCTTCCAAAGGTTGAGTCAAATATGAATCCTGAACTTATATTTTATAATATCTCTTTTATTTCCGTAATTTTACAGTTAAACATAGGTTAAACAACAGGTTTGGTACCTAATTTTAAGACTAAAGTAAAAAACTCACAGTTAATATTATGCCGTTTTAAATTTTGTTGTAAAGTGATCTTTCGAAATTCGTTGTGACAAGTTTTTACCTTTTCCTGAAGTTTGATCAATCACCCATTTCTATTATCCTGGTGATCTATTGCCGTTCACAATGATAACAGGATCGAAAATAATTTTGACATGTTTTAAGTATACATTGCGAGTATTATAAGGTAAATAACCTTATGTTACAAGAGGTCCACCTGTAAACCCGCAATGTATACATATCACATATCAAAATGATTTTCTTTATCATTTTCATTGACAACGGCCATAGATGTACTGACTATTTTGTAAGCATGGATATCGTCAATATCATCATACCTATTTGACACAACAATTAATCAATGCAAACAAACAAAGGTAATATTAGGAACATCAAGTAGGTATCAGCTGGCACTATCGGTACGGGGGGAACTTCCACCTCAATTTCCCCGCTAACTGCTCAAATAAAACTAACGGTGTGTGTCGATTTTACGCTCCATTGCTTTAGGGTGTCTTGTAAAGGGTTCCTGATTTGAAAAAAAAAAAACTTCAAATGAATGGATAGATACGAAGAACAAGCGTGTTAAAGAAATCCTATTTTTGCAGAGTTAATTTTTTTTTGAATAGGTAGTAATATTTATTGTTGGACTAGCTGTGCAATAAAAAGTACCCAATGTTTTATTTAATCCAGGATGTCATCTAACTCCATTCCAAATTTTATTGAAATCGCTCTAGCCGTTTAGAGGTTAAGAAGTAACAAATATAACAAACTTTCGCCTTTTTATTATATTAGTGTGATATTGTTGGTAAAAATTGCGAGCTAACTGTATGCTTGAATAATCCATAGAATTTCAGTAATGCTAATTTGATCAAGCACGAATGAGAAACAAATAGAAAGAAATTCAGAGTTGTCACCTTTGTTGCCGTGGTCTGTTCGTTTGGGCCAAACGTTTCTGTACAATTGCTAAACACGCGAACTTGGTGCATAGTGATTGGGTACATGCATACTTTAGCAAGGCTTGCAACTAGCAATAAAGGGAAAATTATTACTGCAATTTTAGACAGCTTTTTTTAAAAATGATTTTTGGAGACTATCGGAATAACCCATCATCATTATTTTAATACTAGAGGCTGCCCCGCGGTTTTTCCCGCGCAGATTTCTCATAAACACAAAAAACCCGTTTTTTCCCGTTCCCGTGGGAATTTCGGGAAATCCCTTCTTAGTGCTCACTTACACTCCCTAAGTAACCCACGTGCAAAATTTCAGCCCGCTACGCCCAGTAGTTTCGGCTCTGCGTTGTCTGTCAGTCAGTCAGTCAGTCAGTCAGTCAGTCAGTAACGGAAGAGTTTTATATATATTGATTGTATTTACTAGAGGCTGCCCCGCGGTTCTACCCACGTATTTTCTCATTAAACCGTTTTTTCGTGGGAATTTCGGGAATTCATTCCTTAGTGCTCTCCTACACTTGCCAAGGAACCCACGTGCAAAATTTCAGCCCGCTACGCCCATTAGTTTCGGCTCTGCGTTGTCTGTCAGTCAGTCAGTCATTCAGTAACGAAAGAGTTTTATTTATATTGATAATTCATAAATCTGCCATTGTTGTTATATTGAAGCAATTCCCATAATGTATACAAAAAACAATAGCCATTTTGATAAACTGCATTCGTCATAAAATGCAAGTACATAAACGAGGGGTCCTAAAATTGCACCGAGCGTGATCGATATTCAATAGCTTACATAAACAGGAAATTCACTCTATACTGGTAACTGATATATTAAATGCTCTGATTCAACTTTGACTTGAAATTAAAATAATATTGAAATAATACAGTAAAACAAACTTTGTTCTAGTTTGCAGGTGTAATGGGAGCGAACACGTGAAGCTGTTAAAATTTATATTTCGCAACTCGCGGGAAATTTGTAAGAATATGTATTTTTATACTTCATTGAGCTTCTGAATGTTATTTTACCGCCACTATTATGGTTAATAAGAGTCATGTTTTTCGATTCAAATGTTTGGTCTCGGTAGGTTCTTAACTTTTTTTCGTTATCAAAGCCGAAGGATGTCCAGTGTTGGACATAGGACATCTCTCGATTGCGTCAAAACTATGAATGCAGGATTTTTTTCAGTTCGATGATATTCATGAAAAAATCGAGTCTAATAAGTATGACTGCTCCAAAGCTCAGTTGGCAGTGATGTGGACTGAGATGCGCGTGCTCCTGGGTTGGATTCCCGGCAAGGCGAACATTGTTATAATGAATATCGATGTTTGTTTTAATTCTGGATGTAATGTTCGTCTCTGTATATGTGTCAGGCACCCTAGATACAGGTTCATACTAGTTAGGGTTCTGAGTGTGATTATTATTATTAAGTTCTTAGTACAAAAAGTAGTACCAGTAGTAAGTACGACACGTAGGACAACAAATCATATTTTTTATTAATCAAACTTTATTCTGTCGATAAATTCCAAGTATACGGCTCTAAGTCAACTTTCCAATTGCCTTTGTTAACGCACAACACGAGGGTTCTTATAGGGGCTGTTTACGGGCGTAAATTAGTCTTGCCTCGCGGTGCCAGTCAGATCCGAGGGCAGGCTAGACTTATAAGGAAATTGCGTTTGCTTAGAAATCGAGGTCATCAAAGTTTGTCAAGGTACACCAATTATCTGTGCTGGTTTTGTACCAGAGTTAATAATCTCAGTTGTAACAAAGTTTATTTGGAGAGTGAACTTTTAAAAGCACTTAAGCAATGAAGATAGCTGAAGAAACTTATCAAGTTTTTATTTAGATTTTAATCAAGAACGATTGAGTTGTTCCGGCAGCAAAGATAACGATCGTGGAGCGAAGCCTCGTGAATATTTCAGTGGCGCATGCCGCATTTTTGCCGCCCGAACCTATCGCTTCAGGTGTCACGCGAATACTTTAAAACTGGCGCAGTCGACCACCTTCAGTGACTTTATCTCATTAATCTTACACTTTTCGATTAAGCGGTACCTACTTCAAAGGCACGCTACAACTTCTTTGATTAAAATATTTAGTTGATCAAGTCACGGAATCATATCAATGATAAACAGAACTTTTTACACTATTACCTATTCCTTACGTATTTGTTTGAGTTTTTCAAACGATAAATCAAATGTCTAAATTAATTACATTCGAGACAATCAATAAACTCGCTAGAATTGAACATAATGATTTACATCTAACATACATATGTTTAAAAATTATAAAAAAAAAAACAAAGTAAGTAGTGAGTATTTATTTATAAAATTTATTTCTGGCACTAAATTTAAAAGTGTTGCCCAATGATCGCAGTATTAGTGTCAGTAGTGGCCGGCTAAGAATGACGAAAATTTTATTATTTTTATTAAAAATCCATGAATTATGTATTTGTATCATCCACAATTTATAGGTTAAATTTAAGAGGGCATAAACTCCATAAAGTAAGACTTATGGTATTGGTTTGGATAATCTTCGTTAAATTAATCCCATCATGGAGTAGAAAAAGGTTGTTTTCAAGATTTGTACAGTTAAAACGAAATTGGTACACAAATAATTGGACGATATGAAAAAGGCCCCGTTTATGATCACGCGGGGCGTGCCGCGGCCGCGGGGGGTGCTACGAGAAAATTAAACAAATAGGAGCGAGGAGCGTTTATGTAGAGCCGCCGAGCGTATTGTTGCGTACTATTTTATGTCGCACGTGCCGCACTAGGTGATCATAAAATGTAGGTATTTAAGGTGGTAACTCTCGCTATGGCGCGAAATTCAAATTTTTTCGTATTTTTTATTTATTCTGGCGAAAGTATACATTTTTAATAAAGTTTAAATGAATTCGCTTATGTAAAAAACCATCTCCCATATTGTAATACAACGTTTTTTGAAGACAGACCTACAGATTTTGTGTCTAAGGGGTAAAAGGCCAAAAAACAAGTTCCTTGAATATACACAAAATCGGTAACTCTGTCTTTCAAAAACGATATATCACAATGTGGGAAATAGGTTTTTACGTACGCGAATTCATTTAAACTTTATTTAAAATGAATACTTTCGCCAAAATAATTAAAAAACGTGAAAAAAGTTGAATTTCGCGCCATACCGTGAGTTACCGCCTTAATTAGTATTGTATTACCATGAGCAGTGAGGCGTGCATTGATCCGGGCAGTGATGCCGCGCGCCACCTCGGCCGAGTCCGGCGAGCGATGCTGGTGCAGCCGCAGCCGCTCGAACAGGCAGTCCGCCGCCGCTTCGTCCGCCATGCGATGAGCTGGAAACAAGTATTTTAGGACTAGGGCTTTGTTTTTAACGGAGATGCGTAGTGAGGAATGTGTTCTTAGCAACCAATAGAATCACTTCATTTACCTAGCAATGAGTGTATAAACCAGTGGTGGTACTTAATTTAAACACTACGCATCTCTATGCGTAATGCTCCCTAAATGTATAGCAGTGCCAACTTAACTTTTCAATGACCCAAAGGGCCCTAAATGTATAGCTGTGCCAACTTAACTTTTCAAAGCCCTTTAACAAAATACTTACATTTCTAAAAAAAAATGTAATAAGTACCTAAATTTCATTTTCATGCATTTCTGGTTTTCTATTTAGTGCAAAGTGGCTTAGTTTGCAGATCACAAGTAAAAAAAAATGCTCTATAGATTTCTATTATAAAAGTAAAATAACTATACGGTAAAACTATTTGAAGGATACTGTAAACTATGAAAGTATTAAATATAACCACTTTTAACAACTAGTCGGTGGGTAATCTAGGTACTCAAACTTGGCTACAGTCTACATAAAAATAGTATGCCAAATTTTATAGCATTCTGTTCAATATTTTATGATATATGCCCGTTTCCTTTTTTGAAGCGTTTGTCGCAAATTTTTGTGATCAGCATGCCCAACACAGTCATTTGACAAACTGTCATATAAAATATGACTTTTATATAGTATCGACCGTGGTAAAGGTGTTGTATAATTTGTTAGGATACTAGGTAGCTAAAGCTACAATTAGGTAATTTCATTTTGTAATTGGCTGGCGCTACAATTTGAATAAACAGAATAAAATTGCTACGTAAAAATTATGTTAATTTGTTGTTTCTATAAAATGATAATTTCGCTTGGTATGAAAAATCTTTTACATATGGTAATGTTTTTATTTAGTTTAAAGTTTTGTAAAGAGAGTATTGTTGTTATCTAAGAAAATTTATATCCATTCTTGTGAATCGCCTTTGGGTAAATTTGTTTGTAATAATGGTAAATCAATTAGCAGTTACCCTATGCTGTTCTGCAATATGTAGAGGATGGAATATTTTTATTTGCTGCAATTTATGGCTTTCGTGTGCAGAGGTACTGGCGTAGCCGAATGCCACTAAGAGCGGTTGGAATTTCTGTTTATGTTTTAAAATTAACAGAATAATATCAAAAACAACTAATAGTGAATATGTACAATGTATGTAAATTTTTGTGCATGTAATAATATATGTGTCTATGATGTCTGCGATTTGTGACGCTAGGTATGTTGTGTCCAGATTTCACGCTTAAAATGTATTCTTGTGTGCTTTTCTATGGCGACAAAGCTTTAAAGCTGACGCAACCGGCAGATGAGATAAGAGCGAATCGAGATCAAAACAAATCAGTCTTTCTAGATCGCTTTCAACTGAAACTAGCGCAGTTCTCGAACATAAACCACTAATGAATGAATTAATAAAGAGTAGAGTACAAAAGACATACGTGTGTGTAACAGTGGGTCCTTTACTGATTAGTGGTTGCCGTGTTTTGTAAACAAACTGTTTGAGGAACTGGCGGCCCTAGGAGTTATACTGATGCGGCGGCCGGCAGCCGACTGGCGCGGTAGCGGAAAACCGTGCAGGCGGCGGCGGCGGCGGCGGCGGGGCGGCCGCGTGGAAACTCGCGTACGGACAGGCGGGCGGGAGGCGGCGCGGGGCGGTAAAACTAGCGATACTTCTGGCTATCAATTACTGAAATTAGCGAGTCGGCAATATCGCGCGCCTAAATAAATAATCAATATTATTGTCCGTCAAGGTTTGTTTGGACTTTGGACTAGCGCAGAGCGATGGATTAATGTCACTATTACTAAAATACAATGCAACCCCCAATTTCAGCAATATTGCAAATTTTGCTTAATAAGATAAACACTTAAATTTAATATAGGTACCTACATAAAATGTAACGTTGTTGCGTTTTTTTTGGCATATTTTCGATAATTTATATTAAAGTTACTTTTTAACAACTACGTACCACTTTTTAAAATGCAAAGCTGCAAATCTTCGCAATATAATAAGTAACTTTTTTTTAAGGGCTAGGTACCTACTTTATATATTTTACGTGCTAAAACTATTACTAGTTTTACTAAACTAATAATAAGTAGTTATTTTATTTAGATAACTTGTACTTACAATTTTTAACGGAATGTTTTCTCACTCCTTCTATTTGAGCTGATGTGTCGGTTGCTAAAAAAATGAAGACGATATACTATATAGGTACTTTACTTTATACTTTTAATACTTATACTTTTCTTTACACTTTTTTCTTTATATTATTTAATTTAAAAGTTATTGAATAGAAGAACTTAAAACAACAGGCTTCACACTAAAAGCTGTAGAAACACTTTAAAAATCAAAAATACCCATTTTGTTTCTTACCACCAGACATCTCTCGGACATTACAAAAATGTCTTACTTAGTCACATGCTTTTCATGCATAGCGTCACCTTTAAATTAACTAGTTACAATATCATTTATTATACTAAAACACAAAATAATTCACAAATTTTGATAATGGATGAGGATTGGTAATGGTAAACACAACAGACTCCAATGAACATTTATGTCAACTATTTATTGTTAAAAAGGAAATTGAAGTCTGTGAATTTTATGTATTTCAGGAAAATGTTGCGTTTATTTACTTTTAAAGCAAAGTTTACGTCAATGCTTTATGGTCCAACAACCTATATTCCCCGGCCAAAAAAAAAACAAATTTACCAAAACAAAACACTGCCTGCCATGCCACAAAAAACATGCACTTATCTATCCACTGGAGCGTACCTTAGCTACTAATATGTACTATTTAATACTGTGCTACTACTATACTTCATGATCCATTGTTATTTCCATTATATCTAGATCCATTATATCCTTCTAGACTAGAGGTAGAATATCACTAGAATATAGAGAAGTTTTTAATAATTTTAAAGTTACAAAAACATTGAGCTCTTTTTTTGCAATTAGCTTAAAAAAAACTTTTTCAGGTAGGTACTTTATAAAAAATATGAATTAAACAAAACTAAATTAAAATATGTAAGAGCATATCTTAATTTTCATATTTTGATTAAGTATGAATAAAATATTCATATATATTGATTTCTCAAAAAAATCACGCTGTAGTTGTTTTCGGTTTGATAGGACATTGCAGGCTTGAATCACCTGATTGTCCGAAAACTAAGATGATTCCGTGCTTCGGAAGGCATTTTAAGCCGTTGGTCCCGGCCGCAGTAGTGGTCGTTACAACCGCGGTGACAAGCTGGCCCCTTGTCACGTTGGTAATAAAACATAAACTCGGCTAAACGTGGGTCCGGCTCTTGGTGCCTCTGCCTAACCCTTCGGGAAATAAAAGGCGTGAGATTATGTATGTATGTTATTTATGAATAAAATAATCAATATATATAAAACTCTTCCGTTACTGACTGACTGACTGACTGACTGACTGACTGACAGACAACACAGAGCCGAAACTACTGGGCGTAGAAAGCTGAAAATTGGCACGTGGGTTCCTTGGGGAGTGTAGGTGAGCACTAAGAAGGGATTTCCCGAAATTCCCACGGGAACGGGAAAAAACGAGAATTTTGTGTTTATGAGAAATCTGCGCGGGAAAAACCGCGGGGCAGCCTCTAGTGTCTTATAAGTTGCAACATTCAACGGGCTATGTCAAATATGAACGGAAATCAACTATAATAGGCACCAAAGTTGTCCTATAGATATACCAGTTACACAAATGTCACCAGTGATCTATATCGATCAAGTTGCCTGCGAGTGCGCAACATCAACCGGATCTTTATGAATCATGTCCGATGCAGAAGTAAAAAGAATAGTGTGAATAAAAGCTTTAACGAATCTACTCTCAGTGGTATGGATGGACGTTCTATGTAAAGTACTGCTTATACTCGTACAGTGGTTGTCTAGGAGTATCAGTATAGTAGGAAAATCAACTCAATCGGCCCGGCCGTTCTCGAGTTTTAGCGAGACTAACGAACCACGACAAATTTTTATAAGTAGATGAGAGAGCAAGAGTAAAACAGCTTGCTTAAAAACAACATATCTAAAATTGATGAAATAGTGGGTTTTATAAAAGTTGTTCCACCCATTTCACACACATACAAAAAAGCGATTGTTACTTCCAAAAGAAGCTGCGCGTGAGGTTGGTTTTTATCGTGTTCCTATTGTCAGAAGTTCCAACGAACTCTAGAACAGTTATGTGCTTTCAATAAATGGTCAAAACCTACGGTCAAAACCATATTTATCGCTCAACCACATTTTGAAAAAGTAATATAACTTAAAATAGCATCCACTTCGAACAACAAGCATCCAGAAGTGTCTTACTTCCTACATTACAATTAATTTACAACCCAGCAGGCATATAGGTCATACGGACTGGATTCGTGCTCATCGCTGTTCGAGCGTCAGGTAATTGCTATCTACTAAAATATCAAGGGAAGTATGGCTGATTGAATTAATACTGGCGTATGCACTCGTTTTCGCCTGTGATTTTTTAAATTTAAATGTGATCCACGTAAACATTTATTTTCATTCTTAGTGTTCTGTCCGAGCAACTCTTAAGAAACACCTACAAAGGTTTGGTTTGGGCTGTAAGATGTCTATCAGTCAGCAGACAACTTAATTAAAACACACAAATTACCAAATTCTTACAATTTGTTTTAAGATATAATGTCCATTTTTTAATCCGGGAAAGACTCTGCCTACCTTTTGTCTTAAAGAATTATCTAAGGCTCTAGCTCTAAGGCTGTATTATTCATTCATGTGTCATGGGGATGTATTATTATTTATGCATACTTATCGCATTTTATGGCCATTTTGATCCAAACTGGGCCTAATTAAGATAAAAAATAAAGATGTTAACGTCGAAAATTAAAAGTCGGCGAATGCCGCGGGCGGGCGTGGGCTCCGTCCACCACACACTATAAGTAGCAGTGCGGGGACATCTCACATGCATTGTCTGTTTGTACCTGGCGATCTCGAGATGAAGGTAGCCTTTCGAAATAACCTTCCTAGATATGCTCTTTTAAATTTTCAACTGATTCAGATTGGTATTGGACCACTTTTGTGCGTGATTCACAGGAAGAGAAAGGATTGCGACTTTACTTTGTTTAGAAAGGCTGTTGTTTTTGTAGTTATATACTGAAAGTGACCAGTGCAGTGTTTAATAAATCTATCCCTTTTTAAGTGAAGAAATTATACTTGAAAAAAAAAAAAAACTGATGTAAAGTTGTATCTAGAGTTTGATAAAGTCATGGTTTAATCTTGGGAGAGTCTAACAATTTTAAGATAATTATTTATTATTTGTTTCCAGCTATGCTTTGAAATATTTTTGTGTTTTTATCACCCTAGACTAGGCATGCTAGGTTCTATCTAGTTAGGGACTGTAAATGGAAGAGTTTTATTCATTATCATTAGTTATTTTTCACATAATTTACATTCGCTAAAGTTACTAAATTTATTTGTTTTATTAAACAAAATAATGTCGAAGTGCGTGTCAAAGGTGTCACGCTCCATGTAGGTTCAGTTAAGCCTTCTATTGGTAGAAAAAGTTGCGACGCACCAATAGATCTGAATATTTTACTGAGGTTTACCTTCAATTAACCTTTGTTTTACCCATGATAACTGGAGGCACATCTAACATTCCCTCTCTATGTCCGTCGACAGTTACTGATACTGTGTTCCGCGTGCCTGGTGGCAGCGGTCGCCGGCAGCTCCACCGCCACGGCGTGGCCGGGCGCGGTGGCCCTCCCGACCCTGGCAGCTGCCCCACTAGCTGCCCCATACTCATTTGGTGCGCCTCTGCTAAAAACATACATCCAACCAGCAACTACTAAGAGCTTTGGATACTCTACATCGCAGTATATCAACTCGGTAAGACCCTTTTCATTACTAAGGGCCTGTCCAGAAAGCGCGTTTTACATGCGTGTGGGATCGCGGATAGGAAGATGCGCGTGTTTGAGAGATTGTAGCTGCATACATCCCAGATGCTCTGACTCGTTTCCTCAAACAAAAAACAAAACGCGAGAGTGGAAACGCGTGTACAGCGGACTATCTGGACAGGGACTAAAGGGTAAAATTGATAAACTACACTTCAACATTTCTTTAAAGACTCATTTATTAAAATTCATTTATATATTGCAGGCACCATTCCCATATGCGTTTGGATACCAACCTCAGTACTACCCACAACTCGGTCCAGTCGCACCTATACAGGGATACCCATTCTACCCTGGAGCAAGCTTCCCAGCAGGAAGCTACCCAGCTTCAAGCTTCCCAGCCGCAAGCTTTCCAGCCTCAAGCTTCCCGGCTAGCAGCTTCCCAGCGTCTAGCTTCCCAGCGGCGACGTTCCCAGCAGGAAGTTTTATCTACCCTCCACCTTCGCCGATCCTCGGTGAAAAGCCTTCAGCTCCTGCCATCAACTTTCCGGCACCCAGCCCACAACCAACAGTCGACTCTGACTCCACCGTGGTTGATTCAGCTGATCAGTCTAGTTCACAGTTCCCCGAGCAAGGATCTTCATTCCCAGAACAGGGAGCGCAATTTCCAGGACAGGGTTCGCAGTTCCCAGAATTAGGCTCTCAGTTCCCAAGTCAGGGCTCCCAGTTACCAGGACAAGACTCCCAGTTCCCTGAATTGTCGTCACCAGTCCCTCAATTTCCCGAGCAGCAACGAAAACCTGAACAGCCGCAACAGCCATTCCCTGAAACTCCCAAAAATGAGGCTCCACAGCAACCAGCTACTTTCCCATTCCCACCGTCCCAGCAGGACTCACCATTCCCGACCTTCCCACAGATTCAGTTCCCTCAAGGCTCCGTTCCTAGCTTTCCACAATTCCCTCAATTCCCCCAATTCCCTTCCTCTCCTCAAAACCCCGCTACCCCTCAAGCCCCTGGATCCAGCTCTACTCCGCCATCTTTCCCCGCAGGTGATAGCAATGATAGAGGATTAAATGATGAAGACACAATATCTGTCGAGTCCGCTTAATATTTTTATACCTTTAATAAATAAATTTGTCTAATTTATTAGTTTCATTGAAAAACAAAACTTTTTTTATCAATTCTGCCGCTTCGTAAACTGTATTCGACTACAATTACAGACAAATAAAACATTATTAAAATGACAGCAACTTAAAATAAAGTTTTAAATTTTTTTTATTTATTTCTTGTAATTATTATCATGATGAAAATAAAGATTTAAAAAAATTATACGTCGTTAAGTAGTTTTAATCATGGAATAAAATAATTGCATGGCATAGTTTGAATGAATCCCGGTTAAAATTAAAAAGGTGCGGCGCCGATTTAGCTGATTTTGGTTTTGAATTGTTCGTAGTAGTCTAGGGAAGGTTTTAAAGGGGAGAAAATATGGAAAAATATTGAGTAAGTTACTAAAATCAACAATTAATATTTTCCATGTAAAATTGTAAGCAATTGTAATTGGGTCCACGCTGGATGTAGGCCACCTGCGATCGGTACAGATGGAGAGCCTTGAGGGAGGCCTATGTCCAGCAGTGGACGTCCTACGGCTGAAATGATGATGATGATGAAAATTGTAAGGCACGATACAAAGTTCTTCGGGACAGCTAGTTTTAAATAAAACACGTTTACTTTCTTTCACATTTATTTGAAGCTTGTACCAATATAATAAATACGTATGTATACGTACGATACATGACTTACTCATTATTATAATTGTTACACAATTTCCAAAGCAAACAATCTTAAAAGTAAAAAAAAAAACACCTCTCCTGTACAATATATTATTTAGATTCGTCTTGTACGGGGTGATGAATTTTGGAGTTGAAATTTAGACCCTTCCTTTCTCAGAGAAAAGGGAAACTTAATAGGTGTTCTGAATAAACTTATTACTGACTTTTTTATATTTCAAAAACCTATTGCTACTGTACCTACCTATGTAGTATTACTAATACTAGTTATGCTTACTCTAGAGGCTGTAGTACGGAATTGTGGTTTCATTAGAGTTATCCAAAGATTTCTAGTTGTAGGATCACAAATGACAAAGTACAGAAATAAAACAAAACCTTGTATAGTAGAAGTCAGGCAAAACATGTATGACCAAACATAATTTCTTGAAAATGAAAATATTCCAAAGATCCAAGTCAAACCGAGCAAGAAAAATAAAAATATTGATAAGCGCAACTGTGCTTTTACAAGATCTAAATCAGGAGTTCGTACTTTACCATCAGGGCCTTTAGCAATTGATATCATAACGCAAAGAAAAAGGATAATATTTACTATAATAATAATACCAACTGGAACCAACACAGCTAATATAAAGTAAATGCCGTTCGGGTAACAGATGGGTGCGTTATAGGATTCAGCTCTGACTGGTGGTGGTATGTACGTATTTTTGTCGACAAGAAGAACTATAACGACGGGGATAGTGGGTAAGCCCCAACCAGCGATTGACATTTTAATCATAAACTTCGCCGGTCTTCTTACTCCTAACACTCGAACGTATCTAATAAATTGTAAGATTGCTGTTATCAACATCCAGACGAACCCGGCTAGGATGGAGTAGTGCAACAAAGCTCCAAGCCCGATGCAGATACCTCTCTTGTGCTCTACTATAAGGAATTCATCGTCCGACTCATAAAAAATAGTGGTATCAAGGCTAAAACAAATCATGAGAATCAAAGGCAGTGCTATAGCTGTTGTGAGTTGAAGTAGGACTTTGGTTCCAGCTTTCTTTCTCCACATGCTGAACACCAATGCCGTTATCCATATTCCTGCAATGCCTAACAAAGATAAAAATGAACCAAACAAAGTTATTATATTCAGCACTTTTGAATGATCTGATGAGTTTTCAGATTCTGGATTTCCATGTCTATGCCAAGATATTAACTGAGCAAAGTGTGTCAAATGATAACACTTGCATACAACTAATCCATTTATCATGGTAACCATATAACAACCTTCTCTTTTCCATTGACCAAGATAGCCATTAATGTCACCACTCTGGAAATTCCAGAAACCGCAAAAATTTCGAGTGCCTGTAATATTTATGGCTCTAAATACGAGAGGTATAGAAAACTCGGGCTGTATATTATAACCTGGAATAGTTATTTCAATAATGCGACTGTTAATTAAGTGCTTGAAGTTGCCACTTTCTGCAACTTCTTGAAATATTGCGTCATTATGAAAAACGTTTATTAAAATGTGTATATCATCCGAATCTTCATTAGATTTATTATTTAGTATAAACAAATTTCGCAAAACTTCCTCTGGCAACCAAGTAGCAATTTCTAAGTTATTGATTTCCATTATTTCATTAACTGTAAAGTTTTTATATAACGGTTGAATTAAAAAATCTGTAAAGCGATCAGAATCCGTATTCTTTATCAGCGCTAAACCAGTGATGTTGTTATTTTGTGGATAGGTAATTTGCGTAACAAATTGGGGTTTAACAGCAATCTGATAGGGATTTATATCCCTATAATAAATATCAGTTGTATTAGGTAATGCCAGTATTTCAATGAGATCAGTAATCGTATCTAAAATAACATTAGTGGAATTAAGTGTTTGAGCTAAATTTAAATAATTATTATTCAGAATCATGAGCCGATCCACAATCCATGCAATATTTTCTAAATCGCCCATGTCTAAAGAAGATCTATTTGTTCGAGCTACCTCAGATATTTGTTTTAAAGATTTTGATATGTAATATATATCAGCTGGTATAATTATATCTATGTCATCTAATACAAATCTAAGGCCATAAGTCATAAAATTTTCTGTCCACGATTCCGGGCCTAACCCTTTAATAAATTTGTACAAAAAGTTAGTTGTGTTACTGGGCTGGTAGTTTCCATCACATGTTCCTTCAACTGGTTCCCACTTGGCGCCAAGCATGTAGGAACCACCACATGTTCTTTTAACAGGTAATCCATTTTTTTGTAAACAAAATTGTTTTGGTGCTGCAATTTGCCCAATTTGTGTTAGTTCCCATTCTAGTATAAAAGCGTCTACGCTTTCTGTTGGTAAACAATAAATGCAACTGGAAATGTTAATCAAATCAATGTGATGCAGCAAAAAATTTGATAAAGCAATTTCTTCTAATTTGTTGAATATTTCCTGTATTTGCTTTGTTTCATGTTCTTCAGTAAAATTAGCTGTTACATGAACATGAAATAAAATGATTGCACTCGTCGTTGTATAATTTAGTATATCCATGACTACCACTTTGTTACCATCAAATATTTCAACAAGAGTATTTGTTACATCATTGATTAAAGTCAAGTCTTGATAAGAGTTTTCGCTTGAGTCAGAATGGTAAAATTGGGCAGTTAAAGCAAAAACATGTTCACTGTCTCCATGAGGATTTGATATGACTTTTTCTGTTGATATCAACGAAAACTTTTTTGTGTGACCTTCACACCAGTATTGTGCCATCCTATCACTTATAGAATTTAATTCATAAACTGTTTTCTCTATATGTGTATCGTTTACAGCATCATATATCTCTGAAAATTTTACATCTGCAATTTCATTTATACCCACTGCTTGGGGAAATCCTTTGGCGTTAGAAAAACAGCGAACGCCTTTATCATTCTGATCGTACTTCCATAATCCAGAAGGTAAGTACACTGTTAGGTATATTTTCTTGTCTATATTATTGTATTCTAAGTAAAATTCTGACTCGCCATAGACCAATTCCTTTTGACAGGCCATACAAGGCAATCTGGACATTTCGTGCACGACACCAAAAGAACCATCATTATTTATAACTCCCTGAAACGAGGGAATCGTCAGGTTACTCGTTTCAAATTCGAAGCTATTATATTGGATGTTCATTTCAAGTAATGAATGTTTAGTTTTGTCAAAGGAACTAAACCAACACCATTCATGGCTTTGCATATCAAACATTGTCGTCGCCATTTTTTTGTACAGAAATCGTGTTACATCTATACCCTTGTCATTTCCCATTGGTTTTTCACATTTATCTCTAAGGAATTCGTCAAACGTGGACCCGTTAACATTATCAGAATACTCCACTCCGAAGCAAACTCCATCATCAAGCATGAATCTAAATGATTGATAGTTGTACGGACACTCCGCAGGATAGTGGACATCGTTAATGTAAAAGCAAAGGCTGGGATAAACTAAGTTGCATTTCTCGGTAGCAATTATCATATTCTCGACGTCTAACAGAAGACAATTTTTAAATATACTCGTTTGCATTAAAATCGACGGCCGTCCTTCAACTTTTTTGATCCAGTTTGGTCCTGGAATAGTCCAGACTGCAGGATTAAAAAGCTTTTGCCTTCTGGCCGGTAGCCAATAATATTGTGAAACATTAAGAAGTTTCAAAGAATTTAGCAAAGTATTGACTTCATCAGAACTTAAGTCTGTTATGGTCGACGCTCCACCGCTCTTCAAGCAAGGAAAGTCCCACTCTTCTGGTTCAGTTAACTGATAGCAAAAATCGGTGCTATTTTCTGATATTTTGAAGTATCCGGGCGGACAAGAGTCGAGGTCATAATAATTCACTACCTTAGCACAAGGATTCATAGATTTTAAAGGTGGAGTCCATTGACCGTTACTACAATTTCTGGTAACTATTTGGTTTTGAATATTGTAACAAATTGGATCTGAGACGATGTTATCAGCATCTTGACTCGAGGTCCACTTCACTGCTATTGCCTTTGGAGCCACCTCTGTCGGACACCCCTGCAAAAGTGCCATATTATTTGAATAGGTTTTAGATATTTTATGAGTTTTTATTCTAAAAAATCACGTACCTGTTGGCTTCTACTTCTACCAAACACCATAGTAAGAACAAAATATATCCAAATCCAATTTGACATGTCGACCCACGCGTTGTAACTTGGGCTGAAATCATTTTCGACTACCTAAGGGATTGGGCTTTATCACTGTTATATCTATTACACCTATATTATACATGGTGTTTCAAAATAAAAGTTTAAATGTGACAAGTGAGCGCCTGAATATTCATAAACAGCAATACTAAAACATTAAAAATAGTTATAAAAACTTTTTATAAAAAAATAAAACCGCCGAAAAAACTAAAAAGCATTAAATAATAGGGAAAAAATTTCTATTAAGCTTTAATTTACTCAATTTTGGATTACCAAGAAATTTTAAGTCAGTGCCACACCACACAAGCACACGTTTTTCGGTTATTTCTTTGAATTTCAGGTAATTTAGTGATCTTTATTCGTTGATTCTGTGGCACCGACTCAAAATTTCTTGGTAATCCAAAATTACTTTAAGAAGTGAGTAAATTAAAGCCTAATAGAAAAATTTTCCCTATTATTTAATGCTTTTCAGTTTTTTCGGCGGTTTTATTTTTTTATAAAAAGTTTTTAATTTTTGCTTTTCAGTTTTTTTGGGCTAATTTTTTTGACCCTTCACAGGGTGGTCGCACCCCACAAGGTGGCCACACAACCTGGTTAAGGTTGAGGGACTAACAGGATGAGGTTCGATCACGACCGGTCGGTGAGGCGATTTGTGAGGGAGGCCTATGTCCAGCAGTGGACGTCTATCGGCTGAGATTATAATTATTAACATTCATATAAAAAAGAATCATAATTATACCTAGCAGTTTTCATGTAAATCACAACACGGCAATACATTCTGTGAGTGAACAATAAAGTCACCCCTATTTTTCCACCCTTAGGGTTGGAATTTTATTTCCAAATTTTTATGGGACCAACTTCAAGGTATACCCTGTCGATTAAAAAAAGAATTATCAAAATCGGTTCCCACAGTAAAAAGTTATGCGTGATCATAAATAAAAAAATATATATATATATACGCGACGAATTGAGAACCTCCTCCTTTTTGTTTTTTCGTCGGTTAAAAAGTAATTGCGTACACTACTTTGTCTGTCCACCCGCTTATGAGATACCACAGAAAAAAAAAAAAAAAACTTACTACTGGGCTATCGTACGAGGTATCTCACTAAGGGGTGCTGGCCAGAGAACCTCCACGCGGTGCACCCTGGGCAACACCGGTCGATCACACTTTTCGTTTCCCGTTTGGTGTGTTCGCCCGGTGGCTAATAATCTGGCGGGAGTGGCGCTCCACATGCTCTCTGCCCTATCAGAGAGCATAGTGGAGAGTCGAGATGGAGAGTGGGGCTTAACAAGCCCTGCTGAAGGAGGAAGAAGGTGAAGAGAGGGGGAGAAGTTGAGGGGGGAATGATGGCGAGCAGGTAGATTGCGGGAATTGAGAGCGCGCAATGGCGCGCCCACGTGGAGATTGATAGCTCGGCTGATGAGAAACTCTGCGCTAGTAAATGCCGGGAATGCCCTGCCCACGGTCGGCTTGATGTCACCGTCGCTGACCGTTGGGATCACAGATCCACCCGGCTGATCTGAAGACGCATAGGAGTAGATGCCGGGCCGTCATCCCCCCACGCTTTGCGGTTGGCTTGATGTCGCCGTCGCTGACCGCAATGGGCGTGCCGATGGGGCGCCCACAAGCCCCGTAGGAGAGGGTGGAGTGTCCTACTCAGGAACGGCTGTAGCATTGTCGGTCGAGGATGAAGGAGCGGGGACTTGAGACCTCCACCATGGCACGGTTACGAGGTGCCATGGGGGTAGTAACAAGCCCTGCTCCTGCTCGACTGCCGACTGGCGGTTGAGGAGGAGTGGGGTCGGGGCCTTAAAGGTCCCATCACGGTGGACTACACACGCCGTAAGGGGGCCAACGGGCCCCGATCCGCCCTGCTGCACCACTGCAGGACCCTGGGGTCGTTGGGTGCACAAGGCGGGGGCCTCGTGTAGTCATATAACGGCCCCGAGAAGGACGACGGAACGCGGTGTCCAGTTCCGTCGCCGAGCGTTGGGAGAGCCACCCACGCTCTGGGGGGACGACCATCTTGTTCCCTCCGCGAAGTGGCTTAACAGCCGATGCTGGAGGGGGTTGCGGAGTTGAACATAACAATCGAAAGATCACCCGTGACCCCCTTGCTAGCAGCCGAGGAGGACATCGGCAGGGTTTTAGTGGGTGTGAACCCCACACAACCCTGCGGCTCCCCCCGGGGCTGCAGGGTACTCGTCAGGAGTTTCCACGCCTAAAAAAAAAAAAAATGTATCTTACTAGTATTTTACTCGTTTGCAGTTTCCAGTTAGAAAGTGAAAAAAAAAAGTTTTTAAACAGTTTCTCATCTCTCATCCTGTATAGTAAAAATCAAATCTCCGTAATCTGCACGGTCATCCAATGGCTTTGGCAAACAAATAAAAAAGGTGTCGATACGATATCTCCCGCCCGCCCTCGCTCGCGGTCCTCGCGCAATCTCTGAAACCTTTTATCTCCGTCATACTTGAATAGTAGAATAGAGCTGCTTTTAACAAAGTCAATAAGTGAATTGAGTGTCTATATTATTATGTTTTAGCAAGTTTTAGGTCTATATTTAGGTATAACATAGTTTTTTCTTGTTTTGTTGACAGTATTAATATGTATAGGACATGTATTTGTATATGAAGGTATAGGACATGGCATAATGAGCGCCTTATAATCAAGAATAGCAATACTTAATACATGGCAGGAAAAGCAATACTTATTTTTTCGGTTTATAGAGGGTTTATACCACGGAATTGGCTCGGATTAAGTAAGCTCCTTTCGTTCACTGAGATCGAATGCGCTTGCAATTGGGATAGATCGATAATTTATTGCAATAACAGTCTTCTCTAACTCTAAGGGCTGCGCTATCAGAAGTAGAGCCTCTAGCATTCATCCCTGTTCCCTGCCAGCTGCTTGACCACCTAATACTACTGACTGACTCTTAAATCTTCCATTTTATAATATTGGTAATATTGGTATTGCGATAACAGTAACACTAGTAAAAAAATAATAATGCTGGTAAGATATCAGCAGCTTGCATAATAAAAGTTATTAGTGTGTCCCTGTGTACACTGGCGGTCTAGGACGGGCGTAACACTTCCGGTTTTTCTATATTGCAAAATACCTCTTGTTCTTTGGTATTTCAGTCTAGGGCGCAGGGATTTGTCTAGGGACCATAGACAAATCTGTTCGCCAAATCCGCCGCTTTGCAAACCTTCAGCGCTTTTGAGAATAAAACAAACTTTTAAAGAGATATTATATTAAATAACTATAAAATTATACATATAAGTACATTAAAACTAATTTATTGATTATTTGAGTATAATTCTATTCGTCGACTTTGTCTGACTCAGGATTGGCATGGGGCAGCGGCGGGGGCGGCACGTTGGGTATCGAGGGATCCTTTGACGCGTAGTTTAGAATATTTAGATCGCTCGGCTCGGGCGGCGGACTCGCTGGCAGGTTATTCGAATCTCCTTTGGGCGGCTCTTCTTTCCCACGTTTCGCTTCAGGAATAGGAACTTGGGGCCGAAGAACTGAACTTTGCGAAAGAGTATTAGGCAGAGGCCGATACAATGACAATGGCGGTAGGTTCAAGTAAGGATTTACATTATACGGATCGTATGGGTCGTAAAATCTAATGTTAGGATAGGAATAGGTAAACGGAGAACCTATGTGAGTGAAGTCGTTATATGCCGGGTTTAGTCTTCCCACGGGAAGCAGCTGCGGGGGCAAACCAAATTGGTTTAGTGGAATCGGGGACTCAGTTTTAGGTGGTGGCGGGGGTGCTGGCGTCGGTTTGTCGCTGTCTTCAGGCTTGGGTTCCTCCGGAGGCTGGGGCACTGCTTCAGTGGACGGTTTATCTTCAGGAGCGTTGCTTGCTGGCGGCCCCGCCGGCTGTGACTGCGGTGGCAACTGTGGCTGAGGCTGCGCTGGCACATTATTCGGCAACGGATAAAAACTCTGTAATGAAAAATACGACCTTTGTCATGACACTGAATGTAATTTGAATAGCAGCTTCAATAACAAGCCTCACGACATTGTTTCACATACGACCCTGTGTTGAGCGTGCGACTACAATGCAGTTACTTGTATGTGTTTAAGATAAAAATATCTTCGGCCTATATGTAGTGCCTATTACAATTATTCAATCAATATATATAAAACTCTTCCGTTACTGACTGACTGACTGGTTGACAGACAACGCAGAGCCGAAACTACTGGGCGTACAAAGCTAAAATTTGGCATGTAGGTTCCTTAGGGAGTGTAGGTGAGCACTAAGAAAGGATTTCCCGAAATTCCCATGGGAACGGGAAAAACTGGATTTTTGTGTTTATGAGATATCTGCGCGAGTGAAACCGCGGGGCAGCCTCTAGTATACAATAAAATGAGGCCTAAAACAGCGTTTTATAAATAAACTGTAGGTCTTTTTCAAGGCTTCAAGCGCTGATCGCAATTCTGTAGACAGGGTTCATGAGAATCTACCAATCGCATGCCGTTTCCTAAATTAGCTTAGAAAAGTTACGAATGAAAACCTATTTTAAAATCCTGTGCTGTTTAAATGTTTATCCTATCATAAGGTACCTTCGTTAATGAAACCCAGTTGTATAATTACACTTACAGGGTACTCAGGGTAGTAGACGGACGGGAACGGGAAAGCGAATGCGTCATGCAGAACGGGCTGGTAGACCGGGTAGGCCTTGCTCGGCTCCAGGTTCTGGTTGGAGGTGATGAGGGCGTTGTACACCTTGGGCACGCGGCCGGGCTCCGGCGCCGGGGCCGCGAGCGCCAAGCTCACCTGGAACGATATTACACAAACTTTGTTTATAAGGACTATATCACTAAGCCTGCAATTACATTCCTTTTTGAAGATTTAGCTGATTTTGGTTTTGAGAGGTTTATCGTAGTCTGGGGAGTCAGGGAGTCCAGGATTGAACGGTAAGAACATATGTAAAAGTAACTTTGACGCGGACAAAGTCGCAGGCCCACTAGTCTATAATAATATATAAAGAGAAAAGATTTTATTAAGTGATAGGTTCTGAAAGTACTGAACCGATTTGAAAATTTATTTTACTGTTGGGAAGCTACACTATCCCCGGATGCCAAAGTATATAGAATATTCTCAAAAATTTTGAACGCAATGTGGTTTGAATTTTGCCATGTCAGCTAGTTTTTAATAAATAGATAAAAATGGTACAACGTCTTATTAAAATCTTAACGCCGCCGATTCCATCAGTTCACGATTTTAGGTAGGTATTCGTTTTCAGACAAATAGCAAATTTTTAATATAGCACAATAGAGCAATGACGTAAGTTCAACATGCCTAGAGAGTATAATTAATAGAATAGGTTCATATTATTATAGTTTATAATACCACATAATACTCGCTCGGACCAACTAAGGGCATCTAGAGCACACGTGAACACCTGCAAGATCTTGATAAGTTGCATAAATTAATATAGAGAATTTTCCATTGATGATTTTACAGTAGGTACATTATGTATGTATATAAATACAGTATAAAAGGTGGAAAATCTTGCATTGTAAATCGAGTAGGTGCATTTGATTGATTCATAGAGTTTTTGCGTCGCACGCAACTTTAATAAGTTGTCTATAATTTTCCTTGTTTTATATTGAACAACCTGTTCTAAGTCCCATTAGGTTGTTACGTTTGTAAAAGGCATCAATTAGTATTTGCCTTGAACTGAACACTGTATTTTATTTTATGGTTCACTTGATACCTTGGCTGTCACGTGATCCTCGTTATGAATTTTGCTGGTTTTACAAACAGTCCTGCAGCCCTACATTCTGCGAATGAAACATTAAATACTAATGTGTGAAATGGCATCTAGCCTATTAACGTTTGTTTTGTTACTATAAACCATCTTACAGAGTTATTTTCCTTAGTATAAAAAATGGAAAATATTTATAACTATTCGACCCGGCGAACTTCGTACCGCCTTACCTACTAAGTTGTGCACGATTTATAAATTTAAACCTTCCTCTTGAATCACTCTATCCTTTAAAAAACCCGCATCAAAATCCATTGCATAGTTTTCCAGATATAAGCATACATAGGGACAAACGCGGGAAGCGATTTTAATTTTTATACTATGTATTGATTGATAAACTAATTTTTTTTTTCAAACCCAGATAGAAATAACCTAGTAATCATCTGAAAAAAAGACCATTACCATGTTACTAACTTATATTGCCTGCGTGTGCTATTCATAACTTTCATTAGCCATATTTTATTACAATTTGATTGATTATTTTAGTTACTTTAAGTAAATTACACTGCGGCTTCAAAATCTAGGGTTCTCGCGTTCAGTCGTTTACCTTGACGACGGAATATCTAGCGCCTTGGCTTCAGGTCACGAATTCCGTCTTACGGCAGCTTATCTTTGACAGATTTGGTGTGGACACATGGAAGGGTCGCCGAGACCGGCTGGCATCCGGAAACAGTGGCGAGACAAGAGACAATGCAAGAGCGCCGCCACCGTCTGCCTTGGGAGTTGGCAGCCGCACCCAGAGGCGCTAAATGTATAATAATGGCTTTTGTTTTTGTGTGTTAAATCTCTTTTAAACAGACATAAAATAAGAAGAAGAATTGCAATTCAGTTGCTTTATTACTTCGGCGGTTACAGTCCCATTTGGTTTGATATTTTGTATTAAATTTTAATCAACTGTATTTTTGATTGAATTCATCTCCTCATTGGTTGCCTGAAAGACATCATTTAATTTAGTGATAAGGCCGCCATTTGCATTGATCTCTGTACCTTGTTCTTTTATGTAATTATATTTTATTATAATTGCAATAAAGAATTATCTTATCTTATCTTATACTAGCTTTTGCCCGCAGCTTCGCATGCGCTTTTTCATTAAAAATGTTAATTACTGGTTAATTTACTACTCAGGATTTTGGTGACATCATTTCTGATCGCACCTATACCCCCTAAAAATATCTACCTATTTGCAGTAATAATATTTTGTTTATTTCAGTTCAACTTCAGAAATTCCTTTCTACACTCCACCATTCAGATACTGAAAGTTATAATCCTAACATTTGTATTAGCTGGTCAGGTAAAATATTAGCTCTGTAGTTGGATTATGTACCTACGCGAGTAAAAAAAAGTTTAAAATTTTTTAGGCGCTTTATGTTTTTGGGAATGTTCCGTTACTATGTGAATTTTGGTGAATCTTTTCTTAATATACCTAACTTTGAATCTAATTACACCCACTGAAGGACCCGTTCTCTTTTTTACGTCAAAATAAAGAAATATACATTGTTTTCATATTATTAACTAAAGAGTCCCGTTTAGACTAAAAAATTCAATTCAGACTCAAAATTTCTTGGTTAACCAAAATTACTTTAAGAAGTGAGTAAATTAAGTCCTAATAGAAAATGTTTCCCAATTATTTAATGCTTTTCAGTTTTTTCGGCGGTTTAATTTTTTGATAAAAAGTTTTTATTTTTTGCTTTTCAGTTTTTTTTGGGCTAATTTTTTTGACCCCAGCCAATCACCCTCCACAGGGTGGTCGCACCCCACAAGGTCGCCACACAACCTGGTGAAGGTTTAGGGACTAGCAGAATGAGGTTCGATCACGACCGGTCGGTGAGGCGATTTTTGAGGGAGGCCTATGTCCAGCAGTGGACGTCTATCGGCTGAGATTATGATTATTAACATTCATATAAAAAAGACTTATAATTATACCTAGCAGTTATCATGTAAATCACAACACGGCAATACAATCTGTGGGTGAACAATAAAGTCACCCCTATTTTTCCACCCTTAGGGTTGGAATTTTATTTTCAAATTTTTATGGGACCAACTTCAAGGTATACCCTGTCGATTAAAAAAGGAATTATCAAAATCGGTCCACACAGTAAAAAGTTATGCGTGATCATACATAAAAAAAAAAAAAATATACGCGACGAATTGAGAACCTCCTCCTTTTTGTTTTTTCGTCGGTTAAAAAATACCATAATTCACGTTCCTGAGGGAATTTTGTGAAATCCTTTCTTAGCGGATGCCTACGTCATAACATCTACTTGCATGCCAAATTTCAGCCCGATCCGATGAGTGGTTTGGGCTGTGCGTTGATAGATCACTATGTCAGTCAGTCAGTCAGTCAGTCACCTTTGAGTTTTATATATATAGATAGATAGACTTACATAGTAGGTACTACTTTTAGACTAGAGTTTCAGATTAGAGATCTTAATGCATTATATTTGAAGCAATCGGTTCTGTACTCAAATCAAATACAAGTTATCATTACCGTATAACGTTGTTTTTGTTTATTTTCCTTTGAACTCTAAACGAAACAAACATGGTAGGTTTGCGAAACAAAATAAAATTTTCAGACGAACTACCCCGCCAGGTTGAAATAATGAATTTTTGAAACTGTAGACACATATAAAATAGCGTGTAGGTATTGATTATACCTATTTTAACCTAACAAAAATTCTAAGGCCTAGCTAAGTTCCTTTACGCTTACTTTATTGCCTATGCTTATATTACGCGACATTATACATACACTATTTTACAATATTGGGCATAGGTGCATTGATCTTTAAAAAAAATATTTTGACAATCTTTACTTTACATAAACTTTTGAATAAAGAGGGATATCGTGGCCGATATTACAATTCAGTTTTTTTAAATAACGGTCTATTTTTATGTCTGGTAAATCAAATAGAAGTTTTTTGTCTGAGCATGCATGACCAATCGATGTCACGGCAGCGGCGATCGATTGTGAGTTTTTTACTAAGAAGTTGTCATCAAACTTATTTCCGTTCGAAAAATGTTAAACGTCACCTCAAAAAACTTCTTGTAATAACAAGAACTTTTAACAAAACATGATTTATCTCTGAACAGGCAGCGTTTAGCAAAAGTATGCGTAGGTGGTGTAATGTAACATAAGATAAGGAGAAAGCGTAACTAAACGCAAGTTATCCTACGCCATCCTAATTTGGGGGCAGGTAAATAAGCATATGAAAAGAAAAAAATACATATTCACACAATAGAGGTCTGGTCTGGCAACAAAGAATGTATGCAACTACATGTAACCGACAACTATATTTGGTGTCACGCAAATACATATAAATGTTTACCATCTGTCACTACTTTTAAACTAGCTGACGGACGTTTGTCAATGGCACTTATGTATCTCTTAAACTGATTAACAAATATATACGAAACGTTTGCACCATATACTTATACTCTTATTTTCAAAGAATACTTACAAATATCAGAAACTACATATTTATTAATACAGAGTGCATTTAAAACAGTTCAAGTTATGGGACAATCAGATTGCGCTGGCTAGAGGATGCAACGCGCGCGCATGGTTTACAAAGGCTATTGAGGTTTATTGACCTTTTAAGCTTCGAGTTTTGCATATATTGCTTCTACGATTCAAATATTCAATCTTTGTTAGATTTTTCGAAATTTTTATACAGTCGGTGCAACGTACAGTACAACACGCATATTTAAATCTCTTTATTTTCATCGTAGGTAACTTTAATTTACTATTTTAATGCAGAAAAGGGGTAGAAGCACTTGATAAGCAATTGAAGAGCAAGTTGTGCTATTGCTAGAATAAGTGCGTGCTCTATTGAGGGTAGTATATAAACGAATTGACAGACTTTTTATTTTCTAGTATAGTAGCCAGTACAACCAAATTTTGTTACACAATAGACTCTTACCAATAAGCATTAAGAAGGGAGGCTGGGTATAGGTCGATGTGCGGTGTTCCGCACAGACACAGAAGGGATTCTCTACATAAGTAATTTAACGCTTCGTTGAGCTCAGGGACTCTGTGAAATGAGATCCGCGGAATAACCAAAGTTACCGCTATAGCCCAAAGAATTGCGAAACTTAAGTGGTAATGGACAGAGCACATAGCTCTAAGAACAGTTGGCCGCTAGGGTCGGAAAGTTCTCGAGTGGCGACCGCGAACCGGAAGACACAGTAGGCAGACCACCAACAAGGTGGCCAGACGACCTGGTGAAGGCTGCGGGAGTAAACTGGATGAGGGTCGCTCAAGAGCGATCGTTGAGGCGATTTATGGAGGAGGCCAAAGTCCAGCAGTGGACGCGTCTATCGAGGGCTTGGAGGAACTTGGTGTTTTATCGTAGTCGTATTGATTATTAATATTGAAATGTATTTAAAAAAAGAACAACACTTAAAATCTTATTGCATTCATAAATAATGTATGATCAATAAATGCCAATTATTATGCAACATAATATTAAGAGCACATTCTTTATGATATTACTGGTACAATTAACTCTGCATTTATTAGGACTTAATCTTATCACATTATAATTTTATGTCACTTTTAAATATCAGCCTTCGCCATAATACCAATTCGTATCCATCCATATGAATACTGAGGCATATGAACAATAAAAATATTAAATGTTATATAGTTCTTCAATTGATCTTCGTCAGTATCTACCTAATATTCATTGAAGGAAAAAATAATAAGAGACGATAATATAAAATAAAGAGAAAGGACGACCACTGAGTAATTTGGTTGACTTGAGGTCACACAGATAAAGAAGTAAAATGTTGAATGCAAAAGCTAGCAAAAGTACTTTGTGTCAAAAAGCCTGCGCGCCCGTTGAAGTCTTTTTCAAAGTCGGTGTACGGAGAATTATTATCAGTAGTTAACTATAACATATAAGCTTAAACTATTGCGTTTTAAAGAAAGAAAGAAATTATTTATTTAAAGAGCAGTGCTGACACACAGTTTTGATGATGATGATGATGTCTATCAGATATTATTAGCCCCAGTAAAGAAAAATCGATATCCACCATAACAATGTTTGACTCTGCCGGGAATCGAGCCTGGACCTTCGAAGTCACAGTCATCCTGCTAAACGAACCAAGAGGGTGGTCATATTCTTGGAATATTGAGTTTATTTCAATAGAAACATGAAAATTTTGTAAAACGTGCTGACAGCAAACAGATTTCACGTTTCATTTCATTTGACAAAGAACGCTATATAAGTCAGATAGAATCTTACTGACTCTATATTGGTACCTACAACTCTACCAAACAAGACTATTGTCTCCTAAGATAAAGTGTCAGAAAAAAAAATTAAAAATGATGACTCACGTGTATAGAGAGGATCAGGGCAAGCATGTCTGCGGCGGGCGCGCGCGGCGGCGAGCGGGCAGGCAGTGCGCGGGCGCAGCGCCGCGCCGCGTTCCGCGTCCTTGCCGGCGAATGCAGCGGCGCACCCACACGCTGCCTTTACACTTACAGCCTTTATTTATTTATAAGAAACTGAAAAACTCCAGCAATACCACCGATTATTGACTGCTCTGTAGCTCAGTTGGCAGTGATGTGGACTGAGAAGTGGGTGCACCTGGGTTTGATTCCCGGCGGGGTCTGGGTGTACTGATCGTCTCTGTATATGTTTCGGGCACCCTAGATACAGGTTCTACCTAGTTAGGGGCTCTGAATGTGATGAGTTATGATTACAATTATATATTTTTTCTCTCTTTGTCCTTATAATTATCTCAAACGACGAACACAGCTGGACATTGGTCCTAAGCGACCCTCATCCAGTGCAAACTCGCCATCTTTACCAACTCGTGTGACCCCACCCTACGAACAACAATACCAGTATTATGGCTTCTACAACACTTTATAATGTACGAAGGCATATTGGTAAAGATAAAACACGGTCAGAAATACCCAAAAACACTGTAATATGCTCCAGAAGCTGCAGCCAAACAACTCAAGGTGACACTAGGAACTGACGCGGCATGGTGTCCGTAACCCTAAGCCCCGCCCACCGGGGCCTCTGTTCCGTGTGCATTGCGTGGGGCATTTTATTGGGCTAGTTACGCTTCTTGAGTATTGTTGTTCATAGCAACCACCTTATCCTTACAGATAGGATACCTATAAAGTCGTGTTGCGTCGTGGTCTACTCATATCAGTCGGGGTCGAAGCGTTAAGCTCATAAGCAGAAGCACCATCCCTTGATTAAATAAAACCAATTAGGTCTCTTTTTTGCTACCATAATTGATGCCTACCATCAGCTTCCACTGATATCGCCTAATTTTATATATCTATCTGTAGACAACACAGAATTTCTTTTACCTATAGTTTAAGTAATTTATAATAGAAATCTTTTTTTTTTTTAAAAGCTCTTTAAGGCGAGAAGGAGGTAAGATGAAGAAACACATTCTGCGGCTTTTTTTGCTTTTGCGTTCAATCTCTTAAGTCTGGTCGTCTAAAAGCGCTTTATAGCTGATAAGCTTACCAGTCTCACGACCTAGAGCAATTAAAACGAACTCACTTATTCAATACCTACAATCAATTAACAGATTGATCGGACACTAATGCGATCAATAAAGTGGTATTTTTCCAAAATCAACAATCATAATAAAAATATTGTGAAATCATAATAAAAATTAATAATAATAATAATAACTCAGTTCACCCCCATAAACCATTTCTTGTCATCCATTTTACAATAGTTCCTATCACCTTCTGGGTGCCGCCTCTGGGTGCATGATCTATTTGTGCATTTAGTGGCGGTGCCTGGTTGGTGATCCATATACAATATAGCAAAACTCTCGAAAGGGCCTCTACGAGTTGGATTCGTCCCCTCGCACGCCTCTCAAAGGACCGGGCTCCATCCCGTGATACCGAAAAGTATTGAGAAACATAATAATAATAATAATAACACATCACACTCAGAGCCCCTAACTAGGAAGAACCTGTATCTAGGGTGCCCGAAACACACACAGAGACGAACATCACACCCAGACCGGAAACAAACATCGATATTCATCATATCAATATTCGCCCCGCCCGGGAATCGAACCCGGGTGCACACGTTTACTCAGTCCACATCACTGCAACTGAGCCACGGCGCAGTCAATTAAAGAAATTGAGAATTTGTTTCGTTTGAAATTCTTGTGGTGAAAGCAATAGGACTTTTATAAAGTAGGTATTCGTTTGTAATAAAGTTTGAGTGTGTTAGCCGCAGCCTCCGCAGCTAAATAACGTCTCTCTCATTGTTATAATTATATCTTTTTTGCAAGACAGAGTTAAAATTGATTTTGTGTATTAAATAATTGTAATATGTAGTATGTAAAAATACATACATACATAACGTCACGCCTGTATCCCATCGGGGTAGGCAGAGACAATTGATTTTAACAAAAATGTATTGCAACAACGATACATAACAATGTGGGAGACGGTATTTTAGCTGTGGGAAGTCATTAAAACTTTATTAAAAACGAATATTTTTGCCAGAACAAAAATAATCCTGAAAAATATTAATTTCGCACCACACAGGTTTGACTTGAACCATCCATTTTGGATTACAAATTGTGCTGGTTTACCTAAGGCTTAGATATAAGATCAAGTTCTTATTTCTAATTATTTTTTATTTCTTAGACAAAGTAGGTAGACAAAGTTTTTTTATTCCTTGTGATACCATCTAGGTAATAAAATATTGCCTTATTCATGATTTGATGATAGTCAAAACAATATACAATTATACAACTCGAACTTGTCGAGTAAATTAAAGTTGCGTTTAAAGCTGTACCCTAAAACACAGTTGATTGTTCTATAGGAAGCGCGGTCAAACAAGCCTTGACCGACATTTTGCAGAACAGAACATACAAGTTCAATGTTAGCCGCTTTCTTATAGTAGCCCCTTGAGATATTGTGAGAGATGCAGTTTGCGTACAATAACTTATGAGTGCGCTAACCACGATACTAGCGTCAATCTCGAAAAAAAATTACCTCTAGACAAATTATAGCCCAAATTAAAAATGTTGGTTGCTGTTTACTATTTTTTAGGGGCTGTCTAGCTTTCAGAAGATCTAAGAAATATACGGTTTTTTGCTAAAAGTGGTCATATTAGGTATATTCCTAAGATTTTAAACCTGAAAGCTATCTACTTTATGCAAGATTAACTAATACATAGTAGTCATGTTGAATCGTTTAAGGACAAATTCAAAATATGCATTCATTAATAAAAATGCATAAATTCTATAAATTTTCTTACACAATCTGCATCCCTTAATTTTATTTTATCGCATACTTACAATGTTTAAAAAAAGCAATTTATGTTTTATATTTTATTTCGATTGCGGCATCTATGGAGCTAACTTCAAACCTCAGCCACATTAAATTTGCAATAAAATGAAAGGAAAACCAGTTGCGTGTCCAATACTGCTGCATTCGTTCGTACTTCAAAGATGGCGCTAGCAGTGAATTTCAATTGCCTTCCGGTACTGTTGTGTATTGGGGTCACCTCAGGGGGTCACCAAAGAATAAAACATAAAATTTCGTCAAAAAATAACTAGGTATGTAATATTTATTTAAGAAACTCATCTAGCATGTCCAAAGCACGCTCAGCGATGAGCTGCCAGCCGGCTTGCTGCTGCAGCTCGATCTGCCTGAGTCGCAGCCTCTCTGACTCGTGCTCATCGCGTTTTTCTCCATTTCCATTATAAAGGCACGCCAAGCCTTGTCACTGTCCAGGAGTACGGAGCTCTGTGCCTGACCTGATCGGCCTGGGTATGCTGGCGAATCCGCTGGTTTATCATTGTGGGAAGGTCTACAGGATGAAGTACTTGAACGTTGGTGGCTAATAAGGGAGGAGTAGGAGGCGCGTGTGGCGGCAGCGGCGGCGAAGGCGGCGGATATTCCACAGGCAAAGCTGGAATGTCGCAAAACTCGACTACGCTATGTTCTGGAATAGTAGGTTCTTCTTTTATCGGGACCTGTTCGTCCTGTTCCTTATAATTCACTAGTCGACCCGGCGAACTTCGTACCGCCTAACCTATTTCTATCTTGTGCATGTATTATACTTATAAACCTTCCTGTTGAATCGCTCTATCTATTAAAAAAAACAGCAACAAAATCCGTTGCATAATTTCAAAGATTTAAGCATACATAGGGACAGACGCGGGAATCGACTTTATTTTATACTATGTATTGATGATATTGATTATGGCCAGTACCCTTTTTTCAATATCATTAAATTTAATTTTGTCATTATTAGTTTTTTGTAGTCTTCACGCCTTCTTACCAGTATTGCTCTTGAGGTCGCTCAAACGTAATAATTGTTTAATGATAACATGTTAGTAAATAAACTATTTCGTGCCCACAGTAAATTTTTATTTTGTAGACTTTATTTCGTATGTTTTATTTTAACAAAATGTGTAATATTGTATCTTCACTATCTAGTGGTTTTTCTATTTTCGAACAACCCATTGAGATTCAGGCAGTGCCAATATACAGACACACATGCAAATTGATTGAAACTAAAACCCAGTTTTGACGCAACTTGCCAGAAACACCGCTCCTTCGTAAACTGTTTTGCATTTTTTGCGATCGGCTCAATAATTCGTCTTTAGAATTTTCAGGCACTTGAGTGGGTGTAAATGTAAACCATATGTTTTTTTTTATCTCCTTCTGTTTACTTACTTATCTAAGCAAAAAATACTAAATCAAGTATATTCATATTGTAAATCCGGTACATACCAGTAGGTAGTTGATGTTGAGCATGATCTGAGCATATTAATTTTATCTGCAACTATAGGTACTTTATCTAATTTAAGGTGGTAACTCTTGCTATGGCGTGAAATTCAAATTTTTTCGTGTTTTTTATTTATTCTGGCGAAACTATACATTTTTAATAAAGTTTAAATGAATTCGCGTATGTAAAAAAACATCTCCCACATTGCAATACAACGTTGTTAGAAGACAGACCTACATATTTTGTGTCTAAGGGGTAAAAGGCCAAAAAACAAGTTCCTTGAATATACACAAAATCGGTAACTCTGTCTTTCAAAAACGATATATCACAATGTGGGAAATATCAGTCAGGTCAGTTCTTTGCTTACGGATATAATATGGTGTTATTAAACAAAACAATAAAATAATGTATAATATAAAAATATAATTTTATTGTTACCATCACTAATATTATAACAGTAAAAAAGAAACTTAAATATTAACATGACTTATATACAACACATCACATTCTTTATACGTAAAAAAAAATAATGCAAGTTTACCATGAGTTTACGCACTAAATGGTTCCTATCAAATATACTCAAAAGGTATGTGGCACAATCTTCTCACGACGAGCAAGGGCAGTTGCGGCAGGCAGACCACAATAAAAATGGCAAACGGACTGAAGAGGATGCAGGCGCCCACCCATATCAGCAGGAGCCACGAGGGAAGTAGGACCATTTGATCCAGCATCTTATCGAGGCACTATATTCGCCGGCATTATCTTATCGTTCTTATCTTCAATATCTGTTTCATTTTCAGCATGACGTCCTTAACACATGGATTAAGGCATGTGAAGCAGTTGCGTGGAGATAGTGAGAGTGGAGATCAGTTCAGCTTGCAGTCGTGTTCTTACGAACGCCACCTGAAATGACAAGAAAATAAAATCGTTATTGCTTTGTTTCACTGTTTGGGGGAATTATAGGTGCGTATTGTAACAGAACAAGGAAGATGCTCTCTGTCTTACAACCTGGCACAGATGTCTAGAAAATAATGGGGAGTTGAAAATTGTATAAATAAAAAATAATTTAAGCCAAAAGTTAGTTTAAATAAAAAATCAACAAATTCATGATCTGTTTCTTTAAAAGGAGTTAATTTTTTTTAGTTTCAAGACACCATTGCCAAGCTGTAATAACTATGTATCTTTTAATTTTTAATATTTAATCGAGACTAGTGATAGACGTTATTGGTGGTAGGTAGGTTCCATAAAGAGGGTCGCGTAGTTGAACATAACGATCGAAAGATCACCCGTGATCCCCTTGCCAACAGCCGAGATGGACACCGGCGGCCCAATCTCGGGATTTTATAGAAAACCTGGGATACTGGGATCACTACGGGATCACGATTTGATATTGATAACTTTATAGGTAGATACATCACCTAGACTAGAGGTTTTTTTAAGAGGAAGTGGTGCAATGGCGGTTTTGAAAGAAAATTGATTACCTGTCATCGATATTTATCTGTATAGAGACATAAAGACCTTCTGAGTGTCCGATAGATGCACAATTTTAAATAGATATCTGAGTCGATGATTGATCAGTACCTAAGCCTAGCCTAAAGGAAATGAAAGCAGATATTATACAGTTCCATTTAAAAAAAAACATAATAATAAAAAAGTGTATTTTGTACAGATATTAGGATCAACAGAAATCTTTAAACATTCAAACAAATAACATAGGTACCTTATTTTTATCATAAGAATATAACTAAAAAAAATATGAACATAAATGTAACTAATTAAGTTAATCATATATATAAACCTTTCTACCTATATTTTAGTTTACTGATAGTGTTATCGGTTATTTTATTATCATTGGAAATAGTTGTGAAACTTATTTGACCTCAGTACTGATAATTGTCTATTTTCACAGATTCACAATAAAGTAAGTATACGTCCGTATAATTTTATTGGTATGGTAGTGTGCATTCTTTCGATTTCAGTTATCAATCCAAAATAATCCAAATATTATATACAATACAAATATCTTACAGGGGATGTGTCTTTATTGATCTTAAATTTTTGCATTTGATAGATATTTACTTTGTTCTTCCAAAAACGTAGAAAAAAAGTTCTCAGATATTGCCAATCAGCTCCTTGTTTAATCAGTTTATGTAGAATTTACCCTCGTTAGTAATCAAACCAGTAGAGGGACTCTGATTAGCTTTATTTGATGACATCAGTAATTTAGCTAACTACTAGTAATCCATACTCGCAGGAGTTAAAAAAATTAAATGGCTACGCACCTGAATACTGAATTCTGATATTTACTATTATTACAAAAACTTTGTTTTCAGCTATTCGATGGTAAGTTTCGCTATTTTTTCTTTAAATCTCAGTAAAACAATTTCTTGAATATCTTGATATCGGGAATGGGTACCTTCCCTAAAGTACTTAGTGCAATGTCACTTTTTAAACGAAGAATAAAGAGTTTACTAAGAAATGTTAGCAGTTGCAATTTGATGGGTGGATGGATCACGCTTCTGCGGCATGGCTCGAAGCCAACTATGTAATATTACTTTATCAGTCATTATTTTAGCAAATTTTATTTTTATGGCGATTCAATTTCAGACTATAACGTCAGCTTCTTTGTATGTAGGTAGGTACGTCTAATCTCCTTAGTCCTTGACCGTTCGTATAGGTACGTAAGTAAGAAATAACCTGGACAAATATGCATGAATGATTCAGTCGATAGATAAAGTAATACGCAATATTTTATAAAGAGTACCTACTAAGACTCGAAACGAAAGGTATCATCATCATAGGCCTTTAGATAGAGATTTAACTTATAATCTAAACTCCTGAGTATAAACATTGTTTTACTTCTGATATGTATCTTCATGTCTGATTATAAATACCTATATGCAATTCAGCAGAGTGAACCCTTAACTACACAACTAGCAGAAGCAACCAAAATCAAGATTTTAGATGAGAATATCATGATGTGGGTCAGCTCAGCACAGAGGCAGTTAACCTATTGTCTGTGAACTTGCGTAAGATGACGAGATGTGTAACAGCGAGATAGTTGCTGCGCTATTGCGGTTGCAGCACTAATGCCATAGAAAAAACTTTTTACATGAGCGTCCAGCAATATCATGAACATTGAACAAATGACCATCATTGTGGCAGATAATTGTAAACAAGCTTCACACTAAGAATAATTTAATTATTTAACTCTATTTTCAGAATTGAGAAGATAAATAACAATTTTATTGTTCACACAAAACACTTCTTATTAGGAAGGTAATCTATAAAATTTATTGAAGTACACAGCGTAGCGTAGTATATTAATTACGTAGTATAGTACTATACGTTACCTTACTGTGAGCGATGTACGAAGTCCAAGTTATTTTTTGAGTCCTTCTACCTACCTACTTGAGGTGAAGCTATATTACAACAAATAGGTATATCACGCTTTTTAAACACGCCAAGCAAGACACAAAGATTTTATTGAAATACTATTTTCAATGTTATAACCTCTGTTATATTTATTTACCAAAATGACGAAGACCGACCTTACTTAACCGGTTCTTTGGCATTGGGTATCACCTACAAACTACAAATTATCATTCTTCATGGTTATGCATAATATTATATACCTAAACCATAAGATGTGTAGAAATGTTAATAACCATCAAAACATCGAATAGACTTTATAAGCAAGGATGTTCTGTTTTGCAATTTATATTAAGTTATTAAAACCGTGCAAAATCTTCAGCAATGATTTTCCATAGTATTTATTTCCCTAAAAACTGAGGAAACGATGGATAACATATTTTAAATGTTTGATGCAAAAGAGGGAATCTGTAGGGAGCTCTTTTTCATAGTAATTGAATACTAAACTATTTGTTTATTGCTTAGTTAGATACTGAAGGCCTAGATCAGATTTATAAACTTTGTTTCAAGAAATCGTTGGATCAATGGTCTTGGTCCTAGAGATAAAATTATCGCCATTCCTCGAAGAAAAAGGACGTTGGTTAATCTTAATCCTTCAACAGGAATTGCGTAACATTAAAAGATCCCTCTACTGTGCCTTTACTAGAAATGATATTAATAAATAAATCCACTGACCGAAGCCTGTAACGATCCAATTTGAATCCGCCAAGTTGTCCACAACAAACACTCTCACGAATATAGCCTGTATTGTTTATAGGGTAAACGATATCGTACTGCGTGCTCAGGCGCGCGGCGGTTGCGCGGGCGCGGGTTGCGACAGAGCGAGAGGCGCCCCTCCACCTCCCCGGCCTTGCCAAGCATCAGCTCTAGGAGCCGCTGCAACTCGAGTGGCCGACCTTGGCTCCACCGCTCCACCATTAATGCTAATAAGTTCGTGTTTTGCAACGTTCGCTGCCCCTTGTCCTACTTAAAGGATGTTATAAACATGCGCTCTTCGGCCAATGAGTACCAAGACCGAGGAAATTTCATGTGGCATCCCTACGAAGAACATATAGAAGGTGGTTTAGTTTTGTCGAAAGGAAATACGGATTTCGATAGTTCGAATAAAATATCTTTTCAAAAGGGCTGAATACTTTTTCACACCTACTCTTAGTCGTAGACTAAAAGAATCAATTTTTTGTAAGCAGCCATTTGCTTGCCACATTCAATAACGTAATAGTGTGTTATTTTCGAGATCTTTTATAAAAAAAGTGCAATACTGTTATAAAAAAAGATTGGTACAACGTCGATTTCTGTATATTAGAATGTTAAATAAATATTTTAAGTTAAAAAATAGTAATTTTGATACAACTCCTGAACTTAATAAAATCAATGCACGTAGTTCTATATGACAAAGCTGTCTGTCGTTCTATCAATTATATAATACTATCTCTTTAAATAGATGGAGCACTTGCGAGGCCAATAAACCCGGCCTGCCTAAGGTTATTCTTTGTGCTTCAGTTATTGAATACGTAGCGCACCTGCTCACAGTGATTTGAAGGCGTTACATATTGCAACTAAATATTGACATATCTAGGACAAGATCATTCGAAAAGTCAACGCATGCGCCAATATTTAAAAATCTCACATTGAGGAAACCATTACTTCTTATTACAAAAATATCTCAATAAGTATGTAACAAATATTGAAATACTTTTACAAGAGTAACCAAATAAGTTCTACTTAGTCTTCATTGAATAACTAATAATTATAACAAAAGAAAGTAAAAGTGGCGGCTGTAAGCCAAAGCAACCGTTAAAAATTACGCTTGACAGTTGTGTCATTCTGTGGAGTTTAGAAATGGAACTAGCGCACTTACACCATCCATAGGTATTCGTCGTTGTTGCTTGACTTCCGCGACAGCGCGCTACCCTGCCCTCCGCCTGGAACAAATGCCAAGAAAAATAAGTAATTATGTAAATGTAGGTATAGTATGTTCTTAAAACCTAATTTAAAAAAACATTTGTCAATTTAAGATTCTTGTTTGCGATTCTGGTCATTCTGGTGTGTTTCTGGTCATTCTGGTGTGTTTCTGGTCATTCTGATGTGTTTCTGGTCATTTGTACGGATTATAAAAAATATTATGATTACCGAGTGCGGCCCGATCGACTAGGCGTGCTGAAAAATTCACCCTAGATTGCGTACTCGCACTCCTATCTCTTGGTGATGATTTTAAACACTTTTCAAAAACATCAGCATAAACAGAAGTCAGCTAGAACTTGACCTATGGCGCAGCTGCATAATAATATCATCACCTATTCTTTATGTTGTTATACTTAGTCGGTACTTAGTCGGTATTCTAAACTATTTCTTCAGTAAGTTTACATTCTCTGCTTTTTCTATTGAAATGAATTTTTTTTTAAATTAATATAACTTAGAAACAAGATAATTTCCCTTTCAGGAAAACAAATTACTATCACTTAATTACTACAAATCTATATACTTCATTCCCTAACTAGAACATACATTAAGAAACTCACTTGATTGGCAACTCTGGATGCTGGAATTCGAGTTGACGCTGTGCTCACTGTCAGTGCGGGTTCTTGGTTTAAATAATAAGTTCCATGGATTCGAGCCGCTAACGTGTTTATCATCAGGTATTTTGGAAGTCTTGTCTTCTTTATCCATTATGCAGTTTACGTGTTAAATTGTTATAAAATTGGGTATCTTATCGAAATATTAAAACTTATGAGTTTTTTTTACGAGTATAACAGCGTAATTCTTTCTTATATATGATTGAGTCTTACTACTGCGCCGGTTAATAAAACGCCGCAAACACAAATGGTAGACAGAGAAGAACCAAAACATGCGCAGGCGCAGCTGTTTTGAACCGAACTGATGCCGAACTCTGGCGGAAACTCACGAAGCCTGCAAGTAATGCTACCATAATATTAATTTTATCATAATTTCATTATAATTCTTTTTACAAAAGGCGATAGACCGATATCTAACTAAATACCTACATAATGTGGAGATAGGTAGGCATGCTGTATGGGTAATATTAAAGTTTTGGTACTCCTGTACAAAATCTATACTTGACATTAATTATGAAAACTACGAGAACAAAGAGATTGTTCTCTGTGCTTAAGTTTAAGACCAAGGAAGTGATTGTTGCTTCAGCAAGGTCACCAATAATGTAAGTATCGTATAAGAAATGTGAAACATACTTTATACCAACAAATTATTTATTTTTCACTAAAAGTAGTAAGTAAGGCTTAGAGCAAATATATTAATGTAATTAAAACTTAAAACTATGTTAATTATTTTATTAATTTGGCAGATGCAAAACTAATTTATATTGGTGCTCTTAAATGAAATTAATACTCATTCTTTTAGTTTTAAACTAATGCACTATTTTAAGTTTGCTATAATATGTTTTCCTGTATCATGAATTGCATTTATTAAGAGATTTTTTCATGAAATGCCAATAGCACAAACTTATCTGACCCGTGGGTGGAGCCACGGTGGACCGTGGACCCCGTGGCCGAAACTGAAACTATTTGTCAGTTTGTCGCGCTTGGAATCGACAATCGACTCAACAACAGCGAAGGCATTATATTATGAGTGTGAATTGTTATTCTTATCATGGGACTGGGGGGTCAGATAAAGTTTGTAAAGTAACTAGTCTACCCGGCAAACTTCGCACCGCATAAACTATTACCGTGTTGTGCATTTATTATTCATAAAAACCATCCTCTTGAAATACTCTATCTATTAAAAAAAAATCGCATCAAAATCCAATGAGTAGTTTTAAAGGTTTAAGCATACATAGGGAGAACGCGGGAAGCGACTTTGTTCTAAACATGGTTTTAGACTTCTAGACAAAATGTTTTGATGATAAAATCGTGAATCACAGGCTATATGCATTTGTGATTTACCTTCTCTCTGCTTTATAAACTCTCTGGTTTATTGGTTTATTTATAAAATTTTGTAAACTTTGTAAAAAAATATACCAATTTTTTTTTAAAAAGCCAATTGCACATCTTCTCTCTGTTGCAAAGCAGAAAACATTGAACAATGAAGATTCCTTACGTGGTCTCTCAGAACACGCGGGCGAGCTATGCCACCGCGGAGGCCATGCTCGCCTCCACCGGGGAAGCTCCGCGGAAGATCGTCGCCGAGAACTTCGAGTGGGACGACGGCTACACTCCCGCACCTCTTACTTTCTATGCCGCTCTAGCTCTCTCCAGGATATTCCACAGAATCGACCCACAAGATTTAATTCTCCAGAAAGATGTCGATATACTCATGGACTTGTATCCTGCTGAAATACCACTAAAATTCAGTGTACCTCTTATTAAGGTAGGTTCTTCCTCTTTGTTTTGAATATATAGTATACACAAATTAATTTAAACTAAGTACCTATGTACTTTAATGCTCATCCCTCGTCCATGTACTAAATTTTCAGTATGAACAATACTGGAAGCGAGCGTTTACCTCGACATATCCAGACAAGTTCGAGATGGGAATAACTTATTATAAAGGGAAATTCCTCTCATCAGTACTTCAAGAGTACTTGGAAAACGTAAATCCTGATATTTTTGTCGAAGAACAAGCTGTCACTTTATCGTCATTGGTAAGGTCTAAAACCAGGAATACTTTGATCATAAATTAAAAATTTAAGCTAAGCTCTAAGGCTAAGCTATATGTTTTACCTAAACTAAATTCATATAGAACTTATTTTTATCGTATTTTTATTACAGGTAAGCCCATACATTACGGAATTGAGATTAAACCAACTCCAAATGGTTCGCCAGCCGGATCCGCCTATCCCACTGGAAGGTGAAGTCGAAGACATCTGCATCTTTAGCGTCACCAAGCTTTTCGACCACATCCCTCTTGAACCTGTCCTTTGCAAGCTCTATAATCTCGAAGAGATATCCTTAGTCTTTGGGATCAACAATCTCCAGGATGGTTATCTTACTCGCTATTTCGAATTTTCAATGGGAGACTGTGAGTCTCTTTGCAGAGGATTAGAAGATCTTAGGCATCTTAGAGTTTTCAGAATTAATCGCAGTAACTTGGACTGCTCTAAAGCCAAGCTTATCCTTCAAAATTTAGTAAGAAAAGAGAGTATCGAAGAGTTGGATTTTAATCATTGTAAAATTGGCGACTACGGGATGAAGGCGCTCGGTGGTTTTATTTATATTCACAAGAATTTGAAAATTGTTAGAGTTGTAAACAATCGCTTCAAAGAGGAAGGTATCCAGGGCATTGCGTACGCGTTGCAAATGAAACCGGCCGCGCCCATAGAGCTTTTAGGTGGGTTCTGAATGCATTCACGTCAGCAATTTCTTTCAGTTGACTGTATTTCGATAGTATCACGGCGCTCACGCCTTCCGCACTTTATTTCATTGAATTTAGTTTACAAAAGTTTTTTTCAGATTTCAGCCTAAATCCGATGTCAGCAGAATGTGCGACGATGTTCGCCGCGGCATTCGTGCGCTGTAGAGAAAAACCACAAACACTGATAGTCAATGCCTGCGGCTTTTGTGGAAAATCTGCTCAAAAGGTAAACGCTCGTTGTAATACAGTAGGTACCTTACTTGGATTCTTTTGGGTTTTCAAAGACCTTTAAGTAGATTTTTATTGTTTGTGTTCTTATAAGTCTTTTTTACAGATGGCTGGTCTACTGAGTCTGAACCGAGGCCTCACGCGACTGGACATGGCGTCCAATGACTTGTCCGGCGAGGCCGAGCAGATCCTGATAACAGCTTTAGAGCAAAATCGGAACATACTTAGACTAGATTTAAGGATGACTCGTTAGTATATTTATAATAAAAATTGAAATTTTAAGAACCCCCCTACCAAGTCAGATCATGAACTAGAAAAGAGCTGATGATCATTAAACAACTAAACAGATTTTCATGAAACATGGCTAAGAACACTCGGGATAAAATTATCTAAGACCTAAAAAAAACTAAATCAAAAGCAGTTCATGCGTTTGGGCGCTACGATGCCACAGACAGATACACGGACACGTTAAACTTTTTTACACCACTTTTTTTTTTGTCGGGGGTTAAAAAAGCACACATGAAAGCAATAAATGATTTGATTTGAATTTGAAAAATAGTTATTCACAAAAAGTTAGAGATTATTTTAGTTATTTGACGAAGGTATAAATTAGACTTAGATTGGATGTACGTATTTACCATACAAGTAACCATAAAATTAAACCAATTTCCAGCTAAGCAATTTTAAACCTTCTTTATAAATAAAACGGATCATCTGTCGTAAAAGTTCTGCTGTTGGGACTTTTTTTAATAATCTCTGTTAAACTTGTTTATAAATTTGTGTATTAACAAGTACCATGGTGATAAATAAACTTTTAAAACTGTCATTGAAGTTGGTAGGAAGGAATAGAATATATACAAGATGTTTCTGACAAGGCGGTAATAAATCAAAGGAGGGGTTCAGATCACTATTACCTTACAACTTTCCCAAAGCAACATGGTTCGAAATCTCAAAAGAAAAATCAGCTGTCCCATACATTGACCCCGTCAGCTGATCGAACCAACGCAACATGGGTTGGTTTGGAAAAGTTGTTAGTTATGGTGAGCACAATCCCTACTTTGATTTATTACCGCCTCGTCAGAAACACCCAGTATAATAAAAGCAAACAAAGTTAAAGAACATTACAAAGGGCAAAATGAATAGCTATTACACTTGTGTGTTGCCTGTGTAACCATCCAGCAGTTGCGTCTAGAACATTCTACATAATTGGCAATTTACGAGCTGCACTTTGTAACAAATAATCGTAGTATTTCTTTTTGAACTTTGTACTACGAATAAATGCAAACGCAGAGAAATGTCATCAACATTTTGCTTTCCTCTTAATTTAGATATATCTGAAGAGACTAAAGCTAAAGTTGAAGAGTTGCTTGCAAGGAATCGCGATTTGGTCGGCAAGGATCGTGAGCCCAGCGACGAGATACCTCCGCTCTACCTTAACGAGCCTGAGTACCTCATTTGGGAGTACAATCCAAACAACCCCGACTACATCCCTGGACGCTACCCCGAGCGAGTTCCTGAGGTCTAAGATAAAGGTAGGGTTTTCACAGGTAAACCATATGGAATGATTACTATAAAATTATAACAGTAACGTCTGGACTACAAATTCTTTCAATAGGCAGTATTAATCATCTTCTTACTGCCTGTTGATACAGCTATGGATCAGGTCGTCTTTATAAAGCGCAGTTGTAAGGGAAGCCGTTAGTACATATTTACTTATTACTACCTTAATAATATAGAAGTAATACCGCGCTTAAAAATGATATTATTTACAGAACAGCTCTTAACATGAGTCCTGTAATACTAATATGCGCCTGGCGCCTTACGTCGAGCATCTTTAATTATAATTTTTGCTTTCAAAAAGGCTTTGGCAGTTTGGCATAATATGCAGAGTACTGTGATAAGTGAACTGGGCTTAAATTAATACAAAGTGTGTGCCATAATTTTACCTAAATCGTTATTTTTATGTAATTTATTATATGGCTCTTCTTCATTTAAATAATTTGATTTTGAATTTAATATTTAGGTATACAAGATAGCTCTGCTCTAGAATGTATGCGTGAGGGGTTATTATTAATGCAAACGTCAACTTCTCATATGATTACTGATTAGTCCAGAGTCCGTTTGTCGGGTTTTAATAAGTCAATAACAAGTGGTATTACATAAGATATAATAAACTGCAGTTGACATATATTGACCTACATAACAACTAAGTATTATATTCTCTGTGATAATACTATCATTCATCTGTAATTACGTGGTTGCTAAGTTGCTACTCAAAGGTTAAAGTTTAGAAAATAGTGGTTAAGCTGAAAAGTCTCTATTTCAAGAAAACCAATGTCTTCAGAATCAGTTTCTATCAGAACACGAAAAATCTTGACAGAAGCACCCATTACGACAATGAGAAAATATATAGAAATTATAATGTGATGTAATGTATTAAATTAATAACTCTATGTATTAAACCTAGCCTAGTTATGAAACACAAAGATAATATGCTTGACATATCGTTTATATTTCAAACGTGTTTTTAATAAACGCAAAGTAAGAAAGTTTACAATCACGAGTAAAATCAATTGCGATTAAAAAAAAGTCTTTTTTTCATGAAGAATCCTTTATTTTATGGTGGTAAAAGACAATATAGAACTATAAATGCCTCCAAAATATTTTAAAACCTATCTTCTGGAATATTGATTTTTGTTTTTATTTATTTTATTAGGTACATAAGTAAGTAGTTTTATTTCTAGAAAAAATAGTTCGTTGGTGTGTCTGGTCTTTTGCGTTATTTAAATACAAATGTGTCTCCATTAAAAACATTGTTTTATTTGCAGCAACGATGGCTGCAGACTACAACATCAAAGGAAGAAAATAAACGAATTTTATACATATTTAATTATCGATAACTTATAATTTAATAGCTATTTACTCGGATTTTAAAGATAAAAACATATTAATGTCAATATTTTAGAAATAAATTTACTTTTAACTTCTAAATAAGTTTTTTTTTTGCTCAATTTGGGTACCTAAACAAGACTTACATCCGTTTATAATATAAATAAACTATGTAAAGATATAGTAACCATTATGAAAACCAGTTCATACCATAGTTAGGCCATAAACCACCCGAATAATTAGGTACCTAGGTAGATTGGCTCCTAAAAATAGCTTGCCGTACAGAAATGTTAGTACATATCTGTTACGAGTAACTAATTATAAAAAGATACCACAATATATGATTGTTACTACTTATACCTATAGAAATTTTTTAAGTTTATTATAAAGAAAAGTTTACCCATATTCTTCAAAAATATGTGAAAAACTTATTTTCCACGCGACGTATCAACTAAAACTATTTATTTTATTTAACCCTTAACCATTTTCTTCTGTACTTATTTGTAATTCACAATGAAAGGAAACTTTTAAACTTAAGTAAGTATACCACAGAATACCCTATACCTACTCGATTGTTTAAATTACCTATACAGTTAACTGAATTCTTCTTTGTTGCATGGTCATTTGATGACAATACCATCTAGTCGATAATGAACTGGCAAGAAATCTGCCCTCTCCGCACTCAAGTGTCCCTTTGAGCCCTCGGCTAATTGAGATGAAAGAAGATGGCAGCTTCACTGTGCTTATGCTAGTAGGAGGTACCCTATTATATATATAGGTAGGGTCAACAACTAATACGCAAGGCACAGATTGGACTTTTCTACATGTCTAAATCGCTAAAAAGGCTCTGCGTCACCATTTCATCAGTGTTGAGACGACATGGACACGGCGGTTTGCTTTGCATCCCTTGTGGACAGGTCCTTGGAAACAACAACTAAAGGTATATTTTTTACAAACCCCTGTCAAATACTGTTATTTCCCAAGCTGTGAATGGTCACAAAAGTTTTTTAAAAATAGTAGCTTGCTCTGCAAGGTAGCCGAAAATTATGTTCCGCTTTGAAATGCGGTACCCATAAACTCTTTGAACTAAAACAAAGCTTTCCAAATTCGAAGACCGCCGCCACCGCTCATTAACGTCTGCCGCTACTCCCCCAGAGATCTGCTGAATTTCAAAAAAGAATTACAATCATCAACATTTCCAACAAAAGAAACAGGAATTAAAACGGCTCGCTTAGCTGCGTTACAAACAGAAAGAATTTATAACACAATTTTTTTTTGAAAATTGGTACGAAGTTAACCGGGCCAGTTAGTTCCATAAATTTAAAATATTTGTTGAAACTTACATAGGTACCTATACCAAACCGTATACCCATAGGGCCTGATAAAAATAAATAATTACCACTATCCTTTAAAATACTTGATGTATTTTATACTATGCCAAAATGATAAGATATAACAACGGAAAACTGAAAATATGAAATAATAACTGGTTTAAAGTTTACAGAGAATCTATTCTGTTGAATGTGAAAATCCTCTGCATCCGTAGCAACAATGAAGCGCCGATCGCTGACTGCACTTCGCTGGTGGCTGAACGTAGGCGATTGATGGTCGACTGGACGGATTGAGGCCGAGATTTATTAATATCAGTAGTATTTACAATCTTCGATTTAGACGGAATTCTTACTAAGGACTATTTAGTTACCTACTTCTCTGTGCTAAGAAGCTACTGCATTTTTTGTGCTATTAAAGCCAAAAAGATTCATAAAATGTTCTTTTTTATTATTAGTCTTGCTTGGTACCTACTGTTGCTTCACACTGGATAAATAATAATATATTATGTCTCTATGAAAATTAAAACAGGAACAGTAAAAATCTTTTGCACCTTGCACGAACCTTTATTAATTTAATGTACACTATAGTGTGTAGCCTGCATATTATCCTATTTACTTTCCTTGTTGTTCCAATTTATGTAAGTAATATAATAAGATACGGAGACTAAAATATTACTTTACTTATTTTACTTTTCATAAAAAAAAAATCGAATCTAGCTAATATCAACATATCAAATAATCTTCAGATAAGGTTATCACTTATGTAGTTAGTACCTAATTAATAACATTAAAAAACATAAAACCAAAAAAAAACGATTTAAAATTTAACTAACCTAACAGCCTGCGTAGCACGAAGGACCTATCTAACGCTGTTTAAATTTACTACTAGATTTAAAGATTTTTTTGACGCACGTTAATATGGCAAAAGTAGTTACAGAAATAAGAGTTACGCATGCTATACCAAGCACCAATATCACGTCAGTCTGGTAGTATTCAGCCCAGGATAGGCTGGCGCTGGCGGCGCGCAGGAACTTGGCGCCGCGGTGCCGCAGCACGAACTCGGTCCACCACACCGCGCGCTGCAGCGGCGACTGCGGCTGGTCCTGCATCCGCCGCTTCACCTCTCTTATGTTCTCACGGTAGCTGGAACACATTACACAAATACCTTAGCATTTCAAATAGTCTTTTACGATATCTCGACTGACACTGCTTGATAACCGATTTACCTTTTATCTTTTATAACAGTATTAACCCCTTTGATTATGTCATCCGCTACAAGAGTCAACGGGTCCAGTTTAACTCCAATACCTAATCTTACGTATTGTGCTACGTTGAAAGCTTGATCTGCTACTATCGGTATACCGATCAGAGGTACTTCAGCGTCTATGGCCTCATCCGTTGACTGAAGACCACCTTGTGTTATAAATGCTTTGATATTTGGATGACCTAAAACATTTAATATTGTATACCCTATATAAAACTTTATCCCTGTTACCACAAAAAAGTTAGACCGGTCTAAATCGCAAATTTGTATGACGAAATAGTGATTTAAACCTAGTCTAGTGATTTAGACCAGGTTTAACTCTTTTTGTGGTAGAGCCGTATATTTTCCACCAGTGGAACCACTGGCTAACTTATAGAAACCTGCCTAAACAGAAAAAAAAATAAGATCATAATGTAGTTTTATTATCTTTAAATAACCAAACCGATTTAGGCCTACTTACGCAATAAGTTTTTTTGAGGAAACCAATCCGCAGTACGAAGATTGAAAACTTTTCGTGTAAAACTTGCATTCTGATACTTCCACAGAATGTCATAGGGTAAATAATCAAATGCTTCCAAAAATGCATCCCTTAGATCCTCGTCCATCATAGCAGGAACTACTAATGATCCCAGGCTAGCGTAAATAACACCTCGAGTCGAAGAGTCTAAGTAAGATTGCAGCTCCTTAAAAACAAAAAAAACGTAAGTATACCAACCGCTCAATTACATTTAGATTTTTTATTATTACTAAATTAATTAAGCAAACAGTTCTCTGATACAATAAACAAAAATAGTAGGTAAATGAAAGTTTGATATATTTATTTTAGCTATATAATACCTAGCTATTTATCGTTAAACCAAATACAAGCAGATATTATGTTGCATAACTAGGGTACATACGAACCTCAGGTAATTCTGGAACTGGTTGTATGTGTAAGCTACCAAAGTGCACTAAATTGGGAGGTATCGGACGGTTTCCTTCAAATATTGGATTTACGTTTATGTATAATAGATCAATAAATTTTGTTAAGTCAATTACTGTATCGGGAGTGTCTTTGAATGTTTTTTTGACAGTCTCCATATCTTTTCTTTTGTATTCTTCATAGGATTTCATGTATTTACTGTAGGTAAATAATTCACTCATGCGCTCCCAGATATTTAAGTTGTAACAATTAGCTCTATGATGTTCTGGGTATAAAATTGGATGGATCGGCGCTCCAACAGTTTCATAATTATAATCCGTACCATAGTAACTGCTAAACCATATAAGGGGAGCGTTGTATTTTTTGGCAAGCATCAACGGTGAAATAAATAATGCCTCAGTTATTATTAAGTCAAAGTGTTCATTTTCGTTTTTTAAAAGTTTTTTAAAGTCATCGTTTTCTAGTGTGTGATTGACTATTTGTGAAAAGGTATTTGGCAAAACTTTATATGAATCTAATAGTACAATTCCTCTCTTTTTTTTAAAGCTTATCATTGAATTTTTTAGTAATAGATGCGATGAACTCAGGTTAATTTCAGTGAGGTTATCTGGGGACGTTTCATTCACGTATTTTGGGTTAGTAGTGACAAGCACCACCTCGTGACCACTCACAACCAGCTCGGAAATGAGGGTTTGAAATACTCCTTGGTGACTCGATGACGGCATCGGAAACACTCCAAGAATTCGCGCAGACTCCACTAAGTATTTATTCGCAAACAAAATAATGCACAAAGTAATCAGCATTATTCCCTTTTTTATTCAAGTATGCACGGACATATTTTTATCACTTGCTGATACCTAATGGTTGAATGTATTAACAATTTTATTTCAACTCACTTATAAAAAAACATGTCACAGTATTGCAATTTCTACTACAAAACTGGACCGATATTACATTTAGGTAACCTATTGACATGTGTTCATGAAGAGATGTGCTGCGATTATTATTTTGATAAAATGAACTATTTTTAAAAGCTTTTATTTGTTTTATTGTAAACAAGCTGGTCCGGCAAATCGTATCAAATATCGCCTTAGTTTATTATTATTTACACCTACCTACTTGGCTGTATGGACTATGTTACTTTGCCCGTTCAGAATAGAGAGAATTAAAAAACAAACCCGTAAGTCAATCAATTCATTCGTCACAGGAAAATTGATACAAAAGTATGTACCTACCTAATGGAACAGCTTCTATGAAAAGAATGAAATGTTTTTCTTTTACGAACTTCCCCTCGATTTTTCCAAATTTTCTCACCTTTTAAATCTTTCCTGGACTACAGTACAGTAGATTATAGCATTGATGCTGGTAGCCTCCACTGCGAAATTCAAAGTGCGAAACCGCTAAGCGAAATTATGTTAAAGAGACAACATCATCGTCAGTTTCGGACGTCAGAGCAGGGAAACACATGAGGGAAATACTCTTTGGCGGCTAAACAAGAGCGAAATTTCCTTCTCCGAGTGTACGAAATCGATAATGATTTTGCAGCGGAGGTTACAGGATACGTAAGTCGAGATTTATACATACATACATATTAAGTTTTTTTCTTTCTGTGATATTATATTATTGAATTTTGTTAAAATACATTAAGTTTTAATAGAAACGCTAATCTGTCAAATTTTTGTAAGTAACTGTTGTTTTTCAAATATTTACCGTAATTACATAAATTCTTATAATCAAGTTATGTCTTTAAATATTCAGAAAGTTGAAGTAAATACTCCCAACACTAATCGGTATAGCAACTGCTTCAATCCCCAACACTGCTCGCAAATATTTGCACTGTTTTATATGTACAGTGTAGAGCGTCGATTATCCGAACTGATTGGGGGACATCATGGGTGTTCGGATAACCGGTATTTTCGGATAATCGAATTACCTATATTACCTACTAGAGGCTGCCTCGTGGCACCCGTGCAGATTTCTTATAAACACATAATTACCGTTCCCGTGGGAATCTCGGGGAATTATTCCTTAGTGCTCCCCAACACTCCCCAAGGAACGCACGTGTAAAATTTCATCTCGCTACGCACAGTAGATTTGGCTCAGCGTTGTCTAGTCAGTAAAGGAAGAGTTTCATATATTGACTAGAGACTGCCCCGCGGTTTCACCCGCGCAGATTTCTTATAAACACATCAATTACGTTTTTTCTCGTTCCTATAGGAAATTCGGGAAATCCTTTCATAGTGCTCACCTACACCCTCTAAGAAACCTACATGCCAATTTTCAGCGTTCTATGCCCAGTAGTTTTGGCTCTGCGTTGTCTGTCAGTCAGTAACGGAAGAGTTTTATATTTATTGATTGATTTAGCAATACATATTTACGTGAAAACAATATTTACACACCAGAAAAAGAGTTAAACCGGGTCTAAATCACTAGACTAGGTTTAAATCACTCTTTCGTCATAAAAATTGGCGATTTTAGACCGGTATAACTTTTTTGTGGTAAGGAGGTTAATGAAATAAGGTTTTATAGGTACTCTAAAAAGTGCAGATATCTTTTAGTAAAGATATACTATGTATCGGAAGAGAATCACGCGCGGGTAGGGCTAAAATGTTCCGGAAACCGAGTTCGGATAACCGGTCGTTCGGATAATCGACGCTCTAATGTACCTATGTATTATTATTAATATTGCATGTATTGTTAGTGATTATGCTTGTGGACACAGGTGCGTCCTGACCTGACTATAAAATACTGGACTAGAGTGTGTCTGCAGCTTCGCCTGCGCTACTCTCATTTGAATAACTTTACTGCTAACCAGTTTTTAAGGAAATTTGGCAATCCTTTGTTAGTGAATTTCCATTCCTGCACTCTTTTAGAAACTTCTAACTCAAATTGTCTTTGTCTTAATACTTGTTTCCTTAAGAACTCCTTGAATTCATTCCAGCGCCAAAGCAACCCTTTCAAACCTTTACTCACAGTTTCCGCTATAAAAATCAAATTCTTTCGCAGGGTCTGTATCTATAAGCCCTGTAGGTCCGGTATGCCCTGCCTAACGTCACGGGTAAGCTCTTTAACGTACGTACGAGTCGTACGAGGCGACTAAAAGTGGTCTTTAGGGTCGTGGGCGTGGGTGTGAAGGGCGGGGGTTCAACACACTCATCAAACGGCCCCGAGATCGGTGGCGGCACAGCTTGTGGCGCTGCAGCAGCTCCAGAGGCGTGAAGGGGAGAGAACAACATACCCTCCAAGCACAAAGCTGTATAGCAGCTGATCGTGGGAAGGATACCGGACGCTGATAATCTATGGTTCCCGGGGTCCTTCCCAAAAACGTCGAGATGGCTACCGGAGTGTTTAAGTGGGTGCGAGCCCTACATACCCCCGTCGCTCCCCCGAGCGACGGAAAATGCAATAGGCATTTACCCCGTTACCAAAAAAGGGTCTGTATCACTATGATAAATATTTCATCTCAATATTTTCTAGGATTAAACCTAAAAAGCTAACCGACAGATACTTTAGGTAGCATTTATAATAAACCTATTCGAAGCTCAAAATCAAAATCAAAAATAAAAAAAATATTTATTCAATATAGGATACAAGATATCACTAATTGAAATTCTATACTACATCTAATCTAATTGCTATTGATACCTATTTGGTAAAGTATCCTATACTAGAGTTGAGGTAGTTCAGGGTGCCCACCAATGGGCTCAGGCAAACAAATGTTTGCCTTACCTTACGACAATGGTCGCCTGGAGAGGCTTCCAAACGAACCCTCCTCTGTCAAATGATTCTACTACTTTACAATGAAAAGGCTAAAAAAGGTATTTACTAAAAAATCCTGAAAAGTAGGTAATAAGCTGGTACGTTACGTTATACGTATCACGTGTCAACTTCGTGTTAAGGACCTGTAGTTTGAAGCTTCTTACCTAATTAGGTATGAGGGTCCCCCACCCTCGCAGCTGTGACATGCGCGCGTCGAAATGCGAAATGTCGCGGCAGTTTTAAATTTTATTACTTTTCATACAAGCCGAAGTTAAATCGAGATGTTTATACCTACCACACAATTTTTCTTTCCGATTTTCGTTTCAGCTAACAAGAATTTGCGTTTAGGTAAGGTATTTGTAATAACGAGTTTTTTTTAAACCATCTGAGAAATATAAAACAGATTTCTTAATTCTGAAAAATATAGATGTAGGATTTAGTTTAGACAAGTTATTAAAAAGTAACAAGATCTAATGAATTTCACTCTGTAGAAATAAAACAAAGTAAACCCTTTTTGTAGTGTTTTTTTCCATTAGAAATACACTACTGATTGTTTTAATTTGATTTTGTGACTCAAAAAACATTACATACAAATTACTATATAGTTTGAGTTGATAACTTTTTGCTCAATTTACTATGTTTACATACCTATAAATGCGGGAAATAGATACATCTCTTAAACCACTTTCCCTATCGTCCGTAATTTATTTCTCTAAGAGTAGTCGTCATTCCCTGGCCACCACCAGATCTGACTTCAAAGGACTTTTTCTTAAAGGGTTTTCTTAGAGGGTCTTTAGACTAAAGTCTAATAAAATAAAAAGTAATCCGAAGACAATTATTGATCAAAAAGAAAATATCCGAATCGGATATCCGACTTAAAATTACTTGGTATACCCTTTTTTTTTTTTTTTTTTAAGGCGGGGAAACTCCTAACGAGTACCCTGCAGCCCCGGGGGGAGCCGCAGGGTTATGTGGGGTTCGCACCCACTAAAACCCCGCCGGTGTCCTCCTCGGCTGTTAGCAAGGGGGTCACGGGTGATCTTTCGATCGTTATGTTCAACTCCGCGACCCCCTCCAGCATCGGCTGTGAAGCCTCTTCGCGGGGGGACAGGTGGTAATAGGCCCCCCCTGAGCGCGGATGGCTCTTCCTACGCCCGACGACGGAACTGGACACCTCGTTCCGTCGTCCTTCTCGGGGCCGTTATATGACTACACGAGGCCCCCGCCTCGTGCACCCAACGACCCCGGGGTCCTGCAGCGGTGCTGCAGGGCGGATTGGGGGGCTTGTCGGCCCCGACACGGTGTACGGTTGATCACCGTGGTGGGACCGAGGCCCCGCCCGCTCTCCTCCTCGACCGCCCCATCCGGCAGTCGAGCAGGAGCAGGGCTTGTCACTCCCCCCATGGCACCTAGAAAGTTAATGCCATAGTGGAAGTCTCAAGACCCCGCTCCTTCCTCCTCGACCGCCAGGTGCTACTAGCCGTTCCACCTTGGCCGCAGCACCCAGCGATCGTGTGTGACAGTGCCCTGGATAGGACACTGCCACCCTCTCCTACGGGGCATTGTGAGCGCCCCATCGGCACGCCCATTGCAGCAGCGACGGCGACATCAAGCCGACCGCAAAGCGTGGAGAAGTGACAGCCCGGCATCTACTCCCCTGCGTCTTCAGATCAGCCGGGTGGATCTGTGATCCCAACGGTCGGCGACGTAGTCATCAAGCCGACCGAGGGCAGGCCATTCCCGGCATTTACTAGCGCAGAGTTTCTCATCAGCCGAGCCATCAATCTCCACGTGGGCGCGCCATTGGGGGGCTCCCAACTCCCGCACCCATCTCGCCGCCATCTCCGCATCTCCTTTCCTACTTCTTCCTCCCCTCTTCTGCCTCCTCGTTCAGCAGGGCTTGTTAGTCCCCCCACGGCGCCGAGGAGTACGCCGTGGTGGAAGTCTCAAGCCCCGCTCGCCTTCTCAACTCACACTATGCTCTCTGATAGGGCAGAGAGCATGTGGAGCGCCACTCCCGCCAGATTATCAGCCACCGGACGATCACACCAAACGGGAAACGAAAAGTGTGATCGTCCGCTGTTGCCCGGGGTGCACCGCGTGGAGGTTATCTGACTAGCACCCCACTTGGTATACCCTACATAACTTTAAGAACTTAGTAATTATATTATTATTTTATGCATTTCGGTTTTTTTTTCGGCGGTTTAATTTTTTGATAAAAAAGTTTTTAGACGTTCGTTTGCATGAGTGCCGCAATTGTACCTCTAATAATTACAATTATTGTAACGGATCACATTAAGATGGTGTTATTTTCAAAAAATAAATTAATATTGTAAGAAGTACACAATTTAATTATTTCTGAAAATGTACTTAATATATTTTTTTAAATATTTTTTTAATTTTAAGAAACTTGGGTTTCTTCTGATTTGACATTCTGTATTTAGGCATAGACAAAGTAGAACGCTGCGCTTCCGTATTGCCGCCGCACGTACTTGCAGGTTTATACCTAAAGTGCGGAGTAAGCCAGAAAAAAAGGCTTGACAATACATTCATCATCATCATCATCAGCTTGTAAGAGCCCACTGCTGGACATAGGCCTCTTCTCTGGCACGCCATGCACATTTACATTACATACATGTTATTTTATTTTAGTTAAATATGTAAACTGAAGGTAAACTATGTTTTTTGTTTTTAATTATATTGTAGGTATGATTTTGCGTGTACTGTTGGATTAAATAAAATTGTTGTGTACCTCTATTATCTATTGTTTAATTCTCAAACTGGCGGGCACACTGGATGCGGTAGCGCGTATATTGCATTGTAAGTATATAGGTTTTTTACGAGAAAAATTATTTAATAAGTAGATTTCCGGGTTCGCTGATAACGAAAATGACATACCTACCAACATTTTGAAACCAAGATGGCAGAAATTCGAGCTATTAAACTTTCCAAAGGCAAGTCTGAGCTATCAAGCACTATACGCAAAATAACTTGTGTAAAATATTTAGGTCTATGTATGTTTATATAATATTATAATATCACTGTCTGATCTGAGACCGCTCGCTGCTACAGTTAAACAACCAAGTTTTCGTCAGCAGCTATTGTTCTATCATCCCTACGATTTAAGTTTTGTCTGTGAAAATAAAAAAGGTAAGTTTGTAATGCGACGGTTTTTTAAATGTAATATCGGTATCAAAATTGTTTTTTTTCAGCTTCATATAGATCCTAATCAGATGTTATGGTTCATTGTTTTGACATCTGTTGTCAAAACTTGTTTACATTTGAATAAAAATAAAACGAAATACGAGAGCGCGAAAACAAAAATTTGACACAGAACCGGCCTCGGCCGTGGCCACAAGGGTACTGACGGGGTAGGGAGCGGCGCGGCATGGCATCGGACCGCGCGAAAACGATGTTTTTTTTTAGTTTTTGCTGGTTTTTTGTCTTTTCGTTAAACTTAAAAATTCTTACTATAGTAGTATGTCTAAAATTTAAGGTCAGCAATTTTCATTCCAAAAATCAAATAAAAACAATCAGCGGTTTAAAAATAAAATGGAAAAAACGGAACAAAAAGGGGTAACTTTGAGATTTTTTTCTATCAACTAAAATTAATTAGATCCTGTTTCCCTTTAGTATGATGACTAGATTAGATCCTTAACTAACACATATATTTTTTTCAGAATGAAGACATCAATTTTGTATGTCTCAGATTGTTTAAAAAAATCTCAAAAACACAAATTTTTGAACCACCAAGCCTTAAATAACAAACCCATGTATAAAGTATAAAGTACTTTTTTATTTTTTCTTACGTATGTTACCCAATTATAATTTTTCATTGTAAAGTATTTTCGGAGATCGCAAATTTTAAAACTTTAGATCTTATTACCTCGGAGGTATCTCCGGAGCGGAAGGGCACGGAAACAAGCGATGTCTAGGGGTGGATGTCTTTTTTTTTATTTGATAACGTGGAGCTCGTGGGAGGTTCGGGGGTATGTGGTGCTCGCACCCACTTAAACCCCAGGAACCATTGATAATCAGCGTCCGGTGTCCCTTTCCACGCTCAGCTGGTATACAGCTTCATACTCGGGGAGAGCATGTTGTTCTCTTCATTTTCTGTCTCTGGATCTACGGCGGCATAGTACCACAAGCTGTGCCGCCGCCCATCTCGGGGCCGTTTGATGAGTGTGTCGGCTCGGCCCCCTGCCCTTTACATCCACGACCCCAATGATCCCCTTTAGTTTCCTTGTATGACAGGCAGGGCATACAGTAGACCTTTTCTTAAGCCCGGACACCAACATGACTGTGATAGATGTCTTACAACGTCTATTTTCTGTGATTCAAAATTAATTAACGCCTCAGGAGAGCAACAGATGACAATGCCGTTACGCAACAGATAGGCCTGGGTTTCCAACGAAATAAGAATTTAATGTACAAACAAAATATTTATTTATATCTATAGTTAGCATTACAATTTACGATCACTCGGAGCGTTGCGCGGGCCGTCGTGCGGGCACCGTGTTATGTCAGTCTTGTGGTAGTGTCCTCAGTCTTGCTGCGTGCGTAGCGCAAAACCAAAACCTAAACTGTCTCCATTATGGACGAAGTAGACTCCTTTTTGTAAGATAATATTTATTTAAAAACGTTATTATTTAGAACAAGGAGATCAAATCGATTTACAGCTGTACGTTTGATTTAATCGCAGCATGCCCCGCACGACGTCCCGCGCAACGCCCCGCGTGATGTAAATGCGGCCTAATACACATACATAAAACCTGCCTATTTTCTGTTACCATTATCTTGTACTTTTCAAAAAAAAACATAAGTATTATATTCAATTTTACATCACTTCATCAATACATAGTATAAAACAAAGTTGCTTCCCACGTCTGTCCGTATGTATGTTTAAATCTTTAAAACTATGCAACGTATTTAGATGCGATTTTTTATATACAGTGATTCAAGAGGAAGGTTTATAAGTATAATACATGAGCAACATAGTAATAGGTTAGACGGTACGACGTTCGTCGGGTCGACTAGTAAGTAATAAATTAAAAACATAATAAGTACTTAGAAATCTTTTTTTTATTTAAGATGTATCTGTCTAACGCTGTTTCAATTTACTGGTTTTTACCAATTCTTAAAGTTTTTGAAACACGATAATATGACAAAAGTAGTTATGGAAATAAGAGTTATGCATGGTACAAAGAGCACCAATATCACGTCAGTCTGGTAGTATTCTGCCCAAGAGATGTGGGCGCTTGCGGCACGCAGGAACTTGGCGCCGCGGTGCCGCAGCACGAACTCGGTCCACCACACCGCGCGCTGCAGCGGCGACTGCGGCTGGTCCTGCATCCGCTGCTTCACCTCTCTTATGTTCTCACGGTAGCTGGACCAAATCACACAAATACTTTAGCATTTCACATAAGTCTTTAACGATAACTCGACACTATTTGATAACTGACCTAACTCACCTTTTATCTTTTATAACATTATTAACCCCTTTGATGAGGTCTATTTTCACACCAATACCTAATCTTACGTATTGTGCTACGTTAAAAGCCTGATCTGATAGTAACGGTATACCGACTAGAGGTACTTCAGCGTCTATGGCCTCATCCGTTGACTGAAGACCACCTTGTGTTATAAATGCCTTGATATTTGGATGACCTTAAACATTAAAAAATAATAATATTAATATGTTACATAAAGTTAAAGCGTAAATAGTAATTAATATGCTTGTAATAAAAAAACAGAAAAAAAACATTGCATCCTTACGCAATAAGTTTTTTTGAGGAAACCAATCCGCTGTGCGAAGATTGTAGACTTTTCGTGTAAAATTAGCATTCTGAAACTTCCACAGAACATCATAGGGTAAAACTTCAAATGCGTCCAAGAATGCATCTAGAAGATCCTCGTCCATCATAGCAGGAACAACTAATGAACCCAGGCTAGCGTAAATCACACCTCGAGCCGAAGAGTCTAAGTAAGATTGCAGCTCCTTAAATAGAATTATTAGGTAGGTACATGAATTAAACTGAGAAAGAATAAGCGAGTATATGTTGCAGTACTTCACTTACCTCTGGAAATTCTGGAACTGTTTGTATGTGTAAGCTTCCGAAGTGCACTAAGTTGGGGGGTATCGGACGGTTCCCTTCAAATATTGGATTTACGTTTATAAATAATAGATCTATTACTTTTGTTAAGTCCATAATTTTATCGGGAGTGCTTTTAAAATGATTTTTGACAATCTTAATTTCATTGCTTTTGTGTTCTTCATAATATTGCAGCATTTTATTGTATGCAAATAATTCAGTCATTCGCTCCCAAATATTTAAGTTGTAACAATTAGCTCTATGATGTTCTGGGTATAATATTGGATGGACCGGCGCTCCAACAGTTTCATAATTGTAATCCATGCCATAGTAACTGCTAAACCATATAAGGGGAGCGTTGTATTTTTTTGCGAGCATCAAAGTAGAAAAAAATATTGCCTCAGTTATTATTAAATCAAAGTGTTCATTTTCGTTTTTTAAATGGTCTTTAAATTTATCGTTTTCTAGTGTATGATTAGCAATTTGTGAAAAAAGATTTGGTGTAATGTTATATGAATCTAAGAGTACAATTCCCCTCTCTCTTTTATATCTTATCATTGATTTTTTTAGTATATCATGCGATGAGCTCAGGTCGATTTCGGCGAGGTTATCTGAGGACGTTTTATTCACGTAATTTGGATGAGTAGTGACAAGCACCACCTCATGACCTCTCTCAACCAGCTCGGAAGTGAGGGTTTGAAATACTCCTTGGTGACTCGAAAACGGCATCGGAAACACTCCAAGAATTCGCGCAGACTCCGCTGAGTATTTGTTCCAGAATAATAGAAAGCATAAAAAAGTTACAATTATTCCCATTTTATTTTTTCATTCAAGTAGCACGGTCATATTTTTTATCACTTACTGCACTAAATGTATCTCACCTATCGTGCCGTTGAAATAAATGAATTTTCTTTTTTTCTCTTTAATTCTAACGAATAAATAAAAACATGCCACAGTATTGCAATTTTTACTGGACTGATTACATTTGGTTACATTTGACATGCGTTTAAGATTCATTCAGTAAGAGATGTGCTGTGTAATAAAAATATATTGTTATTTCGAATAAATTGAAGGAAAAAAAGGGTTGTTCCTGTTTCGACCCACGGACTTTCTACCCACGATTATTTTTTCCGTTTTCAACCCATTTGTATGCCTGTTTCAACCCACAATCAACCCAACATAAAATAATCATTATTTTTGTCCGATTTCTACCCATTCGTAGTACTGTTTCAACCCGCTGTGCAATTCCTAATTAAAATCATACTAATGTTAACTGCGATAGCACTTCACAAAACACTTACCTACTCGTACTTACCAAAATTTTGTGAAATTTCATAGTACGAAAGTAATTAAACATATCTGCGGTTTTCTGTGTTTTATTTTTAACTTAATTTTTTTGTTATATTTTTACCAAAAACAAAATCACTTTAATGCTAAAGGGGATACCGAAAATCTGAAAGAATTAAAGATATTTTTTTTTAAATAGTGGAAAACAAAAGAATTCTCGGACTTCTTTGGCTTACCTTACAAATATATCTATTTTTTGACAACCTTACATATTACTAAAATATATTTAATAGGTAGGTACTTATCGTGGGTCGAAACAATAATGACCATTTGTTGTGGGTTGAAACAAGAAAAAAACGTGCGTGGGTAGAAAGACCGGGGGTCGAAACAGTAACAACCCGAAAAAAAATAGGTTTAGCTCTGATACCGACCCTACGTAAAGTTCTGATTTATTTACAGTTTAGATTTTCAAAATACCTATACCTACTTACAAAAAGTTAAAGACTACTTACGTGGAAGAAATCTGAACAAATTAAATTACAACATAAAAAACTTATAAGTACGTACACAATTTACTGAAGAGTTTTAAGTATCACCAAACACTTATTAGGTACATACTGTTCGTGCGTCAATCCCCAACACTGATCGCTATCTATAGCAAATGTTTGCACTGTTTTGGTATATTATATTAATTATTATTTCATTGTGTTTTTGATATTATGCTCGTAGATCTAACTCGTGAATACAGGTGTGTCCTTCATAATACTCAACTAAAGTGTGGACGCAGCTTCGGTGGTATTTTTTTTAGACCGGGGGCTAAAATACCACCTAATGTTTGAAGGAATTTAGGCAATAGGCTGAGGAACATAGAACCCTAAATTGTCCTTATTTATTTCCGTTCCCGTGAGAATTTCAGGTATACGTTCCAGAGCCATAGCAATTTGTATAATAAAAATTTCATATCAATTTTTTTCTATAATTGAACGTAAAAATCTAACAGACAAAGATTATTTCGCATTTTATTTAGTATATTTGCATTAACTTAAAATTCCTGAAGAGTAGGTTATTTGCCATATTACGATATTAGGTACCTACGTATCAAGTTGGCGTGAGTGATAGAATCAGTTTTATTTATTTTAAATAAACTGACATAGCACGTGTATTACTTAATATTTTTACTAAAGTTACAGATAATTAGGTCTACACACATAATTGTTCAGTAGTTTCGGTGATCATATACTTTAAAACTTCATTTACATCTTTTACCTCGGAGTTTTGCAGAGTTTTCAGCGCATGGCTGCAGTGGTCACGGACCGGAAAGGCACGCTCTGTGGCCGGAAACAAGTGATCTCAGGGATGAATGTCTCCCAACGACTATTTTCCGTGATTCAACATTATTTAACGCTCCAGAAAAGCTACAGATAACAATGCTGTAACGCGAGGCCTGGGTTTCCAAAGCAATAAGAATTAAAGTAATATAAGAAATAGAGATAGTTATCATTACAAAATAAACAAAGAGCCGGGCCTACCAATTTCATGTTGTCAATTTTTCTTAGATTTTATAAAATTTAGAAATGTTATTATTACAAGGAGGTAGTATTTGTCATACAAACAAACAACCACGCCCAGTAGTTTCGGCTCTGCGTTGTCTGTCTGTCAGTCAGTCAGTCAGTAACGGAAGAGTTTTATATATATTGATTTCTCTTCAATATCATAAATATATAAACTTTTTCTTTAGTCGCCTGATTTGAGTCCCACTGCTGGGCAAAGACCTCCACCCTCTCTAAAATAAATTAAATATAAATTAGTTGCTTCCCGCATCTGTCCCTTTGTATGATTAAATCTTTAAAAATATGCAAAGGATTTGGAGAGTTTTTTTAATAGATATAGTGATTCCAGAGGAGTGTTAATAAGTATAAAAAATACATGCACAATAAAGTTATAGATTAGGCGGTACGAAGTTCGCAGGGTCGACTAAGTGTTGAATAATTAAATGAGAATATTTTTTATTCAAAATGAATCTCTTTAGATGACAAAGTTCACAAAAATATTTGCATTCATTTTAAATTCGGTTTTGTGTTCTCTACAGATACGAAACTAACAGACTTGTGAAGAATTATACTTTACCCGGTAATGACTTTGAACTACAAACGAAAATTCTTAAACCGAGACTGGAACTTATCAGAAAATTTCCTATTGACATTTTTTCCTTTGATCCCAATAAATCGCTGTTTAATCTATCTATATATATAAAACTCAAAGGTGACTGACTGACTGACTGACTGACTGACATAGTGATCTATCAACGCACAGCCCAAACCACTCGACGGATTGAGCTGAAATTTGGCATGCAGGTAGATGTTATGACGTAGGCATCCGCTAAGAAAGGAATTCCCGAAATTCCCTCAGGAACGGGAATTACGGGACTTTTTAGTTAGTATGAAAAATCGATATTATTGAGTGTATCGACTTGAAATTTGGTGTACAAGTTCCTCAGTGAATGAAAGAGTGTTGAAAGAAAGGAATTCACAAAATTCCCACGGGAACGGGAATTACGGGTCTTTTTTAGTGAGAATGAAAAATCGACATCCTTGAGTGTATCGACGTAAAAATTGGTGTACAGGTTCCTCAGTAAATGTAGGAATGTTGAAAGAAAGTAATTTACAAAATTCCCACGGGAACGAGAAAAACGGGACTTTTTTGTGAGAATGAAAAATCTACTTCCTTGAGTGTATCGACGTGAAATTTGTGTACGTTCCTCAGTGGATGAAAGGGTTTTGAAGAAAATAATTAACTATATTCCCATGGGAATGGGGATTACCGGACTAATTATTTACTATGAAAAATCGATTTTCTTGAGTATGTCAACGTGAAATTTGGTCTACAATAGTGTCTCCGTGGATTTAGGGGTCTTGGAAGAAAGAAAAATACTAAATTCCCACGGGAACGTAAAACGGGACTCTTTAGTTAGTATTAAAACAATGTAGATATATTTCTTTATTTCGACGTAAAATTAGGAAAACGGGTTCTTCAGAGGGTGTAATTAGATTCAGAGTTATATTAAGAAAAGATTAACCAAAATTCACATGGTAACGGAACATTCCCAAAAACTTATCCCGCCTAAAAAATCTTCAACTTTTTTTACTCGAGTAGGTACATATATAAGATATGTAGGTACGTATATCTAACTACTTTTCCCCATCCAGATAATAAAAATGTAGAAGTTTCAGTGTCTGAATGGTGGAGTGTAGAAAGGAACTTCTGGAGTTGCCGTTGTTTTTAGGGGGTATGGGTGCGATCAGAAATGATGTCACCAAAATCCTGAGTCGTAAATCAACCAGTAATTAACGATTTTAATGAAAAAGCGCGTGCGAAGCTGCGGGCAAAAGCTAGTTAATTTATAAAAATGTTACCAAATAATATTTACGTTTTTTTTCTATACACTGTCTGTCTTTAAATAAAAAAAGCAATTCTGTTCCAGTTTCATCAGCCCATTTTTTTAGAGATATTGAAAGACGAACTTCGTTGCTTTTTTTGTTATTAAAATTTATCTTTGTTGATTGCCTGTGTCCAAACTGTGTGAGCTTCAGAATGAAATGTGGTCCGTTTACGTGCAGTGAACCGTCATTGAAAAACATTAATCTTGTGCAGCGAATGTTGGCAAAAACAGACGGCCCAACGCAGGAAATGCACCAAACTGGATCTATAGTAATAATTCAATACTGTAATTTTATGTATTAACGAGCCTACCGCCTAAATATAACAGAAGATGAATATTTCAAGACTAATCAAAAAAATAATATTTTAATCAGAAGCACCTCAAGCAATCACAAGCTCAATAAAAATAGAAATTTCAAATTTCGTTGTAACAACAAAAAATAATTGAGGCTTCTATGATCGCTGAAAATAACTTTCTCTTCCACTAATGCAAACATTCGATCTGGTAAATTAATTAGAATACTTATTATGAATGTGAACATTTATAAGGAAATCTAATACTAATGTTACATTAATATTTATTGTTATAAGCTCCCACATGTTACACTAAATAAAAAGTTTATAGTAAAACGGAATATTAAAATAGGAACAGCAATCAGAAACTCTCTTACAACATAAAAGCGAGAAATAAATTGCAATCCCAACACAAGTATTACCTTAGGATTACATTTTCTTTGCCTTGGGTTACCTATTCATCACATTCTCGCTGTTCAAAGTATCAACAATAAAGAGTTTTTTAATTTTAAACGAGCTTGAGCTTGGGTTGATGAGAATGACAGTGAAGTGTAACTATAGCGAACGTATAATTTATAATTTGATGATATTAACGTATATATTTTCATTATTTCATTTATTCATTTAATAATAAATGTTTCCATGCAGCTATCATTGAATAAATCAAGATGAACTTTAAAGGCATTCAAGATGTACCTCTTGCCAAAACTATATTTGAGTCTGAAAGTGAAAAGGTAGGTATTTCGTCGGTCGAATGATAACAAGACAAATTCGTAGATATATTTTTTTGTTTGAAAGCGATTTTGTAGGTATTATCTGAAAAAAACTGAAATTATATGAAAATAATAATATGTTGCAATGATTCAATAAAAAATAATAACGACAAAATTTTCATCATTTTTGTATCAGAGCCTCCAAATAACGAGGTGTAGGTACGGTACAACTATTCCAGCTGGCAGTTGTTTTTCGCAACTGGTCTGCCTCTTTCATTTAACATAACATGTGGCAACTAGTGAAACTAGCTCGTTGAGGAGTTTCATGCAAAAAGTGCCGACTCGACAGTTGCATCCGCGATATTGTTTGATAACTTTACTTTAGTTTGTGTGTGTCAGCTTTGTTTAAAAGACTAACGAAAGACTAGAATCTAGATATTATGAACGGAGGTAGTTAAAAGAAAACTCAAAACAATGTAGACAACACAGCTATTCAACAATATGCAGCTTTTAGTACTATTATGTACTTCTAATTCTTATTTTCTTATTCACAGCATAAACATGCTAGGTTGGCACGATAGTTATTTTCTCTAGGTATATTTTCCATTTTCCTATAATCGGCTCGGTGCAGGCAATCAGCTGTCGTCTCTACCCTTATATATTTCGAATATTGGATGGGTGCAGAATCTTCCCGGTTCACTGTCCAATATGGGCTTCAAGATTACTGTATATATTTAATATTATTTTACATATTAGCCTAAACTTATTACATTATTTATCGTAATATCTCTTATAGGTATGGATGGATTATGTTTCAAAAGAAACAGGTAGAAATTTTTAATTTTTATTTTTGATACGACTTTTGAAAAGGTTTTTCCACTAAAAAAATGTACTTTGGATTTTGCGAATAATTTAATTCTCATTTCATTATTTATAGTACAGTTAACTTGGTTCCTATAAACATCTATGTGTAATGATAAACAATGACAAATATCGAATAACGTAATTATTTATTTCGTATTTTTGTCAAGTTTATATTTTTAACATAAATAAACTGTGGAAATATGCAATATTAGATCATAATTTAACTTAAATTTTAATTTTATTTTCCTAGAACTTACTAACTACCTTATTATATGTTTTAATAATAACAACGTTTAATAACTATGACCTTAACATTTAATTGACACAAAAAGTTCAACATTGGCACATTCCTAATAACAAGTAGGTATAAGAAAACAATATTATATTTAGATTTTCTTTATACAAAAATTAAATATGTAATCTTAAATTACATACATATCAGGCAAGATAAAATAAATATGAATATCAATAAATAAATTCACAATAACTACCTACTTATTTCGTTGGCTTCAGGTTGGCAAAACCAATCACTTCTTTATTTCTGCAGGTCTTCTCGGGAAAGTTATGTACGAAATTTTTCGCGGAATAAGAAATACACGTTTACCGAAAACAAAAAACAAGTCAAGCCACAAGCCACTTATAAGAACAATATTTAAATTAGTTTTATTCCACCACGATTGATCGTCTGTATTCTAAGTGGGGGGCTTCAGCGGCGTGTTCCCAACATACATGTTGTTGAGCTGCGGCAGTAAAATGGCTGCTGTTGAGATGGTAGTGACCAGTACGAACACTGCCAGCAATGCGCGATCGGCTACAACCGCTACCTGATGAAAAAAAAAAAATAAACTATAACCTGAAATGCTGCTTATTACGTGATAGAAACTGGGTTGTTAGTATTATTTATCTCATCTGCTACCAACTGTACCGATCGGTGCCTATTGTTTTTTGGGCACGTGTCTAATAGTTACATCCTCTTATATAACTTTTCTCATGACTACCACCAACTAAACTACTTTCGCATCGCCATACATATATATACGCTCGCTGAACGAAATGCAGTGCTCCTTTTATACACTAAATTGCATCTGATCTGACGTGTCCAAAATGCTCATCAAATGTTCCAGAATCCTCTTGCTTACCTGTTTCCACTCCAGGTTAGCTCTGTCGAGACGCTCGCTGGCCGCGACGCGCTGCTCGTGCCGCGTGGCGGCCTCGCGCAGCGAGCACGTGCAGCACGAACAGCGCGTGCACGCGTCTCCTGCCGCCGCCGCCTGCCCGATGGTCAGCGTGCTTGCCGCTGATCCTTGTACAGTTATACCTAGTAGAGAAGATCTGTTTTGTCATAAATGTATACTTAGAAGTTACAAACACTGAAAAAAAAAAAACTTAAATATTTGATGTTCCACCACGAGGTGTTTTCATGTTTTTCCAGTTGATTTGTTGATTCAAAGATTTGATTTAGATATCTAATACATACAATAATTTAATGCCAGTTAATTTTATACAAAGCTTTATCGTGTGATGCTGCAGCTAGCGTATGACTTCTGAGCAGATTTTTCTGATTGAATATTCAACGTACGTAGCTCAACTTCACAACAACTAGAATTAGCAGCTCTAAGGCTATCTTTCATATTTAAAATCAGTATGGAAGTGAAATAAATTTTCCGTGTAGCCCGGCGAGTGTTTTGAGTATCGATCAAGCAATCTATTTAGCTCGTCTAGCCCGCGCTGAGCAGTGAGCACACCCGGCTCCGCTCAGTATTTGCTAAATAAATTGCACGAGTAAATGAAGTACACGTTAGATGAAAATAAAAGCCGCTCTAATAGTTATGGTTTTTTTTTTCACAAGAAGAACACCGGGTGACAGAATCATCACCACGGATGCTATAACATTTTTTCGGATTTTTATAGTATTATATATACCTATCTCTTTTTTCTATTAGTACCTACCTACCTACTTACAAATACATCATGCATTTCATTTTACCAATCACATGCCACTGTATAGATTCAATACAATATATGGATTAATAGCGAAGTCTACATAGATCGTCTTCTTTTACTAGTAAAAACGCAACCGGGTGAAATAAAAATGTAGATTCTCCAGCCAAATCTTAGTACCGGTATTGAATAAAATTGGTGTAATGACAAGTTCTTTATGTTTGAAGTTGAAGAGCTTTTGACGCAACAAGAAAACTTAATTAAATTATTTTAACAACTGATGCTCTAAATTTCAGAAAAGGGACGTTTTTGGTGAGTTGACTTTATTGAGAAAGCTTAAGTAATTAAAAAAATCGCATTATAGTACATACATATAAACTTATTTTATACATTCATACTAAAATCAAGTCAATATACCATACCTAGGTAAAAAAAAATACATTTGCAATTTGATATAAAAACACAATTATGTATGAGGTCCTTTTCTCAATTTTTTATATAATCATCATTACCCCTAACCACCCCTCACCCACCCACCGTACATTTATCAGCAGTTTTTGTTTAACAATGGGTTGTCTGGAACAAATCGCTTTTAGCGATATGGCCGCCCATTGCAATCAATGTAGTAATTTAATAAAATTGCAACTCAATGTCAATTCCATGATTGCATTATAGAGTATTTCTATTCTATTCTATTCATTAGTATGAAGAACTTTTTAGATTCCAAAAATTTTAGTTAGATATTAGTGCATACTATTTTTAAATTATTTTATATTTAACTAGAGGCTGCCCCACGGTTTCACTCCCGCAGATTTCTCATAAACACAAAAATCCCGTTTTTCCTGTTCCCATGGGAATTTCGGGAAATCCTTTCTTAGTGCTCACCTACACTTCCTAAAGAAAGAACCTACATGCAAAATTTCAGCCCGCTACGCCCAGTAGTTTCAGCTCTACGTTGTCTGTCAGTCAGTCAGTCAGTCAGTCAGTCAGTCGGTCAGTCAGTCAGTCAGTCAGTAACGGAAGAGTTTTATATATATTGATTAAGAAAATTAAGTTATTTTTAGCTAATTTTATGCTAATGACAGTGGGTATGATAAATTCATTACTCAAAATAATATTGTTTATAATTGTTGAAAAATAATTTAGTATTCGTAAGACATCAGAGCCGTTAAATAAACAGTAGGTAACTTAAAAAAAACAAATGCAAACACTGTTAGGAGCACTACTCTCAAGACAAGTTCCAGCGAGTAATAAGTTAAAGTTAGAATAACTTCAGCAAAGGAATCCTTGCTAATGTAATCTTCTAAGAACTCTGCCAGTCTTTTATAACATGTAGATAGAGATGGATAGGATGTAGTGACTTGAAAAAACTTTAACTTAACGTGAGGGTTAGCAAAACAAGTATTTAATGAATTTATAATTTACAAACTCGGCTAAACGTGGGTCTGGCTCTTGAGCCAGTACCTCTGCCTAACCCTTCGGGGAATAAAAGGCGTGAGATTATTATAAGTGATTTTATCTTAATAAGTCACTAATAAGTATAATAAATATATGTACCAAAGTGTCCATCATTATATAAAAAAAACTCAACATACGTATGGATTGGTAGTAGTCAATAAAAGTAATTATTGGCTTAATATACATACTATGTTACTCGAGATTATAACAAATATAGCATGACAAGCATGTTACACATTTAATTTTACTTTCACCAGAAAAGTCAGATGTAGATTTTATACAAATAAATATATGTCTATATTCACTGAATTTCGCAATATGTCGAGAACCTCGATAACTAACACCCAAATTTTATCTTAGATTCTAGACATCGCTGGTGGTAAAGATTATAGATACGTTTTATACAAAAAAACTCTTTCAGAGCAAAACGTAACATAAAAAGTATCTACGCGTACATTCAAGTTCAAAGATTAAATGCAGTAGGTATGTCTCGTTTCACTGTAGAAAAAAAGTGCTGAAATAAAGTTGGAGCTGGTCTTAGTAGGACGGTTAGGAATTTCCTGTGTATTAAGTATTTAATACTCACCATGGTGGTTGTGGTTGTGCCTCGCAAACCGTGGGGAAGCTGGTGGCACGTCGCAGAAGGTGTCTGACTTGAGGCGAGATCCAGTGCGCGGGTTCACGGGCTTGCTGCCTAACGCCGCCGACATGCTCTCCCCCTTCATAAAATAAATTAAAAATAAATTATTTGAGTTCAAAAACTTATTGTTAGGGTGTAGAGCTAAACCTAACTTAGGAAGAAAGATATCTCCTAAAAGGTATTATGTGTGGTGTGATCTGTGTATTACGTTAGTTTACTGAACCAAAATCCAACTTTGTTTTTAATGTTATTCGATTTGTAAACATCTTGCAAACCAGCAGCCTAATGCAAACGCAGGGGTTTGAGCGTAACAGTCTGCAGCGATCAATCAACTGGGAAGGCTTTACCCTCGCCCTAATGTTGGTTATTGCAGGCCAAAACGCATGGCTTAAATAAACCAATAATTTTGAATGCTACAATAAAATTACCGTGGTTCTGTTTAAAAAAGTTTGTAAAAAAGGCTAATAGAAACTATCAATTCAAAATGTATATAAGTCCGCGTAAGTATTTTGCAATCAATAAAAATTTACATTTGTTTTATTATAATCATCGCAGCTAAAAGACGTCTACTGTTGGACATAGGTCACCCCCACAGATTGCCACAAGGACAAACATTATGGGTGTTGGCGATTGCAGTATCATCTTATTGCAATAATGTATTTTACAGTTTATCAACGAAGGACACCTGCCCGTGGGAGGAGACGTGGTGGTAGAATTATATGCAGCCACCACACGGCATACTTTGAAAGTTATGTTTGAATATTTCTAATGAAATATGTTCTGATAGCTGAACTGCCGAACTAATTCCTGAACTCGGAACGCAACCTAAACAAATTAATAGTGACGCCGCACGGCGCACGGTAATAAAGCTTCAAATTTGAGTTGGCTAAACGAACCGTACATCGACGCACCTAACACAATTATCACTAACTGCCACGCACGTCTCTACCGCAAATTTGAATATATGAACTAATTGCTTAGAAATTAATATATTCGTAGTGTAAAAGACAATAATTTGAAACGTGTTGGTATTGTATAGAAACGGAATTTCCACAAAACAAATTTGGTGTTCCAAGTAAAGTTAATATCAGAAGCAATTTGTGTCAATAGCAAAAATTTAATTATTTTAAAAATAAACAAGGAATATTGTATTTTAACACTTAATTTATTTCTAGTATAGACATAATTATGTGTTCACACCTGTGCATGTAAATTGCTTATGTACTGTAAGAATCATCTAGATATAAGTAATGCTAATTTCATGCTAATATCAGAGCGAGGAGCTTTTTCAAATTTTCAAAAACAAAAGATATACATTAATTAAATAATATTGAACCAACCTAATGTAACAACAGCCATCAATAATACTGAACACGGGAATCAGGGAATAACATATCTAAAACTTAAAGGTCACATTACAGCACTTTGGCGTCGAGATGTAGGACGGACGAGTAATATAACTGTATGGATTATTTTGGACTGCGTAGCGACAAGTAACCCTAGTACATACATACATATATCACGCATCAAAGGCTCAAATTATCTCACAGTGGTTCAGATAAAGTAACAAAGCATTTCTCATGATAAGTCAAATAATTATGCTAAATATTGTAAAAAGAAATATGCTGAAATTTAAAAAAGGGGTGTGGTTAATAATTTATTTATTTACGTATAGATAGAAAATTGTTATACAAGACGTTATTCTAAAAGATTGTAACTTATAGTTTACTTTGATTTTGAATAACATTTTCCAACCTGCTATGATAAAGCGATCCATCTGACCCGGAAAGATCAATCTCCGCATCAAAGAAAGTATAAAGTTACTTACATTAAAACTTAAACGTAAACTCAACATCGAGTAAATAATTATACCTCTCTAATCTACATTGACTTTATTAAGAAAACTAGCTGGTGCCCGCGACTTCGTCTGCGCATATATAATATTGGTATGGAAGTATAGATTATTAACTTAATAAAATCCTAAGTCTGTTCATTTATTACCTACTACATATACGCACACTTTGGACACGAATCAATTAATAAATTAATTTATAATTTTATTTCTATATCTTTAGTTTGAACGCACCAATCGCAATGCGAATAAGTAGTCTGAGCGCTATCAAATACAGGTCGCCGGTATTATGATAGCGCTCAGTGACAGTGGATCAGACTGGCGCAGGACCGTGGTGCATGGCGTGCGAGAGAAGAGGCCTATATCCAGCAATGGGCTCTTACAGGTCGATGATGATATCATAGTACATGCATACTTCGAAGCTAGGTAATGTTCGTAAGGGGCGCTCACTCGCGCACTAACTCGCGAGTAGTCCGAACGCTATCATAGTACTTGGAAGCTCGGGAATGTTTGTAAGCCACAATCACTAAATAGCGGGCACTCTAAGCGCTATATCTGTACTTGAAAGCTGGGGAATGTTCTGAAGTCACTAACTCGCAAACGTCTGAGCGCTATCATAGTACTTGGCAGCTCGGGAATGTTTGTAAGCCACAATCACTAAATAGCGGGCACTCTAAGCGCTATATCTGTACTTGAAAGCTGGGGAATGTTCTGAAGTCACTAACTCGCAAACGTCTGAGCGCTATCATAGTACTTGGCAGCTCGGGAATGTTTGTAAGCCATAATCACTAAATCGCGGGCAGTCTAAGCGCTATATCTGTACTTGAAAGCTGGCGAATGTTCTTAAGTCACTAACTCGCAAACGTCTGAGCGCTATCATAGTACATGACAGCTCGGAAAGGTTTGTAAGCCACAATCACTAAATCGCGGGCACTCTAAGCGCTATATCTGTACTTGAAAGCTGGGGAATGCTCTGAAGTCACTAACTCGCAAACGTCTGAGCGCTATCATAGTACTTGGCAGCTCGGGAATGTTTGTAAGCCATAATCACTAAATAAGGGCAGTCTTAGCGCTATATCTGTACTTGAAAGCTGGGGAATGTTCTGAAGTCACAAACTTGCAAACGTCTGAGCGCTATCATAGTACTTGGCAGCTCGGGAATGTTTGTAAGCCACAATCACTAAATAGCGGGCACTCTAAGCGCTATATCTGTACTTGAAAGCTGGGGAATGTTCTGAAGTCACTAACTCGCAAACGTCTGAGCGCTATCATAGTACTTGGCAGCTCGGGAATGTTTGTAAGCCATAATCACTAAATCGCGGGCAGTCTAAGCGCTATATCTGTACTTGAAAGCTGGCGAATGTTCTTAAGTCACTAACTCGCAAACGTCTGAGCGCTATCATAGTACATGACAGCTCGGAAAGGTTTGTAAGCCACAATCACTAAATCGCGGGCACTCTAAGCGCTATATCTGTACTTGAAAGCTGGGGAATGCTCTGAAGTCACTAACTCGCAAACGTCTGAGCGCTATCATAGTACTTGGCAGCTCGGGAATGTTTGTAAGCCATAATCACTAAATAAGGGCAGTCTTAGCGCTATATCTGTACTTGAAAGCTGGGGAATGTTCTGAAGTCACTAACTTGCAAACGTCTGAGCGCTATCATAGTACTTGGCAGCTCGGGATTGTTTGTAAGCCACAATTACTAACTCGCGGGCAGTCTAAGCGCTATTAGGTATATCTGTACTTGAAAGCTGGGAAATGTTCTTAAGTCACTAACTCGCAAACGTCTGAGCGCTATCATCGGGAAGTTTTGTTAACCACAATCACAGATTCGAGGGCAGTTTAAGCGCTGTATGTGTACTTGCAAGCTAGGGAATGTGAAGCTCCGACGCCCGAATACTTTAGTCACGTTTATTAAATATTATTAAAAATAATTCAGCCGTTCTTGACTTATAAATAGTGTTATTAACACGACTTTCTTTCATATATAATAGATTATAGTGTGCCCCATTCCCAATATTCCCGTGGTAATACCAGGATAAAAAGTAGCCTATCTCCTTTCTCAGGCTCTAGACTATATACATTGTATAAGTTATAGTGTGCCCCGCGGCTTCGCTAGCGCACTTTCCCTTGAAACTTAAATTCCCAATATTCCCGTGGGAATTTCGCGATAAAAAGTAGCCTATGTCCTTTCGCAGGCTCTAGACTATCTATATACCAAATTTCATCCAAATCGGTTTAGTAGTTTTCTCAGGAAAGCAGGACAGACAGACAGACAGAGTTACTTTCGCATTTATAATATTATAGTATATAGTATATAGTATATAGTATGGATAGTATGGATTAAAAATAATTCAGCCGTTCTTGACTTATAAATAGTGTTATTAACACGACTTTCTTTCATATATAATAGATTATAGTGTGCCCCATTCCCAATATTCCCGTGGTAATACCAGGATAAAAAGTAGCCTATCTCCTTTCTCAGGCTCTAGACTATATACATTGTATAAATTATAGTGTGCCCCGCGGCTTCGCTAGCGCACTTTCCCTTGAAACATAAATTCCCAACATTCCCGTGGGAATTTCGCGATAAAAAGTAGCCTATGTCCTTTCGCAGGCTCTAGACTATCTATATACCAAATTTCATCCAAATCGGTTTAGTAGTTTTCTCAGGAAAGCAGGACAGACAGACAGACAGAGTTACTTTCGCATTTATAATATTAAGTATGGATTATGACGGTTAATGGATTATTCAGGTTAACTTTATACGTTTTTAGATTTAGTTATATTTTGATTCGTAGCACTTAACCCTTTCTTAATTTTGTTACATTCATGAGTAGTCCAATTTAAAAACTGTAGGTACTACCTACGTAGTAAAATCAACAATTTGTTTCGTAACATATTCACAATTAATAAAATATTTAGGAGTATTTGCTGAACTTTAAAAAATCTACTTTAGAACAAACTTTTTTTTGTTTTTGTGTTCGATTTATTTTTCAATTGCTATGTTTATCTACATAGTTTATAATTTTACACTAAATTGATCCTTACTACATTACAAATGCAAATATGATATCTAGGTTACCAAGTCTAAATGTAAGCGAAGCTAACTATCTGCAAGCCGCCCTCGAAGACTCTACTTACATAAAATACGAGTCTGTAGAAATATCATATTTTGATTATTCACTGTCTTTTTGTGGATAGATTAAAGTTATGACTACCTACTATAAGATAGCTATTCTAAAGTAGTAAACTTATACCCCACCTTATTACCACAAAAAAGTAAGACGGGTCTAAAATCACCAATTTGAATAGTGATTTAAACCTTTTGTGGTAGAGCCGATAGTTTTTTAAAATAAGTGGAATTTGAACTTACCTTGTTAGCATCAGTGTCGAAGTTGATGTAGAGCAGGCGCGCGAGTCGGTGCAGCACGAACTCGCGCACGCGCCCCGGCACCGGCTGCCCTCTCACTCCTCTACGAGCAACACACAAACACAAGGGGGGAATCCATGTTAATAATCAACTTACAAGGCTAACGTATCATGTACGTACCACGGGTATATTATTATAACCAAATATTGCCTTCGAAAACATTGCCTATTTTCTTTTTGGGCCTTAACATTTTGCTTCGATTTTGCTGTACGACAATGCGCAGTATATATGTACAGTGGCGGACACGATCGGCGTAACACTTCCGGTTTTTCTGTATTGAAATATAGCTCTTGTTCTTTTGGTAATACAGTCTAGGGCTGACGAAACCATAGACAAATCTGTTACGGCCTCCTAGTACGCCACTGTACAAGAAACATATCATAATATCTTCGCTCTTGATCACAGATCGAAGAAGAAAAAACACTTATGTTCTTGATATTTTATGAAAACAAATGAAGGTTGGATGTATTTTACTGTAGGTATTCAATCAGCCGAAGGCGACGATAAACATACGTCTACGTTTTTATCTATTTAGGCAGTTAAGTTACTGAATAGACTGCACGTACAAACGTGTACTAATACCACAGATATAGAGGTATAGTTCAGTACACATATGTATATGTAGGTTTCAGCTTTCCATATAAAAAACATACACTATTGCTAATACTGAAATGAAATAGAACTCAAAATTGCTGAACCATAATATTATTCCGAAATAATCTTTAGATATGACAACGGTCTGCAGTTATTGCTTACTCAAGCAAATGGCAGAGATGGATGGATCCAAACGCGGTTATGTGGATATTTTTATAGATAAATCGTTTAATTTTCTTTTAGTTGGAAACAGTTTTTGTTGTTTTTTAATATGACCTTTTTACGTTTTTAAGTTGGTTCGTAGTGATAGGTAATTTGTCATCAGTGAGGCATAGAGAAGATACATTTGCTACCAAGGGAGATATTCCAAAGACCTTTTTAGTAGCGAGTTGATCGAGATTGTTTTATAAATTCGTTTCCTGGCTGCTTTATTCAGGTTATTCAATTTTGGCGAGACGGGCCTGCGGTTTTTATTCATAAATTTGATGCAAAAACGCGCGTCGTCGTCAATTTAGCCTCAGTATACGTCATCGTCTTTAAATCTGTAGCCAGTGTAACAAATTAAATCTGTTGTTAAATTAAAGTGACTTTGACATTACTTAATTTAATAATTCTTTGTAGCGTTCTCTACATTGACAGCAATATTTCCACCTCGGAGGAAGGAAGGTAAATAAATTTAATACAAAGTAAATATTTTTTATTATTTTGCGATTTTTATTTTCGTACCACGCATTTTTTTTTTTTAAACTCTGTCGAATATTTAAGGTAAAAGGTAAAAAAGGTAAAGTATATATTTTTTAGTATATCGTTATACAGGGGAGGCCTTTGTCCAGCAGTGGGACACTAAAGGGGCTATGTAAAAAAAAATACGTTATGTATGTAAGTACATCGCTTTTCAAAAAAAACTGGCTCTCGATATTTAAAGGTAAAGGCACCGCTGAAATCCGCTGTAGACGGTACTAGCAAATCCTTAAAATACTGTTAGTACTCGGCCTCTTTATCATCTAAGTCCCAAAAGGGCTAGAGACAGACCCGGCTTGCCCCGGGGGAGTAATCCGCGTCCTAAACACAAATCCACAATCAGGATTAAATGGTTATCCCCTATATTCGGGAGCTGCGGAAACTATTATTTAGCTGACTAAATAAAAGAACGGCCTTTGTCCTGTAAGACATGGTTTTAAAGCACTATAAATACATGAACTCAGTGTTTTGTTTATTTTTTGTATAAAAATTATATATTTTTAGATTTCATATCAAAGCTTGTAACGACAGATTGGTAATGCTTTGCAAGGAATATCAAATGATACTTGCCTGTACGATATATTTAACGTGACCACCGATAGCGAGGCCGAAAACGACACCAAGCAGGTGCTCACTCCATAGTAGAGACCTGTCAACAAATACAATATAAAAATAGGTGATAATTCTTTACATTTGCATCTGCGTGAACGATATTCGATACGATATAAAATGATATAAAATTTGTAACAACATTGTAACTATTATAATATGGGAGCACAATATTGAGTTTTGCCTTGTGCAAAAGCAGCCTAAGGGGTAAACTAGTAACAACAGGGCGCCGCACATCCGCTCGGTGTTTGCCGCATTTCCTTGGGGAGACAAGGCGCTTTTGTTCGCTATGGATTCAATATTGCATTGTTATTAATGAATATTGGTTTTCATAAAATAAAATCATATTTTCCCCAAATTGTATTTATTATGCTTTTTTTTAACCAGCAGGGAAAACGAGTTTGTAATAAATTAATACTAATTCACAATGACTGGGTGGCGAGCACTTTGATCTCAAAAAAAATACTTATAACCAACATTACCTTTTGAAGCTAAACTAAGGTTAATAAGAACAAAAGACACATGACAACCTTTATCAGGGTGGTGAATAGTAGGCCGGAAACCCGGTCAAATTTCTGATAACGGCGAGTCGGTTGCTCGAACTCCTGGATACCCCAAATTAACGTAAGTTAGTACGTACTTTTCAATGAGTTAGTTAGTGTTCAAGCCGATTCACTGATTTGTTTTAGAGTGAAAATATACATCTATGTACAGTGGCGGACTAGGAGGCCGTAACAGATTTGTCTATGGTTTCGACAGCCCTAGTCTGTATTACCAAAGAACAAGAGTTATTTTGCAATACAGAAAAACCGGAAGTGTTACGCCGACCGTGATCGCCACTGTACTCAGAAAATTATGCATACTTACAAGTTTTTCATGGAAAAAGTATAGAACGAAAACGAATTCTTGTGCAAAATATGATTTAAAACTTAAAACTTACTTATTAGTGGAGTTTTCTCCGTCGGCGGCAAGGTGTCTCTTATAGTCATGAGGAAGACCGTCATGGATAACAGCGCGCTGATGCCGAGGGTCACCTTCTCGCCAGACTCCGAGGGGACGTAAAATACCAACAAGGCTGCAAGAAAAAAAAAATTATGTAGATTCGAACGTTATGCAAGTCGGAGGCCGCAGGTTTAAATTCTGCACTGCATGATTACTATTTTAGTTTTCTATCAATCAATAAAATTTAATTGCTCAATTTAAACTATGTACGGACTTTCGAAGTGTTATAAAAATGGTGAGCGTGTTACTTCTTTCCGTTTATGTTTATGTGAAGTAACCTGAACAGAAATCAAATTTTACGTAGATGTATATTTTAATAATAACCACTGCAAACAAGTGTGTGATATGACTGGTCAAAGCAGCTGAGTAGAAGATAAAATCAGCCCTAACCAAATGAAGACTTTTGTAATCTGAACCTGTGTGTACAGTGTGTGTGTAACTAAATTCCTGTTGATTTCGACGTAATAGTACTTACCAATCCCATTAATAAGCAAGCAGGGTAGGATCAGGTTGAATACGTAGAACATTGGCCTTCGTCTTAGCTTGATGATGTAGGTGATGTCAGGGTACGGCTCCACGCAGCATGAATAGTACTGGTTGTGTCTGATCGCATCAAAGCTCACTAGATCGAATTCTCCATTAGTCTGATAGTTGGTCGTGTCACCCTCGTCGAACTGTTTCTTTAGGTCCAACTGTAACAAAGGTCCAGTCATTGTTTTAATTGTGCTCAACGAAATATTGGGTCTGACGTAGCGTATCGATCTTTAACCCTGATATGGTATCGGATATAAGAGGAATGGAGGTGGCAGAATACATGCCTTTCAGAATTTGATTCTAAGATTGCCTTATATAAAGAAGAGTATAATAAAAAATAACATTAATATAAGACGAAACGATAGATTTTAAAGAACTGATACCCCAATAACCGGATCTCAAAACTTTTTCTTTCGACTGTTTTTAACGTTAGTAATATAAAACAATATATGATACTAAGTTATTTTAGTTTTAAATACACGAGTTAAAACTTATTTCGTAGCTTCTTATCTTAAATTCAAAACATTTTTTCTAGAGCGATTCCTTCTGCCTAAGCCCTGACTTGATAACTTAATCCGATATGCGGGATGTCTTCCTCATACTAAAGGTTTCCCAAACACAGCATTTAGCGAGCTTTACAGGTTTACTAAAGGTAACGTGAAATTGAAACAGGATTAATGGCTGTAATAGAATGTGGATTAAAAATAGTATTTAACATTGAATTGTTTACTTTTTTATAAATTTAAGTAGCAAGTACAGTGGCGGTCTAGGACGGCGTAACAGATTTGTCTATGGTCTCGTACGCTCTAGACTGTATTACAAAATGACAAGAGCTATTTTGCAATACAGAAAAACCGGAAGTGTTACGCCGACCAAGACCGCCACTGTGCGTACAAACCTTACCAACAATAGAAAAAGACGGTTAATAAAGACGGTTTAGTACAAGAAAAGCTCGGTAGCAACAATAGCCTGGTAGCTTGAACTTCGGCCTAAAGATTCTATTCCATTAAATTGTAAATATTTTATAATTTGGGTAAGCAGTTCATTATTATAAAATATAATAAAACAGTACATAAAGATTATAATATCTTTATATCTAGAGTCTTTTTTCGTGGACTCAATTTACACGACAATATATTACAGATCACAGTACATCCGTAGCATATCCAAATTTTAAATAACATGTCTTATTGAAAATGTATATTTCAGTTGGGCCGTCACCAACACGGAATTTATAGCGATCAACCTCGAGGTCTCCCTCCAGCCTCCAGCGCTCAGCTCGATCTTGCCAATTTAAAAGTCAAATACCATGGAGTAAAGTCTGAAGCTTCGATAGCTTTCTACATAGAAAAAGCTATCGAACCTTCAGATTTTACTACGGAATATGATATTGGAAATTGAATTCCTGTGACAGTAATGTTCTATGTAATGATAGTGTAATTTTAAATAGAATTAAAAATTAAGAGTACAAATAAGTTCGTCAAAATTAAGTTAATGTAGTAAATAGGAATAAAACAATATTGGCAAAAGGTTTCACAAAATTGTTACTAAAAAGTAAGTTAATTAAATTTTACGAATCACATAAATTGGTACTAAATGCAAATTGTGACTTGTTGACTTATTTTCACCTAATTTAAGAAGAAAAAGTTTAAACTAGCACCTAGGTCCCTAAGGCTCAACTGATTTACTGATAAAAGTAAATAAGAGATGTTACCGGAGCGCCACTGCAAATCGGCTTACTGTATCAAATAGTCCTCTGTCCTGCTGTCGCCTTTCACATACATTTTATAAAAAAAATTGGTCCTTTTATATGATTTACTTATTAGGTTTTAAGGATGGCACTCTATTATATATTGACCATTTTATTTAAAAAAAAAACATTGTTGACATAATTTACTGTTTTTTTTTAATTACATTTTAGTGGATACATGGTACAGTCACGGACTAGGGGGCCGTAACATATTTGTCTATGGTTTCGTCAGCCTTAGACTGTATTACCAAAGAACAAGAGCTATTTTGCAATACAGAAAAACCGGAAATGTTACGCCGATCGTGTCCGCCACTGTACCTACATAATATGTGACTTTTATTAAAGCATCATGTATGTAAGAGTTGTAATATTTCTGTCTTCTTTAATTGATTACAAAGAATTTAAACAAATCTCATTCACTCAAGTCGCATCCTATCTTTACAAATAGTAAGCAAGACTAAACAGCGGGTTTTATCGAAACCCTTTTTATCGCAAAAATACATTTTTGCGTTGGACTTTTACGTCATTATCCTTCTTACCTTAATCTTGGAAGACAGACGAGACGCCGAGCATCAACTACAAAGTAATAATTTCTCTTTGTAGTATCCAAATAACTTTTAACTGAACTACTATGTACTTAAAGGAATTTAATGAAACAAACTTTGCTTTGCTTGGCTTCTCTGTCGAAATTTTTGGCTAGTTGAGTATAGAATAGCACCATAAGCTCATTTTATTTTTATTGTTTATTAATATAAGCAAATGGAGGTTCGTTATATCGTAACATAATTCATTTTTTATTTATCGACTATTATACTTAATACATTCCGTAACAACTAAAACAAGGTTTATTTTTGTGTTTTTAGGTATAGCTTCTGACTGCAGTACTTACAATAGAGGGAAGCCTTTCCACTCTATTTATCCTCCGAAACTGTCCACTCCGATCAAGTCGACGTCGTTCACTCCTTTTGGGTCCTTTGGTACCAGTAGCTGACCACGCATCCAAGATTAAAGGAACAAACACATTACTGTTTTATAAACGTTTATTTTTTATTTTTTATCATTTCTACATATTTAAATAAACTAATAATATGAATATTTATAAATATCAGCTATTTTTTTCTTTTCTTTTGCTGCTTGCTGTAAGCATCTTAAATGTATATCTAACAATCACTAAAACAATAAATGTACAAAGTGAAAGCGCTAGTGCGAATATTAGCAATACATCAAGCTGGTAGTACTCTGCCCAGGAGATGTGGGCGCTGGCAGCACGCAGGAACTTGGCGCCGCGGTGCCGCAGCACGAACTCGGTCCACCATACCGCGCGCTGCAGCGGCGACTGCGGCTGGTCCTGCATCTGCCGCTTCACCTCTCTTATGTTCTCACGGTAGCTGGACCAAATCACACAAATAAATTAGAATATTTAAAGATTTTGCTAACTATTAGCTGAACAAATTTTTACCTTTTATCATTAATCACCGTATTTACGCTATTGACTATGTCATCAGCTGTGAGAGTCAGCGGGTCAATTTTGACACCGATTCCCAGTCTCACGTATTGTGCTACGTTAAAATTTTGGTCTCCTATCATGGGTATACCGACCATGGGTACTTCAGCATCTATGGCTTCATCGGTAGATTGAAGACCTCCTTGTGTTAAAAATGCTTTTATATTTGGATGTGCTGTAAGTTATTAGTAGTGCTTTATTAAAATTTTCATTAAACAGAAAACAGCTGATCAGCTTAATTTTCTTAGCATTGCATATATGTTGGTCAAAGCAAGGTAGTAATGTTTGCAAATCATGTTATATCAGTTGACTTACTCAGTAGATCTCTTTGCGGAAACCAATTTGACGTTCGTAGGTTTGTAATGTTACGATCGAACTTTGCATTTTGAAATTTCCAGAGAATGTCGTAAGGTAATGCTTCGAATGCGTCTAAAAATGCATTTAACAAATCAGCGTCCATCATTGCAGGTACCACATTTGTGCCCAGGCTCACATAGATAACACCACGCGCCGAAGAATCCAAGTAAGACTTCAGATCCTTAAACATATGTTGGTAAGTTCCACTTAAACTAAATAACACTTATTCATGAAAAAAAATGCATATACCTCTGGTAGTTCTTTAACTGGTTGCATGTGAAAACCTCCTAGGTTCACCACATTTGGTGGAATAGGTCTATTTCCATCAAATATTGGATTCGAGTTTACAAATAATAAATCTACGTATTTCGTTAATTCTAATAAGTTGGTTGGAGCATTTTTGAAATTTTTCTTTAAATAATTTAGTTCATATTCATGCATTTTTGAGTTAGCTTTCCATAATTTAGTTTCAATGTACAACTCATAGATTCGATTCCAAACAGTTAAGTTAAAAATATTCGTTCTATAGTAATTTGGGTATAGGATAGGTTGAGTCAGAGCTCCAAGAGGTCCAAAGTTGTACTCTAAACCATAAAAACTGCTAAACCATATAAGGGGAGCATTGTACTTTTCCGCTAAAATTAATGGTGAAATAAATATTGCTTCCGTCATAATTAAATCAAAATGCTGTTTCTCGTCCTGCAACAGTTCTTTGAATTTTTCATGTTCAAATGTTTTAATAGCCAGTTCTGCCATAAACTGGAATCCTTCAGCATTCACATTGGTGACCGGGACTACAACACCTCGTTCATACATTTCTCTGTTGACTTCTAAAACATTTCTGAACACTTCGTACACAGAACTTGTATCAATTTCTGTAAGATTCTTAGGAGGAGTTTCATTCACATACATCGGGTTCGGAGTGACGATGACCACGTCATGGCCCCGCTTCGCCAGCTCAGATGTAAGAACACGAAACACTATTTGGTGACTGATTGATGGAAAGGGAAACACTCCGAGTATTCGCGCAGCTTCAACTGAATTATAAATGGCACTTGTAAAAATTATAAAATTAAATAAATTATACATTTTAAGAACATATATTTAACTAATTATTAAAAATACTTTAATCACAAGCTGACCGATACAAAGTGATATCAAGTTGTTTTAGTCTTTTTATATTATAGCTCACGATGCGTATCATTATCAAGCACCTAATTCAAATGTGTAGTTCCAAAATTTTTGCCAGTCACTGTTAGATTAAGAGCCAGTTCTCAGCGATGCTAGCGCCATTCGCGAAATAAATTAATAGCATCTAAACTAAGGCAAATATCAAAAATGTGGCACAGTATGACACTAGATAATGTTGCCTAGTATTTTTAGGGCACTGTTGTATAGCTTTTAGGTTAAAGACCAAAGAAAGCTACAAAGTGTTGATAAAAGTGGCCACTGTTAGCAACAATCGGTGTATAATTTTGTTCTTTTAAGATAGGACTACTTAACTGTGCCTAAACTATTTAAAAAACTTTTAAATGAAGATATAAGTTAATTAATCAAAGATATAATTATTTAAATAGATTTGCTTTATATAAATATTTTAATTTTGTACTTACATAATACAGCGAGCATGTAAAACATACCTAATTCACTAAGCAAATGTTATATATATATTTAAGCTGTATGTTTCCCTATTGAAAAAAAAATAAAAATAAAATAAAGCTGTGCTCAAAAAATACTAAGCAAGATTATCTAGTGTCATACTGTGCCACATTTTTGATATTTACCTTAGTTTAGAAGTTTTTTTTTTTTTCAAGAATGGCGCTAGCATAGTGTTTATTTGATTCGTGCGTGTATTAAGCGTGAACTGCTCATGGATACATGTAAAGTGTTCATCTGATAATACATAATTTTTAATAAGGTTGAAAATATTGTATTCCTGAAAACTTTAATGTTTTGGTTTCATTCTTTAGTGTTCTGGTTTCTAAACCGAAAACGTGTAACATTTCATGTTTTTGTTCTGTATCTGTTTGGTATTGAGACTTTCCTGAACGATGCATTTATATTAACGAGTGAATACTCATTCTGTCCCCACTTTATCACAGAGAATTCTTGGAGCATTATTTCTTGATATTTTAGAACTGTCGGAAACAGCGAAATTATGCTCTACGTCTGTATACACTAAAATAATTTGATACAGTGAGACAGGAAAGAATGAGCATTCGCTCGGTTGATGATAAATGCACCGTAGCAAATTACTATCTACTATTAATCATTAGGTAGTATTTGATAATATTTGTTTAATATTTGTGGCTAGTGACCGAGATATCTGTAAGACGTAAAAAAGCTAAAGAGGAATAAAATAACTAAAATAACACAGACGTTAAAAACACAAAGCAGACATTGTGTGTCCTGTAAGACAGCACCCAGCCTGCATGCCTGGTGTGTTTGTTTCTACTAGTATATTATAATCTATTAATCTTTATTATACTGTGTTTCTACTAACCTGAAACCCGTCATAAGTCCAAGAAGCCCACTTCATTGTGCACAGCTGCACGTCGAAGGGGAACTGCTCCACGTTGATGTCGCAGACAGAGACGTAGATGCCGTGGCTGAGCCACGTGACCTCGCCCGTGTGCTGCACTATCACGTTGGTGTTGATCACAGCTGAACGGTAGTTTGGATCCGCACTGTATTAAACAAAATACACTTTCAGCTCTACCACAAAAAGAGCTGAACCTGGTTTAAATCACTAGACTAGGATTAAATCACGATTTTGTCAAACAAATTGGCGATTAAGACCGGTCTAACTTTTTTGTGGTAAGGGGGTTTGAGTCTACTAACTTCTTAAATAATTTACTAATCTCTTTATTCTAAACCAACTGACTATCGTTTGCAGCAATTAGGATTAAGAAGGTTCCAACTGCAATACTAGCGCCACTTTCGAAAAAATTGTACTTCTAAACTAAATCATGTCAAAATCAAAAATCTTGGTCAATGATGCACTAGATAATCATAAGTTTTTTTTTAAAGATAGATAGATAGATAATCAAGATTTCGATTATTTTTTAAGGAATTGTTGTATACTTTCAGGATCCGTATTTCCCGGAACACATGAGGCTAGTGTTTTGATCTAGGATAGCATACTAGTACTTCTGGCTTCGGTGTACTAGCTTTGAAATGAAGATAGTTTTGTCTCAGAAGTACTAGCTTGCTAGCTCACTATGCACTAGCTTGCTATCCTAGCTCGAAACACTAGTGTCGTGTGTACCGGACATTATGTATTGATCGATTATGTAGGTAACTATTTTCTTGGTTGTATCAATGAGTTTCATGCTACTCGTAGATATTATTTTATTATCTCTAATCTATACGGAATAGATAAAAAAAACACTAATAACGACGTGTACGATAGACGTTGACTGTCTTATTTTTGTTTTAATGTTTGCACCTTAATAATCTTGTTAATGCGAATTTCATCAAGTGCGAATCGAGCTCTAGTAACAAGGTTTTGTATGTTTTAATATATTGTCATTAAAATTTTCAAGCAAGCATCGAGCTCGTTAGAACAGAAATTTATTTTAGTGTGTTATCTATCACCAATTTATAGCTATAGACAGATAAAGAAATTAGATCAGTTTAAAATAATTAGTTTCTATATTCCTTAGTTATTATGTCCTTTTAACTTAATAAAGATCTTTCAACACAGGACACAGGTGTATAATTTTTGGATAAATGTAAAATAATTTCTAGGAACATATTTTGCTGAACTTTGTTGATGTATAAGAACCTCAAAATTTCACTCTGAAGAATGAATTTAAACACCATGAAAAAGTAGATTTACTTTATGTATCGATTTTTTTAGCGAGGCAGTCGAGATACACGGACTCTATAAATTGAACAGACCCATTAATTGCATATTTGTATATACTCATAGCAAATCTTATTATTTAAAAATGAAGATAAATGTAATAAAATCGTTGTACTTTGTACTTTAATTATATTTAAACTTACTTTACAAAAACACACAATCATCAAACAAAAATAGATAGTCTGAGTAAGGTCTAAGTATATTATTATTATTATTAGGTACTTTTACAAACTACTGTGTATCAAAAATATCTAAACGCAGTGAAATATATAACTTGTATATTGTATACAAAATCATAATATGTTGACTAAAAATAAATAATAAAATAATAAATTTTAACGGGTCAAGCTAGGATGTCTCATGCCCATGCCCAAATTTAACTCACTTGTTGTATAGTATGATGTCGGGCCTCCATACTCTCTCGTAAGGTATCCGTATCACGCTGATGCCACTGAAGTCGCTGGTGTTCCACCGCAGGTGGTGGTCTGTCCAGATCTGTGTGATCCAGCAATTGGTAGTTAGTAGCTGGTCCTTTTCTTCCTGGTGGAACAAACGGGAATATTACCTTAGTTATTGAATTGATATATTCAACTCGGAAGGCAATTAACCAATTACGTAGATTTATATCATCGTAGATTAATAAAATCACATGTTTAATAAAACGTACCTAAGGAGGACCGTATACCCCGAACGCGTTCATATAAAAAAAACGTATTTCTACTAAATACTAATTATTTTCCGATCCTCCTTCCGATCCGAAGTTCATGAACTTTTAGTATGTTACATAATATCACGCCTTTTATTCCCCGGAGGGTTAGGCAGAGGCACCAGCTTGAGAGCCGGACCCACGTTTAGCCGAGTTTATGCTTTATTACCAACGTGACAAGGGGCCAGCTTGTCGCCGCGGTTATAACGACCACTACTGCGGCCGGGACCAACGGCTTAACGTGCCTTCCGAAGCACGGAATCATCTTACTTTTCGGACAATCAGGTGATTAGTATGTTACTAACACTATAAGAAACTAACCGTATTATTCATAAATATACAGTAGATTTTAAGTAGATTTACTGGAGGTCTACTTCTCTGGTTTGTTCTATGGTAAATAAGTGAAATCCAGTCTAAATTGACATACGTCAAATAACTAAAATGCTCCTTAACTTTTTATGAATAACAGGGTAAGTTTTTACGTTTCCTTTATTTTAAATTTGCTATAGATTCAGACTTATAGGCCCCTGAACTACAGAGATTTTGTGATAAAAATTGGTCATATAGAGTTGTTTGTTTTACGAAACCAATACATAATTTAAAAAAAAATAAACTTAATAACCTATATTATTTAATGCTGAAGCGATGGACGTCAAAATCATTGTATTTTGCTAAGATTTAGTTAGTAAAAATGAAAAAAAATTCCCCCTAAACACAAATTTCATAAAAAAAATGCTCTCTCTGTGTCGCATGGTTGCGGTTAGAGGGCAACAGTATGAGTTTTTTGCGTTGCTATACTGTCCTCTCAATTCTTTAAATAAATCTCGAAAATAAAAAATGATTGCTCGCTCACAAGTAGATTTATTTCAAAGGTTCTATTACTTTATTTATGGTACCTAGCACTTCACCTCATATTAGGATTAGTTTTATGGAAAATACAGAAAATATTGGTTTTCGTTCCTACAGCAACGTATTTTTTTTATTTTATCAAAATTAATAATTTGATATGTCTGCAGTAAAGTGACGTCAAAGATTAAGCACGTTTTTAAAGTAAAATGGATAAAAACGTTCTTTATCTACCCAAGCAGATCCCAATTAGCAAAAAAAAAAAGCTTTATGCAAAAATCGCGTAGAGACCAGTAAGATGGGAAACGCCAGAGAAGAGGCCCATTTTGAATATTATATTATTTAATCCATAACGTTCGATTTTTAGTTCAAACAAAATTTAAATTTTTGATTACCTATAGATAATAACACAATAAACCACGATTACGCATCAGTAACAATTTTGGGTTATCTATCAAAACAATTTTGATAACCTAATGCCCGATATTATTTTATTCATCAGGGCAATGTTATTAAATAAGTGGTTAATAGGGCTTATCTTACCACCAATCTAAACATTATTTCTGAAGTTATCTTTTCCGCTAGTGACTACTTAGTATCGGAACCCGCAATATATTGACTAAATCGCAATGTGTAGTTAGCTAGCTTTTATGTCTATCTGTCGTACAAATCGTACAAGACACCACAACAGAACTAAGCACTCAGGAAGCTTCAGACAAGACAGAAGACTTTTCTGATAAAAACAGAACTTGGGAAAGCTTCGATATTTTTTAATAAGATAATTTGCAGAATGCAGTTAGGTTTGGTTTTCCTTTGTTATTAGTTATGTATTGTCATTTTTTAAATGGCGTAGTTCGATGTTTCGTTTCTCAAAAAACTCTTCGTTTTTCTTTCATATTACTTTATTTTACTTTATAACTGCAGTAAAACATAATAAAATAATACAACAATAGGAAAAAAAGTTATTACCTATATGCCAGCCATAATGAGAGATATAAAACCAAACATATGGAAGAGAATGCAGCCTCATTATGCAAGCCGAGGCAGCCTATGAATCGGCTACACAAAAGAAAGATACGTGGATATGTGTTGTGGCCGCCACAATGAGCCCGAGCGTGGCGTTCATGACTTGATTAAATCTTCTCCATCTCTTATATAATGTGATTGTTAATACTCTTTGTTGGGATTTGTGTGAAGTAAGAAAACAAATTAAAAAATTAGTAAGTAATCGATTGGATACTTTTTGTACAGTTAAGTGTAATCGATATTATTTTGTTTACAAATTTGTACAACTACCTAAGTAATAAAAAACTCTTTACATTAGCGAATAGGGCTTAATGCTCCTAACCTTTTTTGTTAAATACCTAAAGCATTCAAATCTTTTGCGAATTGTGGTTATTGAAGGTGCAAAGTGAATTTGTATGTTTTCTCCACAAGCAAATGTAGCGCCAAGCCAGTCGTTTATAAAATATTTTGTGGTAACAAAGGAAATTGTTCTGCTCTGGCTCGAGAATTTCGTAATGCTAGGGGTCCCAAAACCGGTTTCACCGAAACCGAAAAAACCTGTTTAACCGGTGTTTGAGGCTGATTTTCAAAACCGGTTTTTTATATTACGAAACCGGCTAATTCGGTTATTTCGGTTTTCAAAAATTTACTGAAGAAATGACTGATTTGTCATTGTATCTTGTAGTATCTTACTTTTTAAAGATATGATCGAAGTTTAAATGGCTTTATTTATGAAGGAAAAGAAAACTTATTCTGCATGTGTACGAATATTTGATAAAACTGGCTTTTTGTGTAGTTAAGCATCTGAAGACTTTTTTGAAAGATGATACTCTGATAAGGAATTTGTTAAAATTAAGGATCTTAGAAGGCTAAGTAAAAACTAAATAACTAGTATTCCACACAAAGACTACTTAGATACTAAAACGGACAATCAAGTGATGAGGATTTATAATAAAATCCCACAAGATATTTTAATACTGAATAATAATATTTTGTTTTTAAAACTCTTATCAAAATGTTTTTACTGTGAAAGCTTATTACAATGTAAATGATAATGTAGACGACAAAATCTCATGGATGTAGCCTGTACTAAAAATTTTTCGAACTGAATGTGGATACTTTTAAACTTATGTAAATGAGTAAATAACATATGTAAAAAAAAAAAAAATAATAAGAGTTGGTCTAATATTCTCTACGCTGTCTTTGCGATAGGGAGAACAATAATTTGATTGGATCACTCCAATATAATAGAATAATTTGATTGGTCGTTTGAGGGCCTATCCTGGCGCCTCTATCGTTGGCTTTGCGGATGGGTCTTATTGGCATACAGCTGTCTTCATAGTATCATACAGTGTTCTGCAATCTTTAGACCGCATTATCCATGCATTAAAAACAAAAACTTGAAGACTGATAGAACTTTTATTGTGAAACAAGGCAATGACAGGTCTAAGCTGTATGCCATAGAGGCGGGCGTGCCACAGGGTTCTGTTTTGGGTCTTGTTTTATATAACATCTTTACACATGATCTTCCCACAGCAAATAATATTACCATTGCTACAAGCAGATGACATTGCCTTCTTATCAAGCGACGAAACCAATTAAAAGCTAGCCAAAGACTACAAGACATCCTGGACCAAACCTATGATTGACTTCAAAAATGGAGAATAAGTGCTAGCGCTGCAAAATCCAATCATATTACATTCTCCTTACGAAAAGGTAACTGTCCCCCTGTAAACCTGGGCCCCGACTTCTTGCTACATCCGAACTGCGTCAAATACCTTGGATTTTACCTAGATAGAAGGTTAACTTGGAAAGCACATATAAAACATAAGAGAGACGAGATCAACAACAAATTTAAATCTCTGTATTGGCTAATGGGAAGGAATTCTGCACTATCAGTCAATAACAAATTACTTATTTATAAAAGTATTCTTAAACCCATATGGACATATGGTACACAGTTATGGGCAACAGCCAGCAACACCAACATCCTCTGCCTCTAGAGGGTCCAAAACAACATACTGAGGACAATTGTCAATGGCCCCTGGTTTACATGGAATGATGAAATCCATAGCTATCTCAATATGCCGACCGTCGCAGCTGAAGTAGAGCAGATAAAGAAAATATATGCTGAACGCTTAAGTTCACCACCCAAACCCTCTCGCAACGCAACTACTTGACACTTTGCGCACCGTGCGGCGACTGAAGAGAAAGGATGTCCTTTGAAGGGGTAGAAGTAGCACTGGCTTCTTTACTCCACAAGCCATTTAACATTCAACAGATCCGCTTATGGTCTTACGACCGATCGCAGATTAAAACACAAGAAAAAAAAAAACAATTTGTTCTTTAAATGATTGTTTAACGAAAAAAACAATGTTAACCGCTTGTCTGTGAGTGTCCGCCATTGCCGACCAAATTTGTTTATTGTTTGTTAAAATAAAAAAAATATTATTACATGAAGAATTTGCTGATTTAATTGCAAAAACCTCGATAACAGCGTTTTTTTTAAATATTGTAACCAAAACTCGAAATAACCGAAAAAACCGGTTAGCCGGTTTTGGAAAATTTTCTAAAACCGAAAACCGGTTTTCAAAATTTGTTACGGTTTTGGGACCCCTATGCCCTTTTATATAAATAAGATATTTTTTCACTAAGCTATGATGTTGAATCCACGAGTGTATTTATATAATTGTTTTACCAAAAAAAATATTTATACGTGTAACTTTAATTTTATCATGGACTTCATTTTACCTAAAATTATTTCCTTTACTTAAATTAAAATAAGTGTGAAATGGGACTTTGTAAGATTGAAACTTCTGAACACAACAACGTCTTTCTCATTGACATTCAAGGCTTTGAGATTCTCATCGCGAACCTCTTTTGTTAACATAGTTTGCTTTAGCAAGGACTTTTCTTGAAATTACTAGCGATCATACACGCGTTTCGAAGTAGACTGTGCCAGAGTGTTGCCTGCCAGGTACATATACACGGTCATTTTTTTTATCGTGGCAGAAACTTTGAGGACTAACCGTCTTATTCATAAAGATACACTAAATTTTAAGTAGCGTTACTGGAGGTCTACTTCTCTGGTTTGTTGTATGGTAAATACGTGACATCCAGTCTTAATTGACATACGTCAAATAACTAAAATGCTCTTTAACTTTTTATGAATAAGAGGGTAAGGCTGACATTCACAGTCGTGTCGCAGCTGGAACTCGCACTCCAAACTGTCAAAATTTTACTTTAAATCGTTCTCCGCTCGACATTGATATACATAGTCGAGTTCCGACTTCGTGACAGTGAAACATATGCTCGAAGGAGTATAAAATAGCTCGAGCCAGGATAATCAGTACTTGGGAAATACTTGTTCGAGTATCATACTCGACTGAGAAGCCTCCAAACACTGACTGTGAATATCAGCCTTAGTCTTTGCAAGATATATGACTCGAATAAATTATATTTTATAATTTTTTGTAAATTAAAAAAAAAAAAACTTATTTAAAGCCGATGGACCCCTTGTTCACCCCCCTGCGCATTGCCCTCCACCCCCTGACTCGTCTGGCACCAGCTAAGCCACCGTGGGTCATTGTTATGATACTACAGATCGTTTTTAGTTTTTTAAACTTTCGAAGGACCTCAAGTGAGCACGGTTCATTATTTTTCAATTTTGTTTTCAGGAATCAGTCTTTTTAACTATGCCTACCGGGCGTAAAATTTTCCTCCACGATAAAAAAGCAACCATGTAAAATAAGTAGGTATATCTTTAAATTTACACTAAAAGCATGGGTAGGCGATAATATCTAAATTATGTTTTGTGATGAAAACTCGATAAATTTACAATTCAGGAAACCTCAGAAGCACACTATTTAATCAAGTTTCAACGACTTGCGTGTCTGTAATTTTATTATTTATATAGTTTTATAGGCAATATAATTTGATTTCAATGTGACTACATTGTGTTCATCTAAAATCTTATCAGAGCCGCAGCGGCAATGAGTTTATTTCCTTGAGCCTGAGTCCACACGGAGGGCGCGCAACGTTAAAGCTCGTAAAACATTGTGACTCGTATGAAATCCCGCTCAAAGAATGCAATTTGTTTACACTACATCTCACAACTTTATACTTTTGCCCATTGTACTGTGCAGTGTCGTGTAATGCTGTATAATATTTGGTTCTTCTTTTTATTAAAAAATACTATACATAAGTGACACGGCGAACTTCGTACCACCTGGCGTTCTAAATTTTTGAGAATAACCGATGCCATTTAGGGATAGCGTACCTTTCGAACAGTAAAATTAATTTTCAAATCTTTTCAGTACCTTTAGAGCCTATTTAAACCTCATCGCGTCGTGCGCACATAAACTGTGCATAATTTAAATGCGTTTGAGGGTAGGCAATCGTTCCACGGGTGAAAACAAATCAAATCTTTCCTTTTTAAATATTAGTACCTAACTTATAGATAGATACTGTAGTGAATTAATTGCTATTGCAAATACTTCTTATTGGATTATAAATTAGATTACATTTATTTATTTCACACTATCATATTCATATAACATACAAAGTTGTATTATAAAATTTTGAAAGTATAATGTTGTCGTCAAATGTACGGTATAGATAAAATTATGTAATCTCCATTCATAATCAAGCACGACACTTAAATATGAATAGACTTCCCTCATTAGTTCACGAATTTATAGTATTCACATCACAGCAAGCTCACATTATTTAGTCAGGTAAGATTTTCAAAGAGCAAAAGCTTGATGCACCAGAATACTCGAAGGTTTGTTAGGTAACTATGTTCCTACTTGCTTTTTTTTAATTGGTAATGGCTTAGAGCTTACCTATAAGTAAGATAAATTTGTCAACCCTGAATTTTTTTTTTTTAGTTTTTTGTTTCATTCGTTAAAACGTCAATAGATATCATAATACTTTAATAATACATTATTGTTATAGCTCTAAAATTAGATATTCACCAACCAAACTTGCAACATTCATTGAAATAATACTACTCTAGTAATAATAGTACTCTTCATTCTCAAGTCAAAATGGCTGCAATAGGAACAATTAATTACATTATGTATTTAAATTACGTTATTTCAAACATAGTGGCGGTGTTAATTTGCTTAGAATTTCTATGCTAAATTTAAATTAAAGTTCAAATCATTTCAAAGCCTTTTGAAACTAAAATTGATCCCTTGTTTGCAACTTGTATTTAAAAATAGTCTTCACAAGTATTGCAACTGAAACATAATAATTTAAATCACATTTTGCAACTCGCAAAATCTTTTATTACCCTCACAATACGATTCACATGCAAATGTAGATAGATTCATATCATAAACTGGAGTGAAAATCCAGATTTGATGTTTAATTTTCTGTAGTTAGTTTGTGGGCATGTATGCATGAACTTATGAACACATCTAATAAAAATATTCTTAGATTGTCTCCTGTAATAGATTAACTGCAAAAAAAAAAAAACAGCGCTGAGCTGAAAATAACTATCAACAAAGAAAACTAAAGCTTATATTTAATTAAAATAGAAAGACAAGTGGTCATAATTAACGTAAAAAAAAGTTTAAAAACTAAATTTTATTTATAATAAAGTTTACTTACAACATCAATAATGTGGTGTAATGATACCCCAAAGGTAACCAATAGTGGATGTGAAGAGTTTTCAACTGGCCTCACCGACGCGTCGTATTTCTGCATCAAGTGGCGGATGAGACGATACTCCTCGTCGCAGCCTACGACCCCTGAAAACAAACGTAGTGATTTACCTTCTCTTTGCTGATGGATAAGGAGGTGCGTAGCATTTCGGTAAAGTACTTGCACGGAATCCACATCGCGGTGGGTTGCAGTTTAGGTCAGTACGAATTGATTTGGTTCAGTAAAATTTTGTCCTATAACGCTGCGTTTTCGCGTTACAGCGGATTGAACTTGTCAAGAAAAAAAACTATGCTATCATTTGCACGTGTCTGCCTTTGGGGTTCGTGGTTACAATCATCTTGAAACTAAATAAAATCGAAAAGGCAGACAATTAGGGCTCTGCGTTTTCATGGGACGGAGTTGTAAAAATGTAAAAAAAAAAACTATGCTAAATCATTAGCACGTGTCTGCCTTTGGGGTTCATGATTACAATCATCTTAAAAACCACGAAAATCGAAGAGGCAGACACTTAGAGCTCTGCGTTTTCATGGGACGGAGGTGCAAAAATGTAAAAAAAACACTCTACTAAATCATTTGCTCTCGATTCTAATTGTGATCATTCGATTCATTTGGACTCTCTGGATAATAAAAACCATTTGGAAGACACTTTGCTCGCTGATTTTTAGGTTGTACGACTGTTTGAAATTCACGGAATCCAAGCAATGCGTGTATTTTATCTGATAAATAGGATTCCTTATAGTTTTAATTCCGTCATACGTTTACAGGATGACTATATAATCATTAGCCCTAGAGGCAGACAATGTGCAAATGATTTAGTATAGTTTTTCTTATTTTTAGATTTTTGAAACGTTGTCAATTGAAAACGCAGGGCCACCATGTTGTCAGACTATTTTTCCGAGGTCCTTTTTATTGTTTTTATTCAAACTATACATGTCTGCCAAGCGTGCAAATATATATATTTTTTTTAAATCATAAAAATAAATTTAAATATTAATAACTACAAAAGTCAGAGCTCTAGATGTCTGCCTCTTCGATTTTACGTGTTAACAGGATGGCTGTTATCATCAGTCCCAGAGGCAGACACGTGCAAATGATTTAGTAGAGTTTTTTTTTTTTACATTTTTGAAACCTTGTCAATTGAAAACGCAGGGCTACCATGGTGGCAGACGCGGTCCTTGATGTTTGTTAGGGTATTATTATGGCTATTAATAGCGTCTGCCAAGCGTGCTAATAATTTTTTTTTTTTTAATCATAAAAATAAATTCAAAAATTAATAACTACAAAAGTCAGAGCCCTAGATGTCTGCCTCTTCGATTTTACATGTAAACAGGATGGCTGTTATCATCAGTCCCAGAGGCAGACACGTGCAAATGATTTAGTAGAGTTTTTTTTTTTTACATTTTTGAAACCTTGTCAATTGAAAACGCAGGGCTATCATATTGGCAGACGCGGTCCTTGATGTTTGTTAGGGTATTATTATCGCTATTAATAGCGTCTGCCAAGCGTGCTTATTATTTAGAAAATTTGCTCGCCACCTCCCTATCCAGTACCTCTATCCTATTATTTTTTAATTACTGTTCTACTGTTCTTTTACAGCCAGTAATAAAGCTGTACTGGCTGGGAAAAAAAACCGCTGTTTAGTAAGCATAACTTCTCGTTTAGATATACATACGTATGATTTTCAAACTTTTGTTATCAATATATATAAAACTCTTCCGTTACTGACTGACTGACTGACTGACTGACTGACTAACTGACAGACAACGCAGAGCCGAAACTACTGGGCGTAGCGGGCTGAAATTTTGCATGTAGGTTCCTTAGTAAGTGTAGGTGAGCACTAAGAAGGGATTTCCCGAAATTCCCACGGGAACGGGAAAAAACAGGAATTTTGTGTTTATGAGAAATCTGCGCGGGAAAAACCGCGGGGCAGACTCTAGTCTATATATATAAAACTCTTCCGTTACTGACTGACTGACTGACTGACTGACTGACTGACTGACTGACTGACTGACTGACTGACTGACTGACAGACAACGCATAGCCGAAACTACTGGGTGTAGAAAGCTGAAAATTGGCACGTGGGTTTCTTGGGGAGTGTAGGTGAGCACTAAGAAGGGATTTCCCGAAATTCCCACGGGAACGGGAAAAAACTGGATTTTTGTGTTTATGAGAAATCTTCGCGGGAAAAACCGCGGGGCAGCCTCTAGTATAAAATATAATAACTGTAAATATTTAGTACCAACGTACCTATTTTATATTTACAAACAAAGGTTTAGATCTGGATAATAAAGTTTGCGCACATTACCTACACTAAACTTCCTCTACAACATCAAGCTAAGAAAAACATTACTAACAATACCTCTACACTTACACAATATAGAGTATTATTGTTTGAAGCCTCTACACTATTGAAAATCGAATCAGAAAAGGAAAAATAAATAAAAAGTTGGTCGGCCGTTTTGGGTTTTATTATTGAATCAAAGCACGTGGGCACGCATTTAATAATAGGTAGGTACCCGAAAAAACACTTTCGACAAAATCTGACCCTTTATTACATAATACATTTTCCCTATACAAAATATTGTTAACAATACCATACATACACAAAGTTGGATTTTTTATTTAAATACTCTGCAAGTTTGACAGCGTTATTTGATTATTATTTCAAAGAGATATCTGGCCAAGTATCATCGGCGTCATCATCTCAGACGAGAGACAAGCACTATTAGACGGGGGTTTCCCCCACAGATCATCACAAGGACAAATATTTTGGATGGGTTTGTCTTTAATTGCTAAATACCTATAATTATGTTCGACATAACATCAAATTGCAACGACCAATAAGCCGAGTTTTTATCGTGCGTTACCTACTAATTGTTAGCAATTTATGATCAAACGTATTCGATATGTAATTAATCTCTGTTGTTATTTACTCATAAGATAACTAGGTATTGTACTATGTAATTCACCTAAAACATACAACAAAAAACAAAAACAAGAAGATAGATAATCGCCCAAACCTGCTGAAAATGTTTTTATTTCGCTCGGCCGGAAAAATTAACGCTCTTTGTACTGTATTCGTACACACAAAAAACAGATGACGAGGTTTTGATTTCATATTCTCTCTTGAATAGGTACAATTTTTGAAAGCATTTGAACAAAAAACGAATATCATAATGAATTTTTCGCGGTGATTAATAAAACGCAAATGGTTAGAATTTCTACGTTTCGACGATGAAATAATACAGAGCCAGCAACTGAATGTAACGTATTTTTTAACACAAGGAACTAAAAACTGGGTAGCCCGATGCTATTTTCTACACAACATGGATCTCAATCACCTCTTCTTGAGTAGGGTGCTTAACTTACTAAAAAAATATGGCGGTCTAGGACGACGTAACACTTGCGGTTTTTCTGTATTGCAAAATAGCTCTTGTTGTTTGACCGACGAAAAAAAAAGGAGGAGGTACTCAATTCGCCACGTTTTTTTTTTTTTGAATGTATGATCACGCATAACTTTTTACAGAGTAGTCCAATTTTGATAATTCTTTTTTTAATCGACAGGGCATACCTTGAAGTGGGTCCCATAAAATTTGGAAATAAATTTCCCACCCTAAGGGTAGGACTTTTTGGTCAGTGGGACTTTTATGCACTCACAGGTTGCATTGCCGTGTTCTGATTTACATTATAACTTATGATACTTACTTCCTTAAATATCTTTTGAAATGAAATAAAATAATAAACATTTCAGCCGAAAGACGTCCACTGCTGGATATAGGCCTCCCCCACAAATCGCCATACCGACCGGTCTTGTCGTCCCTGTCATCCATGTCGTCTGATCACCTTATGCGGTGTGACCACTGACCACCTTGTGGGAGAAGAAAATAATAAAACCCTTTCCATAAGCCTAATGCTATTATTAAACTGTCAGAGATATAGATGCAGTTCATATATGCGTAGTTCAAGTAAGAATATTATGCTTTGTATTTATTAAGTCATAGATTATTTTTATACTTATCATTATTTACGAAATAAATGTGTTATTTTATGTATTGCTACAAGCATAAAAGAAAAGCTGTGAAATTGATGGTGGACATCTTGATAACAGGAAAAATAGAAGCAAAGTGTCCTTGAGTAAGATGTCCGATTCTTTGGTCAGATAAGATCTGCGAAAATTTCCACTCAAAAAGGCGCTTGTTGTATCACTACTTTTATTAATATAGAGCACTATGTTGTGTTACAGAGGGCGTGCCAGATGGCTACGAACCGAACAAGATGCTATAAAAAATATTGATCATTATAATCAGAAGAAGGAGGGCGATGGATTTCTTATTATCTACTTTAGTGTCCATTCAGAAAACCTGAGTTATATAACTACTGATATAGTCACAAATTTTGTGATTCTAAAGAGGCAAATTATTTAATTGGTTTTTATTTCTAGATCCACCATTATTTATTAGGAACTTTTGGAATCTGTTCAACACTTTACTTATTTATGAAATCTTTCACCGACGAAATATTTGCGGTGGTAAGTTAATTTTCACAACAACAGCGAACGGAATAAATTTCAAAAGTTTGCTAGGATACTTTATTCATATAAATAAATCTTTCGCCGCGTGCCGGGGCACTTGCCAAATTTACTAAAACACTCCGAGACCCTCTAAAATCGTTTAAAAAGTTGTAAGCGTTGGCAAACGAACTTTTAGTTTTCTAAGAAACGCGGTGGTAATTAATAAGGGATGGAAACGTGATTTTGATGAAGTATTCTGATAATGACACTAAGTCGGAGAGCGTGTTTTTTTAATAATTTGTTCAAAGTAACTGCTTCCGTGGCTCAGTTGGCAAAGATGTGGACTGTGGATTCTTGGCGATATCGATATTTGTTTCTCGGTCTGGGTGTATTATTTTGTCTCTGTATATGTTTTGGGCACCCTAAATACTGGTTATTCTTAGTTAGGGGCTCTGAGTGTGACTCAGTGAGTGGGGATCTATTACTAAATCAAGTAAGCCTTAAAAAACCTATATTCTTAATCCTACTACTATTATAAAGGCGAAAGTTTGTAAGTATGGATGTATGGATGTATGGATGTTTGTTACTCTTTCACGTAAAAACTACTGAATGGATTTGAATGAAACTTTACCACAATATAGCTTATACATCAGAATAACATATAGGCTACAATTTTTGAGGTTTCTAATGTGAGGTCGTAAAATTTTTGAGGTTTTTAATGTGAGGTCGTAAAAAAAATCATTTTTTGCGCTTACATTGCAAACGCTGACTGAATCCTACAAGATAGATCAAAACAATGTACTACAGTATTGTACAACTTAAAAAGGTCTCCGAAAAAGTCCGTGATGGTATATGTTTATCTCTTAGGAATAACCCACAATAACCATTTTTTATCCTTTACTTTGTACTGGCTTATTTACGAAGCGATTTTAAGCAATACAGTATTAATCCTTATCCAATTAAGTATCTTAAATACATTGTGCATTTAATAAAGATAAATATGGCTATTTACAGCATGTAAATTAAATAAATATTTTCGAAGATATCACAGATTTAAAATGCAGAGTCATAGCAATTTCGGCGATAAATACCGTTTCGGTGATGATCGGCAGCGGTGCCAGGCGAACGGGGCGTGGGGGGAGCGGGGTAGGTGCGGTGGGGAAGAAGTGGCTCATCGCTGAGTGCGCGAACCGAATGCGGGCAGACGCGTGAGGGCAGACGTCGTTGACGGTTGTGTCCGTTTTGCGAATTTTCAAGGCACTAGCGATTTGATAAAAACGTATGGTCGCCTACTTCAATAACAATACATAGTATAAAACAAAGTCGCTTCCCGCGTCTGTCCCTATGTATGCTTAAATCTTTTTAACTACGCAACGTAAGTTGATGCGGTTCTTTTTAATCGATAGATCTATTTGAGAGGAAGGTTTATATGTATAATAAATGCATAATATAAAAGAGTAACACGGATAATTTAAGAGGTTTCTAAAGTGATGTCGTAAATGATTTTTTTTTGAGCTTACATTGCAAACGCTGGCTGAACCCTAGGAGATAGATAAAAATAATGTACCACAGTATTGTAGATCTCAAAAAGCTCTACAAAAAAGTCCGCGATGGTATATGTCTTAGATATAACCCAAAATAAACATTTTTATCCTAAATTTTTTACAAAAATAATAATGGTATATTTTCGATGCAATTTAAAGCAATACGGCATTAATCCTTATCCAATTTAATACCTTTAATACATTTTGGATTTAATAAAGATCAAATAGTCGTTTACAGCATGAGATTCAAATTAATATTTTCGAAGATATAACAGATTGAAAATTTCCCGATATGCGACACATGGCCAATGATGGTCTTTGTTTGCAAATGCGGCAGGAGTTCTCCTTAGCCTTATTATTATACCTAAGTTTTAACTTTTCCACGGCAGAGCAAAGGCCTCATTCCTCCTTTTCCACACTTCACTGTCCTAAGCAGATTCCCACCAGGCTCTGTTAAGCGCTTCCAGTTCGTCACTCCAACAATCGTTTCCCGAAGCAATCACGTCATCTCTGAAAGTTTTTCAGGACCCACTCAGTGGTGTTCTTAGCTCTAAGATCGCAATTTATACAGGCGACATGGCTGGCCCAGTCCTATTTTTTAGCCGCTTTTTCAACTATACATTCACTTTATGAGTTCTGGCGCGCAGTTCGCTGTTTCAGACTTTATCCATCAATCACAGCACCATGCGAGTTCCCAATATGCCATGCGGTATATATATATGCACTCCATATTGCCCGTAGATCGTAGTTGACATAAGCGACATATCCAAGACCAAAGTAGTGACAAACTGTTAATAGCAAACAGACACAGCCTGTGGCACTGAGCTTAGAGGGGAGCCGGCGAAGAAATGACATGCCCTCCCCGAGAGGAACAGATAGGCTTGGGAGGGACAGGACACTGGATGTCGATCATCACAATTCTTTCCAAATTGCCACGACGGCCACCGGCGGGTTTTGGTGGCTGTGAGCCCCGAATACCGCGTTCGCTCCCCGCGCTACAAAAAAAAGTGCAAAGATCTTTGTCCCCGGCGGCCGTCTTGGCGCTTTTGGGAAGAACCCCGGGCACCACGCATTATAGAGTCCGAAGTCCTTCCTACGCTCAGGTGCTATCAGCTTCGTGCTCGGGGAGGGCATATTGTTCCCTCCTAGGCTTGCCTTTGGAGCTGCGGCGGCATAGTGCCACAAGCTGTGCCGCCGCCCATCTCGGGGCCGTTTGATAAGTGTGTCGGGCCCCTGCCCTTTACACCCACGACCCCTTTTAATCGCCTCTTACGACAGGCACGGCATACCGTAGACCTATTATTTCGCCTGGACTCACAGGACTTTTCCCACCAGGCCCTGCCGAGCGTCTATACGTCGCTCCATCGTTTTCTGGTGCAAAGTCATTTCTTGCCATGTTTCGGAACCCACTCAGAGGTACTCCATGCCTAGAGATCAGATTTATTACGCGCGACATGACCAGCCCAGTCTTATTTTAATTCAACCGCCTTTTGAGCTACATCTAATTTGAGTTTTGTCATGACCAACATTTTGTAGCAAGTAGTGGATGTGGATCGTGAGAGAATTGCATAATACCAACTTTTGGCCAAATACTCTCCTTACAGGCGTGACAGAATAAAGAAGTCGAAAGACGCTTTAAAAACGCCTTGCAGAGCTATTGTGAAGGGACTCATAAAGGCGACCTTTACTCTCATGTCTGAATCGAAAACTCATGAACATGTGCATTTTCCCCATCCTTACCTATGCAGCTCAGACTTGATTTTTCAATGTCATTCAAAAGTCTAGGCTTAAGGTGTTTCAGATAAATATGGAGCGGAGCCTTATTAGGAGTTTGATTGGTTGGTACATGAAAACCTATTTTTTTTATTTTATCGTGAAAATAGGAAAACGTGTTCTTCAGTGTTTGTAAGTAAGCTATAACAATGGATTTTCAAAAAATTCTACGGGAGCGGTAAAACAGAAAGTTTTAAAGGTATTAAACTCCTAGAGCTAGAAGGTGAAGTAGAAAATAGATTACCAAAATTCACATGGGAACAGAACATTATCCTCTACACTATTTTTATTTACGTAGTTAATACTCCAACCAAATAAAAGTAGTGCAACACGCTACTATCAGTATTAGGAACTATGAAAATATAGGTTTCTTATGAACGGTTCAGTGTAAAAATATGTTATGTTTAGGGTGTATGGGTGCAATCAAAAATTATTTTCCTAAATTCCTGAATAAGTCATCCACCAGTTATTTCCGTAAATTATGAAAATGCGCGTGCGAAGCTGCGGGCAAAAGCTAGTTATAAGAATAATTTGATTAATACTCAATTAAAAATGTTGTCTAATCAACTAGGAGTAATACGCTTTGAAATCTGCAGTGCAAATAGAAGCATACAGTCCAAAAAAATATAGGTAGGTACTTTTATTTTTGAGATCAGTATGAATTCGTTTAGAAAGATTTCTAGATACCTTCATGGAACGAGTTAAAGTTTTGGTGAGTTTTTACGTCTTCCTGTTTTCAACACATAGCGTCAGCGAATTTGAGTCTCTAAAGCGAAGCTACTGCAAGTTGGAAACAAATTCATACGTTATTGTTAGAAGTTTCACTTTGCTTTTTAAAAAAAAACCGGTTTCAAATCAATAAGCTGCTCTACACCTTACTTCGTGGACTTTAAGCTGTAATTTTACATTTGAAATCTTCGCAAAAACATTAAAAATAAAGGTTTTCAATTAGTCCACCCGACTTTAGATAATAAGAAAGTTTCTAGATTATGATTTGTTTTATAAGTATTTTTATTCTTTAAAAATGTATTTTAAATGTTGACTTAACTATAAAAAAGTACCTTTTCGTAATAATCTTTTTTTATTAGGATATTAATATTTTATTTTCATGATAACTAAAACGAAAAATATAAGTAAGTAGATATAGGTAGGTAGGTAGGTAGGTAGGTAATGAACAATTTACATTTCTTGTAAAGCTGTTTTTTTTTTCTATTGGATAAAAGTACCCTTTTGTAATCAGTCAGACACCAAACGTTTTCATCAATCCATACTAATATTATAAATGCGAAAGTAACCTTGTCTGTCTGTCTGTCTGTCCTGCTTTCCTGAGAAAACTACTGAACCGATTTGGATGAAATTTGGTATATGGATAGTCTAGAGCCTGAGAAAGGACATAGGCTACTTTTTATCGCGAAATTCCCACAGGAATATTGGGAATTTTATGTTTCAAGGGAAAGTGCGCTAGCGAAGCCGCGGGGGCACACTATATCTATACAATGTATAGTCTAGAGCCTGAGAAACGAGATAGGCTTCTTTTTATCCCGGAATTCCCACGGGAATATTGGGAATGGGGCACACTATCCATACTTCCATACTAATATTATAAATGCGAAAGTAACTTTGTCTGTCTGTCTGTCTGTCTGTCTGTCTGTCCTGCTTGAGCCTGAGAAGGCTACTTTTTATCCCGGAATTCCCACGGGAATATTGGGAATTCTGGCGAAGCCGCAGGGGCACACTATCCATACTATCCATACTTCCATACTAATATTATAAATGCGAAAGTAACTCTGTCTGTCTGTCTGTCTGTCTGTCCTGCTTTCCTGAGAAAACTACTGAACCGATTTGGATGAAATTTGGTATATGGATAGTCTAGAGCCTGAGAAAGGACATAGGCTACTTTTTATCGCGAAATTCCCACAGGAATATTGGGAATTTTATGTTTCAAGGGAAAGTGCGCTGACGTAGCCGCGGGGGCACACTATAATCTATATATAGTCTAGAGCCTGAGAAGGCTACTTTTTATCCCGGAATTCCCACGGGAATATTGGGAATTCTGGCGAAGCCGCAGGGGCACACTATAATCTATATTTATAAAAGAAAGAGGTGTGAATTACACTATTTATAAGTCAAGAACGGCTGATATTATTTTTAATAATATTGAATAAACGGTATTAATGTATTCGGGCGTCGGACCTTCACATTCCCTAGCTTGCAAGTACAGATATAGCGCTTAAACTGCCCTAGAATCTGTGATTGTGGCTTACAAACCTTTCCGAGCTGCCATGTACTATGATAGCGCTCAGACGTTTGCGAGTTAGTGACTTCAGAACATTCCCCAGCTTTCAAGTACAGATATAGCGCTTAGAGTGCCCGCTATTTAGTGATTGTGGCTTACAAACATTCCCAAACTGCCAAGTACTATGATAGCGCTCACACGTTTGCGAGTTAGTGACTTCAGAACATTCCCCAGTTTTCAAGTACAGATATAGCGCTTAGAGTGCCCGCGATTTAGTGATTGTGGCTTACAAACATTCCCGAGCTGCCAAGTGCTATGATAGCGCTCAGACGTTTGCGAGTTAGTGACTTCAGAACATTCCCCAGCATTCAAGTACAGATATATGATAGCGTTCGGACTACTCACGAGTTAGTGCGCGACTGAGTGCCGCTTACAATCATTCCCGAGCTGCCAAGTACTATGATAGCGCTCAGACGTTTGCGAGTTAGTGACTTCAGAACATTCCCCAGCTTTCAAGTACAGATATGATAGCGTTCGGACTATTCACGAGTTAGTGCGCGAGTGAGTGCCGCTTACAAACATTCCCGAGCTGACAAGTACTATGATAGCGCTCAGATGTTTGCGAGTTAGTGACTTCAGAACATTCCCCAGCTTTCAAGTACAGATATAGCGCTTAGAGTGCCCGCGAATTAGTGATTGTGGCTTTCAAACATTCCCGAGCTGCCAAGTACTATGATAGCGCTCAGACGTTTGCGAGTTAGTGACTTCAGAACATTCCCCAGCTTTCAAGTACAGATATAGCACTTAGAGTGCCAGCGATTTAGTGATTGTGGCTTACAAACATTCCCAAACTGCCAAGTACTATAATATCGCTCAGACGTTTGCGAGTTAGTGACTTCAGAACATTCCCCAGTTTTCAAGTACAGATATAGCGCTTAGAGTGCCCGCGATTTAGTGATTGTGGCTTACAAACATTCCCGAGGTGCCAAGTACTATGATAGCGTTCGGACTAATCGCGAGTTAGTGCCCGAGTGAGTGCGCCTTACAAATATTTTCCACCTTACAAGTACTATGATAGTGCTCAGACTGCTAGCGTGTTCTTGAGCGCCCCTTACGAACATTACCTAGCTTCCAAGTATGTATGTACTATGATATCATCATCAGCCTGTAAGAGCCCACTGCTGGACATAGGCCTCTTCTCTCGCACGCCATTGACCACGGTTCTGCGCCAGTCTGATCCACTGTCTACCGGCGACCTGTATTATGATAGCGCTCAGACTATTCGCATTGGGATTATACAATCGTACCGTATTGGTGCGTTCAAACTAAAGATATACAAAAAAAAACGAATTAATTTATTAATTGATTCGTGTCCAAAGTGTGCGTATAAGTAGTAAGTAATAAATGAGCAGACTTAGGATTTTATTAAGTTAATAATCTATACTTCCATACTAATATTTTGTATGCGCAGACGAAGTCGCGGGCACCAGCTAGTATATTCATAAAGCAAAAGAACACAGACAAATAATAAATGTTGATTAAAAATACACTAGTAATTTTTACCTTCTAATATAAGCAGCGATGCTGCCCAGATGAACAGCATTGGAAGCTTCATATTTAAATATTTTGATCGCCACTTACACATATTTAACGAAACCACTTACTAATATTTTTTACTATAAGATTAAACTTTACCTAAGTATACATAAATACTCAATTAATGTTTCTAAAATATAAAATAGAATAATATTAAAAATCTGAGCAAATAACAATTTTAATTATTATCATAAACAATGATTAAAATAAAAAAACACTCGAACATGACTTATTTATTACACTCCGCAAATAAGTCAAAGTTTGCAAGTTCAACGGCTACGCGGCGCGGCTACGAGCGGCCGTCGACGCGGCGTAGTAGTCGTAGCGCTACTGCTTCGCTTTATGCTATACTGCTACGCAGCTGCTACGTGGTCTATGCTACGTAACAATGATGCGCGTTTTATGAACTTAAAAAACGATGTAGTTAAATGAATTATTTTATTACTAATAATAAAAAAATAAAACAAAAACAAAGCTTCTAAAAATAGTTTATTTTAGGTCATTTTTTTTTTCAATTAAACACAGAATGGGATTTTATAAGTCTCACGCCTCGCTGTGAGGATGATTACCAACTTTAAACGTATTTAAACAGCAAGGCAATTCATTACAGGGGCATTGGCATCGAAGAGATTCTCAGAATACGACACTGAACACTTGGCTTATGAATTGAACATATTGGACTATATAAGACAAAAATTAACCATGTGCAACAATACTAGTTGTTGTAACAATTAGAAGTAGTAAAGAATGATTAAATTCCAAGAAAGCTATTTAATGCAATAAATAACAACTTATTAATAATTTAAATTATGAAAGTAAGATTTTGATTGGTTCTAGATGTTTTAAAGACCTATGTGTTGATTATGATGGTAAGACATAAATGTCTATTAAAAGCAATTCAAGTACTATTAATCGAATTGTCATAAACTATAACAGCCTTTATGTATATCTAGCGCCGACACCATTAGCTGATTTGCTAACTAAGATTAGAACTAGGTACATTTAGCCTTGAGTTTCACACTTAACCTTTGTTAAAACAAACTTTGTCAAACATTAAATTTCGTAAATCTAACGCCATGGTGCGCACCATCACTCGATCACCTTTTGGCACCTCGAGTTTTCTCTCTCATCAACCAGCCTCGTCACGTGAAAGATGAAAACGACAATTTGTCGTCAACTTTTTGCTTCCCGATCGTTTTTTTTTCTAGACGTTTTTTTTATCCCAACTTCGACCGTTTTCAATCGTTTAGGTAGACAAATAGTTTAGATTGCTTAGTTCTTGTTAGCTTTTCGGTATAAAAAGTTTTTGTTTTCCTCAACCTCTAGGTTTTATAACATGTCGTCTTATCTGTATGTGTATCGAGCAAGATTGGTTTAGACATTTTGCTGACTCAGTAAAAAGAAAGAAACATCTAAGTTTTAAATTAAATGTGTTAGTATATAAATGGACGGCGGGTAACGAAGTGTTACATAAAACATTATAAAGACTGTAAAATATAAAGATATGCTTAAGAGCCAGTTTACAGCAATGCTAGCGCCATTCACGAAAAAAATTAATATCTTCTAACTAAGGCAAATATCAAAAATGTGGCACAGTAAGACACTATATGTGTGTATAATGTAGCCTAGTATTTTTAGGGCACTGTTGTATAGCTTTTAAGTTAATGTCAGCAAAATGTCTAAACCAATATTGCTCGATACACATACAGATAAGACGACATGTTATAAACCTATACAGTGTTTCCGGCGAGCGTGTATATTTATAAGAAATTTGGATCTTTTTTTGACCAACTTCAAAAAAGGAGGTTATCAGTTTGACCTATATGAATGTTTGTTTGTATGCTTGTCCGCGATTATCTCGCGTTTGGCTGAACCGATCTTGATGCGGTTTTCGGATAAGTATTTGTTACATTCAGGTGAAGGTTTTAGTACCTATTTTAACTGACTTTGAAAAAGAGGAAGTGCTCAGTTGATGTATGTGTCAGTTTATTGAAGGCGGGTTCCTTTTTTGTAAAAAAAGAAATTATTAATGTAGATGTAGTCTGCTTCGGTATTACGTTAATTTAAAATATTAATTAATACCATGCTATTATTTCTTTCTTATTTAACGGCAATCAATTTATTGCACACTTGTCGTTTACACTAGAATGGGACTCGGAAGCGATCGAGTAGAAAACTAATCAATTACGTGAACCGTGCGGATCTGTTGGCCCAATAATACCTACCTACTAAATATAGATTTTACTAGAAACGGCTGTTTTAAATAAACCAGTCTTTCCTTTTAATTTTTCTAGCAAGTTGATCAAACTGACAGGCTTTCTTTTGATATTTTTTTTCTTTAAAGTAAAACCTATCAGACCCAGTTTTCACGAATCTTAAATATCCAGCAAAATATTGTTTGTTCATATCGAAGGCCATTTAATTTGTTTTATATTGGGCAAAAACAACATTATTTTACGATATTAAATTAATTACGCTCAAACTTTGATGTAAAATGCTTTGAGCTAAAAACTAATTTAATTAATCCGCACACGGTAGGCGCCCGCAAAAGAATTACGTTTTAAAAACATGTTTTTCCCTCCAAAACAAAACGCCTTGAGTTGGGATGAAATGTATATAAGATAATCTCTAATCCGATCTGATACATCTTTATTGTATTGTGATGAGGTAGAATAAACACATGATTTTGTTAAATAGTTTTTTTTTGTTTTACACAATCTTTAAGAATACACATTGACGGATGTCTATTTTGCTTAAAAATACAATTTAATAGCACGGATTTTTGTAAATAAATTATATGAAAAAAGATAAACGATAAAAAAATGCTAATCTTTTTCGAGGTTTAATACAACAGCAACAAAGAACCTTTGTGAATGTTCAAACATCATTCGAATGAAAGGTCCACATTTGTATGCTTAGAAATCGCATTTTAATTTAATTGAATATTTATTTTCACAGTAGGGCTCGGCGCGTCGTGTCCTGAACAAATCCATTATATAGCGAAGGTCAGCACCCGGCAGCGGCAGACGACAAACGAAACTTTCTCATTGGCCACGCGCTCTTACGGAACTTAATTGCTTTCTCTGTTAATCGAAATCGAATCTGTTCTACTCAATTACTTACTTTATTAGTTCGCTAATAAACATGGTTTGTAGATGAGTTCGATAAGATCTTTTACTTAATTATTTTAAAGGATTTTATCGATGTTGCTGATAAAAAGCTGACTATTTTTAGACTCATACTTGTCGGAAAAAGTGATTCATTAATTTGATGATCAAAAAATTCTGGTGGACCTAATCCATACTTCCATTCAAATATTATAATAAATAATAATAATAACACATCACATTCAGAGCCCCTAACTATTATACATGCGAAAGTAGCTCTGTCTGTCTATCTGTCTTTCAATCTCGCTTTCACGAGAAAACTACTGTACCGATTTGAATGAAAAGTTTCAAGGGAAAATGCCATGGCGAATCTGCGGGCCGACCCTAGTTACATATATTAGGAAGTTCCTGTACCTGTACTGTTACTGCACAGTTCAAATCAAGTAACAAATTGAAACGTATGAAAGCGCCTAGATTTAATTTCAGAACATTGCGACAAAGCCTTCCTCTCGCTTTTTTTCGCGCTCATTAGGTGCTCACTCAGTCCGAAACTGCGGGCTTGCTAGGTTCGCCACTGCAAGTTATAACATACTTATAATATGTATGAGTTCGCTTTCACTATCTTTTTGACGTACCTTTTAGTTGCAGTTGGGGCAGAGAATATAAAAACACAATTAAGCACAATTAATTAAAATCAAAGTGCCCAGGTTATCAGCCCCATTAGGATATAGTTTTAGTTTTATCATAATGCACTGTCGGTGTTTATTAATTCCATGGAACAGTCACGGACTAGGAGGCCGTAACAGATTTGTCTATGGTTTCGTCAGCCCTAGACTTTATTACCAAAGAACAAAAGCTATTTTGCAATACAGAAAAACCGGAAGTGCTACGCCGACCGTGTCCGCCACTGTACCTATGCTACATATACAGAACCCACAGAACCCTCACATCGCCGGTTGTTGTGAGATGCCTGATGCCTTGCTCGTGGCTTGCGGGTGCCTTGCTGCTTCAATCAATCGATCGACGAATACAAATCATACAACAAACATGCATCAAATTTGTCGTTTAATCTGTCAACGTCATGCTAATTACGTGATAATTTCAATATAATTACTGTATTTTCAAAATTTTAAACAGTTTACAATTTCAAAAAATAATACACCTTTACAAAATGGTCCACTAAATTTATATCCGCTGTAAAAATTCATCAAAATGAACGACTTTTCTAATTTAGAGAAGCTGATAGTCCGCGAGCTGTCCTGCCGCCTGTGCCTGTGCACGGACGTGGTCAAGCTGAAGCCGCTCAGCGACGAGTTGAAGCGGAAAATCAAAAGGCTCTTCAATGTCAACGTAAGTAGCGTCAGCAACTTCAATTTGGACAGTTATTAAAAATTTAACCCATTACTTACGTTAGACATTAGGAATGTTTACTAAGAAAGCAAAACCTAATTAAACTGCGCAAGACGATAGAGTTATTGCATCTCTGACGCCCCAAAATGTTATCCTAATTAACTCGGATTTCTTTCCCAGATAAGAACTAATGACAACCTCCCGAAAGCAATATGCCACGACTGTCTGCACCAAGTTAGCAATATGTATTTATACAGCGTAAAGGTAGAGAAGACACAAAAGTTTCTAATATTTCACAAATCAAAAGCGATGGAGGAGAAAAAAGAGGGCCCATCCGAGAAACAAAAGGATTCCCCTGCAGCAGCCACCCCAATCCCACCAATTCCGGAAACTGATAGCAAACAATCAAAATCACCCAAACCTAAATCAGCGAAAAAGAGCGATAACAATCAAGGCGACACTAAGCCACCTAAAACCTCAATTAAAAAGAAAGCCTCGCTCGCCGAGCTGAAATACATGGAATCAATGACACTCGACGAATTCGCCAATTCTGAAAAAGTGGATAAGTCGTTGCTCGAAAGCGGCTCATCGATAAAGAGATCCCGTACGGAGCGGAACGAAGCGCGCGTACAACCCGCCAAACCTGACCCAGAGGATTTCTCCCATGAGACATTAGATCCTATCGTGCTTATGGACGGGAGGCCCGCGCGGCAAGGCGCAGCTTTAGACAGACAAATTACTCTCTTTTACAAGATGGAATGCTGCATTTGTCACGAAAAGGGGTTCCATTTCAAGACACTAATAAAACATTACAAAGAGCGTCACGGAGTGCCTGGCTACGTCACCTGTTGTGATAAGAAATTTCATTACTTTTATCCAAAGAAGATTATTGAACACATGGCATATCATTTGCAACCTAATATATTCATGTAAGTAGACAAACTTCAAGCAAAATTAACAAACTTGAGGCAAATTGATTTGCAAATTCAAATGCCAAATCAACACATTTGCATTCTGTTGTAAATAATTTATTTGTTTCTTAATTCGTCAACCTTTGATATGGTCTACATATATATATATATATAGACAATATAATTAATACAGTTATGTGTTCAATCGCATACGCACAACATTTTGTTTTTAGGCTTACTATTATCCGTTTCTGTCATTTAATTTGGACCTTAGCGTAAATACTTACTTACGGTTTAAGGACCAACCAGATAGACCGTGATTCGACCAGGTATGCTATTCTGCTTTAATAGTGAGGTATATAGCGCAGATTGAATAATTTTTCTACAGGTGTTCGAGTTGCCACCAAAACTTCCAGACTTCTCAGGAGCTGAGCGAGCATCAGACAAATGGCGGCCGGTCAGAGGGCAAGGTTCTGTGTCCGCGCTGCACCGAGAAGTACCCCACGTACAGGGAGCTGGGGTGCCACTTGGTCACGCATCGCGGGGACAAATCGCAGTGCGATTATTGCGGGAAACTGTACGTTGCCAGAATAATTTAACTTTTTTATTTAGTTTAGAGATTCTAGGGGTTATTATTTTGCATATTTACCTACAATACTAAATATCGCGCAAATATGACGCATAGTCACTCAATTCGTTTATTTTCTGGCGAAAGATTAAGTTTATTTGGTGTATAACTGATTTTTTGGCTTCAGCTGCAAATTAACTTTTGATAACTAATGATTTAATGTCTCATTTTAAGTACCTAGGTGCCTTAAACAAAACAGACCATAAAATTATCTACTGAAAGAATGTGGCATCAATACCCAAAAAAAAAAATGAAAGACAGCTGTACGGAAGAAGTTTATTTTTTTCTATAAAGAACCCTAGAAACTAAAAAAATAAATTGAAACCCATATTTTAGAGATCAGTGTTAGCAAATGCATAACCTTCACAGTTTGAAACATCATCATCGGAAAAAGACAATAAACCAAATGGAAGACGTGATCCTGTGCTCGCAGTGCATCCGGACCTTGAAGGCTGTAGAGAAACAGGAAAAGGAAATCGTGAGTAGCAGATACAATATAACGCACTATAATGGCGTTAGTACAACTAGGACAGGATTTCATTTCAAAAATAATAATAATAATAACAGTCATTATATTAACATAACCAATCCCAAGGCATTTTATATACTTACTGCCCAGCTAGCAAGTATAGAACACTTCTAGAAATTCATATAATAACATACATTGCCTTAACGACCCTTGCATTGTAATTAATTCCCAAGCTAGGTATTCGTATACTTACTAAAATGTTTTGTTTGTTGTTTTTTTTGCATAACAGAACACTTAAAAACTGTAGATTCTTCATAGTATTTTTATTTCTAGAAAACTAGAAAGCCTTATGTCCAGCAATGTATGTTTATTTTAATTAACAGGGGTAGATATAAGATTCTGATTTAAAAATAACTCGCTAATCGTTTTCACAGAAAGAAAAAATAAAAGCAAAAGGTTGCGACGCAGTTAAGCTGCGAAAGCACCAGAGGTTCCGTGAGGCGCTTAACCTGTCTGCGGAGGACTCGTCCACGGATTGACTAGTACCAAGTTTAGTGAACGCTAAAGTATAAGTGCAAATAAAGTTTTATAGAAAATAGCAAAAGCGAATGGCAAATTATTATTTTGTATTATTTTTTGTTTACAAAACAAACATGCAGGACATTTACGCAAGCATTAAAATTAAAACCTAACGGCAATATTTAAAAGTAACAAGAGTTCTGCGCGAATTTTGCTAAAAAGTGTTTTTCAATATACATATAAGTACTAAATTAAAAAAAACTGCAAAAAAAAAACTTTTCATTTAGCTATGGCCAAGCCCTTATGATCTACAATAGCCGGTATAGTCAATCGCATAGTAAATTTTGACTTCTTTTACCACCACACCAATAAAGCACTATATTGTAATATTGTTGTATAATCATTGACATATCCATAAAAAAAAACATGACTGGTACATCATCTTCCATTTTATTACAAATTAATCGTAAAACTTACAAACTACATACTTAATTTAAACACCAATATTTAATCTACCCTGCGCTTCTTCACCAGCGACCCTAAGAGGTCAGAAATAGCTGGCAAGTTGTTGGTCTGGTCGTTGGCTCCCGTGTTCAGGTTTGAGAGCGGAATGTTCAACTGGTTGCTCGACTTTTGACCCTTCATGTTTCTATGTTGTGGGAAACTCGGCATCAGTTTTGGATCGCATGCTAGAAAAAAAGAACAGCTTGAGTTTAATTAGATGGATAGACACTTTAATTTATTAAGCAACTCTATCTTAGACGCAAAAAAAAGACCTAGCTGCATCTCCCTGTATACAAGATGTATATGTATTCGTTTGAGAATTGTAAAATCCGATTCCGTCAAAGGAGATGCATCTTACACAGAACAGTGTGCTAGTCTCCACAATCGATATCGATCTACCTTAACCTTTACTAAACATAAGGCCGGCCACGACTGCAATAAAGTCTACTTCTACAAACAAACTCATAGCAGACTGTGTGCAGATGCAATTGAAATGCAACTTGTCTAGATCCTAAAACCCTACAAAATAACACTCACGCAAAGGCTGTTCCTTGAAATAGGAGCTCTGCAGGCACTCCTCGGCTGTCGCTCTCTTGTTGGGATCGTACATGAAGAGGAAATTCAGCAAGCGGAGCCCCGCCGCCGACAGCCAGGGGAACTTCTGCTTCAAGTTGTTGTACGGCTGCTGCTTCAGTGTGAAGTTCTGCAGCGCCGGCAACGTCGCGAAGTCCGGCCAGATCGCCTCCGACGGTGTGCCTGGGTTGTGTGGGATATGTTATGTGAATGTCAATATGCTCAATCTGTCAAACTTGCGACTATCGAAACGCGAAATTACGATCGCTTTACTCCGTACACTGATTTCCGGATTTAAATTCTCAAGCAGGTAAAGTACAGTCTACTATTACAAAGGTTTTTTCATTGAGTTCACAGGAGCTGTGCCCGCGACTCTGTTTGCGTGAAATAGTCATTTCAATATTATTTTCACCGTTTAAAACTTCCCTATACTATACATAACAATACCATCATTTGCTCTATCAGCCCAACCATTCTCGAGTTTTAGCAAGACAAACGAACATAAAATTCTATTCAATACAGATTTCAGGTTTGTAACTCACTGTCTTGTCATATCATGTTAATTGTGCAAAAAAAGGTTATCTCGTATTTTAAGTCCCATGTACACATTTAAAACCAAGAAAGTACAAAAAAAACTCACCGAGTAAATCAACGATAAGCTCGAGCTGCTCAATCTCAGTCCTTGCGGGCAGCAGCGGCTTGTTGGCGAGCAGCTCTCCGAGGATGCAGCCGGCCGCCCACATGTCGAGTGCAGGCGTCTGCTTGGGCGACTGCAGCAGTAGCTCCGGTGCTCGGTACCAGAGCGTCACTACGCGGGGCGTGGCGCAACGGGTGGCTGAACCCAGCCAACGGGCTAGGCCGAAGTCCGCTGCGGAATAAAAATAACATTGTTTGCAGTTGGAAATATACTAAAGCATAATATGCGATTAAACGGGATTCCCTGGCTGTTTGGTTAATTGCTATATCGACGATCAAAGGCTTTGTCTGACTTTCACTCTCCCAAAAACGCAACTGTTGACATGCTGTAGGCAGGGTTAGGAGTTAAATATCTTGTCACCTTACAGAAGTACTTGATCAGTCATTAAAATAGGCGTCATGCACTATAAATCTATACTGACGAGTCACATCATTATTCATTTCATGTTATGCAATACCTACTTACCAATTTTAACACATCCCTTGTCAGTAAGTAGCAAATTAGATACTTTGAGATCCCGATGCACAATAAAGTTTGAATGTAGATACTTTAGCCCCTTCAGGACTTGAAGCATTAGACATTTGACTTGTGATTCGGTGAAGGGAGAAGTCATGTTGTCAAGCAGTGAAGCCAGGTCTTGCTCGCAGTATTCCATTGAGAGGAAAATGCTTAAAAAAAAACAAAAAATGTTTTTGCACAAATTGAAAGTTTAACTGTACAGTTTTAGGCAGTACAAATACAGTATCAATGTTACCATTTATTATAAAACTAGTCGACCCGGCGAACTTCGTACCGCCTAACCTTTTACTATTTTGTGCATGTGTTATCCTTAGAAACCTTCCTCTTGAATCACTCTATCTATTAAAGAAAACCGCATCAAAATCCGTTGCATAGTTTTAAAGATATAAGCATACATTTTAAGGAAGCAACTTTATTTATACTATGTATTGATTATTTAAAGAAAATTTTATGAGGGTGTTTGTTCACCTTATGGCTAACCCAACTGATAAAACTTCAAAGAATTATGGTACATAGGCTATAATTTATAATAATACAGTGTGAATTTTATTGTTGGTTGGTATTTCGTTTGCCAGGTTGACTAGTAAACAATAAAAAGGAATTTTTATAACAAGATTTATTTATATCTGAAGTAAATCTAATTAATTGAATCAAATCAAATTATTGAAATCTAGTTATGGAGTTTTAAGCATTAACTGTGTGCAACGGCTTAAGGGATGTTATAATTTGAAATACCTTTCCAGTGATCTTCCGACCAACACTTCCTTCAGTTGGACAATGTTCTCATGCCGGCACGACATGAGCACTTGTATTTCTCGGAGACCACTAAGTGGAAGTCCATCTTTTTCAACATCCATGCGCACTTTCTTTAGTGCAACTATATTTCCATTCAATTTATCTTTTGCTCGATCTATAATTTGTAAGAAGGCAAATTACATTTTGGTGTCATGATTGTTAGAAGGAATTTGGATCATCTATGCATTTGGAGCATCTATCTATGCCTTTAAAGTGTCCTACTAGTAAGAGTGGAAGAGGAGATGAGAGGCTTTTGCCCAGCAGTGGGACACAATAGAGGCTTTGTTAAAAAAATATATAGGAAAATGAATAATTAATATTGCATATAGCTATAATAAGATATCAAAATACTACAAAGTTACTCAATCAGATGACTTACACACAATACCATAGGTGCCTTCTCCTATACGGTTTAGTTTCTCAAATTCTCCAACAAATCTGCATCGTCCCAACTGTAAAATGCAGGTTATTCAATGTTAAAAGATTGTTTCCAAATAAAATGTTTGAGGTTATAATATCGATTGATCTTACGATATCTTTTTCGGGTATTTCCATTGTTTTTCCATTCCTAAACGAAATGAGAACTCCTTTACGAGCAGCTGGTCCTGATGGATCGGCTGCCTCTTGATTTGGAGTAGGCTTTTCTGAATCTGAAAGATAGTGAGGTTAAGTATAAATTTATAATAAGTACAGGAAAGATTAGTAAAACATTTTTGTACACTTCTAACTTACTCTGCGACATTATTAATTATAGTATCAGTGATTCTTCAACAAGGTGTCTTTGTAGGCACTCTAAATTAAGCTAAATTTAAACAGTTTTAAGTTTTGTTAGCAAACGACCGATCGATCCACACAAAACAAACAAACAAAATTACTATTATGTAGGTACCTACCTAACCTACAGAGGGCCTATTTGATTGATGATTCAATATAGATCAATCAATCTAAACAAATAGTTTTCTTAACTGATTGTTTGATTGAATGAGTATAATAAGTGAAGTCTCAATCAATCGTCGACATCGTCGTCTCGCTCGTCTTTCAAAAATCCTTCATTTGCTTCCTTGTTTTCGATAGGTACATATAATTTCTGTTTTGCCTTTTTCCTTCTTGTTTTTCTCAATAAAGTTCATAATACTAATATGGGAAGCCCATTAAAGTTAACAAATGCTGTAGCGAAATTCTGGAGAACTAAAATGTAAGGTTTCATTCATAATAACACTAATACAAAATGAGGGTGCCCAAAGACTTCAATCCTCGGATTCTAAAACAAGTCCTGTAAGTTTACGTAATGTAACTACTTACAACTTCGAAACAAGGTATTTTGTATTAAGGTATGTTTCTCGTTTTCATTTAACTTTGGATTTCACTTTACAGACGTCGCTTTGGTGTGTATGAACCAGTTCTTCCAGCAGAGACCACACCTATCCGAACAGTCCCTGACCATATTGTCAAACCCAGTTATGTCGGGTCTAATCCAATTATTAACCCAACCAAATCAGAAATTAAAGACCACAACCAGATCCGAGGAATGAGAAGGAGTTGTAAGCTGGCAGCTAATATTCTGGCTAGAGTTGAAAGATTTGTTAAGGTATTATTTATACTTTTATTAATTCTTTATTTATAAGAAGTACTTTAGGTACTTTAGAACCTTCGTAATGTAGGTAGTTTTTCAAGATAGGATTTATGTAAGATGAGCACTAGCACTAAATTATGTTCAAGGAAAATAACATAGTTCTGTACACAGAAAGCCAAGTTACTGTATCTTCCTAGGTTACTAAATTGAGCTTGCTTAAAAATATCACCTAATAGTAACTACCTATTATGAATTTTTTAGGTTGGAGTAACAACAGATAAAATAGATGAATTTGTCCACAATCTAACAATTGAATCAGGGGCCTACCCTTCTCCGTTGCTTTACAAAGGTTTCCCTAAGAGTGTCTGTACATCTGTCAACAATGTGGCTGCACATGGCATTCCTGACCTGAGGCCACTTCACAATGGAGATATTATCAATGTTGATATAACAGTAAGACATGTTTAAATTTTATTTTTCATACATACCTAATCATCACTTGATTGTGATTGTAAATATTTACTCCTAGCCTGCATGCTGCAAGTCTGTGATTTAAACATCAGTCAATGCCTTGTTGTAGTCAAATAATATTGTTAGAAGCTATCTATGCCATATAAATTAAAGGCAGTTTTTTTTTACAAAAATGTTATCTTACTTTTAGGTAGCTGCATAATTATGATTGCAATTTATTCCAGAAACATTAAATCTGCAATATTCAGAAGGACCAGAAAGTTAAACTGTTCAAATGTATTTTTATTGTATTCCAGGTGTTTTTCAAGGGCTTCCATGGTGACTGCTCAAAGACATTTCTTGTTGGAGATGTTGACGACAGAGGCATTGAGCTAGTAAATATAACTGAAGAGTGTCTAGATTTGGTAAGTGTATTTTAAAGTCAAAAACGATTTGAAAATGGTGGCTGTTGTATGGGGCTGTGTCTCTTCTTAACTGTTCCCTCATACTAAAATACGCGAGATATGCATTCGGCCGCCATTTTCAAATCGTTTCTTTATCTGCGCGGCTTATACTTAAGGTACATCTTCAAGGTGCATTTATAACTATAAAATTCATTTATTTCAGGCTATATTTAGTAATACAGATATGCTAACCTTTCCAATTCCTTTCTGAACCTTGTTGTTGTATGATAAAGAGGTCTTTACATAGATAACCTTAGGTTTTTTTTTTATTCTTGCAGGCAATAAAGCAATGTGGCCCAGGGGCGGCATTCTACCACATAGGCCGTGTGATTCACAGGCACGCAAAACGGCACGGCTTGACGGTAATGCCGAATTTCGCTGGTCACGGCATTGGAGAATACTTTCATGGCCCACCTGAGATATATCACTGTTGTAAGTTTTATATCTAAAAAACAATGTTTTTATTAAGTTACCTACATCTAGTACTTACCTATCATCATGGTTTTCCTTAAATGACTTGAGCAGAAAGCAAGAAGCTCAACTATTTTCTCAAGAAACATTTATCATAAAGATATTCAGCAATGTTAGAAATTAAATTTATGGATTAAGGGAACTCCAACTCCAGTGTAATTTTGGGGTTAAATTTAAGTCTATTAGACCTCAGATTAGACATCTCATTTCAGTGGGTCGTCTATACCAATATATGAAGAAGAAAGATTTGATTGTCTGTTTGTTTGCATTGAATAGGCTCCGAAAGTACAGAACCGATTTGAATAATTATTTTACTGTTTTTAAGCTGCACTGTCCCCGGATGTCATAGGCTTTAAAATATTCTCAAAAATTTAGAACGCTACAAAGTTCGTTGTGTCATCTGTATGTAAAAAATTTAATTAAATATTTTCAAACAGTAAACAACTACCCGGGCTGCATGCACGCGGGCATGACGTTCACGATCGAGCCCGTCCTCTCTCACGGCGGCGAGGGCTCCGTGCTGCTCGACGACGGCTGGACCGTGCTAACAGAGGACAGCTCGCGGGCCGCGCAGGCCGAGCACACCGTGCTCGTCACCGAGACCGGCGTCGAGATACTCACCAAGTAGCGACCACCAAACGATCATCTACTTCTAATATCTTCTATCTAGGTACTTCTACTATAGGTATTTAAAAAAATTAATCGTGGTTCGTTAGTCTCGCTAAAACTCGAGAACGGCCGGGCCGAATGAACTGATTTTGGTCTTGAAAAGTTTGTCGTAGTCCAAAGGTTTATAAGGTGAGAAATTATGGCAAAATAGGGAGGAAGTTAGTAGAAAACAACAATTATTTCCCATACAAAATGTTTCATTACCTACTGTTCTATTCTATCCATTTTCCTGTAAAAGATCGATTGATTGATTGATGCTGGACGGGCAAAGTAACATTGTCCATACAGCCAAGTTTTTATTGCGTTGGTAGTATAATCATAATCGTATACTTAGAATCTAAGGCGATACGGAGTTTGCCGGGTCAGCTAGTATTTAATAATTTCTTTTTAAAAACATAAATTGAGAACTTTGTCTTTATAGATGTCGGTTAAGAATATAATCAAAACCTTCTCTTCAATTTAACAAATACTTTTCTGAAAACCGCAATAAAATCAGTTCAGATCAGCCAAACGCGAGATAATCGAGGTAAAACTGAGAACTTTCTTGTAAGCCGGTTGAATAGCACATTTAGCGTGAGCACGGATTCACAGAGATTTAAGAGTAGGTTCTGCGTGGATCCGCGTTCCGGCATATAAAAGGTTATGTAAGTTTTATGCCGGGCGGGAAAATTATTGATACTGTTGTTTACCGCACGAATAAAATTAAATAGGATGATTTTGTTTTAATGAGCTTGAACATCCCCTAGAACCCATAAAGCTATTACATTTACCTCTGTAGTAGTAGAAACACGTAGGTACCTATTTATTATATCTTAGTGGTAGGTAACTGTACAGTGGCGGACTAGGAGACTGTAACAGATTTGTCTATGGTTTTGTCAGCCCTAGACTGTATTACCAAAGAACAAGAGCTATTTTGCAATACAGAAAAACCGGAAGTGTTACGCCGACCGTGTCCGCCACTGTACAGTACAGTGGCGGTCTAGGAGGCCGTAACAGATTTGTCTATGGTTTCGTCAGCACTAAACTGTATTGCCATAGAACAAGCGCTATTTTGCAATACAGAAAAACCGGAAGTGTTACTGCCACCTAGACCGCCACTGTACCGCTTTCTCCTATTCTATATCTCTGCATTAATAGCTAAGTATTATGAATGACATTGATTCGATTTTCAAATTCTATGGTTGTTTAACTACTATACATCATCACTGTTAGGTTTCGTTAATTTCAGTCAGTACTTTTAGCGCAAGATTGGAATAAACGTTCTCACAAACTTGCACAGTAATAATAATATTGGGAGGTCTTTTTCTTTGAGTTCATTGATACCTGAGCAGTGTTGTGTTGAATGCTGATGTTTGTTTCCAGGTATTTGTTTTGGGCATTCAATACTAGACATAGATTCCACCTGCAATGGTAGCATGACGGATAATTTGTCGAATGTGTCGTATTTATCTGTCACTTTTGTTGATCATCTCCATACATTTTCCCGCATTTATATGACAAAAGCGATTAAAAGTGACAGAAATATTCGACAAATAGTCCGTCATGCTACGCAGGCTGGTCTCTGAGTGAGATAAATTTAATTATATTGCAATATATTTAAAATGAAATAATTGTACAAAAGGCGTTAGCGTTAGGCCTACTATATGCCTAGGTCTTAGAAAATGCATAACCTTGTTAAATAGTTCAGTAATATCTGGTTCTGTAGTTTTATAATTATGTGTTTTCAGAAATTGTGATATTTTATTTAATTATTTACTTAATAAGATTATTATTGTTACCTTATAAATGTTTTAAAATAAAAAATCAAGAATGCGTGTGGTGCTTTTATTTGCTTGATAAAATGTTCATAATTAAATCTTAAATTAAAACAGAAGCGTATAATCACTCTTTTTTTGTTATTTTTCAGTCAGTATATAAAAATCTTAAAGGCTTAAGAAGGAAGGTATTGTTTTCTAAATTTTAAAACAACAATTTTGCTTTAATAGTCCATTTTCAGTTTACAGTTGGTATGTCTTGTAATCTGAAACCTTAGTTTACTAATAACGTTAAAAAATCTCACGCCTTTATTTCCCGAAGAATTAGGCACGGCACCAGCTCATTAGACCCGGACCTATGTTTATTTTTATTACCGTATACTTAAAACCGAAAATGATCTATTGAAGGCGTAACCAGTGGGACTGCGATGTTAAGCAACCATTATTTCCCAGAAAGGTCCAACACAATTCAAAAACCATTTTGGTCCCTACGACTAGCCAGCTACGCCTCGATGACATGATCCCTAACTAACTTAACATAGGTATAAGAGTTTGAACATGACTAGAATTTCGATAAAAATTGTAGATACAAAGAAGAAATCTTAATTACAGTAATAGGAAAAAGCTTTGATTAAAATCAGATTACTCTCGTACTTAGAACAAATATATAGTAAAATACCTACTAGTTAGACAAGTATTTATTTTTTTATTAGAAAAAAGCGACCGAACTTTTAGTAATCGTGATAACTAAATAAAAAAGAAAACTTAGATATTAATCAATTTTGTTTTCTCCTAAAACTTTAATTTTTCCGCTTGGATTTATGTTGTTTAATCTGATTTTAACAAAGTTTTTTTAATTAATAAAACGTCTAGGACTAGGACAAACGAGGTAAGTTTAAAATATATTTAATAGATTTGCTAGAAAAATTGACAAGTGGATAACACTGCACTTTGTAACAATAAGGTGGAATTATAAGCTAAGCTGTTAAATTAAATAAAAAGGGGATGCTAATAGAATAAATTGATGCCTCTTTAATGATTTGATTACTTACTGCCAAAATTAATCAACTTTTTAGTACGAAATTTTTTATATAAATTTACAAAGAAAACATGCTTGTGTTATTTTTTTGATGCTTCAAGAAATCGATATGCTTATCAATTTATATAAAATACCTATGCTCAACAATGTTTTTTAAACAGTTATAAATATAATTTGCGCAAGCTTATCTAATTTTTAGCAAGCTTACCTTATTGATTTTCTTTTCAATTGATTACCATACGAAATTAACTTTACAATCAAATAATACCTTTGAAATTCAAAGCATGAAATCTTTCGCATTGAACTTTAAGATAATGTATGCCACTTATTCTAGGTAAACTTTCAAAACATTTTAATAGCTAAGGGTGCTAGGGAAGGTCAAAAACAGTGTATAAAGTTGAATATAAAAATTGTTAAATACTTTAACAACATACAAAAGCTACCGCGACAATTTACCACTACAGTAAAATACGTAAAATTTATATCACATAATAATTAAGATAACATGCAATCCGTAAAAAAAGGACAACTTCAGTCAAGGCAGAATTTTATAAATACAAGTTTAAATAGTAAAAAGTAGGGGCAATTCAACCACCACCGATTCACAGCTCACATCTATTGAAGTAAGAAGAAATTAATATCAAAACAGCACAACAATTTAACTGTTATGCTTGACTAAGAGTTAGATGAAGAAGAGAAAAGATGTGATATTATGCTAAGTATTTAACTACATAATATATTTACTTTATGTAATTATTAAAATGATCTCACTATTATATTTTTATATATATATACTATAACAATATTGAGATTACTACTATTTTGTAAAATAAAAAAATTCTGAGTTCATTAAACAGTTACAGCTTGGCAACAGTGTCTTGACACGGAACCATTTTTATCTTAAGTTGGAAAACCTAAAAAAATCAAAAATCTAAATCAAAAAATCTTTATTCAATTGTTAAAAAATTATAACTTCTAGTAAAGAAACAGATCATGAATTTGTTAATTTTTGATTTTGACTAATTTTAGGATTAAATTGTGTTTTATTCAGGAAGACATAAAATAAAAAGTATTTACTTACTTAGTCCACATAAAAAGTGGCGCCCCCATTATTTTCTAGTTATCTGTGCCAAGCTGTAGGTAATTTTTTACACTTTTTTTAAAAAAAAAACAAATTATACTTATCATATTTTAAGCATGGTATTTATAGTTGTTTTTTTTTTTGTGCTAATATCACTTAGATTTACATTTTTTTTTTTTTGGGTGTCAATGTCAATGTATTTGGATTGTGCTAATTAATTTATTCTAACTTTAATTAAACATGTCGACAACATCAAACATCAACAAAAAATAACAAACAATTATCAATAAATGGATTATAAAAACATAATCAAAGAAAATAATGAGAAATTAACATTACCTCTCTGCAGCATTGCTGTGATTGGTAGGAACTAAACTATAATATCAATTTGCTATCTAAGCCAATTCTTTGTACTACTTTTCCATTTTATAGAAACGGCGAACAAAGTCTGTAAGACTCATGACTTGACCCGGCCCAGATGCCAAGTCCATGTTGATGTACTCGTCCAAGTTGTGTGATAATGCTATGAAAAAATGAACACCTTTAGATACACAAGTTTTTTCATTTTCATTATAGTAAATTTATTCTAAACTATTTGTTGCTATGATATGTCTACATTGATTTGCCATGTTTTGATTACCAATACAGCATAATAAAATAATTCATACTTATTTAATTAAAAAGAAATACTTACTTGAGCCTATAGCAGGATATGGTGGAGGGGGCTTAATCCAGGAGCCATCAGGTCTTTTCATGTGGCGACGATCAGAAGAAAAGTTTTGCATGAAATGCTTAGCAGGCACAACACGGAAGAATCTGGAAACAGAAAATTTTATGATTAAATTAAGGAATCATGTTAACTTAATATAATTGGCCTCCTACTACTGATGACAAAAAAAAGTTAAGAAGTAAACCTTTTAAGCAATGGAAAATATCTTTACCAAAAATTTAGTGAATATTAATTATAATAAAAAAATACTCTATTTTAAAATATACTGACCTGTGAAAGTCAGACTTCAGAACTTGATCAGTGCGGAATGTCTCAGTCACATATTTATGAAAGAATGTTGGGAAAGGCAACTCTGAATCTAGATCATAGACCAAGCAGGTTTTGGGATCCCAGGAATACAGGAATATAACATGATAATCCTGAAAATAAAAGTTCTGTTGTTAAAACCACCATCGAATTCAAAATTCTACCCAAATTTCTTTGTTTGAAAAGTGAAAAAACACACCCATATAACAAGCCGGTCCTCCTCGCGGCCAGCCCTTTGTTTCCACAATGGCACGGTTCGACACGAGTTCGATATAAAAACAACATAACATCGCTCCAACTCTTCAGGTACTCGTTGTGATACGTCCTGGCACAGCTTCCATACATTCTCCTCGCTGGAGAGACAAGCAGAAAATAAACGATGTTAGTCCTAAGAACCACAAATTATTCGTGGAAAGTGCTAAACTGAACCTAAACATTTTGTTCTCAACGAAAGAAAGAAAGTAAAATTCATAAGTCAGCCTCACCAGTAACAGGACACGTAAGAGCATTCACTTGGTTTTTGGAAAAGGGGTTTTAATGTTTTATTGTCGCCTTTTTTATTGTTTTCATTGTTACTCAGATGCAGTTCTGTATTGAGCGACATTTTGACCAAATAAATTTGTTTGACTGCCCCACAGACCAACTAGAGATACTACGTATCTGGTCTGGACTGCCATAGAGAAATTTTACTCTCTGGACTAATATATTATCTGTGCTTGACTGCCTTCACAGTCACAGTGTAGGGATGCTCGATGATCATCGATGTTCGATGATCATCGAGCTAGGATGATTTAGGAGACAAAACATCGATTTTTTACCATTGATAAAATCGGGGCTCCTGGTTTAAATCGATATCTCAAAGTTACGATCAACAACCCTATAATCTTCAAAATAAACGCATCCACGGATTCATTTTTTTATCAATTTCTAAAAGCAGAGAAACATGAAAAAAATAATTTGCTAACAATGAGGGGTTTTCAAAGTGACAGAAAAGAAAAAAAAAATTATAATACGCCCGTAGATGGCGTTAAAGACATAGGGTAGGTAATAAGCGGTTTTTAAACTGTCACTTTTAGTTACAGAGACTGCCATAAGATGGCACTAGCAATCAGGTTAAATGTCAAATTCTATATGAATTCAATCAGTCAGGTCAATCAGATTTGACGTTGACATTACACCTGCATACATTGGCTATTAGTGCCATCTATTAGCATTCACCTAGAACCATTCAAACTGTCAAAAACAAAACCCCTCATTCAAATCAGTTAAAATTAACTTGAAAAGTTTAAAACAAAACACTCAGAGTACTAATATTACAGCTATTATTATTATTCTTAGACAAAACAAATCAAAAACTGTTTGGCTGGCGCATGACGAATTCCAGTTTTATTTTGAGCTTTTAAGAGCCAGTTTACCGCGATGCTAGCCCCATTCTCGAAAACAAATTATATCTTCTGAAGTAAGGCAAATATTAAAAATGTGGCACACACAGTATGACACTAGATAATCTTGCTTAGTATTTTTTGAGCACAGTACAGTAGTCCTAACTTATAAGAACAAAATTATACACACATTGTTGCTAAAAGTTGCCACTTTTAGCAACACTTTGTAGCTTTCTTTGATATTTATTTCAAAAGCTATACAACAGGTAGTGCCCTAAAAATACTAGTCTACATTATCTAGTGTCATACTGTGCCAAATTTTTGATATTTGCTTTAGTTTAGAAGATATAATTTTTTTTCTCGAATGGCGCTAGCATCACACTTGTAGTTTTTTCTAGCGCCATCTGATTGCGACGTGATAATACTTGTTTTTTTTTTCTAAGATGTCAAATGAGGAAGAAAACTGCCAATTTATCCCGCTAGTGTCGTTTGTACGGTCGACCCATAACAAACAAAGTTTTGTTTATAATTTGCATTGGTAGTCCAATTGTTTATCAAAAGAACTCATTATGTAGCTGATTGGTGTAAGGAAAATGAAAATCTTATGTTTTCTAAAGATTACCGGCTAGGAAGCTATGAGGTTAAAGAACTACAAAGAAACCGAACGGATTAAGGTTATGTTTTCGACATTTTGAAGATTCCAACTACCGAAGTAGAGTTAGAGTTTTACTACAGGTTTGTTCATAATTATATATGGTATCGCTGTTTAGGGGGTCTGCAGTCCTCGCACAGGGTTTTCTAACCCATCTTGAGATGACCGTGGATTGTTTTTAGGATATTTTTGCTTTGCTTGCAAAAGTCATTTAAAATGGTTTATTCGTATAAATTTGTGTCCATACACCCTAGTAATTAAATGTGAACTTGAGACAATGACAAGCAAATGGTCCTAGCTAACATTAACTTAAGTTATCCCATTGTTTACCTGCTCACGAAGTTCGCGTTTTTGCCACGTAGAAAGCCTTCTCATTTATTAATTTATTTCTTTCTTTCTCGTAACTTTAATACCGTAATACTAGTATAGTAAGTTCATTCTACTAGTCAGTTACGAGACTCGCAATTTTTGACCCAATCGTATTAGAGTAATAATAGAATAGTAATAGAATAGAAGTTAATTGGAAGTTTAAGAGACTAAGGTCCCTGAAGATAGTTATTGATTTAAGATTCAATCACTTTCGATTTTCTAGTTTTTTTTTTATTAATTTGGTGAATTTTAGTGTAAAAAGCGATAAAATGACCTTAAAGATAAAGATAATTTATTTGCATAAATTGTGGTAACAAAGGATCTTATATTTAGGGAAACCAACGAAATTTGTCACTGGTTGACATTCAAAATGTACATTTAAGCTTTAGTAGCTAGTTACCTACCTCTTACAGGTACTACTTTAAACAAATAAACTTTATAAATTTAAACTAAAACAGTGTGTTTTTTATAATATTTGAAAAACTTAACATAATTATTTTATAACAATTTCTTTATTGTTAAGGTTAAGAAAATCGTTAATATAGTAAAAAACATTTGTCAGCTAACCAACTATATAGTCTTTTTTTTAATAAATAATTGACCTTTCGTACTATTGTTTCATCAAATTATCTACAATATTGAAGTTTAGTAAAATTATGTAATCATATTTTAAATCCAATGCAATTTATAATAAAACCAAATCAATCAAATACTCACACAAACCTGAATCGATTTATCGTAAGTATCGTATATCGAGTCGTTTGGCTACAACACAAGTTAAGTCACAATGACAACGTCAAAACGGGCTTCTTTCTTAGTTCTTAGTTTGTGGTTGTGGCGACTGTCTGTGAAGCGCTTAAAGGTTCATTGGTCGGAGCCGGACGCGCCGGCGCCGTACGCACGGCACGCAACGAACTAAACGGATTTGCCAGTGGCTTGCGTCCACTGAGGTCCACTGTGTCCGGATTTTTAATTTAGTTTCGTGTGCTTCAAGCTGTAATCCTCATGTTTTAAATCTTCGCTAAATCAAATTTTGAGAATGCAAGTAATTAGTCATTAATTGATCCAAATTGGTCCACAAAGTAAAATAATTAGTCCACTTATACTTTAGAAGTTATAGTCAAATGTTTGTGAGAATTATGGCTTGACGTTCAAGCTGTAATCCTCATCTCTCGTCCAAGAAAACGGTAGGGCCTATCGACTTGGTTCAGGTCTAAATAATTAGTCCTCAATTGATCCACACGACAAGCCAAATCCCAGAATTGGTCCTCAAGAGGTTCCGGAGTTATAAGGGCATCTTAGTGAGGATTATGGCTTGAACATTTGGCACCTTCAATTATCTCCGGAACGCCTATAGCTATTGGTTTGAAATTTTGCCAAAAATTAATCCTCAATTGGTCCACCAGATTTATAATCACTTCGAACTAGGTTTTCTTTGAAGAATTACGTTAAAATCATCAGTTTTACTTTTCCGTACATTGCGATCCGTGTACAGTTGTGCACAGAATAATTGATAAACATTGGTATTAACCGGTTACCTAATCAATTCTTTGATTAGGTAACCGGTTAATACCTTCGAAGAGTGAAAGAGGTTTTTGTTATGTATGTTATGTAATTATGTTTAAGACAGCACCGATTGTATTTTCAACGGGCTTGTGATCCCTGTTTGCATTGCAGGTATAAATAAATAATATCTGCGGAAACGGAGGGCATAACACTTTTTTCTAACGTTTCCGTGAACCCTAGGCTGTAATATATTTATTCTATTGCAATACAGAATAAAAACCGGAAGTGTTACGCCGTCCGTGTCCCGTTACTGTACAAAAATATTTGAGCAAAAAAAACTGTAAGTATCATTAATATTTTCGTATATTACAATTAAAAGTTTGCAAAAGTTTCATTACTTAACAATCTAATTACTTAGAGCGGGCAACAAGTGAATGATGTATATCGTCGGTGCGCCGACCGAAAGCGATATGTGCATTTCTTTAACTTTTCAGGAGGCACAAAAAACATGATTACTCAAATTGAGTCTAACTTAAGAAAATTCTATAAATGAGAAAAGTTGTACAAAAAATCTAAAGTTTGATATATTTAATGAAAGAGGTCTTGTTCTTGCTATTTTAGGCTCAATATTTTTTTTCCCGCTTTTCATGCACATATCGGTTTTGGTTTGAGACTTCCAAATTAGATATGTGATAGATTAGTATGAAGAATGTATGGCTTACTATGACGAGCTTGCGCCATTAAGGAGACATTGCAAGGGGGCCAGGCTGTGCACGCCCTGCAGTACCGGGCCGAAGAATAGGACTGAGGTATCCCCTGCCTGTCGTAAGAGGCGACTAAGAGGGGACCCCGGGGTCGTAGGGTGCACGAGGCGGGGGCCTCGTGTAGTCATATAACGGCCCCGAGAAGGATGACATAACGCGGGGTCCCGACTCCGGCGTCGAGCGTTGGGAAAGAGATCCACGCTTCGGGGGGACGATCACTATGTCCCCCCGAGAAGCGGCCGAAGAGCCATTGCTGGAGGGGGTCTCGGAGTTAAACATAAAGATCGAAAAATCTCCCGTGACCCCCTTGCTAACAGCCGAGATGACACCGGCGGGGTTTTAGTGGTTGCGAACCTTACATAACCCTGCGGCTCCCCCCGGGGCTGCATGGTACTCGTTAGGAGTTTCTCCGCCTTTCTAAAAAAAAGGGGGGGCAGGCTGCAGCAGTTCCAGTAGATGACAAAGTCCACGGCATCATGGTCCAAGTAAGTACCATGATGTCGGCAAGATTCGAGGTACTGGAGGAGGGCCTCTTGCCGCAGATAGGAGGTTAACTAAGGCCGTGGCGAGGCTGTCTCCGTTTCGAGAGTTACTCCTATCCCAACTCCAAATTTGAGCCTGGCCAGGGGAAAGGAAAAGGGTAAGGCAAGGACAAGAAGACGCAGGTTCCTTGCCCTGGTACTTTGCCGGAGACGCACGGTATCAGCCTGCTCCAGCTACGTCCCGACATCCCTCGGCCCAGCTGGCCCTTCGTCGGCCTCACATTCGGCCCCAGGCAAACAGCCCAAATCTGAATAGTCGAGTATAAGCGTGGCAGAGTCAAGGCCTCGTTTTCCGCGGACGCGAGATATTCGCAGCAAGCAAAGCCGAAAAAGAACCCGAGGAAGCTCGGCAGTGGTGCTTACTCTGGAGCCGAATGAGGAGCAGGGTGTACTGCTTGACAGTAATTTTTATTTTTATTTATTTTTATTTATTTTTTATCTACAAACTACACCATCATTACAGTTACCCATTTCGACAGTGCAGGTAACAAACAGATAATTACACATGCAACACAATACATAAAAATTAATTAATTAAATAAATTCCTAATTCAATACATAACAAATTAAATATTCTGCCGTTTTTGTGAACTCACTCAGAGAACATACAAAAATATCAGTTTCCTGATCAACGTGGTTGAGAAGCTGGATTGCTCTGGTCAGAGGAGCTTTCAGCTGGAGGTTGGTCCTTCCAGCTGGAACCATGAGGAGCCGGCCACGGCGGTGCCTTATGTTGTCTTTAGGAATCCGCAAAGCACACCTCTCCAGTAAAGCAGGGTTATTTTCCTTCCCACGCAGCACTTGGAATAAGTATCTAGCTACAGCTATTTCCCTCCTGACTTCTAACTTTAAATATCCCACCATACCCAGAACGAATAAAGTAGGATACATAAGTGGGTATTTCGGATACACGCCGTACAGTCTCTTGTAGAGGTAACGAGTAAATTTGTTCTGTATTCTCTCCAACATTGTTCTATATTTTTCCTCGTGTGGACTCCAGATAGCAGAACTTGATTCCAACTTGCTACGCACTAACGCATTGTACAGGTTTTTAATAGCATTAATGTTAGTAAACCCGTTTGATGTTCTTAGGACAAAACCTAGTGTTTGAAATGCCTTCTTACAAATGTTTACTATGTGATCGCGAAAGTTTAAATCTACAGTCAACTGCACTCCCAAATCTCTTACTGACTCAACACGGGTCATCGGAGTGCCGTCGACAAGATACTGATGCTCACGAGGAGACTTGCTGCGACTAAACGATATTATGTTGCACTTATTGGCATTAAACTCAAGTTTATTTCTCTTACTCCACTCGACAACAGCATCAATATCTTTCTGGAGACGATACCTATCCTCTTCTTTTGCGACTGTGCTATATGCTATAATGAGGGAGGCCAGACAAAATATGGATCTGCCTGGCTCGAGATTTATTCCGTGCTGGTCAAGTCCACGGTGATGGGAGCTCGAATCTTCCAGCTTGCCGCTGTTTTCCGTGTGGCGTATTACGCCACATGTTCAGGGAAAAAACATATATGTGCAGTAGTATTACAAGTAAAAGCCAAATTCCGTATGTGCTTTTATGCACATAGCTGTTTTTTTTAATCAACAAATGCACATATCTGGATCGGTTTTTCGAAAACTAAGCCCTCAATTCACATACGGGTTTTTGTAACGAATAGAGATTCTAAAACTGAGGCCACCTAGCGAAAAAAATTATTTTCAAAAAAATGCACATATCGGATTTGGTCGGCGCACCGACGATATCTCTAGTTGGTCTGTGATAGTTATTTACCTTCTCTCTGACTGACCATCACACACATTCATTGTTGTTTGGTTTGTGCTGGGAAAGTCTAATTATCTAGTGCAAGAAGTGATCTGAAAACCAGCTGCTGGCTTTATAAAGCTAACTGTTCCTTTTCAGTTGTTTTACAGTTTTTTTCACATTGGTGAAAGCAAGGGCGGTGCGTTCCAGGTTTCGACCGGAGTAGCGTATCGTCCAAACTTTGATCAGCTCTTGGACTCGTTTGCGATCCACAATGACTCGTAAGTGCAACATCACAATTTCCTATAATCCACCCTCAATACCAATCTAATAATGCCATGCCTAGCACTAACCGCTTAGTTTTGAGACTATACTAATAGATAAGTTTTTAGATTTGCCTGGAAAAAATTACGTAGGGTAGCATTTCATTTTTAAAGTGCCTATTCAAATGCTAGAGTTCATATTTCATCATGAACATGAACGTCATGCGTGTCTTTACGCTCTAATGTATTTACCTACCTAGTTAGGTATGAAGCGAAAAAAATTGAATATGAAATTTTATTTTTAGGTGGAAACCAGAGAGACCTGGCACGCGCCAAAAACCAAAAGAAGCAGGTTGAAGCACAAAAGAAGAAAAATGCTAATGATAAAACTGGAATGTCCCTTACAGAAAGAAAACTCAGGTAAAACTTAACTAAGTTGTTGGTAGTTTGGTACAGTGGCGGACACGATCGGCGTAACACTTCCGGTTTTTCTGTATTGCAAAATAGTTCTTGTTCTTTGGTAATACAGTCTAGGTCTGACGAAACCATAGACAAATCTGTTACGGCCTTCTAGTCCGTGACTGTACAAATACACAGACAGTACCTACATATTCATTGGTATTCCTCCAAATGCAGAATATTTGCTTGAACCCACTTTTAGAATAGTTGACCTGGCTAACTTCTTACCGCCTAACCTATTACTTTCTTGTGCATGTATTTTACTTATAAACTTTCCTGTTGAATCACTATCTATCAAAACAACAGCAACGAAATCCCTTGCATAATTATAAAGATTTAAGCATACATAGGGACAGTTGCGGGAAGTGTTTATTTTAAACTAGTAGACCCGGCTAACTTCGTACCGCCTAACCTATATGTATTTTGTTTATGTATTATACTTACAAACCTTTCTCTTGAACCACTTTATCTATTAAAAAAAACTACATCAAAATCTGATGCATAGTTTTAAAGATATAAGCATACATAGGGACAGGATGCGGGAAGAGACTTTGTTTTATACTATGTATTGATATTACTTTGAAGTTATTACAGTTATTCTTTAAAATTATTTTTTTAGGGATGCTGAGCTTATGCGTGAAAAACAACGAAAAAAAGAGCAAGAAGCTGGAGGTAATAGTGCAAAACAAGCTGCTTAAGAACCTTTCTTTCAAATATCATAACAATGGAACTACAGCAGTTCCCTCTCTATCAATTAAATCTATCAGCACCTCACCATCTTTATTATCAAATTTAACTGTTAAAATATTCTGTATTTTAACATGCAATACCAAAGTATTCTTAAATTTCTTTAGTAAAGTTTTGTGAATAAACTTTGTAGTTTCTTTTTTTGTGAGTAGTACTTTGTAACTGAAGAATGTTTTAATGATTTTATTGATTTGATAAAAAAGTAGGTAATTTCATAAATCTGTACCTATTTGCCACACAGGCTAAGCTACCATACTGCATTTACAAATGCAAGTTGTAATGTTATTGTGTATTGTATACTAACATTTTTGTACAATTACATTTTAAATAAATTACTTTTAATTTTTTTCTTATTTCCATAATTAATTTTTAAATTAAGTAATAACTTTCACCTAAATTAGATTAAAATTGTGAATAAGTTTTAATAACAATGTTAAGTTATTATTAACGATGCTTTTTAGTTTACGAAAAAGCATATTTAACCGACGAAAAAACAAAAAGGAGGAGGTTCTCAATTCGTCGCGTATATATTTTTTTTTTTTTTTTTTTTTTTTTTTATGTATGATCACGCATAACTTTTTACTGTGTGGACCGATTTTGATAATTCTTTTTTTAATCGACAGGGTATACCTTGAAGTTGGTCCCATAAAAATTTGGAAATAAAATTTTAACCCTAAGGGTGGCAAATTAGGGGTGACTTTATTGTTCACTCACCGATTGTATTGCCGTGTTGTGATTTACGTGAAAACTGCTAGGTATAATTATGAGTCTTTTTTATATGAATGTTAATAATCATAATCTCAGCCGATAGACGTCCACTGCTGGACATAGGCCTCCCTCATAAATTGCCTCACCGACCGGTCGTGATCGAACCTCATCCTGTTAGTCCCTCAACCTTCACCAGGTTGTGTGGCCACCTTGTGGGGTGCGACCACCCTGTGAAGGGTGATTAGCTGGGGTCAAAAAAATTAGCTCAAAAAAACTGAAAAGTAAAAAATAAAAACTTTTTATAAAAAAATTAAACCGCCGAAAAAACTGAAAAGCATTAAATAATAGGGAAACATTTTCTATTAGGCCTTAATTTACTCACTTCTTAAAGTAATTTTGGATTACCAAGAAATTTTGAGTCGGTGCCACAGAATCAACGAATAAAGATCACTAAATTACCTGAAATTCAAAGAAATAACCGAAAAACGTGTGCCGCTGCGCATCGCGCTTTAAGTAGATAATGAATTTGCTTGTGTGGTGTGGCACCGACTTAAAATTTCTTGGTAATCCAAAATTACTTTAAGAAGTGAGTAAATTAAGGCCTAATAGAAAATGTTTCCCTATTATTTAATGCTTTTCAGTTTTTTCGGCGGTTTAATTTTTTTATAAAAAGTTTTTTTTCTATAAGTTCTCGATTGTTAACGGCGCATCAGATGGCGCAGAGTAGGCAGACCCACCACAATGTGGTCAGACTTACAGACTGTGGCATTTCACTGGATGAGGGTAGCTCAAGACAGGTCGTGGCGATGTGTGGGAGCAGCCTGTGTTCAGCAGTAGATGTCTTTTGACTGAGATGATGATAAAAAAATTATACATTAAATCATCTAAAACTATAGGTAGGTAGGTAAGTACTCTGTTTTATTTAGTTTCCTTTTTAGTTGAATTTCGAAAAATAAAGTTGACAAAGAACTAGCAGGTTTTGAATAAATTGCGTCCAGCTCATATCTTTGGAGTGGAACTTTCCCCACCACACTGGGTAGAACGCATAGCAGACGATCCCCCCTGTCCCAAATTAATGTATGTCCACTCATCTGCCATACACCTTGTATAATTAAATACGTATGTTAGTATTTAGTATCATGATTTAGCAATTAGCACCCCTTTCTTTTTTCTCCATACAAGATACATGAGTGGCCCACCCTAGTATTAATGAAGAATTTGTAACAAAAGAGTGCTGTGGTCGGGTCAGAATGAATGTAAAGCAAACAATAAAAACATAAGTAACTAGCAGGTAGGTATATTTTCCAAAATAAATTAACAAGAAGTTTAGGTAGTAAGTTTAAAATCAACAACAAGAATGCAAACAATTAAAAAAATACATGACTCTTTCCTTAAATAAAAAAGCACTTAAGTACAAAAGATCACATGAACAATACTAAAACTGCAACCGTTTGTTAGGAATTATATACATTTTTGTAGATTAATGTATGTTTCTTGCCATTTTACGCAAAAGTAAGTAAGTATATTTGAATGGACAACTTAGCTTACCTACCTATTTATTAAAAAAAAAACTGTATAAGTACATGTACTTATTTAATATTCGATTCAGTAAAATAATACTAATCATCCTTATTTAAAAAGAAAACGAACATAAGAGCAATAATTTGTTACAAAGATTTATTAAGTTTTCGAGATTTTGTTACTAAAGTTACGGACATTTTAAAACGCGCTTCGAATACCTATAGATAGTGCCAGTTTTCAAAAGTCATAGTCATGTCTCTCATAAAAATCAATTGTCTATTGTCTATTCTTTTTATGTTTGTTTAATGTATGGCCTTGTTAACTGCTGTCTTGATATTGCGAGTCAACTATCGATGCCATCAACTAAAAAGAGGTGGCAGGGGCTAAACTTTCTAAAAGGCGGCGCTGGCTCTGAATGACCCCAATGACTAGTATATCATGGCCTTAGATTCAAGTATTTGGGTAAAAGGTAACTGTTTCGTCCCACTTATCAAATACTTAGTTCCATTTTGTTACCAAATATTGTAGTTTATTAAACATGTTATTTTTCAAAAGGCAATACAAAATTTTTGTGCAAGTTATAAATATGGTACCCTATTATTATTAATAAAATTAATTTAATTACCTTACCTTTAACTTAACTATTTTTTAAACATAAATAATATATTATCTAATATTGTACCTATTCTAGAAGCTATTACAATAGTTTCCTAGCTCTGCTATAATACTACTTCTGTAATTAATAGGGCATTATGAATTAAAGAAAAGTTTGTATCTGTAAAACTTATGGAATTTTTTTAAATAAATAAAAGTACTGAGGTAACCGTATGTAACAAGATAATTATTAATTACTTAATAAAGTATGATGAAAACTAAACTTTTTCAAACATAAGATGTTTGGTAAAGGCCTTCAAAGGTCGCGCTTTTATTAAATTAGTATTTTTTTGCGTCAATCAAAAATTAAGTAAAGTAATACCTAATAAACGGTCATAAAAGTTTTCAAAAGCAAAAGAAATAGTAGTCACTACTGCTATTGCAAAAACGCCTGACATGTTTAAGTTAGTAGTAAGTTTTGTGCAAAGCAATCTATGCAGTAAAATTCCCCTTGTGAACTTATTATAATATATTATTATAATTTAATGCCAGCGCAAAGACACAAAGAAAGAAAGAAAGAGAAAAGAAAACCCTTTTTGTAACAGTCTTAGCAAATTACTTGTCACACTGTCTGAAACTAAAATCATACTTATCTGATATAGGTTATTTATGTGTGATGTGGAGTTTCAGGTAACCCTGTTACTGTTAAACTACACCTACCTACATGCAATTATTAAGACACATTACGCTGTACCATTTTGTAATGTTTTCTTCTCAAACTCTTCTCTCTGCCGGTACAGCTCCACAACCAGACCCTGGATGAATGGGTGTTTGAACTTGCCCTCAGTGGCTGTGAAGAATTCCTCAAGTTTTTTTGGTTTGTTCTCTCTCTTCTCATATTCAAATGCTTGTAGGATCATGTCGTACCTATCTAAATCTTTTGCAAACATTGCTTCTGGTGATGACTGATTCTCATACTCCTGAAATGGATTTTTTATAACATTACTTAATCATTATGACCAATTAATTATTAAAAGAAAGTTGACACTTAACAATTGACACTTAAATTATGTTAAATATAATTGAATGCTGTTATTTCAATTTCAATTTTTTTACTAATATTAAGCTTAGTTGAAATATGCTTAACTTAGTTTAAAGTAAATCTGTTGAAGGAACTTTTTTTTCATACATTTCATGTTTTTTGCATACCTTGTATAGATCATACATTCTATCACCAGCAAATCCTGTGAGCTCTGCAATTTTCTTCATTGCTTCATCCTCACGCCTGTGCTTCTCTTCAGGGGAGACACCGCAGTGCGGAGTGAGATCTCCTACAATGCATTCAGCCAGATCATGGACTAGAGCTGAAACAAATTCAACAAAATTAAGCCAATAAAAAAATTTGCCATCATTGTTATATTATGACGGGTTACTCATTAACCAAGTTACCTATGGAAGTGTAACAATTTGATAAAATGCTTAACACTAAGAACCCCCAACAAGGTAGAACATTATTGCTACATGCAATATTAAAAGTATTGCAGTTTACAAGAGTTGATAATAAAACCTCACTGCGTTGTGCATATATAAATTGTGCATATTTTAAATGTGTTTGAGGGTAGGTACATGTTCGACGGGTTAAAGATGCCTAGTGTAAGTTGTGTTCTTTAATGAATAAATTTTCATTTAGTTTTTCAATGTCTAGGGTGCAAAAACATACAATGACATGACACAAAAACACAGACAAAAAACAATGTTCCCAGCCAGGAAATAGAACTTGGCTCTTCAGTGTAGCATTCTACATAGCTGCCAAATATGCTACAGGCTAGAGGCAAGGTTTCTTTTTATCAATATACTTAAACAATTTTGCAAAATTAAAATAAAATTAGTTACCATTTAGCCTTAAATGAGGTCAACAAGAACAAGATAAATAGCTTACCTATTTGAAGGCACCTGAACCTGTCAAGTTTAGTAGGATTAGTCTCATCAGTTAGCAGGAATGTCATGAGCCCCATACGATACATGTGACCAGCAATTGATTCGCAGTCAGGTATATCGCATATCACCCAGCCCGTCCGCTTGACATGCTGAAAAGTAATTCCTATTAGATTATAGGGAGATTATGGGAAGGTATGATATTAGGAAGTAGTTAAACCTTGAGTCTGCCAACAAGCTCCAAGAACTCTTGTATTTTTGTATTATCTTGTATCAATGCCATTATGTATATTTGTTACAATATTGTATTACAATCTAAACAGAAGATACAATAAATTTAACTGCACTGCAAGAAGAAAAAAAAAACTCAATTCTCTTCCTTGCAAAAATTTGTGCGTTCGTTGATGTTGATTGATTTGATGACTGACAAACTGATATGACAGAAAACAACCTTAGACAACAGCGACAACAGTCAATGGAATTTGATGGTAATTTGATTGATGCCTCGTTTGTAGTTGGCAAGTGGCAAGTTTATTAAGGCGGTAACTCACGGTATGGCGCGAAATTCAAATTTTTTCACGTTTTTTAATTATTTTGGCGAAAGGATTCATTTTAAATAAAGTTTAAATGAATTCGCGTACGTAAAAACCTATTTCCCACATTGTGATATATCGTTTTTGTAAGACAGAGTTACCGATTTTGTGTATATTCAAGGAACTTGTTTTTTGGCCTTTTACCCCTTAGAAACAAAATCTGTAGGTCTGTCTTCAAAAAACGTTGTATTACAATATGGGAGATTGTTTTTTACATACGCGAATTCATTTAAACTTTATTAAAAATGTATACTTTCGCCAGAATAAATAAAAAACACGAAAAATTTAGAATTTCGCGCCATAGCGAGAGTTACCACCTTAAGTAGCTACTTGTTCAGCGGAAGTAAGAAAGAATGGAAACGAAAATTTTCCTTTTTTTTTATTCGCTCATTTTGGCAGGCAAAAAAACGAAATCCATACATTCAAGCAGAGACATGGTATAATGATTCAAGTCTATTAGTTTTCAAAGTGACAGAAAAGAAAAAAAAGTTTTATAATACGCCCGTAGATGGCGGTGTCTACAGCAATATCAGAGAGATGGAGATGTGGGAGATCAAGTGTTGAGTTGACTCTTTGGATTGGATAATTTTCTGCTAAGTATAATTATGTATAAATAAATCTTAATTTAACCCCCTCCGTCACTGCTTCAGTAAAATTTCAATTTTTATGTTTTATTTTGAGCTATTCAATCATTCATTTCATCTTGACCTATTCACCTTTTAAACCTTCCCTGGACTACGACAAACATTTCAAGACCAAAATTAGCTCAATCCCGGCCGTTCTCTAGTTTTAGCGAGACTAACGAACCACGATTCATTTTTATATATTAGTAGATAGAGTTCTAAAAATTTGTAGCACAGTAAGGTTCAACAGATATTTTTTTTGTATATACTGCCGTATGTGAACATGTGAACAAAAGTAGGAAAGAAAGATTGCTTAGTCATAAAATCGGAAAATGAATTTTGTGTCTTGGGACATAACTTGATTTTTTTGGCCTTTAAGTATATCCTAAGATACAAAACGTTGTATTACTTACAATGTGGGAGATGGTTTTCTACATACGCGAATTCATTAAAAATTTATTAAAAATGAATACTTTCGCCAGAATAATTAAAAAACGCGAAAAAAATTGAATTTCGCGCCATACCGAGAGTTACCACCTTTTAATTTGACATTCAGAAATAAAATCAAGTTTTATCACGCCGCTGTTCAAATGAATCATTAAAAGCTCAGAATAAAATTGAAACTCGTCACGCGCTAGTCAAATAGTTTTATCAGAGTCTCAGAGCCCAAAACATACATATACAGAGACGAACACTAAACCCAGACCGGGAAACAAACATCGATATTCATCATATCGATATTCGCCGCCGGGAATCGAACCCAACCACTTTATCCACTATAGTACACTTTTTTTTATATTGCAAAATAGCCCTTCTTCAATGATAAAACTTACAGGGCGCACGGACCATACACAATAACGCCGTTCTGGACCGCCACTGTACTAGAGTAAGTGAATAGTAATGCCATACAACAGCGAGCTTTTATAAGTATTTTTGTTTAAAGAATTCTTCGATCAGTAGAGAATTTCAAAAACGTGATATTTGAAAATTATTTTTGGGCTTTTTAAAGTAAGAGAATACCACTCCTATGGCCTTAGTATGTAATAATATTAATAATAATAACACATCACACTCATAGCCCCTAACTAGGAAGAACCTGTACTAGGGTGCCCGAAACGAAACACACACAGAGACAAACATCACACCAAGACCGAAAACAAACATCGATATTCATCATATCAATATTCGCCCCGCCCGGGAATCGAACCCGGGTGCACATGCTTACTCAGTCCACATCACTGCCAACTGAGCCACAGAGCAGTCAAACAGTCAATGTAAGTAAGTATTTATATTTTTTTATAGTTTTACTACTCCCCGCCAGAGGCATGGAACGGTTTCTATACTAAAAAGCAAACGCTCAACGCGTAACGTTATCGTGGTCAAACTCATACTAGGCCTACTGATCGTCTTACGACGACGAAAAATTACAGAAGTAGGATTTCGAGCACAGAACTTTACTGTATCTGTCATTTCGAGCCTTTCCCGATATGGTCACACACTTAATTAATATGATCAATGTTATGGGCTGCCCCACCACCCACTTGTCGCTCAGGTTCGCCCTATGAATTCTAATTGAAATGATACCGCTATAAACGAATTTAAATTCAATCACTTTCTTGCAAGAGAAAACGTTGGCCTGTGCCGTGACGACCATTTGAAGCCACTGCAACAAAAATGTTAAGTTTATACGAAGAAATCTTTATTAGTTTTCGTAAAAGTTTAAGTGTAAACGTATAATATTATAATGAAACAGTTAATGTGTATCCGTTACCTAGAATGATTATTTTGCTGTTTATTTTACCGCTATGTGAGTAAAATTTTCTGTTTTTTCTAAAAAGTTATTAACAGTTTTCTTAACAGATAACAGTCTCCTTCTAATTTCTTGTAAGCACAGCATTAACATAAAGTCAGCTTATGAACTTAATTACAATCCTAAAAAACTCGAACTATACCATCATTTGAAGGAATCCAAGTACTTACTTTACTATAACTAGTTAAATGGTTAGTGACCCGAGGTTTTGCTTCCGCAACCAAGTGACTCGACTTGTTCCTATTCTGAGGAAAACTTTATCCCTATCAGGAATGCATGTTAAAATTTCTAATAATTCATGTAAGCAGGAAATTATTATTGTGAAATTTATTAGATGCTGCAGGCAGACAAACCGTTTAATCTTATTTGCGGGACTATGCAATAACTAATTTTAAAACAGAAATCTTCTTTTTCTATTTTCCATCTTCTATATATATAAAAATTAATCGTGGTTCGTTAGTCTTGCTAAAACTCGAGAAAGGCCGGGCCAATTTAGCTGATTTTCGTAGTAGTACAGGGAAGGTTTAAAAGGTGAGAAAATATAGAAAAATGGAGAGGAAGTTAGTAAAAAAAACTATTTAATTTTTCCATATAAACGTAGGGCGATACGAAGTTCGACGGGACAGCTAGTGTATAATAAATAAATAATAATAAACAGCGGTAGCAAAATGGTATAAATGACTATAATATTTAGTTATAAGGTATTTATGATATGGGCCTCTATTTATGTTATTTAACGTCTAATAATGTAAAATATTGCCTAAAATAAATGATGATGATTATTATTATATAGTCATAATATTTCAGGTTCGGCGATAGACTGGGATGCTCCCCCTCCATACGACCCGGTGTGGCTGGCGAGTGTGCTGGAGCACGCGCCCGTGCCGCCGCTGAATGAAACGCGCTTTTGGGCATGGGTTTACGAAACTGATGTCGAGTTCCGGCTGTTTACTAGGTAACCGGAAATATGATTATTATCTGTTGCTAGAAAATGGCATCGTCACAGGTTGTGCATTATGTATGATTTTATCGTAGATGTATATGTAGAGCAAACTACTATTTAAAACAAGTCGACTCGGCGAACTTCTAACCTATGAGTATGTTGTGCATTAGACTTATACATCTTCCTTTTGAATTATATTGGATTTAATATTTATGATTAAAAAAAACCGCTTAAAAATCTGTTGCATAGTTTAAATATTTAATCATATATAGGGACAGACGTGGGAAGTGAGTGTATTTTTTACTATGTATTGATTGACTAATGAAAATAAAGATAATAAAATCATTAATACTGAAATCAGGATGTAGGTTTAAGTGCCTACTGTTTGCTTATTTTTGAGAAACAAATATTGAATGAATAATATCTGTAGTATACTGTAATGTAGAAACCAAAAAAATATATGAAAAACGCGCTTTAAGCGATTTCTTTCAGGAAACCCGCTTTCTGTACATATAGAAACAAAGACAATTATTACTTTTGAATGGATAATGAAAATAAATAAATAACTAAATACGGCTCTACCACAAAAAGAGCTAAACCTGGTTTAAATCACTAGACTAGGATTAAATAACGATTTTATCATACAAATTGGCGATTTAGGCAGGTCTAACTTTTTTGTGGTAAGGGGGATAATGTTTACAATCACTAATCACAGTAAGTACCTACAATAATAAGTCTGGCTCGAGATAGCTCGTAAAATACAGAGCTCCGTATTACGATGTAAAGAGCACGACACAATCTGGAGTCAGGGATAGCGTTCTGTAAAACAATAAAGTCGCATGATGAGTTTTAGAAGGCAGGCTGTAAAAGCTTTATGGCAAAGTGTAACGACCAAAACATTTGAAATTGCTTCCTATGCTCGTATGTTTTATTATCACAATTTTAGTTCAATTAAGGTCTCCGTTCCTAGGTAAGCGTAATAATCAAATGTACGTGTTTACGAAATATACAAAGTCCGATGTAGGTACTTAAAATATAAAAAAAAAATCTAACAAAATTAATTCGTAACTAAACTGAAGTTTTTATTGTTGTGGTTTGTGATATCCTCAACTTTTATCGATTATTAAAAAAAACAAGATCCTATTAAGAACTTAGCGTAAACCACTGCTCCGTGGCCCAGTTGGCAGTGATGTGGACTGAGTAAGCGTGTGTACCCGGGTTCGATTCCCAGGCGGGGCGAATATTGATATGATGAATATTCGATGTTTGTTTCCGGTCTGGGTGTAATGTTCGTCGTCGTTATGTGTGTTTCTGGTACCCTAGATACAGGTTATTCCTAGTTAGGGGCTTTTGTTATTATTATTATGTTTAGAACAACACATTATAACATTATTTAAAACAATTATTTACAGGCGTAATCCTTACAAGTATCAAGTGCTGAAGGTGAATGACTCCGCTTCCTTGTGGGACTCGAACTTTGACTTTCACAATAAAGTAAAGGTGCTAGCTCATGGGTGGCTGAACCATGGAGACGGACCCATGCCGGAGTCTATCAAAGAAGGTTGGTACCAATAAAACTTTTTATCAAAAAATAGAACCGCCGAAAAAAAAACTGAAAAGCATAAAATAATAATCGAATTACTAAGTTCTTAAAGTAATGTAGGGTATACCAATTAATTTTAAGTCGGCGCGCCACACAAGCAAATTTCTTAATTACGTAAAGATTGATGCGCGTCAACGCACTAATTTTGGTTATTTTTTAAATTTAAGGTACCTAATTTAGTGATCTTTGTACGAGGAATCTGTGGCGCCGACTCAAAATTACTTGGTATACCCTACATTACTTTAAGAACTTAGTAATTCGATTATTATTTTATGCTTTTCAGTTTTTTTTCGGCGGTTCTATTTTTTGATAAAAAGTTTTATTTTATGCTTTTCAGTTCTTTTAGGGTTTTATTATTTTCTTCTCCCACAAGGTGTTCAGTGGTCACACCGCATAAGGTAATCAGACGACATGGTTTACAGGGACGACAAGACCGGTCGGTATGGCGATTTGTGGGGGAGGCCTATGTCCAGCAGTGGACGTCTTTCGGCTGATTTTATTTCATTTCAAAAGATATTGTAAGTAGGTATCAAAAGTTATAATGTTACACGGAAATGCAACCTGTGAGTGGATAAATCAACCCGCCGACCAAAAAGTCACCCCTATTTTTCCACCCTTAGGGTGGGAATTTTATTTCCAAAATTTTATGGGACCCACTTCAAAATATGCCTTGTCGATTAAAAAAAGAATTATCAAAATTGGACTACTCTGTAAAAAGTTATGCGTGATCATACATTAAAAAAAAAAAACAAAAAAAAAATATATACGTGTCGAATTGAGTACCTCCTCCTTTTTTTTTTCGTCGGTCAAAAAGTAAATAACAAGAAGTAAATAACTACTGGCATGATACATTAATAAAAAAATAATAATTTTAGTAAAGTTTTTTTGTTTCTAAAATTTTATCCCTAAGTATAAATTGTGTAATGTTAACTTATTTATTAACGTAGAGGTATTTAAAAGCCATTCGGAGAAAATTATAAACCTAGAAACGTGTAATGGAGTGGCGTATATTAGTCAAGATTTCTCAAACGTAATGAGATTTGATAGAATTGCGAGAGTAATCGGATTAATTACAGCAATGTCTTGATCGCTACATCAATTTGGGCGGGAAAATTCCTCAGAGTTTAATTTAAATTGGTACATTTGGTGGAGATAATTAAATCAGCTATAGGTATCTAGTGGTATTGCGGCTTATATTGAAATATTCTGTTATTAAACATCTAACATATAATTATCTTGTACATACCATCAACCCAAGAATAATCGTGCAGGTTTAGGATTCGGTGGCTTGCTTGAATATACCTTTTTATTGACACAAGCTGAAGCTCGCTCTAAAGTAGGTATTACCTAGTATCTAATTACCATCTCTGAAATCCACATAACACAAAAAAACCTTTTATAACTAGATAGCAGCACTGGATTGGTATACTTAGTTATAATTTTCTTGACCACCAAAAACTTTAATTTTTCAGCATACTTGAATGTCAGTGATCTAAACATCATAGTGGTGGATTGGGGCGTGGCCGCCAACGTGAACTACATCTTGGCTAGCTACAATGTGGCGATGGTGGGGCGGCACCTCACCAACTTCCTCAATTTCCTCATCGATGAGGGAGTGTCCATGGACGAGGTGCATCTGATAGGCCACAGCTTGGGCGCTCATGTTGTTGGAATAGCCGGCGCTTATGTGAATAAGGGGCCTATTGATACTATTACTGGTAAGTGCAGTAATCTTGAAACACATAGTTACTTAAAAATCAATTCTGTTTTTATAGAGGGACCCTAGACCCCAGATAGCTTAGACTGATCATATATAAGACTATAAGACCGTTGGAAGAGCCGTGAGCGAATGTTAATTACGTTTTATAAAACTAGAAAGGTGTTACTTCTCACCTTAAGTACGTGGATTTTGCTAAATGTTAGGTAGGTAAGTACCCAATTGTTTCTTACTGTTAGAACACAATTAAATTTCTCTTTTATCCGACCCCAAACCCAATATGGCTTCCATCAAAGAAACCTATCATCAAAGTTTCAACATCATCCAGACCGGTTTCCTGTTTCTTTTCAATTAAACGGAGCTGTTTTTAACTTAGTTTGCACTTCGGCATTATCGCTGGCCAGCGGCGAGCACTTCAGATAGTCAATGTTTCCTAAACCTAAGATTTTAACATGTTACTACCTCTTCACTGTGTTCGGAATCATGTTCGGAACATAACGTGCAGTGTGTAAGTCTGGTAGGTGGGTAAGGGTTAGGTAAAGTGTTGGATTCCTGTGCGTATACGTATCGTATCCATATTGGTTAACAGAATAACGATAACAGTTATAATAGAATATTATCATAATTATGTATGTTTCAAACATAAAACGAAGATCGTAAAACATGGCATATCAGTCAATTGGTCAAATGATAACTATGTATGTGTTATGAGTCATAGCCTGTCAAAGGTCTTAGATGTTAAAAATTAAACTTTCCTTCCCAAGTTTGAAAAGCCCTGAGCTAAGCGAGTAGGAACTGGCCAATCCACTTTTCGCCTAGTTTTCTACTTTATAAAAAGTTATGAGCTAAATCGAGTGCAGTTGGCTTTTAGCAGCACTGTTCCTTTATTGCGCGTTTTGCTGTATTGGCCTAGAAAGACGACAACAGAGTGGGTTGGGTGATAACATTGATTGCTTTTTTAAACGTGTAATCAACCTTATTTTTTATAGAAAAAATATAGTTTTTACATATCAGCACATAAAATGTGTTCAAGCTTTATTAATTATGTGTTCGAGCTCTTAATAAAATATATGTTATAATTTATGTGTAAATGACTCCCTTCGTGGTTCAGTTCGCATGGCACTGATGTGGACTGTTCGTATTTACCTATCATATGTGTTTTGCTTCGCGCTCCTAGTTAGGGGCTCTGAGGTTATAAATAGGTTACCTATTTGTTTTTTATTTCTGAACAACCAGGCCTTGACCCAGCACTGCCGCTCTTCACGCTAGGCAATAAAAACGCGCGTCTAGACAAGCATGACGCGCGTCACGTAGAAGTGATCCACACGTGCGGAGGATACCTCGGGTTCAGGGCGCCGCTGGGCCATATTGACTTCTATCCAAACGGAGGGACGCGACAGCCTGGCTGCGGGTGGGATTATCGTGGTTAGTGTTATTGTAATTGTTCTACAGAATAACTAATAGAATGGTTTTTTGTCATTACCGTAATTCTCAGAATGTGCTGTACCCCGCTGGGTTAACAATGCTAATTAAAGTAAAAGAATAATCTTTGCAGGCTATTTCCGGTGTGCTAACAAGGGAAACCATTATTTCTCATTGATACTCAATTTCCGAAGAGTTTGTCAAAAATCGGATAACGCCTCTTATTAAAACAGCAAAGAAAAAGAAAGCAGTAGTTCAACTAAAATTTGTCATGCTCTGCTAAGAAATGATTTTATATGTACAGACAGTTGCGAAAATGCATGCAGAGAATATCGCATCCAGTGTCACATTCACATTCACTACGCTCACAGCGTTTGTATGTAATGTATGATTTTTTTTTTACAGATACGCATTTTGAGCCAGCGGGGGATATTTGTAACATTTCTGTACGTTATTTGCGTACAAGCTTTTTTTAAGACTATGTATATGCATGCAATATTGCAAGCCTTTTTTTTTTCTATACCTACACTAATTTTAAATATTGGTCCACCAGGTCTATGCGCCCACAACAGGGCGCACATGTTCTTCGCAGAGTCCATCATATCTGGGGTGCCCTTCACGGCCGTCCGCTGTGAGAGCTACGACGAGATATACTACGACGGTGCCTGTGAGGGTACTGGCGAGACTCTGCCTATGGGTGGATTTGATATACATTATGGGTAAGTAAAGAATAAAATTTAGTTCTACAAAACTGTACCTAAGTCTCATTAGCTCAGTACTGTCATTAAATTAATAGTGGCAGTTGCCGATTTATTTGACTGTCTCAACAAATAAAAAGGTTAACTCCGATTACCTTTGATTCTGTCAATCGAAGATTCAAATTTAATCAGAGCAGGTACCTATTTCAATATTTTATATTCTTCACAAGACCTGTATTATATTGATTTCGAAGTTCCAATGTTTACTTTCAAGTTTGGTATTCAACAAACAACCCAATAATATTCATAAAATTGGTATCCAATACTTTATTGTGAGTTCTCCCATAGTCGGTAGTCTTAATTGATTTTTGCTCTAAATATAAATAGGTTACACAATCCTTCCGGTCTTTATTACTTTTGTAACAAAACAAGATAATAAATAAAGTTTTTCATTAAGAAACTTTTCGCCTCAGACCTTTTTAATTAAATAAAAGTAGGCGTAACGTAACTGAGGTATCGTTTGGTTTTTTTTTTCTAGGAAGGACGGAGTCTACTACCTGGAGACTAAAGCGGAAAGTCCTTACGCTTTAGGGGACCCTAAGCCCTAAGCCTTAGAGGAATGACGTTAAATATTAATTTTCCCTCCATCTAAGTTCGGTGGTAAATTAAATTTTCATACAAATTATTGCGTGAAGGTCCAATGGCTAATTCCGCCTCTGGGCGGTTTGCTTTTAATCATTCAAAAGAGGCTTTGGTTCGTTGAATTAATGCTTTTGTATTCAAACAGAAATAATACTTTGTTGAAAAAAATGGAAACAGTATTACGGGCTTCCTAAAAAATATTAATTAAAAGGTTTTTTTTCACGATCAAAGATCAGTTTGTATGGTAAACGGTAAATAGCCAGATAAGCAACGGCTAATGAAGTACATAGTACATATTATTTCATAACGGCTAATGAAGAAGCAGTAGAATTTACAAAAACATAATATCTTCAATAAAAAAAACCTAAACATTACTAAATATTTCCACTGTTCCGTTAATGTAACACATATCTCACGAGAAAACCACTTCTTTGTTCATAATTCTCATGAACCCTGCGTATCCCATAGCAAATTAGACGGGCCCGACACGCGTTGTGGAATTTAGTACTATAGTATTCCCGTAGGAGCCACGCACGACACTGCCGGAATATTAACCATAATGCAACAGAAGTCGGAAATTATATGTAACAGTAAATAAAACATGTTTGAGCAAACCCACGAACTCGTTATGAATATTAATTTGGATTTTATTACATAAGTAATGGTTATTTACATTTCGCTGAACACAAAATAAAAAAATATAGATTGCTCTTCTATAAAATATTATAATTTACGTTACAAATGAAAGTTTTTAATCTATGCGTATTTTTTATCTCATAAAACCTTGTTTGTGAGGCATTAAAATATACTTAATTTAAATTAATCATTCAAACGAATAGATTGCTAGTTCTAGAAGGTGAAGCCATTCTCTCAATACGCTGCACGCTGTTGTAGAGCTGGTGATCCATGCAAATAAAAATATAAATGACCTATTATCAAAATAGGATCCAATCATTTATCAATACAATAGGCCTTATTTGAGAAGTTTTAAAACGTCTGCATACGCATTTTAATTACCTAAATAAAAAAACATACCTTTAAGTATATAAGAATAATTAATAACTCAACTCCTACGTATTCCAATTCTATTCTCTCCCTCAACCAACTGTTATTACGGTCTACTAGAATTAAAATAGGTATATACCCTGTGAAAACCTACAATTTTTTGATCTCAGCGCTGGCTGAGGCGTTCGCAATCGTGATGCATTTACTCTTGCATTTCGAGATGTGTTTTGCGTTATTCAGCGCAACAGCCACTCGCAGATGTCGTGCCGTGTGGGGAACAACTATCTGGATCCAGTCCATTAAATAAATTGCACTCCTTTTGAGTGGGAGTAGGTCTGCAACGCGACGTGGCAGGTCTAGGTAGTAAAGTAGTAAGTATGTGAAGGAATTTCTCAGAACTTTAAATACATAAACAAGTTTTGTTTTACTTCAACTCAAAGCTATTATCGTTGTTTAAAGTTATGAAAATTTATCCTTTTGTCTTAGCCATTACAAGAATTTGCGGCAAAACAAATATTTTAGCATTGAAAGATAATTCGATTCCAAGATCTAAGATATCCTTTTACGCGAAAAATGTTCAAGCGTTCGAAAGAAACTTTTCCATTAGCAACCATTTCGCTTCTATTATTTGACTTCTCATTCAGACAGAGTATATTGTAACGGTACTTTGCACAACCGCTAACTAAATTACGAAGGATCCGACACGAAGCTGTTCATTAAAATTTAAAATCAACTCAAATCTAATTTTAATTGATGAAGTTTGGCAAAGAGTTTTATTTTCATGCAATTATTCAAATTATCTCGTAGGTATGCGACGAGTTTGTTCCAAAGTGTGAGCTCGAGTTTAAATCAAACTTCGAGCGGGAAACAACCGCAGTTTGCTCAACTCTTGAGCATGTTAAAAGCTACTAACTTTATATTGCCTTTTCTCTTCGAATAAATCAATACGTAACCTAGCTGTTAGATTTAAGTAATTTTTAACAAGGTAAACACATCATTTATTCACATTGTATTTCATGACATGAGGAAACTACGATGAGAATTATTCAAAGGGTGAGTAATTAAAAGGATTAAGCCAATTATCCAAAACCCCCCGAAATGTTTGTTCTTGTGGCGATCAGTGCGGGCCTATGTTCAACAGTGGAAGTTTCTTGGCTAGCACATGATGTAAAACAATCAATATATATAAAACTCTTCCGTTACTGACTGACTGACTGACTGACTGACTGACTGACTGACGGACAACGCAGAGCCGAAACTACTGGGCGTAGAAAGCTGAAAATTGGCACGCGGGTTCCTTGGGGAGTGTAGGTGAGCACTAAGAAGGGATTTCCCGAAATTCCCAAGGGAACGGGAAAAAACGGGATTTTTGTGTTTATGAGAAATCTGCGCGGGAAAAACCGCGGGGCAGCCTCTAGTAAATTATAAAAAATAATTATAAAGCACACCAATAACTTCTTCGAAACAAGCTAATTTATGTTACCTACCTATCTATTTCTATCACCTATCCCATTTGAGAAGATTGGCCTTAAACTTGTTCTATGTAACTCTTTGAATTCACTCTTCTCTTTACCTACCTAACCTTCAGAAAGGTTCTTTTTTTGTACATTTTTAAATTTAGCACTAGTGGCTAGGCGAAACAAGCGATACTTTTATGGACGCCCGGGAACAATTACTATAGAAGCCACTCTTTCAAAAAATTACTTTATCGAGAAGGTTCTTTTTTTTCAGGACCAGTACTCGTTTAGCAGCGGGGCCTTTTATATTTGTAAAAAAAATCTCTCAAGTTTTACCTGAGGCCGGACGCGGCATGCGGCTGGCCGAACCGCCACTCTTGCATATTTTACGCGGAGGATTTTCAACGGCTTTTCGGTTTACCTCCAGATTAACCGGAAAATTTTCTAGCTGTACCTTTGGCGGTAACTTCCAAAGCATTTATTATAATGACTGACCAGGCCTCTCTGACCTCTTCTATTATTTACCTGCTAATTTAATGCGAGTTGTGTAGAAATGTATAGAAAGTGTTGAGATAATACTATTTGTTAATTTGTTATTTGACTTGAATATGACATACGAGCTTTCCCGGCTTACTTCGTTACGCCATATAATATAAGATGCTACAAATGACTTATTGGCTTTATAGACTATGTTCTTTTGACTGCCCAGAATGGCCGAATAAAAAACAAACAACAACAACAAACCGCCTGTCAAAATATGAAAACAACGGAAAAAATATTGCACCTTGGGTTACATTATTTGAGTTTAGGTACGGATCCCTAATTTTTTTGAAAATCTAATTTAGCCTATGACACTTGGGGTTAGTGTAGCTTCCTACCAGTGAAAGAATTTTTCAAATCGGTTCAGTATTTCCGGAGCCTATTCGTTACAAACAAACAAACAAACAAATCTTTCCTCTTTATAATATTGGTATAGATGTACAGAATACCTTGAATTCACACGAAACAATTTTGCGACTAAAATACCTGAGTGTCGGAACGTTAAATCAGTTTGGTTTTAGTAGGGTAATTACAGTATACGTGCAGAAGATAGCATAGAGGTGAGTACTTGTGTATACAGTAGGGATTTTAGGAGGTCTTGTTAGTTTTTTAAGCTTAGCTAGTATGGAACGTTAAAAGTATAACATTCGAGAGTACAGTAAGTTGCGACCATAAATCCATAAAAATCCAATTAGCTAAAAAATGGCTGCGACTCCCCACTCCATCTGTTGCTGTACAAGGTCTGAGACATAACTAGAATTAAACTAGTTATTATATAACACTCCATAATATGTAAGAATGATAACCAACACTAAGGACATTCGCTATTCACATCAGACTCATTTTTAGAATTAAATTTAATATTTTGATGTATTTCGACCAGATAAACCACCACGCAGTATAATAAAGTGGCACTATTTATCGCCAAATAACGCGGACCTCAGAATTTTGCGGACCCACAACCATTTAAGCAGGTGGCAGGTAATTTGCATGGAAAAGGAAAGCTGCGAATTTTCCGGTGCAGCCGTACGAAGTTGAAGGCCTGAGCTAATGAGGTTTCGACGGTGTTAATTGAAATTACAATTTATTATGACATGCTCGGTTCCTTTAATTAACACTTATTTTGCAGAATTCTTTTTCACATTTGGTTCAATTTGAATCGGCGAGTCTTCATCAAAAAAAAATTAAACCCTGTAGATCAGCGAAAACGATGACGAATAGGAAGATTACATATTTTTCTGTTATTAAAAAAAACGAAATCGTGTTTTTTTTTTAAACTTTTATTTTACAATATTTTTTAATTTTTTAAACCTAAAAACATTTTAAATGCAAATCAGCTAAATCGGCCCGGCCGTTCTCAAGCTTTAGTGAAAATATTACTTTTTATATTATATCAATGTCAAACCACTATTATATTTTTTATATATATAGATATACCGTATTATTCATAAAGATACAGTAGATTTGAAGTAGCTTTAATAGAGGTCTACTTCTATGGTTTGTTGGATGGTAAATACGTGACATCTAGTCTAAATTGACATACGTCAAATAACTAAAATGCCTATTAACTTTTTATGAATATCAGGGATAGTAGATAGAAGTACATAGATAGTAGATTAATTACAACAAAAAAGATAGGTCAGGCTAGTAAAATAAATCATCAGTGAGCAAAACAATGAAATCGACGTTCTCCTAGGGGACGGTGTTATTACTTCTGTTTCCACTCCGCCACGTCCGAGAGATCGCCCGTGTTTCTCCACTAGATGTTGTGTCGAATAGACACGGTCTTTTATTAGTTACAACTGAAATACAAAGGGTAAATCTTGAACCTCTGCTGCCTCTGGTTTACAGTGGCGGTCTAGGACAGTGTAACACTTCCGGCTTTTCTGTATTGCAAAATAGCTCTTGTCCTTTGGAATTAAAGTCTCAGGCGCACGAGATCATAGACAAATCTTTGACACCGTCCTAGACCGCCATATATGAATACCGTAATTTATTTGGCGTGATAAGATAAAAGCAGAAGCTAGTGTAAGTAGGGTATTCCATTTTTTTACATTGTAGGTAAAGTTTATAGGCATAATGGTGGAAATCCATTTTTTTAGGTACAATATGCCTATGTGTGGATGTATTAGCAAGAAGATCTAGAGTAGCTCTGTATTATGGAACTCAACTCTTTTCTTCGCCATCGTTTCGTTTTCTGTTCTCATTATTGAAACTCAATCAAACATGAAACTAATGTAAAACTAAACATGCTACTCTTTACAATGTATTCGTTCATCATCTACTCCCTAAATACCTATCTTGTGAAGGTAGCTCCTTAAGCAGAAAAGTTTTAATTCGCCCGAGTACGAGGCGATACCACGATAAGCCTGTGCCGAACTATAGCGTCCGCGATCTAGCTAGGTAAGTATATGGTCTCACTATATACAATGTTTTGATCTAGCCGGAGGAGAAATAAAGTTTGCTACGAAACTTTGTCCTGTTTTCAGTGTGGGAAATCGAGTTTAGTTCAACGATAGCCAACGATGATAGCCACACAAGTGTGTACCTGGGCTAGATAACATTTACTATATGATCAAACGAACTTCTCAAGTGAAGTTCGATCAATATTATATGAGTGGTTTCATTTGAAGATATAAATCATTTCACTAGGTAGTCCTTTCACCTACAAGGCAACATTCGCACGTTCTTACAAATAACTATTAGTCGATCGATTTAATCGATATCGATTACTCGATTAATTTGAAATTTACCCATGCTCCCATCCCTACCACTCTACGCGCCCATCACTAGCAGCGTCCGCCAAGCCTGTCATTCTTTTTAGAGATAGATTTCTGGCATAAATTACGTCGTTTATTGACTTTTTTGACAAAACTCGGGATTTGGGTAGGGAGGGTGATTTATATCTTCAAATGAAACCACTCATATAATATTGATCGAACTTCACTTGAGAAGTTCGTTTGATCATATATTATATTTCGTGGTTTCATTTTCGATATAAATCATTTCACTAGGTAGATGTTTAGAGACATTGTTTTGTCTATATTTTTTCATGATAATGAAACAATATTAATTAAAAAGATGTAATTTTTGCTAGTTTTATTTAAACTCTTAGTATAGGTACCTACAAATCTTATTAAATAATTACTCATCTTATAAGTTAAAAACACTATATTTTAACATATAAAAGTAATCATTATAGTTAGTTTAAAGAGTACTTCAAATTTTAACATTGCGTAGTTACTTAGGTAAGTACTTGGTAGGTAGGTACTCAGCTACATTAATTTATAACATACTAATATACTTATTGTATATTTTTGATGAACTAATTTGGTCAGAGATTTGATAAAAAATTGATAATCAATCATCATAGGTCATTGATAAATTTAGCAAACTTGTTAGAGGTAGAGGTCCAGGCGGCCGTCTTTTGATCTGATCAAGATTGACGCCGGTAGCATGAGCAGCCGATGTGGCGGCGGCGTGTCGCGTGCTGCTGTGTGTGCCGTACACCGCAAGGATCTGCCTGATCCACATGCTTATTGACTATGCTGTTGTGTTCCTGTGAGGACGTTACGCTTCACAGTTGTTAAGAGGTGATTGGCTTATTTAGGTCTGATTTATTTAGTTAAGGTTATATAACCGTCTTATATATAGACGGATTCACCGTAAGATAAAGTAAAACTAACAATGGTTGATAGCTTTTGATTGCATTTAGCGCCTATAGTTTTGATAAAATTTACATTGACTTTAAGATTCTAATGCCATTGCTATTTTTATTTATAATAATCTGTTATTTAGAGAAAGACTTTCAACCATGTGTGCTGTAGGCTGTAGATAATGTTAGTAAAGCTACTTTTGTCTAGGATAAGTTCATTCTTGTTTGGTATAAATTTTTAGAGATTTTTGAGAACCAATTGTGGATACTTACCAAGTACCTGTGTACTTTGGTGGATTGGGTATTAGTTTATAACACCTTTAAGGAAGGTGCTGATGCAATCATCCGAAGAAATATTTGTGCCTAAAAGCAGAGATAAAGCGGTGGCTCTTATGATGATGCCCTGTGAATCCTGTGATGCGTCTTTTTCGAAGACATCGGAGGGAAAAGTAATTACACTAAAAACAGAACATTCGAAAGAATCTAATTTAATCATAGTATTGAAAAACATTATATTGATATTGTTGAATAGTAATATTAGAAAGTGAGGCTAGTATAAGATGCTGATGAGATGCTGTTGAGGGGATAATGAGACCTGGCATTGCCTGCTCGAGCATACTGGGGCACTCAGGGTAAGCGTGAGTAGGAGAGGGTGACGGTCCCTGTTAGTAGACAACATAGGTTTTCGTCGCGCCCTCAAGTGATTATTACGAAATAACTATATCAATCAATGGAGGATAACAGGCAGGTATAGAAGTACTAGAAGGGAATACTAGAATACTGGTCGTTTCGTCCTCAGTAATTTTTTGTAGGCCGTTAAGAAAAACGGAAAATGAAGGATCGGCATAGAAAAAATATGCATGCCCCCTTTGTAGCATCTGGGTCTTGTTTCAAAGAAAAGTATTTCTTAAGTTTTGCGCTAGACTGTTTGAAAAGCATCTTTAAATTAAATCTTCGATCTGCCTCTAAATTATATTTCGTGTAATATAGGATGCTAAATGCTAATAGCTAGATTTTTAGCTAGCTTCTCGAACCAAGGCCAAATATATCTGGTAAGTTAATTGAAATTAGGAAATTGTATGCAACTTCGTGTGGTAATGTAGCTGATAGCTAATATGTTATCTACCCAAAACAAAAATTAACAATTTTTTTAAATTTCGGGGCATCTAAGGCTTAGTATATTGCTAATAATACGACATATAATTACTATAGTAAGTTTGAGTTACGACTTTACGACTCGAGTCCGTGTTAACTTATGACTCATATTTTTGTGTTTAATGAAATTTTAAGAGCTTTTAATATTATTATCTCATTAATTCAGGTCCTGTAAAATAATTATCATAGTATTCTCTGAATAGAAGGTAGGTAGAAGGTACCTGTACCTTTGCCTTTCAAGTATTTTTGGATTCAACCAGCCTTTTGTAATGCTGCGCTAGCGAACATTAGGATGCCAATCATTTGTGAAAATTTTCTGATTGTAACTGGTGGTAGTTGAGAACACTTCAGAACCAATTCTATTATTTTATATATGATCAAACGAACTTCTCAAGTGAAGTTCGATCAATATTATATGAGTGGTTTCATTTGAAGATATAAATCATTTCACTAGGTAGATGTTTAGAGACATTGTTTTGTCTATATTTTTTCATGATAATGAAACAATATTAATTAAAAAGATGTAATTTTGGCTAGTTTTATTTGAACTCTTAGTATAGGTACCTACAAATATTATTAAATAATATTACTCATCTTATTAGTTAAAAACACTATATTTTAACATATAAAAGTAATCATTATAGTTAGTTTATAGAGTACTTCAAAGTTTAACATTGCGTAGTTACTTAGGTAATTACTTGGTAGGTAGGTACTCAGCTACATTATTTATAACATACTTATATACTTATTGTATATTTTTTAATGAACTAATTTGGTCAGAGATTTGATAAAAAATAGATAATCAATCATCATAGGACATTGATAAGTTTAGCAAACTTGTTAGAGGTAGAGGCGGCCGTCTTTTGATCTGATCAAGATTGACGCCGGTAGCATGAGCAGCCGATGTGGCGGCGGCGTGTCGCGTGCTGCTGTGCGTGCCGTACACCGCAAGGATCTGCCTGATCCACATGCTTATTGACTATGCTGTTGTGTTCCTGTGAGGACGTTACGCTTCACAGTTATTAAGAGGTGATTGGCTTATTTAGGTCTGATTTATTTAGTTAAGGTTATATAACCGTCTTATATATAGACGGATTCACCGTAAGATAAAGTAAAACTAACAATGGTTGATAGCTTTTGATTGCATTTAGCGCCTATAGTTTTGATAAAATTTTCATTTACTTTATGATTCTAATGCCATTGCTATTTTTATTTATAATAAACTGTTATTTAGAGAAAGACTTTCAACCATGTGTGCTGTAGGCTGTAGATAATGTTAGTATAAAGCTACTTTTGTCTAGGATAAGTTCATTCTTGTTTGGTATACATTTTTAGAGATTTTTAAGAACCAATTGTGGATACTTACCAAGTACCTGTGTACTTTGGTGGATTGGGTATTAGTTTATAACATCTTTAAGGAAGGCGCTGATGCAATCATCCGAAGAAATATTTCTGCCTAAAAGCAGAGATAAAGCGGTGGCTCTTATGATGATGCCCTGTGAATCCTGTGATGCGTCTTTTTTGAAGACGTCGGAGGGAAAAGTAATTACACTAAAAACAGAACATTCGAAAGAATCTAATTTAATCATAGTATTGAATAACATTGTTGAATAGTAATATTAGAAAGTGAGGCTAGTATAAGATGCTGATGAGATGCTGTTGAGGGGATAATGAGACCTGGCATTGCCTGCTCGAGCATACTGCGGCACTCAGGGTAAGCGTGAGTAGGAGAGGGTGACGGTCCCTGTTAGTAGACAACATAGGTTTTCGTCACGCCCTCAAGTGATTATTACGAAATAACTATATCAATCAATGGAGGATAACAGGCAGGTCTAGAAGTACTAGAAGGGAATACTAGAATACTGGTCGTTTCGTCCTCAGTAATTTTTTGTAGGCCATTAAGAAAAACGAAAAATGAAGGATCGGCATAGAAAAAATATGCATCTGCCCCTTTGTAGCATCTGGGTCTTGTTTCAAAGAAAAGTATTTCTTAAGTTTTGCGCTAGAATGTTTGAAAAGCATCTTTAAATTAAATCTTCGATCTGCCTCTAAATTATATTTCGTGTAATATAGGATGCTAATAGCTAGATTTTTCGCTTCTCGAACCAAGGCCAAATATATCTGGTAAGTTAATTGAAATTAGGAATTGTATGCAACTTCGTGTCGTAATGTAGCTGATAGCTAATGCTAATATGTTATCTACCCATAATAAAAATTAACAAATTGTTTAAGTTTCGGGGCATCTAAGGCTTAGTATATTGCTAATAATACGACATATAATTACTATAGTAAGTTTGAGTTACGACTTTACGAGTCGAGTCCGTGTTAACTTATGAATCATATTTTTGTGTTTAAATGAAATTTTAAAAGCTTTTAATATTATTATCTCATCAATTCAGGTCCTGTAAAAAAAATAATTATCATAGTATTCTCTGAATAGAAGGTAGGTAGAAGGTACCTGTACCTTTGCCTTTCAAGTATTTTTGGTTTCAACCAGCCTTTTGTAAAATGCTGCGCTAGCGGACATTAGGATGTCAATCATTTGTAAAAATTATTTGATTGTAACAGGTGGTAGTTGAGAACACTTCAGAACCAATTCTATTATTTTATTACGTTTATGGCTTGTAAGTGATAAAGTCATATTTAAGTCATCTACTTACTTAAATCCTAAAAATTTGTAATTATTTTGTGGCTATAAGCTACTATTTTCATAGTTTTTAATAAAGCCCAAGCACTCGAGTGATTAGAGTGTAAACCTAACTTTATTTAAATATTCCATGTAACTACGGTCTATGTAAAGGATATCGTCACATACAAAAATTTACCAATTTTTGACCAAATGAACGCAAGTGACCTACGACCCCTTCTTTAATCTTAGTAAAAGTTCTAGGCGCTATCGTGAGCCAATAAGATAAGGCATTGGGTTGAAATCATAGGTGGATAACAAGATTCTGTGTGTTCACATCCTTAAACAGGAAACGTGGGTAAGTACTTACGATAGTTTTAAGCGACCGAAATAAAAAGTTACGAGACATTTTAGGTCAATAGATGCCATGTAATAATAGCTTGCATGCTGTTCTGCCATTTCGAAATGAAGTTTAGTTACTTACAAATTTATTACAGTTTTAGGTTAAAATGAAATCTCTTACCTCCATTTGAATTGGTGTCAAAAAGGTTTTAGATACGATTTCTAGCAAATTATTAGTTGCGATTGACATTTCTTGTTGTTACTGTGCTAACCATGTTACAACAGGAACTTAATATTGCTCAAGTGGAAAATTAGAAAAAGATTTAATTATTCTGTTACAAATCCAATTAAGGATACCTTTATTGTTTGTGATATACAATACAACCAACACATTTTAAAAATATTGTACTGAATTCTGCCAGAATGGTGGTTGAGCACGTGGCCTGATGGGTCGTTCTCTAAACGTGCGACTGCGTCGGTATTGGGTCGTTGTAATTTGGAACTTGACGAGTGGTATCTTCGTACTCTGGCCCTGGCACGCCCCCCCCCCCTTGTTTTTCGCAAAGCGAGGAGGGCCTGAGTTTTCCTGAAACTGCGGCCAAGCTGTGCCCGTGGAGCTCGTAGAGGCGGCTGTGTTGTGTAAGCAACAGTATTTCTGGAAAGACTACTGTCTTCCTGATTTGAAGGCAATTCAATTTTGAAGCTTAATTTAATTTTCTCTAAAATTTGGCACCGAACAGTGCTTTATCTCGTTTTCTGTACTGAAAGATATTCAAAATCGTCTTGGTAGACCTGGTGCGGTCTTTTAAATGCGACCTTGTGTCTCCGAGCTATAAAGGTCGCATGAACTACGGGAGCCCTCGCTTAGAATCTTGATTGCCTCTATTTTATATCTTGAGTTAGGAGAATGGCCATCGCCCTACTCCCCGATGTGATGTGAAGTCAGTCCAAGTTGAGATGAGAGTATTTTAGTATTTAGCTTTGAAGCTTGAACCAATATGTAGTTGCTAGGTATAGTATATTGCTGAAGGATTTTTTCCTTGACTTCTCTAGCCATTTGAGAGAGATTATCGTAGATTCAATCACACAACTTTAGTTCATCATCCAGGGCTTCGCCCAGGGTTAATAAAATTTATGGGTCCAGTTCCGGAAATTTAAACTTTGCCTCAGGGTCCGAGTTCAATTGGTTGGTGTAACCGCTACTAGTTCCAATAAGGAAGTTATTGCTGGTGCTTGGACCTGTTTGGTATTGAACCTGGACCTGGTATTGAAAGTGATCACTGTTGGGGCATGGTGGCAATTGGCACTTGGTATGTCGCCATCATGATTTTTGGTGATTCAGTCTCATTTAGACCTGATCATGGGTTGTAGGGAATAGTTTCGGCTAGAAATATATCCTCATATTCGAATGATATTTGCTCTGGGCACATTCCTTAAATTGTAAAGGCGTTTCGCCTACTGGAATAAGAAGAAAAAAGAAAATTATGCTTTTTATATTTTTATACTTACATAAAAAATTATGATTATTTTTGCATTTTGCCGCGTTCCTATTGGAATCTATGGCAGTATGGTAGCCTGGTTCATATTTGAATCTATGGCTTTGCAAATAAATTATTTTAATGATAAAAACTGATGTACAGTTTTAAATTTTGCCGCGTTCCTATTGGAATCTATGGCAGTATGGCAGCCTGGTTCTTGTTCGAATCTATGGCTTTGCAAAAATATTTCTTTTACACTTTTTAAATGTAAGTTTATGCAGAATTTCAATTCGAAATTTCCATCTAATTTTTTTTTTTTTTTTGAAGGTAGGTAAGCAGATGATCTTACCGTAACATAAGACATTGTCTCTCGATTTATCTACCTAGTGAAATGATTTATATCGAAAATGAAACCACGAAATATAATTACGTTTATGGCTTGTAAGTGATAAAGTCATATTTAAGTCATCTACTTAAATCCTGAAAATTTGTAATTATTTTGTGGCTATAAGCTACTATTTTCATAGTTTATAAAAAAGCCCAAGCACTCGAGTGATTTGAGTGTAAACCTAACTTAATTTAAATATTCCATGTAACTACGGTCTATGTAAAGGATATCGTCACATACAAAAAATTACCAATTTTTGACCAAATGAACGCAAGTGACCTACGACCCCTTCTTTAATCTTAGTAAAAGTTCTAGGCGCTATCGTGAGCCAATAAGATAAGGCATTGAGTTGAAATCATAGGTGGGTAACAAGATTCTGTGTGTTCACATCTTTAAACAGGAAACGTAGGTAAGTATTTACGCTAGTTTTAAGCGACAGAAATAAAAAGTTACGAGACATTTTAGGTCAATAGATGCCATGTAATAATAGCTTGCATGCTGTACTGCCATTTCGAAATGAAGTTTAGTTACTTACAAATTTATTTAACAGTTTTAGGTTAAAATTAAATCTCTTACCTCCATTTGAATTGGTGTCAAAAAGGTTTTAGATACGAGTTCTAGCAAATTATTAGTTGCGATTGACATTTCTTGTTGTTACTGTGCTAACCATGTTACAACAGGAACCTATTATTGCTCAAGTGGAAAATTAGAAAAAGATTTAATTATACTGTTACAAATCCACTTAAGGATACCTTTATTGTTTGTGATATACAACCAACACATTTTAAAAATATTGTACTGAATTCTGCCAGAATGGTGGTTGAGCACGTGGCCTGATTTGGGTCATTCTCTAAACGTGCGACTGCGTCGGTATATGGGTCGTTGTAATTTGGAGCTTGACGAGTGGTATCTTCGTACTCTGGCCCTGGCACGCCCCCCCCTTGTTTTTCGCAAAGCGAGGAGGGCCTGAGTTTTCCTGAAACTGCGGCCAAGCTGTGCCCGTGGAGCTCGTAGAGGCGGCTGTGTTGTGTAAGCAACAGTATTTCTGGGAAGACTACTGTCTTCCTGATTTGAAGGCATTGCTGTTCAATTTTGAAGCTTTATTTAATTTTCTCTAAAATTTGGCACCGAACAGTGCTTCATCTCGTTTACTGTACTGAAAGACATTCAAAAACGTCTTGGTCAGAACTGGTGCAGTCTTTTAAATGCGAGCTTGTGTCTCCGAGCTATAAAGGTCGCATGAACTACGGGAGCCCTCGCTTAGAATCTTGATTGCCTCTATTTTATATCTTGAGTTAGGAGAATGGCCATGGCCCTACTCCCCGATGTGATGTGAAGTCAGTCCAAGTTGAGATGAGAGTATTTAGCTTTAAGGCTTGAACCAATATGTAGTTGCTAGGTATAGTATATTGCTGAAGGATTTTTTCCTTGACTTCTCTAGCCATTTGAGAGAGATTATCGTAGATTCAATCACACAACTTTAGTTCATCATCCAGGGCTTCGCCCAGGGTTAATAAAATTTATGGGTCCAGTTCCGGAAATTTAAACTTTGCCTCAGGGTCCGAGTTCAATTGGTTGTTGTAACCGTTACCAGTTCCAATAAGGAAGTTATTGCTGGTGCTTGGACCTGTTTTTGGTGACGGTATTGAAAGTGGTCACTGTTGATGCAGTGGTGGCAATTGGCACTTGGTATGTCGCCATCATGATTTTTGGTGATTCAGTCTCATTTAGACCTGATCATGGGTTGTAGGGAATAGTTTCGGCTAGAAATATATCCTCATATTCGAATGATATTTGCTCTGGGCACATTCACATTGTAAAGGCGTTTCGCCTACTGGAATAAGAAGAAAAAAGAAAATTATGCTTTTTATATTTTTATACTTGCATGAAAAATGATTATTATTATTTTTGCATTTTGCCGCGTTCCTATTGGAATCTATGGCAGTATGGTAGCCTGGTTCATATTTGAATCTCTGGCTTTGCAAAAAAATTTATTTTAATGATAAAACTGATGTACAGTTTTAAATTTTGCCGCGTTCCTATTGGAATCTATGGCAGTATGGCAGCCTGGTTCTTGTTCGAATCTATGGCTTTGCAAAAATATTTCTTTTACACTTTTTAAATGTAAGTCTATGCAGAATTTCAATTCGAAATTTCTGTCTAAAAAATTTTTTTTTTTTTTTTTGAAGGTAGGTAAGCAGATGAACTTACCGTAACATAAGACATTGTCTCTCGATTTATAGTATGAGGATAATGAAATCCATCAAAGTTTAAGTAACTCACTTAATTTTTTGTTAAAATATTCGGTATCTTGAAAAATTAATTTTTTGCGAACAAGATCCGAACGCGTGCTTTCGTTGCCTCGCACGGAAAAAGAATGACAGGCTTGGCGGACGCTGCTAGTGATGGGCGCGTAGAGTGGTAGGGATGGGAGCATGGGTAAATTTCAAATTAATCGAGTAATCGATATCGATTAAATCGATCGACTAATAGTTATTTGTAAGAACGTGCGAATGTTGCCTTGTAGGTGAAAGGACTACCTAGTGAAATGATTTATATCGAAAATGAAACCACGAAATATAATTATAACTACATCCTCTAGAAAATTTTATTTTGTCCGAGTGACCAAGAAGATCTTTCCTGCTGATAGTTAAGAAGTCTTATACGACAGTATTGAGACTAGTAAATTTAGAAAAATTGAGTTAAGAACATAGGGAGGTATAGAAAATTTCAAATATATTCTGTAATTTGTCATTTGTACGACTTCCTCTATTAAATATTTTTTTTGTTAGTTTTTAATGTTATAAAACATACAATTATATCAGTTTATACGTGTCGTAGAAAGATTTAAAGCAAAACATTTTACGAAGAACATATTTAATGACGATGATGAGGCCCCCCCCTCATTAGAAAAATTAGTTAAAAATTCAGGAAGTCATTTAACGGCCTGTACTTTGAAGCTTCTTACCTAATTAGGTATGAGGGTCCCCCACCCTCGCAGCTGTGACATGCGCGCGTCGAAATGCGAAATGTCGCGGCAGTTTTAAATTTTATTACTTTTCATACAAGCCGAAGTTAAATCGAGATGTTTATACCTACCGCACAATTTTTCTTTCCGATTTTCGTTTCAGCGCACAAGAATTTGCGTTTAGGTAAGGTATTTGTAATAACGAGTTTTTTTTAAACCATCTGAGAAATATAAAACAGATTTCTTAATTCTGAAAAATATAGATGTAGGATTTAGTTTAGACAAGTTATTAAAAAGTAACAAGATGTAATGAATTTCACTCTGTAGAAATAAATATCAAAGTAAACCCTTTTTGTAGTGTTTTCTCAATATAAATAAAACACCACTGGTTGTTTTAATTTTAAACAAATAACGATATAGTTTGAGTTGATAACTTTTTTTATTTGGAACTAAAATCACACCCTAAGGCCTCCTTTACGAAGACGCGGCGTGTTGTGCGGGATGTCGTGTGGGTTCCGACGCAGGCGCCACCACGGTCGCCGCCGCCGCGGGCGCCGCCGCGGGAGCCGACGCGTTTCCTTATACGATATCGAACATAGGCCTATGCGCGTCTCCGTAAACGGTCTCATACTATTGCTATACATTTGATTTGGGCGCAGCACGCCCCGCACGACGCCTCGCGCAACGCCCTGCGTGCGCTAGGTAGTACATCTCAGCCGCTGTACACATTAACATGCATTCATTTTCTTGTAAATAGTGTACCTAACCATGTGTAAATATATCATCCCTTCTTCAACCTCTGGAGTTATTTCTACTGCAGGCGGGCGGACATAGGAGTTCTCTAAATTGGCGACCTACGACGATTGGATTACAAAAACCGCAAAATTTTCAACACTCGCCCCACCAGTTCCATTGTAAGTGGCGACTACCTGCCTTCTTCTGGAGGACTCTGGGGGACTTCTGGAGAAGCGCCTCGCCGACTAATATAATAATAATCATCATCATCATCTCGGCTGCCCAAATTCAAAACCTAGTAACTGGTGTTTTTGCAAAAAAACCATTTTTGTCATTTTTCGACTTACTAGGCGGTATAGATTTGATATGAACCTTAAAACACCCAGTTTCTTACGTAATTTTAAAAATAAAATTTAATTTAAGTCTACCCAATTTGGAAAAGTTATTGAAATTTCCATGAAGTACATATTCTTAACATAGCGCATGTCGGATTACAAATAAAAAAACCTAGCAACTCAACCGACTTACTAGGTTATGAATTTGAAAGCTGACTTACTATGTTTTGAATTTGGCGCCGATTATAAAATCAATCAAATTTTGATGGAATTTAGTAAGTTACAAAAACAGTATACAAATTTGGCTGAATTAACCACGAGTCGTAACCAAATAGTAAACAAAACTTAATTCTGCCACAAATAAATCATTTGTATAACTTTTAAATGAATGCACTTCAAAAAATAACATTTTTCATTCGAAACGTACAACTAAAAATATAAATTGCTTTAAAAAGTAGAGAATTAACTCAGAGATTGTATTTCAAAACATAGTATTTCACACTTAGTTAATTAACTAAGTGTGAAATACTATGTTTTGAAATTGTTTTCATTGTCATATTTGGGTAAATTAAAAAAAAAAAAAATAGTGGGATCGATTTAAGTGTGACTATAGTCAACAATATAGTCAAACTTTTGGTCAAACACCAAAATCGCTATTGCGTCTGGTTTCTTCGGGGCAACGAATTAAAGTGGTCGACCCGTTTTTTGGCTCTCCTGAATATTTTTGTTAAAACGAGTTACTAGGTTTTGATTTTAAGCAGCCGATCTCACACGATAGCGTCCACTGCTGGACATAGGCCGCAACCTTTACCAGGTCGTCTGACCACCTTCAGGGGTGTGAGACCAGCGTTTGGAGGGTGATTTGAGGTGAAGGTGAACCTTGAAGTGAGGGGGGGGGGAATTCCTTAAAATTAAACTGAAAAGCAAAAAATAAAATCTTTTCATCAAAAAATTAAACAGCCGAAAAAACCGAAAAGCGTTAAATAAAAAGGAAACATTTTCTATTAAGACATAAATTACTGCCTTCTTAAAGTAATTTGAGTAAGTATACCACGTAATATTGTGCTAATGTAATATTAATATTGTGTTATCGGCGCCACAGAACTAACAAAGATATGATATAACTATATAATAAGTAACCTATGATTTAAGTTTTATTTGTGGGAATAAAAAAGGTAAGTTTGTAATGCGACGGTTTTATAAATGTAATATCGGTATCAAAATTGGTTTCTTTCAGCTCCATACAGATCCTAATCAGATGTTATGGTTCATTGTTTTGACATCTGTTGTCAAAATTTGTTTACATTTGAATAAAAATAAAACGAAATACGAGAGCGCGAAAACAAAAATTTGACACAGAACCGGCCTCGGCCGTGGCCACAAGGGTACTGACGGGGTAGGGAGCGGCGCGGCATGGCATCGGACCGCGCGAAAACGATGTTTTTTTTTAGTTTTTGCTGGTTTTTTGTCTTTTCGTTAAACTTAAAAATTCTTACTATAGTAGTATGTCTAAAATTTAAGGTCAGCAATTTTCATTCCAAAAATCAAATAAAAACAATCAGCGGTTTAAAAATAAAATGGAAAAAACGGAACAAAAAGGGGTAACTTTGAGATTTTTTTCTATCAACTAAAATTAATTAGATCCTATTTCCCTTTAGTATGATGACTAGATTAGATCCTTAACTAACACATATATTTTTTTCAGAATGAAGACATCAATTTTGTATGTCTCAGATTGTTTAAAAAAATCTCAAAAACACAAATTTTTGAACCACCAAGCCTTAAGCAAAATTTTAATAAATTACATTTGAATGAACAAAGAAAAACAATAATAATTATCTTTGATTTTTCAAATGAGGGTGCCACCATTGGTACTCTAGCTACCATTGGAACATACACTAGAGGTACACTTTAAGCAATATATCAAAAATTATGAGAAGACCCTAAATAAACTTGTTTATTTATTAAGCCTAGAGCAACAACCCTTTTAGATTTAAATAATCCTTTGCTCGTAAAGCTAATCAAATAACCGTTTAAACAATTCGTGTAAAGTCCACGTAAACTTACTGACTTGCTTAGTTTGGCCGACAAAATTTATTTACTTAGGCTAAACTAAATAGCGAGAGGAAGTTCTGCGAATTCCCTTAGTAAACATCAACACGTATTTAGCTCTTGGCAACGCAACACTCCATTTAATAGGCTTCTTAATGATGTTAAGAAAACGTTGAACTTCAAACAACAGCGTCGCACAAAGTTAGCCGCGGACGGACAACTCATAATCACATTTCCAGTAGAGCCCAAATGTTGCTTCACAGAATGAGAAGTGCAGCTTCGCTTAGGGAAGGCCAACATATTTTGTCAAGCAGCAAACCAATGAAGAAAATATAAATTCTTCAAACACTAAGTGTGCTTTATTTTTTATCTTGATAAAATACTGCTTTAAAATTTCGAATATAACTTAATTTTTAAACGGTCTAAGTTATATTAGTAGTACGACTATAGTAAAATATTTCATAAATACAAATTAACCCTGAATACAAATTAAACACAATTACAATATTCATAAAAAGTTTAAAATCATTTTAGTCATAGAACAAGGAAGATGCTCTCTTGTATTCTCTTGTTCTGTGATTTTAGTTATTTGACGTATGTCAATTTACGTATGTACTATACAACAAACCAGAGAAGTAGACCTCCAGTAAAGCTACTTACCCCCTTTATTTTTTTTTTAACGAGGGGAAATGCCTATCGCATTTCCCGACGCTCGGGGGAGCGTCGGGGGTATGTGGGGCTCGCACCCACTAAAACCCCTCGGCGGCCGTCTTGGCGCTTTTGGGAAGAACCCCGGGAACCACACTTTATAGCGTCCGAAGTCTTCCCACGCTCAGCTACTATTAGCTTCATGCTCGGGGAGGGCATATTGTTCCCTCCCCGGCTCGCCTTTGGAGCTGCGGCGGCACAGTGCCACAAGTTGTGCCGCCGCCCATCTCAGGGCCGTTTGACAGGCAGGGCATACCGTAGACCTATTCTTACGCCCGGACCTACAGGGCTTAGCTACTTACCCCCTACTGTATCTTTATGAATAATACGGTAAGTACATAAGTATTAAATTTAAACGCCTCAGTCAATGGCTTTCATGAGACACGTAATTACTCATCCAGAAGACCTAAGTCAATATGGTACGGTGGGGTAGGAAGAAGCATGAAGCGTTTATTACGAGACATAAAAGGACTTTTATAGACGCTCTCTCCTCGTGTCGATCTGACGGTTTACGCCCCGAGATGTGAGCATTCGACGTCGACAACGGGGATTCAAGTGTCTTGGAAAATACAAGCGTTTATACACACTCTCAATACAATGTGGTCTACAGTCTAGAGTCTAGACCTAGACTATGAGCTTTGTATTCAATGTAAATGTAAATGTAGCGCTCAATAAAGCGAAGAAATGAAGTTTTGAACGCTTCATTTGTCTTCTGTTTTTTTTAATATTATTTTGGTGACTGTTTTACTACTAGGTGGCTCAAAGGAAGGATTGTGCCATTTTTTAGAACTCAAAAACTTTTAATAGCTACTAAGTAGCACGTTAATTTAATGGCATAGTTTAATTTTAGGATTGGTATTATTGGCGTATTCAAATTTCCCTCCATCCTTCTTTACTCTGTAACCTATTGCAAAACCGAAAAATTATAGGATTAACCAATTACATTATCTAGTAACTCGCAGGAGTTCACCCTTGCCGAGTCACGATCACGATTCACAATGTTAACCTAACACTTTACATTTCGGCCAACGTAAGTGCGAAGTGAGAACACAAGATCTGCCTGCCTACTCCTGATAAGGGCTTACATAGAATTAAATGCGGCTTATTGAGTATTTTCCCAACAATTTACATAAGTCAACAAATAACAAGGGTCTCTCCTTAACAAGAGAGATTTGGAAGGCTGTATTATAGCCAAAATAAATTCTCTTTTATGATTTGGAAAGATTTGCTTGTCTGAACATTTTGTGGGAAGCATTTTGTAACAAGCTGATTGGAAGGCGGGCTAAGTTTGTAAGGAGTTTATCCCACACTCCTCAGTAAGCCGACTTGCGTTTGTTTTGCGAAGAGAAACGATACAAATAAATTTTACTGCTTTTGATAAGAATTTTCCTTTTGTTTCCAGCAAGAGATTCTAGATATAATAAGGCTCCTAAAATTTTGCTCCGAAGCTTTAATAATTGGACTTGATAAAAGTATAACTTTCGCGTTTTGTCAATAAGAAAACCATATCTATTCATTTACTGACTGTGTCCTTACGTATTACCTCATCAATGTATAGATTGTGAAGTTATAAAGGACTAAAGTTTGCATAGTCTCTGTATGAAGCTTATGGAGCAGTATTCAGTATCCCATATCCGGGATGCGAGTAAATAAGTGAACTATTAGGAGCAATATTGTTTGTAGTGGAGCCGGAGGAGCGGGCCTGTTGCTGAACTCAATTAGAAGCGCTAGTGATGCCGGGCATAGATCCACAAATAACCTGACGGTATTGATCCCTACAAGTTTATTCCAAATTGGATGTATTTTTCTATATTGCTTATCTTCAATTTATGTTTTAAGTTGTCGTAGTGATGGACATAGTATATATAAATATTACAGAGTTTTGTAATATTTCTTCGTAAATAATAAAAATTAAGACAAATCTAGCTTTAGCTTATTCTTTATTTTCTAATATAATAATTATTAAAAAAAAAAACTTACCTAAGGGATAAAACGTTCTATAATGACATAGTCAATATCCTTATATTATACGGAGGCAAATTATGTAATTTATCAATAATTGTGTCTACTGTCTTTATTTAACGCAACTTTATACTAACCAAGCAATAATAGACTCGTTACTTCATAACGAGCTAAGGTTATACTCTACCAAGTTGAACGAATATTACAGTGCATTTTTCAAATCATATCCAAAATCTGTCTTCTAAATTTAAGACTGTTCTGGCATCACTAACCGAGGGAGCAGTTTGCATAGATACAGATATGTAGATACTTTAATTAAGGACTTTCCGTGCCCACGAACACTCAGGCTCTATTACCGCGTTTATGGGTGAATATTATTCCTAGGTTCGTAAGAATTTTTATTTTACATTATTAGCATTAAAATCGAGACGGACATTTAGTTTTAGGTAATAGTAAGTTTAATATTAGTCTACAAGAACATGGTAGATTCCTTGTTTTATAACTCAAGAGTTTCTTTCTTTTTTTATTTCGTTAAAGAATTTTTTTTTTATAAATCTGAGGAACAGCTAGTGGCAAAAGCCTATAATGCTTTCGAAGACCGTGTTCCGAAGTAAAAGGTTCTTTCAAGAGGTCGCAATCAAGTTCGAGCCGTTTCCGGCTTTTCGCTACATTTACCGGGTGCAGCAGTGAAAGAGCGTATCCAATCAATATTTGGCGACCATTGGATTGGGGATGTTCATACGGACAGACAGCAAACCTATTGATGACAAATTGAAATGTAGAGTTGTGCACCCCTGCTCTGATTTTTCGTTCTTGTCAGGTGTTTAGTCGACAATAGATATTTTCACTCTGTACCTATATTCGTGAAAATGTTATCAAGTTTCATGCAAACTTATAATATAAAGCCCTTCTTACCTAGTTATTCCTGAAATAAAACGTCATGGTACATTAATTTCTAGGTACCTAAATAATTTTGTGCAAACTAAATGAAAATAATTTGCTTGTAGAAGGAGTTCCTTTGTAGGGAGGAGAAAACGAACGAGTGTTTGTTTGCGGCAAACAATGAGTCTGCAATTTGTGGTCGCCACTGCCGCTTTGTTGATTTGAATCAAAACCTTAACAAAATAGACCTTTCAGAGGGAGTAAGTTTAATTATTTCATCTTAAGCACTTACTCGCACATTACGGAGTACTCTCACTCCTTTCATCACTGTGTTTTACAAGTAACTCTTTGTTCAACTTAATTACACTGCTTTTGTTTCAGAAACCTTTGGAGAGATCAGCTCAAACTTTTGTCATATTCATAAGCTCAAAGTATCTTGGCAGCTACAATTGTTTCATAGATGATGTTGCTGGATATATAAGTTTTGTTTTTTGGCAACAGAATTGCAAGCTCGTACTGCTGTTAAAAGACAATTTTGCGAATGGATAAATTTCATCGACTCGTCGTTCTCGGATGCGGGAAAAAATTAAACCTCATCGCGTCGTGCGCACATAAACTGTGCATAAATTAAAAGCGTTTGAGGGTAGTCAACGTTCCACGGGAACTGCTTTTTTACGAGGTCAACTGGTAAAACTATGTTTAAAAGTAGTTCTATGCTTTATATGTATTAATATACTACTTCTTCTAGGCAAGAGAAGTTGAAACTGTTTTATTCGGTAGCGTTTAGACTATAAATGGAATGCAGCAACTAAAGTTAGGTAGTGGTCGGGGCATCTTTAAACAAATAGTGTTGTATCTGATCGCTGGCGAAAGCCAGAGAGTCAATAAAAATTAAGATTATTAAATAATCTTAATTAAATTTTAATAAGCCTTTTCATTATATCTTCAGCATATTTAAAAGTTTCTGTGAGTCCCAATGATACGCGGAGTTGCTGCGGAATTCCAATTAGCAGTATCGTTCCGGGAGCTGCAAGCAGTAACGATTCTCTAGTGGCTATATAGGCACTTGCCACCAGTTAACATACTGTAAATTGCTCTAAAATTAACTTAAACACTGTTTTGCGCCCCAAATGGCATGCAATGTGGATTTAACAAATTAACTATACTCAAATATATAAATAGATGATGTATGCAGCTAGTACCCATGTTGCTACTCAGTGCAATGTGCTACGTTTTAAAGGTTATTTGCAGTTTGTTGCAGAGTTGGAATATTGTATGTTTAAAAATTAAAATGCAAATAATTTAATGACTAGGTTCCCGAAATTGTAGTATGTATTTTTTTGTCTTGTAAGTGTTTCTTAACGTATAAGAAACCCAAGTTACCCTAATAAGTATACGTTTTTTTTCGAAATTATTGTGGACAATCAACAAAAAATCTCGTGCGCCGTTGTATATTGTTTTGTATTTTAATTAGCAATAAAATATTCAATTCAAATATAACAAATTTCAACAAAGTACCGTTTTCTCGGCTTAGCAGACTTTAAAAACAATTAGTAATAATAACATACAGAAAATATTATTTATTTTATACGGGTTCGCTTTTAAAGCTGGAACGATATCCACAAGATATAAATATCATGACGAGGAAATGATACCATAAAATCTTAAAATGATTTTCAATACGTCGTATCTTGGTGTTTTACTTTAAAATGCCTTTATTGTGAAGACTTTGCTATAGAAAAGATGCAAAGCCTTATTGATGATAGCTTTTGAAATATCTATCTTTTCAATAAATTGAATTACTTATTTGAAATATCTACCGCAAACCAGGAAACGCAACTCTTATAATGCATTTATAGTTGGGTTATTTTATCATTTTAAATATAATGTAGAATTAGTTTAAATTGCGGATCATGACCTGATGAGTTATAATAAGGTTCCGTACAAATTCCTCAGTGAGTACTAGACTATTAATTAAGAACCTAATTAAGCGGAACGTAATGTAGAGTTCAGACATTACATAAAATTATATGTTATAAAAATTTAAATAAAATGTTATTTAATTATTTTTTTTATTGAAATTTAAATTGAATAATGGATTCTTAAAAACTTGGATTCCTGAAAATAGCTTAAAAATAATTAAAATTTATTTAAAACTTAAGTACTCACTCAGTACCTACTCAGTTTTTAAGTACAGTGTATAAAACTGGGATTTCTTTTATTGATGCAGTACTGACTGTAAATAAATGATTTCCAATCTAAACATTTTGGGAAAGATATCTAGCTTTTTTATTAATTTGCCGGGCTGCAGAGGCCGGCTCACTCAAATTTCCTAAAGAAATGAACTAATTTCTTTCGATTTACACTATAAATACGACCCAGTAAAAATAATAGGTACCTAGTAATATAATCGCAAATAGGTGAACGCCACCCTTATAAAACTGTGTGTTGTTAGTTTATAAGTGACTAGCTTTTGCCCGCAGCTTCGCACGCGCTTTTTCATTAAAATCGTTAATTGGTTGATTTACGACTCAGAATTTTGGTGACATCATTTCTGATCGCACCCATACTCCCTAAAATATCTATCTTTATTTCAGTTCCCGTGGCAACTCCATAAATTAATTTCTACACTCCACCATTCAGACACTGAAACTTCTAACATTTCTTTTAGCTGGTTGGGTAAAAGTAGTTGGATATACATACCTATATACCTAATATATGTACCTACTCGAGTAAAAAAAAGGTTGAAGATTTTTAGGCTTTATGTTTTTGGGAATGTTCCGTTACCATGTGGATTTTGGTTAATTTTTTCTTAATAGAACTCTGAATCTAATTACACCCACTGAAGAACCCGTTTTCCTATTTTTACGTGTAAAATAAAGAAATATATATACATTGTTTTAATACTAACTAAAGAGTCCCGTTTTACGTTCCCGTGGGAATTTAGTATATTTCTTCCTTCCAACACCCTTACACTTGTAGACCAAATTTCACGTGGCATACTCAAGGAAATCGATTTTTCATACTTAATAATTAGTCCTGTAACTCTATTCCCATGGGAATTTAGTAAATTACTTTCTTTCAACATTCCTACATTTACTGAGAAACCTGTACATCAAATTTCACGTCGAAACACTAAATAATGTCGATTTTGCATTCTCACTAAAAAAGTCCTGTAACCCTATTCCCATGGGAATTTAGTTAATTCCTTTCTTCAACACCTTTCATCTACTGAGAAACCTATACACAAATTTCTCGTCGATACACTCAAGGAAGTCGAGATTTCATTCTCACAAAAAAGTCCCGTTATTCCAGTTCTCGTGGGAATTTTGTTAATTACTTTCTTTCAACATTCCTACATTTACTGAGGAACCTGTACACCAAATTTCACGTCGAAACACTCAAGCATGTCGATTTTTCATTCTCACTAAAAAAGTCCCGTAATTCCCGTTCCCGTGGGAATTTTGTAAATTCCTTTCTTTCAACACTCTTTCATTCACTGAGGAACCTGTACACCAAGTTTCACGTCGATACACCCAATAATGTCGATTTTTCATACTAACTAAAAAGTCCTGTAATTCCCGTTCCTGAGGGATATTTGGGAAATCCTTTCTTAGCGGATGCCTACGCCATAACATCTACCTGCATGCCAAATTTCAGCTTAATCCGTCCAGTAGTTTGGGCTGTGCGTTGATAGATCACTATGTCAGTCAGTCAGTCAGTCAGTAAGTCAGTCAGTCAGTCAGTCAGTCAGTCAGCCTTTGAATTTTATATATATAGATGAATAGAATCGATGTAGGTAACTAAATATCCAACCAATCTCTTCACACAAAACAAGCCACAAATGCATCTGAAAGCAATTCCTATTACTCGACATTGTCAAGAGCAATGCAATGTCATTTGGCGTCGCGCAACAATCGCACAATCCAAGTTGCAGCACACGACACGATTCACGACAATCAGATCGCTGACGTCGCGCGTGTTGCTATAATAAAGGCGGGAACATAATGCACTGTGGTGTCTTGGTTGTGCATTGATATAGTATATTGCCTTTTTGTTACGATAAAAACAATATTAATTAATAAATACAATAATCAGAAGGGAGCATAGAGCAGACGAGAGAGAACACCCATGATATGGTCAGAGGCTAATACGGCTAAATTTGGTATATCGGCCATAAGACGGGCAGTTCCGTCCTGACTCCTAATCAATGTGCCAAAGACAGGAGAAAGAGAAAAGATTCAGATGATATTTCGTAGGGCCGATATAATAATAAGAGGGTGGTTGAGAAGCAAGCTGGAAACATATTGGGCACGCACGTCCGTCAGTCATCGAGATATGAAGATTCGCAAGATCATTGAAGCATTGTCGTCAGATATCACACGTTTGATGTTTTTCAATGACAAGGTGCAAAGAAATACCTAAAATGACAAGGTAATTGTATCGTATGTGAATATTCACCTCTATAATATAATCCTTCTTCTTGGCGGCTCGCCTGTTTCATTTGACGCTGTATCACATATCGCTCCGTACGGTACTGTTTGTGAGTCGAGTAATAAGTTTACAAATTTTATACGGAGAATTATTATTGGTAACAGTTTAATAGGAAGAATTATTATACTTCAGTCAAGTTTCCATGCAAGAATATGAATTTTTGAAGTATTTTGATATTTTTCCTGTAGCTTTTAAGAAAGGGGTGACTTGAAAAAGTCATAATTATGTCTCAAAAATGCCTCGAGCAGATCGGAGAACGGAGCGCGGCACAAAGTTTTAATTGTTCCTCCCTTTTATTGTAAATAAACGGTCGCAAAATAATTCATTGGCGCTTTATTACTTTATTTTTGTTGTCGTACCAAGAACTCGTTAGTTATCGGCTCTTTGAACTTATTTTTCATGTAATTCAAAGGTTATCGTTTTTTTGGATTCAATATTGTTATTATGGTTCTATTTTTGAAACGTGTTTGACACGCTCATATTGAGCTTGGATGAAATGTTCTGATATCAAAGTGGAAAGTGATTTATTAAAATAAATGTAAGAAAATAAAAATCAAAGAAGGTAAGTATTGGCATTCCATCAAAAAAAATCCACTTGAACTTAACCAGATACTTTTACATGCTGTCCTGTAAAAACTACTTAATAAGAGGTCATAAGACCCACAGCAAGATTTTATGAATGGAAAGTAACAGTGTTTCCGAAAACAATCGTTTCGAGGTTTAAAATAAGACTGACATCGTCATCGATCCAAACCTCAAGCTAAGACAACGTGAATTTTACCTACCTACTTGCAAGAAATAGTGCCGGAATTCCAAAATTTCGGTCTAACTTGGGTCATCGACCGCCGCTGCCTCGGAGACACCTAATTTGGACGTAAGTGAGTGACGTCTAGTCATAGCGTATAGCAACCTCGGTAATTGCGGGCGTAGGTAATTGATTGAGGCGCAAGTCTGTCGCCCGTCACGTCACGAGATAGACAGCTCGGATAGAATCTTTAGGGGTTTGGGTTTGCAAGGTGTTTGCTTGCGTTACTATATGAAGTGACTACTGCGACCGCTATTTAGACTCGGTGTGCCTGTGCCACTTGGACGAGGCGCAGCGAAGATACTAAGATAAGAGATGTGTATTTATCAATATATATAAAACTCTTCCGTTACTGACTGACTGACTGACCGACTGACTGACCGACTGACTGACAGACAACGCAGAGCCGAAACTACTGGGCGTACAAAGCTGAAATTTGGCAACCTACTCCTTAGGGAGTGTAGGTGAGCACTAAGAAAGGATTTCCCGAAATTCCCACGGGAACGGGAAAAAACGGGATTTTTGTGTTTATGAGAAATGAGAAATCTGCGCGGGAAATACCGCGGGGCAGTCTCTAGTTTATTATGTGTGAAGTTGTTAAGTGGGAAGAAGCAAAACGAGTAAAATTTAAAAAGATAATACATGTTTCTGTCGTTTAGGTATCGTTTATAATTATAACCCTACAGTTAATACTTGTATTGTATTACGTTTACTACGTAAATATTTCTTTCAGCATGGTTTTAGTAGGTATACTTTAAAATAACATAAAATACTTGAAAACACAAGGATTATTTTCGAGCTTAACCTGCGGTTAGTTTGACGTTATTTTATTCAATTAGTCAATCGCAATCATTTTTAAGTCAATGTTGCATTCCAAAGCACATTTAATTACAAGGTTGCTGGCTGGATTTTTGGCATGCAAAATTATGTTGTGAAAAGAATAAGAGAAAGGTCATTGACAGGCATTATTTAGAAAAATTGCTCTGAAGAGTAGTAAAGTACCTAGTTCACGGAAGCCGCTAAACCGTTGAATATATTCTGGTAATATCGGACGACGAGGAGGTCGTTAATACTGACTCATTGTTGGAATTTCATATCAGACGTCAGTATAAAATATTGAAGGTAAGAAGGAATCCAGAACCGCACCGTAATCAGCGACCATCATGTTTAATAAAAAAAAAGTACTTTTTTCTAATTGTTAAAGTTTTAATACTATGTACAACAAAGGAAATAAAAAGTACAAGCTATGTTCTATGTCAGCCAGCAAAGGGAGAGGTCCTAGGCATATTTTAATAGTAGAATGTGGTCGTTTGAAAAGGTATGCTAGGCATCCGTCTATAGAGTACTACTACATCATAATGATAATACAATAGCTTCGTGACTGAGTCCTGACTAACGATAGATGGAGGTATGGAGGTACCGCTCTATGTAACACATTAAATATTAAGTCACTTTTTGCTTTAAATACTTTTAAAATTTCACATTTAAGACTAGTTTCAAAAAACGTATTCTGTCTTGTCTTTGGGAATCTATTGTATTGTAAATTGCTGCAGCATCCATTACCACCTTGTGTTTTCTCACCTTCGTCGTTGGTGGGGAACGAAATGATTTTAAGAGGCATAGCACCGCTAAAGTAGCGCCACCCGAGAAAAAAATAAATATCTTCTAAACTTAGGCAAATATCAAAAATGTGAAACAGTACAGGGGAATACTGTTTCACATTTATGATATTTGCCTTAGTTTAGAAGATATTTAATTTTTTCTCGGGTGGCGCTACTTTAGCTGTGTTATGGCTCATAAGCAGTTTTGGTGAGCTGAGTTCGTAAATATTACATCTTTTATTAATGTACTTCTCGGTTCATAGTACTTATGTACATTTGTAGCTAATGCAATTAGTAGATAGTTATTATTGTTTCAAAGGCTCTGCGCTACAAAAACTTTATATTTTTTTAGGTACAATGCAAAAAATACACAATGTAGGGGAGACCGGGGGCAAAAGTAACTTTTTAAAGATTGTTTCTTAATTTTTGAATTTTTCTGTGTGGTTTTGTAAAATGTACAGATATCCTCATGTTGATTCCTTAAAAATTGACTGATCCCTTATTTCCGGACGTCTCCATCAGTAGACAACTGGTTATCCAACAAGATGCCGCTATACAAAGGAGCGCTGAGCCTGTAAGCTCGTCAAATCAGAGTTAAGCCTCCTCTCTCAGATCCTTGCTGTTCCGAACTAGTCCCATTATGCCAACCCTGCTATGGTCAATTCAAGAAGTTTGAAAAACTATTTTACTTATAGCGAATGCACGTCATGCATGTTTTTTTTTGTTGGTATAAATGCGTACCCTATCCCGAAATGTGTTAATTTTAGTATTTTTAATGTATCAATTATGAAAGTATGCGTTGAGTATAAAGTATTTACTGAATTAGATAACAAAATTCTGGAGTTGTTCGGTTTATGCGAATCAGATTGTTCTATTTATATCATAGAACATCAAATATACTTTGATGTTTTATTTTTCGTAAATTCCACAGAAGTAGGATAACTGAAACTGTTCTTTCGATAAATGCACGTACTTCAATAATTCTACCACTTTTTTAGTTAAATAGATTTTATGGGAAACATAAACTCGGCTAAATGTGGGTCTGGCTCTTAAGCTGGTGCCTCTGCCTAACCCTTTGGGGAATAAAAGGCGTGAGATTATGTTATGTTATTTTGTATGAAATATTAGGTAGATAATGGCAAACTTGCACTTTGGACTGGAGTTTTCACTCCAACGGATCAATATGTTTGATTTCTATTTGTAGACAGATATGTCATGTGAAGACCAATTAATATATTGTAATGAAAATTTAGTAGGTATATTTCTGAAGTTTGGTTGTAGGTTGTTGTTTTCGAGAATAACTGTTGATGATACCAAGTTAAGTTAGATTGAATTTTCTAAAAAAATCTTCAGGTCATAAGCCAACGAAACTTGCCATGTCATGTCATTTCATATTTACTTCACGACGCGATTTATGATTTGCTCTACCCAACTTTGTTTTATTGTCCCCAACAAAATGATGTCCCGGACGTGACTGCCAGTCTTGATCTAACTTGGATCATAAACTCTTGTCCATTTCATATCGCCATGATTGAGTCGCGTGGAGAAAATCAAATAAAATTCTTTATATAGAGAATAATGTTGCAACTATGTCGCAAAATATTGTAGTTGATCAAAGGAGTTTGATGCAGATACTCATAAAAATTACTGTTATAATTGATTTATTTTACTTACTTATAGGGGTATAGCGACCACGAAGTCCGGTGCTTACTATTAAAAAAAAAAACAGCTTTTTTTATTTTAGTAGCTGTATTGTTATATTAACATTATCATAATTTTTTACTTGATATTGTTCTGTATAATATCTCGCTGTATTACAAAATTTTCCTATTAAACAAATGTGATAATAATACGTACCAAAGCAATTAAATAAAAGTAAACATTTGACTTGTTACTTATGTAATTAACAATCATGTGCGCTTGATAACTGTTACATAAACAAAGTCAGTGCTACTGGCAGGTCGTACAGTAAAGCAGACGAAATATTTAAAAATGAAAATTATCGTTACTGGTGGAGCTGGTTTTCTGGGGCAGCGAGTAGCAGCTTCAATACTCAAGAAAAGCGGTCTACTGAAATGTGAAACTCTGGTTCTTGTGGACGTCGTACTACCTAAACCACCTCCTGGATACGAAAAGGATATCCGAGTACAATGTCTGGCTTTAGATCTGACTGCTAATGGTGTCACCGATCGGCTTATTGATTCTAAGACTGACGTGCTATTTCATCTCGCTGCTATCGTTAGCGGACACGCTGAACTTGACTTTGACCTTGGACTGCGAGTCAATTTTGATGTGACGCGACAGCTTTTGGAGACTGCTCGTCGAGTAGCGCCGTCACTCAAAATGGTGTTCACTAGCACCTGTGGCGTATTTGGTGGGAACTTGCCAGCAGTGCTCGATGATATGACAGCAGTGACACCACAAAACTCATATGGCATGGCGAAGGGCATGAGCGAGTTGCTGATGAACGACTACGCTAGGCGAAGTTATGTGGACGCAAGGATCGTCCGGCTCCCGACGGTGAGCGTCCGTGCTGGAACAGCTAACAAAGCTGTTACTTCTTTTGCTAGTGGAATCATAAGAGAACCATTAAACGGAGAAGAAGCTGAGTGCCCTGTACCACTAGAACAGGAAATATGGCTCACCAGCCCCGGAACTGTGGTTCACAACATAATTTATGCTGCCACTTTGCCACCAAATAGTCTTGGCCCATGGAGAGTCGTAAACCTGCCCGGAATAACTTTGACGGTAAAGCAGATGGTGGAAGCTTTAAGAACAGTTGCTGGCGAGAAAGCAGTATCTCTTATAAAGTTTACAAATGACAAAAAAATAAGTGAGATGGTTGCCTCGTTCCCGGCGCGTTTTGATAACACCCGCGCGCTTAGTTTGGGTTTCGCAGTTGATAAGAGTTATGAAGAAGTGATAAGGGCTTACATTCGTGATGATTTAAACAAGTGATGTCAATATTTAAATAATATTTTTAATTAGTAGTCCAAGATAAATTAAAAGCGTATCCGTTTTTTATTTTTATTACGTCATCGGATGTCATCCTCTCAAATTCTCAGTTCATAAAAGCTAGTTCGTTAGTGGCTTAAGATGCTTGCAGTTGGATTGGATATGCTCGCTTTGATGTCGCAGCAGCTAGCATTCCGCCCTTGACCTCGTTGCGGATGCTCGGCTCGCCCCGTTGACACCGTTAAAAATGCAAACGTTTCAGAATACTCCCCTCTCTAATATTTTATTCATGCTTTTTGAGTACAAACTTTTACCCCGTAGAAGTTCACGAAAATGCAAGTCATTAGTTTGGATCACAAAAAAAACTATAGAATCTATAAGATCTTCTGTATACTTTCCTTGGGTCCGTCCAGAGCACGAGTCCGTAACGTAATACATTTATTCGGATAGAATTACTAAAATTAATAATAAAAGTTCCAGGAAAAAGTTTAACCTAAATGAAAGAACTAAAACCCATGACTCAAAATAGCTATCAAAATGTCGGGCAAGTTTAATAAACGTCAGTTTACACGTTCCGAAGTGAATTATGGCTGTTTCGCTAGGTTTCAATCAAAAATTTTCGTCAACTGCTTAAAAAAGTAGATTGCGGAGTTATGCAACTTTTTAAATTTTGCGTACATTCTCATTAGGAAAAAACATACATTCAAAGTAGTGTCTGTTAATTTGTAAGTAATGCGGTTAATGCGTACCTACCTATTGCGGTTACAGTAATTTTGCTTTAGTGACAAGACGCAGAGCTCAGAACAGGACCTTCAGAAGACTTTCTTGTCGACTCATCATTGACGTATTTAGCCGCCATCTTGGATCGCTGATATTTTAATAAATCTCTTTAGAGCTTGTAAGTAGGTAGGTACTCCGAAATAGCCAATTTTCAGACTTTCAGTTTTATATCTTATTATTTATGGTGATGGATAAGAATTTATTGAAAGGATAAGATCGAAGATTTATTGTAAGGAGTTTATGCCCTTGTCGCAATCTGTGGGGCCAAGACCAGCAGTGGACGTCTATTGGTTGTAATGATAATGATGATATTAAATAATTTCAGATAGGTATACGAAGAACCACAACCGGTTAATTTCATGTTTTTAAATAAACGCAACATTTATGTAATAAGTAAGGTTTTTTTCACAATTTTTTTATTTCATCACTACCCAATCTTATTTTTTGAACAACTACGACCCCTACCTAACATCATTTTGAAGTAAATAGGTTGCACTTGCAGCGTTTATCATATCACTAAGTCACTAAATTAAAACTCAAAGAATTTTCGTAACGGAATAAAACGTGCAAAATAAGTTGGGGTAACGAGGTTTTAACAATTTTTCTATGCTTTTACGTTATTAAAAAAAACTTCTTATATCACTTCCCTTTAATAACACATACTCTTTTCGGAATAGCTAAAAATTCTCACAGACTCTTCAAGAGAGCCGAAAGAGCTATATTCGTATATCACAGCAAGAGCAAGTGTAGCCTCGCGCAGCCGAGTATTTTATGAGTTGGAGGCGGCTGCGGCGAGTTCGACTTCGAGTCTTACGGGATTACTATGATAACGGAGAACGAGGACCGGCGGCAGACAAAATGAAAAATTATAAAAAAGCACGGAAATAGTTTTTGATAACTTCTAGCTAGTATGTATCTATTTATTATATTTGTAACGATTGATAGTACAGTATAAATTTTACGTATTTATATTTCGAACGATTGTTGTATAAGGATTTCACAAATAATACAATTTACAGCTCAGCGGGACGTTATCGAGTTCTTGAACTTTAATTTCCCGTCTTTGAACAGAATCGCAACGTTGGACTGCCTGCGAGATATAAGGCAAACACATCCGAGCAAGTCCCCCTTAAGTGGATATTGCGACTTATATGTCGCCTTAAATGGGACACTCTCTGGCCCTAGGTAAATATGAGATATGTGATGGAGCGCTTTCATAGCGGAAATGGCGAGATAGCGGTACGCCTGTGTTTTGTTACATGGTTACTGTTTGTTGCGTTTAATTTAAGGGTTTGTAATTAACAAGGATTCCTGTTTGAAGGAAGTCTTGCTCAGCTGATTTTAATACAATAATACTAAATGAAACAATGCAAATCCCTTACTACGATTCACAGGGTATATAATAAATAAGTAATAAGGTTAAAAAAATACAAAATATAAAATAACATAATAACCCAAAAAACTTCAAATAAATAATTTTGAAAGAAAATAATGACAATTTTGAAACGATACATTTACTTTCACTTATAATAACAAATAAGTAAAACAACCTTTAGGTTTGGTAAATGAAAAATAAACCCGGGTCGGCAATGGAAATAGTGTACTAATACAAAATGTTTAGTACTTTCAATATCTAAGCAATAAGCACGGACCAAATATGTAGACAGAAAGTGAGTATTAGATCCCTTCCACCTTCCTTATATCCTTGGTATTTCCGCGAGTGTGACGTTATGCAAATAGTCGGCATCCCGCGGTACATATAGTATTTCGTGCCAATTTTGTAGGAAAATTGGACAGAATAGCAATTGATATTCTGATCCCGTTTGGGGAATATTCTTGGTGAATCAACTTCTGATTTTCATTCAAATAAATCAGAAAAGTCCTCTTAGAAAAATCAATAATATAATCGTGAAAAGTCATGGTTATTAAAATTGCATCGAAATTCGACACTTCAAAAACTTTAATTTATAAAAACTTTACTAAGATTGCCTGCCGTTCATATAATTTCAATAGCAAGAACCGTTGATTTGTAGTAGTCCCTTGTTCTAATTTATAGTCATAATCAGCAGTCTTTTAATTTCTACTGCTGACCAAAGGTACCTTTAGTACGCCAACCACGTCCATACAAGGCGTTTTAGTACGTTTACCTACTTTTATTGCTCATATTCTTCATTTGATAGCCATAGCCTTGGTGTCAAGGCTTTACTCTCCGCTATCTTTTCTTCTGCCAATATACAATCTAGTCTTGTGCTTATGAAAACTTCTTAAGTGAAATTTATAACAAAAGCGCTATCAAAATTGTATGTTTGTTAGAACCAAAATACCTGAGGTAAATTCACATGGGATTATTAGCACCTCTGTAGTAAAGCTTCCGCCACACTGTAACATGCACTTCCGGTTCCGCAGGCTTTATCTGACGGCTGTAAATCCGCCCTAATGCAGCGGGTCTCTGCAGACGCATTGTCTCAATTGATTAAGCTCATGCTTATGGCATCCCGGTCTAAGAACATGATGTATTAAAATAACGGCGCGAAGATGAACCGTATAAAATATTACATGACTTTTTAATTGTGAATTCAAATTTTTTTAATCTAATACGAATATAATTTAACAATTGAATAGTTTTTTTTTCTGTATGATTAAAACAGAGCGACAACGTTAAGGAATGTTTTTATTACATCTTTGTCCACTTACTGAAGGTTTATTATGCACTATAAACATGTACATATAGCGGTATAAGTATAAAGCGTGTGTATACATAGTTACTCAATGATCTGACAGATTTTCGTCAACCTATATTACCAACCTAAACGCCAGTTACTGCAAGTAAAGTGGCAACAAATCCTTTCAAGGAATTGTAAATTGTATTTCTGATGGTAAAGGTACGCAGTTTTACATCAGAATAGTACTCCTTTAATGTATGAAAAATAATGATTACATCGAAATTAAATAAACATATCTTAAATCATCTTTCCTCATATACCTACTTTATGAAAAAATAAAGCAGATATGATTTTTTATTACTTTGAACGGAAATTACAGAGCTTTTCAATATCCTTCCCTCTCCCAGAAATATTCTCGTGAAGGTATGAGATTTGATGCTGGCTGTGGCTGAGTCACACATTGTAGGCTTAGTAAATATGGTCCTGCATTACGGATCAGCACCTGATTTTATTTTTGGTTCTCTATCATCGTTATATACAATACTCACAACAAATACATTTTAAATAAAAATGGACATTGTATCTTTACGTATAAAAAAACCCCAAAGATCAAAAAATCAAGAAAAAGAAGAAAATATCGTTTGAAGGATAAGGTTTCTTATTTTTTGAGTACTACCTACCTATTAGAGAGTTTATTCATTCATACATTAAAATTAAGGAAAATCCTGCTCATTCATTGAACCGTATTTAGTGAGAGGATAAGGATCCTCTAAAAACAGTACACAGAACTGAGGTATAAAAAAACCATTGTAAGAGCATTTATCTTTCCCTCTTAAACGTTTGCGGTGGGCGGCTCGGCTTCCATTCCCTATTGACCCATTTCATTTATTGTATAAGGAACATCATACAATTTCAAAAGTGTATTGTAGATGTACGCTGGCAGAATATGTGGTGGTCAGGGTACTTTATCAAACATTTTATTTACTTATTAATAATTTTATTTTTATAAAATACATACATATGTACCTACCTACTTAGACATTCTATTTGAATCCACTTTTTTTGGGGCAAAGGGCTTACCGAAGTGGATTTTTTCATCTCTTTTCTTCCAGCTGAGACGATTGGTGTAGCTTTCTGCTTTTCGATCACTTCATGGTGTTGCCAGTTCGACAAGCCATTCGCTACCAGACGCATTCTATGTTTAGGCTCTGTATGGAACTTCTGGCCTCCTTAACAACCACAAATCCAAGCTATTTCTTTATTTGTATCTTTCTTTTTACAGGAAAGACGTTTGTATTGCAATCTTGATTTCAAAAATTGCGTTATTATTATTTTTTATTTAAAACACATCAAATTATACCCTTGATTAGACCTTTGGACGTTGAATGGAGTTCTGGTGTTAGTTGTCTTATGCCATGTTGATCCGTATTAAGTCTGAAGCGGGGCCCTAGAGATTTAAAGCGACCAAAGTAAAAGCGACACAAGACAGTTATTGACGCCGACAAGGCATAAAAACCATTAGAAGTAAACCTTGACATTAGGATATAAAAGCACTAAACAAGAGAAATAACGAAATTAACGTTAAAATAAAATATGTATTTTTTTTGTAAAAAGGTTTTAAGAATAGCTTCGACACGACAGTGAGAAAATTTACATAAAATCATTCAGTAATATACTAAGTAAAGTCATTATTGCACACATCATCTTTTATGAAAATTTTCTGACAGCCATAGTAATTTTTTTAATGCTGCTAGTCTCAACAATAAAAAAGAGGAGCAAAAGTTATTTGCAAATCATGAAGTTTTACATTTGGCTCCAAGGGCGAAATCTTTTTGTAAATAAACAACATGAATATCTATCTGCTCGGGGTCTCGCTTTTTTATTTTCCTGGTTAAATACTGCATTAATAAAAACATGCTTTTGTTAATAACTATTATAACTATTCTATCTATCTATCTAACGATTACAAAAAAAAACACCTGACTTGTGGTAAGGTAAAGTGGGTAACTTAAATTACTAGGCACTAGCTTAATGTTCTTTAAGTTTCTATCTAATATTTTGTTTATTTTATTGTACTATGGGTGTAATAAGTGCCTGAAATATTTTTTATTTTTTATTTAATACAATAATGTACCGTATTTCAATTATTGCAATCCTAGGGACATGTTCTTATGTTCTTCGTTTTAGTCCTAAACACTTTAAAATTTGAATCTATAGACGGGCATGATTCCGTACTTAGGTAAGTTGATATGCTGTCGACTGTAGAAATTTAGGTACTGTATACGGTCGTTTGACTACTGTACAAATTTGGTAACTGTGCACTGTTGGTTGACTGTACACTTTTGGTAACTGTACACCGTAGGTTAACTACCTACTGAAAACATTTTGTAAAATTTGAAAGTATTCTTTACTAACTTTAATATCCGTTTAAACATCTATGAGAGTGTAATGTTGAAGATGCCTCAAGTGGAATAATTTACAGCTTCATACTTTATGCGCTCAGCCGTATCAATGTCTATAAACGTGAATATGAATGAATAAGTGCCGGTTTACGGTTGGGCTTGGGCGTATAAATTTTGCTGGAGATGAATAGTGTTAAGTATAAGTACTTGTATGAATTTATACTAAGTATAAGTACTAGAACTTACAACGAGCGTGTCAAGTAGAAGATGATGATTTTTTCTTCGACCCCTCTTCAGGGGCAAATAGATCAAGAAATACTATTCTATCTGTTGTGGTCATGGAATATTTCTTTCGGGTCATTCCAGCTTTAATACTTGAAACTAATATTTTAGGAAACAGGTTCTTAAAAATTTTGAAATTTGAACGGAACAGAAACCATTGTCTTAAGTATACTGTTTAAATTATAAATTTCACAGACGAAAGAGTACTAATTTGGAGAAGCAGTCCGTGCCAAAACAAACTGGAATTCAAGTTAGAGAGGAAGATAAATCTCCAGCCTAGAGCGCGCCGACTCACCGATCTTTCTTTAGAAATCTATTTTTTTCACAGAGAAAATTACTAATTAGATTTTGTGAAAAAGCTCGTCTGGCTAAAAACTAACTGGTCGCTTCAAGCTTCATGACCGCTGATCACAACTGCTCAATTCTTATACAGGGTGTTTCTGACAAGGCGGTAATAAATCAAAAAAGGGATTCTGCTCACCATACCTAAGAACTTTCCCAAAGCAGCATGGGTCGAAATCTCAAAACAAAAATCAGCCGTCACGTACATTGACCCCGTCAGCTGATTGAACTAATGTATGGAACAGCTGTTTTTTTTGGAGATTTTGACCTATGTTGCTTTGGGAAAGTTGTTAGTTATGGTGAGCAGAATCCCTCCTTTGATTTATTACCGCCTTGTCAGAAACACCCAGTATGTTACTTATACCACGTATGTAGGTTTAGCAAAACTGAAAAATAGAGCAGTATATACATAATATATAAGACTTGAGGGTGTTTTTATCAAAAGATTCGATTGTCAGAAAGGAACCCGGGACGCCAGCAACAAATCTTCATTACCTTCATTATTTTTTACACGGGCTGCGAGTATAATGGCCATTATTATTAGGTACGTTCTATGATTACAAAGGTGTAGGTTGTTGTACAAAAGATAAATCATATGTGGAGAGGAGTAGGATTACTTCGCAAAAAATTGTAAAGGTCCAATTAGTTTGCTGTTAATAGCAGTCGATAACCAAAGATATATCGGTGGAAAATCCCAAAAAAACTAAATGTTTCAGCCGAAATACGACCGTCCGTTCGTAATTTTAATAATACTTATTTAACATAGGTATTATTTTCATCTACGCTTGTGTGTGATTCTCTATATCTTATTATCTCTAAAATAAACCCAAAAAATTACCTACCTATGTTATGTATAGGTAGTAAGAAATAGATATAAATTACTTTCGAATTCTATTCCCAAATTACCTACATTATATTACAAGAAATTTATAAACTTGGCTTTAAAAGTTATGTGTACGTCTGCGCAGAGGTTACTGCGGAGAGGCAAGACGGCAAGTAGTGGCGAGAGTATGATATATTTGAGGGAAGCGATGTGACCGCTTTTACTTAGGCTAAGTCATGGTGCAGACATAAGTCTTGGGATCTAATAAATTATTCTCGTTTACTTGATTAACTAGTAAAATTATTTATTGTAAATACTGCCGGCTTTCTATGTCATCTTACCCACCCGTTAAAATTAAAAGAGCTTAAAGAAGACGAACTGACATTAAAAATATAGGTAAGTACTTACTAAAAATTCTGGCTACTGAACATTATTTAGAAAAAAAAAATAGATTTATTTTATAAGAAATAAATAAATGAAATACCTACAGATAGGTAATCTGAGCATACTATAACTAAGTATCGATGGGATTGCTCGATCTTTATAAGTAACTAAAATTCTGCTGATTCTAAAAGAGGAATCAAGACAACATAAACAAATGACTATTTCAATTTTTTAAATGAATTGAGTATACTTACGTAAATGAGGCAAACAATTAAATATACGATTATATTCTGTTCTTAAAAATATCAAATTCTGTGCACGGTTCGAGTTTCGATTTCGACACAATGAACTTGAGAGATTTCAATATATGCACAAATTTTGTATGAACTATTCCATTATATTGTGTAGACGCTCCAAGATCTGGCAAGTTGACATGCGAAGATGAACGAAGGAATCGCATAGTAAATGTCGGAGACGACACATACGGTGTAAGTTGTTATTGTATTGTATAGGCAGAATTTTATTATCATTAATTTATCCTAAAATTATTTATTATTTATTGTTGTAATAGACTTTGTTTAGGTTAAGAAAAATACTTAGCAAAACAAAATTCTTTGAAGCATTCAAAAAAATACTGGTTGGTAGTGATCACGCAACAACATTACCCACGTTATCTGGTTACAAAGTAATACGCCTGAACAAATCCTCACTTATCCCCCATTAGGGTGATTCTACCACGCGCTCGTTACAAGCTAGAAAACGTTCGGAATTCTTATGACGCCTCCTCTCTCCAACAAAATGTCGCGTTGTTTGTTGAAGTCTGTTGCCAGGAGCATCCCAGACCGCGGTCTGCTCCATTATTCATGAGGTACCTACAAATAACGGCTGAATGCAGGACTTAAATATATTTATCATCGAATTTGTGTTCCGTTCTTTATTCTGAATAGTAGGTACGAGTTAGCTAGTGAAAAAAGTTGCATTTTACATTTGTGTTGCATAAACGGATTGGGCCTTTACTTAATGGAATTAAAAGTCTTCAAGAATCTTAATCTTGAAGACTTTAGATACATTACTTATTAGATTTTTTTACATTTAATATTTACTTAATAAATTGGCTTCAGCGCTCTATACAGTTAAAACATTTTTAAAAGAGTATTTTACCAATAAATTTTTAAAATAGGTGATTAACTTACACTAAAACACGGTTTTTTTTTTTTTAGGAACAACAAACAATCTTACATTACATTCTTATAAAAGCTTAATCTATCGCAGAGTAAACAAATGTAAGATCCACAACGTTATCCACAGCTAAAGTAAAGTTACACTAAAAACTATCTAAATTTAGAAGAGATTGATAAATTTATGGAAGGAAGGGACAGGGACAGGGAAGAGGGTAGGGAGAATAAGGGAGAAGTATCAAGGTAAATAAATAAATTGTTATCAATACATAGTATAAAACAAAGTCGCTTCCCGCGTCTGTCCCTATGTATGCTTAAATCTTTTAAAGTATGCATCGGATTTTGATGCGGTTTTTTTTAATAGGTAGAGTGATTCCAGAGGAAGGTTTATAAGTATAATACATGCACAAAATACTAATAAGTTAGGCGGTACGAAGTTCGCCGGGTCGACTAGTAGTAATATATAAGTAAGTCAAAATGTAGAAATAGATATATATATCAGGTACAGTCACGGACTAGGAGGCCGTAACAGATTTGTCTATGGTTTCGTCAGCTCTAGACTGTATTACCAAAGAACAAGAACTATTTTGCAATACAGAAAAACCGGAAGTGTTACGCCGATCGTGTCCGCCACTGTACAACCAAAGATAAAAGAATTTAAGTGACTTTGAACAATTATAAATACACTTTATTGAGTTTGAACAAGTAATCTGGCTCTCTTTCACGCCAAAAGTACTGAACCAATTAGAATGTTTTATTTTTGTGTACAATTTGAAAGTAAGTAATTAGTTTTGGGTTGGGTGAGCAAAATGCAATCATTAACCAATTGGCTTGTAGATGCTTGTATATAGATAGGTTTTAAGGTATTTAAATCAATCAACGCTTATTTAGGTAATTCCAAAACCAGGGCATTCATTCCTAAGCCCTCATTATCTCATCCAATTACCTATTCTGAAAGCGACCATCCTATTTATACAAAGTTGGGTACGCTTGAGATTCCTCTGCGAACGCAACACACTCTTGAATATAATTAGGGATTATATCTAGAATCCTTAATTACCCATGTGCTTTGGTATTTATTAACAGATCTAAATAAGAGTCCAGCAGAGGTATTCGGGCATAATAGGAAGAAAACTTTCAATACAGTTTTCACTACATTTTGGCTTTCCGTGTTTCCCAGTGGGAGCAACATCGCTATGATTAATATCAATTTTTGTTTTAGAGTCTTGGTGTTCCTGCACCAAGTTCTTAGTTTGATGTACATACTAATTTTACAAAGAGTTATATCGATTTCTCTTTTAAACCTTATATATCGACAGATTCTATTGTCGAATGTTGGTGTTGTATGCTCTTGCGAACGCGGCTACATCTTAGTGTAATGATGCATATGAGTTATGAGCATCACATTATGCCTATGATAATATTTTTCCCAGTGCACGCCCCAATCTTGGCAAGGTTTTCTACAATCTTCTTCTAAGTAATCGGAGAATATAACAACATAGCAAAATAAGAGCGAAAATATTTTTAGCTCAACATTTCTACTATAATAGAACAGTCAGCTGATTTGAGGCATTAAATAAGTGGTGGCATACTGGCAGTTGTCAAAAGTACCACAAGGGTCCTCACAGTTTTAAACACAGAAAAAAAAGAGAGCGGTCTTCCTTGTAAGATTGTTATTTAAAAAAATGTCAGGGAATCGGAGATTAATAATCGTTACTAAGGCGGGAAAACGACTAGAGCTACGGAAGATTATTACCCTGGAACGTAATAAAATAAGCCCTGATTCCGACCATTCCGCCCTCATTTACGGGATGGCACAGTGTGCCTAGACGTCGTCGTCGTCGTCGTGTGCGTAGAGTGTCTAGTTCTAATTCTTGTAATTCCGTATTATGATTGTACGACTAGATTGTAGAAAGAAAAAACTATTCTAATTCTCATTGTAATCATTTTGTTTGATAACACTTAGGCCGGTGTGCACGAACCAAAATCATCACCTTTAGATTACTTGACCGGCTGATGACCAGCTGACTATTGTTGGTGCATACCGGCCATCCTTTCGCTGGATTTCTCTTAAAAGCTTTATAAAATTTTGTTGATGTTAAAATAAAAATCTGAAAATGTTATGTTTATAATTTTAAATATGTAAGTAACCGCCGCCTTCGTCGTCCAACACAGGTCGCGGCCGCGCTCGGTGCCGGAAATTAGCAGCGTCTACAATATCCTGCCCATTCACCTTAGGAATAAAATATAATGCTCACTCCTGCTAACTCTTAAATTATTATCTGACATAGATGGTTGGTAAAAGTATTTTTTTATAATGAAGTTTTTTTTTTTGTTTTATAATATTTTTTTACTTTTTTATGTCATAGTATAATAATCAGCTTATTAATAAGTATTATATGTACAGTCAGGGACTAGGAGGCCGTAACAGATTTGTCTATAATTTCGTCAGCCCTAGACTGTATTACCAAAGAACAAGAGCTATTTTGCAATACAGAAAAACCGGAAGTGTTACGCCGATCGTGTCCGCCACTGTACATACCTAGCAATGCTGAAATATATTTCAAAGTCATTCGTAATCTAATTTTTTATCAAATAATCATAGATATGCTTTATTACAGGCTAAATTATCTAAAAACATTTTGATCAGTATTCGCTATAGATAAAAGACATTTTGGGAAGGAACATATTTAAACCATAATTTTCCGGGTTGGCTAAGGAACAGGTATTTCCAGTTTCTTGTTAGTTGAGTCGTAATTTCTATTTAAAACTGGTTCCAGAATTTATTTGTTTCGAGTTGGATTTATGTAAGGTGAAATTACAGCGTTAGATCTCACGAAATGGGTGCCTGGAACGCCCTAATAGTTGCTCCCTAATAAAGAGCGTGCTTACCTATTTAATATGTTAAGTTCCAAATATCATGTCTTGTAAAAGCTGTTATGAATCTTATGGGATAGAACGATTAAAAATGTTGGTAAAATAATATTTGTAATGAAAAATAATACGCCAAAATAGTAGAGGAATATAGATGACAATATACTACTTACGGACAATATAATGTGGGTTGCCTGGAAGAAATCGCTTTCAGCGATAAGGCCGTCCATTGCATGCAAATTCAATTTGTTTGAACCCTGAATTTATGAATGTACTTTTGTATCTAATACTTTGTATTCAATAAAGTGTATTCTATTATATTCTATTCTATAATACGTAAATATTAAATTTCAACATATGATCAATACATAGTATAAAATAAAGTCGCTTTCCGCGTCTGTCACTATGTATGCTTATATCTTTAAAACTATGCAACGGATTTTGATGAGGTTTTTTTTATTAGATAGAATGATTCAAGAGTAAGGTTTATAAGTAAAATACATACGCAACATAGAAAGAGGTAAGGCGGTACGAAGTTCGCCGGGTTGACTAGTATTAAAATAAATTTTAAGCCATTTCAATGCATTAGGTAGGTATCAAAACATCTCTACAGCTAGAGTTTTCAGCTACAGCACGTAGAAAACGTTCTAGTTCTATGTCTCTATGATGGTCGCACTGTTTCACTAACTTGTGGATTGCGGGTCAACTGTGTGGTCGGTCGTTCGCATCATAGAACGTGGAGCCTATAAACTTACTCGTTTTTGGTTTATGCATTCTAAATATTATACTAAACATATAAATCAATTAAAAATTTATAACACACCAAGCTTGATTAATCATATTATTTAGACAATCAGTAGTAGATTTTAAAATTCAAGAAGCTAATTAATACTTAACACTGGTAAACAAGTATCTTATACTAGTCAGTGATATGCAGATCTCGCTTTATGCTCGTAGCAAAAATAATTTTATCTGTGACTAAGAATATTACGTTTTTTTAAATTCTATCGCCTATTAATAAAATTCGCATCATTAATAAGAAAACAAAACTGTTAGACCAAACACAAGAACAAATTAACTAGTGTACTTTTGAAAGTTACAGTGAAGCCCTTTCAGGATTAGAGCGGGGCAGACGAGACGGTCCGATCCTACACAGTATATTGTATCGTGTGAAGGGCATCACCGTGCTCACTGATTTCACCTCGGACTTGTGTCTGACTGGTCAATAAGGACTTTGACTTTGGCCATTCGCATGGAAATACAATTTGCTGAATATCTAGGAAGTCTTCAAATGCTCTTTAATATATCTGTATTCAGGGTGCATTGATTTAGAATAATTAGGTTTTATTTCTGTTCTGCACTGATAGTATTTTTCAATTACGATTTCACGAATGAAAATTTGTTTGTACTCAACTATATATTTTTTAGGCAATCAATTAAAAAAATACATAGGTACGGTTGAATACATAGTTCTGGAAGGATTTTTTTATACAAAGTTGTTAAAGTTGTAATGATTTGAAAGCCGCGAGGAATTGTCAGTTATAATGTTTATTTATTAGCTTTTCTAAAAAAATGCTTATAATTCATTTATGAATAATGCTAGTTACAGGACTATAGATGTTTCTACAAGTCAGGTTGCGAGGTTCTAATTGAATCCAATCCATCAGCCAGTAAATCATAAAAGCCATTTGGCCTCGGCGATTAGTGCCAGGTGCTTGGCAATTATTTGACCGCAATGTAATACACCTATTGATTTGAAGTAATTAGATATTAAGACGTGGCTTGAATCGATATAAAATAGATTGTTAAAACTTTTTTTAATCATAAATTTTACTTCGTATTTATTTTATCGTATTTTTCCATCTGCTGATGACAAAAGAAGTTCTCTTTGTAGTTTAACGAGCTGATCAGACCCGCACACTCGGGTTACCTTTTTTGCTGCTAGTCGTATTTCCGACTGGCGTGTGCCAGCCACCCCTTTTTGGCATCACAGAAAAAGGTGTCCAGTAACTAAGGCTACACCGTAATCAGTCTAATCTCAATTTTTTTTGATGTTCGAAAGATTACGATACGAGATACTGTTTAATGGGCACTAAAACAGATAAGTAAATAATGCCTTAGTTTTTGAATAAGGTTTTATAAATAACTCATGTTTCAATATTTATAAAAGTCTTACAAATAGCTTAAAAACAAAGTCTTACATAAAATTCACGTCTCATTGAATGGAGCCTTTTGAACATCCAACAATTCAAGCTTAGCTATCTCACAGTATCTACATTTATTTGCATTTTACACCCAGTAAATCCTTGTCGTGTAAATCCGACGCTCATATGCATAACATAAAGCACAGATTGCTTGTCGCGTAGGTGGAATATGTTGTGGCTGCAGCTAAGTGCGCCAGTCAATTTGTTAGTGCTACCCCCAGTAGCGGAATTTGGGATAGCTACTGCCGTACCGGAGAACGGTAGGTATAGATTGCGAACGATTTGTGGAGTAACGAAGACATACTCTTCTTTTGTTTTTAAAGAATCGAATCAAAATGTGGTCAAAATGGATCGACTAGCAATTGCAAGCGCCGCGCTCCTGTGCTTGGTCTTCGAATAAATTTGATATGACTGCTATTAGATACAGTTGGTACTTAATTAGTTCTCAATGTTTTATTAAAATGATATTCATTAAAATATACTGTACTAGAGGCTGCCCCGCGGTTTTTCCCGCGCAGATTTCTCATAAACACAAAATTCCCGTTTTTTCCCGTTCCCGTGGGAATTTCGGGAAATCCCTTCTTAGTGCTCACCTACACTCCCCAAGGAACCCACGTGCCAATTTTCAGCTTTCTACGCCCAGTAGTTTAGGCTCTGCTTTGTCTGTCAGTCAGTCAGTCAGTCAGTAACGGAAGAGTTTTATATATATTGATTGAGATGTACCTACTAACTAGAAACATATTATTGGTACAGTGGCGGTTTAGGACGGCGTAACAGATTTATCTATGGTCTCGTGCGCCCATAGGGACGTAATATTAAAATAACTCAAATTAAAAAAAATTAAAACCTCCGACCCAGTCAGACTTATATACTTACCTACATACTTTAACATATACTTTCAATATCATCTTCAAACGGCTGATCAGGTCATAGTAACCTTACCAAATACTTTCTATATCATAGATGTAACATGGTACCAAATTTCAAATCGATCGGACATAAGGAAGCTGGTTAGATCCTCTCATCTATTATTCAAGAGCTGATCATCTTCAAACGGCTGATCAGGTCATGGTTACCTGACCAAATACTTTCTATATTATAGATGTAACATGGTACCAAATTTCAAATCGATCGGACATAAGGATGCTAGTTAGATCCTCTCATCCATTATTCAAGAGCTGATCATCTTCAAACGGCTGATCAGGTCATAGTTACCTTACCAAATACTTTCTATATCATAGATGTAACATGGTACCAAATTTCAAATCGATCGGACATAAGGAAGCTGGTTAGATCCTCTCATCCATTATTCAAGAGCTGATCATCTTCAACGGCTGATCAGGTCATGGTTACCTGACCAAATACTTTCTATATTATAGATGTAACATGGTACCAAATTTCAAATCGATCGGACATAGGGAAGCTAGTTAGATCCTCTCATCCATTATTCAAGAGCTGATCTTCATCAGACATGGCTAAGAACACTCGGCCTGAAATTATCTATGATACAAAAAAAAACTAAACGAAAATCGGTTCAGGCGTTTGGGCTCTACGATGCCACAGACAGACAGACAGACAGACAGACAGATACACACGTTAAAATTATAACACCCGACTCGGAATTTTCGTTCGGGGGTTAAAAAACAAGAGCTATTTTGCAATACAGAAAAACCGGAAGTGTTACGCCGTCCAAGACCGCCACTGCACCATGTTGATTTGGATGTCTACTGTAAATGACAGATAAACATGCACCATATACTATTTTCTGTACTATAAACCATGTATAAACCTTTATTTAATTTCTACAAAAAAACGGAGAAAAACCTGATACAGCTTTTCAATTATTTTTTGTGTGGAACTCGTTTGTTTCACTAGGCCCTGTAATATAGCAGTTTTAAAAAGGCTTAGGGCAAGTGACAGGCGCAGGCTCTGCCATTAGATAGTCCATTTTCTTTGGCCGCTCGAGTTTAAGCTTTTAAGACTGACATCAATGTGGAATTCTGTTTGCAAAATATATTTTTTATGCTTTGTATGATACAGACAATACCACATCAAAGGATTAAACTATCTTAACTTACTGCTCCGTAGCTCAGTTGGCAGTGATGTAGACTGAGAAGCGGGTGCACCTGGGTTCGAAGAATATATCGATGTTTGTTTCCCGGTCTGGGTGTACTGTTCGTCTCTGTATATGTTTCGGGCACCCTAGATACAGGTTCTACCTAGGGGCTCTGAGTGTGATTAGAAAAGATTAGAGAATTCTTTATTGCAATGACAATAAAACCAAAAATACATAAAATAAAAAGTTACGTAAGAACAAATGGCGGCCTTATGATAAGCAACAATTATATACCTGTCTCATTTATTTGGATACAAATGAAGTTATATAATCTGCACTACTTAAAAGCCACTACTTAAAACGAAGAATCATCTATGCCCTGCAGTGGGCTGTGTTTTATAACTTAACTTAATAAAACATTACAGGACTGCAAACCGTGCGTTCACTTTTTTAAATTGTTCTTTTTGACATTTCGCTTAAAATCTAAAACTTTGATTGGCTGGCGGCTGCAGCTGTTTTTGCAGCCGTCACTTCGCAGAGAGAGTTTGAATAAACCCCCTCGATATTTGGATTGAATGCAAATTCCATTGGATTCTCTATTTGCTTATGTAGAGTAACATTTGAGTGCAGTAGACTACTTAGTAAGTTATTTGCTGAGCGTAAAGTAGAAGCATTGGGTTCAGGAACTGTTGTCCATTCAAATAAAAAAAATAAAGCTACCCACTTAAAAAACAATAAAATCCAATTCAATTATAAATCAAACAAAGATTATGATTAGTAGTAAATTAAATAAAGTTGTAAAAAACAGAAACGTAATAATATATACAATTAATACGTATAAGTATTCGATGGTTAATTTGTTTGTATGATTCCTAATATGACAGCTACGTGACTACCTATTATAGTCTTCTAAGCAATATTCGAAATGCCATGACGTAAACGTTGCCAGGTGTGGGAGCGCATATCTATCCTTCAATTAATTACTTACGGACAGTAACTCACGTTAACTTGCCTGAAACTTGGGTATAACTTCAGAAGTTCTTAAGCCTAATCCCATTCCTATATCTTACTAACGCGCAATACGAATAAGAAAGTAGGGACTTAGTTTGCTAACTTACGAATAAGTTCTAAATACAAGCTTAATCAAAATATTAATTAGTAATGTTGGTTCTGTAAAGTTTACCGCGAGCAACTAATTGTTTTCAATAATTAAAATTTACAGCGTCTCATCGAAGTTGATATTAATTTTAATACAATGATTTATACGGCTGAAACTTGATCTATTAAACCTAAAGTTTGAAAGTAGAATAAATTTTAACTTAGATTCATGCATTTTAGTAAATATTTCTATTGCTTTTCAATTGTAAAAATAATAATATGCAAATGGTTCGTGTTGTACTTAAAGACTGTGTAGGTATTTGTTGTGTTGTATTGTTTTCGACCAGAAACTTGTTTTTATCAGGCAATCTACGATAGAACAGCTTCCGAAGGCAGGTGTTGGCAGTAACAAATGTTAACAATTTTTTGGCGATGTACCGAATTTTGTTGTTAACATCATCGATCTAAAGTCGATAAAGTAAGCAATATACCAATTTTTTGTGAGCGGATTCAAGCAAAATATAGTAACTTATACCGTGTTTCTGACAAGGCGGTAAAAAAATATCTAATTTCCACAATAATGTATGCCCTTTCAAAATGCGTTTTGTACTGTGTTGAAATAAATGAATAAAAGACAAGAAGACTGAAGAAGTGTACCTTGATTACCACTCATTTAAGGAAGGTTTTTGTACATTATGATTACCATAGGTATTTAATCTCACTTTTCGTATAGAAGATGTATAAATTATTCCACAAACTGTTTTTATTAAGTAATTATTAGTTAAAACTTAATGACTAGGTTGGTAGGTTCCATGTTTCTCTGAACGTTTGATCCGCAATTCCATGATAATTGGTATTTGTAATTAGTTTAGAGGACTTGGCCCAATTAGTTGTTCCGGTGTTCCTAATAGGTTTTCATATTATCTTCATATTGTTAACAGCTATGAATTACGATATAAGTATATTATTATTTATGCCTGACATACGTTGTGAATGTATTATACATATCGTAGCCATATCGTAAAATTGTCCATTTCATGATATTGCCGGCCATTTTATAAAATGTGAACTTTTCATGAAATGGCCAATATTCGTTGGCAAGATCGTTACAATCACAACGATTTGGCCAAGTAACACTTACGGTTTTTCTGTATTGAAAAATAGCTCTTGTTTTTTTAATATTACAGTCTAGAGCGAACGAGACCATTGACAAAACTGTTACGCCGTATTAGTCCGCCTCTGTACTATCTAAATATAAATAATCTAACTCAGGAACTTTTACAAGTTAAATAATGTACTTTAAGTTTTTAGGTTACACAACAAATAAAAACTAATAGGGTGACCATGCAACATCCAAAGATAAAATTCAAATATGATAGAATGAAATAAATGCATGAAGGATTCTGATTATGTAAGAGCGTATTTAGTTCATGAATAGCATTTTTATATTGAACAAAGTAAGTACTTTGTTTGATAAGGTTAGAAATTTAAGTATTGTTAATGTAACGCTCTTTTTTAAAACCATGGGAATAATTTAGGAATAGCATCTACATTGTGTAAGTAACAGATATATATATATTTTTTTTATATAATTATATCAAAGTATATTATTATAGTACAAAACACTTTATTTTAAGTGAATATTTGTGCTATTTTAATTACGATTACGTACGGCCATTTGATGAAATGTCCGGCCATATCATGAAATGGCCAATTTTACGATATGGCCACGACATATCCATTTGGAACTAATCATTTAAATCAATTGTTTTTTTTTTGCATATTTAGTGTTGGTAGACATAAAAACGTGGCTTTACCCACAAATTTTCACTTACTTTTTATCTGATTCCGTGGAGTTTTCTATCTCAAGTATCTTCCTTCCAGTCCTCTCTCAAGCTCTAGACTATTTCTATTATCGTATTTAGTTTAGATGTGTTTTTGCGTTAAACAGAAAAATTTCTTTTTTTTGTATTTTAAAAAAAGAGACCTGCCTAAAATAAATTGATACAAACATAAAATGAGAACTTTCTCTTTTCTGAAGTCGGTTAAAAATAGGTAGGTGTACTAAAAACTTCGCCTAAATGTTACAAATACTATTTAATTGCATTAATAGTACCCCTGCTCATTTTTATACGGATACAAGGTAACAGAGAAAATAAAAAGTAATAATTTAATAATTTAAAAAAAATCTAGCCATCATACATAAATATCTAGCATTACTCATCTCATCATCAATCAATACATAGTATAAAACAAAGTCGCTTCGCGCGTCTGTCCCTATGTATGCTTATATCTTTAAAACTATGCAACGGATTTAGATGCGGTTTTTTTCAAAAGATAGAGTGATTCAAGAGGAAGGTTTATAAGTATAATATATGCACAATATAGTAATAGGTTAGGCGGTACGAAGTTCGCCGGGTTGACTAGTACATGAATAAACACATGGTAAAGTCACCGATTTTTTTTTGAGGAATTTAGAAATAGAAACAGACCCAGGGGCTGAAGGACATGGGGCGAGGATTTATATCTGTTGTATATTAGTACTAGAGGCTGCCCCGCGGTTTTTCCCGCGCAGATTTCTCTTAAACACAAAATCCCGTTTTATCCCTTTCCCATGGGAATTACGGGATATCCTTTCTTAGTGCTCACCTACACTCCCTAAGGAACCTACATGCAAAATTTCAGCCCGCTACGCCCAGTAGTTTCGGCTCTGCGTTGTCTGTCAGTCAGTCAGTCAGTCAGTAACGGAAAGGTTTTATATATATTGATTAATTGAAATTACATTAAAAAAATATGATTTATAGGTAAGAGAAAGAAAATATGAATGAAAAATTGAGATTTAGGGCATCCTTCAAATTGGTCAGATTTTATTATTATTAAGATTGAAATATTTAGACTCGGAAACATTTGGTTTTATCATTAGAGTGGATGTTTACGAAATTTGCTTCACCCAACTCAAACATTATAATCCGATAAATTTACCGAACTTCGTATTTCAGCTAGTAACAACTACATTTAAATGTTTTGACTAAGGATTTATATAATTTAAAAGTATAATTGAGAGTTTATTATCACAAAAACATGGTACAAAAATTTAAGCAATTCTTTTTTTACTGTTTGGATCGTATTTTATTAAAATTGAACAGTAATTCCAATGTAATTAAATTTTTATTATACAAATACAAGTGCAAGTTTAAACTTATAATTAATAGTTTATTCCATTGAAAGCTAAGAACAACCATTTATTGAACTCTCATGTTAAACTCATGTTTATTGTGTATTATTTACTCGGTGACGTGGAGTGGTTGGTGCTTGCATAATCAACTGCAGTGGCAATTATAATCGGATGCCATTAATTAACTCACAAAGTCACTGAGCACTAGTTAAATATTTAACGCGTGTAATACGAAATTACGTATGTCTGAATACAAATTAAAACCCGATTAAATTATTATTTTAATAAATGTTTGTTTTATTTTTGTTTGAATTTATTGTGAAAGATAAATACAAACAAAAATAAAAGAAACATTCATTCAAATAATAATTTAATCACTTTTTAATTTGTATTACTAAAGTAAGCGAACGCAAAACCAATTTGGTCATACTTATATAATTTTGGTCTCGTATCCTTCTAGTTTATTTAGGTAGGAGGAATCGTACATTATTATTTTATTTCGAGACAAACTTGGTAATCAACCTTCAATTACCTGTCGAAGTGGCCGCGACGACGCGACGTGACGCGACGCGACACATAGCCCCTTTTGTTACAGCTTCTCAAGACAAAGTTGTGAACACACTTGCGTTCGAGTTAGAGTTTTTTATAGAATAATGTTATGCATTAAATTTAAATTATCTCTGTCGAGAGACGTACACTGTTAGACAAGGGCCTCTCCCACAGATCACCACAAGGACAAACATTTTGGCAGTGGGGGTTTGACATAGTCGCTACGCTTAGGCGATCGCAGACATCGCAGTCTGTTTAGACCATCGCCACTACTCGGACAACTTAATATAATTATTAATGTTGTTTTTGAGTAAGTACGTTACGTATCTCAAGGATATTAAATCTATTGAAAATTTTACCAGTTGACGAAATAATGATTACTTTAATAATGAGCCGTCAATAGACCAGTAGCGTCAGTTAACTGGACATGCAACCCGAACAGTCCATTTCAAAATTCAAATTCACATGAACCGAAACTCGACAACTAGTTAGGAGTCGTTACCGCACAAAGAGTGGGCACTTGCCTTTATTCTCTTATTTGCCAACTTATTATTTTGTTTGGGTATCTTTGCCTTTTGTGAGGATTTTGTTGCTATTTTGGTGTTATAAATATAATGCGACATTTACGCTGACATTTATACAGGAAAGGAGATGAATTTATCTACTTTGTTATTGAAGGCTGTGCGTGGTTGATTATTTTACTTTTTTTTCATATAAAAAATCTATAGGTATCTTCTCTATCTAATCTTTCTATAAAATTAACTGAAACTATCATCCAGTAGATAGTTTCATTACAAACGACATATAAGTATACATAAATAATATGTACCTAATATCGTAGCAATGCAAATTCCGTACTGTGCGCGTAGCAAATGGCGTAGCCCGTAGCAAAATGCGTAGCGAAACTCGTAGCGCGTAGCAAATTGTATAGCGTGAAGCAAAGTTGGAAGCGCAAAGCACTATCAATGCAGTTGGGTGTTGGTGGGTATTAGCAATAGTGCTAGCCATACCAGCAAAATAATTGAAAAAACACTTTTCTTTTCACACACTCATCGAGGTTCAAAATATGACATTTTACAAAATACTTTTCAAAAATAATTTAGCTTTTGAGGAAAAAATGTGACTTTAGCAGTTGTTATCTTTCAAGTAAGTACTTAAATATAAACTTCAACCCGCTAACTATCCATATCTACATGAAAACCGTCACACAGTTTACCCATTAGTTTGTGCATGTTAGTAAAACAAACGTAATTCTAGCGGCGGATGTCGTCAGGTCCCGGGCGGGCCCACCGCGCGCCGCCGTCACCGGCGCCCCAGGGAGGCGCTCTCGGTCCATCGCTCGTCGAAATTGCTTCGACACTACGCGACTACACGCCCCCGACACAGCAAACGTGAGACTTTCAAGGCAAGGTCTACCTATACAACTACTTAATAATTCTTATACCTAGCCAACAAGAAATAACTTTCTGTGTTTGACTTTTAATATAGGCGAGTACCGAAATGCTTTAGAAATTAATGAGTGTAATTGTAATCAGAATTTATTTGGTATCAGACATACGGAAAATATTTGCCGATATAATTAAAAAATAATGATACTTCCTATATACCTCTATCGAGGCTACATTTTAAATTCGTATCCCCTTATCCGAGGGTGGGAACTTGTTTGTGATGTAGGCATATGTAGGTCTTACCTATTATTATTTATTTATTTACTATACAATTTGTTTTAAAATTATACATATTAAGTGTTTTGTGGTAGGTACAGTGGCGGACTACGACGGCGTGACAATTTTGTCTATGATCGCGTAGGCCTTAGACTGTAATACCAAGAACAAGAGCTTTTTTTGCAAAACAGAAAAACCGGAAGTGTTACGCGTCCTAGTCCGCCACTGTACAAACTAATTTCATATCTGAAGCATATTATTATATTCGTAACATAAAGGTTTATTCAATACTAGAGGCTGCCCCGCGGTTTTTCCCGCGCAGATTTCTCATAAACACAAAATTCCCGTTTTTTCCCGTTCCCGTGGGAATTTCGGGAAATCCCTTCTTAGTGCTCACCTACACTCCCTAAGGAACCTACATGCAAAATTTCAGCCCGCTACGCCCAGTAGTTTCGGCTCTGCGTTGTCTGTCAGTCAGTCAGTAACGGAAGAGTTTTATATATATTGATGATAAAATATCTCACCTTTCATAACAAACAAGTTTATATTTTCCTATTCTGTGTTTTTTTTACCAACACTGCAAACGCAAACTCCTGCGTTCTGGGAAATTCTCAAAACGAAACAAACGCGCGCCAAGATAAGCTTGTTAATTTTATTTAATGAATTTGAGTCTGCAATGAATTCCTGAAATGAAAATTTAAGGCAGTTAAGTTGGAAACATTAACAAGCCTTTGATTCAAATAATTTTAGAATGTTTGAAATCGTAGCGGAACAAGCAAATTACAGAAATATCAGAAATATACTTAATAATTTATTAATAAATATACCAGGTAATATTGTACAATTATCCAGTTTTGTACCTTTGTTAAAGTCTTTGTTAAGATGGCGCCCAACGCGATACTAGCGCTTATCTCGAAAAAAAAAAATCTAAACCATGATCGAAATAAAAAAAATGGATAGTGATGCGCTATAGATAATCTTGATAGAAAAAATTAAGGCACTTTTGCGTAGCGTTACGGTTATGGTTTTAGTTACAGATCTAAAAAATATATGTATGTATCTATTTGTTGCTTGAAGTGGCCACTTTTAACAACAAACAGTATATTTCTTAGATCTTAAGCCAAAGCTACTAAACAGTGCTTTATAAAATTCTTACCAAGATTATCATTATTCTACATTTTTTAGACCATGGTTTAGAAGTTATAATTTTTGTTCGATATTGGCGCTTAAATTTAATTTATTTAGATTTAATGATAATATCAACACACGACTGTAGATATATGTGTGAAAATCAGCATACATAACTGAACACCTTTTGGTGAAAGTGTGCAGTAAGTAAGGCAGTCACTACCCAACAATCTAAACCACAACGCAAATATTTACCAAAGCGAAATGAGTTTGAATTTCCTGCAGAAATTTCTACAAAACAATACTGCTATTCAAAATTGCCAACTCATTAGAGAGCAGCGCTCAAGCGATCTAGGGTTAAATAAAAGTAGAGCGAAGATGGCTACAATGCTGTCCCGCAATGAAAGACCTCGGCACCCAGGAGAGCGGTTTTGTATTGGAGACGAATGGTTTTTTTATTTATTCTTGCAACAAAAGTTTGTGGCAAAAATATTCATACACATTACGTATGTTTAAGAAATATATATATACATAATATACCTCTAGTTATTAAAAACAAAATAAAACGCAGTCTTCTTTCTTTCCTTTATATATTATTATGTTTAAATATGTATGCATGTCTTATAAAGTAAGGGTATTTCGTCTTTAAAATCTTTGCATCTTTGAGTTCGTGAGTCAACTTTCACATTTAGCTAATTAACACTAAAATGGAGTGCACGGTTTAAGTGCTTTCAGTAGAGCCGTGAAAAGTGTGTAAAACTTACATTTTGTATTACTATTTTAAAGTAAAATCGAAATTTTAAAACATATTTTAATTTTAATACAGAATTTACCACCATCAATAAATTTACAAACACTCGTTATATTTCAAGCTAGCGAGGCTTCTCTCGCCAGGTTTTCAAATCGCACTCGGTTTCCGCCGAGTTCGATTACCGGTTAGCAAAAATGATTTGAAACTTGCAACTCTAACCAAACGTACCTACCGAGGCGTTTTAGTTTTTTAATATACTCTGATAAAAATATTTTATAACTGTAACTACACAGAAGAACCAGAACTTTGCAGAACCTAAAAATAGCGACATCATCTTTCTTAGTTCGTGGAAGTATGAAATTGCGACAATAGAACGCGAGACATGACGGCCGACGCCGCCGCAACTCATTAGTCTTGTGACACGTCAGAAAACGTGCGATGGTTGGATTGGTGGTTTAAATTGCTTCAGAACAGCGTCAGAACAGAACAAGGTTTTACTAGTTTAGTCTGTAGGATTAATTCATATATTTAAAGAGATAGAAAATTTTACTTGAGAACTAAACCTTTAACTTGAGAAAGTACATACGTATAATGAAATAATCTGATTTATATTCTTTATTACTTAAGACCATTGGTATATTTAAATGTTGGTTAATTTCTCTATATCCCCATTCCCCACCATCTATTTCATAAAAATAATTATGAAGGGTTTGGTCTCCTATCATTAGTTTTTAATTTGTAGTTTGCCTTGTAAAAATATATTTATTTTGTTCAAAATTATCAATAACGAAAAATTCTTAGCTAGTACTCTTAGATATTAAATTCATTACCGTGAGTAAAACTATGCGTCAGTTCTCAAGTTTTCGTGGAAAATTATTACGTAGGGTTATTTAGTTAGGTTAAGGGGCCGAGCGCTCGCCTCCTCGCATATAACTCATGAATTAAACAAAAGTTCACTCGGTGGAACTTCGACTGAATAAATGAACTTGAAGGTAGGTCAAAATATCTTTGTACTATACAATACCGGATGTTTTTGACAAGGCGGTAATAAATCAAAAGAGAACTTCTGCCTACCATAATTAACAACTTTCCCAAAGCAACATAGGTCGAAATCTCAAAAAAATAACAGCTGTTCATTGCATACATTGGTTCGATCAGCTGGCGGGGTCAATGTACGGGACAGCTGATTTTTGTTTTGAGATTTCGACACATGTTGCTTTGGGAAAGTTGTTAGGCACGATGAGCTGAATCCTTTCTTTGATTTTTTACCGCCTTGTCAGAAACACCCGGTATATTTGTCGGCTAAGGCCGCTATTAACTTGTTCAGTTTTTATTTTTATAATAATATTTTATGGTTAAAATATGACTTTAGTAAATAATGGTATTAAATCAACAAATCCAATGGGTTTGCTATTAAATCATGCAAATAAATTAAATGAGTGAATATATTCCCTGCCCGCATGTAGTTTAAATTGCGTTTCCTTTGAGAAGGTAGCACAAAAGACGTACGGCGGCGGCACATGGAAAACTTGTTCTTGCGGTGTGTCGGCGCGGGGCTGCAGCAAATCCACTGTCGACCTTTTTCGTGAGCACAACTTCTATAAAGCTGCAGAGTGGTAGTCCTCATGCAAATGTATATTAAAATCTTACTGTACAATATCATTATAATGGTTCAATTGCCAGCCGGGTCAACCATTTTAATGATACAAATTTCTTTGTGTGTCCTGTTCCTGTAATTATGTTTTTTGTGGAGTTTCTAATATATTACCTTTAGATTATTAACAGGTCCATTGTAACATGAAAAAACAAATGCTTTAGCAAACATTCAAAAATAAATGTATATAGGTAAACTTAAAACTCGCTCAATTGCTGCAATAAAATTCTTGTACTTTTCCCCGAAAGAAAAATGAAACGAACAAGCATAAACGTACTAAAACCTATAGCAGCAAAGGAAAGTTTCCTTTTAAAAACCTCAAACGTGAAAGGTGGGTACCTATACCGACGTACCGAAAGTTGAAAAGAAGAAACTATACAGGTGAAGTTTTAGCGAATACCGATCGGATTGAAAAATCGTCGGAATTGTTCATACTCTAGAAGGTAACGTAAAAAAGGTAAACTATGTATGTTTCGGTATAATACATGCACGTCCCAAGAAAATATAAAAACTCAAGTCTTGTGTAAGATTTATCTATTTCAGTGTAACAAATATTAATATTAAATGTTTAATTCGACCTACATTTGACGATAACTTATTTTTAACAATTAATTTTTTTTTTCTAAATTTTTACATCAAAGAAAGACTGCTTTTAAAAAAAATAACACAATTATCAATTTTCTTTACTTAAAGCACAATTTCTAAGAAACACATTTTAATTAAGCATACTTACTCAGTTTTTAAATTTGTTAGATTAACATTACATTGACGACCGCCTAATGCTGACGCTCCATGCTGAATTGACAAAATATTTGAAAACTTTTGAACGAATTGTAATGTAAATAACACGTATGCTGGATACGTGTTATTTACATAACAATTTGATGGTTTTATTAACAGTCGCGCGCGTGTGATAAAAAATGTGGATAAGATTGGTTAGAACCGTACATTTTAAATGCGTATGTTTTGATAATGTGTAACATTATAATTTTCATATAAGTGAACTTATACAATTCATTGTACTTATTGACCAAAAAGAACAGTTAAATTAACAAGACAAAAAAGATTTTATTTACTTTTAATATTTAAAAAAATTATACTAGAGAATAAACTATTCAGGTGCAAAGTGCATTGTTTACACTGGCTACTATCGTTCTGGTGTCAGTTGGTGGTGTTAATGTTTTGTGGATGCAAAACTTGCAATTAATTGACATATTACTTTTTCCTATTTTAGCCAACACTGAGTGCAAGAAAATTATAACCCCATTAAATAATAGGACATAAACAAAGCTAAATTTTTACAAAAAACTTTAACCCGACTATGTAAACTTTTGGCTACGCCGTAGTCGCCGTAGTACTACGTAGTAGAAAAAAGGGGTATACACAACACATATAGCTTACAGCCTACGACACCCGTTCCATTACAACGTTTCTATTGAAACCTAATGTATTAAAATCGTTTCAGTAGTTTAGGCGCTACGATTGAACCTTAAAACATACATAGATGTACATTCATAGACTGCATAACCTTTTGGCTTGGCCGTAGTCGTGTAAAAATCAGTGCCTTTTCTTGAAGGATTCTTTTTGAAACCTGTCGTAGTAATTATATCTATTATATATACACTGTTATTTTTAGTAATGCCTAATTATATTATCAAATTTTACCATTACAGAAAATATTTCAGTCGTAATGTCACCTTTACACTTTATGTACACCATGTTATTTTAATCCACTACTTAACAAATAACCGACAACACTTTTACCTTTCTACTATTTATCGATTTATTTTAGTGCCATTTAAAACAACACACATATAAAAAGTTTATTCACATTAGGTTTTCACTCGGGGAATATCAGGATGCAATGTGATGGAAGTGGTAACTAAGATCGCGGTGACAATGAGTAAAACTGCGGGAAAGTGTAAAAAGGTGCTGGAGGCAGCCGGCGCAGGCGTCGGCGGGCCCAGGCGCGTGTTGGCGCGGACCACCTGCGACCGCCACCGGATCGTGTACAGCGGCTGCTGCCGAGACAGCGCCACCAGTCTGAAACAATGCACGGACTCAGCCCTTTTGTCCATACACGGTTTTTTTGCCTTCAAAATCTACGGTTCATTACTCGTGCGAAGGCGAAGTCGTCAGTGTTGTTTGGACCATTATAAGGCCTGTTGGCAGCGCTGTAATGTTCAGCTCCTTTTTATGTCAAAATTCGTATTTCACGGCGTATTTCATGTTTGTGGACAACAGGGTATAGGCTCCACAGGATACCATATGCACTGGGAGTGGATTAAAACAAAAAGCAAATGTTTATACATCGGTAGGACGTACTTAATTTTTTTTGCAAAATATGTACAACATTTATTATTTTATAATATTTACTTCAACCAAAATTATGCTATACTATGCTATCTATCCACGTGCGCTATAGAACTTTTCAAAATATTTTCACAAGCTTCAGATTCAATCATCCAATTATTGAGACCGAAAACACGTTCGTAACCAAGAATGTTTTCACACATCGTTATTCTGTGTTCGCAAATAAAAATGCCACTTTTAAAGCCAGTCACGTGCGCGACCTCCCATCTAATATGCACAAAGAAGAGAACGTTGTATTTGTGGATGTTCCCTAAAAGCATGAACCTGCCTTTTACCTACCCAGCTAAATAACTGACATCTTATAAATAATTGAACAAAAAGCGAATTTGGGAGGTATTTCAATGTTCTTTAAAATAGTTCCAGACCCATTTTCGCGAAGATTAAATATTTGAATTGTTCTATTTTTGGGTGGGGCTTTTATTGAAAAAAAAAACCATTTAATCTATTTAAAAAACTTCTAGTATCACACCTTATTAATAAGCAATTTATTTTTGCCGTTCTGCAACTCTCGTACACACAAAGTGACATGGTAGTACGTACCTATTATAGGTAAAAACTGCTCTATCGTTAGTTTAATAAATAATTTTTTTTTTTTTTAATAGTCTGTGGCTGTGTCCCACTGCTGGGCAAAGACCTCCTCCTCCCGTTTCCACGTTTCTCTCTCCTGTGCCACCTGAGTCCAATTGGATAAGTAGGAATCGATATCATCCCGCCATCTCCTTCTCGGCCGGCCACGTTTTCGTCTTCCATCAGTTGGCACCCACTCGGTTGCGATTTTCGCCCACCGGTCCGGGCCCATGTGGCAGACGTGACCAGCCCAGCTCCACTTAAGCTTAGCAATCGCAACACCAACGTCTGCAACTCCTGTTTTCGAGCGTAGTTCGGTGTTCCGGATGCGATCGGTTAATTTAACCCCTATTATGCTACGCTCCATGGCACGTTGGCAAATCTTGAGTCTGGATTTTTGATGTTCAGTCAAAGACCAGGTCTGAGCACCGTAGGTTAGGATGGGCAACATACACATATTGACGAGTTTGCGCTTCAGGGAAAGCGGAAGCTTTCCCTTCATGAGCTCCTTCATGGACCAGAAGCTCCTCCAGGCATTTTCGATCCGTCGATCTATTTCTTTATTTTGCCCGTTATTAAAGGAGACAATCTGGCCCAAATAAGTATACTCGTCAACATATTGCATCGTATGCCCATCCACCTCAATACTACGTTTCGTGCTGTTGGTCATAACCTGTGTCTTCGACCGATTCATCTTCAATCCAACCTCGAGACTTGCCACGCTCAGATCTTCTAACATTTGCTGCAGAATTGATGCTGTCGGGGCAAACAGGACAATGTCGTCAGCGAAGCGCAGGTTTGTTAACCTTCTTCCGCCAACGTCAATGCCCTTATCTGTCCATGCGACCGCCAAACTCCTGAACACTTCTTCAAGTGTACAGGTAAAAAGCTTTGGGGAAAGGGGGTCTCCTTGCTTTACTCCACGTTCAATCTGGAAAGATGGACCAGGTAGGTGAAGTTTTATGTCTGCAGTGCTATGTGTATAGATGGCTTCAATTATATTAATGTAAGTGTGATCAATGTTTTGTTTACGGAGGGCTGCAAATATGGCGGAGTGATTTAGACTGTCAAATGCCTTCGAGTAGTCAACAAACCCTAGGTAAAGAGGCTTGTTGAACTCTGTACACTTTTCAATGACTTGGTTTACTACTTGAAGATGATCCGTTGTAGCAAAGCCTGGTCTGAATCCTGCCTGTTTGGGTGGTTGCTGTTCATTGAGCTGGTCTGCAATGCGATTCTGTATAACTTTTATAAATACTTTGTAGACGTGGGATACAAGACTTATTGGGCGGTAATTGCCAATATCTGTCTTGTCTCCCTTCTTATGTAAAAGTATGATGTTGGCGTGGCAGAGTCCTTCTGGTAATTTTCCAGTGTACAGGATAGCATTACAGAGATTGGTAATGTGGGGCAAAAGTGCGGGTTCGCCTATTTTTAAAGCCTCCGTTGTAATACCATCCTCCCCGGGACTCTTACCATACTTCATAGATTTTAAAGCTACGTGAACCTCGTAACCAGTGACAGGTGAGACAGTGCTTTCATCTGGAGGTATATATTTTTTGGTGGAGGGCTGTTTGGAATTGTCAGAATAAAGATTTCTATAAAAATTTGTGCAAATCTCGACAACCTTGTCTCTACTGCCTTGCTTGACGCCTTCGCTGTCGGAGAGTCTGGTTATCCAAGATTTACTTTTATTTATTCCTTGTTTGGCTACGCGGAGCGAAGTATTGGATAGGATGGCGTTTTGTACTAACTTTGTATTATAATCTCTAATATCTCTTCGAATACAGCGTTTGACTTTTTTGTCCAATATGTAGTAGTCTTTCGAACATTTAACAAGTTTTTCCCTTTCTTCAATCAGTACTTTAGTTTCGGAACTCAGTTTGTTGTCGTGTCTTTTCATTGGTTTAATTTTCTTACTTGCTATTTCTATCGATTTCTTAATGTGTTTGTATTGTATGTCTGTGTCTTTTGAATCAATTTGGAGTGGTTCAAAGTAATTTCTAAGTTCTAAGTTAAAGGCTTGTTTATTGTTAATTAGTGTGATTTTATCTATGTTCTTGATTTGCGAGGCAAAAAGGTTTTTTCTATATATTTTAAAATTAATGCATAATTTGATTCTAAGTGGTCTATGATCGGAGCTGAATTTAAATTGATTGATGATGGAAACGTCTTGAATAATTTCTTGATCTGAAGATAGTGCATAGTCTACTTCATTTTTTGTTTTACCATCAGGTGATAACCAGGTCCATCGACCATTTTTTTTTTTTTGTGAAAAAGCTGTTGCTTACTTTGAGACCTTGGCCAAAAGCAAACTGAAGTAGGCGTGCTCCACGAGCATTTCGTATTCCAAGCCCGTGTGGTCCGAGTATTTCTCCATTATCATCGGTTTGCCGTAAGCCGACTTTCGCATTGAAGTCACCGAGGACAATGTTCCATGTTCCTCGGTGCTCATCGCAGACTCTATTAAGATGATCGTAGAAGTCCTCGACTTCATGGTCGCTGTGTGTGGTTGTTGGTGCATAAATTTGGATGAATGAAATAGTTTTATTATTTGTTAATTTGAATTTCAGAACAGCAATTCTGTCCGAGCATCCTACAAATTCAATAATATTATTTTTCCATTTCTTAGCCACCATAAACCCTACACCATATAGTCCACTGGTGACACCGAAATGGTAAAATATATTATTTTGTGTTTCAGTCGTCTCTTCACCTAGTCTCCTAACTTCAGCAAGGCCTACAATGTCCCAACTCACATCCAGGAGAGCGTTTTCAAGTTCCACGAGTCGCTCATCCTTCATCAAAGTGCGCACATTGTAGGTCATGACGTTAAGTTTATCGCAGTCCGTTTTGCTAGCCAGTTTTGTTTGACGGGATATCGATTCCGCCCGGGGATTCTTCGCACCCCAAGCTCCAGCGCCGCCCCGGCTACCGTCGTCACCGGGAGCCGCGCTGGAGACGCCGGGCACTAGGGGCCTTGGTAGTGAGTGTACTCTCATGAGGGGGGTTTGGACCGTGTACCCACCACGCTGGTCCAGTGCGTGTTGGTGGGGTGATAAATAAAATACGTAAAAAAAAACCTAAACAGCAAAATTGAAACAGCCTTTATCAATGGCTGTTTTGTTTTAAAAACATATAAAATAAAATGCGTGCAAGTTCAATTTTTATAGATTAGTTAAAAATATTCAGATCGATTCAAAATTCATTTATTGCTTGTTCAACCATCTCTGTGTTATTTGCATCGTTTTGTCGAAAAAAAAACAGACCTGTAGATTTTTACATACAATTGGGAAATATAAAATAAAACCAAACAAAAGTGATTGGAAAAAAGAAACACAAGCCGAACACAAGAACATTACAAAGATTCAGGAAACAATGGGGTGTGATCATCCATTGAGATAGGATGTCGATGTCCCATTATCCTGCGGGACGATTCAATTTACCTAATGACCGGCATTGATACGGTATTGGGTGTCTGAGTTGTTTTTGCGGTTGTCTACCCGCCTCAGCCACCAATCCTTGGTAGATTTTGCTGAGTAATGAATTTGCTGAAAATCCTACTAATATTATAAAAGAGATAGTAACTGTCTGGCTGTATGTTACGATTTCACATCTAAACTACAGAACCGATATGTTATGGCTGAAAATTGGTAGGGTAGGTATAACCACGAAACGGACATAGGATACGGATACTTTTTATGAAAAAATGCCACGCGAACAGAAAATTTAGATTTTGCGGACCGAAGCCGCAGGGCGCAGACAAGTTAATTATATAAAGTCAATATCAGTTAAAATAAGACCACCAAGTTATACAAAACATATTATAGGTAAGAGCGGCAACAAGGAATCAAGGTGCTTTAGACAGACTAGTCTCTCTTAGGTTGATGATTATGATTCTCACCTAATGACAACAGTGTTGAGCCGCCACGGAAGCGTGTAAGTATGGTTCTTATGTCGAGCACAGAAGGTATACAGTAGCTCTCCCGCCGCCGCCGCTAGGCCTACCTCGCCGGTCGCGCCCACTCGGGACCATTCGTGGAGGGTGATGTTCCAGGAGCTGCAGGATTTGTCCTGGATGAAGGAAGATGATGTAGTTAGCAAAGATTTTCAACAAAACTTTTCAAATCTAAATAACACGCTACAAGCATCTTTATGGCATCACGTCACCATCAGAGCCGAAACTAGTATATAGGTGGCGGTACCTATTATATGGTGGTGGCATAGAATACAGCTTACCCCATCTCCTCTCGTGGGTGTAGTAACGCAACAAAAGTTACACCCGAAGGTCGGGCATCAGCAACTTTTGTTGAAAACATTTGAGAGCCATACTGCGATCACCACGCACCCGCCTGCCAAGCGTGGCGAAACACCTTAATGTTTGCCCTTAGGGCGACCTATGAGGGAGGTCTACTCTAACAGTGGATGCCTTTGGGATAGGATGATAATGAAGATAGTTAACTAGGTACACATTTGCACAATGGTGGTTATGAAAAAGTGGTATGAGAGATGATAATATTGTGAATGTATTTAACTAGTGTGTAACCTGTTCAGAGGAGATGTCGATAAACAGCTGCCGCTCGACGTTGGAGTCCAGCACCCAGGTGCACTGCTGGTAGAAGAACTCGTTCAGCGTGTCCGACGCCGGCACGTGGCGGGATGTTATCTCTCCTACGACAAAAAAATATGGCATTGCTTAGTTCGTTTTGTTTAAATAAACTGAATAGGATAAGTAATGTAAATTAAAGGTAAGGGTTTTGCCTACTTAATGAAGGTAAAGCCTGGTCATTGTCTTCGTTTTTTCCTTAAAGATTTTTGAACTCAATAGAAAAAGGGCTGCGTATAAAATGCTATAGATCTTGACTGATAAAAAATCGGTCAAATCAAACCACTCCAACATCACTCGGTCCAAGGGTCGAATGGCGAGGGTTGGATTATTTGTTTCTCGCAAAGTGAAAAAGACAGCAGAATTTATAGCACGCTTTTCCTTCCGCCCACGGACGCTACCTTCGCAGTTTTATCTTTTTTCCCCTTAGCACTCTGTGATAAAGTAGTAACACTTTCTTGGTCTTCATTTTGACCACATCTGAATTTACCAGAGTTGTTTGCTGTACTCACTAAAATTAGAGAAAACCTTATCTAAAATGGCTTTTAACCTACCTATCCTACATATATTTTATGTGATAAAATAAAAAATATATTTTTACTTCATGCAGAGGTAAAAAGCGTGAAATCGCGAGATGTCTCTAGAGACACTTCGGCGTGGCGTCGCCAAAGTTAAATAACAGGATGTTGTCTACATCAAGTGATTCGTCTCACCATACGCTAGAAGTTTGGCTTAATAAGAGTAGGCAAAATATAACACAAAATGTTGTATAGAACAATGATGACGCTGATATATAATTCAGAATGCTGAATTGTTAATTCATGTTTATTAATATTATTTTGAACTGTTTTTTAATGGCATTAGATACATTTTCTAATGTAAAGTAGTTGGTGATTGTAAGCTCAAGTTCTCATTAATATAATTACAGATTTTTCTGAAACAACCTTTAGAAATACTTGTAATCCAGCGTAAATGAAGCTTTATGTAAACGCTAATGGAATAAAAGACAGGCCGCTGCCGTTCCTATGACGACGGTAATTGCATCTTTACGATCTCGCACGAGGCGCACGACCGGCTCGGATTCGTTTCCACTATCTCGGATGCTCGCCGGACCGTGATATAAAGTGCATTTTTATTGCTCCATCTAATTCTTTGTTACATTTTCTGAGCTACCCCATGAGTTGAAAACGTGAAAAGATTAAGAAAACATAATCCCCTGTATTTTTATCTCTAACAAATTAAACAAAATAATTTCCGCTATGCTATGACGATTTAAAAACCTCTATTCAGAGAATTCTCGCTATGAACCGTGTTTCAATTATATAATTTTTGAAAAATCATTATTCAAGCATTGTTTTATATGCATCTATGATTTAAAAAAATAAATATTGACTAGCTATTGTATTGCTATTTTTATTAAATTTTAAACGGACGCTCGCTGGCTGTATTCATTCAGTACATACACCTAAAATAATACAAAAAAAAATAATTAGGTACGTAATATAAGTATTATGTACACACAATATTTGACAAGTAGGTAAGGTAACGGAAACAGTGGCGATATATTTTTATACTACATCTATTCCGACTGTCTCCGGAACACAACAAGACAAACTTAAAAACGGATTCCTGTAAAAATTAACCGGAATGCGTAGTGTAGGTCCTCTGGCCGCACATGGAGTCCTCGTTGAAGCTGTAAGCGGCCGCGTAGTCGAAGCCGTGGCTGGCGTACGTGTAGTGCGCCACGGAGTACTCCAGGCGGACGCTGGTCCAGCTGCGGACCACCACCGGCAGCCAGGCGGCCTGGGGACAACAAACTTGTTATTTCTATTCATTGAGATGATGACATTGGGAAAAGAGAGCACAAAGAGTTGGAATTGAAGTTTTCAGAGAAAATGCAAAAAAAAAACAGATAATAATAAAATCCAATATAGGTAAAACGATATTAATTGCGTACATATTTAATTACAATCATCATGTTGCGTAACATTCCATAAATCAACAAAACTGATGTTTGGATTATGTTTCATTGATATACGTACTAATAGCCACGTAATTTTGCTAATGAGTTCGAAAATTAATGACGTTAATAACTACACAAAACTAAAGTTTGTTTTATTTGTGCTTTTTTTTATCATTTCACTAAAGCTGCGAACTGCGACAAAATTAGAAATCATGCTTACCAGCGGATGAGAAGTTATCTCACAAAAAAACAGACTCGACAATATAAGTTACCTAGATTATTTCTTTTATATTCTCATTTATTTCCTTTTTTATTTTCGTGTAAAACGCTATTAGAGTTTTGAAGGTTATTCAAATCAATCAATTCTGTTAATCTATAGGAGGTAAAGATCTGGAATTTTAATATAAACCTTTTGAGGATATAACAATAGAGGAGGTATATTTCGTAATCAAGGCCTATTTACGTATACAAATACAATATTGTATGAATACCCTAACGAATACTAACGACACTTCCTTTCAGTACCGCACCCCGTCCATCGCGCACGGGCGGCTGCGGCGACGTGCGCGGCCTATAGCTACATTCACACCAGCCTGTTTCACTAGCACTATTTATGATGTTAACAACCTGTTTTTATGAAAGCAAAATCTCAGATTCATCCTTTCTTCATATTTTTTTAAGGAACTAAAATATATCAGAAAAAAAAAACAACTATAATAATTATCAATATTCTGCAAGATGATATTGTTTCTCAGTCATGGAAATTCTTGTTTAATTTTAAGCGGCATTTGCATTTTTTTTATCAATTTTATATTTATTTCAATGGACCGATGACAATAACACTGTTATTCGAGAGACGTGAATGAGAGAAAGGGCAGACAGAGCGAACAGAAAAAAATATTAGAGAGTCAAGAACCGTGACGAAGTGGGCTTTTCGCTGAAGAAGAATAAGCGGCAAATACACAGTCACACTTGTACTAGGGAGGCAGGATGTACGCGGAACACTCACGGTTAGTTAGTAATAGAATTTTCGACAGCGAGCGCGCCCTCGGGCCCGCGGCGACCATAGCTGGCCACTAATAACCGGGGTGGACGCACGGCCTGCGCCTCGCCACTTATGCCATGTTTTATCGCTACAAGGGCACGGAGCGCCACCGCGCTGTTTTCAATTCTCCCACAGAAGCTTTAGAGCTCATTTCCCGATGACACTGGCCACCTTTAATTTAAGCAACGCCGGCGTGGACTCGTGATAGGGCAAAATGCCGTGAATAATTAAATGACCAGTTGTGTTATGTAAAAAGATAATGTGATAGAAAGAAACCGTACTCAAGTTTTAGGAGGTATGATGAGAATGTCATTACCTTTTTTGGGTAAAATTGGTAAATAAAAAATGCCTGAAAAAGGGTTCATCATCATCATCATCATTTCAGCCGTAAGACGTCCACTGCTGGACATAGGCCTCCCTCAAGGCTCTCCATCTGTACCGATCGCAGGTGGCCTGCATCCAGCGTGGACCCGCAGCCTTGCGCAGATCATCCGTCCATCTGGTCGGTGGACGCCCTACGCTGCGCTTGCAGATCCGTGGTCTCCATTCGAGAACTTTTCGGCCCCAGCGGCCATCTGTTCTGCGGGCTATATGACCTGCCCATTGCCACTTCAACGAGCTTATCCGCTTGGCTATGTCGGTGACCCTGGTTTCTCTGCGTATGTCCTCATTTCTGATTCGATCCCGCAGAGAAATCCCGAGCATAGCCCGCTCCATGGCTCGTTGAGCTACTCGGAGCCTGTTCATAAGCCCTATAGTGAAGCACCACGTTTCAGAACCGTATGTCATCACTGGCAGCACACATTAGTCGCGTGCGGGTAGTGCGTACAAGCGGTCGAAATTATCAAATTATCTGCTAATTTATCGGCTAATTAATAATCTATCATACGTATACTTACTCAAATCGAAAAATGGGGAAGTGTAACAAGTGTAATAAACTGGTTACAAAAAAAAGTCCAGGTTTACAATGCGGAAAGTGCCTAAAGTGGTTTCATAGTGCATGCGCGGATATTTCTACCGATCAACTGAATGCGATGTCATCAGCAATGGAGTCTGTGGATTGGAAGTGCAAAACGTGCACCAGTGGATCAAAGCACAAGCGCTTGTCCTGCATATTACCTGATACTGATGTTGATACCGACAACGAATCATCCGTACCTAAGTTCGACAAAGATAATCCCACGCATAAAATGTTGTGTGAGATAAAACGCGAGGTACGCGACATTATTCGTGATGAATTACAACGAACACTTCAGTTTTATTCAGACAAAATCGATGAATACGAAACAAAAATGAATCACTATGAATCAACCATGAAGAAAATGGAAAATCAATTGTCTGACGCTAAGAATAACCTAAAACATGCAACTCTAAAATCTGATGGGCTGGAACAAAGACTCAATAGTCTAGAACAATCTCTCCTCGCAAACCAAATAGAAGTTGCCGGCGTGCCAGAAAAAGAAAACGAAAGCATTACTGATATCATGAGTACTATAAGTAGCAAGCTGCAAGTTAGTCCTGATGACATCCTAAAGGCATACAGGAAAAACAAAGCCAAAAAGGTTAACAGTCAGCGTTCTACTACACAAACTACTACACCGCCTATCGTTGTATCTTTGCAAGATGGACGCCGCAGCAAGTGGCTTGAGCAAGCGAAAAAAGCCAGGCTCACGGCCCAAAACATCGGTTTTGAGGATGCGAATAATAACATCTACATCAGAGAATCGCTAACACCGGCAACTGCGTTCCTACTATGGAAATCGAAAAACGAGCTGAAGACGAGCAATCTTTGTAAATTCGTGTGGTGTAAAAATGGAGTGATATTAGCTCAAAGAAAGGAAAATGAAAAACCAAAATACATAAGGTCGATTAACGATATTGAGCGTCTGACAGCGGAGTTCAGTGATTAATAAAATAAATTTCCTAACTACAATTATGTAACTACCTATGCCTATTAAGTCATTTGTTATTTATACCAAAAATCATCATTAAAAATGGATACATACATAAAGGAAAATAATTATGACACCTGGAATGATTTTTGTGTAAACAGCCCTGATAGCAATATTCGAATACTACATGTCAACATAAGATCGATGTTTAGGAATTTTGTGGAACTAGAACACACCATAGTAAGCTGTCCCAAGATAATACATCTAATTGTATTAACAGAGGTCAACATAAAACAAACATACGAACAATTATTTGAGCTAGATTACTACGAGTGCTATAGCAACCTACGCAGCAATCGGAAAGGTGGTGGTTTAATGCTTTATGTTCACAAATCCTTATCATTTACAAAAACGGTGCTACGTCCGAACACACTTAGTTTTGAGTGTATAACTGGTACTCTGCAAGTGTCGACTAAATACAGTCTCAGTGTGTGCGCAGCCTATAGGCCACCAGACCAGGACAAACGTATGTGTATTAAGGAACTTGAATATACCTTAAGAAAGTTTTCATATAAGCAAAATCTTGTGTTTCTTGGTGATATTAACATGGACACTAAATTAAACAACCCTGTCTCATTAGAATACAAAACTATGCTCAGTTCCCTAGGCCTAGAATGCGGAATATCACAGTATACACGAATAGAATATAAAAATAACTGTTTGTCTAAATCGTGCATAGATCATATTTATACACGATTAGCTCATTGTAACGCAAGAACGGGAGTTATAAACATTTCGCCCGCCGACCACTTTATAACCGGTTTAGATATTGAATGCTCTGTATACAAAGAACACAAACTTATTAAAAGTAAGTACATTACTAAGATAGATAATCCTCAGGTTCAACGTGATTTAGATCAGGTAGACTGGAGCGTACCGCTTCAATATTTGGACCCCACAGATATTGTAAACTACATAAACACAGTTTTTCTTAAAATTTATGAGAGTAATAGTGTAAAATGCAAAGTTAATATAAGAAAAAATAATGATAATAAATGGATTAATAGAAATATTTTACAAATGTGTGCAAAAAGAAAAAGTTTGTATAATATATGGAAACAAGATATGAGTAATATAAATAATAAGCTAAAATACAATCATTATAGGAATAAAACAAATAAAGTCATAAATTGTGCTAAAAATCAGTATTATAAGAATGAAATTAAGAATAGTTTAAGAGATAGTAAGAAAGTATGGTCTATTGTGAACCGTTTATGTGGCCGTTTGTCTAAGTCAATTGATGAAATCATATTAAAAGCATTTCATAAGGTAAAAAAAGTAGATGTTGCAAATAATTTTGCTGTAAACTTCTCAGATAGCGTAAAAAATATTTGTTGTTATTGCCCGGAACCACTGATTCAGCCTGACTCGTACGAATTAAGGCCAGACAGATCTATCCGTCTAAAAAAAGCATGTCATACAGACGTGTATAATATAATAAAAAAATTAAACACGAGCAAAAGTCCCGGGGTCGATGGCATAAGGGCCCGCGATATTAAATACATTATTAAACACATGACACCTATTCTGACTCACCTGATCAATAGGTGCATAGCAACATCTACTTACCCAGATTGTCTTAAGACAGGTATAATAAGACCCATTCACAAGAAGGGAAGTTACGATGACTATAATAGGATGATCAAACGAGCTCACCTGAGTGAAGTTCGATCATTATTGTACGAAGGCTTTGTATGAAGATGTATATTGTTAAACATGCAGCTTCTCCGAGTTGCTTGGCACCTTACGCGCTTTAAATCCTTCCCTATACTAAAAAAAAAAACTACAATATTGATTGTCTATGGTCTAGCTGTCAAACGTCATTCTTTAGAGCCATAACGAGCTTGACTCACAACTTGGGTTACTTACAAATTGTAAAGGGCGGGCGGGACAATATACATCTTCATACAAAGCCTTCGTACAATAATGATCGAACTTCACTCAGGTGAGCTCGTTTGATCATCCTATTGTACATCGGCTTTGTATTCGATGTATATTGTTAAACATGCAGATGTTCAGAGCCAATAATAATATCTTAAAATAAAAGTTGTGAGGCTTCTATCGAAGATAACCCCTTCTAATATAGGAAAGGACAAACAGATTTGTTTGAAAACTTAATTAAGTTGTTTTATATATCCTTAGTAACGGAATATGAAAATTAATTAAAACTTAAAAGAAAATTTAATAAAGTTAAAATGTAATACCTATTTAGTATCAAAACGGCGTATTAATACCGCTTCTTAACTAAAACAAAAAGATATCACATGAATAGAGTTGTATGTGAACCTCTACATAGTTCAAGACCTACTGGTTTAGTCAACTGTCTGTCTAATGACACACCTTTTTGGTGGTTGCTAGATAGCTTGTGTTTGTCCTGCAAACACCTTAACTTTCAAATTTAAAATTAAATTGTTCTACATAGGATACAAGGTATCTCTTATTTCAAGTCTCATATCATTATATTTATTAATATAGTATCCTATTCGCAAGAGGCGCAGGCAAAAAACAGTCCCCAAAAGGACAGACCAGTCCGCATAGCAAAACATTGTACGTAGCTACGTCATGCTACACGAGCCAGGCAGCACCCTGCCGCGGCACGCCTTCGATCAGACCCATCATCGAAGCCAATGATGGAAGCCGCCAGGAGACGCACTCAAAAAATATCATCTTATTTAAAAGATTCTACTCCCTTTTAACCCCAAAATAGCAAAATATTTTTGGTCCAGCGTCCTATTGTTGATGAGGTCACAGATTTGTGTCGTTTTTTGAAAGAATTAACAATGGGTTTTTTACGAATGTTTTCTCAAAATCTCACAGAAGTTTTACAGAACAGAAGTTTTTTCACGTTCAAAAGCTTTGATTAATTTAATTCGGTTTACAAAAACTCTAAAACTCAATGTCTTAACAATATCAGTGTAACTTTATGTATATTGAAGTCTGTATTTATTTAGTTCTAGTACTTTACTTTTTTAAAGTGAATACTTGTTCTGTGTAGCAGTAGCTACTTAAAGCTTGTAACATGACTAGTAAGTTAATACTTGTTCTGTGTAGCAGTAGCTACTTAAAGCTAGTAACATGACTAGTAAGTTAATACTTGTTCTGTGTAGCAGTAACTACTTAAAGCTAGTATCATGACTAGTAAGTCAATACTTGTTCTGTGTAGCAGTAGCTACTTAAAGCTAGTAACATGACTAGTAAGTTAATACTTGTTCTGTGTAGCAGTAACTACTTAAAGCTAGTAACATGACTAGTAAGTCAATATTTGTTCTGTGTAGCAGTAGCTACTTACAGCTATTAACATGTTTTTTGGTTTAAATTATCATTAGGATACTATTCTTTTAACTGTCATTCACATTCAATACTTTAATCATATCTCATGTAATATTATATTTATTTATAAATAAATAAACAATGACATTAATATGGCAATGGTGGTAGGTCTTCATAATACAATCATCATCCCCTATTTTAGAGCCACCATTCAACATAAAATCAAATTTATAAAAATTTGAAGCACCTGAATTAACATTCTTAGGAGGAATGTCCATTTATATGGAACAAAAAACAAAAAATGGATCATTGTTATTTTTATTATTGTATTGAGTTTGCTCAATGCTCACCGCTGAGGACTCAATTATAATTTCTACAAATGACAGTAGTAGTACTGATATTTTAAGCCGGTATTGCTAGAGCATATCTCTTGTTTCTATATTATCTGACAATGAAGCAGGTCTCTGAAAGGTGAAGATAATAATTAAGAAAGGTTTCTTTCAGGGTGTTGCAAAAAACCAAAAAATAATCCATAACAGAGAACCAAAGTTGTGATGACCATCATTATGCTGGTAACATAATTAACACTAGATACAGTAAATCAACATTCCAGGATTTTTGTTCCAGTTTCCAAAATTCACCCATGCATAGCAAGAAGCTGGACAAGCTTCTACTAATGTTACATATGAAGTGTCAAAAGTAAGTAAATTGCGAAAGTTTTTTGGTTTAGCTGGGCATAAGAATTCAAGATGTTTGACTAATTGAATCATTGTAATAATGAAAAGAGTTATTAAAAACTTGCATCTAAAGAAGCGAAAAGAAAAGGTTTGTCAGAATCATAGCAAGTAGAAATCAATCCTCTTTGCCCACCCCTATGGAAACAGGCGTAGCGATAAGTATGTTTGTATGTACACATCAATGTACATATATGAACATTTATAGAAAGTGTTTGGTCTAAACAGCTTGTAAGTACTCAAAAAACACACAACTGTTACTAATACCCCTCGCTGGCTCAAAAAACTTGGTACACATTTGTACACAAATTCCATGTATTACATTCTAATGCTGTGAGCGTAGCAAATATGAGGGTAAATGTGATAATTAGATGTGATAATTTTTGTTAACTCTTCATGCATTCGCATTTGTCTGTACATAATATGTATTTGCATAAAATTATACTTTTTCATATATTTGTAGAATAGATTTAAAAATTTACAAAATAAAGGCTTTATTGATGTAAGAAAGCTAAAAACCACTTTCCTTATTTAAAGTGAAACTGTACTCATCCATAAGAATGTGTCTGGAACTCATGTAAATGTAAAAATCATAATCTTAAATGATTTAAACCTCTAAATGTCCTGCGCAATGAACTGTACATAGTTTTATGCGTTTGAGGGTAAAAGTATAAATTCGACGTGTAAAAATACCACTGTTATAAACTGATGAAATATTTCAAATAAAATAAACCATGATCACCATTTTTGGTACTTAGACATGATTTTTATATAACTGACTGGCTTGATTAAGTCACACTTTTAACAATCCGATTAAATTTTTGACTATATCCATTACTTAATTTATTTAAAGATGGTACTGTGGGCAATGTTAAAATATTTTAAATGGTTTTAATTTAACCATAATACTGTGTTCTTGAATAAATTTTCAGAGTATTGATGGTACTCTGGGCAACGTTAAAATATTTTAAATGGTTTTAATTTAAACATATTACTGAGTTCTTGGACAGATTTTAAGATTCTATTGAATGAGAAGGTGTAGTTATACCCTTAACATACATAACCCAAAATAAACAAAGTATCACACAGATTTTTCCTTTAGCTTAGGAAAAAAGTGGAAATAAGCTTGCCACCATGGCTTACCTCTATTTGTCAGAAGGAGCATGCCGCTTAGACAGGGCTGCGTCTGGGTCGTTAGGCTGTTGCCTGCAAAACCCTATGGTGGTTCTAGTATTGGTAGTTCCTGGCTACCAGGGGTTTCATGGGTTTTCTCCATACAAAAGTGCAAACCAGTATGGTAGTAATGGGATGGCCTGATAAAGTTTTCCCATTCAGGGTTTGCAGGTGGCTTTTTGCATATTGATTTTTTGCATTGTGTTGACTAAATTGTCATTGTTGCAATCTTCTGTTGAAGATCATGGCCAAAATAAGGAACTCGTCCCGCAGTACATCATTGACTAGATTCAAAGAATGGTTTCTCTAGATTAGACATGGTAAAATTTATTCTTGCTTTTGTTTGAATAGAATGCAAGACAGCAAAGATCCTGACTGCATCGCAGTGGGGATATAAGTTTCAGCTGGTCTATGTTTTAACTCGCTGTTAGTGTTGCAAGAATTTTCCCATAGCATGGAGTTCCAAAACAAATTGATTTTGTTTAGTTTAAATTCCCTTATCCACAAGGTATACTTGGTTTTCTGGGAAAAGCTCTTCCAAAAGTGAAGTTTGAGCTTATTTCTTTGGGCCAAATTAAGGTTGTTGGGGAAGTAGGTATCTCCCTCAGTGTCACTGATTGAACCTGAATGTTATGCCTACCTGTGTGGTAGTACATTGGTAGTATTAACTTGCTACGGAGAAGATAAGTTATCTCCATCCTTTGTTCTATTGGCATTTGTGCCTCATGTTGATTGTGATTCATTTGAGTAAATCTTTGTGATTTGACACTTAAGAAATTGTAGAGCACATCCATGTATCTCGTACACAGCCTGTGTCTTGTTCAGAAGACAAAAAATATTTTGCCGCCAAAATGTCTGCGCATAGCGTGCGCGTGCCACGCCCATATCAAACCAAAAAACGGCATGTTTGCCTACGAGCACGTCGGTATATCTCGTATACCACCCGTGTCAATGTGAAAGGGCTTGTTTGTAAAGGCATGCGCCAACAAACACGTCGGTATATCGCGTATACCACCCGTGTCATTAGAAAGGGCTTGTTTGAAAAAAAATGCCCACATTGTGTCATATGAGGTAATATAGGTGCGTAACCAATGTAATTTTTAATTATACCTGAAGAATTCTCAACCTGCAGATCAGAAAATTTCCGAACGTCCTTGTTGCAGGCTTTTTATTTCCCTGCATTTCACAATTTTCGGAACTTGTTTCGATATATTTCGAGTTTCCTGTCCTTTGACTTATGTTTGTGTACACATTTTCGTGTAGTTTTGCTGTTATTTTCACTTATTTTATAAAACGAAACTATTTTTTACTAAAAAACAAAGCGCCGGCACCACGCGAACACAAAGAATGACGTTTGACAGCTAGACCATAGACAATCAATATTGTAGTTTTTTTTTTTTAGTATAGGGAAGGATTTAAAGCGCGTAAGGTGCCAAGCAACTCGGAGAAGCTGCATGTTTAACAATATACATCGAATACAAAGCCGATGTACAATCACTATAGACCTATAACTATTCTTTCTTGCTTAGATAAAATAGTTGAAAGGTACTTCAGTAACCAAATCTGGAAGTTTTTGGAAAATAATAATATAATTGCGAAGCATCAATTTGGCTTTCAAAAATACAAAAGTACCTCCCAACTTTTATCAAAATTTTGTAATAAATGTAACGAATACTTAAATCTCAAAAATCACGTTTTAGTTATACTGGTTGACTTTAGTAAAGCTTTTGATACATTAGAAATAAATAGATTAATAAATAAATTTAGCAATAATGGCATTCAGGGACCCTTACTAGAATGGTTCAAAGACTACCACAAAAACCGTAAAACTACTGTAAAAATAGATGATATTTTTAGTGAACACATTGTTACAGAACAAGGTAGCGCACAAGGATCCATAGTTGGGCCCCTTGAATACATTCTTTTTGTTAATGAAATGGGAAATTTGTTTCCAGAAGGCGTTGTGTATCAATTTGCAGACGATACATGTTTATTTACATCACACAAAGATATAAATATTGCACAAAAAAATATGCAAACTTATTTTGATAAACTATGTAAGTGGTCTCACGACGTTGGGTTGGTCATCAATGCTGGTAAGACAAAAATGTTACATATACGTTCGTCCCAAAACTGTAACTTTACCGCGCAGCCGACTGTACTCGCGCACCAACACGAATGCCTACACGGCCGCGTGCGCTGCAGCTGCGAGCCGCTGGCGCTCGTGCACACTCACACCTACCTCGGTCTTATTATTGATGACCGACTGAACTGGACGCCTCACATAGACCACGTGTGTGACAAATTAAGATCTGTCCTGTCACAATTGTATATCCTTAAGTATAAGGTGCCATATGTTATTCTAAGACTTATTTACATCTCACTAGCAGACTCCATAATCACTTACTGTATAAATACTTATGGCACAACACATAAAACTAATATAGATAAGATTTATAAATTACAAATAAGGCTTTTAAAAACAATTGTACCAAATAACATTAAGTATAAATATAGAGATGACTATTCTAAACTTTTTAGCTTCTGTAAAATTTTAAGTGTTTATGATAAATTTAAAATGTCAATTATTTCAGAAAACTATAGTATACTTAAAGACCTCGAGAAAAAAAATCGTTCACATGGCTTGAGAAACATAGATTACCTAACAACTTACTCAATACCTAAATATAATAATACCTATGGAAAAAGAACCATACCATATGTTCTACCTGAAATTCTTAACCAACTACCTAAACAATTAGTGAACAAATTAGTAACACTCAACTTTTGTGATGTTAAACCAACATTGAAAAAATTCTTTTTAGATGGAACTGTTTAAGTATTTAATAAAAAGTTATATCTTTGTTAAATAGACCTTTAAGAAAATTGTATTGTTAAATGCGTCTCAGCACCGCTCAAAAACCTAATAAGGTTTCTGCGGTTGCAAAGTTGTAATAAGATTATAAGAAGTTTTCAATAAATAAATATAAAAAAAAAAAACATTGGTTAAATACCTTCGTCTTCAGGCACTGAGGAATATTGGACGAGAAGACGTTGCGTAGTTTCCCGAACGCCGCCCATCCGAGCTGGATTCGACGATTGACCTCCTTCTCGAAGTTGGACCTACCTAACTGGATGGTTTGTCCTAGGTATACGTACTCGTCGACAACTTCGAGAACCGAGTTCCCAACCATAACTGGGGTAGGCAGAACATGGACATTAGACATGACCTTCGTCTTGTCCATGTTCATTTTAAGGCCCACCTGTTGGGAGACTCGGTTGAGGCCTTCGAGCATCGTGCTGAGTTCCTCCATCGACCTTGCCATGACTACGATGTCGTCGGCAAACCGAAGGTGAGTGATGTATTCGCCGTTAATATTGATGCCCTGCCCTTTCCATTCTAGAAGTTTGAAGGCGTCTTCTAAAGTGGCGGTGAACAGTTTCGGAGATATAACATCTCCCTGTCTCACGCCTCTGTTCAAGGGAATAGCCTTCGAATTCTGTTCCTGTACTCGGACAGACATGGTGGCGTTGCTATACAAACACTTCAGCACTTCGATGTACCGATAGTCAATCCGGCATCGTTGGAGGGACTCTAGCACCGCCCATGTTTCGACCGAATCAAAGGCCTTCTCATAGTCCACAAACGCTAGACATAGCGGCAAGTTATACTCTTCGGTCTTCTGTATAACTTGCCGCAGCGTATGTATGTGGTCTATGGTACTAAAGCCTTTTCGGAAGCCGGCTTGTTCGGCTATATTTGTGAAAATGGTTATATTTGTTAAATTAATGAGTAGGTAACAAACATAACATTCACTATTTAAAAAACTAAAATGTAAAGGGCTAAAACATACAACAGAAAGCGATGTGTGGACGAGCAAGCGCTACTGCCAATATTGAATTAATGGTGCTAATATAAATAGGTATCTTGTAATAACATTATTGGACGGCTGCTTTTACGCTGAAATCTCTTTTGCCAGCAGCCTCGCTCTTTATTGCTGTTATACATACTTAATAGTATCCTCTTACTTAATTATTTGTATCTGCCCGCAGCGCGGCGTCCGGGCCGGAAAGGGTTGCTCCGTGCGGCCATGTTTGCATAAGCCTCAACTAACACGACTAATTTATTTGTTACCCTCACTCAGGGAACACGTCGCCGCCGCAGGACGGCCGTAATTAATGTTCTTAGGTTTTAATAAATCAATCAGCTGGAGAAAATAGAGCAACATTTTCTGTGTGTAAGAAACAACGTATCACAAGAAAAAAACAAATAGGTAATGATACTGTTTGGTACGCAAGTTAGCAATAATATTCCTCCTGGGGGGATTCTTTACGCCGAATAATTCAAAATAATTGTTTTGTTGGTGTTCGCTATCTACCTACAAATGAACAATAATAAAGTTCACTTGAATGATCAAGATATAATTCACAATGTTATTCAAACTTTACCATATAGATCACATGGTCAGTTTAACATGCCGCGCTCGACCTGACGGGGCGGGCGAAGCGTGTGATCAAACGCATTTACGTACGGTTGCTTGCACAGGTCAAGACAAATCATGTTTGGTTTGACCATTACAGTTCAACGAATTATTTTAGAAAACATCGTTACCTACGCTGTTAGCTTCTGCTTCTGTGAATTGTTCTACACACCCTGAATATCTTTTTTTAATTACCTAATTTTTGCTTCTATTAATTCTTATTTACAAGCCCTGAATATGTCCATTTTTATAAGCTCAGCACAACACAACAACTTAGATTTTAATTCAAGAAATGACAAACTTTTATAAACTGTAATCACTTACCTGAAAATCTCCACAAAGGCAGGACAGGAGCGTCCCATCGCCTGCAACAAGAGCGATGTGGTCGTGGTAGAAGAGCGGCGTGTCGGCGCGGCACTCGCAGCCCGCGTCCCCGCACGCCGTGCGACACCCCGCCGCCCCCGCGCCCGCCGCCAGCCCCGCCGGCTCCGAGCTCCACATACGGTTCAGACGCTGGATCTAAAGGAATTAACATCGTAATGACGTCAGCTTATAACGGAACATGCAGCTCGGGCTCTCGACTACCACTATTATAGAATGGCGCTAGGATTCCAGTAGGATCTAGGCGGGACTTAGAGAGTATTTACGATAGTATGAAAGCCTTTTAAGTTTAGACGTTCTGTAAAGTTCTGGAGAATTACCTCTATAGTTACACTTTGGTTAACAGCGGGTACGTATCGATGTGTGCATTGTAAGCGTTCTTCAATGTTCCAGAATATGTGATGATGAGAGGGAGCTGAGACACCGCCGTGCGAGGGTGACGCGAGCCCGTAGTGCGTCGACGCACACGCGGCGTCCGGGGTTGCCGTACCCTCGTGTTGTTCGTCATGAAACGCAAATCCTCCATCTAGGAATTCTTCATCATCAATCACTTGAGAACCAGCTCTTCGGACTAAAATAGTAAGGTTGGCTCCTTTTGAGGTCACAGCCTGTCTGGCTAGAAACTTCCCGGAGGGGTCCCTGGCTTCTCTGACTAATGGCCCACAAACCCTAAGAAGGGCACGGTCACCTCGGTCTGACCTCTCGCCTCTTTCACCTCGACCACCAAACTCGTGGAGTCCTTCTAAGATCTCAATATGAGACCTACAGCTTTGTAACCTACAATAAAAATACAAGGTTTATTTCTGGTATATTAAAGGATATATTGGGAAAAACATGAATTTCTTGTGAAAAATGGAATAGGCATCGTGAATTTTCTCTCACCTTAAATTATAATTAAACAGGGAAACCTGTACAACATCAGTCGGCGCACCAATAAGGTGGATTACACACTGCGACCTCCAGTTAGTGGACCGAGTGTCAAAATGACCGGACCGAAGCCCTCCGGGTCCGAACCCTCGTATCCTGGCCCCGCAGCCTATCCGGCCACCGGAACCTACGACTTCGTTTGATGCAGCATCCGTTTCTATAGCTATGCTATCAACTGCTAGAAACGGAAAAATAAAATATTTAAATACATAAATAAAACCACTTTTGATTACAGAATACTGATCATGATCAATCAAGTGGCGGTCTATCATTGCAACTGTTTTGGTAAGTTAAAATAATGCTATAATTATAAAATAACAGTTTTTAACATCAAAGAAATTTAAAGACAATATTTCTTACTTCTAAGATAATTTCCGAAAACTCGTACTTCTTTGTATGTCTGAAAACCCTTACCATGAGAATTGTGATGCGTGAGCGCGGCGAGCGGCGCGGACGCAGCCCCAGTGGGCGGCGGCCCCGTGCTTTCCATTTGCTCGATGAACTCTAGCTTGGCTATGAATCCATTGTAGTCGTAGGGAGGGACCAGAGGTCCTGAACTGTGTGATTAAATAATTATTTACCTTTGAAACGATATTTTCAAGAAGCCACTTAAACGGAGAGCTTTAAAAATATAAGTATTACAAATGTCAAAATAGATTATTATAGACTAGTCGACCCGGCGAACTTTGTGCCGCCTTACCTATTACTATATTTTGCATGTATTATACTTATAAACCTTCCTCTTGAATCACTCTATCTTTTATAGAAAACCGCATCAAAATCGGTTACATAGTTAGAAAGATATAAGCATACATAGCGACAGACGCGGGAAGCGACTTCATTTTATACTATGTATTGATTATATAGCTTTTTCTTAAGAGGCTTATGATGATTATTGATGAAAAGCGACCAAGGTATCAAATTGATTTATTTAAAAAGCTTTCGCGGGTCGAAAAGTTGAAGCGTATTCTGGTAAGCTAACAGAAAAAAAAGGTAAGTACAAACAATCAAAAACCTGAACTCACAAAACAAAACTCTTCACAACATTGGCAAACAGATACGGGCTCTAGATCTCAAGGAGAATCCAATACTAAATACAAGAGGGTATTGTTGGATGGGTACCAATCGCGCAGGTAGGTAACTCACTTGAATTCAAGCAATAAGTTGGGTCCGGGCTGCTCGAGGGTGGCGCTCCGGTCCGAGCAGAGCGACGCGAGGAGCGGGGCGGAGGGCGAGCTGCCCGCTCGCAGTGTCAGGAAGTCCGTGTTGCAGTGGCTGCGAGAGAGGGCTTCATTTTATTTAACCCGGAGGCAGTTTTAGAACAAATTATTGAATCATCTTGATTTTGTTCACATACTAACATAGACAAATCTTCCGTCTATAAGACCACAATCCTCCTAGCACAATTTTGAACGAATTAAAAGTCACAATTGCAATCAATTTCACAGAGCTTGACGTTTTGGATTAGACAAAATTTGTGAGTAATTTTCATCGAAACTCAAATTTTTTTATTGCGTAATGCCGATGCAAAAAATAACTTGTTTTATGACATGGGTTAGCATGAAAGGCTTGTCAAATTTGTTTTATTTCTTGATAGACGTGTTTGAAATACAGAGATAAGTAAGTGTTTAATGAATGGATCACGGGTATTATAAATAAAACTCGAAAGATAGGAAAAACTTAATGTGTTTACCTGATTATAAACGCAAAGCCAAATCTTTAGGATTTCAGTACCTATTTAGGTTCTAATAATAATTCAGTAAATTCCAGCCAATTTTAAAGAAGTTTCTTACAAGTAAAGCCATTTATCTACAAAGCTACATTGTCTTATTTCAACTAGAGCTAAAACATGGAAATAGCGCACTCGATAGTTTCCTCCGAGAGGCCGCCCTGCATCCGACGCTGTGCCGAGATCCGCGCACCGATTCATGTGGAGATAAAATCAAATGGTCCGAAAAACTTCCTTCCGCTGCCGCCCCGGATAGATTTAGTTAAAGCAGAATTCTCTATATTGTGCTACTTTACACAGCTAATAAAATAACATTGCCTCGTATTCAGAACATTTACTTACTGATCAAGAAACCGTAATTAAATCATATTTATAGCATTAAGCATCAAAATTAAATAGGTACGCAAAGTCATCAATCAGAATAAAGCTACTAAAATTGTTATTATGAAGTTTTAATACCAGTATAAGTAAAATTTTCGTCAGCTCGCATACGGAAACAATGAAACTAAAGCACTACTGTCAGGCGAGATTACTTCATATAACGTATTAGTGCGAGGAGGTCCCTGGAAAGAAAATCAAAGCGAGCACAGAACAAGCTTTAAAATGAATTGCACCCTGCAGGGAAATAAATCTTGCTTCGCCGCGTCCTAGTTCCAAACATGTATGGGTATAAATATCGCCGCTTCGTAAGACGCTTGTAACGTTCTAGCGGATAGTAATGCACGGACAGCATGAAATGCTCGATGAAGGAATTTCTTAAACGGAAGAAATTATAATCTGGTATTCAAAGAGTAGTAACTGATTTTTTAAGATTATTCTTAATCTTTATGCAGATGAGAAACAAACATCACATCATGTTATGTAACTTACATAAATGTGTATTTAAATAAGTAAAGGTACTAAAAGTTAGCTAAATTTTGCTTTAAAAATATGCGACAAACCGCAAAGCTCCTGAAAGCAAGCAGCATTATTGCTAAGCAAACGTATTGCACGGCGATAAAGGTTTTGTATTTCTTCCACGAACTCATTCCCACTTTAAATGTTCTACAAACACAGCGATACCGGCGGCCAACGGATTTATTAGAACTTAACTTACGAAATAGGTCCCTGTTTAGTGCTTTATTAGGTGCTTTCTTTTAAATCCTTCTCAAAGAAAGGAATGCTATTATTAAGCTGAAATTGAAAGCTGAACTACCTACTACACATTTTTCTTAAGCACGACCAGTGCAATTTAATGCTCTTTAGCAAAATACCTTTGAAGCTCTTTACGGTACACTAGAGCGCTAGAATATTTCTTGCAAATAAAAAGGCGCGTTAGGTACAAGGAAATGTTCTATTTAAGTGTTTTTTTTTTTTTTTTTTTCATTGTGTTGTTGATGGCTTTTTTCTGTTTCCGTGCAAGTGAGAAAATAACGCTTTGTAGGGTGAAGAGCACCATTTCTCCCACCTTGAACTGGTGCGTGAGAGAGTTGAAAGGCTATTACGTTTCGTTTGACTGCTCGTAGCTTTCGACCCGAGTGGGCACTACGTGTCGCGATCGACGTCGAGCTGCAAGCGGCCGCTTGTTGACAAAATAATTGAAAATACCAAACATTTTCTATTTAAATATTGAATGCATTTTGAATATTATTGCCAAACGATTTGTTCATTTTAGATTAAACTTAAACCGCAAAACACAATGTTTTTTCTGAAGAATAAAATATAAAAAATTATAAAACAAAAACATATTCTAAACAACATACTTAGAATAAACAGAAATACGCCAAATTAATTATATTATTCTGGATAAGCTTGAATAAATGTAGCTTGCAGCAAGCGGAAGAGCCAAGTACAATAGTTAGCTTGATTCCGGAGCGGAATCTAATGGCAATTCCGGCGCCACCGACTGCGAGAGACAATGACGTCACCAAGAAGATAAAGATACTTAATCAGTCGCTAGCTTGGCTGCCTGGGAGAATAATTAGAATGAGTTAGCGCTGGTTACCTAGAGACAGATTATACGTTGTCTGGAACGCGCGAGCATATTACAAGCCAAGAAGCATCTAGTACCGACCCTCGGAAACAAATTACAAACGCAGTAAATTAGAGTACAGTACTTAATTTACACCGGTATTTGCGTAATTACTGGTAAAGAAAGGTTCACACAACGAAGGTATTCTCATAATTACAGCATTTGGTATTCCTGTTGTATAAAAGTTTTCATAAAGTTCCTAAGACTAGCGGACAGACACGCTATGAACAATCTAGTCAGCATGCATTGCGGACGAACCGCATCGCAAAAGTTATTATTTTCTATCATCATAAAAGTCACTTTCAATTTCCATTTTCAAAATGTCAGCGCAGATTCTCATTCACAGTGAGCGCAACATACACAAGCCACATGAGTGGAAGTAAGATAGGATAGCGGTTCTTTTGTGTCACGGAACGATTGTTCGCAACTCTTTCAAAATTCGAACGAGAGTGGAGTTTTGGCACGGGTGGCCGCTTGAAATAAAATGCTTCCGGAATGCTGCTGGCCAGAATGGACCTTCAAACTTTAATGCGGGTTCGCTTTAAAAAAAAAAACTTAGGTGTATTCAAATATAGTAAATAGTTTAAATTTAGAAGATTAGATATTGAACCTAATCTAGAGCAAGAGCATTATAATATTATAATGCTCTTGCTCTACATGTTCAAATCTAGTTGAAATAACTTCGTCGAACCAAAGTACTAACATCAAAGTGAATAAACGAATACCCTAATGAGTTTCGCAACATAGTTAACCCGATAAAGGATAAGCTTGTGGATTTGAAATGTGAAAACCGTGTTACAGTCTGTTCTACTTTATTTTATTTTAAAGTAGGACGGCTGACCCTCATTGCGTCAGATGGATAATTCGGAAAAAAATACTTAAAATTACAATCGAAACATTTAAACAATGTGACAGAGGAGAGGTCTGAATTCATAACATAATAAAATACACGGGAAAGCGACCACTCCTCGACTTTTTGTTTCTAAATGTGACAGGCCAAGCATATTAAATTTACGAGGACATAGCTTGTTTTATGAAGTTCTTCAAATTGCATTCTTTACAGAGCGTTCAGTGTATGTACTTTTGGTTTACGCAAAAACACGAAATTAAAACTATCTGGAATATTTTTTTTACGTTACCTTTGGAAACCCAGTAAAATAGACAATCTTTTGTGTGGTTTTAACACATTATTCATGATGAACATAGGCTTTAAAACATTTAAAAAAAATCAGAATAGCACAAAGGCTATCATCATCATTACAACCAGTAGACGTCCACTGCTGGACATAGGTCTCCCCCACAGACACAGATTGTCACAAGGACAAAAATTGTAGAGGGAATTGGCAGTAATCGGTGCGGGCCGACCTTCGGAAATTCTTAGTCGCCTTTTACGTCACCCATAGGAAGAGATGGGGTGGTAGTATTCTATGCCATCACCACACGGACAAAGGCTATAAATTAATAATATTCTGAAAACACATAGAGTAAGGCTGTACGAAGTTCGCCGTGACAGCTAGACTAAAATAAGAAAACTCACTTCCTCGGCAGTAGTATCGACGTGAAGACAATCTTGACCCTCGTGTGTACAGAGTTTGTGGCGAAGAGGTACCGGCAGCGGCGGTGCGGCGGGTACAGGCCCGGGTAGCCGGGGCTGGCCAGCACGCAGGAGCCCGGGGTGCGGCACGACACGTCTTGGTACAGCCAGTCGCAGTCTGCTGGTAAAAATTGTTTGCTTAAGCAATTAAGAATAATGATAAAATAACAAAAATCGACCTTTTTTTGTATAACCATTACTGACCAAAAAATAAGAGTTAAAACCGCCAATAATATAAGAAAAACAAAGACGCTAGTAAATACATTATTAGCGTCAATATCATTAACAGGTCGTATTTCGTCAACTAACTTACTGATGTATTTAGTTTCTTGTTTTCTGGGGGTCAAGTTTCTTAACTAAAAACGATCGACTCATAATTGTCTTGATAGCGACTTCGTTAACCATTGTTATTTTCTTTCGGCGTAGAACAGAAATTGCCTATGTTAAAGCGTCAATGGTTAACAAAGTCGCTAACAAGACAATTACGAGTCGATCGTTTTTAGTTAAGAAACTTGACCCCTTGTTATCTGTTAGTTACAATAAAGATATAATTTATTCATGATTTTGAGAAGACAACTTTTTTTAAATATCATGAGCATAGTTTTTTTTAATAAAAGATTTAAACTATGTGTATCTCCATGTATCATGCATCATGTAACAAAAATTACTATTTATTTGCAAAATTAAAATGTTAAGTAGTTCGTACTAACTTGCTACGTTATTTACTATTCTAAAAGCTCTCTGCAACTCTAAAAGTATTACCGGCGAAACAACTGTATCCTTTTATTTTACTTCCATCCGACCCACTGCGAATGTACACGGCTATCATATTTCATCCAAACATAAACAAAGGAAGCGCATGAAAATATCGCTTTAGCATCAATGCCAAAACGTTAGCCGGAACGAGAGAATCTTCGTTTTCTATTTTCCGATCTTGTTCGAGGATCACTATCACAATCTATAGAGCACTATTGCGAGCGATCTCATTCCAGTTTAGCCATTGCTTCGGACGGTTTTGTCTAGAACACGAAATGTCAATTTAGCGAAGCGATGATCTGGCGAAAAAATATCAAGCTATACGCTCTATAGCTCTTAGACGATTCCGAATACTGCAACCAAACTGTATTGAACTTTCAGTAATTTGTTATTATGTGCCTGTTCTTTATTTCTATATCTAGGTTAAATAAATTACGATCGAAACATTACTTAATAAATGGAGGCTACTCGATTGAAGTACATACTTCTTTTAGTAACGTCGATTAATAAAGGCAGGGATGTGTGACAAGGGTCCAAACGTCGTTAGCACAAGCGCCGATTTCACACAATTTCTTCGCAGACTGAGAAAGGCATAAATCACGAGGCAATCGCGGGATTTGGAATAATAATAAGGTACCGGACCTTTGCTGGGACAGAAGTACCTTCGTACTATTGGAAATCGGTATGAATATTGATGGATAGGGATTTGGGAAGTAAATATTATTTATTAACTAGCAGCAATAAATAAGATCTGTCTGTCTGTCTGTCTTGCTTTCACGGAAAACTACTGAACCGGTTTGAAAGAAATTTGGTACAGGGATAGTCTAGCTAGAGCCTGAGAAAGGACAAAGGCTACTTTTTATCCCGATATTCCAACAGGAAAATTGGAAATTTGATGTTTGTTTGGGAATTAGTTGTTGAAGCTGCGGGGAGACCACTAGTAGTTAATAAATATATTTTTGCGAATACACTCACGAATATCATACCAGCGTTGAAACTGATCTTATTGAAAAGGTGACCTGTATTCGGTATCCGGGCGCCGCCGCGCGGATGAAACCCGACGCCCTGGTTGTTGCTCAGCGACGTGAAACTGAAGAAGGCCAAGAACTGAGACCTCACAGTCTTCTCTGTTATCCTGGTAAGAATAAGTACAAATAAATATTCAACATTTATGCAATAAGGAAATGAGATTTGTCGTAAGGTGGTTGCATAGAATACTATCACTCTATCTCCCCCGTGGGGTTCGTAAAAGTCAACTAAGGGAACATTCAAAGGACAGACAGCAGCCTTCTTCGTTGATTAACTTGTAGAGCAATACTGCGATCGCCAAGCCGCCTGCCAAGCGTGGCGATTATGGCAATGCCTCTCATGATGATGTTTGTTTGCCCATGTGGAAATCTGTAGGTGAAACCTTTGTCCAATAGAGAACGTCTTTCGGTAGTGATGAAGGATGGTGTTGAGGCCATGAGATAAATTCTAAGCAAACAATTTAACAAAATTAGCTTTCACTATAAGTAGGTCTATTAGTGTCTTTGTCAGCTTTGTAACTGAAACATCACGCCCAACAACACAGGAGACAAAGCCCGATATTTGCTGCTTCATACAAAATCGTGAAACTGTAATACTACAGCAGTTAACTCGTCACAATGCGGCATTGTACTAATGAAGACTCGCCTCTGTTTTCGCCCTGATTTTATGACGGTTGATAGATGAATGATATGATCAATATTGATCTGGCAGCATTGGTGAAGCTCGACTGTGACAAGCTGTGATTAAACATCACATATATATCTGTGGTATTAGAACGTCAAGAAAACTATTAAAGGAAAGATATATTTTTTATTAATAAAAAAAAGAATGAACAAAATACAAAAATAAAGCTTAACCCAATTTATTTGAAAACAATATCCTCTTACTTATCAAAATATCCTTATATGAGGTGTTCCTTCAATTATTGCTTTAAAATGGCGCTGACTCAGACATTGTTCAGCCAGCACAATGCTTATTAAAGGAACGTGTAGAATGCATTATGAATCCATCTAAACATATTTGTAAAACTGTCAGTAAACCTTCTTGCCACAATCTCTCCTAACCAACCCCAAGACAAGAGTTGAGACAAGTGCAAATTGTAATGCACTGAGATTTACCGCAAAACCCGCAGTACACTGCACATCACAACGCAGTACGGTACACGTGACCATTTCGCAGTGTCCGCCATTTGCCGGATCCGGAACCGAGCATCGCTAGTTCCGCTGCTACGATCTTTTGTTCCGGCCGGCCCGGCAACGGAATTTACAGAGACGGCTAAAGATTTTGATAGGAAGACAAATTACTTTCTATTTGAGATATGAACGATTGGAAAGATTATTTGAGTACTTATTGACGTTGGCGATTTCTTGCTTTATTTTAGACTAGAGGCTGCCCCGCGGTTTCACTCACGCAGATTTCTCATAAGCACAAAAATCTAGTTTTTTCCCGTTCCCGTGGGAATTTCGGGAAATCCTTTCTTAGTGCTCACCTTCACCACCTAAGAAACCTACATGCAAAATTTCAGCCCGCTACGCCCAGTAGTTTCAGCTCTGCGTTGTCTGTCAGTCAGTCAGTCAGTCAGTCAGTAACGGAAGAGTTTTATATATATTGACTAGAGGCTGCCCCGCGGTTTTTCCCGCACAGATTTCTCATAACACAAAAATACAGTTTTTTCCCGTTCCCGTGGGAATTTCGGGAAATCCCTTCTTAGTGCTCACCTACACTCCCCAAGGAACCCACGTGCCAATTTTCAGCTTTCTACGCCCAGTAGTTTCGGCTCTGCGTTGTCTGTCAGTCAGTCAGTCAGTCAGTAACGGAAGAGTTTTATATATATTGATGAAATAACTGAATAAAAATTTCGTGTTGAAAATATTTTCCAGTTTATTTTTGATTTACCGATATTTTAAGGAAAAAAAATATTATCGGCGTCTTTTACCATCAGAGAAGAAACGCTAATCATGGAGGTTGGCAGTTTAGCAGTTAAAAAATATTCTATTAGTTTCACTTGCTGACTATATTCGAGGCTGTCGCTACGTCGCACGGACGTTAGTGAAAATCGAGCCTCATCTGGACAATAATAATAATTTCGAAACACTGTCTGTAGTCTCCATTTTCTTATCCGTCCAAAGAGTACAATCTCTGCGGCCGCTGCACTAGCTGCGAGCAAATGGAGATAAATTTAGCATCGCTTTGTGAACGCGCACAGTACGCCGCTGCCTCCGGAAACAATACTCATTGATGCGCCTACCGCCGCCGCCCGTGGCAGTAATAATAGTCAATTTCATACAGAAATTGCACGCAAAATTCATTAGTTAATTAATGAACTTGAACAATACGACTGGATTTCAACTGTGTGTTTTCAGCAGTCTCATAATATCGACTGCGATGATAAAATACAGAGGTGAGAGAACGTAAGCCCAGCACAGAGTCGAAACTGAGAGCACCAACCACGCTCCACGCCGCCGGTTCCATTAGCGAGTGAAATGCAATTAATTACTTGCTCATTTCAATGTAATTCATTTCTGGCTTAAAACAATGAGGAACAGCGCATACTCGTACCGTTCGGCTGCGGAATACGCTTATTGTTTGTTAAAAGTACATATATGTACATTTTCGGAATATGATAAAATAAAATTATGATTGCAGAATGAATAAAATGTGATAGTTGAAAATCGCAATAAAATTTCTATTTATCTCTAGTAAATAGCACAGTGAACGAGTTCACAACAAAGACGTTCATCCGAGAAAAGAACAGACATAGCTTATTATCTGAAATAGTTATCGTGAACCAAGTGTTAGTCTCCCAAAAACAGATAGCAACGGCCATGAGGAAGCAAAAAAAGATAATTTAACGTCAGGAAAGTGCTGAGCTGGGCTCGTTTTTCCGCCATTTTTTAACTCTGTCGACTCAACAAAGAACACGTTTTCCACTTGGCACCGCTCGCTGCCAGCGTTCACTCTCTGCGTCGCATGCGTACATCTAACAGCTGTGGCTGTAAAACCTGCAATACCTTTACAGACGCGATTTTGCAGCCCAGCGCCGCATGCCGCCCGTGACGTCATCCGTAATCCCGGACAATGCTATCTATGTATGCGCCTGTATCCGCGCGAATTCTGTTTGCCGCGGAATCATAATGAGCGCGACTGAGCCTCCAATTCAATAGAATGCAACTGAACATTCTATCTGTGCAATGGGTAAGCTATTCAGAGCGACGAATTGCTACAATAAAAAGTTAGGTTTTACGAAAATTATGATTTATTAATATTTTTTTTTATTAAAAGCATACCAAACTATCTTAGGTAGTTATAAAATCCATGTTTTTTCAACATTTTTAGCTAAGTATTATTTCAAACTAAGCCGCAGATAAGAACAAAACTTAAGTATAAGGAGTGAATTTTTATATGATAATCCTTCTACTATTCAAACGCTCCGATCAACATACTTGTACGATATCTAGGTCTTCCACTCTATCCAAGTTTTCAATTTCTTCAAAATGTGGCGTGAAATGAAATCACTCTCTCACCTGAACTCAAGAGTCGAAGCGCCGTGGTCGGCAAAGAGCACGACAGGCGGCGTGTACCGCTCGTTTGCCCCGCAGAGCCGCGTCTCAGCAGCGCTGGTCGCTGCGCGCATCGCCGTCGCGCCGCCCAGCTGCAGCCATCCGCCCACGCAACTGTTTTAAAACAAAAGCCACATGACAATACCGCAACATAGACAAAATAGGTATGTTAAAAGTAATAGGAATGTCAAACTCATTATTTTAATTTAACATTAAAAGAAAAGTTTAAAAAAATGCACGTCAGTGAAAGGAATTTTGTGCTTGTTTCGCCGCCAAAGAACTCACAGCTCATATCAAAACTATCGCGGTTTCACCCTTTGGGTTGCTCAGTGTGCTACAGTCTTAAGAAGGAGCATTTTAAGTTTGTTGCTGGGAGCAACTTACCTTGACCCATTAAACCTTCCAACGGACACGAGCCGGTATATCTGGATCTCTACCCTCTGGCCGGCGTCTGGCTGCAGGAAGTAGGAGCAGGCGCCGGGGCCTTCGATGGACGGTGACTTGATCTGCCCGAAGGTCTTACCAGACTTGCTTTTGAGAATCCGAGAGTCGATCGTAATGTTGCACACTGGTAAAAGAGACATCACTGTGTATATTATTTTATCTATAATAATGCTACTTTGCTCTCGTATATAACTTAAGAAAAACATTGCATATTTATTGTATTATAGGAAAAAAATAACCGAAGCATAAGTAAAGAAAACCGAATATAATGCTCCAATATCGACTAGGGTTCGAGTTAATCAAGGTCCTTTATTCAAGGGAAAAAGTAAACATTCTCAAACCCTTACACTCGAGGGAGTCGACGATAAGCAAACACAGGCCCAAAATCCTGGGAATAGTATTCAAACAGGAATAAACAATAAAAAATATAAAGGCATTTGATTTTTTATGAGAAAGATAATAAAGTTATCTTACATGTGAATTTGTTTTATACGTACAATAATCGAACGAGAATGCTGGAGAAATCCGGAGGTAAAAGATAAAAATGAGGCCAAACATGAGGAATGAACGAATTTGTTGCAGTCAACGTGTTTGTGAGAGAAACAAGTATTTTATCATTTTCTTGCGTACATATATGATGGGATTTCGTAATGCCACCTGAAGGAAAAGTTATCATAATACTGTACATAGAAAATGTAGGTAACTCAAAAAAAAAAACATTAAGAAAGTGGAATTCAAAGATTTTCGAAAATTCGCTTGCTACACCCGGGAATCAAATTAACTAAAATCTGTAAAAAATACCTCCTGTTATTTTATTGCATTGATCGTTAGGGTCAATTAAATTCGTCATAAGAACCGATAGACGTCCACTGCCTCCATAAGTAGACAGACCGCACGGCATCAACCGCGCGCGGTCGACATACTCAACCGTATGCAGTCGAGCCTCAACTTTACACGGTCGGTCGCAGTCGATCAGCGTTGACTGTGCACATGCATGCAGTTGATATGAACCGTATGTGGTCGAGAAACAACTTCTCGCGGTCGGCTGCAGTCGTGTAGCGTCGACCGCACGCTGTCCATCGTCAACCACCGATTGCGTGAAGTTGATGTGGACTGCATGCGGTTGACTGTGTCGACTGCGCGCGGTTGATACCGTGCGGTCCGTTTAACCTTATATCGCCATAAGGACAAACATTGTGAAGGGAATTTATCGTAATTCGTGGTCCGATACAATTTTTATCATTTCCTACGCTGCGCTATAACCATCATAAATAACGGTGACAAATATTACCGAACCCAATCTAGCAAACATTCTCAAACAAAATTTCAAACAAGGTTTTGTGGCCACAGTTAAAACTAAGATTGATTCCGGAACTTCCCGACGATTCAGCGATCAAACAAGCTAACTTTACACAACTACCTATGACGAATTCAGTAATGACGTAGAGCTGAACAGTGTTCTAAGCAATTACAAAGCGCTCTAGTTACAACCTTAATTTGGGATTAAACTAATTGGACTATCATGGTATTATTTTTAAATATTTGGTATTGAAAAAATAAAAATAGACTAATTAAAAAGTTATTTTTGGCCGTAAAAACCGTATGAAAATCGTTTGAAGTTAGTTTTTCCATAATCGCAGGTTTGCTATCGCACTATATTGTATGGCTGTTTAGTTTTAAATTTTTAATGGAGGATGCTGCCCGTTGTTTAGGCATACGGAGGAGATGGGTCGGGTTGTGGAGATAAAATTACGAAGCTGATACAAATTTTATAGCCCCTAAAGCTTGGACACAGTTTTTGGATATTGTATGTATTGTATGAATATTGTAATATTTTAAGTTGATTGATTGTAATAAAGAGTCGATCTATCGATCTATATATACGACTTCCTTAATTTGACTGACACCATCCTTAACTTATAATGATTGTCACTATTGATATATTTTATTCCAGTGTGATCATCAGTTAAACGGCCTTATTTTTGTTTTTTTTTTTATTAATATACTAGTCGACCCGGCGAACTTCGCACCGCCTTTGCTATTACTATGTTGCTCATGTATTATACTTATAAACCTTCCTCTTGAACCACTCTATCTATTAAAGAAAACTGCAACAAAATCCGTTGCATAGTTTTAAAGATATAAAAGCATACATAGGGACAGACGCGGGAAGCGACTTTGTTTTATACTATGTATTGATGATGTAGTAATATCATAGGGTTTATTCAAATACAAAAGATTCGATCAGTTACAAAAAAAAACTGTTCTTAAAATTAAGTTTGGCAGTAAACTTCTATATCAAATAAATACTTAAGCAAACAAACTGAAACCTTCCATGACACCGCTAAGAGGCACAGCAAAAGAATTTACTAAACTGAAAGTTTTCACATTCAGTGAATTTCTAATAGCGCTTGAAGAAAAAATCTACTTTTATGGGCCCAAGACGCTCAAAGGAAAATAGTTGTTTTTTACCTTTTTTGTTTTTTTTCTTAAACTTCCTAGGAGCAATCAGCTTATTTTGTGCCGCGCAAGTAATCTTAGTTTTAGTTTTACCTTTCAAGACGGTTTATCTTCTTGTTGGAGTGGGCGGAGGTTCGCTCAAAAAAGTTTGTGTAGTAAACGTGTTAGAAAACTACTGATTTTTCCACATAATACTGTGTTTGTTATACGACTGTGATCATTCATTGGCCCTCATCAATACGTTCTAGGTTTAGAGGTATGGTAATACATTATGAAGCGATAAATACTAGAAATACATATGACTGGGTGCAATGAGGGGTTTTCAAAGTGACAGAAATGAAAAAAAAAAAAGTTTCATAATACGCCGGTAGATGGCGGTGTCTAAAGCAATATAAGAGAAATGGAAGATCGAATATTGACTGAATCTTTGGATTGGATAATTTTCTGCTAAATATAAATCTTAATTTCACCTACTCCGTCACTGCCTCAGTTAAATTTTAATTTTTATGTTTCATTTTGAGCTATTGAATCATTCATTTCAGCTTGACCTATTGCTCCTGGCAGAGCGCCATCTGGTAGCAGCTAAATAAAACTTGTTTTTTTCTTCTGAGCTGTCAAATTGAAAACCTCTCATTCAGAGCGTTTCACCGAAGTTGTGTTGCCAGGGATAAGTTTTTAATAACGTTGAACAACCTCGCCTCATGCAGTAGAATACATATTTTTAATTAATTTAAGGTAAGTCTATTTTAGTTTAGTAGACGTTCGATAAGAGATACCTTGTATTCCATATTACAAAAATGAACTTTGAACTTGAACATTATTTATTTTAGGAACACTTTGCATGTTAACCGGTTTTTTCGTTTAGTGGTCAAACAAAAGCAAAGGGTTTAATAGTCCGACTTGAGGTCCGTTTGACCGTGTATCTGAGGTAATGACGTAAACATTATCAGACTTACTATTGGCACAGTACTGCTCCAGGCCGCACTGTGAGCACCTGGTGGGCGCCACCTCGCCGCACGGGCACGCGCCGTCGCGCACGCAGCACGCGCAGTCCTCCCCCCCGCCTCCCGGGCACGCGCACCCCGTCGACGTCTGCGTCCACAGGTCCACTTGACCTGGTTATAGCACAGAATACCTAATAGTAGTAAAGATCTTCATACCACACTCTCGAAAAGAGTAACTACCTTTTGCTTACTGATCTCATTATCATAAAGTGACTCTTTATTGACTTCCGGTTTATAGTCGGGCAACCCTTGCAACTCTCGCTGCGCTCGGGTTTTAATATAAGTGCACTCAGAATTATCCTTTTGCACCCATGTTATATAATCTGCTATTATAAACTACTAATACTTTAAAATTCATATTGATTTCAATTTAATCGATATTTTGAGGTTTGAAGTTATAAATAATAGCGCAGAAAGTCTATGGTAATAACATATTATAACTAAGGCTCAAAATTTCAGACCCAATGATATAACGTAGGTAGTACCTAGCCGAAACTAATAAACCTCCAACCTTCAAATGAGATTGGCGGAATAAAAGGTTAGGTCGGGTCACTGAAAGTGCTCAAACCTTTTAGAGAGGCAGTCGAATAATTTTGTTGACTGCTCGGTATTACCAGATTAACAAACTAAAAAACTTCATTATAGACCCTTCCATTATTTTAAATGAAACAGTGAATGCTCAAATTTACTTGCTTTCTGAAATATTTTTTACATCAAGTCTAGAGATATTTTAGATTTACTTAATTTACTGAAAATTTAAAAAATAAAAACATGTAGTCTGATAAATATGCTTTATGAAATACATACATGTTTTTGTTATTTTTAATTGATAGTTGTAGTAAGTTCAGTAAATCCAAAGTATCCCTAGACAGTGTTTATGTGAATAGATATATTTTGTATTAGTCTAAAATATTAGAACACTTGGGAAAAACTTACTACTGCCATCTAGAAAAATCGGTGTCCACGCAATCTGCGCAGTTGCAGTGACGCACGCGGCGGCAACCAGCAGCAGCGACGACAGAGGGCGCCGCATCGTGAGTCACCGGCCCCCACGCCCCGCTCCGCACCGCCCGCGCCGCCTGCGCATTACCCCGTGCACACTCACAAACAACTCACTTAAGGAACACACAATATCGCACCATCTCACTTTTGCCATTCACAGGGCCCTAGTCTCAAATTACAGTCTCAGTTAATTTACTTCAAACTTTATGCCAAAGTTATTCTCTATACTTCCTGGATCGCCTTTACGATTTCCTCCCTCTGTAACAATAATAGCAAGGTTATTTTGCAGAATCCCCTGTTTATGAGACGAATCTATAGGTCGAATCAGAGCCGTAAAAACAAATTGGTGTCGGTTTTACGATGGAATAGCCGTTTTATTATTATGCTTCTCTTTATTGTGTTAGCAGGCAGTATTAAAATACCTATATACCTGATTCTACTTATTTAACTGATATAAAATAAGTGCATACAACTAATATAACCTACTACTTACATCATAAAAACTTACCAAGTCTGTATCTTAATGTATTAGACATTAATTTATTAGTTCAAGGTCGGCTCTGCGCGAAGGCGTAGCTAAAGCGTAGCTAGGTTAGGGCGTAGAAAAGTTATGAATATGCTACGATTCTACTACGATCGATGTGACTACGAACTACGGCGCTGCAGATTCTTAAATGCATAGCGTTAACTTTGCGAAAATAATCTATCCATACGTGAAATACAATAATCGTTATTGTAATAAAATCAAAATACTAACCAAGGACTTTGTTCCGAAACTGAAAAATAAAACTTCTATGTCAAATTTAACTTCTTTTATATTTATTATTCTTTAGATTAAACGAACCCAAAATAATAAACCACAAACTAGCAATAAATATGCAAATTAAGAGTAAACATTTTTAATAGCCGCCGTTGAGGTACAACACACAACACAAAATTTACGTGACGGGACGGTCTTTATACAGGATGTATCTGCCAAAATGGAACTTCCTCCAGAAAATAGGCTTTAAGAAAGAAAAAATACAAAATGATCTTAAGAAATAATTATTAATATTTTTTGTACAGTTTGAGTTTATGCTGTTTGATTGAACTTTAACTAACAGTTACACGCTGTATAATATTGTAAAAAGACAAAAATTTAGTAACAACAAGATGGTTCCACTATTTTAGCGTACAGATACTCAAAACACGGGGGACAGGGCTCTGTGGGGGGGCTGCATGGGTGGCCCTGGCTTTTCTTTGCTTTAAAAGGACAGCTAGATGACTCCGTTTTTTTCTTATCGGCAAAACAACAGCTTGGCTGGCAACAAAATCAAAAAGTTATATTTTTCAATCAATATATATAAAACTCTTCCGTTACTGACTGACTGACTGACTGACTGACTGACTGACTGACTGACAGACAACGCAGAGCCGAAACTACTGGGCGTAGCGGGCTGAAAATTTGCATGTAGTTTCCTTAGGGAGTGTAGGTGAGCACTAAGAAGGGATTTCCCCAAATTCCCACGGGAACGGGAATTTGGTGTTTATGAGAAATCTGCGCGGGAAAAACCGCGGGGCAGCCTCTAGTAATTGTTAAATAAAAAATTACGTAAGTAAAAGGCTTTTTTCTATAAGGGGAAATAGGTGGCGCTACTCATGTGCACACGCGTTTCTTTACGTGGCAGTTTAAGCCCTACTATCAACATCTTATGTACAGTGGCGGACAAGGTCGGTGTAACACTTCCGGTTTTTCTGTATTGCAAAATAGCTCTTGTTCTTTGGTAATACAGTCTAGGGCTGACGAAACCATAGACAAATCTGTTACGGCCTCCTAGTCCGCCACTGTACTTCTTCTATTGCTAAGGCCGCAGCTGTCACTAGATATTTAAATTACACTCACATGAAATGTATGAGAACAAAAGTTTAACTATCTAGTTTAAACTGTGGGGCCTTAGGTAACCTTCGAGCTTGGTAAAATATTAATTTATGCGCGTTTGTAAGATATTGAAAGTATTTTTAGGAGATTTACTAATGCCTAGAGTTAAACTTCAGTGCGAGAATTATGTATATATTTACATAATTTTTATAACAAAGTATTAATATACTTTTTTAAATACCTATAACCTTCGTAACAAGTAGGGCTCAGATATTTTAATAATGTAAAATCACGGGATGTCCGGCATCGCTTTCACTGTTAACTATGTACTGTACAAATATTTTTTTGAGCAATGATTTCTTAACTGATTTATTCCACAACAAACTCCAGCAGTCTTCGAGTTTTCAAATCTTTTTCCCCATTTGCATAAGAAGATAATTTCCTAACGCGCTGATCTCTCAAATTAATTAACTTTCCCGGTAAAAGAAAAAAAAATGTGATTCCAACCCTTAGGCCGCTAAACTTAATTTTTTATTTTTGAAGTAATTAACTTACGAAACATTAAGTTAATAATAATCAACTTAAGAAGCCTAAGGTTAATTATTATTCTAAAAATCTTATTTTGTTATTTACTTTTGGGATAATTTATTAGGGAGCCGTAAAGAACCTATGCCTAAACCTAACTGAACCAATTTTTCACTGTTTTTATTTAATATTAAAACTTTTTATAAATGTTCTCAAACATGAAAAGAGCTCCAGAAAATAAAATTGCCAGCGGCATGGCCTATTAAAAAGGTTCAGTAGGTACTTAAAATTAGGTACCTACTAGCAACTTTGTGTTTTCTGATTCAAGACTGAATTTTTTACAAGAAAATCTACAGATGAATAAACTGAACAGTAAATTAGGTAAAAATAACGTACACTTAAGGGGCGAACGGGTGCGATATGAGCACCACTTTATAAATAACGAGCTTTCCCGGCTTACTTCGTTACGCCATAGAATTTAAGATACTACAAAAGACTTGGCTCTATAGACTATGTTCTTTTGCCCGCCCAGAATGGCAGAATAAAAAACAAACAACAACAACAAACCACCTGTCAAAATATGTAAACAACGGAAAAAATATTGCACCTTGGGTTACATTATTTGAGTTTAGGTAAGGATCCCTAATATTTTTGAAAATCTAATATAGCCTATGACACTCGGGGTTAATGTAGCTTCCTACCAGTAAAAAAATTTTTCAAATCGGTTCAGTATTTCCGGAGCCTATTCGTTACAAACAAACAAACAAACAAACAAACAAATCTTTCCTCTTTATAATATTGGTATAGATTAAGTTATATTTTTTAAACCATCGTCAGCTAGGCAGAGCCCTAAAAATTCTAAGCAAGATTATCTAGCTAGGGCGTCATTGACGGATATTGTTGATTTCGGCCATGGTTTAGAATATCGGAAGTGACGCTAGTCTCGCACCGTGTGGTCCCTTAAATCGAAATCGTATCGGATGGGATGATATACCTAGCAAGGGAAGGTTGTGGATGACAACAGCATTCCTGGTATTGGCAGCATTCCCTTGCCGCAATCCGGATTACTGGGCCCAATCACGGGAAGCCATTTCTTGAGCTCGCTAGTAATAAATCCACATCGGAACCCTCGGCGCGTTCGACAAATAAACATTGCGGCCCGGAATATCCGGTCGATGGGAAACGTTCAGAATAAGCATTACAACAATGACCGGATCTTACGGCTACAACTATGTGTTGTTAACCTACCTGTTAATAGTACCTATCAATCTTTTAAACACTAGTTGAAAGCTACCTCCTACTATACTTGACTCGTCTTCCTTTTTGAAAAGTTATTTTACAATTAATCCCAAGTATATCTCTTAGATCATCACCGTGGTTCAGTAGGTAGAACATCGGCGAATACCTACTCGGAGATTCAGCATTCGATTCATGTTCGATTCGTTCGGGCGTATTGGTATAAAGAATTCTAAATGCTTTTTCTAGTAGGTAATGGTTTTCGAGCAAGCGCCATATTCATATTTTTCATTTTAAGAAGATCTAGGTACTTTCTCATGAGTTACGGTAACTAGCTTTTCCCCACCCGGGTCGCATCCCTGTCGGGCTAGGATAGCAATAATCCTTGATTATTCAGACTTAGCTACCAGGACAGCCAACTTTTTTAATATAAGGATATTTTTATGGTTTCGGTCCGAATTATTTCAGTCCTTGCATTTTGCGGCTTTGAATGAAATTGAATTTTCCAGCAGAAGGGTATCGTTTCTATTCATTTTTAACGTTCTCGGTTCTTGAGAGGGATATTGCGTGGGAATCAATTCAGGTGCCCGCCTGTCATTAATATGCAAAATGTCTGAGCTGAATATTAATTACGATAAACTTTGATTGGATTGATTTGCTGCCGGTCAGCTCCCTACCTTGATTGTTGATATTGATTATTTATGAAACACTTAAATCGCTTTAATATTTTGGTATATTTTTTCATACTGATTTAAATCTTTTATACAAAAGCTGTTCGCGTAGGTATTTCTAAAGAGAAAAAGAGGCATAATATGTTTTGGCTCGTTACTTCCTCAGCAGATATAATCCGTCGTGATTTAGGTCGTTGGCATGACACCGCAATTCATTAATGAGTAAGCTTTTATATCAAGGTATATGTACTAAAAATAATAATAAAAATCAGTCAATAGAGATGCCTTTGAATTCTATCCCTTTTGATTTATCTAACAACTCTTGACATAATAAAAATAATATTGAAAAAAAAAAACCTTTCTCTTCTGGATATCCCCTCATTGATCATCTAATATTCTACGTGTCATAGGTATAACTTGGTTGCTTTTTTCTCGAAAATTCTAGAACCTTACCCTGTCACGATCAGAGCCGTATCCACGGTCTCCGTCCTCGTGTCGCCGGGCGCTGTCGTCGCGGTCGTCGCGCGGTCGCCTCGCGCGTCGTCCTGTCGCCACCTCGCACGCTCGCCTCATCAGTAACGTGGGCTGGTTGGACTGAAACAATAGAAAAACGCACTCAGACCTCAGCCTTAAAGAGGTTAAGTATGGTTTGGTAGATGCTGGATCACACCTAAACCTTGGAACCGTGCTAAATAAATTATAATGTGTATAAATTGTAAGCCGGCACTAGCGTTTAATACCAATCGTATTGTAGAAACAAATAATTGTATTATCCCATCGATACTCTGCTCGTAAAAATATTTTAGCTTTTTATCAAATGATAATAGAACCAATTTTGAATATCTTTATCGTATTTGTAACATATTTAGTTTGTGAAATCGAATCCATCACATACTTGAAAAGAATAACCAAATATTTCAGGCTAATGTATAGCTCCGTTTAAATTTTCATAAATAAAGGTCCACTTACATAATTTACAACGTTTCACTTGACGCACAATCCATTAATCACCAAAGCACAACTATCTTTTTAAAAAATTTATCGTTAAATTGTTCATCTCGCATTGCTTTGACAATTCAGTGAAGCCTTTTACACGTGAACACATTTCCCGTGTAGGCGGCCGGCGCGTTGGCGGCACTCAGTCTAATATGTCATCTAGAGAAACTTCTATAGGTTGTTTCTTTAGTAAGCAACATCCAAGAGGATTTTTCCTGTTGTCACATGTCGGCACTTTGGCCGGGTCGCACAGTTGAATGGATGCCGGGCAAACATCGTCGCACTCTATCGCCACGTCTCTTGGACATCGGGTTATGAAATTAGAAGTGCCAAACAGTTTCGAGTGCTCCTGGTCCTGCATTCCGTTCCGTTTGAATGCCGTCACGGGAAGTTTTCGCACCTGCAACCGACCACACCATTATTTCCGTTGAACTCAGTGTTCAATCAAACTCCCAGAACTAGGATGTAAACCCGTACGTTGGTGTAAATGGTAGCGACTTAAGATATGTGAAAAATATCTATGACTTTTTCATCTCAATAGTGGCAAGTTTCTTGGTCGGCACGATAGGCACAGCCAGCGGCCGGGAGCTCCACCTCGCCTCGTGCCAACACTTGCGCATGTAAGAAATTCCTCCGCTCTCAATAAAATTTTGATCTTGGAGTCCATTTCGCTTTATTGCTGACGACGGCAGTTTGTTCACCTGATGGAAATTTTCCTCTTAGCGCCGGTGTCTCAAAAGAATTTTATTCAAGATGAACGTTTATTACATCGTTTCCTATTTGAATACCCACCTTATAAAAAAAAACTAAACAAATTCTCGTTGGTATCAACAACTTGTCTTTGCGATCCAAATTAAAACGTAAATTGTGATTCGCTAATTATTTTTTTCAGTTCTCTTTACTGGCAAGTTTATTAACAAAATATTGCGAGAATAATGAATCAAATAATTAAGTTCTTTCTTAGAGATTCTATTTAGTTATTTCAATTAGGTACCTTTTGCTTTAACATTTTAAGCCTCGCTTCTTTTTGATTGGAAGAACTTCTTGTGTTATTTTGGGAAATATTTTTCTCAAAGGCTCTATGGCAGTGTGCACGCACGTGCCCTGGCACGTCCTGGCCGCACACAGGAAGCGCTGGGCCCCGCGGTACCCGTGTATTTGGTCTTGGATACCATTCCGGGAATATGCGGTCTTTGGTAGCCTACCGTGTCGCGTCGGAACATACCGTTCCTGAAACCAATATCCAAATTACTTCATAATCTGCATAATTATTTTGGTTTCAGAAACGGAACGCAGGGGTTTCACAGCAATTTGAATGCATTTTTAAAGCGGGTTATTTTGGAATTGCAGAGCACAACGGGCTCTCCTATAGCATATCTCGCTAGATGGTCAGTGAGTAGTTTCTAAAATCGCGATGTTACTGCTTAGGTGTCTGATTGATTATGTATAGCAAATCTAGGTGGGTGGGTCGTTTTAGGAGCGGGAGTCGCACCGTAGAAAGTTAAAAAAAAGTATAAAACGACCCACTGCCCAAGTTCTGTGTTTACTTACGATTCGTCCATCTTCATATCTATAGCATGGAATGACATATTTCGTCTTGACCGGTTGCATTGTTATTTGGCAGCAGGGTGGTTCAGGTGAGCGACAGGTTTGCCGGCGGGGAGGGGGGGAGCGCTGGCAACACCGGGGAGATTTGCTTCTCCTCTGACGGGCAGGTGGGGAATACTGGCGGGGTGGTGTTGGGTATCGGCGGGGAGGCGGTGAGTACTCCCGCTCGTAGCAACTGTCTGTGTTTTCTTCGTGGTGCGAGGAGGAATGATGTGGCATCGCTTGTGGCTGTGGTCTCGGACAAGGCGGAGGGCAGCAATGCGGCCGCGGGCACGCAGGCAAGCAAGAATAGCACACCGGCTCCGGGCAGTACGGGTCAGGGCAGCACGGACCGAACACCGGTGTCACGCCCGCTGGCACCATCTCACAACATTCTCCCGGGTAGCAGCACGACATCATTTTGTAGCTAATTTACGTTTTTTATATAATTTTAGGTAGAATTTTACTAGTTTACACGGGTAATTTTGAAAATTTTGATAGAAGTGAAATCTTAATATTATTTTCTAAACTGTCAATTTATAAATTTTTCTTTTCTAATAATTCTGTCATTGTTTTCTGTCTTCTTTTTTTTATGTAAAAAATATATTGTATATAAGTCTATTAAAAAAAATGCAGTAAATAGGTTTACTTTTATAATGAGAGTTTAAAATGTGGTTAAAATGTTATATATGGAAAATAAGACAAAATGGCAATGTGGTGGCGGCGGCTTTCGCAAACATTTGCGTCTCTACCGCCTTCGCGACGCCGGCTTTGCGCCGACTACTCGAAAATGCAATTTTCCCAATGCAAATCGAACGCCGCAGACAGATTTAATGCCTTTTACTTGCTGATTCCGTTCATCATTTCCCAACCGACGGCTCCGGAACCGCCGGAACGAGAACTAAATTCAGTAAGAAAATCTTACATTTCTTTATTTTTGGAACGAATCCAGAAGTAACTCGAGTTACAAGTGGATTTTCAAAAAATAATAACTTTTTCTTTTAATTTGTTTCCTAGGTTTCCTAGTAAAAGTCAACTATTCATTAAAATAAATCTTTCTTACCTAATATAACCCATACAGTTTTTAAAACATTTTGTAAAATATAACCTTGGAAATGGCATACCAAAATCTTGATAAATTGAGGAATAAAATTTAAATGAGACAGTATGCAGTTTCACCGCCCCGCCCAGTACAAATAAACGTTCAAGTCAGACATTTACAAATAGTAAGCTTTCCTGAGAACGATAGTCGCTTTGCTTCTGCTGGCCGCAAACCGTTTAAGTATAGGAATATTATTTTGTTTTATAGATTAGGTACTAACCTAACACCTAACACAGTTTTTTTTTAAAAGAGGGTGCTCATTTGCCACATAGCGTACGTTGCACTTCTAAGATATGTTAAAAAAAAGTAAAGAAAACCTGAATGACACTACTCTGAAACATTTTTCCAATAAAATGAGTTAACTATATAGGTACATGTTTGATAAAATTAAAAAATTTGATTAATAATTAACACAAAATTTTGAATTAAACAACAAATATAATATTACTATAGAGGTTGTGACCGTATCCGTGTTGAGATTGGCGGACGCTGTCGAATCAAAAAAGTAGTAATAATACGACTTTTTATTTAATTATTCTTTAATATGTATGTTTTAAATCGGATGCAACTTTGTTAAGCAATAATATGGCGGTAACTCACGGTATGGCGCGAAATTCAATTTTTTTCATGTTTTTTAATTATTTTGGCGAAAGTATTCATCAATATATATAAAACTCTTCCGTTACTGACTGACTGACTGACTGACTGACTGACAGACAACGCAGAGCCGAAACTACTGGGCGTAGCGGGCTGAAATTTTGCATGTAGGTTCCTTAGGGAGTTTAGGTGAGCACTAAGAAGGGATTTCCCGAAATTCCCACGGGAACGGGAATAAACGGGATATTTGTGTTTATGACAAATTTACGCGGTAAAAACCGCGGGGCAGCCTCTAGTTTTAAATAAAGTTTAATTGAATCGCGTACGTAAAAACCTATTTTCCACATTGTGATATATCGTTTTGGAAAGACAGAGTTACCGATTTTGTGTATATTCAAGGAACTTGTTTTTTGGCCTTTTACCCCTTAGACACAAAATCTGTACGTCTGTCTTTTAAAAAACGTTGTATTACAATATGGGAGATGGTTTTATACATACGCGAATTCATTTAAACTTTATTAAAAATGTATACTTTCGCCAGAATTAATAAAAAACACAAAAAAAAATGAATTTCGCGCCATAGCGAGAGTTACCACCTTATGTATAAATAATAGGGACCTGTATGTACTGGCATGTCGTTAAAACCTCACCCTTGTTCGCACCACACTTGCTGCAGTGAAGACCTCAAAGCGTTCAAGATTTCCGATAGACTGACTTGGCCTTTGTCTCGTAGATATTTACACTTATGGAAAATACTTCAGTGTTATACGAAGAGTTATTATTTTCAATGAGTTATGTACTGAAACGGAAAAAAAGGGTACAATTTTTGTATTTATGATGCTATTTTTTGTCAAAAGAGGCCGGGTTCGTTTCGGGTGATTTATGATCTATACCACAAAGAGGGTTTATTTATTTGTCGAGACACAATAAATTCTTGCGTTTGTATCGGGATCGCTTACTGAATACACTTTGAGGATTTGTATCATCGGATGGGAAGTTATTATGCTCGATATTTATGTAAGGTTGGTTTCTTTCTATTAACATCCCATCGTGAAATTTATTTTACGTACAAAATGGGTTTTCCTATAGGTTCACTAGGCAAAATATGTAAAATGGTGTGCTCTTAGTTTAGAAAAAGTATTTACATTGTTTTATAGAAAGGAAACTTAACATTTCAATACTAAACCGAACAAAATCTAGGTATTTGTCTCCATTAGACAAGTTAAGCCTATCTATCTAGGGAAAGCCTATTTTATGCCTCTTAATCTAATCATTATTCAAGGCAACGTAAAAAAATCTTGATCCGTCCATTTTCATTATTTATTATCAGTAAGCCATCACGTCCTTTACGAGCTCAGTTGGCACTAGACATTTTACAAAAATTGTTCAAGCTAAAATGCTGATATCCGCTAAAACTCGTGGCATTTCGACGTTTTTGACTAAGCAGATTTGAAAAGATCAGAGTACTGTTGGATTTTAGTATGGCATGGCTATAGTAAGTCAGTTTCAGAAAAACAATCGAAAATCGTTAAACAATAGAGACATCGTTCTCAATTTAAATCCGGTGGCGGTAACATTTTTTGTCAAATGCCTTTTAGATATGGATTAAAGAATCTTAAACTTTGGAAAAGTCGCTCATTGGAAAAAATTACGTATATAACAATTAGATTAGATAAGTACAAATGTTTTGAAAAGTTCAAATGTTTTGAATCATTCTAGATAAAAATCCTTAGTTATTAGCAAAAATAATAAATAATTGAAAGTAAAGGCACAGAACAAGTAAAAGTAAATTTATCTACTTTATTTATTGTTGCGAGACTGGTGTCCTTAGGCAAAGTACTGAGGAAAAAGTGATTATATAAGACATTTAATTTGTAAGATGGAAATCCGGCGAAATCTGAAAGATTTTCCATAAAAAGGTTTTTATTTTATTTGTGGCTTAGTATTCCAATCTTCTTAATAAATAATTGAGTCGTAGGCTGTAATGGTGAATATTGCTGCCTATCCATTTTCCATAAATTATGTTTTAATTAAAAGAGCAATAAACTTTTTCAAGTGCAAGAGTACTAGAAGTTGTTTACGGTTCTACATTAAATACGAAATACACAACTTAAATATACATAGTCAATACATAGTATAAAATGAAGTCGCTTCCCGCGTCTGTCCCTATGTATGCTTATATCTTTAAAACTATGCAACGGATTTTGATGCAGTTTTTTTAATAGATAGAGTGATTCAAGAGGATGGTTTATAAGTATAATTCATGCACAAAATAGTATTAGGTTAGGCGGTACGAAGTTCGCCGGGTCGACTAGTATGAAATAAAGTAGCTTTCCGCTGTCCCTGTGTATGCAACGGATTTTGATGCGGTTTTTATATCGATAGAGCGATTCAAGAGGAAGGTTAATTATATAATACACGCACAAAATACTAATAGGGTGGGGGGGTACGAAGTTCGCCGGGTCGATTAGTTGTCAATAAATAACAATTTTCTTGTTCTTCAATCTTGATCCATCTACGCTAAGTTAATTTCTTTTCTATTTTTTCACAATGTGCGTGTTTATATGCTTATTTAGCATCACTTTTGACTTTATTTAGATGGCTAGATATTTTATTTAATGTTAGGTAAGTATTTGATGTTTGAAAGGGCTTTTTTGTTTGAAGACCATTGTTTGTATTCTAACAGAAAGCCTTCTTATTCTCTTGTTTTGTTCTCTTTATTATTTAAATACATTATTCTTGATATTTAGAGAAAAAAAATCTTTATCAAATTGTAGTAAATTAAAATTGCAACGAACAAGCTAGGTACTCGAATACATTTTTCAACAAAAAAGTTATTCATACTTATCGATAAAAAATAATCGTTATTACCCAACCAGCAAATCATGTCGTAAAAAAGTCAGCAGCACGTTTCTCTTTCAGCTATTGGTCGTAAGAAGGATCTTTAAAAAGTCGTGTAAATGCTCTGTGCACGTTCTCTCAACGCGATTTGGGCGCACTTCTCTCAGCTTTAGATGCAGTAAATATCGTAAGATTATCGTATGAGTAGCCATTTAGTTGAATAAATATCGAGTAATCGCAACTAGAATGCTACTTAGTACCATAATGGCCATCAGAATGCCATTATTCGACACATCTGCTTTTTCCAAGTCGGTAGAACCGCTTTTATTCGACTAATTTATAGTTATAAAGCTATTTGGTTGCAATCACTCGACTTTTTCATCGTGTAACTGCACCCAAGCAGCACTTATAGACTTTTTATTTTATACGTGTAATTATGTCAGTTGAAGTGTCAAACCTAATAAATATAAGTATATTTTGCCATCGTATTAACCATTACGTTTTTAAGCCATCAAGCCAAATGATGACAGGTAATTAGTTACCTGTTAAAGTTAGGTCGTAGGGTCTTACTTTCATATGCGGAATAAAATTTTCCGTCTATATACCTAGCATTGTAGTTAATATTTCAATGGGCCCCAAGATTTCTATGTAAATAATGAATAACAAATAATGTTAATTTAACATTTAAAATAAATTCGCCATCAAAAGCAAATAATAGCAACTCATTTATCATCACACAGCATTCTCTCAGCTGTTAGTCGAAAGATTGAAATGAGATTTCCATCTTACGACTTCTAGGGACGCCATTACAGATAGTTTAGGGTTCCTTAGTGCAAAATCTACTATCTACTTCTACTCCCTACTATCTATCTACCAATATATAAAAATGAATCGTGGTTTGTTAGTCTCGCAAAAACTCAAGAACGGCTGGGCCGATTTAGCTTTTAGTCATGAAATGTTTGTAGTAGTCCAGAGAAGGTTGAAAAGGTGAGAAAATTTGGAAAAATTGAGGGAAAGTTAGTAAAAAACAACAATTACTTATAATTTCCAATACTAAGTTTTCCGTTACTGTTGTATCCATTTTTAATCAAAAGATTGATTGATTTGACTTTGTTTTTAAATTCTTTAATTCTGGGTGGCCAAAATAACAAAGTACATACAGCCAAGTTTTTAGCGGGTAGATAATGTTATAATAATCATGCTAACTTATATCTAGGGCGATCTGGAGTTTGCCGGGTCAGCTACTTAGTATAAAATTATTATTTTACTATCAATAAATTTAATATACCGTCAACTTCGCTAAATTTTTGCATATTTTGAAACGATTTTAAATTTTGGAAAGATTGACCAATGAAGACAAGCGCCGATCTGCGCCTCTGTTTGAGACGGGGCGCGCGGCCGTGTTTAAAAACTGCCTATACCATCAACCTAACTTAAAAAAAAACCACATTGAATAGTTAAGTTACATTGAATTTGGTTTGCGTAAGTTCATAGAATACAATATTTTAGGTAAAATTCGCTTTTTTTTTATAGGTGACAATGTAAAATGGTAGTCTACTTGGATATAGATAAATTTAGGACTTAAAGAAGCTTATGGAAGCAAAATGGCCTTGGAAGAAAACACAGTTTTTTATAATGCTTAAATGTTTCTCATGTCATTTTGTAATTAAAAATGGATCAAAACCACGTCATTTTATTTTATACTAGAGGCTGCCCCGCGGTTTCACTCGCGCAGATTTCTCATAAACACAAAAATCCCGTTTTTTCCCGTTCTCATAGGAATTTCGGGAAATCCTTTCTTAGTGCTCACCTACACTCCCTAAGGAACCTACATGCAAAATTTCAGCCCGCTACGCCCAGTAGTTTCGGCTCTGCGTTGTCTGTCAGTCAGTCAGTCAGTCAGTCAGTCAGTAACGGAAGAGTTTTATATATATTGATTATCTGAGAAGAGAATAAAATTATTACTGCGCACCTCATTTTTCTGGTGTCCGAATTGTTCAGAATATTCAATTTATTATCACTATCCAAGCGACTAATGTTATTATTGCAAGTAGGATCACTTAATACAAAACAAATTGTAAGTACTTACTTAAGTATCTCTTTATTATAAAAAAATAATAATAATAGTTTAGTCAAATTCTTTGGGTACCTACCAACTAACTTATAAAATTATAAAAACAAACAATAAGTATAAGATAAACACCCATGACTTAGAAAAACATACTGGCAAATTCAATAAATTGCAAACGGTGGTCTATATGGCCGTTGTTACCTACATCACAGAATACCTAATAGTACCTAATAGTAGCAGTAATTATACGCTACGGAACCCTCACGCCTATCAATTAAACGCTCTTCACTCGTGGTTATAGCCAATGAAGATCTTGACTGTTTCAATCGTGTATACATCTTATTTACTTTACGTCGGAATCCTCCACTTCTTTTAATCCTTTTCCATCGATTATAATCTATTTTGCGAATAAAAAAAGCAAATTACGTTGTTTATTTTGGTATCATGTAACAAAATGGCAGATAGTGCTGTAAAAGATTTCAAAAAGCATTTATACCACTATATCGATGTAAAATGGCTTTCAAATAACCTTTAGAGACCGAAAAGGCTGTAAAAGAATAATTTGAAAGCTTTTACTCAACCTAATTAGTTAAGTCGAATAAAAGCATTCCATAGAGTTATCATACGACATTAAGTGCTGTTAAAGTAACTAAGATGCTGTTTTATCGTATGAACCGCGTTTACTCCACAATTATGCTGTTAAAATTAAATGTCGATAGATTGTGCTATAATAGCTAGTTTGACGACAAATTAGCAATTCAGTTGCTTTTAAAGAGCTGTCTTACGACTTATTGTTGTATAATGGCGATCAAGAGATACATTTATACAACAATCGAGTAAATGCGATATGATTTCATCGTATAAACGTTTACTAGACATGTTTATAGAGCCAAAAAGCGTTGAATGCAAAATAATCCAGATAGCCGCTTTTATACAGCTTTTTAACATTTTAGGATCGTTTATACAAGTGTCTTACGATCTATAGTCGAAAGAGTAAATCTTATACGACCTTCGTTGCTAGTTGGGTATGACAAATACTGAACATATTCATAGGCGATACCAGTTCAATTCAATTCAATTCAATTCATTTATTTTGTAAACATAGGTTAAATAAATTACAGATGTCTTAAAAAATTAGGTATCTCTATGCTTTACCACTAGGTGTACAAATTTAAGTTGCTACATGCAGACATGTTATTTACAAAATAAAATTATAATATTTAGGTTTAAATTATTCAAAAAGTATTTCATTTATATTAAGTCAATGTTTTTCTAGAAAATATTCATTTAGGCTATAGTATGCCTTTTCAATTAGATAATTCTTAAGCTTATTTTTAAAAAGAAGAAAATTGTCAATGCACCTAATCGTCATTGGGACCTTATTACCCAGTCGCTTTTAAAACAGTTTAAATGCTTTAAAAAAAATTCATGATGCTCTCTTAATCAACGGTGAATGGTGTATCTGACTCTTTGAAGGGTCACATTGAGCTTCGAATTTGAAGTGGCAAAATATATTTTCATCAAAATTTCCAGTTACGTGTGCGAAAATTATATGGTCGCGCGCCGCTGACGGTCGCGCGGCCGCCGGCGGTGGTGCGGTAGTGGCGCGTGTGAACAGTGTTGCGGGCCTGCGGCCGTCGTCGCCGACACACTGTCGCTCGTCTGTTTGAGTCCAAGTTTATGTAATGTGAAATTAACCGCCAACGAGCGCATATTTCTTGACAAGTCAAGTGTCTTGTCCAACTTCTTGAATATTTTAAGCAGCGCGAAGCTTGTTAAAGCGGCCGCTGGGGACTGATTTATATTGAAACGGATATTCGCTACAAACTTGGACTTCTGCTACAACATATGCAATCTAACTTTTTAATGTTTCTGAATACTCAGAAGCAAGGTTATTACCGGGTTTCTGATTTGATTGTGACTATCAGTTAGTTTAAGTGCGACATGATATAATTTTACCGTATACTTTTACATGATTTAATTAACTGAGGAGAACCGCGAATATTTCTCTAACAAGATTTAACCAACCAATATTTGACTCAATCAGACAGGGAGCCAACTAAAAACGAGTGACTCGTAATTGTCTTGTTAGCGACTTAGTTAACCATTGCTGTTTTCTTTGAGCGTGCAACAGAAATTACCTTTGTTAAAGCGGCAATGGTTAACGACGTCGCTAACAAGACAATTACGAGTCACTCGTTTTTAGTTAAGAAACTTGGCCCCCCGAATGTAAATATGAATGCAAGTTTAAATTTGATATTGGCTTGTTTGCTAGTTTACGACCAGTCAAGGAGCAACATGTTACTGAGGTTAGTTAGCCTATTGTTTCCGATCTTTAGATCGGTTTTGCGAATGTTTTATTTTAACGACCCTTCTTAGTCTAACAAATCATATAAACTTTTTCATACAAACTATTGAAACAGAGCCTTGTCAAAAGATTGCCGAACGAAAATCCTGTTTATGAATGTGTTCAGGCAGATATTGAAAACTAAGAGCAATCACGCACGGTGACACGTTAAAAAAAATGTGTTTTTTTTTTGGGTCATCTGGCAGCAGATTATTTTTCGTATTTACTGTAGTACAGGTGCTGGTGTTAATAAAAAAAATAAGTCCTCAACGGAACATAAAGTAATAATTTAAGTGCAAAATTCCTACACAGAGTTTGCGTTCAAAGGCGGCGCGCCGTACTCTGCACTGTCGGCATAAATTGTAACTTTATGAACACTAATAAAGGCCGCCCTCATAATTGTGGCCGATGAAGGGAAATTTCCCTCCAGACAATTTATGCTTGCTCCTAATATAATTAAGCTAATGAGGAGAGGTATTTCGTACAATTGAGGTCTAGATTGTATCTGTGTTTGGGTATTGTTCCTGGTCATCACGCTGACCACCGCCCTGTAATGAACATTAATATTATTCAAGCTCGTTACTTCTGTAGCAAAAACGTAGCCGCAGTTCATAATAAGAATCTTCTAGCATTCTTCTAACAATACACATTTCGATAAGTATTCTTATGAATGATAAGAAATATTTTAATCAATACATAGTATAAAACAAAGTCGCTTCCCGCGTCTGTCCCTATGTATGCTTATATCTTTAAAACTATGCAACGGATTTTGATACGGTTTTTTTTTAAAGGTAGAGTGATTTAAGAGGAAGGTTTATATGTACAATTCATGCACAACATAGTAATAGTTAAAGCGCTACGAAGTTCGCCGGGTCGACTAGTGGGTAATAAAAGTTTTTTTAAACTAGGCATATTTAATAAAAAAATGCTGAGAATAAACTGAGCATAAATGAAAAACAATAATTAACATCATAGTACACGTGATTAATACCTACCTGATAGTTAAAAAAAACTTTATATTGGAATCGAAATTCGACCGCAACTCCCACAGAGCTAAATATTTTAATCAGTAGCCCGCTGATAAACAGCCATCATTTATTAAATCAATCGGTGCCGCAGATTGGTTTATTTCCGTATTATTTGGATAGATCAAATCACTGACGTACAAAATAATAGGTATGATTAAAGGCTTTATTATAAACTTCATTGGATTGGACGTTTGTACTTCGGGTGAATTTAAATTTGTAGTTTTAGGTTTTGGCACTATATTAATATTCATTATTTTTTGTTTTTATAATTTTAAAATATTAATGTTTTTTTTATATTATCTAACTTCCGTGTCAAGTTACGAATTGCGTTTACTTTGAAATAGCCTGTCGTCTGTCAGCTGCGAACGAAAACTCAATCAAGACCAGCGCCAGCAGCCGGCTCTAAATCAAATAAGCCCTTATTTCCTTTCCTATTGGTGCGGCCATCAATAAATCTGATTTTCTACGTAATCTACAGAACATTTACAAAAATTCACGTTTATCATTTTGTCTCAGCTTATAATCATTGGAAACCCAGGATGTACTGGGACTGGGCGCTTACAATATTACCCGTCCCGTCACGCGACCACGACACCTTGCCTGAAAAACGCCACCGGTTTATTTTTTACGTCTATTCCATTCATAAGTATTGTTGTATACATAGATTGAAAATCGTGACTACATACATTATGAGCCTGCAATATTTGTCTATCCTTCTCCTTCGTCAAATCAAAGTCGCCACAAAATAAAAATTACAAACTAAAAAGCTCAGAGAAAGGAAACCGCCGCTACTAAAAAGGAAGGGAGATGATTCTAGTTTTTTTCATCAATTTAAAAAAATATTTGCAAACCTAATTTGTACCTAAATCCATTGCGTGGAGCGCGTAGTAGGTATATATAACTCGTACTTGTATGTACAGTTAGTTTTTACTTATGTTATGAACAGTTTTGGAATTAAATATTGCAAAAAATGTTAAAAGCTTGCTTTGCGCAGCAAAATTGTAAAAAAAAAACCTTTGATGGTAGATGATCAAAGGTATATTTTTTGCGTTCGAAAGTAGGCAAGCACGAAATGCGTTTCACGATATCATGAAATGTTGTATTTACAATATTTGATGCTATGATGAGATGATATTTGATAGTTTTATAAATTCTACGCTGTCATATAGGAAAACAAAATCGTCATGCATCATACTTTGTGATTAAATTTTACGACAAAAAAAAAACTAATTAATTATTGTACCTTGCCAAGCGTGAATACCTCGCCCTGGGACCACTGCTGCCATGATCATATTTCAGGAGTAGGAGCCGTCGGGATGTAATTAATAATGACGTCAGTATTATTAGCATGCAGGGCATTAGTCAGTACATTTTTGGACATTTACCTAATTAATCATATTTTGATTACCTTTTTATTTAATACGATTAATTATGCTTCGGTGAATATTTAAACTAGAGGGCTATCCCACTGAAAACTAGCTAAATATTGTTTTTCAATCTTTTGCGTTCCACTGCCACTGTCGTCTGTAGTCTAGTCACCATAAATTATCTTGTGCATTTATAGAAAGCAAGCAAGCATTGCCTGAATCCTTTCGCTTGTAGATGTCGGCGATCGACCTCAGCAAAGTAGGCTGTGTCGTAACAGTATTGATTGGCATAGAAAAATTACATTGCTATCGACTAGCATTACCAGGTATTGCCTACAACTTGTAGGTAATATAGTAATATACTAAATCGATCATAAATACATTAGGTTTGGGTTTTCATGATTTTATATTACACTAGCTTTTGCCCGCAGCTTCGCACGCGCTTTTTCATTAAAATCGTTAATTACTGGTTGATTTACGACTCAGGATTTTAGTGACATCATTTCTAATCGCACCTAAAAATATTTATCTTTATTTCAGTTCCCGTGGCAACTCCATAAATTCATTTCTACACTCCACCATTCAGACACTGAAACTTCTAACATTTCTATTAGCTGGTTGGGTAAAAGTAGTTGGATATACGTACCTATATACCTAATATATGTACCTACTCGAGTAAAAAAAAGGTGAAGATTTTTAGGCGCTTTGTTTTTGGAAATGTTCCGTTCCATGTGAAATTGGTTATTTTTTTCTTTTTAGAACTCTGAATCTAATTACACCCACTGAAGAACCCGTTTTCATATTTTTACGTGGAAATAAAGAAATATAGATGTCGTGGCCATTTCGTAAAATTGGCCATTTCATGATATGGCCGGCCATTTCATGAAGTTTGAATTGTTCATGAAATGGCCAATATTCGTTGGCCAGATCGTTAACATCTCAACGTTTAACGATTTGGCCAAATGATCGTATGACTATTTCATGAAATGGCTAAACGTTAGCGATCATATCGTTGAATAGTAAAAAAATTCCTCGCTAGTGGCGCTGTTGTAGCGTGTGTTGTGTGATTTGATGTGACGCGCCATTACGGTTTACAATAATAAATTGAAAAAAGGGAATTTAAGTAAGGAAAAAGACGATAAAATTAAGCACAGAACAACTACGTTTTGATTTGTGAGTTTTATGCAAACCAATCGATAAACGAAAGCAACTTCAAGAACCATGGAGTTCCGAACTATTTTTTAAAGGTCCGTATTTAAATCATACATTACTCGAATTATAGTAAAATAACTTTTGTTTTACTTGTTATTGTGTTCTGAGCTAGATTATTTATATTTAGCTAGTACTGGGAACTTTACAACTTAAAAAATGGAATTTAAATTTTTAGGTTAAACAACAACGATTTGGCCAAACGTGGTCGGTCAAATCGTTAAACGTTGACGTTTCGACGATCTGGCCAAAGGAATATTAGCCATTTCATGAAATGTGCTCTTTTCATGAAATGGCCGGTCAGATCATGAAATGGCCAATTTTACGATTTGGCCACGACATATATACATTGTTTTAATACTAACTAAAGAGTCCCGTTTTACGTTCCCGTGGGAATTTAGTATATTTCTTCCTTCCAACATCCTTACACTTGTAGACCAAATTTCACGTTGGCATACTCAAGGAAATCGATTTTTCATACTAAATAATTAGTCCTGTAACCCTATTCCCATGGGAATTTAGTGAATTCCTTTCTTCAACACCCTTTCACCTACTGAGGAACCTGTACACAAATTTCACGTCGATACACTCAAGGAAGTCGAGTTTTCATTCTCACAAAAAAGTCCCGTTATTTCAGTTCCCGTGGGAATTTTGTTAAATACTTTCTTTCCACATTCCTACATTCACTGAGGAACTTGTACACTAAATTTCACGTCGAAACACTTAATGATGTCGATTTTTCATTCTCACTAAATAAGTCCCGTAATTCCCGTTCCCGTGGGAATTTTGTAAATTTTTTTCTTTCAACACTCTTTCATTCACTGAGGAACCTGTACACAAATTTCACGTCGATACACTCAAGGAAGTCGAGTTTTCATTCTCACTAAAAAAGTCCTGTAACCCTATTCCCATGGGAATTTAGTGAATTCCTTTCTTCAATACCTTTTTATCTACTGAGGAACCTGTACACAAATTTCACGTCGATACACTCAAGGAAGTCGAGTTTTCATTCTCACAAAAAAGTCCCGTTATTCCAGTTCCCGTGGGAATTTTGTTAATTACTTTCTTTCAACATTCCTAAATTTACTGAGGAACCTGTACACCAAATTTCACGTCGATACACTCAAGAAAGTCGATTTTTCATTTTCAAAAAAGTCCCGTAATTTCCGTTCCCGTGGGAATTTTGTAAATTCCTTTCTTTCAACACTCTTTTATTCACTAAGGAACCTGTACACCAAGTTTCACGTCGATACACTCAATAATGTCGATTTTTCATACGAACTAAAAAGTCCCGTAATTCCCGTTCCTAAGGGAATTTTGGGAAATCCTTTCTTAGCGGATGCCTACGCCATAACATCTACCTGCATGCCAAATTTCAGCTTAATCCGTCCAGTAGTTTGGGCTGTGCGTTGATAGATCACTATGTCACTCAGTCAGTCAGTCAGTCAGTCAGTCACCTTTGAGTTTTATATATATAGATAGGCTGCCCCAAGGTTTCACTCGTGCAGATTTCTCATAAACACAACAATCCATTTTATTCCCGTTCCCATGGGAATTTCGGGAAATCCTTTCTTAGTGCTCACCTACATTCCCTAAGGAAACTACATGCAAAATTTCAGCCCGCTACGCCCAGTAGTTTCGGCTCTGCGTTGTCTGTCAGTCAGTCAGTCAGTCAGTAACGGAAGAGTTTTATATATATTGATATAAATAATTAGTGGATACATTTCCTTTAAAAAATGCTAATAGTATTACATGCCGCAGCTAATGCCTTCTACTATGTAAAGTAAAGTAATTTTTTTACCGTAATCGTATCCGGCATAAAACTAAATAATTTTGTGTTACATCCGAAACAGAGTGAACGTCTGAAGTATCGATCTATAAAGTAATCCACTTTTCCTCCTAATGCACTGTAACAGAAAACTCAAGGAAAACAATTAGCAAAAACCGCCTTTATTAGCTATCTACTACCAAAAATGAGTTTTGGTATTGTGAGTATTTATTATAAGTTTGAAAACTATTATCACGGTGCGAAACTAGCGCCACTTCGATAAAAAATTAGTATCTTCTAAACCATGGCCGAAATCAAAAATATGCGTCTTTGTCGCCTTAGATAATCTTGCCCTAGATAAAAAAAATTAAGTCCCTGTTGCCCTAATTGCACTAGTTTGTATTAAAGTTTTACCCATAAATTTACATGAGGTAACTGTCTCGTCAGTGAGTGAGACAAAAACTCTACTTGGAACTTTTTTACAAATTAATAATGTACCTGCTAAAAAAAAAAAAAACTTACGATATATACTATATATCGTAAGTTTTTTTTTTTTTTAGGAAGGAGAACTACCTATATATTATATAGGTAGTTCTCCTTCTCAATGTTTCGAAAAAGGAAATGGTTAAGTCCATTTCCTGCTGGCTGCACCTTTTTTTCCGAGAATCCATTACGGTTAGCGAATAGGATGTTGTATTATTATTTATTATTGATGTGCACAATAATAGATGAAACTTGATATCGGCTGTATTACTAGGATTTCGAATTGTATTGTTATATTATGTTACATGCTAGTGCAGCTTTGCCATCGCCATTTTGGGAATTCCTTTGGCGGTTTAGGTTGTACGTTGTCTGTCAGTCTGTAATCGAAGGGTTGTTAGATTATATTATTTAATGTTTTTATTAATTTATGGTCAACAAACATAATTTATTTACAATCTTTAACTTCTTCATTTTTGTCTACATTGACCCAAATTTTGTGATTTTATTTCATGTGTATAGTGTTGTACCCGCGGTACCCACGTTGTAGGTACCCATGCAATATTACACGCAGTTACTCAAAGTGGCTCTAGCCTTATCTTTGTACAGAAGCGCCACGCTAATAGATAAAATATGTTAATGTATCCATTATTTATCCCGACCGTTGAATAAAACATCTCCAAACAATCACTCACCGAGGACGCCTCACTCATAAGGCATTTCAATTGTAAACTTCGGCATGCTTCGGCCCATACATATTCAGACCGAAGACGCACTGCGCAAAACTTTTGGCACTCTCTCTTGTTGCATATAAAAAATTGAAACTACCCACTACCTCGAATGGAATGGTACAACTAAAACGGTATGGCTGTGCAGCGACCCGCATCGCATCACGGTGTATCCACATCTTGCTGTATCCCTGTGTGCAGGCAATATGCCTTCATAAAACATGTCCATATTTTACTGTCTCTCTAACTGAATGCAGGCTGTATGTCTTCATAAAAAAATAACATAAGAGTAAGCTATTGAACCGTATTGTATATTAATGACTAACAATAGTTGGACATAACATTGCCTGTCCAAACACAAAATTAGAATTCAATACACAAAAGTTCTATTGGTTCGTGATAGATAAGCAATGAAAATTTGTACTATATGGAACCCTCTTTACGTGAAGAGAGCCAACGGAATATGTCCCGAATTTCCAGCAGGTCACAAAATAATATATTGCTTAAAGACGATAACCAGGTTGAACGGTTGACCTCTTTATTTAAATACCTGCTCACGGCCTGAATAAAATAAGCATGATGGACATAGCTTTTAAAGGTTCATAAAGTTTTATACATTTAAAATTGTTTTAGAAAAGTTTGTTCGTGTTCATTACAAGCAAACTACGTATATACACCGTATTTGTTGTTACAACCTAGTCTAAAGATTTAGACCAGATCTCTCTGGCCTTAAACGTGCAGGCATAGCTGTGATCATATTAATTATGTTGGTATACCAACTGTAAAAAATATTCACTCATACTGCTGTTTAAAAATTGTCCGCCGTACGACCGCACCAATATTCTGTTTATAGTTTAAGTAGCATAATAATATGGACTAATACCTAGTATTTTCCCAAGCTAAGTAGGCTGATTGATAACTGCGAGTTATTGGTGCTGGATGTGTGAGTCACAAGACCATTTTGGATGTCGTATGAATAATATTATTGGATCTCATCATCATCATCACTTCACCCGTAGGACGTCCACTGCTGGACATAGGCCTCCCTCAAGGCTCTCCATCTGTACCGATCGCAGGTGGCCTGCATCCAGCGTGGACCCGCAGCCTTGCGCAGATCATCCGTCCATCTGGTCGGTGGACGTCCTACGTTGCGCTTGCCGATCCGTGGTCTCCACTCGAGAACTTTTCGGCCCCAGCGGCCATCTGTTCTGCGGGCTATATGACCTGCCCATTGCCACTTCAACGAGCTTATCCGCTTGGCTATGTCGGTGACCCTGGTTTCTCTGCGTATGTCCTCATTTCTGATTCGATCCCGCAGAGAAATCCCGAGCATACCCTGCTCCATGGCTCGTTGAGCTACTCGGAGCCTGTTCATAAGCCCTATAGTGAAGCACCACGTTTCAGAACCGTATGTCATCACTGGCAGCACGCATTGGTTAAATACCTTCGTCTTCAGGCACTGAGGAATATTGGACGAGAAGACGTTGCGTAGTTTCCCGAACGCCGCCCATCCGAGCTGGATTCGGCGATTGACCTCCTTCTAGAAGTTGGACCTACCTAATTGGATGGTTTGTCCTAGGTACTAGGTAGGTAGATACGTACTCGTCGACAACTTCGAGAACCGAGTTCCCAACCATAACTGGGGTAGGCAGAACATGGACATTAGACATGACCTTCGTCTTGTCCATGTTCATTTTAAGGCCCACCTGCTGGGAGACGTTGAGGCTTTCCTCCTTATTGGATCTAAATACCTTTACTATAATAGATAGATATTAAAGGTATTAGATCCAATAATATTACCATTTACATAAATTGTTGAACATCGAATTCCGTTATTATAAAACGTATAATGATTTGTTGCCACGTTTTTACAACCACTGTGCCGGTGCGACGCTTGTTCAATCGCTCCGTGATTTCATTCTGTAATCCCGAAGGATATCAGTCTTAATGAAAAATATTACTCTGCGACTGTACGCCTACGCTAAAATAAATTTATGTCATGTTTTATTTATAACATTCTGACAAATTTGTTTAAAGTCTATTCTATAAATTTAAACTACACACTAATAAATTTGGTTTTAAATACTTTTGACTTTACTTTTAAAAGTAAACAACTAGTAATTTAATCAACTTACCTATTCAACTAAGCATTGGAGTCACCCCATTCAATCACAAACATTCACACACAGTTTTAGGAGCAAAATTTGGATAACTTATCACAAATATTTATTCAGCTGATCATAGTTTCGTATAGTCCTGCGCTTACGTAAGTAGAGAAGGCTCTATAGCGCGACGCGAGCGGGCGGCTGGCGCGACACCGGCGGCCACATTGCCGATCCCGGCTTGTGTCGGCACAGCGCATGCCCTCTTCAACCCCCAGCTCTGTGCGAAAACTTTACCGCCAACCTGTGTAACTTTCCTCTCTTACATTACCGCCTTACTTCCCAGACGACACAAGAAATAGCTATTACCAATTCAATGGATGAAAAAAGCGTTAGCCGCAGTTGAAACTCTTTCGAGCCCAAGGCGAGTCGGTCAAACGTATCTTAAGGATTTTTTTTATGTTTGATCTAAAGCAGGCGAATTTTTCATATCTGTGATATATAATCGATGCGATGGTAATTTGCGTCTGTAATAGTAACATGTTAGCACACTCGCGTGTAAGCTTTACGACTTAAAATATCCCAGTTTTCATAGAGTTCCGAGTCGTTCACGTAAGTTTAGTTAGAATTATAATTGAAAAAACGTACCAAAATTATGTAATTCTATAAAATGTCAGTCTCAAATAATCTCCCTCACAAATTTACTGGATGTTTCTGTCTACGCGTTTGTTTGTTGAGTGGCTCATGCCGCAACTGACACAGGATTTACTTTATTAAAGCTGATGTATCGTGAGCAATCCTGTACAAACAGCTAAGTTATTATTTAGGCTTCAAACGCACAGGCGGATTTTTATCCGCGCGGTAACAAACCGCGCGGATAAAAATCCGCTGTTGCGGTTTTATTTCCGCGCGATTGGAAAGGTTGTTATTTCATTTTCAACCTTATTCATAGGCCACGAAGGTACAGGCGAATTTTTAGCCGCGCGGAAATAAAACCGCGACAGCGGATTTTTAACCGCGCGGTTTTTTATCCGCTGGTGCGCACACTTCCATAGGATTCAGTATGTTACATAAAATCCGCGCGGCAAAAAACCGCCTGTGCGTTCGTAGCCTAAATCTTACAAATTGAATTTATTATTATGAGACTTTAAAAAAATAATATTACCTACCTACTCAAAATGTGCTCAAATAAGTAATTACTATAGGTAGTAATTAGTCATTATATAACTAAAGGCCCGATTACACTTTGATTAGTGCGAGTGTTTGGAAGCGGTCAGTGTTAAGTGCAAATATGCAGTGCGAGTAGCATCCAATACTGTTTACACTATTCACTATGCAATGGTTGTCCAAACGTGTTTTGTACTTACTTGCACTTATAGCCTTTATAGCATATACTTTTTCATAATATTATGATTAAAAAAGTTGTCACAAAATAAGAGGTCCGTTGAGAAAGAGCCTAAACTGAGGGAAACAAAAAAAAAAATTCATCACCTAGAAGCGATTAACAATTTTTTTTCATTCAATTACATTTTACAGTTCATGAATTTACATTTAAGGCTTTTTCTCAACGGACCTCTTATTTTATGACAACTGTAACTTAGTTTAATATATAAAAATAAATATTTTATACTTTGCCAAATACTCTTTCTAAATAAGTAACTCACTGCAGTCGTAGAACAAAGTGACTAAATGAACATCCCATCTCACGCATCGCAAGGCTTCTATTTATTCATTCGCAAACAAGCCGGAGCAAGCACGTGAAAACGATTGAAAGTGTAATCGGGAAGCCGAGCACGCAGCGGGATAAACTCAAACAATTCCATTTTTACGCAACAAATGAAAAACAAACAGCACATTTCCATACCGCGTCGGGTATGCCGTGGGCCACGCTGCAGCCAAATGGCGGCGAGCGGGAACCAGCGGGAACCAGCGGTGGCAGCGTGGCACAAGGCGTACGGAGCGGGATGAAAAGATATTAATTATATCTATATGCTGTCATCTTATCTTCAGTAACGTGATCATTTTATAGTGTTATTTAGTTTTATTTTGGAAGAAAAGTCGTTAGGAAGAGTGCGCCATGTTGTAAGGTCTGCTTTTTAGCGCATAACTAGGAACATGCTTGAACGAAATGATGAGGACTGGTGGTATTTTGGTTAAACTGAATTATATTATATTTTAGGTACTTCCTTTTACATGTTTCTAACTTAGTCACTTTCTTAGTTATTATTAACAACAACAGGTTGCCTAGCAACGTACAAAAGGGCGTAGACATACTGCCCGCGAAGAACACCTTAAGTGTTCTTAACAACAATGCCTGTTAAAATCATTAAAATTCTCTGAATAAACATGACTCGATTAGAATTTATACAACTTCGATAGCAATTATACAAAACTAAATATAAAAACTACAAATCTCCTTAGTAATGAAACTTAACTCGACTCTGTAGAGCTATTTCTCCTGTTCATTGGAAATCACTAAAAATAATAAACTCAAATACATAACTTTCTTAATGTACCTACCTACTTACTTAGTAAATAATTATTTTCATTAAGAAATTCTAACTTCTCTCTAACTTTGTTTTTATTGATCCCTAAAACTTATCTTTCTTAACTGAAACAACATCTCTTAGTTTGGGCTGTGGAATTAATATCGACCTGAATTCTTAGTTTTTGTCAGGAATTGGTAACGGCTCGCCGACAAGCACACCAGTCTTTCCATGACTTTGCCTTTACCGCTGCATCCCAAATAAAAGCTGGTTTGTCCTTACACCTTATTTTCTTATATCGTCTGTCTTCTTTTACCACTTTTGTCACTGCTTCTTGTCTTACGTGATTATTCTCAAACCATAAATCTTTCTCTCTCTGAAATCTTCTCGTTAAACTCTTAAATCTTCTTTCGAAACTCTTAATTCTTTTATCTGGTAATATTTTGGAAATTTCTTTACCTTTTCTGTCTTTTTCTTGTTGTGTCGGCTTTCCTTCACAAATAAAATCTTCTTTTATAAATCTTGTTTGTTCCCTTTTGCCTGACTCTATCTCCCATCTCTGTCTCAATGAACCTGTTTCTGCTATATAGCCATGCATGACATGTAGCGTCGCTTTGTCATCACACTTCATAACCTTATCCTTCTCGTCTTTGTTAGGTCTCTCATCCTCCGAATTTAAATTTGCTTCACTATCCTTGTCGTTCAGCTGATCAACCTTGCAGACTCCTGGGTGCAATACAGTGTTATGTTTGCGGCGGCATTCTTTGCATCTAATCATATTTCTGCAATCAGTCGCTAAGTGTCCGGAGCCCAAACAGTTAAAACAAATCCTATTACCTTGGACATATTTAAACTTTGTCTCTAAATTATTATTGTTGAATTTTTCGCAAAATCTGAGTTTGTGATCGCCTAAACAGAATGTACATTGGTTGTGTATGACATGGAGTGTTTTCAAATCTTTGCTATAATCCTGACTAACTTTATTTGAAATAGGATTGCAATCAATAAATTCAATTGCTCGGTAACGATTTGTTAAAAAATCTTTAAATTGTTTAAAAGTAGGTAGCTCATCTGACGTGTTTATGTTTATGATGTGAAATTCCCATTGTCTCTTTGTTTCGGCATCTAATTTGGAACTTATCATGTGGATAATAAGTGGATACCAACTATTTGTATCAATACCCAAATTGCTTAGCGCTGATAAACAATCACATGTCGTATCAATAACTTCCTTTAAACCACTAGCTGTTTCGTGAACTAACGTTTTTTGACCGAATAACCTTTTCAAAATATTGTGACAAAGAAATCTTCTATTATTGTACCTCTCTTCTAACAATGCCCAGCAACGATTGTAGTTAATATCTACAATAGGTATATGTCTAAGCAATTGCTCGGCTTCACCTGTCAAGTAACACTTTAAGTAATGCAATTTTTGCACGTTGTCTAGTGATTCGTTCGAGTGAATGAGAGATATAAACAAGTCCCTAAACGTGGACCATTCTTCGTAGTGACCGGAGAACTTTGGAATAAATATTTTAGGCAATTTGACTTGAACCGCTTTGACTGAAGGGTTATGAGGATTGTTTGAAATGTTCGTATGTTGTTCGAATGTGGCTAGAATCGTTTTTAAATCACTTTGGTAATATATGAACACTATTTCTGTTTGGTCATAAATGTCTTCCCGAATATAATCAGTATTGTTTATTTCTTCTGCTTTATATGTGCACATCAAATTTTTGTGACCTGTTGTAAATTCTGTCCACATTTGAACTAAAACATCTAGTCTACTTTCTATGTAATCTTTCGTAATGCGTGCCTTTGGCGATTTTTTAAAATTTATCTGTGCCTTCAAAATCCTAGAAAATAAGTCCAATTGAAAATTTATAAGCGACTCCATTGTTGAGTCTGAACCTGAATCCTTACTTAACAGAGAATGACTGCTAATCGTTCTTAATGTGTATCTAGTATAATAAAATTATCGTGCAATTTTTTAAATTGTTTTGTCTAAATACTCCCTGACTAAAAATTACATAGAGTTCTAAAAGTTAACACAGGTAGGTTCTTGGATCCCTGACTATAAAAAATCTTCTGACTGAACTGAGTAACTTACTATAAAACTCTGACTGACTGAACTGACTATCAAAAACTTATGCAAATATGTAAATAAACAACTCTGTAAATAAAATAAATTCATAAAAAATCACTCTCGCACTGCCACAATATGTTTCAAAGTAATCGCACGCCTGATGAATCTCCTAAATACCATAAACTGCTTCAAAAAGTTAAATTGCTAAAAATGTATTGAGAATCCACAATCACAAGGATAAAACTCCAATCCACATCTCTGCGACTTACGACTATATGCTCTAAACCACGGCAGAGACTGTCTGTCTGGATACTGCTAGCTCTCTCCATCCAAATTTGGCTTATATGCCTCTGACTTCTGCTGAAAACTTACTTATCTGGTTTCTCTGAGTGATACTTCTCGCCATCTAAATTTGGCTTTTTATTGCCTCTGATCTGACTTACTTAGTGCTGAAAATCTGAAACCTTACACCACCACCATCCTGTCTGAGTAATTACTTATTTTAGCTGGTTACTTATACTGAGTTTGGCTACATGAAGGACCATGAACGAAATGATGAGGACTGGTGGTATTTTGGTTAAACTGAATTATATTATATTTTAGGTACTTCCTTTTACATGTTTCTAACTTAGTCACTTTCTTAGTTATTATTAACAACAACAGGTTGCCTAGCAACGTACAAAAGGGCGTAGACAATGCTAATTATATTTTTTTATATATAATTTTTGATTCGGTGCTACTTTCAAGAATTTCACAATACAAATACCAGAAATAAAGTTTATCGACTATGTCCATCTATGCTATTTGCTTTACCTGAACCCGGTCTTCGCTGCCGCTCGGCAGGGCGTGTCGTGGCAGAGCACGGTGTCGCGCTCCCTGGAGAGTTGACCGATGAGTTAAACCTTTGTTTATTGTCTTACCAGATTATTTGTTAGATCGTTTGAAATATCGAATGCAAATGATTGGTTCAAACGGATTATTTACTTTTGATTTATGTACCATACCGCAGAAATAATTCTATCGGAGCAAAGCAGATCATATTTCAAAATAAAATTTAACCCCTGTACGATAGGTTCAGCGTACATGTAGATCAGGGATGGGGCTGGCTGGATAAGCAAGATGAACAACCAAATTGCGATATTTGTAGCTTCTTTTATTTTTCTTTTACATGAAATTTTAATTTAGTTTTAATTTTAGAAATAGGCGAAAATAGGTAAGCGCGCGATCACGAAAAATTGCAAGTAAGTGTTCTTCTAAGATGGAGGATGCGTAGGCTTCGATGCTCACGTAAGGCGCTGTGATTGGTGCCCGCGATGACGTGATTGCGCTGTCATTGGTCCGCGATGACGTGATAAAATGACGCGTCGTTTAGTAATTGCAATGCACTGCTTGTGCATAGGAAACGCATCGATGCGTTTAGTTTGATTCTTAACAACCCCTTTTTTTTTAAGTTGACTTAAAAAAACCTTTATTGATTCAATGTTTATTAAGTATGTTCAATTTATAGTTAACAAAAAAAAACTACTTTTTTCTTCACAAAGTTTAGGTAATTTTTTAGACGAACCAAATATCAATACTTCGTGAAACATTTTACATGCATTACAAGCATTTTACTTCCTTTTTTCTTCATAATCGAGTTACGTGGAACTCGCAAACAGAAAAAGAGGTGGGGCACCCACCGCTAAGGCAAGAATCTAAATCTTTAGATTTTTGACTAGCCTTAGAACTTAGAAGGCTAAATCTTTGTAATATCTAACATCTTCTCAACGACGTGCCTCAAATGTAATGGAAGCTAGGTATAATAACAGTTGTATTAAAGTAGATAGTGAAATTGCATTGAGCGCTTAGCTTCCTCAAGGTTTCGCATTTGCGTCGGCCCATTTTATTGTAAAAGGGATCCGTGTCCTGAATTATTAGCGGGGATTGCCTCCGCGACAGGCGGCCGCTGCGTGGAGAAACTTAGCAAACAGATGACTCAACCTGTCTTTGGTTTGTGACTTCGTAATATCTCTAAATTTAATCGAATATGTTTACTAAGAGTACTATAGTGCGTGGGCCTTACGATTATCGTACTCATAATCTTTATTTATTTTGTAATAAAAAATCAATACATAGTAAAAAATAAAGTCGCTTCCCGAGTCTGTCCCTATGGTCGACTAGTATAACTGTATATAAATTTTATTCACACAATCCCCTTAAAATATTAACACTTCTTCTGTGAAAACAGTTATTAATAATCACATTAAACTTTGCCTATAACAATGCACAAACACAAAGGTCACGTGTAGTAAATAGCGGTTTCGTAGCCGCGTAGCTGAAAACGGTATTAATAATAAGCTACGAACTACGTACGTAGTATTTGCTACGATAAGCTTTACTTTTAACATGGAAAACCCTGTACAAATATTATTTAAGTGAATAATATATTTTAGGAACGAGTTATTATTAATTTAATTCCCTGCGCTTTTCATAAACGTTATCGAAGAAAATGTATGTTTCAGTACTACATAAAATAATATTCTTTTTGACCACGTTTGCTTTTATGTTTTTCGTTCCGATTTACTTCTTGCTAAGCTGTATGTGTATTGTTTGTTAACATTGATTTAAATTAATTGTAAATGGAACAAAAATGATAAAACACAATTATTAAAAACGATATGTAACGCGTTTTATAAATGACGATATTATTCGGTATCTTCGTTTCGTATGATGCCTTTCGTTATAGCTTGGCAAAAGCGTTAAATAACCCACCTATACGAATCGTCGATGCTAACACGTCTCGCTATACATTTCATTTATTTACTACTATTGACTTCGCAGTTTACAGCCGAATCGAAATGTAAATTTTTCGATGATAGACCGCGGCCTATAAACAACGCTCTCCGGTAGACTGTGAAGTGTGAATTCGAATACGTACTTTCTTACATAGCAAGAGTTTTATGTTGACTATTGAATATGTTTTTTTTTTTTTTATACTATAAAATTACAGCTGCAAGGCTAATGAAAAAAAATATTAGCTATTTCGCACTTTTTTTCCTACGGATAATTAGTTGGACAGCATATAGATCCAGGGTTACCTAATATGTTCTTATTTATTAACTGAACTATTGTCATTATGTCTTTAAAGAAAATACCTACAAAAAATTGTTTGACAGTCTTTTTGCTCTTAACATAAAAGCTGAGCTGATAAACTGTGCATAGATTGTATGTGTTCGAGGGTAATTATACATTCGACGGGATTTGCACATTAGGAAGTTACGATAATTTTTTAAACGAGACCTCGTAGTGTGTTAAGTGTTTTTTTTTTTGGAATTCATAAAAAGAAATGAGTTTCAAAAGCAATATTATGATTTCGAAGTTTTTTTTTTAGGATCAGCGCAGTGTGTTACTTTGTCAGTGTTTACTCAGGGAAAAACGTCAAGATCAATAATCTGCGCATGTAACATGATATTGTTGAATACATCAGGAATCAGGAAGCATGATATAACACCTCAACCTGTTTTGCCTTTTAAATGAAATCACAATAATTGATTTAACATTTTAAGCACGGTTTTCATCTTTCGATAAAATAAAATAAAACATTTCATCAACGTTTATTTTTATAAAATTTAACACTATCGACTTTACTGCTAGAACAAGTGTATAAGTATCATAAGTATTTATCGTATTTTTCATGAATACAAATAAGTTTTTTTTTAGTCTACTTCAGATACATTGTCATTCCATGACGTAGTCGCAACATCGGTTCGTTCGAATGCACTCACTCGTCTCGAACTACGCCGTAGAAAATCTTTAGTCCATATAAGTATTCCATTCGCTGCGGAGCGGCTCCCAGAGAACTGCGACAATAAATTCCGACAATGTCGCCAAATGTTCCGTACACTTGGAGAGGCTGAATACAGAATTTGGAGGTGAACACGCTTAGAGTGCATCGAAAAATGTTTCAGATCGTGCCAACGTATGTAATGTATTGACGTACGATGTCTGCATGCTATTATTGCTCCGCGAGCGCTGGTGCTTGTGCCTTCCTTCTACTACTAAGTACCTGCCTCGAATGCAACTTTTAGTATTTTGTGATGTTTATTAAATTTTTCAAATTCTGTGGAATTCCTTTGTAAGTTAAAATTTAATTTATGTGTACCTATTAGGAGTTAACATCCCTAAAAACTAAATCCGATACGGACAGAGTCCCGGTATCTAACAACTCTGTTGTTGTTTTCTGCCATAAAAGTTTAATTTGCTGCCGGGCAGAATACCTACGAAGACGCCGAACGTAAGCATGCCCGCAAAGTTTGCAGAAAAACTCCCGTCTGTGGAACTTTTAAATGCAGTAATTTAGGAGCACGCGAGCCAAAGCCGCGGTAATTGGACGCAGTTAGTTTAACGCAAGAGGTCAAAAGAGTAAAAAGTTATTCGGTTATCAGCTGCCGGCATTATGTCCTCATTAAGGGGAGGGAGGAAGCTCTGCGATTTCTCACAATTGCTGTATTCAGTTCCAGATGAATTAGTATAAATCATGCAAAATTCAAATTTCCTTGGCAACGAAAAACACAGTATAAGTACAAGTCTATGCTAAGAGATAAAATATTCGCTAACGAGTTCGCAATATAAATAGTACCTATTTGCAAAACAAAATATTTGGACTTATTATATTTTTACTGAAACACGCCAAGAAGTCTTTTGAAGTCTTTTTGGAATGTAAAACTATGTGTTTTTATTTTACAATTCTAACTTATTTACACTAAACTACTACGAACGACGTCAGCCAAACCAATTAATTACATTTATTAATTAATTACACTTTAGAAAACAATTCGCTCACAAGAACAACTCAAGGCGTACTCGAGGTGTCGAGAGAGATTGTTGTAGGTACTCTGTCAAAACTTCTAGACTTGGTGTAGGCGACAACTGAAGGAAACTTATTAAATTGCTTGACAACACTGTACAAACATATACTTACTTAGATTACCTCAAAGGGCATAAACTAATACTTATAGTTAATCCATTAAAAAAAATGTAGTACGTTCAACCACAACACACACAACAACCTTCCTCTGCAATTTTTTTGTCTGCACCATTATTCTCTGGGTATTTTCTTTTTCGCGAAATTGACTACTTTTTTTTAAAGATCAAAATAATGCTGTAGCTGCAACCTCCAGACTTTTCATTGCCTTCAGAATATCCTCGGTGATAATATTTTAATAATATAATGTTAATTGTAGAAGTTTTTATTTTTATATCTTGGTTAATATATTTTCCGTGTTAGGATCAACTCTATTTTACTGTCGGTATTAATAGGAGAAGACGAGGGTAGATTTCGTTCAGCAGGCGGCACCTCAATTAATTGTTTTTCTCTGAAGCGAAGCAACTGCGAAGCCGATGCTCGAGGCAGAAAACTCGGAACTAACCGATGGAGGAAGCTACAGCTTGTTATTATTCATCGCTGTGCCCACTAACAGATAATAAAACTTTCCCTTACGCCCGTTTTAATGGAGAACCCGTTATTTCACGGGTGTGAGTTTCGGTTCTAATGATTCGAGTATTCTTTCTTCCGATAACTATATATGAGTACAACTTCTTTACGTAAGAAGACCGAGGCATTTTTACCGTAAGAAAGATAAGCATCTAACTGATTTTTTTTTCTAGGTTGCGACGAAGTGGCTGACGATCGTCAAGAATATGTTACTTTTAAACATAATACATTGAGTCGTATTATTTATATTAATAGCCTCATTAAAAACAAACCCTACGCTTAATTCTAAAATCTGATTATAATAAAACACATACGAAAAAAAACATTGTTCGATCGAACTCTCCAAATTATAATAGCAATACTGTTCCACAGGAGAAAATTTTATAAAATGTCTTTTTAATACAAGAATAACACTAGCCGCAGTTTATGAAATGTAATATGAACCGACAATCATACTTAGCATACACAATACAATATGTAATAAATCCCGCAGAACTCTCACACAGTATGGTGACGTACCTCTACTCCTACCCTTCAACCAAATAAATAGCAAAATGGCTGTTTGCGTGCCGAGGAACAGTTCCATTAGCAAACAAAATGGAGAACAATTTCATGAACTAAATAACGTGTTTGTTATGAGCTAGTACTACAACTTTCACAGTCCGGGAAGTATTTGTTGCGCTCAAAGACACCATGCCATTCCTATAAGTACGTGAAGGAACTCTAACTTGACTTTTATATTATCTTCAAAGTATTCTGACATTACACATTCCAATGCGGCTTAGTACTATTAGGTATTCTGTGCTGTGGCGAACTTCTTGGGTGGCATGAGCATAAGGATTTACCCTCCAACGTAGTGTAAATACATGCTCTTCTTTGTCATTTATACTGATCGCCCGCCTATTAAACTGTCTGGGTCGCAGTAACCGTCCATCGTAAGAACTGAATTCAGTCTAAAAATAAAAGTTGGAAATTGATAATGCCTATTTGATTGATGTGGTAAAAAGTAATTATACCACTTTCATACTGTTTAAATTTTTTTATTAAAAAACCATCAAATATTTAGCAGACAGACACAGGTCACAGGCTGTCTCGATGGCACAAATAAAACAAATGGGACCACGGCACACCGGAAATAGCCAAAATCAATAGAATCGTCGCTGACCCGAGTACCGATGCAGCTCGAATTATGACAGTATTTTTTAAAACTAGGCTGCAGGCTGCAGACAATTCTTAAAAGGTATTGTTACTTGTCTATATTATTTTAATGTTATTTACATCGAAGTGATGAAGTGTTTGTATAGCAACGCCACCATGTCTGTCCGAGTACAGGAACAGAATTCGAAGGCTATTCCCTTGAACAGAGGCGTGAGACAGGGAGAGGTTATATCTCCGAAACTGTTCACCGCCACTTTAGAAGACGCCTTCAAACTTCTAGAATGGAAAGGGCAGGGCATCAATATTAACGGCGAATACATCACTCACCTTCGGTTTGCCGACGACATCGTAATCATGGCAAGGTCGATGGAGGAACTCAGCACGATGCTCGAAGGCCTCAACCGAGTCTCCCAACAGGTGGGCCTTAAAATGAACATGGACAAGACGAAGGTCATGTCTAATGTCCATGTTCTGCCTACCCCAGTTATGGTTGGGAACTCGGTTCTCGAAGTTGTCGACGAGTACGTATACCTAGGACAAACCATCCAATTAGCTACCTAATTGGATGGCTATTTAGCAGACAGACACAGTTCACAGGCTGTCTCGATGGCACAAATAAACGGCGATTGACCTCCTTCTCGAAGTTGGACGTAGGTCCAACTTCCAGCTCGGATGAGCGGCGTTCGGGAAACTACGCAACGTCTTCTCGTCCAATATTCCTCAGTGCCTAAAGACGAAGGTATTTAAACAATGTGTGCTGCCAGTGATGACATACGGTTCTGAAACGTGGTGCTTCACTATAGGGCTTATGAACAGGCTCCGAGTAGCTCAACGAGCCATGGAGCGGGCTATGCTCGGGATTTCTCTGCGGGATCGAATCAGAAATGAGGACATACGCAGAGAAACCAGGGTCACCGACATAGCCAAGCGGATAAGCTCGTTGAAGTGGCAATAGGCAGGTCATATAGCCCGCAGAACAGATGGCCGCTGGGGCCGAAAAGTTCTCGAGTGGAGACCACGGATCGGCAAGCGCAGCGTAGGACGTCCACCGACCAGATGGACGGATGATCTGCGCAAGGCTGCGGGTCCACGCTGGATGCAGGCCACCTGCGATCGGTACAGCTGGAGAGCCTTGAGGGAGGCCTATGTCCAGCAGTGGACGTCCTACGGCTGAAATGATGATGATGATGATGATGTTATTGACATAAATATTGTATTTTAACAAGATTTTAACTAAAATAGCTTCATTTCATTTCAAGCTGCCTTATTTTGCTACAAATTCTTCAGACCATAAATGGATAGAATAAATAACGCTCTCGTATTTTCAAATTATAAAAATAAAGTTAAAATACAGCTATAGTTTCTGTAAGAGAATAATATTTATATTTATGGAAGCTGTTCATGGCACATGGCGCTAACCATTTTGAGATAATAATAGACCTTTAATTGAGATAGAGTTTAATTGAATAGAAGGCCATTTTGGCGTCGATAAATTTTTATTCATAACCATTAATGCCAGTTCACTGCCGCCGTTTATTACCGCGCCCGTGTCCCGGGTGTAAGTTAAAACTAATTATGAAATACCGGACTGACATTGAAATTAAATTGTCACCCTAAAAGCTTTTCCGGCGGCGTTTCCTCGATCGTTATTTTTTAATGATGTTATTGACGATCCCTGTAAAAACATAAGTGCTAGTGAGTTTTTTGCAGTCAGGTTGTTTAAAATGCATTTTGTATTTTTATTAAGAGTTATTAACAGAAATAAAAAAAAAACACCATTTTGTATGTAAAAACACCATGTATTTCGCAACAACATTCTGTAAAGAATTCACATTTTATTGGACTAAACTTGTTTTTTTTTGTAGTAAGTAAGAATTAAGAGAGTTCTTTAAATGTATTTATTATAAAAATACAATATATGATTTATAATAAGATACCTTTATAATTTAAAATTATATAATATCATCCCATAGTGTTCGTTAATTTTACAGTATTTGAATTAAATAATTCTTGCCTGAAATTCAAGCATTGACTGTTAGTTTGGCGCCAGTTATTCTACACTCTAGCTTTAGTTAGCGAAACTTTGCTGATTCACTAAGAAACTTTTAGCTGTATTCATTTTACCGCTTCCATAGCAATCTCAACTATTTTCGCTAACATTTTGGTAACTTAGTAACAACTACTGGTTGTAGCGGAAACGAGTATAGTACCTACTTAGAACAGTTTAAATTGAAATTCTGGGATTGAAAGTAATTACTTGGAGCATTGTTAAGAAAAAGTTTAAAAAAACCTACCTGTACCTACATGTACCCATGTTTACACGGTTATGAGTTTTCTGAAGTTTGTTTGGGCAAAATTTAAGCCCAAATTTTGCCCATTTTTGTTGCACAACCTAGTATCTATTTACATAGACTTGGTATCTTAATAAGGCTTATGTACTTGCTAGGGTAGAACCATTCTAGTCCAGCGCAACGATATGTTTTTTATACTGCCCAATAATTTTAAAAGTACACATTAAAGTCCATACTTCCTTCTGTTGCAGTAATAGAAATTATGTATCGTAGGTGTGCTAATCTCGTTCTGCACACATAAATTCGGCCGTGTGGCCACTAACTCCGCCGCCCGCCGTCGCCGCCGCCGCCCGCCGCCGCCGCCCGCCGCCGCCGCCCCAGCCTGAGCTACAGTGACAGCATAATGGTGGCTTATCTTAATAGCTTTTAGAGATAACATCAATCGCAAATTTATCTGCAGCGACGACCGGAATACGCTTCTTTTTAACTAGCTTGCAAATAAAATAAAACATAATTTCAGGAATGGAAATGAAAGATGCAGTTAGATAACTGATGCTTGTTCTGTTAGTTTCTTACCCTCTTATTCATAAAAAGTTAAAGAGCATTTTAGTTATTTGACGTATGTCAATTAAGACTGGATGTCACGTATTTACCATACAACAAACCAGAAAAGTAGACCTCCAGTAACGCTACTTAAAATCTACTGTATCTTTATGAATAAGACGGTTAGATTTTAATAATTGGGGTTTCTGCAATAATTTATAGGTGTTTTTTGAAAGACTATGCTAGATACTAAAATTTTGGTAATACACAAGAAAAACTCACAAACTTGGATAGCTATAGATAGTTATATTTATATAAACCATCGAAGCGGGGAAGGTGATGGACGAGCCGACTTTCTCATGGTAATACTGGTATGATAAATAACACGTCGTTTGCACATTGTCGGTTCCGGAAGCGCGGATGCGTGCCGGTATTGTGCCCATAGTCATTTTTGTACCGCTCATTGAGATACGGAAATTGAAAGCTCATCTGATGTTGCCAGTTCTGTATATTGCAACAGGCTTTAAAAAGAGAATTACCTGCAAGCTTTACTTTAAACTTTGTGAGCGAAACACAAAATAAAATAGAATACAATCTGCATACTGACCAGGTAGCGCAAACTTTGAATTTTCTTAATGCGAAAATCTACACCCGGAAAAATGTTTAATATATAGAGGTTGCAAATGCTCTGCGAAATGACAAACAAAAAAGGATCTGCGCCGCAGGGGAAAAGTAACTTCGACACGAGGTGATAGAGTTGCGTTTGTGTTTACTTGTTTGTTATTTAAGCCAGCAATTAAAGTTTATAATACGAAGTGGCGTTAGCAGGCAGGCGAGCGAGAACTTTTCGTACCCAAATATAATCAAGAATTTTAAGATCTATTTCATCTAAAATTCATTATCCATTTGCTACTTACCTACCTATATACTGCGTAAATATGCGCAATGGTTTTAAGCAAGTGAGCTGCGCTTGTAGGAGATTTTGGCCTTCTTATAATGAAATAAGTTAATCTGGTTAAAAAAACACAAAACATTTAATACAATAACGAATATGTCTCTATTAAGTAGTTAATACAATGGTCCTCAGTTAGTAGTTTTTACTACAGATCATTATCAAATGCAGGAATAGCGATAATTTTTAACCATCAACTTTTAAACTAAATAATTATCAATGACAAAGATTTACTCAACACATAGAATCACGTATAGTGAAGTGATCTATTTCGCGTTGTTGGGCCAAAAGTTAGCTCCTGCGCTCGAGGCCCAATCACCAACTCGCAGGCTGCAGCGAGGGGAAACAACAACTGGGAACCTCACTTCATTCGTGCCTTCACAAGTTGTGAATAACTTGAGAATTCAATTTGCTGTTGCAGCGGCGTCGCAAGATCGTCGTGTGTTTTTGCATCAACTTTGGAAGGTAAGAGTTAAAAATGTTGACGAAACAGCTCTTTAAATTATGGCTTGCTTAGAATCACGAATACTTAATACATAAGAAAACAAAAAACGAGTATAGCTCGTTCTTTGAAATTACTTTACCCTATAGTTTTTGTTAAAACTACAGAATTTGATTTTATGTATAATGTTTATAAAATTAAATTCTGGTAATGCAACTTTGATTTAAAAGTAATAATTAAAAAGATAGGTAATCAATATTCACTTATATTTTTCAATAAAATGTAGAAAAGAAACCGATACGGGCGACTGACATGTGCCTATCCCTTTCCGTCAGTATGTTATAACGAAGCTCTATGTCTGTTCATTTGCTCGTTTGATTTTCTCGTATATCTCTTAACAAGCCTGAAAAGTGAACATTAAAGCGTAACGTTAAATCTTTTCACTTTTAAGCGCTAAAACGAAATCCAGCAGCAATCTCGCCGTGACGAGGACGTAGGACGTAGCTAAGCCGGCAGCAAGTAGCGAGCCTCCATTGTTTTTATCTAGCGCCCCGAGGCCGCCGTAAAATCGCTAAAGCCCTATAAATCGCTCACTGTCCGAAACACTCGCTTCTATATCGACAGGTGATACACTGGCCCAGAAATGTGAAGATTTCTTTATATTTATGTGTTACGCTGAAGCAAGGTGCAGTAGAATTGGGTAAATTCTTAATTATACATTTTTAAATGCCAATGTTTTCAATAAAAATAGCTGTTCATGCAAAATATATTTAAAAAAAGGAAGTTTTCATAAATGCACCTATTCACTTACCTCTTACAAATAACTAAAAATATCCATCCAAGTTCCAACTTTGAATATTGATTCATGTCCTAATTTAAAACTTTTTTTTTATTTATTAATTACTATTAGACTCTACTTTAGGGCTAACATTTGCCTATAACATTCTTTACCTCGCAGCCCTGGAGAAAATTAATTACTATTAGACTCTACTTTAGGGCTAACATTTGCCTATAACATTCTTTACCTCGCAGCCCTGGAGAAAATTGGGAAACAAAATATTATTTTATTGAAAATATTTAAAAGTAAGAGCATATTGCTAAACGATGTATGGAATTTATAATTTATAAGAACAATAGTTTTGGAGCCTATAGGAATAATCCAAGTTATTTTATGATAGCACAAAATTATGCTATATAATTTCTGACTGCAGAGCTCTAGGGCGTAGTTTCCTAGTACCCTTTTTCCTAGTACCTTCTGCTCATTTTGCGTCAATTTCAGAAGAATTAATTTTCTGTATTCAATTAGACTGCATCTTCTAGGGCGCTTTTAATTTGCGCGGAGCTGTGAGGCGACTGCTGAGCCCGTCTCATCACGTCGCCGCGCCGGCAGATAATCACCCGCCTGGGTGGGTGTCGGTGTCGCCGTCGCTGTCGCGGCGAGCTGACTCGATTGCACCTTCAGAGAAAGAAGACACTAAAGAATCTGTTTTAGAATATTATCAGTAGCATAGCTTTGTTGACTTTCATTTGTTTTTTTTTTAATGCCAGTTGTATATAGTTTAGTTGGGTTTTCAGTCTAAAAATCTTCTCTTTATAAAGCGAAAAGGGTCGTCTATTTTTGCATATGTACCAAAGTTTGCAACTGGTTTAAGTAAAACGAAACTATATACCAAGTTGTTTTACACTCGAGTTCCTACAGTAACGATTTCCTAAGTGCTCTCCAAAGATTTACTAAGAAAAACTTAACATGAACTGCTAGCGCCATATAGAGAATTTATTACTGTAGTTAGGCTAACCCAGCACCTTCTTGCTGCACCTAATGCATCACCAGAATACAAAGACACGACTGACCACCCGGGAACACCTCGAAATTGCACACAAAGGAGGTAGCGGATTCTAAATGGGGGCTCTTTTATAAGTGGTCGAATAAATTGGCAAAAGCAATACGGACAGGTTGAGCACACTGCGATATTGGCTTATAAACTTTACTACTCGTTCGTTACGTTCGATTATATTAAATTGAGTGTGTGAGTAGCACTCTCAGTTTTAATAATTCAATTCAATCAAAACGAACTGGATATTTTTTATTGCTATCGACACTTTCAAAAAAGTATTAGCTAAAGTTTTTTGTAGGTGCCGCTGATGACAAATTCATATAGGCACCAATATTATACATAACAAACCATACTAAGGAACTGTATATAGAGGTCCTTAACATTTATAAATGCAACAATATTTTTGACGGTATTAATCCCTTCGTAACATTTGGCAATCTATATAAATAAAATTCAAAGGTGACTGACTGACTGACTGACATAGTGATCTATCAACGCACAGCCCAAACCACTCCACGGATTGAGCTGAAATTTTGCATGCAGGTAGATGTTATGACGTAGGCATCCGCTAAGAAAGGATTTCCCGAAATTCCCTCAGGAACGGGAATTACGGGACTTTTTAGTTAGTATGAAAAGTCGACATTATTGTGTGTATCGACGTGAAATTTGGTGTACAGGTTCCTCAGTAAATTTAGGAATGTTGAAAGAAAGCAAAAACATAAAGCGCCTAAAAATCTTCAACTTTTTTTTTACTCGAGTAGGTACAAATATTAGGTATGTAGGTACGTATATCCAACTACTTTTACCCAACCAGCTAATATAAATGTTAGAAGTTTCAGTGTCTGAATGGTCGAGTGTAGAAATGAATTTATGGAGTTGCCACGGGAACTGAAATAAAGATAGATATTTTTAGGGGGTATGGGTGCGATCAGAAATGATGTCACCAAAATTCTGAGTCGTAAATCAACCAGTAATAAACAATTTTAATGAAAAAGCGCGTGCGAAGCTGCGGGCAAAAGCTAGTCTAATATATTTAAAATTATTCCGTTACTGACTGACTGACTGACAGACAACGCAGAGCCGAAACTACTAGGCGTAGCGGGCTGAAATTTTGCAAGTGGGTTCCTTGGGGAGTGTAGGGAAGCACTAAGAAAGGATTTCCCGAAATTCCTATGGGAACGGGAAAAAACGTGATTTTTGTTTTTATGAGAAATTTGCGCTGGTAAAACAGCGGGGCAGCCTCTAGGTGATAATATTTTCAATTAGTTATTTTATGTTAGTAAAGTATCAAAAGATACTACATATTTGTCACAAGCAATGTCGACCCGAGTTTCACCAGCCAGCGACCTCGAGCGTCGAGGAAAATGATGAGCATCTCATTGTTCCGCCAAGTGAAAGTATTTTAAATTCAAATCAGACTGGGGGACTTTCTAGGCGTTACCTTCAGGATATTACCTCGGATGTGTGCGGAGATACGGATATTACCTGCAGATATTTCTTTTCTTGCCCAAGCGAGGATTAAATCGCTTCGAAATTATTTTACATTCTGTGTCTTGTATTGTAGCTTTACTTTGTTGTACAAAAAAATATTTTTTGGATTAAATCACACTCACACTCAGTTACATAATGTTTGGGGTTTTAAAAGTTTAATAATAATAAGCACTAGGTACCTTATTCATATAAACGGCTTTTTAGGGTAAGCTAGAAAAAAAAAGTATTTATTTTAGCAATAAAGTCGCCAAGTCTATTTGTTAATTAGGTACTTATCTTTTTTTATTTCCCATAAAATCTACTAAGTAATATATTTAATTCTATTCTACGTTTATGATTACGTATTAAAATTATACATTTGATATCTCGGCTGTTTCATCCCGAGTGTTCTGCTCGCATCTCGCATCCAGCAAGTGAAATCCAGAGATTTATTCTGTCGGTGTCCGGAACATCGTCACCTCACCTGGGCCCTGGCAGCGAAATGCATTAATTTCGTCTCAGCCCTCAACGTCCCGGCAATTTTTTAGCATTAATGTTCAGTGCCACCGAGGTGAGAAATTGTCAAAAAGATTTATATAAATTTCCACAATCTCTCCTTACGTCGTGTAGTTACTGAATAAGCTAAGAAAAGAAAGCCTAAAAGTGAGTATTGAATCGAATTATATAGTTGAAAGCTGTCGAGCATGTTGGGGGCTTCTGAAACTACGAGGGTTTTACAACAAAAATAAGTCAGACCCGTTTTAAATCTTCAGACAAGGTTAAAAAAGTCACAATATATTCTTGATTAAAATCGTGTTTAAACGATCTAGACCAGAACTATTTATTTGTGGTAAGACCTGGCATCTATTTATAAAATAACTTGTTTAATAAACAAACGTTTGTGATTTTATTTATTAAATCTGAATCTGAAACCACCGTATTCAACGAAAACATTTATTTGACTGAATAATCAATTATTGTAACATACCAAATGCCAGTATAAAAAAGGCACATATTTAAATATACAATTAAAAAAAAATAGTAGCACATTATAACCAAGGATCAACAAATTTCAAAACTTGTTATACCCTTTTATTTAGGCTTTACAAATTGAACTTCTAAGGCCTTATCGATATTAGCCTATATTTTTTTAAGGCTGATTCGTGTCTGTCCCCCAGCGCTACCTTCTTCTACTCTATGCATCGCCTATCTTTCACTTTTATAATATACATGCCATTGATACTCTAGTTTTGTAGAAGTCTCTGTATGTTGTGGTGATGTTTAAAAGATTGTGATAACATCATGAAGGTATTTCTTTGAATACATACGATCAAAAGAAACAGTGCGATTCCGCATTAATATTTTCGAGTAGCCTGAAAGAATTCGATCATGCGTGCAAACTCAATACCTACTGTTTCATTATAACTACTTACCTTGTTTTAGTAACATTGTCTGTTCTAATGATAAAACAAAATTGCTTATTAGCGAATCTGTCCTACGAATTTGAATGATAATACTGGGTTACTATATGTAAGAGTTCTATTTATTATACTGTGATGTAAGTGAGCGACAGTACAACACAGAAAAAAAAAATTAAATTATTTTTATAATAAGAAATATATATTTTTACATAATCCTATTAGTGAATAATCTAACATGAGTACTAGAGTCTACTGTATTGTATATTGTCTCATAAAAAACCATGTTTGAGTCACCCACCACCCTCTGGAACAATATACTTATTTATAAAATATATTTTTTGTGATCTACCTTTCGATATCCTGTGAAATTCACTTATTAAATTGTAGGTAAGTAATCGTTTTTTGTGCAATTTATTCCTTTAGTAGAACTTGATTGAAAAGAAAATTGACAAATCCTACAAAAAAAATCTTTTTTTCTGTTCCTGCAAACTGAATGTTTCAGTAACTCGTTAAATACATGTTTTTGCATATTACAGAAATACTATCTAACTTTATATCTAGTGCTACTATATACTAAATATTAAGAGCTATATCTCAATGAAATATATCTTTGGTAGGCAAAGGCTTACTTTATACTGCCAAGTAAGAGTCACTTTTAGCCGTCTGGCAGCCTTACTAGCTTTGCCACGAATAGCACGGGTCGATACTCCACAAAAATGTATATGTCAGAGGCACACACGCAACAATGTATCGGATACGATTTTTACGTAATTTCACTTAATAATTAGTTTACATAGACTATTTAATTAACGTTTTTACTAAGAGTATATAATGTACATAGGTACATACATAAATACAATACAGCCGTATTCTAAAACACTAGTGTTTTTTTATTTAAGTTTATAAAAGTATATACAGTATCAGAAAAAATAGGAATATATTTCGATCGAGTAACTTATTTTGGTAGTTTAGGAGGCATAGCACAGCTAAAGTAAACCGCCAAAACAAATTATTGCTAAAAACGTCACCATTTGGACACAATCAGTAGCTTTATTTAGTCTTCAACCTAAAATATATACAACAGTGCCTTAAAAATGCTAAGCTACATTATCTAGTAAAATACTGTTCCACAATTTTTATAATTCGCCTTAGTTTAGAAGATATTTATATTTTTATCGGGTGGGGCGCTACTTTAGCTTTGCTATGCCTCTTAAAAAAACATTTAACAATATAAAAAATATTTTTTTTACTTTTAATCTCTTATGAATAATTTAAGTTATAAAATATAAAAGTAGACCTGTTATAAAATATAAGATCATCTCATAAACTAATAATTATGTTTAATTTTTTTTTTTGTGTTTATTTATTTAAGATCAAAAAAGCACAACATTATATTACGTGAGTACCACCGTGGCTAAAGTTCAGCAGAAAACGGCATCAGACATATTCCGAAATAGACCGGAGCGCAGGCGAGCCCGACTGATAAATTTTATAAGCGAATCTGAGCGGGCAGGTGAAGGCTTTAATGAACATTTTGATATTGATATTTTAAACGCGATATTATAATGCTCAATTATATTCTCACTACCTTATAATATTTATTCAATTGGGATAATTCTTTCGCTGATCTGTAGAAGTAGAGCTTCAGAATTAATATGGATTTATTTTCCAAATAAATCCATATTCAACTAGCAAAAAAACGTTTGTTTAACGGTTTATTCTAAATTCTAAAGTACTCATTATAACTAAATATCGTCATTATAATTTGAAAACATGCAAGTACTCTAACTAACGGAAGGTAATAGCCAAGTTACTTACGGTAAGTAATGTAATTGAGTGCGCGATACCGATCTCAGCTCGCAAATGTAAATGCCTCATTTAGGTATTCAATGTAGAAAATTACTATAATTTATAAAGAAGATTTTTTCTACCCTAATAATTTAATTTAATGTATCAATGTTTTTATTAACACTTAATTGCAAACCAACACAATGATACTTATTCATAAAATTAACCACGATTTTGTGATAGTGTGTGTAACACCTTGATTTTAAACAAAATGAAATTTATCGAAGAAATTAAAGAATAAAATAAAAAAAAAACAGTATTCATAATTAACACATCAAAATATTTTCAAAAAGTAAGTAGGGTGGGAAAGTAAGAAAATTTAAGCTACCTACTCGTTAATCGCGTTAATTAGTTTCGCGTTAATCGCGTTAGTGGTTCACCCGTGAAAATCCATATTTAACCTTGTTAACAATTTCAGTACTCTGACCGCGCTGCCGTTAATTAATAATAAAAAATCGATACATTTTAATAGGTCCTTACGTATTTTGTAAAAAAAAAATTAAATACAAAAATTACTTTAATACCTATCAACAATTAAAAGATTTATGTAATACTAGAGGCTGCCCCGAGGATTTTCCCGCGCAGATTTCTCATAAACACAAAAATCCCGTTTTTTTTCGTTCCCGTTGGAATTTCGGGAAATCCCTTTAGGAACCCACGTGCCAATTTTCAGCTTTCTACGCCCAGTAGTTTCGGCTCTGCGTTGTCTGTCAGTCAGTCAGTCAGTCAGTCAGTAACGGAAGAGTTTTATATAATATATTGATATTATTTTGTTCTACATTGTATAACTTGTTGGAATTTTGTATGTTCTGGCATCTTCCGTTGCTCTATTATACTTTTGGGACATTTTATAAAAAATCGCGCCTATTCGTTTTCGTAGTCCTTGACGTTCGAAATAATACTGAAGCGACGGAAACGGGTAAAAATCTGAGAGTGCAAGGTCAAAGCTCAGTGCATAGGCTAGTGTATATGTTTGACAGAGAGCAAAATAATTAAAAAACGTTGACATTTTCAAATTTAATTGAAAAAGGGATTTTTTTTTGAATATAATTCATATCAAATCCATTGTATCAAAAGCAACCGGTTTTAAACTGTACTTTAAGGAGGCTTTTATTTATCTAAGCACATAAAAAAACTCGTATAAATACAAAATGCGAAAAGACTTTTTCCCCGACCTAATACTAATCATGTTTATTAATAATGTTTTAAAGTTTTCACATACATTTAAAATACTATTATATTTTAAAATTATATTTCACGTCATAGTTGAACTCACGAAAATGGATACATATAATCATAATTGAACTAATTTATTAAAAAAAAAACATCTAAAGAGAAAACTGCAAAGAGATCTATGACGACGCGTCGTCGTAGTTGGCGTGTTGGCGCGGGGATTATCTCCTGAAGTTGCCGCGGTGAGCTCCCAAGACACACGAGATTTAAACAGTAATTGCCCTGTTGAATATTCAAAGCTTTGCACTGATGAGCGCACACCCGATTAGTCGCTCTTGATTAGTTTGAACAGACCGTGTGCTCTCCCACACAACGAATATTATTGCCAGGCGACTGATCAGATCGGCTATAGCCAAACTAAAACATCTCCTGAACACCCTAATTCTAGCGAAACTTTGTTAATGACGCCAAATATTTGCAAAAGGTATTAAAGTCATTTCAATTTGATAAAGGCTCAATTTGAAATCTAATGAAGACAGAAAATTATGAAAATTTTTGCTCCATTTACGGGTTTAGTGAACCCCATCGTGCCAGATGGGTAGGTTTGGAATTGGTAAGATACCATGTTATTTCAGTACTTATCCTTTTCGATTTTTAATTGATGAAACTGGAAGTAACCTACTAAGCCATCCTGTGGTAGAAAGTATTAAAAAATAAAACATTAAATTAAAAACTCCAAATTGTAATATTCTTAGGCTGACATTCACAGTCGAGTCGCAGCTCGAACTCGCACTCCAAAGTGTCTAAATGTAACTTTAAATCATTCACGCTCCAAATTGATATACATAGTAGAGTTCCGACTTCGTGGCAGTGAAATATATGCTCGAATGTGTATAAGACAGCTCGAGCCAGTATAATCAGTACTCGGTAACTACTTATCCGAGTATCATACTCGACCGAGTAGGCTCCTAACACTGCCTGTGAATGTCAGACAGAATCTCCATCCCCATAGATATAGTAGGTACGATTAAAATCCTTCAAAATATTTATTACTATCGCAGAGGTAGATTTAGTTACCGAGCAGTTTCCCATAGATATTCGAGGCCCGAGTGGTGCCCATAATTTATAGAAAAGCAATAAACTGAGTTATATACCCGAGCGGCGCCGGCCCCGTAATCAAATAAAACAGTACAAGCAACGGATTTACTGCCGACAAATAGATTCCTGCGTTCAATGTTGGTTGCCGCTTCTGTCTTACATTTCTTGTAAACAGATTTTCCTAGAAATGTACAGGTTTTTAAAAAAATTAAATCTTTTCTGGTAAGCTGGTAGGTACGGAGCAAGCTAAAATTATTCTTAGTAAAGTCGATATTCTTCGATCTTCACTTCGACAGCTTTGACAATATTCTGGTTGTTAACCGGTACATCTGTGAAACAAAGAAATTGGAATTAAAAACGAAAAAGTCATCTGATGTTAGATCATTCCAGAAATATTTATTCTTTTTGAACTTTAAAGAGATGTCTAGGGCATATTTTGATAAAAAATATTTATAGTGAGATCACAATATTACCTAAATTCAGGAAATAATAATCTTGGTAGCCGCTGGCGTATCGAGAGGCGTGAATAGCATTACGTATAGCATCGACTATTGAATGTGATAAGCAGATTGGAGGTTCTCCTACAGCTGTAAAAAAAGTTTAATCGCTTAATATTTTATCGATCCTTTATCAAAAAAAAATGTCATGAAACATCATAATATATTATAGGTTTTTAGAAATTAATCATTAACGTTAAAAAATTCTATGGATACCTTTAGAACCCAAAATGCCGACAGGATTCGGTCTTTTTCTTCTTAAATAAACACGGAAATCGTGGGGTATATCTTTTGCACCAAATATTTGGTAGTTCCAAGTTCGGTCAGTATAGAGTTCACCCGTGTTATCATTGTATATAATGTCTTCCATACTCCAAGCTGATAGACCTTGAACAAATGCCCCTTCAACCTAAAGAAACATAACAAGATATCGGTAAACTGGCAACCCGTAGAAATATAACAAAATATCTTAGCTTAAATAAACGGTACACTTGCCTGACCAACGTCTAAAGCAGGATTTATACTTTTACCAACGTCTTCAAACACGTCTGCTCTTACGATCCAATGTTTTCCAGTTATCACATCTATTTCCACTTCCAAAGCAACAATACCAAAAATAGGGTAATTTACTAGACGCGGGTCGTATTGACTAGTAAGATAGTTGGCTTGTAAAAGTACTCCTTGTGCGTTAGCTGCAGCAATCACTTCTTGCCAAGTAGCATTAGGCATCGATGCTTTTATAGGGGCTAGCCTTTCATTTATCTGGTTACAGCATTTAATAACACTATACGCACACGTTTCAGTTGTAATGCTAGATGCAGTTGCGAAATTGTTTGGATTGGCAAAATTGTAGGCCGGCAAAACTGTTACCATTTCAACTGATATGTTGAACTTGTGTGCGGCAACCTGTGCTAGTCTTGTGTAGATTCCTTGGCCTATTTCTATGCCACCGGTGTTGATAACCACGCTTCCATCTGTGTGATAAACACCAACTAAAGCGAGGTAGTTACCAAGGTATTCAGTAGGAAAGGAGATATTATTAATTGCTAGTCCTCTTTTTTTCCAGCGGTTGTTGGCGTTAAATTCTTTAATGGATTCTTTTCTCTTGCAATAATCAACTCTCTCCAAAAATGTTGGCATAAGTTTTGGTAAATCATTGTCTTCTTTTCTATAGTTTTCTTTACGAACATTAATCGGATCTTTGTCTAAAACAAATGCTATATGCTCCATTATATGTTCGCTTGCTGCTATAGCCATGAATCCACCTTAAAAGTAATGAATAAAATTAAACAACAGCGTCTGTAACTAAATGTATAAAATTATAGTAAGATAAGCTATAAAGTCCTCAATTTTGTTTGTAAAGATAAAAAATAACAGTTATTTAAAATAAACCTGGAGATCTCATGAAACAATTTGATGGTGTGTCCGTCAACACTCCGTAGTTGTCCAGCTTCCATGTTGAATCATCGTAACAATTTGGAAATGAAGACATAACGTAATGGTTTTCATTTTCATTATGTGAAATTCCGTTATTGAGATAGAATTGTCCGTTGAGATATTGAATTTTACCGTTTTCATCAACTGCAACCTAAAAATTTATTTTTGTAAGTAGTAATATTTAAATTCAAAAAAGTTTGCAGTAATAAAAATACAAATTTTAGTACTTGGGCGACGCCGGGAATTAGGAAAAGCAGAGATGCCCTATATGAGTTATGATAGGAAAACTTTTGATCAAGACCCTTCATTTCTTGAACATGTTAAGAGTTATTCTAAATTGTTTAAGATAGTTTGCACCAAAGCTAAATCTATTAATTTAAATAATAAAATTAGAAATTCGAAAAATAAAAGTAAAACTGTCTGGCGTATTATTAATAAAGAAACTGGTAAACCTAACGGTAAGGAAAGCATTCAAGCATTAAACTTAAATGGTAAAGTCGTAACAGAAAAGTCGGAAATTGCGAATGAATTCGAATCATTCTTTGCTAACATCCCATTTCAAACCACTAAAGACCTTAACGCATCTGCCAGCGCCGCGGAATCTATACTTAAGGAACATGTTGACATCGCCCCGCCTCCACTCACGTTTCGCCATGTTGGACCGCAATGCATTATTAAGATATTTAAGGAACTCAATTTAAAAAAGGCAGAAGACTTATGGGGGATATCAATAAAAGTACTTCAACCTGTTATAACACTAATAGCGCCTCATCTAGCATTAATTTTTAACTCTTGTATCGAAAAAGGCATTTTTCCAAATTTATTGAAGTACAGCAAAATCATTCCTATTTTTAAATCTGGAAATACCGAAAACACCACTGATTATAGACCAATCGCGGTTCTTCCAGCCTTAAGTAAAATATTTGAAAAACTTATTCTTGCACAATTAGCGTCTCACTTCTCAGTCAATATCTTCCTACACAAAAATCAATTTGGTTTTAGGATAGGGCGGTCTACCTTAGACGCAGGTCACAAACTCATCAGCGATGTCTATGGAGCCTGGGAGGATTCTCACGATGCTATTGGGGTTTTCTGTGACCTCTCGAAGGCTTTTGAGTGCGTTGATCATGAGACTTTGCTACTTAAATTACAGCACTATGGCTTAATTGATAAATCACTTGATCTACTTGCCTCTTATCTTACTGATCGCGACCAACGAGTGGACGTGGGTGGTGCGGTGTCTGCAGGTTGTCCTATCAAGATTGGTGTACCTCAGGGGTCGATATTGGGGCCTTTCCTGTTCCTAGTCTACATAAATGTTAGATAAACTTACTGATGTTTTCCTCTTTGCGGACGACACCTCTTTAACATTTAAAGTTAAACGAGGTGACTCCCTCAACTTAGATATAAACAAAACATTATTGGAGATATCTCAATGGTTTACTTCTAATAATTTACTTTTGAACGCAAAGAAAACTAATTGAATTAAGTTTTCCTTGACAAATGTGACTGCTTATGATACAGACATACATTTGGACAATAACAAGCTTAATCTGGTAAATGAAACTGTATTCCTTGGTATCACTCTAGATTCGAAACTTCAGTGGGGCCCCCATATCTCAAATCTTGCGGCAAGGCTCAGTTCGGTTGCGTACGCAATCTGGAAAATCAGAAAATTAACTGATGTGTCTACCGCGAGACTTGTGTATTTCAGTTACTTTCATAGCTTAATGACCTATGGCTTGCTTCTATGGGGAAGAGCTGCAAATATTAACGTCATTTTTATACTACAAAAACGCGCAATTACAAACATTTATCAGCTTAAAGCTCGCGAGACCCTCAGACAAAAATTCAAAGAAATTGATATTTTGACGCTTCCGTCCCAGTACGTCTTTGAAATTATTATGTATAGTCGTAAAAACTTACATATGTTTGATAAAAAATGAGATAAAATTAAAGACCTTAGAACGCGTAGCAAAAACAAACTAAGTATTCCACAGAACAGACTAAAACGGACAAACAAATGCTTTATAGGAAACGAAGTAAGATTTTATAACAAGATCCCAGAATAGATTTTGATCCTGAATGATAATGAGTTTAAAACTCGTATCAAGAAAGGTTTGATTAAGAAAGCTTATTACAATGTTGATGATTTTGAAAACGACAGAGACGCATGGAAGTAGTCTAGCTCTGCACGATATTTTCATTATTTCATGTATGTTCTTTAAATCTTATTAATTTATGTTCTTTGTATTGTAAATTGAATTGTAATGTCACATAAATAAGAACAAAAAAAAAGGAGAGATAAGTACAGTTTGTTACCCCTTTCTTCTCTACGCTGTAAAATCATTGCGAAAGGGAGTAGAATCATTTGACAGAGGAGGGCTCGTTTGGGGGCGTCTCCAGGCGACCATTGTCGTAAGGCAAGGCAAACATTTGTTTGCCTGAGCCAATTAGTGGGCACCCTGAACTACCTCGCCTCTATTAGTATAGGATACTTTACGAAATAAGGTATCAATATTAATTAGATTAGTCTAATTGACTTTCAATAAGCGATATCTTGTATCCTGTATTGAATAAATCATTTTGTACTTCACTTTTACTTTACTAGTCTGTTGATTAAAAAATGCTTTATTTTTATGATCTACCGGGGAACAAGAATAAAATGGTGAAAAACTTTATCTATGTAAGTATCCTAAATTTACCTCATAATCTAAAATACTGTTAGGTCGTTTTCCTGTAGCTCTCATAATATCCCTAAGATGCATGGACATTCGGCAGCTTCTGTTGAGTAGTTTGGCGACTAATGCAGTGGCACAAGCTACAAAATTTGCTCTAGTTATTTTACTTCCAAATCCTCCTCCACATCTTCTTGTCACCACTGTTATCCTAAAAATTAACATAGTTATTGTATTTTAATGTGATCATTTTGAGGGAAAATACAGTATTCAAAAGGTAAAAACATACAGGTTATCCGGAATTTTTAACAGTTGCGCTATTGCACTTTCCACCACATCTGTAGATTGTGTTGCACTATAAACTTCAAAGCCGTTATCAGCTGGAATAGTGACACATGTTTGTAATTCCATCGGGTGATGGTACTGACGGGGGCTGCAGAAGTTTCCTTTAATAACTTTCTTTACATTATTTCTACGCTCCGTTGGAATAATCGGTTCAAAAGCTTTTAATCTGTTTTCTTCTTTTGGAGCATTAATGGCATCTTTCAGTTCAACCTTAAGTTCTTTGTGTTCAATGTTTTTGTAGTTAACTTTTACCAAATACGTTGAGCTATCTGCCAGAGCTTGTGTATTTGCCACAACAATAGCTACGGGTTGGTTATAATAAAGTATTTTAGTAGCAAGGAGCTCTTCTAATTCAAAGACAAATACATTGTCGATAACAACTATAGAGTTCACTCCTGGGATATCCTTAAAACTGTATACTGCATACACACCATCTGTTTTCTAAAAAAAATAGTTTAATAATTTAATTATTAAAATTGTTAATTAAAAAGCACATCATATTAATGTAACTTATCAAGTTACTTCTAAGTTAAATTTTAATAAATTATATTATTGATTTTGTTGTGTCTCAAAACGTTATTTTATATCGAGCTCCCTGGTATGAGAATAAGAACTGTCTCAAAGAAAAAAAAGTAGTTTACTTACTAAAGCCTCGGTTCCGTCAATTGATTCAATATCCCCCTTAGAAACTTTGGACAGAACAAACGCGGCAAATACTTCATTCAGATTTCTAGGTAGGTCTTCGCTATAGATCGCTTCTCCAGCACATTGAATAATGCCTTCTTTCTTTAGTAAAGGTTGAGTTAGAGGATAATATTTTTTGTTAGTGTCATATTCTTGATAACTATGACTTACTGACGGTCTGTCCACTAATGTAGCTCCAGATTTGTAAATAGGATTTAATATATCCTTCGGACAAAGCTTCACTATGCACTGAAAATATTTATTCAATATAGCTGTATTATCATTATTTAATAAAAATATATTGAAATATAATAAAAGATACCTTGTAGAAAAGTCCAACAGCTACTTTACTTCTATAATGAGGTGGTGGCTCTGGAGGATTGTAATCGGGCTTTATTTCACTTTCTAGACAACGCAGTGCTCCTTGAAGCACTTCGTTATTAAACACATCACGACCTATTAAATAGTTCTCAGTTTGATAGGCGTGAGAAAACTCTGGGTTTATGCCACCGTATACTAACCGTGCCTCGACGATATTATGAGTTTTAGAATCAAAATGGAGTAGAAAAGCAGAATTTACTTGTGCATGGGCATTTTGCTCTCTCGCCGCTACCTGTTTCCAGAATAAAACAGGAGTGTAAGTCGTAAGGTACTACAGTCGTAAAGTTGTATAAATTCACAATTTAACAAATATTTAGAAATAAGCCTATCAATATCTAAATAAACTTACTTTATATGTAACAATCTTATAATTCCGTGATAGAGGTGGTAGTTTTATCTGAGTGATAACTTTGCCAACTAAAGAAGTGTGCATGAACTCTGTAAGACCAATTTCAGTTTGTTGTTGCTTGCGATCAACTGCGAAGGATCCATAAAAATATATGTAAATACAAAAATAATTCTCTTAAAATCGTCATAATCATCATCAATACATAGTATAAAATAAAGTCGCTTCCCGCGTCTGTCCCTATGTATGCTTAAATCTTTAAAACTACGCAACGGGTTTTGATGCAGTTTTTTTTAATAGATAGAGTGAAAATAGTGATTCAAGAGGAAGGTTTATAGGTATAATACATGCACAAAATAGTAATAGGTTAGGCGGTACAAAGTTCGCCGGGTCCACTAGTAATTTATATTATTATGAAAAAACGTACCAACCTAAAGTAATAGTAGCTCCAACGCAGTCTAATAGTAAAAATACATCTGACTGAAAATCCGGATGTTCATGCTTAAGGACCAGATTACCGGCCAGCGTCCCGATCTGTGAAAAAGAATACAAAAAAAAACATTTATTTTAATCAACATAATTCTTTTAAAAATAATTTAATAAAAATACTTACATTTCTTACAGGAATATGCGCGACTTGTTCCAAGTGATAAGCGAGCACATGAAGATACCAGAAATCTTCGTTACTTTTGGATAACTCGTAGAATAAATTTATGGATTCAGTCAGCGTAGTATTGGCACCGAGCACTAAGTTTACGTCCATAAAATGAGATTTAAGTTCACGAACTCCGCTTATGTCTATAAGAACTTTTGGATAGAATTTAATTGGTCTAGCTCCTAAAACAAAGACAATTGAAAGATTTGGTTATACTTACTAATCTATAGATTTTATATTATACGTAAGTATACATGTGGATAGTAACAAACCTTTTGCAGTATTTCCAGCCACAAGCATATAAGAATCATATCCTTCTCTGTCTAGAGCTTCAAAAATCATTCTTACTTCACCCACAGAATACCAAAGCCTACCATCTGTTAAAGCTATCTTCTTCAACTTACTACTGGGATCTTTAATATTATTGGTGTTAATAAAGCACCAATCATCAAAACTCGGATTATTTTTACAAGTACCACCACATCGTTTCCCAGATTTTGGGCATACAGCTTTGCTGAGATCTTCAATATCCCTAACTTTCTTGAGTAAATTTGGATCAGGGTTGACTGCAAATGATTTAAAAGCTTCCAATATAGGTCTATAACCAGTGCATCGACAAAGATTGCTTCCGAATGATTCTTCAATTTCTGCAGCTGTTAAATGATGATCCTTACTTTGTAGCAGACTGAAAATTTACATTTTATTGAGAAATTGAATTCAGCTATTTGACAGAATATAATCAAGAATCATATTGAAGTCCTGCTTGGTCCTGCTAATACTTTACCTGTACATACTCATAGTAAATCCAGGGCTGCAGTAGCCGCATTGAGAACCAAAGAAATGGTCCAATCTCTTCTGAATAATGTGGTACCCTTGAGAACGGTTACCGATGCCTTCATCCGTTGTTACTTCCCAACCGTCGCAGGACATGATGCTCACTAAACACTACGAAAATAAAAATATTGTAGTCCGAGACAGTTTTATAATTGTTATACTACTTGCTAGCATAGATACACTACAAATAAATTATAAGATAATTAATTTATAATGTAAATATCTTTTAGCAATCTTTTACTCTTGGAGTCATGGACTCAAAGTCTGTCTCTAGATTTCTATGTCTTGGGCCTCTGCTTAAGTATTCTCGGAAGCATTATAAACAAAGCACACCCTACTTATTTTTATTTCTAAGCTAATACGAACAGAATTAACAGAGAAGGAGATGATCTCCTGAGTGCCAGGCTGGCTGGCGCGCACGTTCACCACGCAGGATCCACAACTACCCTCCAAACACATGTACTTGGTCCCGCGCCGCTCTGCATGACGACGGATGAACTCGTTCAGGGTTGTGTCTGCCGTAAACTCCGGCCCAGCTAGAAATTATCAAATTTTCAAATACGTATAATATAATTTAAATTTTAATTCTGCCTATGTTAAGCTATAATGTATTAATAACGTAATAATAATAATATAATGTAATAATCTAAAATGTAACTTAAGTAAATAAGAGACTTATATTTAAAAAAAATCGCGTGTAGCGTCTAGGTAAAATAATTATAATTTTTAGATTGCGCTACTTTATTTATTTAATTAACAGTGTTCCAACTTGAAAGTGTGAAAGTAATAACTTCGTATATATTTGACTATTCAATGAGAGCTTACCGCTAAATTGTTCCCCATCTATTGTTAGGTGAACTCTATCCATTTTTATGCATTTATTACTACACTGTGATCGGTAACACCTACGATCATAAACTAAAAAGATTTCAATAAACGAATAATTATCCTCATTATTTTAAACACTTTGGCAATATATTTTAATTACATTTATTACAATGTTGTATACCACCGCTGAATAATTAAAGTACTCCGGTATCACGGTATTACTATAGGTAATGCACGCAACGCAGAGCGTGCGTTTTTTTTTATTAATATAAATATATTGATGATATTTTATGATAGTTTTATATTAATTTAATGTTATTTGGTACATACTAATATTATGTGAAGTTTTTTGTGCTGAATAGACTACGGTCTTATAATCAACGAGCTTTCCAGGCTTACTTCGTTATGCCATAGAATATAAGATACTACAAAAGACTTGGCTCTATAGACTATGTTCTTTTGACTGCCCATAATGGCCGAATAAAAAACAAACAACAACCACAAACCACCTGTCAAAATATGTAAACAACCTTGGGTTACATCATTTGAGTTTAGGTAAGGATCCCTAATTTTTTTGAAAATCTAATTTAGCCTATGACACTCGGGTATAATGTAGCTTCCTCCAGTGAAATAATTTTTTAAATCGGTTCAGTATATCCGGAGCCTATTCGTTACAAACAAACAAACAAATTTTTCCTCTTTATAATATTGGTATAGATTGCTTAATTACTATCATAATAAGAATGAATATTTAAGAAAATGTCTTTAAGGAAAATAACAGACAGACAGACAACTAAATATTATTTAACAAAAAAACACAATTATTGATTTATTAGGTGTTTGCGTAAAAAGTAAAAACATTTATTTGCATGCAACGCCGGGCTCTGCTTTTTAATTGGTTCATATTTAAATATAGATTTAAAAATAATTAAAGTATTTATATGATGAATATCGATGTTTGTTTCCGGTCTGGGTGTTATGTTCGTCTCTGTGTGTGTTTCAGGTACCCTAGATACAGGTTCTTCCTAGTTAGGGGCTCTGAGTGTGATGTGTTATTATTTATTATTATTATTTGTTTGTGATATTAGACAGAATGGAGACTAATAACCTATAGCAGACGTTAAATTAACGATTATTTCTATCTAAGTACATTACTTAATGTAAAGTTAATTATTAATTCCTAAAGTAGACAAAAAAGTACTCTTAGCAAGATTCACTTAGACGTTTCAACGACCAACAAGAACTAGCATTGTCAAAATGGATTCCATAATAACCTAAGCTCCTCTATTTTGCGTTCTGTTTAATAAGTATTACCTACTTTAAATAAAAATTTGCGCAGGCGTAATACAAGGTTTACGCTGTCTTTTAAAAGGGGATGCATGGCTGATCAACCGTAAAAGTGCTTAGTTCCGAAAGTATTTGTAATTACGTAACGCATCAGCACGCAAAGTGTTACAGTAGTTAGTCCTCTGTATTAATTAACTCCAATGCTACCGAGAGTTTTTAATGTGAATGATATAATTTTCTTTCCTCTCTTAAAACTGCGATATCAATATTCGCAAGTTTTTAAATTAATAAAATTAATGCACAAACAGATACCTAATTAGATATTTACCGTGTAGTTTTGTTCCTTGAGTTGGTAGTTTATTAAACTTTTTTTTTTTAATTATATAAGAATATCATGGTGAAATTTCTATGGAACTTTAGAGTAACCGAGTTATTATAGATTTAATTGTGAAAACTTTTTAGTTTAGTTTAGTTAAATATTTGGTTGAATGACAGTATATTGTAGAATAAATTTAAAGAATAAAGTAAAACAATGGTTGTTATGATGTTTAATTGATTGTCCCTTTTTGTTTTCAGCCTTGCCTTTTTCACGCTGACGAAGAAGAATTATTTATTTTTAAACAAGAGAAAGCACTTGAATAATTCGCTTAAAAAAATCTACAATAGGCCCCAGATACTATTGTCAGTGCCTCGGTACACTTTATTCAATGAATCATTAGACTTTTTAACAATGCCCACAATTCTTGTCCGAGTTTTAATTAATTAATGCCGGGAGGGGGGAGCGTCTTGACGCCCCTGGCCCCGCTCGTGCCCCCCGCTGTCCTCGCAATGAGACAATTTATCTCACAGTGTAAAAAGGATTATCTTGACTCAGTTTTCGAGAGAACAGTAAAGTTCATTATGATCTCAAGACTCGAATGCGGTTTTATTAATGCATTTTACTTCTAATTCAGGTCATTAAGTGCAATTAACTTTCTTTTTATTTTTTTCTTTCAGTTTCTTTTACAGTGCATGGTGTAATTTTACTTTGTGACAATTATGAAGGGAAGCAGTTAATTAATTACTAACGTAGTTTTTTTTATTTTATAGAACAAGATTTTAATTACAAAAGTAGGTAGGTAGGTACAAAAGTACTTCAGTGATAATATTCAGAAGCTTGTTTAGGTTTCATTATACCAGCGAAGCAGCAGCGTTTTTTTAAGAATTTAGGATATGTTTTGGATTTTTCCAGTGGTTAATTTAAAAACGTAATAAAAAGCAAAGGGTTTTTGTATGTACCAATGTATGTTGAATGTTCTCATTAGATTGTTTAAAAAAAAAAAAAAGGTACCTAACCGTTAAAAACAACCTCTACCTACAAAAACTTAAGGTAATACTGAGTTAAATTGGAATATTGATATCTTTGAATTGATCACAGAAACTACCCTCTACCCTAAATAAAACGCCCTCGTGAACCCTTGATCTCCATTTTCCAGAGCTGCCTGAATAATGAAAGCGCCCGGCGCCGCGCCGCGGCCAGCGCATATTGTACACTTTTTAATTTTCAGTCGCGCTCGCACTCTATGGCATGTTCATATGGCAGCCATGAAAATACGCGAACATTTTACTGGATCCCAAAGAGAAGCCTCTCTTTTGTTAGTCGTTGATACTTTTATGGAGATACTTTTACCTACTACATTAGGTAAAAATTACTGCCATTCTTTGTTGCGCGTCCGACGTGAAAACTGAAAAACGGGATGGTTATGGAAAATTATCGCCAAGCGGGTGGAACCGCAGGCAAAGAGCTATAGTACCTATATTAATTAGCTTTTCACTGATCACTCATGTAAACATGTGATGACGCTGTGTTCAATCATTCTCAATGCTGATGCGATCCTGTTTCAGTCAATAATTTCAATATTATAATAAATATTGTATTAGAAGTTGGAAACCGCCGGTATTAGAAAAGTATTTTACAAAAGTACATTAATATTGTATCCATATTGTACCTACCTAAGTTTTTTACAATAATACATTATACATTTTCTTACTTATTAAGTAACGTAGATAACATAGGAGTTTGAAAATCATTTCATTTTTCACAATCCGTTTCACAATGCCGTGGGGATGGGAATGTAGGGCCAAGTTGGTGAAACAGCTTCAGACAAAACCCACTCAAAGAAGAGGCGAGAAGGATACGAAGACCCCTGGACCTATGCACTATGAGGCACCGCAGATATTCTGTAAGTAAGATTTTTAGTTTGAGAGATCCTTATACAAATTTCAAAGTAACCGATATTGTACACGTAGAGAACAGATAACTTTATTAATTAGAAAATCCTTAAGACGGCACCAACCGCGATATTAGCGTCTCGAAAAAAAAATAAGATCTTCAAAACCATGAACGAAATAAAAAATTATCGTCAATGATGCCCTACATAATCTTGCTTAGAATGTTTGAGTGCCGGTTGTGTAGCTTGCAGGTTTACAATCTTAGGAGGAAACGAGTTCGGCGGTAGTATTGCGGATTGCACCCTGTTAAAGATCTTAGGATTTCTTTACTGATCTGACGGCGGCGTCTGCCAATTCGCTCTGGGTTTGGACTAGGACCGTTAATTCTACATGGTCATTCCAGTCTTCAATATCTGCAGTGTTATCCGTGACTCTTTCAACGAGTAATGGCATCATTGTCCGAACTCGCGTCGTTTTTGCCAGCCGTTCCGTGTTTATGATACGACTAGTGGTAACGGGGCCGGAGTGCGATTTAAACCGAATTGGAATATTATGGTCTGCTGAGCATAACCCCGCTCTATTTGATTGGAATTATAAAGGACTACCAATATGTAGTTATGCGTATCCTATTCGAGGGTTTGAAAGCAGTGGTATTATTATACTTTTTCTGACATTGAAGAAGGGATTCACGTAAGTACATTATACTTAATAAGTTTGTGTTAGAAAAAGAGTAAAATCATGTAATTAAATTAAACTCCAAACAAAAATTAACTTTCGGCACATAAAACATTTTTGATTATGAATCTGAAATAGTTTCGTTCGATATTTTGGCTTTATTAGTGGTCAAGTTTATTTTTGGATTACTGAATATTAACTAATTAATAACTGTCAAAACATATTTAAAAATGAAACAAAATTAACGTGATAAACGAAGTAATTTGTTACTTACGTTACTCACCCTATTTTAGACTATTGTAAGTTTAGAAATTACAATTTCGAGAGCCGCACCGCATTCGCGTAGTGGTAGGCTTAATGGAAACCACTTTTACTGTCGTTGGTTTTATTGTTTTATTTGAACTGGTGCCCTTAGCAATACAGAGATCATTGACTTACTCTCATTCTCATAATAAGCTTTATTTGTACTTCAACAATAAATATATTTTCTCAGAACTAAAACGTACAGAATAAAAAAAATGTATTAAATTACAGTTTCATTGGAATATGCTGTAATGGATAATGTTTTATAGATGGGCACAGCCATATAAAATTATTTAAAAAGAAAATGCAGACTTAAGTCTTCGGTCGTGAAACTTTCAAAATCGCTATTATTCTGAAATTTTTATTTGAATCTTTGAATCAATATTTAAAAAACTTCCGTTACTGACTACTATTAATTGCAACATTCATTTACTTACAAACAAAAAACATGTTAACTTATCTATTGCACTCATTACGTTGGATGTAGTTTCCTGAACTTAGTAAAAATATAAACCATGGCAGTACATCATATGGCCAACGATACAGACCGTAATCATATTACCAAGGCTATGTAATTCCAGGTGGAAAAGGATTTTCTCATATAAAAAGAGCCCCAGCGTACACGTTTGGCCACCTGACTCCAGCCGAACTAAGAAAGCCTGTCACGACTGCTCAGGCTAAGTTATTTGACATCCACGGCTTAGGAAAAAGAGGTAGGTGCATGCTTTTATAAATATTTCCAAAAAACACTCGAATCACTAAATTATACATGCACAAATAATGGAAGTTCCAATTTATTCAGTTAACGTTTGTGTAATTCATTTATCGCAAAAAAGGGTTACGTGCCGGGTGTACGACCAGTCATCTCTTGTAATGTGGAAAGATGAGTAACATTGTGTATAGGTACTCAATAACACAATAGGATTGTGAGTTTGAGAGTGAATTGGTTGCTCCTAAACCGATATCTGTTAAGTCGTAAGTTTAGCTAGGGAACTTTGTCGTGTTACGAATGTCGTGTTCTATCTTTAAACAGGACGATATCGTATTACACACAGCGTGGTCACGCCGCGCATCGAACCTGTGACTGCCAGCTTCAAGGTACCAGGTCCCGGCGCCTACTACCCGCTGGAACAGGTCCGACATAAGAAGCCTCCAGCCTATAGCCTCCGACCGCCGGCCCGCCCGCCCTACGAGGCTTGGGATCAATGGACGCCACCGCCCAACATGTACTGCCCGCCTTTACTGGGAAAGTAAGGGAAATAAAAAAATTGCTAAGCCCAACTTTTAAGTTAGTAAAAAAAGTGTAATTGTATGTTTCACTTTCAGAAAACCACCTGCATACACTCTAGGCTATATGCCGAAACAATTAAAGGACCAGCAGATTCCAGGCCCTGGAGAACACGACCCTAACTTTAAGTACGTAAGGAAGAATCTTCCAGAGTTGACCTTTGGTGCTTCGTATAGACCTCTGAAGCCGCCAGCAACACCAGCACCAAATGCTTACTGCGAAAAAAAGGTATGCAATGCAGATAAAATTGTATTTGAAACAAAACAGTTTCAAAATCGCAAACGTTTTAACAAATACGCTAGCATATTTCAGAGTTTAATTTAATTTCAGTTCATGGTCACGAAGCGAGCAATACCAGCGCCTTCTTTTGGCATCCGCCACAGTCAGTACATCGGCAAACAAGAAACTTATCTCAAACCGTCCAAACTGGATCTGATGGCGGCGCCGTGAAACTGCTCTACCTCTTATCTACACAGTTCCTTGATGCATTTAGTTGTAGAACTTACTTTAATTTCTGAACGTCTAGTTTTATCATTTTATTTAATTTCGGATTATACTTTTCCAAGCTTCAGTAGTTGTTTGAAATTGTTGTCGTTTGAAAAGCGAAGAGGGATTTTCTCGGAAAGCTGAAAGTATTTAGCAACAAAAATCAGTTTAAACAAAGTCGAATAATAAAGTTGCTTTTAATGCATCAAAAAACCGTTGCAACACAACACACCAGTGGTTGCCAACTTGGGACATTAAAACTCGATCAAAGTTAATTTAGCATAGTTTTATTCAAAGTTAACCGGGTGGCTGATTTGTATGCAAGGGAGGGAATTCCGTCGTCGAGTGACCGGAGTGACGCGTCGCGCCTCTGCCGCCCGCCACCCGCGCCGCCGCCCGCGCCGCCCCGCTCGAGCCGGCGGCGGTCGTAGTGCCTGCGCCGCGTGCCGAGAGCCATTCGAGAACTTCTCCAAGAAAAACTTCTCACATTTCTTATTGTAACTCGTGGCTAAAGAACTTGAGTCCGCCCTAGAAATGAGAAAGTAAATTGGTGAAAATACGACTTCGTTTTGTGTAACAGCTTATCCTGAAACATTTTCTCGTTTTAAAAAGTCAAACGCAAGGCCCTGAGGCCTTACCACAAAAAAATAAAGCACAAATCGTTACACTGTCATTTAAACCTAGTCCAAGGATTACCTCATGATAGAATATATCTGGGCTAGCTGTGCACTTATTCAATTCCAGATGAGATATTGAGCATAAAGGTAGCCACGGGGCAAGTCAAATACATCTCTCGAGGTCGGGCGGCGCGGGCGGGCGCCCACCGCCGCGCCGCCGATATAGGAGAACCGCTGTTAGTTTTCGATGATTAGGTTTGCGTTGCTCAGTTCAACGTCAACGCCAGAGTCGATGCTATTTGACTTCTCTTATCAAACATGTATTCGCGTTAGGATTGTTTGGTTAGGAATAGGAAACCTTCTTTGAGATGCGAAACTACATACATTTGTATTTAATGTCGATCTTTGATTGTTTAGTTACTCTGTACAGTGAAGGAAGTTACCTACATTTTCATGCTCCAGTTTAAATAGTAAATTAAACTTTTGAAACGGTTAAATATAAAGACATTTTATTGCAAACAAACAAATTAAAATACCTGCGTGAGTTTTATTCATAGCTGTCACTTTCCCACTATTTGCATTTAAAATGAGGCATCATAATGTTTCGGACATCAACCTGAATATCTATCAGCTGGACTGCGAGGCTTAACAAAGTGGAATACATAATTTTTAAAAACAATAGCTCCCGTTTTATTCTTCAGTATTGGTTCTGGCCATTTGTATGGTAATTAATCTCTTTCGACAACGCGACAAGGGCTTTGATCACAAAGGATGGTCTGACGATAAAGGGGTCATTTGAGCTTTGTTTTGTTCGAGACGGAAGAGGGTATCGGGGACCAACTCTTTGTTATTAGTTTTGAAATATCATCGCTCTTCAAACTTAGAAATCTATTAACCCAGTTTACTTAGCAAATACTGATACCAGAGTTGGAGATGGTTGGTGCGTAGTATTAAATTATTATAGTCTGGTATAATGTAATACTGTCCACAAGTACCACGGGATCAATCACGATAATTTTGAGTACAAAACGAAAGTTTTTCAAAGTCTCCTTTAAATAAACTATGTTCTAACAGTGTAGGTACTCAATGAACCATTTTCACGTTAAAATATTACTCGAATTACAAAATCTTCATGGTAAGTGTATATCGTTATTTTTGTGATAAATAATCTACGTTCACCAGTCTGCACCCGGCGTAAGCGGCTCGTTCGTGTTCCAGAAAGTTTCGAGGGTGTTATCGGATGTGTTATTGCTCGTTTAGACTCGAGAGTGATATTGATTTTGCTAGTATGAAGTGAACTTACACAATTGTGAAAAACACAACAGACAAAGTAGAAACGTCCGGCTGTATTAAGTTTTTTATATACTTACTTACCTAATTTTTTTTTTTTTAATCAGCAAGCACTAATTGGTCTACAATCCGCAGTGGCAAAGTTGTAAAATTATTGGTATCCTGAAAGTAATTCTTTTCGTGTGAAATTGTCTACCCTGGCTTTGCGACAACTTAAACAACTTCATTAAATTAATCCAACTGAAACAATGATTAATCTTTCCCGGCCGAGTCCCTGCTGTTACAACGGGCGAGGTGGCACATTCGCCATAGGTCTTGTGTCAACGGCAACTGCCCAACTTCCAAGTGTCATAAATCCGCGGCTAACTACGCGACGCGCCGGGCTCACGTCCTCGGCTCGTAGACGCTTCAAGCTCTCTTGGGGAAAGAAGAAAAATCTGCGAACTGGTAAAATACAATATGTGTTTTTTTACATAGTAACATTTTTATCTTTTAGTTATATGTCCATTTTTCTAATTGTAATTTGGAACAAAACTTGTACTTACCTTCAAATGATATGAAGTTAGGCACATTAGTGAAAAATTTAACCATAAGGTTTAACATTATTTAAATTTTAAGGATTTTGTCAGGTTTAACACTTTTTTTATTTTAGAAACCGACAACCTTGCAAAGTTATTCCTTGTAGGCCAAATCGAGGGCAAAACCAACACCCTCATGTGTGCTACCAAGATGAAAATCTCTTTGGCCATTAGAAGCGCTTAAAACAGGAACTGATCTTGTTAATCACGACCCTCAGCCATGAGTAATCGACAAGAAAGAAGAAATTTAAACGGGTTTACTTACCTCAAAACCGACTTCTCAGATAAATTTGACAAGTCGGTAATAATTCAACGCACCATTCCAAACAACTCTCCCAAAGTAACATGGATTAAAATTAAATAACACCTATACATTTTATCAACATTGAAAATGCCTGACTAATGAAGTAGAAAAATATTGCGACTTATTTGATTTCACGCGCGCGCTAGCTCGAAAGGCTCCGTAGCTTGTTGTATCAATTTTGCATTTTATCTTCAGGCTTTGCAATATCGAGCGGCGTGTTGGAGGAAGCAATAAAATGCCTATTTATTTGAAAGCCAACAAGGCTCGCAGTAATGAAATTCCTCGCGAATATAAACGCATTTTTTTTTTCAACAAAGAGGTGATGTATTAACAGGACGGGGAGGCACAAGCAGCAACATTGACTTTTCCGATCTAAAAAAAGCTGAGCCATCAATGAGTCTTCAATTTCCCTTGTTTGTGTTTGTGAAATATGAATGATTTTCCGAAGGGGTTTTTCTCCGACTGAGTTTTTACTGTAACTACGTGATTTGCATTTTTTTTCTCTTGATTTGTGGCCTTGTTAGAAAACAATTATTTCGTTATAATATGAACAGGAAATTAATCTAAAAAACCTAAATATTACTATTTGGTCAGGTCAACAACTCCCTCTTTATAAAAGGGGTAGTAGCATAGTTTTTAACAATCGATAAACAACAGTATAGCAGTAGGTTTCGACATAAACATCAATAAACATTAACTTCAATGTTCATTAGATCATAATTAATGTCGCGGGTTCATACATACATTTTAAGGTAAGTACATTGATCTCTGTGCCTGTACCCTGTACATACTTGTGCCTGTAGAAGTACACGTGTCTTTTATATCCCGGGATAATTCCGGATATTGTTTATTGGAAACTGTTCGAAATTTAAAGCCATGATGAATAAATAAGCTGTAACTTTCTACATGTTTCGTCACCTTTTTTTAACAAAAAATGTACTTTGTCGATATTTTCAGAATGCCTTCCTTATTGCAATTACACCTTAGGATTCTTGCCAAATCTTTTTATCAATATTTAAAAAACTCTTCCGTTACTGACTGACTGACAGACAACGCAGAGCCGAAACTTCTGGGCATAGCGGGCTGAAATTTTGCACGTGGGTCCCTGGGGAGTGTAGGGAAGCACTAAGGAATAATTTCCCGAAATTCACATGGGAACGGGAAAACACGGTATTTTGGTGTTTATGAGAAATCTGCGCGGGTGGAACTACGGGGAGCCTCTACTCTTACATAAGTGTGTTAACACCTTAAAACTACCATGACTTGAATGAAGTTACACTGTCTCAGCTTGCAAGGAGAATTTCGCTGGTGTGATTGAAGATTGTCTTTGAGCTCGTCGCAATCACAGGCCATGATCCCGCTCGTGTTATGTAAATCTGTTCTGTAGATGGAGCAATCGATACAGACGGTGTTGCTTCTGCTGATTGTTTTCCAGGAATATGACTTGCTTTATGCTTTATTTAGCATGTACAAAACAACCTAGAGTGCTAAAGAGGATTGTTTTCGTGCTGTTATGATATAGTCATCATGAAATACATATCTATGTATTTCACTACATCATAACAATATACCTTCATGAGATTTTCGGATTCTTTCATAAAGATACCTGCAATACATTTTTGAATGAAATAAGCGCTGAGGTACGTTTACGTATGCAAACACGGCCGAAGATTCAAGTAAAAATTAGTAAAATACTTTACTGTATTAATATTCGCCCGAAGATTCAAGTTAACTTGACTGAAATACTAATTATTAAACATTCAAATTGCAAGGTAGCAATATGCATTTACCAGCATATTCATATTTAAGTAAGAGTCAGCACTCAAGCAAGTTCAAGTAAGACCACTAAGTTAAGTTCTACTAACGTAAGCATCTTGGAAACAGCATATTAGGTAAACAATTTGGACTAGCGAGATCCCGTTCGTACATTAATTGACGTGTATGCAAGACCACTTAGCCACCCACACAGATTGACCTCAAACACGCCGGAATAATAGCTTCGCACATACTAGAACAGTTGCCCACTCATAGACTGAGTTATTATGCTAAGTTAGAATAGGAAAGCACTATATACTTAAGTATATTACCTTAACATACCTAGGAGCTTAGCTAACGAAGGAGTGTACCGTAGGCCGCAACACATAGTTAGAACGCATTAATAGTTGGAAGTTTGATGTGGTAGCTTCTGTATTCCATTTCAAATAAGCAAGGGCTTTCAAAAATAATAAATAAGCAAGGAAATTTCTCTGAACTAACACATTGTAATTTTGTAATTCTTACTCATCATGAGACACGGGGCTGCATCACTCAATATCGACCAAAGTAGCTTTGTTGGTTGGAATTAACTGTTAATTAACCAATAAAATTAAAAGAAAGATATTATTTTTCTACCCGCCGCCCTAATCTTATTTCAAACTTTTAGAGATTGTTTTATAATTTTACAATTTAGTTAATTTCATTACCTGTCGTTATTTATCTGCTTTGTTGAGTTCTGAAACGCAGTGCAGCTCTGGCGCGCAGCCAGGCAATGGCTAGGGTTGCAGCTTATCGAAATCATACCATATTAAAACCTGTTATAAACACGAAGCCTACTTAGAAAGAGTGGAAATTCTTATATCTTAAAACGTCTCAGGTTAAACTAATTCTACTAACTACCTAAATAGAGAAAAAAGAAATACGAATTCTGTATTTTTGTGGTAACCCTAAGAGCATGCAACAATGCTACGTTAGTCTTCATTACAACGACCGACGAGTACGAGTGCGCGGCCGATTCCTTGCTGTGCGACAACTTGGATAACTTACCGAACTTGGAATTTTCTTGGTCACGTATGCAGAACCATAAATCTGTGTTAACTGCTCTTGCACTAGTATATTTTCATGAATATTGTTAAATTTAGGTGAGTGCACATATTTTAAGCCACGCACTGGATTTTGGCACTACCTCTTAGGTATTCTGTTGCATTACACAAACCTTAAAAATAAATATCCTAATTAACTTTAATTATCTCGAAGTAATATGAAACCGACCTGAAACAATTTAACTTTCCTAAAACAACACTCAAGTAGTAACAACAAGGGCCCGATACGGCCTATTTAAAGGGAAATCTCCAGCTTAACCTTTTCGGGACTGCGATTTGGACTCAGCAGAACCCGCCCTAAAGCGTTAAAGTCCATTGACTTACAAACAAAATTACTGTAAATATCTGTATCCAAAATGAAGCCTAGTTGTTGTAAAATCAGCGGCTCACCTAACGAGCTGCCGTTGCTAAAATCTGGTGAGTTTATCTGGACGCTAAGGTGGGTGCACATTAAAAGTTTTCATACAATTTACTTATAGTAGATGGAAAAGTACTGCCCTGCAATACAATAATTCGTAATGCTACTTATTGAACTAATAACTGCGGAGCTTTGTGAATTTTGAAATGTGAAGTTAACAGTATGATTTTTAATAGAGAGAAAGACGTACACGTAAGATGACGATGGTAAATTATAATCAAATTTTGATATAAAATCGATCGATCTAAACTTTTCTATGCTACATTTAATTTTATTGTTATTGAATTTTCAAGTCACGTGTTAAGTATAGGAAATTCTTGCATGTGGAACTAACGTTATTATATTTCCACTTCGTCGAGCGGATATTGCGACAGCAAACATTATGTTAATACGGCACCATAACGATCTATTTTACACCTGTTTACGTAAGCTGCCTGCCTAAACTAGCTCGTAGGACTTCTGCAGCCTTTGTAATGATCCTGAGTAAGGATCAGCATATCCAATCTTATTAAGCTAGCTTATAGAAGCTTTGTAGGTATAAAGTCCACATGTCCGGACGTAGTTTTATAGCTACCACTTGAAATGTTGAGATAAAAACCAGTCAATAAAACCAAAACTGATTTACAATACTAATTTACATTATTAAAAATTATAAATAGCAATAAACAAAAAACAAGACCCAACGACAAATCACGCGGTTTTGATGCAGGACTGACTTTTTGCAAACATCGATAAAATTCAAAGTTTGAGATGTATTAATTATTTCCAAACTGTTTAACAAAGGCGGCTTGCTAGGTACCATTGTCCCCTTGTAGATATCAGAGTGGGGGTGTAAGGGCGTGTGCACACTCTCGTGATTGTAGGAAAGCACTTGACAGATACTCGTCGTGTACTCGGGAACTCTTCACACACCCCTATTGTTGGTTTTAGGTTTTAGTGAGGTTTCACATTGAAATCATTGTGGAGAAAAATATCGTTCGAGTCTGTTGGTGCGTCTAGTCAGTCTAGGCTGTAATACAGTCTTACTTTAAAGAGAACTTGATATTATAACATTTTAATGAAATAACCTCTTATCGCCACTTTTTACGACAAGAAGCAAAGTTTAATTTAAATTATAAAATAATTTCCTACCAGAGCTGCTGTGCTTAAAGTTAACATAATATTATATTTTAATTTTATTGATCTAAACAACAGAATAAAAAATTTGAACAGATGGTCCAGCATGTCTGTTACTTACCTAAAGCTTTTTTTAAGGAAAGAAGTTTCCGAAAAGTCCTTTTTGAATATTTACTTAATATTATTTTTACATGTTCATGAAAAGATTATATTTACTTTCCATACTGACTACCAGATCAATCACAGTGAGTATGCTTTGTTAAAACAATCACGTATAACAAGGTAGCGTACCAGCTAGTAGAAGGGTGATGATTGTACATCTAAATACTTACACACACAGCATGTACCGGGCCCTCAGTCTCATCGCGCAAAACGTAACTATCGAATAAAAGTAGAGTAGGAACAGTACGTTAATCGCAAGAAAATACACATTTGGTAGTCTCGTAATCAATTTTGCTATAACTATAGCAGTAGTATCGCAATAGATTGGAATTGACCAAAAAGGGTAGTCTGATCCATAATAAGATAATGTTATTATTACGTTCGACTGACATTATAAATGTCAATACTGATTGATATTAAGTGACAGTTGCACTACGCCCGGTCCAATTTCGTCTAATAAAACAGGATTAACTATTTAGGTAAAAAAACCCAGATTATTCTATAGCTTGCTATTCATATTCTATTGCTATATTATAATGATCGATCAAAGTTACCAGACTCGCAATTTTTGACCCCATCGTAGTAGAGTAATAGTAGAATAATATTAGAATAGAAGTTTAATCGTAAGTTTAAGAGACTAGAGTCGACTGCAGTATACTAATCAATATTGGGTAAATAAAATATCGTACCTTTCACACTAAGGCGTGGTGAAGTGAATTTGGGTAAGGCAATGGCCTACCGATTTATATTTAAAAAAATATGAAATCCTGATCAAAAATGCAGAAATAATAATTTACATACAAACATAAATATAATATAGATGACATTACAAACGTACCCATACGTTTTCCACTGTCTACGGAACCCTAAATAGCAGCTCTCCGTCTCTGCCTCCGTCCTCGAGGGTGTTTTTTTCGGTAATTGTCAAAGAGGGAGTGATAAGAATACTCTGTCAAACAAGGTGACAACAATGCTCTGGGTAAAGTAAGGAAAACATTTTGCTATTCTTGAAGCTCTGAGTTATAACTGTATAAAATTTTCATTATTTTTTTATAAGTTAATATCGTATAAAGACATTTGTATAATATATTTTTAAAACTATTATTTTTTGGTGGTTCTTTCCTGGCAATTTCTTCCCTTGTATGTTGATGGTCGTGTCTTAATATTTTTTTACGGGTGCGGGTTTCATGAAGGTAATAATTTATGTCATGCAATTCTTGCTCCTATTCCGAGGTTTTTGATGTCAAATTAGAGTAAAGGTCACGTCCGTCAATCGCACTATCAAAGGAAAATATCTCTCAAATGGACTCGGCGGTAAACAAACGGAGCTCCGAGACGTGAGATATGAGAACATACTTCTTTTGTTTATATAGGGTGCACTGCACATTGCACACACTTTACAGAAACTCTGATTTTGTCCAACATGACGAAAATAATTTTGTGTATATCTGCAATTCGCTTGCACTGTGTGAATTAAAAAAAAAGAAAACAAAAACTGTTACTATGGTTTTGAGTTCATTACCTTCTTAATATCCGTGATTTTAATATTTGAAAATTATAAAACTATAAGTCTGTTGAATTCAGATGTTAAAAAACAAATCACGATGTTCCGAGAACGTGGCCAAATGTAATTACGAATTTAAATTAACATTTACCTTTGGGTTTTAATAGGTTTGATAGCTTGTGTTGAGTGTTCAGTATAAAACGTTCATTTCAATGTAGATATTAATAAGCTGTAACCGGGTAATATCAAACTTTGATTAACTGTACGTTTCGTTCAAACAAAACTTAAGAGGACAGTATAGAAACTCAAAAATTAAAAAAATAACTCATGCTGTCACCCCTTACCGCAACCAACCATGCGACAGAGAGAGAGCAAATTTTTTTGATGAATTTTGCGTTTCGGGGGAAAACGTTTTTCACTACCTAAATCTTAGCAAATCACAATGATTTTGATGTCCATCGCTTCAGCATTCAATAATCTAGGTTTATACGTTTTCCTTTTTTTTAATATTTATTGTTTTCTTAAAACAAATAATATGCATTGGTTTCGTAAAACAAACAACTTTATCGGATCAATTTTAAATCATAAACTCTCTGTATTCAGAGGCCTAAAAGCCTGAATCTAGAGCGAATTTTGAATAAAGGTAAAACGTACAAACCTAATGTTTTATAGTACAGTAGTAACATACTAAAACTTCATTGCGATTGTAAAATAACTAGTAGTGGAAAAACGCTTTTCCTTTTTAAGCGACGAAAAAACAAAAAGGAGGAGGTTTTCAATTCGTCGCGCATTATATATATATATATATATATATATATATATATATATGTATGGACGCGTTCGGGGTACGTTCCTCTTAACTACCATGAAGGCGAATAAATAATACCTAAATAATAAAAATAAAAAAAAATACCTAAAATAAATAAAATTATCAATATCTTATGGTTTTCCATAAATTGCATGCATTTTTTACAAAAAATAAAGTGTTATATGTAAAATCTAACATATATTCTAGAATCTATTCACCATCCAGTAATTTTTGAGTTGTATGTAAGTTTTTATTCCGTATTTAAATTTGACGAGTCTGTGATAGCCGAGGTCTCTGGGATTATCATTGCGAAAGGGAGTAGAATCATTTGACAGAGTTGGGATCGTTTTGGGGCGTCTCCAGGTGTTGAGGCAAGGCAAACATTTGTTTGCCTGAGCCGCTTGGTGGGCAGCCTGTACTAACTCGCCTCTCGCAGTTTAGATACTTTACTAAGTAAGGTATCAATCAATATTAATTAGAGTAAATAGTTTAATTGACCTCAGTAAGTGATATCTTTTGTCCTTTATTAAATAAATAATTTTTGTCTTTACTTTACTTTTTAAAGATTTAAATAAAAATCTCAAATTCGGTCAGTTCATCCCGCAAATGGCCACTACCAGTACCTGTGCCTCGCAAACTGCGCCGCCATTAATCTCCACACATCCGAGGAGATTCCTTTGAGGAAACCGTAAGGGTAAAAGTGGCTTCTCCAGTCTATGAACTATTTTTGCTATTTTTAAAAGAAAAGACCTTCCATCTATAATTAAGAACTATATCTATTCAATACTTACTATGGATATGTCATTTCATTTACCGTTCTGCAAGAAGAGTGAGTGAATAAAATAAGTTCAATATGTAAAGCTACGAACTTCGTACCGCCTAACCTATTTCTATGTTGCTTAGGTTTATATTTATAAAACTTCCTCTTAAATCACTCTATCTTTAAAAAAAATGCATAAAAGTCCGTTGCATACTTAAGCATACATAGGGACAGACGCGGAAAGCGACTTTTATTTTATACTATGTATTGATTTATCATAATGAAAAGCGATAGCATGACTTCATTTTCATCACCATGGCATCGATGTCTAAAACAAAGTCAGAACTAAATACCCGCAATCATATATTAAGTATTCAAATTGTTACCGAGTAACACCAATTAAAAATACGCCAAGCACAAGCACCAAGTTGAGTTTAGTTTCAGAGGCTATACCGTGAAGTTGCAGGAATTATAACTAGGGTTAGGTACTCCAATTTAAAAGTGTCAATAACATGGCGCGGTGACGAGCTTGAATACCAACTTTCATTTTTTATTACAACGCATATGTAAACCTAGTCTGAAATATAAACACCGTTTGCAAGAGTTAAAAATTTGCAATCTTTTTCGCTACTAGGTATATTCTATTGTTTATTTTTAAGGTCTGTATAAGTTTGGCCCGAACCTCTAAACTAATGCTAACTTCTAGAAAGAATCGGTATCTAGGGCGCCCGAAACACACACAGAGACAAAAAATACGCCCGGACCGGAAAACTAACATCGATATTCATCATAACAATGTTAGCCCCGCTGGGAATCGAACCCGGTACAACCGCATCTCGATCCACATCACCGCCAACTGAGCCACGAAGCAGTCGAAATAGCTAGCGCAATTTAAATATTACAATTAGGTATGTTAATTATTGCAAAAATTACCTCTTGTTGCTGCAAATTTGTGCTATTGCTGAATTCAAAATGCTAGCTGTACGTCTTAGTAAAAACAAATTTTAAGTCATAACAATCTAAAATAATTGTTTCCAAGTACCCAGCCAACCAGCTAGCGTTCTCACTTCGTCGGTACGTACTTCGCACAAATTTCTTTGGTAATTTCGAAAAATTATGCAAATCGTAGCCATCTTTTTAATTGCTCCCACCGGGAGCGACCGTTGCGGCGGAAAATATTCGCATTTTTAAATGAGGTTAATAATAAACCATGTGCTTGCTTGAAGGCCCAGAGCCTTTACGGCCAAAGAGAATGGGCGCAGAGCGGGGAGGTTCGGGCTATTCTTATAATTAATGAATAAATCCGTTACCAAGTGCGCATAGGCGCCTGGTAGTAGGTTCTTATAGTCTTGTCATTTTTTTATAAAAGTTTTTATTATTTCTTAGGTTACTTAAATCAGGAAAGCCAAAGCAGTAATCCACTTTTGACCCCTCTAAATATTATTTTTAATTTATTTTACTGTACAAGTGTGTAAACAGTTGGTAGGTTGGTAGGTATACATAAAATATTCGCGTGCAAAGTTGGGTACGGCGCAATCAACAAACTTTAATGAAAATCCACTTCAACGCCCAGGTTTTAGAACACCTGCCGTGCAGAGATAACATTTGTATGAAGAATATCTTAGCCAGCCTCTGTCTGAAGAGGGACCGTTATCTCTTAAACTTAGAGATTTAAATCCAACTTTTTTTTTCTTTTATCATTAAACATAAATATAATTTTAAGTTCAACGTGTAGTTATTGGGTACCTAGTAAAGCGAATATATAAATCATAAACATAGATGGAAATCATAGGTAAGTACCTACGTATATTTAATTTAGACCCGAGCAAGGCAACACAATAATAAAATTATGTATTTCAGTATCAGTTCACGATTTCGTAGTTTTCGCATTAGGTATAATCTGAGCAGAAATAGTAAGTGCCAGAACAATCCAAAATTAAATTTTGGTACATGAATTTCAGTTCATAATGTCTTACTTAAAAAAAAGAAAAAGTTTGCAAGTTTCGGGCAAAAAGCACAATGTCGCGTCGATGTAACGTCTGTGAACGTAAATGAATATAAGAGGAAGCAACCAATTAGGTGACTAGATACGGGCTGCTGTCGGGTTCGGCATGCTGAAAAGCAAGTCTGTAAGGGGCTGTGACAATAGGAAAAACCCGTAGAGTGGCAGCTGAGACACAAAGCTTTGAGACTCTCAAATCGAATCCATAACGTGTCTTGAAGGAGTACAAAAAATATAGGAAACTATTATTTAACGCTTGTCGTCGCCGTCAACAAATCGGCACCGAGGTAACTAGGGAATGTATTTAAGTATCTATACCAATATTATAAAGAGGAAAGATTTGTTTGTTTGTTTGTAACGGATAGGCTCCGGAAATACTGATCCGATTTAAAAATTCTTTCACTGGTAGGAAGCTACATTAACCCCGAGTGTCATAGGCTACATTAGATTTTCAAAAAAATTAGGGATCCTTACCTAAACTCAAATAATGTAACCCAAGGTGCAATATTTTTTCCGTTGTTTACATATTTTGACAGGTGGTTTGTTGTTGTTGTTGTTGTTTGTTTTTTATTCGGCCATTTTGGGCAGTCAAAAGAACATAGTCTATAGAGTCAAGTCTTTTGTAGTATCTTATATTCTGTGGCGTAACGAAGTAAGCCGGGAAAGCTCGTATTGAAGTATAACTAGTCAACCCGGCGAACTTTGTACCGCCTAACATATTACTATGCTATGCTGTACATGTTTTATACATAAAAACCTTCCACTTGAATGACTCTATTTATTAAAAAAACGCATCAAAATACTTAGCATAGTTTGAAAGATAGCATATAGCGACAGACAGACCCGGGAAGCGACTTTGTTTATGATATGTTCGAGAAGAATATGAGAGTGTGGTACGTATAATATCACGGACACCCCCACACGATAATAGAAAAATAAGACGTGAATAATTGTCAGCCCACTTTTTATACTGATTACTCCCAACTTAGTAAAACAAAATATAAAAGTAAAAGTAACAGTTTATTTATCTCGTTTGATGTTAAACTTTATTTATGCTTGCCTTGTTTCTTAATTTTTTTACTCTTGCATGTTTTTCGTTTGCTAAATGAACCCTGAAATTTGCCTTAGGTACAATGATTTATAAGCTTTTTCTTACTGAACATTGGCAACTGAAAGTTTCGAGTCTCCGGAAGCTGTGAGAACAATTACTTCCGGTCCATTAGCCGCCAGCCTGTCTCTCTAGTACCGCTTTAGAGTCAATCGTGCGATTACTTTTTAAAGTAGGTCCTTTTACATTATGCACTTAACTGTGCGTACACTGAACTCGTTTAAAAAGAAACATAATATTTTATAACTTACAGGGACACTTTCATTAATAAGAATGACCTAACATCGAAATTACATGTAATGTTATAGCTATTTTTAATGCTATAGTCCATACATATGGGATCGCAATGTGATAAAACATCCACGGACATTTATTAATAAGTTATATCACAAAATATATTTAAAAAACATTTTTAATTCAAAATTATTTCTCAGTTGACTGACATTATTTTAACTTTATTTATTTCTCTCAAAACAAAACTACCAACCCAACCATCTCATATAAGTACTTAAAAAAATAATACATTTATCTAAAACATCAAACTCTTTACTTTTCACAACGATTTTCATTAGTTCCTATTCCGAATACTTATAACTTACACCTACTATTTAATTAAAACGGTATTTTTTTCTCTTTATTGGCATTCTGTTGCTTTCTTGAAAAAAGAAAATGCTTTACACAATTTCACCAGTACTGTAGAGACAGCAATTTCATATTTAATTCCGTTTCTAAATTAAACAGTTCAGAAACACATTCAAAAGCAGAGTGGTAGCGGGATCCTACAAAATACCTTTACTCTGAGAAGAAGCAAAATTAATTATTTCTAATATAATTTATGACTAAAAAAACATATTTGACTTCAATTAAATCACTGTTTGAATTTAACAATCAAAATAATCATGTTTGTGTAGTTTGCACAGGAATATAGTATAGGAATATAGTATGAACTCATGGAAGGAAATAAAATAGTCACTGAACTCTCCCAATCAAAAAATACAGTGCCCTAAAAAAAATATTTACTTAGCAGAAAATAAAAATGATCCTGGAAAGTTACCCGATGTAATTCAATTAGTAAAACGTATTACATAATTAATTAGTAGTGCATGTTAATTAGGTGGTTACAGAGTCGCGTCGAGTCGGCGATGCATCGAGATATGGCGCCACCACGAAACCTCACTTCGCAGACTTCATTTTAAAACATATCCTGAAAATTAATTCTGACTAGTAAATAAGGATTTAAAATTTTCAGGAGCTTAATGTTATTTTTAATTCGTTCAATTTTCACTTTATATTATAAAATCCGGTTCTTGGTATGGACAAAGGTTTTTTATTAATTATAATTATACAACATTTTAATTTGTTAACGGAATGAACTTTTATTTAATGTCAAGTATTAATTATCTCTTGTGTTTTAAAACGGGAGTTAGCATAAAAATAGAGTTTCGGGATGTTTATTTCTTACTTAGTAAAATAACTATGACCTTAGAAAGTTGATTAATTGAAAATCTATTGTAATATCACACCAAAGCTATGAATGTTAAAAATATTATTTAAATTCGTTTTAGGCGATTCAATTGCATCAGAAATAAAACAACCCACCTAACATGATTCAGCATTCAGCAACTAGGCGCTCGCTGCCTTAATCAGTAAAACTGACAGAAACGGTGTCCTAATACGATCAGCAGCGAAAAATTTACGAACAGGTGTAAATTGTATCTGAAAAGACTATGCTTTCATTAGACCGATTTCTTTTGGAATATATCTCAAGGCACCTACTTATAGCAACTAGCATGACTTTAAGAATGGTTAGAGTGCGTTGCTTTTTTACTGTTAATATATGGATTTGAATATTTAATTTAATCGATCATAGGCCGCTAGCAAAGCATTTTAGTTATTATTTTAATTTAATTAGCATAATGTGATCATTGATATTAAAGGTATATAGAGTAGCTATTGTAGTAAGCATTGATATTATAGCAATATATATATTACCTTTAAAGTACATTTAATTGGTTTTACCTTACCTTCTTCCAATGAAACTCGCTTTAGTCCTGAAAATATTTTATCACTGTGACAGAGGCCCGCAGCCCGCAGCGTGTGATGTAAGTAATTAAAACGATCTCTCTCGTTAGCGTCGTCCCGTATTCAAGGCACACAGCTAAACTTCAGCTGCACTTCAGTCAGATCCGGGTATCCAGTCTAATATGGAAAACTTTGGTAGGATGATAGAAAAAAAAAGAAAGAAAGAAAAGATTTATTTACAGCAAAAAAACACACATTACATAATAATATACAATATCCTACGAACAACAACAATAGCACATACTTCAAAATATTTTAAAATAACTAAAATAACAACAAAGTTTAACACGTTGTGTGTGTGTTGCAGTTGCCGTAAAATGGCACTGACTCAGCATGTGCTGAAGGTTTTCACCGACAGCGCTGATTTTCAGTCAATGCCAGCAAGTGACCCACAAGCGTTCTACGAGTGCCCTTAAAAAATAAGCAGAGCATAATATACTAGATATATATTTATATATATACTATATTTTATATACACATATAATTATACTTAAAGTTACACTCATACCTTGACTTTGACTGCTCCGTGGCTCAGTTGGCAGTGATGTGGACTGAGTAAGCGTGAGCACCCGGGTTCGATTCCAGGGCGGGGCGAATATCGATATGATGAATATCGATGTTTGTTTCCGGTCTGGGTGTGATGTTCGTCTCTGTGTGTGTTCGGGCTCCCTAGATACAGGTTCTTCCTAGTTAGGGGCTCTGAGTGTGATGTGTTATTATTATTATTATTATTATTATACCTACCAATAGTGTACCTACCATAAATAAACTAAGTACATATATTATAAAAGATGACAAATACATATACAATACATATACAGTGTGTCCGGGGAAGTTATAACATAATTTTAAGGGTGTATTCTATGATCAATTTCATCGATGAAAACACCCCATATGGGGGGTCGCAGCCTCACCGCCCTCAGTATGATGTTTTTATTTTTATTTTTTTGCAAAAGTCGACCCCGCCTACTTTTAAATTCACAGTTAAAGATCTAAGGCTCACAGAACCTTCATTAAGGTCTTGATCGAAGGCTAAGTAGTTAGGCTACCTAAGTTACTACCAAAATAACCAAGTATTGCTTTTACTTTTTTTTTAAAGACAATAAAACAAAAAAAAAATTTTTTTTTGTAATTTTTTTACGGTTTTTCAAAGTTTTCACAAAAAAATGCAGATACTTTTTTTATTTTTTGTGTTTTATTGTTAGCTTTTGAGTTGTTCTCCAAATTGGTATTAGATTTATTTCTCTACGTCTATTACTTCAGAAATTATGAACTACCAAACCGACCCTTCGCTTTTACCTTTTAATTTAAAGTCAATATTTAATTCTTTAGTTAGTTATTTTGGTAGCCTACCTACTTAGCCTTCGTACAAGACCTGAATTAAGAGTCCTTTTACGCTAACAGTGGCGCCACTCTTAAAATTTTTTTTTTTTCTAAAATAAGGCTTTTTTTCAGAAAAAAGTGCTCCCTTGTGCATAAAATCTTGGTCCCTAGTATTTTTTTTTAAGTATTTAAAGTAATATCTAGGTTTAGAATGTTTATGGATTACTGTTTTTTGCTAAAAGTAGCCACTTTTAGCAACTTTTAGTAACAAACAGTAAAACATGAAACAGTATAAACCTAAAGTGGCCACTTTTAGCAACAAACAGTCAAAAATAAATATTCTAAACCTAGATATTATTTAAAATACTAAAAATATACTAGGGACCAAGATTTTATGCACAAGGGAGCACTTTTTTCTGAAAAAAAGCCTTACTTTAGATTTTTTTTTTTTCAAGAGTGGCGCCATTGTTCGCGTAAAAGAACTCTTAATTTAGGTCTTGTACGAAGGCTAAGTAGGTAGGCTACCAAAATAACTAACTTAAGAATTAAATATTGACTTAATTTTTTAATAAAAGTGGGTTAAACTGAAATCTGAAATTAAAAGGTAAAAGCGAAGGGTCTGTTTGGTAGTTGATAATTTCTGAAGTAATAGACGTAGAGAAATAAATCTAATACCAATTTGGAGAACAACTCAAAAGCTAACAATAAAACACAAAAAATAAAAAAAAGTATCTGCATTTTTTTGTGAAAACTTAGATAAACCGTAAAAAATGTACAAAAAAAAAATTATTTTTTGGTTTATTATCTTTTAAAAAAAAAGTAAAAGCAATACTTGGTTATTTTGTCAGTAACTTAGGAAGCCTAACTACTTAGCCTTCGATCAAGACCTTAATGAAGGTTCTGTGAGCCTTAGATATTTAACTGTGAATTTAAAAGTAGGCGGGGTCGACTTTTGGAAAAAAATTAAAAACATCATACTGAGGGGGGGGTGAGGTTGCGACCCCCCATATGGGGTGTTTTCATTATAACTTCCCCGGACACACTGTATAAATAATACTTTGATGCGATACAGGTTGTCATGTCACGTCTTAGTCAGCGTGGTAGTGGCATAGGCATAGCCAAGGTAAGCGGAGCGGGAGAGGTATGGAATTAGGAAGGAGTTGAAAGTCTCTGCTGATCAAACAAATGCACCTTGAGCTTACGCACAAAGGTGCACCTACTTGATATTACCTAAGCAGGTTTATTTCAAAAAATATTGTGATTTCATTTTAACTTTATGAAGAAATAAGTTATAAAATGCAATTTATGATGCGTGACAGTGTGAGCATGACATTTCAGACTCCTTTTGATTTTTATGTATAAAATTTTCAAAATCGTGTAGATATTTTAGAGGGATAATTAGATAACAAAGTCAACGTGAAGTAATTAAAACTATCACGTCAACAAAAAGTAAATAAAACATGTACAGAAATGTATCATGAATAACTCTTTACAATAATCCCATGTCAGGAAGGTAGGCGAAACTCAATTAGCCGCAATTACCCGCAGGATGCGCCTTCTCTGGTCTCTGAAGGCTGACTATTTTGTAATTAATTTTGTTTTACAACTGCCCTTCCTGGATATTGCAATAGCTACGGATTCGAAGAATATTTTTACACGTGTACCAAAGCTCATGATTCCTGGTACAGTTTATTTCATAAAACTTATTAAAGTGTAATAAAGTTGCAGCTTCAAATACCAATATTATTTTTTACGTATTGGCTTAAAACGTAAAGTATTTTTTATTGCCTATATGAAATGAGGCAATAAAGGAAAGTTTTTGAATGGTTTTCACGCTCCCTGCAAGATAGTGGTCCGTAACGACCATATAAGGCCGATTGCTTTCTTAAAGTTATCCCATTTGTAGACCGGAGCGGCGGCGGCGGGGCCTAGCGTGGAGAGATCGGAACTTCTTTGTGTCAAAGTTACAAATGTTATCGCCTATTTTCATTCCTTCCTTCCGAGTTATTGTAAGGAAAATCTGAACTAACAATTTTGAGACTCAACCAAATGCTAGGTGCAGCCACCGAGAAATAAACGCGAATAAGTAAATGTTTCTGCGCAAGAACTTTACAGCGTACTTGTAAGCATGTTGTCGGTCAGGTGGGCACTAATAAAACTTATAACTTAGAAAACTAATGGCAAAATTGAAAGGTTTGTACGTTTTCCTTTTTGAAAATCCGCAATAGATTCAGACTTATAGGCCCCTGAAATACAAAAAATGTGTAATAAAAAATTAGTCGGATGAATAAAAGGAAAACGAATAAACATGGAATATTTAATGCTAAAGTCATCAAAATTATCGTGATTTTCTTAGATTATCCGACGTTTTCCCCGAAACATTAATTTCATAAAAAAAAAATTGCTTTCTCTCTATCGCACGGTTGCGGTTCGGGGGCGACAGCATGAGTTTTTCTAAATATTATTTAGTTGCTATATTAATGATATTACCTACATCTAAAAACCTTTTGTATAAAATAAGTATGAATTCCTAGATCTCTCATACCTACTACTTATTAATATTTTTTACTTCATAAAATATTGTACAAATCTAAATACCTCGGCGTCTCATAATGGGCACTTTATTGCCCGAAAAACGCGTCAATTGGTCTGCCCGATATTACTTCTCTTCTCATATTAACATCTTAAGACGGCCATTTCCATTATCATTCACAATTTTGCGCCTTGAAGGCACTTAAGCACTTAATGGATCTCAGCTCTGGGCTCAGAGTAATTTATACGCCATGTTGTTTTTGAAGAACATTTAAAATCTTGGCTGACATGGGGTTTTAAACATTGAATCGTTTATACGTTCTATTTAGAGAAATTTGTGTACATTTTTTATTTGTATATTTATGACGTGCTGCGTGAAATTGTTTTTACTGACAATGCAATATTAATTAAAATTAATGATTTTGTTGTGATTTTGACCGATCTAACTTTTATAAAACCGAATATTCTTTATTATTATAAGTATTCATATTATTGTTTTAGTTTTTTTTATGCTTACATGACGTACACGTCATACATAAAAATAAGTAGGTACTACAAACTAGGTTAGGTAGGTACGATAGGTACTAGCAAAAACATAGTATAGAAGTTATAATTTTTTCATGTTTAGAAGATATGAATTTGTATCCTCTGACGTGTGACAATGATGTGTTCTAGCTCAACAGGAAACCGACGTCATGTCCGACTTGCAAATCAGAATACGTGTGCACCCTGGGGAAATACTCCTACGGCTCGTGCCGTGCCAGATCAGTAGATCACGGTATGAAATAGCATGCTAGTATATAGCATATTGACCTCACCTGAGACTGATACTTGATATATTCCCGAATAGTAAATTATCATTGCTGTTAAGGCGCATGCAAGACGTAGTTGCATGCCACATGGCACTATATTCATAAAATAACTTCTATACTAATATTTATATTATTACTAGTCGACCAGGCTTACTTTGTACCGCCTAACCTAATACTATTTTGTGCATGTACTTATTATACGTAAATAAGACGTACATATAAACCTTCTCTTGAATCATTCAGCATCAAAATCCGTTGCATATTTTAAAAGATTTAAGCATATATAGCGACAGACGCGGGTTGCTATGCATTAATACGTTTAACAATTTTTCAATTAAGTATAACAAATTCGCTTCAACTACAAATAAACATTTCCTTTTCATTTCAGTCTCTAATTAGACTTTGTTTCAGCTTAGAACAGTCTTTGTATGAAAGCCACGTGCTGAATAATAAGAGAAACAGCTTGTCTGGCTAATGTGGCTAATCTGGCTTAGCACTTAGTGCCAAATACTTACTTTTTTGTACCTACATATCAATCATTCATCTGATAGAGTCCACTGCTGGGCATTAATCTCCTCTACAACAAGAACAAACATTAAGAAGGGATTTTGCCATAATCGCCTCTTAATAAATTGATGTAGGAACACCGTAAACTTACATGTACAATTGTACATAATGGTTTTTTTTTACTTGCAATATTAGCACAAAACAATCGACGCCCAATCACTGAGGCTACGGCTTGTTTGTATACTCGGAAATAAATGAACGTCGCTCGTTAGTCACAATCTGAAATTCAATCAAGAGAGAAGAGTGGATCCTCGGACTTAGCTTCGTTATAATGATTGCATTTCGACAACTCAATAATTTTGACTACCTGCTTATTCGATATCATTTGCAAATATATATGCATATTTGCATCAAATCTACAATTATTTATAAATATTGGTACAGTTGCTTATAATGTATGCTGCTTTATGCAGAAGTAAAGTTTTAAACTAACTGGGTTCTTTGTTGGAACACGTCATCCCATCTTCGTACCTACCAGAAAGATTTGATTTAATTTCAAAAGCCTTAGTTAGTTGCAAGACAGTTGAAAAATTTTTCCGAATAATGTACACTTAGTTTTCATTTTAAATCATTTAAATACAGAGTTTATTTCTAATCCATGTATTTTTATATGCCAATTTTAATTTGATAATGCTCATGTTGTTGCATGGGTGCCCAGAGTTTCCTAAAATCAGCAAATCTCGCTGTAGACACACTCAGGAGCTTGTTGGTGTTCGCTTTAAGGCAATTGTACCTAAGTAATTCCAAGCACTAAACTTATTTAATTCTAAGTTAGGCACTTTCATGTGCAGAATGGACAAAGTTCAGAATAATAGCTAAGAATTTTTAGGCTCTATTCAAGTGGTTAATGTATTGTGCCTTAGAAACTGTTGGAAGTTAGAAACTTTATTCCATCCACTTGTAGGAACGCTGTACAACAAGGAAACGAAAATGTAAAAAGAGGTTTAAAGTGTACAGATCAGTTATAAAAAACAATTTTTTTTTATTGGAAACTGCAAAATTTGCACTACAAAAAGTCTTGTCTTAGTTAAATTTGAAAAATACTCTGCAACGAAAATACTTTTTTAATTAATATATTTGTAATAAGATTACAATACAAAAAATCTTTTTGCCACAATTAAATAGCCTAAATAAAAAAAAGTTTCATGTATAACAATATGAGGTCCTAATTTTGACATCAGCCAGCAGTTTGCAAGAAAACCGACACGTTTTAGAACAGTCGCTAGCGCAAATTGAACTAGTTTGTATGCAAGTAAAGTTTTTCATAAACCGTTGAGGGAGGGAAACCGCCCGTCGCGCGCCGCGCCCAGCTCTGAGAAGCAAAAACTCTAATTATAAAGAGAATGGAAATGAAATCGTTTCAACTTATCCTTTTATTTCGCAGTCGGTACTTAATTATTAAAAACTCGACAAAACGTTAACTCAGCGTTTTTGTGGAATCGCAATTAAAAACTTGCTCTAAATACTTTAAATGTTTAATCCGTTTCTCGCATTTCCGCGCTTCCTGAATCGAAAACCACTGAATAACCACGAAATGCAAATATGCCCAACAAACTACAATCTAAGGTTTAGTTTATACACGCGGGCGTTTCCGCGAAGCGTTTTGTGTGTCGCTGCTTATTGTGTTTTCTGTTAGTAAGTATTATTTAGTTTATTTAAATTTGTAATTTCAAATTGTTTAATTTAATTGCATAGATCGCTACAAAATGCTCTTCGGTTTAATTACCAAATCTTACCTTTAGCGTATATTCGACTCACGAGAGCATCTTCCTTGTTCTGTGATGCGACTTTATGTTTTTTTTATCTACAATGAAGTGGTCACCGTTAGTTATTAATATTTACGTATTATCTCATTATTTACAATCTAAAAGAAAACGCTTTTTATATTATGGTCGCGATTAGTGTTACATGTACCTATTAGATACTTACACCGTCGCCTTCGCATCACCTGGAGGAGATCGGTGGAGAAGGAGATCGCAACAACTGGTCTCAAATGGCGGGACCTGGAGGAGGCAGCCCAGGACCGTATAAAATTGAGAAAGTTACTTCGAGCCCTTTGCCCCTGATGAGGGGCTCTATGAAAAAATCATCATCATCATCATCATTAGATACTTACCTGACTATTCTTCTATATATATATTTCCGAGGCTTGTTTGTTTGCAAAAATTTGTTAAACTTCTATTTCTTATAACGTTCTTAACAAAAGAATATTCACAATATCATGGTTAGAAGCTATTTAAACGAAACGATACACTCACTTCAATACTCGAGCACTATTTTGTTCTATTCTCTATAACAAGCGCCCTGAACCGGCCAAAATATTCAATTGGGGTATCCTCCTTGGCCAGCCGCCAGCCACCCTGAATATTGATGTGCCAACTTTTCCGCCGGCTCAGGCTCGAGTTCGACCCGCCAAACGCCACGCGAGTTTAACGAGGTACCACGGGGGTACCTTCATAATTTGCCAATAGCTGGTGCAAATTTACTAGGGTAAAACGTCCTATTACCGCGGTAGTCAAAATCACGTCCTATTACGGCTCTATTTTATCTTTTTCAATTTATGATTCGTTGTGACTGTGTATGGTAAAGGTGACTACATAGTGTCCAAGGGAAACTAACAAGTAACTAATTACCCAGCACTCGTGCGTTTAAAATCGTTTAAAATTACTTAAATTAATTATTTTGTGTAAGGTCAGCGAAGCGAGAAGCTGTTTCATACAAACGCAGACTGACTCGTGGTAGAACATTGAATTTTCAGACTTCGTTTTTAGTTCAAACAAACACTTTAAGATTATGTTACTATATTCGAATACTTTTTACATTCAAGAAGTCTTAGTTAATCAAGTTGATTGCCGTTTAAAATCAAATAAAACAAGTAAATATGAGTAAACAAAAGTCCGCCGTGTTAGGAAGGCTATTTAAGGGTTCCGCCTATTACGGAGGGTACCATCGGTAATAGGAAAAACGCAGTGTTGGTAATCTTTAAATTTAGTGGTATAATAAATATAATTTATGAACATTTCGTTATTTAAGTGTAATTTTCATTAGTTCTCAAGTATAAAACCAATTTTGGAGGTTCATGTTTTTTAACTAAAATCCTTGTTTTTGACGCTTAAAGTTGACAGTATAATTTAAGTTTGTTAGAATACTATGAAACCTAACGTATAAGTTTTAATGAAGAAAAATAGTATAATACAACGATTACTAACGATTTGAGAGTTTTATGGTAAAGTCAGAGTGCTCTTATGTGTTAGTAATAACTTACATTACCGAAATATCTTAACATTATATTTCAGAATTAGGATATAAAATCTCATTAGATATTTTAGTACCTACCGTATTAGGCTGTAAGGAATCCTAACACGGTGTATGGAAATTACAGAGCTAATAATTTAATCCGTATTATTCATAAACGTACCGTACATTTTAAAAAGCTTTACTGCAGGTCTACTTATTTGGTTTGTTGTACGGTAAATACGTGACATCCTATCTAAATTGACATACGTCAAATAACTAAAATGCACTTTACAGGGTAAGTAAATAATTAAAAAACTTACAGAAAAATGTATACTAAGGTTAGTTTTATCGTATTTTCCCATCAATATAATAATTTAATACTAGATTTTACCGCAACTTTGACACACCATACAAAACTGATTATGATTCGTTGGTTGTTGTATTTATTATTGTATTTTGGTTTACTGTTTTGTTGTTGTTTTTTTTGTGTTCCATTTTTGCATGTTTGTGTCAACGTTTTTGTAAAAAAATGTATCTTTCTTTTTTTTTTAACTTTCTCCACTTTGGTAGAAATCCATTTTCCATCTTTTTTTACCGTTTAACTTAACCTTCACTGACTGCACTCTGCTGCTTCGCCAGTTAAATTTTCCTTCAAATATGTTTTATTTGTAAGTTTTCATTAAAATCTATTTCGTAGTTTTTACGTGAAAGAGTTGCAGACATCCTTTATTATAAACTTTGTTGTTTAGAATATTAGTAGGATTATTAAAACCCTCGGGCCTTTTTCAAATTAAAGTTTTATAACGAAAAAAAAAGGTTAAGGAGGTTATCAATTCGACCTGTATGTATGTTTGTATGCATGTTTGTCCGCGATTATTTCGATTTTGTCAAAACCAATTTTCATAAAAGTATTTTTTTAATTCATAAGAAGTGTTTTAGTACCTATTTTTAACCGATTTTAGAAAAGAGGAAGTTCTTAGTTTAGGTTTGTATCAGTTTATTGATTAAGGTTTCGGGTACACGTCCCGGGACCTTATTAATATGTCTTTTCCATCCGTCCGTCTGTCTGTCTGCCAAAGGCACTAATTTCCGAAACGGCTCGATTAATTTAATGAAAAAAATTTACGATATTTTATTTGTCGTCAAAAGAATACTAACAAATATAAAAAACTTCAAAAAATTATGGAAATTTAGAGAAAATTTAAAAAATTGTGCCGAAATCTTCCTTTTTTGAACAAAATTTTGTCGAGCCTCTACTGAGATATTGACCTGGTCAACAGACATTAAATAATGATCATTTGTAACTTCACTTCACTTGCACTTCTTCGTTGGTAATAAAGCATAAAATCGGCTAAACGTGGGTCCGGCTCTTAAGCTGGTACCTCTGCCTAACCTTTCGGGGAATAAAAGGCGTGATATTATGTTTATGTATGTTTATGTAACTTCACTTAATGTAGATTAACAACAAATATTAAAAATTATGTTAAGAAGCTAGCCAAATTCACACCAATTACGCTTTTATGAGTATAACCTGCGCACATAAAGAAACGATCTCAAAATGGCGGCCGTTGTATGGGCTGTCTCGCTTCTCAACTCTTCCCTCATACTAATATACGCGAGATAGCATTCGTTCGGCCGCCATTTTCAAATCGTTTCTTTATCAGCGCGGTTTATAAAAAAAACGTCCGCATATTTAATTCATTCCGTTCCGTTGTGCAGAGAGATGGGAGAACGTTACGATGCCGTAGATTGATTGATTGATTGATTGTTGTTTTGTTATTCGCCCTTTCAGGTCAGGCAAAGGAACATTATTGCCCATATAGCCAAATATCTAAACTAATGATATTACTGGAAACTTCTTAGCGCGAGGCCGTTTATTTAATAGTTGATACACAAAATATTATCAAAATAGCCCCTTACTAGGAAGAACCTGTATCAGTGCCAGTAACACTACAGCTATTGCATACCATTTTCTGATTGCACGGAACCGTGAGCTGAGATGAAAATGTTTCATCGTGCGTGTGTTGGCATCCCATACTCCGTAATAGGCAGTGCTTACCGCCGTAATGGGCTTCAAACTTTTTTTTGCCGCCGTAATAGGAATTCCGAATTGTCAGAAAAAATATTTATTTAAAATTAATTATCACTCTAGAATAAATAAAACGACAACTGAAATAGAAAATATATTTATCATGAGTGTCAAAAAAAAATTCAAATATCTGCTAACATATTTAGAAATGCTTAATTTCTTACCCTACTTTAAAATGTCGTCAAAACGCGCCGTAATAGGGCATGTTACCCTACATCATATGGAAAAACGAGTTAGCAAGTGAAATTCCTGTTTTTCATTTACGTCTCTATTTGAAATTTCTTTAATTTGACAAAGTTTTAATGTTAACGTAAGTTGCTCCAGGTTATGGTGTGACCATTATTAAATAGGCATATACTGTTTCTAGTCAAAATGCTTAGAGATAGGTGAAATTATATTGCAAATTTCAATCAACATTTTCTAATTCTTAAAAAAAGAATGTGTTGAGCAATCGATCCTGTAAATGTAAGAGTAGTTTACACCCTGTGTAGAACTGGAATGTATGTCAAACTTAGCCATGTAGAGTGCAATTTATGACTAACAAAACCTAACGCGGCCCTCGCCGCACAGTCGATGGTATATCCTTCGCTGCAATAAACGAATTATTTATTGATGTGCGTTTGATTGTGATTGCCTCTCATTAATGTTTGTATTATTTTCAAAGCATTAATTTTTTTATTAAAAGTGGCGCTTTTTGCGAGTTAACACTTTCACTTTACGTTTTGCAGTATAGTCATGATTTCTTTTTCAGAAACCTAGGCAATAATAAACCAAATGCGAAATGGGATTTTGGTCTTTATTCATTCGAACTTTGAAACTTCATCATGGGACTTTTGTAAGAGATCTTTCCGGAACGTCGATTGCTCAAGTTTTCAATACATATATAAAGGGAGATTATTGCCGGTAGATGGACGAGGTCGGCGCGTTAAACAAACTATCGGCTTTCATAAATTGAACTGAGATGATCTCAGATTTTGATTGATGACACGGCTCGAGGTCGCAGCTTCCTCGGGGAAAACACAGACTGGCGGGTTCTTGAGTAACTTAATACTTATTTACATAATATTCCTCGGATATGTAGGTCCAATCCAACTGTACTGCAGTACAAGCATGTACCGCTTACTACGCGGCAACTACTGGATGATAGTTCCTAAAATTATAGACCTGCATGTTACATCAAGCCACCAAGCCTGAATCATTGATATTCATTCTATTTTATGAAAAACAAGCTGTCCCGGCGAACTTCGTAACGTGCCTTACAATTTGGGAAAAAAAGTTACTTTTACAAGCTTCCTCTCAATTTTTCCATAATGTCTCACCTTTTAAACATTCCCTGGACTACTACGAACATTTCAAAGGCAAAATCGGCAAAATCGGCATTTAATCTTTTTTTTTATTTGAACGGCTATTTGAATGTATAACAATTTCCAGCAAAAATACTGAAAATACAATTGAAATTCGACCCAGATTCGTTTATAATTCAGTTCACCAGTATAGAATATTGAATGTTAATCAATCCTTGTTTGAGTGGGACATTGTTCCATATTTGTGTTATTACTGCAGGGGGTACATAAGTGAGTTAACTTGTACACGCAAACATTATATAGGTAGGTATACATATATCTGTCTTCCTTTTTAAGGTTCCGGGTACTTGTCCAGGGACCTTATTATTTGCTCTTCATGAAAATCTCGCGTATTAAAAATATTATATAGATACCGACTAAATAAGCAGTGGGTTCTTTTTTATTTTCATTACATAGTTCAGTATGAAACTCCAGGGTCAAAGGTTTCAAAAATTTGGAACATACTTCTACTTCAACTTTAGGGACAGCTCAAATAACGTTTTAACCATACCTTACGGAAAGCAACGGATTCATTTATTAATTTGCTTCCAGAAATACATACTCACGTCTTTTACTTCTGTAGCCATTTTCAGGATTGCTCGTATATGCGTTTCATGTAAATAGCAGCCTCAAAGCTCGATTCTCTTTGTAAAAGTTGGAATCACTGAAGAAGGCAAAAGGGGAAGTTTCGAGAAGTTCAATTCGTTTAGTCGAGCGCGGACCGCGATATGCCTGAGAAATGCGCCTTTAGACACCCTCATAACTTTATTGGCTTTCTACTTGTACATAAGTATGTGAAGTTGTATGCGCGTAGCACAAACTTTTTTCTTTTTAATATTACAAAAACATTTACAACACTGATTAATAAAATTGGGAAAAAAAAACCTAGATTAGACTTAGTTTAATTTCACCGCTTATTCCTCCCTGTGTCAACACATTAAAATGTACAAAGTATAACGTGGTATAACTCACTGTTATTTATTAAGTGCTCACTCACAATCACTCACTCACCATTTAGTTGCATCGTTTTTAAAGGTAGATAAAAATAAAATAAAAGCGTTGCTCGTATTGTATGTCGCGGTAAAAATGAATATCCTATTCGGCCGCTGGACAACTGTGTAGGCTCCCCATCTGTTATAGGGAGCTCGTAAATAACGCGCGGCCGCCGCTTCTGTTACCTCAAATTACCTACAACACGTAGCACTCTACGCAAACAGTGGAAATTGCAATTGCTATTAATTACATGTTTTGGGGTTTCAGAAATTTAAATATTATAATAATTAATAAATACACGATTTGCGTTGTCAAATATTACTTTTGATTTGATTCGACATAATCACTAACAAATATAACAAGATGTGTGTTGCTTATCATGATTGATAGCTTAGGTTAGGCTGAACTTTATCATATATTATTTTATTACTATTATAAAGAGACTATACTTTGCCTCTGCTCTTTCTAACGCTTGAACTTGACCTACTTGTCAACAGCTGATTTTCACCCTATTCCCACAGTCATAATAGACTTTATATTGAATAAATTAAGGACAAAAAACAATAAAAAAATGTGCTCTTAGATTAGCTACTCAAATAAAATACAAATATTAGGGAGCATTTAGCAACCAAACACACAGTAAATTCTCAAAAACTCGAGTTCACAAAATGCTTTCTCAACAAAGAATCTACTACCACTCGTTTCGTAATAGAAAACGGCTTGTTACCTCGACCTGGTCATGCATAAAGAAAAACCAATCCAGCTCTCCACGAAAAGGTCGATTAAAGTTTCCTTAACGGTCAAGGCAACAGAGACTTCAGAACACGCGGTTTTGTTGAGGTCTTCAATCTAACTATACAAAATAGGTTGTAAGAATATTATATACAAGCTCGAAAAAGGTAACCATTTTCCTCTTAATTCAAACTAAGATTTTCTTGAAAAAATTTGTCTGGATCCTTTTTCCTTGTATTCTCGAACCTGTGAATAGCAGAAGTTGCTCCGCTAAAGCCGCAGCTTAAACCTAATCTCTATGATTGGACTACTTCTTTTAAATCTTTTTCTACGTTATTATACCTAAGAACAAACATTTCTGTTTCAAATGAATTATTAAAAATATTTTTTTAAAGCTCAGATGATGGTTTCTGTATTCAATAAAATCAAAGAAACTTCAAACAGAGAAAAACCATATCAGTAAAAAGAACATTGGCACGAGCAGCGTTTGCTTGCTTCAGCAACACCACAACCCGTATCCATTTCAATCTAAACAAACTTAGGAAAATCCACCAATCTTCTGTCCGACACTGAGGCCGGGCTTATGATGATATGAATAATGCAGACGAATCGTCAATGGAGTAAATTACTCCTAATATAGGGTGCTGAAATCGTGTTCGCGTATTAATAGGACGCTGCCGTAATGACACGCCGCCCGCCGCGCCGCGGGGCGCTGAATATTCATGACGTGTGTACTGCTAAGTAGGGATCACACGCACGACGAACCTCTGCTAATTTTGTTACTACAGCCTGTTTGTGGTAGGATCGGGGCAGCCACAATCGATGTCTTTATAATATTTTCATATAATTATTGACTATTAATTATAATAGCTGCACTCGCGACTTCTTCTACATGGAATAGTGTCTTTTCCACATTTTCGGTCCGTTTTTATTTTCCCTGGACTAAGACAAACATTATTTAACCAAAATTAGCTAAAATGTGACCATCTCCGTTTTCTAGTTTTAGCGATAAACAGCAATTGATGTTTATACAGATTAAATGATAAGAGGCATCAGAGTGAATTAATTAAGACAATAATAGTTACAAACGAGCTAAGTATGGTTTTGTCAATGTAAAACGGCCTCTATAGAAACAAAAGTTGTTTGTTTCCAACGCGGAAAACATTTTAATCGGCACCGACCGGGTTAGCTTCCCGAACATTGGCACTAAATTAGCTAAATTTTCATTAAACCACTAGGTTGCTGGTTTGAGGTTATTGTTAAGGGCGTTAGATGCAACTATTTAATATCTTAATACAAATAATTTGATAGTTTGAATCTTCAGATGAAAGGTAAAACTGATTTATTACTGACTGACATAAAACGTGTATCCCAAACCTCTTAGAGGGGACTTCAAATTAGAAATGAAGATAAACAGAATGTGTATATAGGTAGTAGTGTACTTATGAAACAATTTGTCACATTCCCACAAACCGAAAAATTACATTTAAAATATAAGAAAGGCGCAGTAAAGCTTGTTTACTTTTCAAGATAACCGATCCTTTATTAGTTCAGCTATTGTATTGTCACTAAATGTAATTTACGTGCGTGATTGTTTTTTTTTGTTGAAGGATCCAAGTTGAAGTTTACCTTTGCTACCACCGTCCCGTGATCTTGATCCCTGACTAACTTTTTGACAAGATCGCGTGCTACATTTTCCGTTACCGACAGCCGACTAACTTAATAAAAAAACTTTATTAGGATAAATAACAGGCGCCAAGAAAAGTATGTACGTAAAGAAACTACGTAAACAAGGGCCCTCGTCGGTTTTATTTGAAAAGTTGTCCGATCGCTGTTTACTGCCGGCCGGCCTCCAACAACAATGCGCTGACTTTAAAATCAGGACAGAACTTAAAGATTCCGGAGAATGCTACAATATCCTCTCGCTTTTCCAAATTTCGAGGCATTGCAGGCTTACTACGGTGCTTTACTAAAAAATATATACGTATTTATCTTGAACAATTACATTAACATTAGGTCACATTTGTAAGGGCATCTAAAGTCTGTTTCTGATCTATATTGCCTTTTTGTTTTGGATTTTGTTTTTAATTACCTAACCTAACCTAACATTTCTCATATAAATTTTTACTTCTTAATATACAGTAATATTCATTCATATTATACTAATATACTATACGTAGCATAAAATAACATCAATGTACAAGATTAACACATTATTTTGCCCGAGGCGAAAGCAAGAATGCTCTCACGGGAAAATTTAAAATCTCTATTGCGGACTTTTTGAACGAACTCTTTACTTGGCGCATGCATACTAAAAGGGTATTAGTGCACTGAAAACACGAAATACAGAAGTAATTTTAAAGCAGAACGCTTGTTTTTAATTCTAATAAAAATAAGGTAAGAGCTGCTACTTTGTGCCTACTGTTTTAATGAAAGCAAAATATTACTTGATGAATTCGATTTTCCTAACAGGCAATCAGAATTTTGATGTTCTCTTCGTAAAATATAATGTAGTTTTGATTTCGAATAGAAGGTACATTGTTTATCTGGCAATAAACAATTTTCATCGTTTTTAACTACCCATAGTTTTCTAAATGATGATGAAACACGGCTACTTACAGCTTTTAATTCGTATTATTAGTTTTCTCTAAAAATAATTATTTTTTTATTAACTTACTAAAACTTTGTCGGATGCACATCCAAGTCTGTCTTCTAGACTTGTTACTTCCAAACGCTAAAATGTTTTACTTTCTAAAATCCATCCAATTTTCGCTTAGTTTGCCTCTCGTTCTACGAGTATCTAACATCTATTTTGTCTGCGAGATTAAAGACTCGATGGAGTATCGGGCATGATCCGTCTCCGTTAAATACTGCTTCTCCGAGCATGGGTCGAGCCCCGGGGCGGGCTTGATTCATCACTGACGCGTATCGGAATATTAGCCACGCCACCTTTAGCCCCTTTGCTGTAGTGCAGAGCTATAGCCTAAATAGTAATAAAGTATTTTCCAAATTCTTAATCCTAATCTGAATTTATGTTTCTTGCAATAAATAGTAGAAATAATGCATCAAACTAAGAGCCCCTGTATCTATTTACACAAACAAAGACGACCTACAAATACATTCAGACCCAGAAACCAACCTAGATTATCTATTACTAGTCAACCGCCGGTAATCGAACCCAGACATCTGAAGTCAACCAACATCACTGCCAACTGAACCGGAGGAGGTCCAATTTTGACAGGTAAAGAAATCATAGAAACTTTAAACAAATATCTAGTTAGATGAACCGTTGGTATTGTGTTACTATACTACCTTAGTAGTGTAGTACTAATATTTTAGGTAACTACATTAAAACAAGTACCTATAAAACTCTTAACTCGTTGAGGTCATTAAAAAAGAAAAAAAAAACGCTTTTCACAATTCTCTGCCTAATAGCCTTATTATGATAATACTTACAAAATATACTCAGGTACCACGCAGAATGTTTAAACGACTTTTTTGAATTTTCTCCAAAGTTATGAAGAATGATTCTGTAATGTATCCAGCCTATTTCCCCTTTAAAAAAAGAAAGCTTCCTCTGCTCTACCTTTATTTTTTTATAGAACCTAGAAACCTGGTTACTTTAAAGTCTTATAAAATTATATTTTATCTAGCCCGTCGAAAACCTGTACCAGGAGCGATATTTGTGTTGTTAAATAAAAGAAATAGGTATGGTAACAAAGTTTCATATTTAATACTGACAAGTTCCACACTCAATTGCTGAAAAACTGGTCAATAACAAAACGATTTCAATTATTTAAATCGTTTGACCTTTAACATTTTAACTACTTATGAACTAGATTGCGTCTTTAGATAAGTATTAGTAGGTGTCCGTCTCATTCGTCTGCAGGTGCGTTTACCAGTGTCTGTAATAAAAACAATAGCTATATTTTTATTTATTTTATAAATGTAGGTATATGATATAAATGTGTAAGTTTTCAAAATAATAAAATGTTTTTCCAATTTTACTTACGAATCTTCAACAACGTAGACTGCTGGAGCGTAGTGATTCCTAAAACAAAAACTAAAGTAAATTTATAAAATTCAAAAACACATTTTGCCACAGTTAATTTTATCCGAAAAAAATGTAGTTTAAGAAAAACTATCTAGTTTTCGATACAATACATTATTATTAAGATAGCACGAGCGAGAGCACTTTGCTGCTAATAAATAATATCGGACACGTACCGAAATGGCCATAGCGTATTTTCTCAACCGACGCTAGTTCAAGAGTCACTATAAAAATAAACTACAATACCCTATACACTATACAACACAAATACATGCCCTGTTATTCATAAAAAGTTTAAAGAGCATTTTAGTTATTTGACATATGTCAATTTAGACTGGATGTCACGTATTTACCATACAGCAAACCAGAGAAGTGGACCTCCAGTAAAGCTACTTAAAATGTACTGTATCTTTATGAATAAGACGGATAGTTTAGTACCTGTATCCGTAGTTTCCACCGTAGCCACCGTAACCGTAACCATGACCGTAGCCGTAGCCGCCGTAGCTCCTGCCGTAGCCGCCGTGACTCCTGGCGTAGTGAGAGGCGAGGGCACCCCCGACTAGACCAGCTCCGACCACCTTGGCGCCGATGATGGCGCCTGCACCGAGTGCGCCGGCACCGAGCACGCCCGCGCCGATGACGCCCGCGCCGATAGCTCCCGCACCCAAAGCACCTGATGAGATTTTTTTGTTTTTAAACGTATACAAGTTTATTTTCTGTGACAAAAAATGTCATTGTATGGAATTGCGAGCCAAATCCTCGAGGACTTGTGCAAATGTAATGTGGTGCCGGACGAATTATATAGAAGGGACAAGGGACATTTGTTTTTTTTTTCAATATAGATAGCCATAGTCTCATAGGATGAAAACTAAAAGTTTATTACGGTGAAATAATTTTGCTTTACAATTGGGAGCATAAATAACGGCTCCATTCATATGTTTGTCATGCACTGCGTCCGACGTAATCAGTCCACTGGGGATGAAAGTTTACTGCCGTCTGCCGCGCGGGCTGCACCGGCCGTACCCTCTCGGGGACCTTTCCAATTATTGCGTAAACTTTTAAACATATTGCTGTATGTTGCATTGCTTATCATGCATAACTAATTCATAAATCCTGATTGTAAATAACTACTTTAAATTTAACGAAAAAACTTTTTAACGAATTTATTACTATTTTATTTTTAACACAGTTTACTAGCGAACTTTATAGTGAAATTCACTATCGAACGTAACTTTGAACTTTTTTTATTTTTTATCAGATCTTACTACGGATACGGATTGGCTGTGAAGTTATTATCTTTCAAAACAAATTCTTAATTTGAGGCTAATTTTTAATAGTATAAGTAGTTTATTTATTAAGAGGAACACAAAAATATTTACAGTATATTACATATTTACAGTATAAAATTCCGGTTAACTGAAAAAAAAAATAAAAATAAAACGTATACCTACAAGTAAAATATTTCGTTCAAATCGCCGCCACTTGTCGGAACCGTGCCCAGCAGGCTGGCTGCGTTTCCACGCTGGATGGCCAGGCTTAAACGCTGGCCAAGATATGAGCCGGCCCGCTGGTCACCTGACTGGTCGATCAGGCGCGTCGACAGTTCTTTAAACAATCGGCGCGCCTCCGGCCCCCACGGCCCTAGGGTTTCGACCCCAAACGGCACAAATTCGTACTCCCCACTAAGGGTGGCGTATTTGCGCCGTTTGAGGTCTTCAGCAGCTCTTCATTTTTAATAGTTACATATCCCATTCTTTAACTTACCCAGTAATAATCCTCTCTTCTGCCTATTATGAGGGTCCGAGACGACCAGCTGGACTTCTTGGGGCTGACTCTGCTCCGGCTGGAGCGCCATGATGAGGGGTCCGGTCTCAGTCGCGTAGCAGACGCCGACCGCCACCAGCACTCCGAAGAGTATTGTTGTCACCTTCATTTTATTAGCCTGTTAGAAAAAAAAAACCTTTTTATAAACTGTGTCGTCTCTATAAAAGTGTGAACATTATTTTATGGAATGATACATAATATGTCTCGAGGTATTGTAGCTCGTATAGTGCGACACGAAAATTTAGAAATTAAATAGTTGCAACAATGTATGGAAATTAGACGGATATTTAAAAATATAGGTAGAAAAAAAACGTTTGTTGCTTAAAGTGAAGTTTCATAACGGTTTTTTTCTTTGATTTTGAACTTTAAAGCTACACAACAGAGCCTTAAAAGTTCTATGCAAGATTATCTAGGGAGTCAAAGGCGCATTCTTTTATTTCAGCCATGGTTTAGAAGTTATCAATAATTTATCGAAGTCGCGCTAGTTTCGCTCCGTTTCGCCCCTTAACAGAATTGATTATAATTTTCTTTTTTTTATTATTTTGACTACTGTACATAATACATTTAAAAATTATTTACTGTAATATTATTATTTTTTACTTTCTTATGTCATCAATCACACAAATAGTAAATGCAAAACTTAGTTAATAAAAAAAATTAGTCGCATTAAATAATTGAAGCTAAATTACTTACTTTATAATTTAACAATAAAAAAAAAATATTTTTTAAATAGCACAGCCTCCAAGAGCTTAGCACAATGTGACCTAGCGACAGTCGGAGGACGACTTTTATAGGTCGGACTGAGAGACACGGTGTCTGTGTCCCACCCAAAAAAAAACCTGGTTCGCCCCACACCGACCAGTCATTGTGACGTGACTTATGGAAATTATTAACACAACTACGTCGTATAAGCCCTATCAGGTAGCTGTCAGAAAACCTGGCCGTTAACCATAATTTTAACTAACCAGTAAAATCTATAAAATATTACTCTTTTTATTTCCGGACATTTTTTTTATGTCGAGTCACTCCAGTCATCCTGTTTTAATCAAACGTATTTTATCTATTCTATATTTTAAATGAAGATTAATATTGTAAGAAAATGTGTTTTGGCCAAAAAAAAACGACCTAATATAAAAAAACTTTGTACTATGTAAATGATTAACTCTAATGACAGACAGAGTGTGTATTTTATGTATTGATTGTATCTACTTACAAAAATAAATCTGAGGACGGAACAGCAACAACTTATAACGACTGAAAGGATGTCTTATATTTTTCGTGTTTATATATAAATCTTTTTTGGCTAGTAACGTGCTTCGTTCCTACTTTACATTTGCACGCAAGCACTAAAGAGTAATTACATGTGTAAAAATAATGCAAATAACACAAAATATAAACCAGATTAATTACATGTAAAATAACTGTATCCTTGTAAATTATTTATAACTTAACTACGCATCATGCCGCCGCCGTTGCCCATTACATCGTGGTTTTTCATTATTTTTTTCTTACGTTACCCTTTTTAAAAAAAAAACTATAAAGCCTCTCAATGCTAAGTCTAGTCTAAGCTATAGTGAAATAATAATTCATATTAGATCGGTATGTTTGAAGATTTTCCCTAACATACTAACTATATTATATATAAATATTCTACTAACTCTAAAAAAAACAAATTTGTTTAAAATTTTAAATTTACAACTAAAACCCAGGAAACAATAAGTTGCAACAAACACAACATTTCAATTTGTATTCATTGAAAGAAATAGCTTTTATGAATTGGGATGTCACATATTTCATTGTTAGATATTCTTGTTTTCACTTTTAATTTCAGAATTTCCTAGAATAGAAATTCAATGACCCAAACCTGAGACCTTGCTACGAATAAATCGTATGAGAGAGCAGTCTTCCATGTTCTGTGGTATTAGTCATTAAACGGAATTAAATGGTTGCCGTTACTTCAAAACTTAATGGAATCAATAAATCGATATTTGCATTTTACTTGCAACAAAATTTTAATCAATTCCGTTCTGTAAAAGGTTGTACTTCATCGCAATCAATTTGTATTCTCATCAACATATTACATAATGTTATGTACTTCTGCTGCCTTTCATATTTTTCCAGTGATTTATTTGAGTGCTGATAAAATAATTTAAGGTGAAGAATGCAAAACGGATTTCCTTTTTAGTAAAAAGAACTCCATAAAATTTATTATTTTTTCATAACAATGCTAATTAAGAATATTATTTAGTTTCAGTACTCAACAACACAGTCTAGTCTAGTACCTATTCAATATACATTTCGTAGATACACGCTAATTTGTAGTGTGTTTTCTTTTCATATCGTACATCCTTTTTAGTAATGCCTTAAACCTTGATTAATAATGCTGCCAGTATGTTTGCAAACTCTTACATCATCTTAATATCAAAAGAATGCTAACAAAATGAGTGTGAGTTTAAAGACAATGTAACTACAAATCGCAAGAAAATTCACGATCCTTTGGATTTTAATACTAATGAGCCTTTTTTTATTTACGCCGGATGGAGTCTGCCCATCTGCATGGAGTCTTATATTTTATATGGAACAAATTCTGCTTTCATTCCCCTAACAATTTTTAGGAATTCCAGGTCCTTGAATTTAAGACCAGTTGTTTGCAATCTCTATCTTCGACGATACGATCATATAACGATCATAAAATTGCATTTTTTGTAATAAAAACACATGTGAAAAATGCCAATGCAATTCTAAGAGCAAGCTTATCTATAAAAAGCAATAAATAAAACACATAATTTGGTAAGTAATACGTTCAGAAGAGCAGTGACAGAGTTCAGGGCCGTTTGTCTCCGTGAATGATGGAAAGCGGGCTCTGCTGAAGACAGCGCTAATTGCTTCGACCCATAACATCAATTGATTGTTTTACAAACTCTTCTCTTGTTGTATTTTATGCTCTATAGTATTGTATCTTATTTTTATTATTATTTATTTTTTAATAAAAATGTATCATCGATAGTAATCAAATCTAATTTTATTGTACCTAACAAAAAAACAGTTTATGTTTAACATTATTCTGCTTGCATTTATAGCAGTGTTTTGTTTTAATTTTAAAGGATTAAATTTATTTTTCTTGCATTTAACGCTTATTTCTTTTATTTTATATTCTGTTTGTTCTGTTTTCCAATCAATCTCAACCATACTCTAAAAAAATATATATATATATTTCTGAATAAAGGGACAGAGAGACTTGACAGAGGAGGGCTCGTTTGGGGGCCTCTCCAGGCGACTATTGTCGTAAGGCAAGGCAAACATTTGTTTAGCTGAGCCAATTGGTGAGCCCTGAACTACCTCGCCTCTCACAGTATAGGATACTTTACCAAATAAGGTATCAATAGCAATTAGATTAGATATAGTCTAATTGACTTTCAATAAGTGATATCTTGTATCCTATATTGAATAAAGTTTTTTTTTTTTTTTTGATAAACAAATATAATGTTGTTTACCTGTTGATTTAGTTCGGCTAATCAAGAGTATTGGTAATTTGCTAAATCTTGGTATGTAAAGTTACAAACTACAGCATAAAAATGCCGCAGGAAAAGATTCAGGCACTTCTAATTTATTTTTTATAATTATAAATAAAATTTTGTTTACTTTTTACAAGTAGGTGGGATCTTTTTGTAATTGATCCTTATTAATTTCATTAAGATGGGTAATGAAGACAGAAAAAAAAACATATTTTTTAAGAAACAGTCATTTTATTAACAAAATTACTTACTATTAAGGCACTAATATTTGTTATAAATATTATAACAAATGTTCATTAGCCTAAGTGTCATAAAGTCAAGTCATGGTAAGACATAATACAGTCTTGCTTTGCTTCTCCACATTATTAAGGTGACATTATCACCATTCGCATTTTTCAGAAAACTGAAATTAAAAATCAAATGTGGTTGTCACAAATCAATTCTCATTGATCCTGCTGGATTTTCAATAAACTATGAAAACTACATTTACATGACATTCCAGCTCTGGTTCCTGACTGGGTGTTCACACAACAGTCAAATTTTATAAAATAGATAATTAACGAATGCATGTTACCTAAATTATTTACAAAGACGATGTCTTTAAACAAGAAAACTCTTAAAGACAATCACTCTAGGTAACTTATTTTAAATGTGTTTTGGTATTATTGTAGCTCATGATTTGTTGTTCTGGTAGTCCTTAGGTTGTGACGTCAGAAAACAGGATTGAGTCCTTACTTAGTGCCAACTGAAAAGAAAAAAAAACTTATTAGATAAATAACGCAAAATAAAACCCGTTTACTTGTTGACTGTGAAATTTCAAAAATGTAGTACTTTATTATACTCTGTTGAAAAGAATTACATAATAAAACTACGGTATGCGATTATGTATTAAATTATTCAAGAAGATCATGATGAATAATGTTTTATTCATGTTTTCCAACCACTTCGATCGATATTTTATAGTTTGTTTGTTTCAAATTTTATTATTAGGAGAAGAAAAGATAGCGTTTAGTAATTTAAATATGTCATCAATTATTTCGTGTTTATTCGGCGGTTAATTCCACGCTAAACCTTGTCGCCAAAAATTTTATCTTATTATTTAACTTATTAAAAACGTATTTCAAGAAAAACTAACTCATCCATACAGTGCTGTAAGTACTATATCGGTGCCAAAACCATGCTGTACCGATTGCGTGTCGCAGATTGCGCATGCGCAAGTGCGCAACCTATTGTTCCAACTGAGAAGTGGCATTATTCATTGGAAAATAAAGTGAATTTGTTTGTACAGGCTATACTAATTATAGTAGATTCTAGCGTAGGTCAAGGGTGTTGCGTTTTGCATTATGTGTGATGTTAATAACACTGTAGGAAAAGTCCGGGATGTATTTTGCATAATTATTTTTGTTTATTATAAAAATGCATGTTGATAGATAATGGTTACTTTCGAACTTCCGAACGAGAGAGTTTGATTGTTTGTCCGTTTGTTTGATAAGCACCGCTCTAAAATGCTTCTGATGCTGAAAACTAAACTAGCTTAAAATAAACCAGATTAAAAAAGCCTTAGAACCAACAGCAAGTAATAAAGTGTACAAACCAACAGAAATATCAACTACTCATGCAACTTCTTCACGACCAGTCTTCAACAACATGCAATGCACTACGATGCGTGAAAACATACTACTGAGACAAATTGAATAATAGATACGCCTAAGTGCTATAACTGAAACGAGTTATCATAATTACGTCTTTGTGTATGATATAATATTACGTGCATTAATTATATCTAAGTATTTGTTGTAAGAAACAAGTTTTGTTATACAGTGATCGGATTTGGAATCACTCACCTATGGACTTCTACTTTCCATTCAGGTCCGTGACTGTAATGTTAAATTTTTCAGTTGAAGAATGCGTATTACGTCATCGTATTATTTTTGGTTAATACTTGCACCCTGCCCTGCTAATGCATATAATTTCCAAGCCCCAAAGCGATTGGATGTATAGAGAATAGTTAATATCAATGACTATCTCTATCTATATCAAGATATATATGATATAATATCAGATATAACTATATTTAATTCGATTAAAAGATACCTTTAGTTGTTTTGTGTGCATTTATTTTATTGTATTAATTCTGGTGATCTTTTTAAAAACATCGAAAATAAAATAAAATAATTTTAAGTAATGTTGAATTAATTGATAAACATGTTATTAATATAGCCAAAGTGGCGATGCCAAATCCTATCAATTAGTTGGAAGCAATGAACTAAATGTTATAACCTAATAAAAAATATATTTCTTGATATAATTTGAGCACGAATTAAATATAACGTAATGAACCGATCATTGAAGCATCTACTTCTAAAACTCTAATTTAAACACTGTGTCAACCAAGCACAACCTACGTCCAACAAAAGAACACAGTGTCATAGTAAATCACCTGCTGTACCCGTAACTGTGGACTGCGCTCCCCTTGTAGACGTGCTTGGGCTTGTGCTTGAGAGCCAGGGCACCGACGGCTCCAACTCCTGCGCCGACCGCGCCGATCTTAGCTGCCTTCAGTCCCAAGGCACCTGGAAATGTCAAGGGTAAAAATACTATTAGACAGATAGAAACTTTATTGCAATTAATCAACTTATCTTAATGATAATTTATTAGAATAAAATACAATAATTGCAATGGGCGGCCTTATCGTTGGAGCAGCGAGTACTATGATTGAAATTTCAAGGATCTACGGTAAGTTCATTTGTCTTTACAGTCTTTAGCGATGTCTCTTCAAAGAATGTTTAAACCACTAATCCCTTATTATAATTTAAAAAAATCTATAAGAAATCCGAAACATTTAAGCCTGGTTTATCAAGAATAATGTCATAGTTTATCGGTCACTCTACCTCTTAACTTTTTTATGACGTCAGTAATATAGCCATAAATTTTGTTTTATTACAGTTGGGCACGTGAAATTTTGCTTTATCATTCTAGCTTTATAAAAATAAGAATTTATGCCTAAAAATTAGAACAGGTACAGTTAACGTGAAAAAAAAGGTTTAATCCGAATATTGTAATAATTACTATGAACTTGACAATAATCTCAGCAAACTAATTATGAGTTTTGGGGTTCATTCAATAAATTGTATTATTGTAGGTAAAGCCCGGTTTTCAAGTTGAACTAACACTCATGGACATATCAATATATAGGTTAGTGTAAGCAACAGCAATCAATTTCAATCCAAATTATTACCCAAAAGCAGCTTCTTTTTCAGCAGCAGCAGTCCTCGCTTGTCCCTGTGGCTCCTCTCGTGCTGGGGCACGTCGAACAAGGCTTCATGCACCGACTGGTCTTCTGGAACGTCCAGGTTGTCCAGCGCCGGGCTGGGGTGGGAGTAGGCTGCGGCCGCGAGGCATGCCAGGATCACGACTATGCTGAACTGCATTTTAAATGATCTGCAAGTTGAAAATAGAATGTGTAGTTTTTTGTTTCTTTTTTGTGTTGGTTGTTTTGTGTTTAATGTGGTGGCCAGTTTTGAGTCCGAGGAAGAGTGTAGTGTATAAACAGAATTCTTCATTTATTTAATTAATACCTAAGTATACCGATTTTCCTTTAAACAAAAGAAAACCTTCGACCAAATAAATTCAAAGAAAATTTTATTTCTTATATGTAAATACAAGGCATTTGTTCTATCTTGATAATAAATCAAGTTTAATTAACTACAACACAGATTAAACTTTAAAATTTTATTAGTTTAAACACTTAATTGGCGATACAATCAAACAACATTATCAGGGGATCTGTAAGGTTGAATCAATTATTATTATTTAGCTCTCAATCATTTTAAATATTATATGAATAATTACCTAAAAAAATTTAATGTTACGAAATGTTAGATTAGCTCTTCGATACTGGCATAAGAAAACCGCTTTTAATTATTTCCACAAAAACTCCTTGTGTTCATAAATTTTCGCCTAAATTCAGGCCAAGTGGGTAGCTCACAATACTTGGCCTAGATTTTAGCAATGATTGACTCATAGTATCTGAGAAAGAGCGCTTTAGGGCTCTCAAAGTTTCATTCAATCATACCATGCACAAAGAGCGTTAGGTACCTACTAAAATTACGGTTTTTTTGTTAATCTAGGCTTTTTAAATTAGGCTAGCGCGGAACTCGTTTTTAAACTCCTAATTTAGAATATTTACCCCTTTGCGAAGTATGAATAATTATGATACTTTTGTTACCTGATGAGATTTTAGCGTGTGAATATAATTATATGTCGTATCGTTATCAACCCCCGACCAATCCTTGTAGTGAAAAGCTTTAGACGCAGTAAGACAAACCAAAGCTATAGTTAGTGCCGATCATGAATTCCGAATTTGCAAGCGACCCCATTATCATTTAGCTCATTTTATCCATATCGAAATTAAATCAATAAACTTACTATTTTTATATATACTTGAAAAAGTAATTAATTAAAAAAAAACCTTTTGTTAATTTTGAATAGGCCTTAGTATCAAATAAGAGTAAAGACTTAGTTGATTATATCTTTTATTTTAAGTCGGCCTTACATTAATATTTGTCATTCATAGGAGTTATTGTTAGTTCATTTATGCTAGTATTGCGAAGGTCTTTTAGGTGATAATTTTGGTTACGTGACTATAAAGAGCAGCACTATACAACAAAATCTAAACATAACATACACATTATGTATATTTATATTTTATAGAGAGGGATTTCCGATGAAACCATAAAAAAAATACTAAGAGCACTCCACTGTTTTTTTTTTTTTGGAGATAAATCACTTTTTGTATCAAATAATGGCTTTAAATTCGCATTATTGTTTTACTCTCATCCAATATCCGTACTTCCTTTTCGTCCTATCTACCATTTCGAGTACAATAACGAAAATTACTATGGGAAATAATCTTCAGTTAATAATAATTATTATTACGTTCGTGCTTATAACTAACTTAGGTTTTAACTAACAATAAGTGGGACATGCCAACTGCATAAGATCCTCACAAATAAAAAAAAACTGACGTAATAAGCTAGCACCTGTAAAGATAGAGTTAAGTGGAAATAAATAAAATAATAGTATTAAATCAATCAACAGTTAGTGACTACTGGAAGATAACGTACCGCTCAAACTAAACTAAGTACTTTAAATGAAGACTTGAAATATGGAATTATGTTTCTTTAAGGGGTGTGTTCACTAAAGACAGAGTCGCAAAATTTCTAACAAAATTAAATAAAAAAAGTGCGGACAAACTCGTGGGCGCATTTTAGTACAATATAAACTGAAGCGTGCGTTATCTGAAGTGTTTTTCTTTAATTTGTTTTATTAAGTTCTTTTAATGATTGCTCATTTGTTTGAATTCGTTTTCAATTAATAGGTACCTAATATTATTTAATGATCGTTCGCTTATACAAAAGTATAAATCTATATATTTGACTAAGTAACTATCCTTTGCTCTCAAAATTTTAAAATATTAATAAGTAGAAAAAACATATTACATTACAGCACATTAAAATAATTGAGCCGCTCCATATCCTGTTTGATAACGGCACCTTATAACCTTTTCAAATTAAAATTAAAAAATTTAAGAAGGTATACGTTTGTTTTGGAATGCAGTCTCTAACACGTGTACTCATCTCACCTTAGTAACATAATAAAAATTAAAATATCTTATCCATTAATAAAACAAAAACAAAAACGGGACCTCCGTTTTATAATGTCATCGTCATTATTATGAATTAACATATCCTAAATATTGCAGATCGAATTCCTTACATTTAGTTTGCAAAAAAAAAACACATCACTTTTAAGGAAGAAAAATCGATATGTTCCACGTTCTCCATAGTTTTACGTACCTTGGTAAGGCTAGGTATACGTTCCAAGGTACACAAGACCTTAACACAACTGCAGTCACTGCTACTCGTAAACAGATGACACGGCATCGCCGCCGAATACTTTTATACCAAGACACAGTGCAGGCGGGTTGGAGAGGGCACTGCTGTCCGATGCGCCGCACGCACGACGACGCACCGGTCGCGTTACGTAGGGTTCTGGGAAGTACCTACTGTTGTGGACCCTGCTGAAATATACCATTACTGGGCACCAAAGCCATTGGACTCTATCTAATTATTAGGTAATAGGTAGATCGCACTTTAATCGCCTCATACTCGTATCTGTACTTCTGGATGATGTACAAAGTCTTATCATTTGCTGGTGTGGGTAGAGAATATGGGTTATATACCTTCCCAGTGTCTATTATGTTGTTTACGTAGTAAGTCCTTTTTTTTAACAAAAAGCATTTTTAAAACGTAATAATATTAAAACTAAAACGAAATACAAATGACAAATGGCTCTTACGAGGAGCAACTCCACTACTGTAAACAAAGATGTCGGACAATACGCTATAAACCAGATTCCCTGTATTTCATGATTTTCGTGGAACGTGAGTTCTATGGTTATCTAAGCATTAGCAGTAAGTACAGACAGTATCATCATCATTTCAGCCAAAAGACGTCCACTGCTGGACATTGGCCTCCCCCACAGAACGCCACAACAACCGGTCTTGAGCGACCCTCATCCAATGTATTCCCGCAGCCTTCACCAGGTCGTCTGACCACCTGACGGTCTTCCTGCTTTGCGTTTGCCGGTTCGTTGTCGCCACTTGAAAACTTTTCTACACCAGCGACCATCTGTTCTTTGAGCTATGTGCCCTGACCATGTCACTTAAGTTTCGCAATTCTTTGGGCTATGATATGACGGTGACTTTAGTTCTTCTGCGCAGACATACAGTGTAGTCTCCTGCAAAAAAAATGCAAGAAGATTTTGAATTTGATGGACCATACATATTGTACAGTAAGATGGACAAGTACTTACGTAGGTATTATATAATTTGCGTAGGAAAGCGATTGTACATACGTAGGGTTAGGGAATTATTACGTACATAATAAGTCTATTTTTGCGGGATGGATATTATGTTACTGCCCACAAACCACCTACGGGTAAAACTGTACACAACATGATTCCTTTATAAACGCAAAACCTCCAGACACCCCAATTAGTTATTGGGCGTAACAAAAATAAGTACTTATCTATTTTAAAAAACAGACAACAAACAATATTTTGAGTAATTTCAATTTTTTTCTGTTTCACTTCCGAAGTCATTGACGTAGTCATTCATTTTCTTGTAGCAATGTACCTTCTACCTACTTACTAATGTAAACCCTGCTAATTTTTTCGCTCCAAAATAATATAATAATAATAATAATAACACATCACACTCAGAGCCCCTAACTAGGAAGAACCTGTATCTAGGGTGCCCGAAACACACACAGAGACGAACATCACACCCAGACCGGAAACAAACAGCGATATTCATCATATCAATATTCGCCCCGCCCGGGAATCGAACCCAGGTGCACACGCTACAAATATATCATCTTTTATCGCAATGGATTCTACTCGCAATTCTTAACGAAGATCGTTCTCATATTGCGTTTATTAAAAAGCACGTTGTATATTACAATATAATCATAGGTACATATCACCATCCCCAATGTCCTATAGAGGTAGTAAAAAATTTAGTAGGCAGCTCAGGAGATTAGTTTTAAAGAAGGAACCTTAACATTTGAATGACTAAAGAACAATACACTGTCCAATCTGTGTGAATTAGATGTGAAGCATGTGAAGTTTGTAAATAAACGTAGGTTTAATATACTTTGACTGCTTGACATACAATCGCAATCAAATCAACTCAATCATAATAAGACATTGCCAAATATTATTTTGTGATTCGATAAGTAATAAGATAAGTGTGATTTTTGCTCGTAGTGGAATTTAAGAAATTAAAACTTTTATACAAGAAATAAACATTGAATAAACGTGGATCCAGGCCGAATTTTAAGCTGCTCACAATTAGTAATTTGTATTTAAAATTGTAACCAAATCCTTTTGGTAATTTTTCATCTATCAAGCAATGTGTGTGTGTGTGTTCATTTTGTAAAATGCGGCTTACAGCTTTGAGAGCTAGTTTACAGCGACGCTAGTGGCATTTGCGAAAAAAAAAATCTTTTCAACTAACGCACATTAGATAATGTAGCCTCGTAATTTTAGGGCACCTTTTTATAGCTTTTAGGTTAAAGACGAAAGAAATCTACAAGGTGTTGCTAAAAGTGGCCACTTTTCTTTTTACTTGGGACTACTTTACTGTGCTCAAAAAATACTAAGCAATTATCTAGTGTAATAATGCGCCATATTTTTGATATTTTCCATATTTTAGAAGATAGGTATACATTGTTTTCGCGAATGGCGCTGGCATCGCTGTAAACTGGCTCTTAAGCTGAATTTAATTTAAATAAAGTTTATATTTTCTAATAGAGTTGGAAGTAGAATGTATCTTTTCTTAACCTCTGTGATAAGAATAGATAGATTTAATAGAAAAGAATAAGGTCACCATAGAAGAATTAAACATCCACAGTGTTCCGCCTTCGTCCTACATTTCTAGGTTTTAGTTAGCACATGTAGAGCCAATATTTACACACAACACGAATGTTAAGTGACTTAATGTACAGTTGCACTACAAAGTGCAAAGGTTTCTTATTTCTCTCGCTTTACACTTAGCTACCTACACTACTGACTTACAGCTATTACTCATTATGTAGCATTGAACATTATTTAGTTGAATCTAAACAAAATTTCTAACTACCTGTGTCCTGTGTCAATAATATTAATATTAGATATTATGTATTTGAGTGCAGTGAAAGTATTCATTCATTTAATCATATATTTATTAATGTGTAATTTTTAATTGATCTTTTGTAATTAACTGTACTTTTTTTGTTTAGCTATTTTATGACTATGTGAGACCTTGTGGACTACATTTGTTACAAGTTTCAAATGAATGAGTGACAAAATATGAGATATCTCTTTATTGGGACGTTATTGTCAAACGGTTGTGATAATGATTTATCTACGCTTTTATAATTGCTTTATATAATACTATCCCTAATATTTAGTCTTAGAACCACAAGATAATAATATGTTACTATATACTAGGTAACATAAACGTTTTAATAAATAGGGTCACTTTATTCTAGGAGCTAATTCTTCCAGGCAACTCAGCACTGCAACGAACATGCTTTTCTCGATACGTCGTCGTCGAACCAGCAGATGCCCTTGAAAATACTTCATGTTCCGCATTCTCCATAAAATAAAGATGCTGTTAAATTAATATCATCAATAATTGGTCAAGTAAGAGTACAGCTCGTGTCTCAAGGGATTCTGTGGCATAATGTGATCACAGCGTTTAACAGAATGAAGGTATTCTATCTTGCTAAAATGTGATAGTTTGTAAATTTTATTTTTATGATTGCAATTATTAAGGGAAAGAAAGGATTTTTTATTATTATTTTGATTTATTATACTATAGTTTCTTACGTAACTTTATCTTTAAGGACAAATAAAATTAATAAAATAATTACGGCCATGGATTATGAACTTGACATTTTCCTAGAGTTACCTTTTTATAATTTGATTTTATTTTAAACTGAGTAGGTTTAAGTCGTTATGTTTGTTCTTTAAAGAACTATAGCACTCGGATCACCATTTCTTTTGTCGAACCCAAAAAACTGGTGTAGCTGGTGAAGAACCAACGAAATTTACCGTCGAACTGCATGATCTTGACGAAAGTTCATAGTAATTATGTAGTTACAATTATACCAACCTAGGTAGAGTCTCATTGCTTATAAGCACCTACTGAAGTTACTTATAAATAAAGTACCTAGTATTCTTATTACTAACTAGTCGACCCGGCGAATTTCGTACAGTACCGCCTTACATAATACTATCTTGTGCATGTATTATACATGTAAAACTTCCATTTGAATCACTTTATCTATTAAAACTGCGCATAAAAATCCGTTACGTAGTTTTGAATATCTAAGCATACATACACACAGACAGCGGGAAGTCACTTTGTTTGATAATATGTAGTGATTGCGAAGTTCAACTACCTATACTTAATGAAATAAAAAATACGAAAACGAGCGAAGCGACAGACTGTGTGCCCAGCATCGGCAAATTTACTTTAATAATTCTCACTAAATTTTCCGACACTCCGTTGTAAATTACAGGCAGTGCCTCTAGTTGTAATTTTTGAAATCTATGCATAAAAGCCGCCTTGAGGTGGATGAACGTAACATTGATATCTATAGGTACCTACATAACCTTCAAATAAAACAAATAACAATAAAAATATTATATCTATAATTTAAAAACCGGTCAAGTACGAGGTTGACATCCGCATTGAGGATTCCCGATACTGCTGCTCAACAAAAGATCTGTTTAAATTTGAGGTAGTGTTGTGGGCCCGTAGACAAAATTTTCGCTTCGATAATTGTCAAATAGTTTTTGAAATCATTCTAACTAGTTTCGGAGCATGAAAGGTTCAATCAAACAAACAAATAAATTTATTAGTATTATTACAAATATTAGGCCCCCTCTTGGTACGATACCGCAAAAATAAAAATAAAAATTGAGTAACGATGACTTAGCAGATTTTTAGCGCAACGAACTTGACTTGTGAAGAGGTTAATAATTAATGCCGGAGGCACATTATTATCTGAACTTTGACCGTAAACGATTAATTTTGAACGTAAATTTCATCGACTACCACACCCATATCCAAACGATGGGAGTCATCGTACCACCCACCTTGACGTAGGTACCCAAAAGTTATTTGCTAGTACTACTAAAACTACTTAAACGCTACACTCACCGTTATTGTTTGTAAGTATGTTAAGTAATGTATGGAAATTTGAGTACAGATCTGTAACCAAATTGAGTGAAAGCTCAACTTAGCTTACAAACATCATCAATTTAAAAATAATATTATAAATAATTTTCACGTTTTTATAGAGAAATAAATTTAGCAACCATTGTTACATTATGTACGTTATTTTATGTTAGGTAAAGTCTACCGTGCGTCGCCAGGATAATACTTAAGTAGGTAGGTATTTCTACTGTATTTGTAAATCAATATATATAAAACTCTTCCGTTACTGACTGACTGACTGACTGACTGACAGACAACGCAGAGCCGAAACTACTGGGCGTAGAAAGCTGAAAATTGGCACGTGGGTTCCTTGGGGAGTGTAGGTGAGCACTAAGAAGGGATTTCCCGAAATTCCCACGGGAACGGGAAAAAACTGTATTTTTGTGTTATGAGAAATCTGTGCGGGAAAAACCGCGGGGCAGCCTCTAGTCAATATATATAAAACTCTTCCGTTACTGACTGACTGACTGACTGACAGACAACGCAGAGCCGAACCTACTTGGCGTAGCGGGCTGAAATTTTGCATATAGGTTCCTTAGGGAGTGTAGGTGAGCACTAAGAAAGGATTTCCCGAAATTCCCACGGGAACGGGAAAAAACATGATTTTTGTGTTTATGAGAAATCTTGCGCGTGTGAAACCGCGGGGCAGCCTCCAGTTTATATATAAGGTATACTTTGTTTACATTACATACATTTATTAAGCCCACCGCACCTAAATATTGCGGTTATTCAAAATTACCACAAGCTAACAATTTTAAATTCAATTGATTTCGGCAAACTAAATCTAATAAGTGTGTATTTTACGAAGCTCGATCAAAACTATTCCGGCTAGCTTTCCATGCTCTACATAATATCACTGTAATAAATTATAGGTTCACTGTGCGTAAAATGATCGCCCGATAGCAGTCAATTCAGTAGCTCTGAAAACTTGAAGTTCACGTAGTGAGTGGTAGAGCAACTAGATCAAACATCTAAGCTTGTTGCGCCAAGGCTCATTGACTAAAGTGGGCACTCTTCCTTGTTCGATCTTGGGCCCGATTCTTTTCAATTGTTTAGTACTAAACACGGACAGTCACGGACTAGGAGGCCGTAACAGATTTGTCTATGGTTTCGTCAGCCCTAGACTGTATTACCGAAGAACAAGAGCTATTTTGCAATACAGAAAAACCGGAAGTGTTACGCCGAACGTGTCCGCTACTGTACAAAAGTAAAATCAGCAAAATCCATACTTCCACACTTATATTATAAATGTGAAAGTAAGTCTGTCTGTCTATCTCGCTTACGCTTTACGCCTAAACTACTTTGATACGAGATATTAATCAAGCTTGAAAAGTACGTATGATTATAGGATTACAGAAATATGGTACCAAGAGATAGTCTAACTTTACTCTAAAGCATGAGAAAGGACTACTTTTTATCCTGATACTCCCAAGGAAACCGATCATCGGAAGTTTTCAAGTTGGAAATGGCAGTTGCGCTGGCGAACCACCTTTCATGTGGTAAGGTAAAGTATAGTTTTATTTAAATCATCATTACTTACAATCTATAGTCATCCACTGCTGGACAAAGGTTTCGCCCACAGTTTGCCACAAGGACAGACATTGTGGAGGGTGTTTGTCGTTGTCGTAATCGCCACGCTTGGCAGGCGAGTTGGCGATAGCATGGCTCTACTCAAATATTTCTGCAAGTAAAGACGTTGCAGTCCGTCTGTCGCCTTTTAAGACACCCATTAGGGAGGAGATGAGCAAGTGATTTTGTTTTACATAGGTATTAAATGTCGTTTGTAAATAAATAACAATATTTGAAAAGAATTGCACCAACAAATTTTAGTATTACGATCGTGTGTTTTCTAATTACGTCAAGTGCGTGGGACGATGTGACATAATACAGTGTATGTATTGCATTTAACTGATTTAAACACGATTTAACAAAGGCAAAACACGTGCGGCCAGTGGTCTAGATCGGACTACTAATGCCAACTGGCATCCAAAAAACTTTGAAAATAAATGATTGCACACAAATAAAAGTGTACTCTTCTTTGTATGATGTTGTTCGGATTATTCGAACTGGAGAACTTTTTAACCGACTTCAAAAAAGGAGGTCATCAGTTTGACCTATATGTATGTATGTATGTTTGTCCGCGATTATCTCGCGTTTGGCTGAACCGATTCTGATGCAGTTTTCAGATAATTATTTGTTACATTCAGGAGAAGGTTTTAGCACCTAGTTTAACCGACTTCGAAAAAGAAGAAGTGCTCAGTTAATGTATGTGTCAGTTTATTGAAGGCGGGTTCCTTTTTTTCTTGTTTTCTGCAGGACACGGGAAACTGGACTGCCGTGAAACAAAAAAACGGGTTTTTTATGCTCGTGTGAACGCTAGCATTTATATACATTTGCCATTAAACGGGATCCTGCAGAAAACGGGACTGCCTTGTCAACGGGGGGTTGCATTTAAAAAATGGTTGCTTATTACCAACGTGTGGCGGCAGGTTGTAACTTTACGTATAACAAATCGAAAAAATCATAATTTGAATAGGTTCTTACACAAATATTATAAAAGCGAAAGTAACTCTGTCTATCTGTCTAGTTTTTACGCCAAAACTACTAAACCGATTTCAATGAAATTTGGTACAGATTATTTAGTCCAGAGTCTGAGAAAGGACTTATGTACTTGATTTAGTTTAGGCAACTTTTTATGCCAAAAATCCCACGTGAACAAATATTTAGGATTTGGCGGTTTGAAGTAAAATGGCTCGTAATGCGCCGACTAACAGTTTGTCAAACAAATCAAGATATAAAGATTTCATAGTTTACAGGCGATCTTTATAAGTAGGTAGTAGGTTAAATAGATATGAAAGATAATGATAATGTAGTTGTATTTTATGATATGGTTGGTACCTAGTACCTAGGTATTAAAAGGGGTCCGCAACTCTTTTTCTCCGTTCCAGAGATAATTTTAAGAATTCATTTTATACAATGCGCTGCGTGTAACTCCTCATTGCCATTTTTTACAATGTTAAGTCTCGATGTCAAATGTTTATAAGTATGGTTGTTAGTAGGTTGTCTGATAGTCAGGCAGTCAGCTATTCAGTACCACAGAGTTATATTTGATTAATTTACCTAGGAAAATCCATGAGAAAGCAGACGATTCATTGGAATCTCGTAGGCATTTCGCATAACGTTCAATTTGATAAGGTCTGAGGATAAGGTTTTCTCGTTCTGCTTCGTTCGTTTTTGAAAATTTCTGATTTGGTCTATTTGTTACATTATGATAAACTATTTCGAACCAATAATAAGCGGCCTCTTGGTCTAGGGGTATGATTCCTGCTTTGGGTGCAGGAGGTCCCGGGTTCAAATCCCGGAGGGGCCCACTTTTTGTTTTGAAGTTCAATTTCGTCCACATTATTACAGAATTATTATATTTTTCATTTTTTTTTAAACCTTTGTGATTATGAAGCCAAAACATGCAAGAAAAAATAATTTACAGAGTCATCTATCGGGACTTTTTAGTACCGACACCCCAATTAGAGACGAGAGAAACTTAAAAGTGCGCTTGGAACAAGCACAAATATTTAACTATCGCCATCTATTGTTGGTTAATGGCAACAACTTAACCATAGACAAAGTGAGCTGCTTCATTTTTGTATCGACTCGACCGGAAACAGCTGTTGGTCTGTTTTGCTTTTCATTCGCTGCAACTTCATTTCATTCAATCCACGAAATGTCAGTAAAAAAAAAGTGTTTGTTTGAGAACGTCGCTTTTGCTGCCACCAAAAATTGTTATCTTGTAGACAAAATAAATGCTCAATAGTGATTTTCGTTGCATCGTTTATACGTAGTAAACTATTAACGAAACGTGGACGTAAAAATTATCAGTTTTAAAGCTTTTAAACCAGAGTGGTTCTAACATTGTGTGCGCGAGGATTTCCCTTTCACAAAGGATCAGTACCACGGGAGGTAGAGCTCATTGTTTTCGTCGTACGTGTGCTTAGCTGAGAGTTTCTTTTCAACGTAAGTCTTTTCACTCTATTCTGTAAGATTAGCAGGTAGGTTCCAGCTCATTTCGTAATCAGCACCCTGCACTTTGGTTTTGCTAGTAAACTATATTTGCATGAACTGGCGCAATAGAAAAAAAGCACACATAAAAGCACCACATATTTTCATCGCTAAGAATGGTCAGTGGGTCGTTTTAGGGGCGGGAGACGGAGTTGGGGTATACTCTAGCATTAGATCTAACTTTATTGCAATAACAACAACCTAGTCTCTGCTTAGTCTCACTTGTGTATAAAGATAGGTACTACACAAACAACAGAACCACAAAGCAGTTAATAGTAAGTATATGGCTGCAGTTAAGTTTTTAGTTTTTATTATAATGAACTCATTAACTAACACAGAATCACTTAAGTAGTAGTAGATAATCTACTTCTTTTCTCTGGATTATGGCTGATTAAAATGGTGTGAACATGTGAGCTAACTGATATAACTAATATGTTACTAAATTGATGTAATTTGTGTTCTCTAGGTCTAGCGTTGGTTACCTACCTCATGCTTCAAAACCACTAACACAGCAAGTCTATGGCTGGCTTATTTAGCTCATCATTACACTAAATTTTTTACAAGCCAATTATATTTTTATGATTGAATACCTTTAACATTTGGGACCACATCATTTCTAACTAAAATATAATGAGAAAGTCTATCTTTGTTCGTTCACTGCAAATGCAGAGAGATAAGTGTCAAGTGTTATGCCTGTGTTCAAGGTTTCATTTCTGGCTTGTGCAAACATGGTATTGAATTTTATTTTTTCTGGGTTTGGGTGGATTTTTGCAATGTCTTATGTGTTTCAGTTATTTCAGACACGGTTGTACCTATATAGTACAGTTATTTCATTATGCCTTAGAGGCTGACAAATTACTCTGGTTGTGTAAATAAATAGTAAATTACCTGAAAATTATGGCATTCATAAACACTATAAAAAATAAGTAACCAATAACAACATGACAAGCCATAAGAAAAGCAGTGATGGTTTCAGAATATTGGTGTTCATAATTTCATGACATTTTCACTATTATTTAACTAGTTTAAGACCAGGCTAGTAAGATTTCAGCTGGACAGCAAAATTAGGTAGGTTTACATAGATTCTGCTTTTTTATATGTGAATTTTCTCGTCAGATGGAATTAAAACCAGTATTTACAACTTGGGGGGAAGTTATATTGCCTCAGGTTAGGTAACAACCCTCGCTTGGTCAAGTTTCAAGTCATTATTCCCTCACAATGTTAGGGAATAAACCCTTGAAACTCTCTATGCAATCAGGTTTTAACATACCATCCTCATACATAATACATCTCTTTACACCCTTGTTGCATAAACTACAATTTTACTAAATAAATGCCCTCTAAAAATTCAAGGCCACGCCAAATTTTCATTGTTAAGATTTGTGTTACAGTGACTCAGCTAAAGGACTAAATGTTAATTTCACTGAATCCGCTTCTAAATAAATTGAATGTATGTGGGTCAGTGTGTGCTTCCGCGCGGCCGCTGCGGTGCTGCCAGCTATGCGCTCTTTGCGCAGGCAGCAGTGATAAACAAATCGTGCGTGCCGAATAGTGCACAATGCCTTTGATTAGCACGCTCTAGATTGCGCATGCTCCGATTTATTAAAAATTATTATTTCTGTGCTTCAAATTTAATGTTCGCGTTCGTTCGAACGTGACCTCATTATGATCTTAATTGTTAATTGGTGGGTTCACTTAGTGTGGTGTGGAGGCAGGTAATTAATCATGTAATTAATGCCTTGACTTAGTTCATGACTCCTTTAGGTATTGCAAAATATTTGTTATTTCTTCATAAAAAAAAAAAGGTTGGTAAAGTCCGCTAGTATAGGGTGTGTGTAATCCTTAACTTTACTGTATTGACATACTAATCGCCTATACTTACTGTATATTTAACTTGTTTTTCGATGCTATATGAAAACTATCCATACGAACTGAAGCTTTACATTTTTAATTAAATAAATTAACTAAGTTTATTTAGCGCCCAAATATAACTGAAACCTAATAATAAAAACTTGAATGTAATGTTACATTACATTACAACACACAGAATCTTAAAAGTGCTGTTTGGTAACAATTTCATAATTATATAAGAACGTAAGATAATTAGTACCTATCTTCTTGTACAAACGAAGAGAATAATACTTACGGTAGGTAGGAAGATAATGACTGCTTAGTTATAAAATAAAAGCAATTTTTACTTCGATATGGGGCACCTTATTATATTATTAACTTTGTACTACACTTAAACAAAATAAGTTTAGCACGAGGTGTCAAAATAATTTATACCGAATAATAAAGATTGTTTTTCATTTCAATATCAGGTAGGTACTTGCTAATAAATTTTGTTTGGTTAATAGCCAGCACATCACGCATACCGTACCCACCTTTTTGTGTACTTCCTAAGGATGGTTTTACACCAAATTTGGTTTCTTTCACCGTCTACTGTTCTGCAGTCAGCCCTAAGTAAATTTGTAACTTGCTTCTTAATCTCTAGTCTATTTCCCGCTGATTTAAGCTTTAATAACAAGAAAATTAAATTTTAACATCTTTCACAAGCGGAACAATACCAATTTTAAGCAATTGATTACTCTAGGATTGCAAAATTATTGAGTACCCAAATATTAATTGCTAAAAATGTATTGCAGTCATTACCAAAGTCAACCTAATTACCTAAGTATTTCAAGCTGTGAAATGGCTCTACGCTTCGCTTATTCAACGATAAACATGAGGTGTGAAGATACACTCAATTGGTCTAATTTACGCTCATTTGTCGGAGGTAGCAAAACAGTTGAATTAACACGTAAATCCTCGGTTATTTGTAATAACATGGCTCTATTTTGCACATCTCAATACCAGACATGAACAAGAATCGAAAAAAAAAGTATATAATTAATTAGGTATCAATAAAAGTAACAGCAAACAAAACTAATTAGACAGTTAGTTTAAGGGCACTATGGTAGATTTAAGCATAAAGCACAAGAAAACTTGAAGATATTATTTGTGTTCGCGACGGTTGCTTGTTTCGGTGGAAAAAGAACTAACTATTTTTTTTCGTCGCTACAAATTACACAACTTCAAGATAGGTACTGGTTTCACCTAACAGCTAATACTACTGCGCGTTCCTTAGTGATAGACCGGGAATATAGTACGTTTCATAATGAGGACAAAAACGAGGCAATCGGCACAAAGCAACCTATTATCTAGATTTGATTTGTGTTTACTTTATAATTCTAGGACCCGACTGTCAAGCACCTACCTCACAAACTCACAATACAGTTAAATAATGTCCGTAGAAAATCAACGTCGCACCTAATAATAGCCAAGTCAGTTACGCTTGAAGCCGGTCGCTTTCAAGTAAGGTTTTCAGTAAAACGCGATAAAGGCAGCAAAGTTAAACTCGAAAATATTCCAGTCAGTAGTAAAAATATTGAGCATGTGTATAAAATAACAGACGTATATATAATATATAAGTTATTAGAAAAAGTGGGAGCGGGCATTGCCATGCGATATGATAGGATTGAACTGAAAATAAATAGCTGTACATAATAATTTGCATGAGTACATTACTTGATTCCCTAAGCAATTTATGCTTGTGTGGCTTGCAACTATAGACTTACTTAGGTAAAGTAAAAACCTAGACCTTGCAAGGTTGTGGTTGTGGCCGCTGCGGCTTCGGAGGCTGGCGTGGCGGTAGGGCGGCCTCGGGGCGGGTGGTATTAGGCGGCATCGCTGCCCCGCACTCTTTGTGACGTAGCTCGCTAATTTCCATATAATTAAACTATTTTGCGAAGCTTTTAGCGAAAGTAAACACTCTCGGCTCTACCACAAAAAGAGCTAAACCTGGTTTAAATCTCTAGACTAGGATTAAATCACGATTTTGTCATACAAATTGTCGATTTACGTTCTAACTTTTTTGTGGTCTGGTTCTGCCTGGCCTGATACACGCAGTCCTAAACGTGCACAAATTTATGTTTCAAAGTGATTTTGAACTAGCAGTCCCGGTGAACTTCGTATCACGCCTTACAATTTGTAAAGGAAAAAGAAATTGTTGCTTTTACTAACTGCCTCTCAAATTTTACATATTTTCTCACCTTTTAAACATTGCCTGGACTACTACGAACATTTCAAAACCAAAATCAGCTAAATCGGCCCGGCCGTTCTCGAGTTTTAGCGAGACTAACGGACCACGATTAATTTTTTTATATATAGAAGAAGTAGATAGTGTATTGAAATCTAATTTTAGTACCACACTGATTTGTGTACAATGTGTAATTTACAAGTAATACAAGTTTAAGTGGAAACGCATTTTTTTGATCGACGGTGGTAGGGTTTTAAGTACGCATAAAGTAAAATTAATCAGGGATCCAGTTTCGGCCTCCGGTTTCACCTGTTCACAGTTATTTCACCTGATAGTTAAAACTTTTTTCTCTGCCGTCTATGTAAAAATTTGTAAGATTCAAAAAACATAAATTAATCAGAAATTTAATACTAATTCTTATCTTAGCGTATCAATACATAGTATAAAACAAAGTCGCTTCCCGCGTCTGTCACTATGTATATATGCTCATCTCTTTAAAACTATGCAACAGATTTTGATGCGGTTTTTTTCAAAAGATAGAGTGATTTAAGAGGAAGGTTTACATATGTATAATACATTCACAACATAGTTATAGATAAGGCGGTACGAAGTTCGCCGGGTCTACTAGTAGTCTATAAAAGCAAGTATACTGTGTGTTTCTGACAAGGAGGTAATAAATCAAAGAAGAATTTCTGCTCACCATAACTAACAACTTTACCATACATACAACATAGGTCGAAATCTCAAAAAAATTAACAGCTGTTCCATACATTGGTTCGATCAGCTGGCGGGGTCAATGTACGGGACAGCTAATTTTGTTTTGAGATTGGGAAAGTTGTTAGTTATGGTGAGCAGAATCCCTCCTTTGATTTATTACCGCCTTGTCAGAAACACCTTGTACAATGTTATTGAACATCGTTTCGCAATAAAACTTCTTCAGTTCTCAGTTACAACAATCGTTTATGTTTCAAATTGCTAAACTGCAGTCTCACGCAGCTTCCGCCAAGCAGCTAAACTGTAAACCGTTATCGCTCTAAGGTCATTGTCTTTTATTGTAGTGGTAGAATAGAATAGAATAGAATTATACTCTTTATCGCAATCAATAGGCTTAATATAGGTGACTAGAGGCTGCCCCGGCGGTTTTTCCCGCGCAGATTTCTCATAAGACAAAATTCCCGTTCTTTTCCGTTCCCGTGGGAATTTCGGGAATTCCCTTCTTAGTGCTCACCTACACACCCCAAGGAACCCACGTGCCAATTTTCAGCTTTCTACGCCCAGTAGTTTAGGCTCTGCGTTGTCTGTCAGTCAGTCAGTCAGTCAGTAACGGAAGAGTTTTATATATATTGACTAGAGGCTGCCCCGCGGTTTTTCCCGCGCAGATTTCTCATAAACACAAAGTTCCCGTTTTTTCCCGTTCCCGTGGGAATTTCGGGAAATCCCTTCTTAGTGCTCACCTACACTCCCTAAGGAACCCACATGCAAAATTTCAGCCCGCTACGCCCAGTAGTTTCGGCTCTGCGTTGTCTGTCAGTCAGTCAGTCAGTCAGTCAGTCAGTCAGTCAGTCAGTCAGTCAGTCAGTCAGTCAGTCAGTCAGTCAGTCAGTCAGTCAGTCAGTCAGTCAGTCAGTCAGTCAGTCAGTCAGTCACTCAGTCAGTCAGTCAGTCAGTCAGTCAGTCAGTAACGAAAGAGTTTTATATATATAGATTACAATTTATAATTACTACATTGATTGCAATGGGCGGCCTTATCACTTAAAGCGATTATTTCTAAAAATCTAAAATACATTACAAAATGTGTGTTCTGTGTACCTTTAGTAACACTGGTGTATGTGCTTGTTTCAATTAATTTCTTTACTGTTTCCATTTTATCTAAGTAGTTTAAGCCATATCTGAAAACACCATCCTAAAATGCTTAGTTCCCATTCCGTCTGTGAGTTGTGTAATATGTGTAACATTAACATACCATTCAACACATTCTTCTCTTCAGGCCTCATAAATGTAAACTAACATACAAGATGCCTGTCTAATTAGTCACAGAGTTCTTAGTGGGGTGCAACAAAAGCACACACCTGTTCACGTGTAGATACCCTCGAGTTCCATGCTACTTTCCAAGTGTCCTTTGTCTGGTTCATCTCAAACATTGACTCAGTGATTCTCAAGAGTTTAGCAGAAATGTGTCCTTAACATTTTCATGTTAAGGATGATATTCGGCTAAAGAGTCCTATTGTTCGTAGTAGAAAGTGCCTCAGTCAGGGATCACAATGTGCATTCTAAATATGTACGTAGTATTGAGGATTTTTATGTTTCTTATTGTGCTGCGGATTGCAATATAAAACTGAAGGCCGATTTGCATACAATGTCTGTTTTCGTGATCGTGTTGCAATGCAACTTCCATAATGGCCACGATAGAGTTTAGCCTTAGAAAAAAACTGACGTTTAGCTTCTTTATAATATTTTTGATTATTTTAGTTAGATTATTTAAAAAAAACATGGCTTTTCTCACTCATCATCTTCATTTTCTTTTTACCGATAAAACTTATAGTAAAGCACTTGATGTGTCTGCGATCATCCATCACATTATACGACATTAATACACACACACCGCATACCTTATCAAGTAACATTTGATATGGTTTTCTAGTAGTTCTTTATTTTATTTGAAGGCAGTATTGAAGTCAATATATTGAAGGTACTGCGCATTAGACACGATATACACAATGCATTCTAAGCCATTATTACCCTTTTTCGTATAAAGTGAGAATAATTTTAATGTATTTCGAAATCTAGATTTGGGTACACCAAAATTGTTGTGACCTAAATCACACGGGTGTTATTCTCTACGCATAAATTTAAAGTAGCCATTTCAACCTTTTTAAAGTAGGCTTAGTCGCGATAAAAACAGTTTACATTTATTTATACTATAAAATTTATAGGCTCTCGGGTCCGAATTGCGCAATGCGCGAGATGAATCAGTGGCACCGGGAGCGTGATGCACGACGACCCAAGCTTGGTCGTTAACCTCCGGGACGTAGCCTACTCTGCCACTTTTACCACTTGAAGATCTTATTATTATACTCCTATAGCTTTATTTAGCTTGTACTTCACAAGGAGCGTATGTTTCACTGTAGTGGCCTGGCTTGCACGGGGCTTTCAGTTAATATTAATCAATGATGATGCGATTCGAAATTCGACCCTCAGGGCCTATTAAAACATATCACGTACTATATTGAAGGTCTAATGCGGCTTGTGTAGAGAGCTGAATTGAATTGATTTACCATTATGATTTAATAACCAAAACATCTTGGTTAACTGTTTTATCATAGTAATAAGCTTTAAATGTGTTGTTAAGTTACCATACACAACTTAAATTTTATATAAATCTGTAATTTTATTTGATGTTATTTACAGCGGCTAGTTCCTTGCTAGGAACAATATATTATAACGTAATTCTGCATTTACTTTATCTGTACTTGTGCCAACCTGAGTGTTTATGATGACTCAATCGCTAACCAATTCATTCGAGAGGATATTGACATGATCAGCACAGCACTCATTCAGACTGGCCAATAAACTTGAACTGGACCAACATTATATATACAAATCCGGTTCGTCTCATGGTCAGTCTAGCTAGATTTTAAATATCAGACATAATATTTTTGAATGTCACCCACCAGGAGTTAATAGGTCAAATATTAATCAAAATACCTTCCTTAAAATTTAATGGACTACCCTGTTCCGTAAATTGGAAAGTGGTGCGTCATTGGAAATTCCGAGTCGTGAATTTTTATTTCCACCAAACAGGGCACTTGACGATTAAACTGAAATTAGTTTGGTAAAACCATTTGTGGTCTGCTAGCCAATGTTTTGTAGTTTTAGTAAAAACCTAAGTTTTTATTATGTTTTCAATTTATTACTATGTACTTGAATGTCATTATCATCGTCATATACACCTAAACACTTCTACTATTAGGACAATACATAAAATGCTAGAAAATAAATACCTACTTTTTTGCCATCTTGCACTTAAAAGTCCTGCTACCATTATAAATTCAAAAGTCTCTATAAGAATATTTATTTATTTGTTTCACATTCACACAAAAACTACTTATAATGACAGAGATGAAAACTAACTGATCGCGGACGATTTATCTATTAAAAATAGATAAAATATGTATCGGTTTTTATATTGTGCTGTGTAAAATTAACTCAAAAACTAACAAAGGACAGAATTATGAAAGCGTTACTAAGTGGAACTTGTTTTTATTATTTCAGCTTTTGAATTTTACTAAAAATAATAATTTTTGACGTACTTAGTTAAAAGCCATATTAAAATTACATTATACTTACACAAGCAATATTATATTTCTTTAAATGTTAGCACATTGCTTGATTTATTTATTTACCCACACGTATTTGGTAATATGCAGAAAGTCAGAAAGATCGTGGTACAGTAAATTCCTCATGATAAATGCTGGCACCTTAACACTATAATAGGATCGGTCGGCCGGGCCTGAATGATGGATTGAGGATGCCTGGTAAGCCAATCCGTGCAATTTAGAGGAGATGGTACTTAGTACCGTTATAGCTATAGCTAGACGTTAGCCCTCACGCGACAAAGTTATTCTCGCTCGCTCCTTACCCTTTTTAACCCAAATATTTTGATTTCCTGTAGATAGAGTCAAAAATAACGGTACTATCAAACGAGAATGGTTTTTTTTTTTGGGTTTGGTACTAGATTAAATTACTTTTTTAAGGTGTATTTGATATCTTACTTATACAAAAATAAAAAATAAAATACTTAGGTACCTAATGAAATTTAAGAAAATAACGTTAGTTGTTTATTTATTTAAAACATATTTTGTCAGTCACCTTTTTACGGTTTTAAATGGAAATTTTATACTCGTATTCAAAATCAAATTTCACAAATGCTAATTCAACCATTCCATTAATGTAACCTAGATTTCAAAATACATAATTTAATTTTGTTAGAATCCACAGAATATGTCAAATTTTACTTTATCAATCATATCATATGGAGGGCTATCCAATGCTGGATAAATAAAGATAGATAGGCACACCGGCTCTCTAAAATTCAAGTCCGGCCGTTCTTGACCAAACTAACGACCCACGATTCATTTTTATATATATAGTAGATTTGTATGACAGTAAGGTTAAAATTGGCGATCCATCACTTTATGCGATTTCTTCTAGGCAACCTGTTTTAATAATGGAATTTTTTAACAAAAAAATACAGAGGTAAGGCAGGAAGTGCAATAACACTATTAAGGAATGGTGTTCAAGTATAATAAACATTCTATCAACTAACATGAGACTTATTACGGCCCACGCGACGCGCCAATGCAGCCGCCCGCCAGTGGCGTGCATGCATGTTCTTCAATAATGACTCATGTTCGGCCAAACCGGTCAACCAAAGATGACGCCGAGATACGACCCCTAGAGGATCTTTTGCTTTACTTGGTTTTTCTTTTCTTATTTCGTTGGAGAATTTCTCCGAATCAATTGTGGACGGTCGACTGGGGGCACTGTATCCTAAACGAGTTTTTCAAACTGACATCAGGTCTACTGTAAGTTACTTGTTTTAGTTTGCTAGAGAGATGATAATTATCAATTCGTATCAATTTTCACGTAGTAGCCAGCGGCCTTCACCCGACTAGCTAATTGCAGTACAATTTACCTTTGTGTTTGTTCTGGCCTGCGGCCAAGCGCAGATCTCGCTTCCTGCCGTCTCCGCATTCTACGGAAGATGTATTAGAATTCGACCACAAAACAGAATACTCCGCAATCCCAGGCTAAAATGTAGAGAATCCTAAATGTTGAACAATTCACATTCACATATCACGTTTTACTTTTAAATAACGGGAGGTCTAGGTGATAAACTTTGCTGGCACAAAGTGTGATGTAATCGGCTCGTTTTGTTACAAAAATGTCGCAGTAAACAAAAAGTATAAATTGTATTATCAATTAGCTATGTCACTCTTGCTACTTGTTTCTTTGCAAATAACATCTTTTTAATTATCTCGGATGCTAGTTTATCAAAACAACAATGAACGTTTAATAAATCTAAATCAACTAGGTACATTTGTATGTTGAGCTAATTTTGAAGATTGAAATTATAAATTTTAAATCTTCTGAAAAAATGGTAATGCACTGGTATCATAGACGTATCTCCAACATAGCACATTTTCTCTTTACTAGTATTGTCTTTTTATCTATGAGATCCACGCCTCGCCACGTTTACAATAATGGTAAAATGAGGTCTAATTTTAACTTACTTTATATACTCTGGTCATTTGACATTTTGTGAGTACCCTACTCGGGCCAGCAGGCGGCCGCGCGTCGTCACGGCAGCTCCCACCCACGGCCGACCTCGCCTCGGATCCTTTCCCTCCGTGACGCAGCCTCGCCTAGCCCCACATTCAGACCTCCGCGGACTCGTATATACGGTGTTCTAAACATTTACTTATGTAAGAACGATTTTTCGATATAATAACGTACTGAAAGGAGGCAGAACAGGCTACGATCAAAAATTCATGACGCATAAGGCACTTTGCGTGAAAGACAAGGAGTATTGATTTCTTAGCTCACTAAGTTACATGTTTAAAGAACTGTATAACATACGACGGATATTTATTTTTAGTTTTAATGAATTAACAAATAAAAGAATTACCTAACTATGTGCCAATTATTGTTTTAATTGTTTTTGTATTCGCATTCAGAGAGAAAGTAAGGTAAAGTCGTTATGTTGATAATTTTTTTGAACGTTCCTATAGAGATTCAAATCAAATATGATAAAACTAACATTTCCTTTTACATAATGTTACATAAGGTAATACACTAACATAACCATTTTTACGCCTTTTTAATCTCGTTATTATAGCGGGCTTACCATTGAATAAACATATTGGGTACGGTAACTCACTCTCCTTTTAAAAAGTATGTGCATAAAGAAAAACAAGACAGTTTATCTTAAGTATTTATCGTTCTTCCTAGAAAACACTTTCTCTCTCGATCTTTGAATTTGTAAAAACTTTGCTATTTTAGTAATAATAAGTGTTCATTGAAAGATGTCTATGCAACCATCTAGTTTGATAGCTATCACTTTAGATCAGTTTGATAGCTTGAGGGACACTAACATTAACCTTGGTCGCACGTCGGTGCTTTCACATAAAACACAGGGAATTCAATCGCATTAGAACTTACTTAAAGAAGCCGTTGGTTGGAAGAAAGAAGTTGTTGGGCGTTGTCTTTGACCCTATTTCTAATGGTATTAATTTATAGAGCTATTGTAGAAACGCTACCATTACTAACATGCTTAAAACTATTTTTTCTTCCAGTGCAAACAAATAGCATAGATATAATAATATATTTATTCACACACACACAACTTCCTATTCAAAGTAAATGAAATGGAGCTGCCAATAACACAGAAAAGACAATGTTGAAACTAGCTTATATAGTCTAAGCTAGCTTGATACAACATCTCGTTGGGGAATATAATCCTCTACCTCCACTTTACAAAAACAAAGTGCGTAACTTTATTAATTTTTTAACATTATGCTGCCGTTTAAATAACATCCTAGGAGCAGAAACAACTTTGCTAGAAACAGTTAGTTTTTCAGTCCAGGGAAGGCCCTTAATTTCTAGTATTACACTACCTTTGTCCACCGTAGGAAGGAATGCCGACCTTGCCATCCATGGTCCTTCTTGAACTTACCACGAGCATCTTTGTTATTGTAATTGCATGATCATAGCTCACCTTGCTTGCGATCACGTTCATCAAAAACGCACGTGCTTAAATTGTTTAAATATCGGAAGCTGTTATTGGTTGGAATATCTATTGTAAGAATCAGGAAGTCTGGTTTGATAAAATAACCCAGATTTAACTTAAATTAATATACTTGTTAAATTTTACAAATATTGCCATGATCTTTATATGCCCCTGACGACGTGATAATAAACCTTGTGTTCTTAAATCAAAGACAGAAAGAAACGTCTATGTAAACTGTAAACCAACTACCAAAGGTCTGGATGTTATTTGTGCCAACTGGATAGCATTGGTTAGTGACGAGGACGAGTGATCTCGCCTGTCTCTAGGGCGATTGAGTAACTCAGGCTAGTGGGAAACATCTGTGGCTCTGATGCTTTAAATCTTTCATTTATCAAACGTCCAGTTATCTACATATGACGTAAACTGAAAGTTCAGGGTTTATAGGTCAAGCTTGACGTCCAAACTAAACTAAACCTGTTTTTATTCGAAAATTAATATTACAAAAATACTTTAAACAAATTTCACAAAGCATCGTTGCGTATTTTACTTAGCTTGTTTTACATAAAAAGACCCATTCGTTTAATTTTCTCGTATCGCATAATGCAGAAAGCGGAACTTAATTGTACTTCCTTTGTTCATATTTTATTTACTGGATATAATTTTATAGATTCAACTCTCAGTTACTTGTAGTGTAACGATCCTTCCTATATCGTACAGTTTTTAGCTTTGTTAAATTTAAAAAATTATATATTTTATACTTTTGGATGGTTTCGACGACGGCTCCCTAGAAACGGCTACCGCGTCTCGGCGAGCGCGCGGAGATTGTGTTTTGTTTTCCTTTGATTTGACATAAATACAGCTATATATATGTACTCGCACCTTCGGACGATGCGAGGGAGTATTGTGGCCGGCCTCGGTACTCGCTTCATCAAAGTAGTTAGATGGGGAATGTATAGATAAATACATAACCGAACACTTTACACTGGTCACAAAATTGGATAGCGATGATTATTTTGATTTGAAAGATTACTTGAGTAATCATATTCTTTAAGATCTATTCGCTGCAGTCCATTTAGTGTGCCAAACTCGAACGAGGGATTGCACGATTACTACTCTTGTGTCTTGATTGCCTTTTACGATGTTAATCAATTATTGTAAATCGTAGATTGTGCGAAATGGAAGCTTGTTGTGGGAAAGTCTAATCCTCTATTATCACACTTAATAATCTCAAGTTTGCCGATATCAAGGCGTGGTGGCTTACATATGTAATGCGGGATTGCTAAGACAAAGGATATAAGTAAAGAACCAAGAGTTCAAGACTTCATGATTGTTGGCATGAAGATCAGACGAGCAAACTAAAACCTCACATCAAACTTGACAATGCATTACGATGCATGAGATAGCTAGATGATGAGAATATAAAGAACCAAGAGTTCTAGACAAGGTCCCATGATCGGTGGCATGGAGATCAAATGAACAACTTAATCAAACTTGACGATGCACTACGGTGTACGATTAGTTGATTAATAAGAAATACCTCTTGAGTAAATGAGGCCCGAATCGTTCTAACCAAATATAAAATATCCTGTCGAAGCTTGACTGATTACTTTGTTTGTTACTCGTTGGATGACGTATTCTAGAGATTCGTGGTAATTCTATTACACTCAACTAACACCACAACCATTATCAGCTGATAGGACTTTGAAGAATGTATGTGAGACAGAAAGAATCTGTGTGAGGTAGCATAAGGTTACACAAAACCTAGTCGGACGGGGCATGGCGAAGGAACTGTCCTACCCGGGGCTAGTTGACAAACACTTCAACCAAAATTTACCTTCCGTAATAATACACTTGACCGCGGTTCCTCTTCTAGGAACAACAGTAGGGTTTTCAATCTTTTTAAATCATTCTTTAGAAGGACGATTGCAGTAATGTATTAGGGAACGTCTGTTTAGGATACCTAGGTAGTCGCTTGACGAGGTCGAGCTAGCGCGCGTGTTTAGCGCGCATTTTTTTTAAGAATTTATTTGTCAGCGTACAGCTCATTGGCTCGAAATTTTATAAGTCCAAGGTTATTTTCATTATTCTTTAATTTTCAAAGGAGCTTTAGCACTGTAAATTATTTGATTTAAAACACAACGTATGGAGGGTCCTAACCATTAGTCAGATAGACGATCACGACAAGGCCAAATATGAATGTTTCCTATTGAAGTAGTATAGTAGTAAAGTATGGTATAGTAGCTTAGTAGGATATATTTATTTTTATTTTACAAATATTTAGGCAGGAAGGCAAAATGCTCACAGTAGGTTGTAGGTAAAACTTTTCATTAAGTTACTTGCACAATCAAGGTTGCAATACTAAATAATTTTTTAGCAGTATTTTCTTATACCAGCGAAATTTTTCTTTAGAACTTACATTTGGCATTGAAATTTTTTGGCAACGCATTCTCCACTGCAAGCTGTGATGCAACATTGCAGGTTTAACTCCCACGTACTGTGAGCACTGTTTGTTAAAAAGGGGATGCTTCGTGGTTTCTCTGACTCTGACCCGGACTCATAAAATCCATAGCTCTATCTTTGTACCGATCTTCATAATGTCAGTTTCTAAACGGGTGACTATAACGTTTTAATGGAACCACATTGCTCACGTTTTGTTTTATAGCGTAGACTTCCGTATTTGTTATTTTCTCAGGTTATTTTCGTTGGCCATGATATTGTTACCTTTCAAAACAGAAACTATAAATGCAATATCTTTAAAATTTTCTCTTTTAATTAAGCGAAGATATTGAAGAGCACGAGTACCGTTGCATCGTTGACTTTGTTGTAGAGTACTGTACTGACACAGAAATATTTAAGTAGGTATAACAAAATACAAAGTGTACTGAAGCGATTAAATAAATAATATCAACGTGTAATTGAATTTATAGTAGCTACTAAATATATTAAATATTGTTAATAAGAAAACAATCAGAGATACAAATTGTATTGAAGAAATGGGGCCCAAAAGGACTTCTATGATAGAATGCATCATCTGTACTGTCACGCCACATGTGTATGATTTGGCTTTCTACAATACAAAAAAAATAGACCTTGCTTGCTGGTCTCTAAAATACATACTTAACCTACTATAAACGCAAAAATTTCTGTAGCCGTAGCCAGTTCAAAATAGTCGTTAATCTAATCCACGATTAATAGACCATAAATAACACACCTAATTTATATTTTTTATCCAGTAATGCTTTTACCTTTTACTTAACTATTCTTCGTTTTAATTTCCCATGCGGCACTCACAAATCATGTGCGCAAAATATGTCGTGAGAGCCATTGTAAAGTGCAGTCATTGTTTTATTTACCGTTGTTCTGATATGGAATTTCTTTGTATTTAGAACAAAAAAATACAGATTCTTGTTTGATGGCGGATACGGGAATATTCCTAACTGTTTTTTTTTCTTTCACTAAGTGCCTATGTTGCATTTTCTTCGAATTTAGATGTCCCAGCTTTTTCTATTTTTTTATTAATTATATTTTGTTGGATTATTTCAAATGTATTTAAACTAACTTCTCAAAGGTGCAGTTCATCAAGCTAGCAAGCAACTAACGGTGTAGTCGGTCGATCGCCGGTGTATGCAATATAGACTGTGTTTTTTGCGAAATCCTCAAAGCAATGACCGCATAACATTCAGCCCGTAAGGCCAGTGTACACGCCGCCGCCTCTCTGTCCGCAGAATTTGAACCAATATTACTCGTTACCATACATTGTTGTTGCTTGCGATTAGTGATGTTGGACCGAATTCATCGGCCGCACCTTTAGGTATTTATTTTACACTAGCTGTGCCAGTGGCTTCTTCTCCGTAGAATAGTGGCTTTTCAATATTTTCATACCATTTAAACTTTCCCTGGACTACAACAAACATTTGAAAGCTAAATCGTTTCTGGAGTTTTAGCAAAACCAACGAATTAGTTACTTATTGATTTTGTATTACGAATTAAGTAAATTAATCAAGTAGAAAATCCCCGCGCCAATGCATTGACCTAGGGTTCAACAGATCGTTTAGGAGTTGGTTCAACTTATATAAAATAAAGGTGTCTGTGGCTGTGGGCAGTAAAGAATCGCCAAACAAAAACGCGGCTTATTATAAGCTCGACTGCACAGCATATAATGTTTCATTAATCGTTGGCTTATTGACGAAATTAGTGCACTGCTGGGGGTCGGAGTCGCGCTGTCAACCAATAATAAAATGCGCACCCACAGAGATCCGTTTATGGATCATTGACTGTGTTGGTTTATTGGCCTATTTTTAGAACCATTTCACCACTCGAAGAATGGAGCCTGGGGGAGAGTGTTGTTAAGTATATCGTAGAGGTTAAACTGGGATTTGTTGATGACGCCATATAAATGTACATGTTACTATGAATCAAATGAATTATTGTAAAAATCTTAGGTTAGGAGGATTGAAGCTCAAATCTAAAGTCAAAGTTGCAAACAATATGACGTGTCACTCGGCTGACCTTGCCTTGTCATGTTTCACTCACCGGCCCTTTCGATCTTACAAATCAATTCTAACTTATTTTTGTTATGGTTACAATAAACGAAGGTCAATAAAAACCTTTGTCCAGACTACTGTCTTTTTTAAGTACTTAACTATTTCATCGAAGTAAAATGAAAAAAATAAGATAGTAAGTAAGTTCAAGATAAAAATTTTAGATTGCTTATTGAAAATTTTTATAATTTTCAACTTTCAACTCTTTGCTATCAAGGAATATGTTCACAATTTTTTTATCTCACACGGGTAGCTTACACTCTTTAATGGTTATATGACATGAGTTGCAATATCTTTACGTCATTTCTAACTACAATAAATCTATGTATATCAGAAGTTCCACATCAAAAGGGTGTCTCTCTGTTAAGGATCCACCCACGTTTGATTTATTTATGGAAAATTATTTCAATATAGAACAAAAATTTCCTTTGGTGTCGAGCTCCTCCTACCAAACAAGTTAAAAAAAGTAGTAAATGTTTATGTGAGTCGTTCAAATTGGTCTGAAATATTGAATACAAAACTTATTCAATGTTATTGTCAACAGGTGAGGCATTGATGGGTGCACGGTGATTGCCAACGACCTCCAACGATGACCGAAGGCGACAGGCAACAGACTGCAGGCGGCGCCAACGCCGCGCCCCAACACAGGAAGGGGCACAGGTTCGTTTATACTAAAAACTCATGCACAGTCAGTTCAGTACACATCACATTAAAGCTCCCGCTTAGCGCATCGCTTCGCTTGTTAGCGATGGCCACTGATCACACAAGAGGGACTGGACTGGGGAACGTTTATTTGTTAAAATCTATTAGACACAACCTTTTTTATGCTTAAAAAGGTATTCCTTTATTACTAGTACAACGTAGCAATAGCGTTGCGTTGCGTAATAAGATATTTTGTCATGCATATTCCATATATATGACCGCATCCGTTAACCTCATTGAAAAAACATGGACTAAATAATTCTTATTCACTTACTTTCTTATAAGTTTTAAATTTATAGCAACACGAGCGCGAAATAGAGCATGCAAGTGAACAAAGGAACTGCGTTCTATCGATCTTGGTCATCGGAACGATTAGAGATACGTTATAGTCTAACCGACATGTAATAATGAATTCAATTTACGGTGTTTGGTTGCTCATGCTGCAATTTTTTCTTAAGGCAATGCTTATTTTCCCCATTAGCCTAGAATAACAACATTTGTTATGAATAGCTCATGCATATAAGCACTGCTTCTCTTTTAATGCATTTAATGCATTCGATAAAGAGAACATTATCTCAAGAGCAATGCGCGTAGTATTTGAAACTGTAATAAATCATGAGCCAAATGCGCTTGTGCTTGGCCCACGCAAAAACCAGTCTATTTTCACGTTGTCTTTGCGCATCTTTAGTACATACATTCCTCATTATCATTATAAGTTATCAATTCTATGTTAGTACACACAAGGTATACACAACATAAAGTAAACGTAAACATTTTTTTTCACCTAAATGTTCTCTTCTCCTTTCTCAATCCACTTCTCTCGTCTTATTTTCTAATCCTCTTATTCATAAAAAGTTAAAGAGCATTTAAGTTATTTGACGTATGTCAATTTAGACTGGATGTCACGTATTTACCATACAACAAACCAGAGAAGTAGACCTCCAGTAACGCTACTTAAAATGTACTGTATCTTTATGAATAAGACGGTAAATCTTCAATACAGCTTTTTGCTTACATAAGCATATATTCTGAGTTACATATTATTCTTATTTTGTTTATTTCTAACTTGCCACGTGTAGCGAAGTTAACTTACATAGTATGAGCAAATACCTCTACATCTACAATAACAAATTAGTCTTGTCTTGACTCTATGTGCACTAGAGCATAAATTGTTGACCTTATTATCACTACTTGCAAACTGTTTTGTTTCTTCTCTGTGTAATGACATAATAGCGGCTCGGCTTTGCAATCAAATGCCTCCGCTTAATCTTATCCAATTTAACACAACAACCATAATTTACTTCTTTGTAAATATAATGTGCTGTTATCGTTCAATTATATTCCGGACTGTATTTATTGGATCATTATGATGGGGATGTTTAGATCCTGTCGCAACATCTGGCTTGTTTATAGGTAAATTTTTAACGATGTCTGCTACAATTTTACGGTTATTTTAGAGGAGGTAAATATGTATATGCTTGGCCTAGCTCCTGAATTATTAATTACTTTCTTATCCGTGAACCTTGTTTGCTGTAGCAGTGTTGTCCACAGATCAATAGAAATTACCATTATACATGGTGTAAAGCACTTTTTTTTTGAAATTTAGTGTTTTGGACTGGTCGTTATAAATTTCTTGTTAAGATTCGTAGGCTGTTATCGCTTTTTTTTAAAGGTAAAAACATACAAAAAAAAACAGGCAGGTAAGTACCAGAGCATGACATTTCATGGTAAAAGTGTGCTGCTGGCACGACTTTTTTTTTTTTTTTTTTTTTTTATTTAACCAAATCAACTTAATTCTATTACAAAAACAATGCTGCTGCAGAAACTATATTGTTTAAGTGCAGCAGCGAGCAGTCTTACACAATCTTTCTATACATAATAATATGTGTTATAACGAATAGGTTGTTTTTATACAGTTAATAAAATATCTGATTTTCTATTAGATAAGCTTTAATCTTATTTTTATATTTATCACTAGTTAGGTAAATACGTTGGAGATCACTAGGGAGATCGTTTAAAGTGTTAGGTAATGCAAATTGTTTAGTTCTAGTTCCGTATACATTGTTATATTTAGGTAGATTAAATGATTTGTAAGTAGGCAGTTCACGTAGATTACTCGACCTATGTTTTGTTTGGGTTTCTAATTTATAAGAATTTTCATCTATCAGGGTTGCTAATTTAATTTTTTGGAAAACATCCAAAACGTTACAGTGCTTAAATATATTCTGGTTATTTTCTTTTAACTCTTTTTTTATTTTATTTGGGACAATTTTCTTAAGAATTCTTTTTTGTAAGTTGTAAATAGTTTCAAGGTACGTTTTGTATGTTTTTCCATAGCATCCTATACCATATCCAACAATTGAATCGACCATTGAAAGATATATAAGCCGCAATGTTTTATAAGGTAATTTATACTTTAAGATTGATAATTTACTTAGAAGTGCTCGAAGCTTGTAGCAAACGTGTTCGATATGGGGACCCCAGTTAAATCTTTCATCAATTATCAATCCCAAGTACTTGTGTTTGTTTACAAGTTCTAGGTGTGAACATTTACAGTAGGCATGTTGTTCGTGGAAACATTGATGCTCGTGGGCTACGATTTGGGGTTCCGTAGTTGTATTGTTATGTGCAGAGCGGATGTGAATAACTTTTGTTTTATTTTTATTTATGATGAGTCCCGCGTCGTGCGCCCATTTACATAAGATATCAAAGTTTACTTGCATCATTTCAACCGCCTTTTCAAGTTGTTTATGGGATGTTATGATGCAAGTATCGTCTGCAAACTGGTATACGGAGCCCTGTCTTGTAAGGTTACACATATCATTGACGTAAAATAAATATTCTAAAGGAGCCAAAATAGATCCTTGTGCGGAACCTTCTTCGGTAGCAATTTGATCGCTTATTTGGTCTCCTATTTTTACTGCTGTAAATCGGTTTGTGTGATAATTTTTAAACCAGTTTAGAAGAGGGCCCTGAATACCATTCTGCATTAGTTTTTCATAGATAATTTCATAATCCAAACAATCAAACGCTTTACTAAAATCAATTAGTATAACAAGTACCTGTTTTTTATCATTTAGCATACCATTTATTTCATTATTAAATTTTGCAAGTAATTGAGAGGTACTTCGGTTTTTTTGGAATCCATATTGTTTATTATTTATTATTTTATTTTTTTGTATAAACTTGTTTATTTCGTTTCCGAAGTACCTCTCAATTATCTTATCTATACTAGAAAGAATTGTTATTGGTCTGTAGTTGTTTACATCATTGTGCGCTCCGCTTTTATGAATAGGCCTTATGATTCCTATTTTAAGGCTTGGTGGTTCAAAAATTTGTGTTTTTGAGATTTTTTTAAACAATCTGAGACATACAAAATTGATGTCTTCATTCTGAAAAAAATATATGTGTTAGTTAAGGATCTAATCTAGTCATCATACTAAAGGGAAACAGGATCTAATTAATTTTAGTTGATAGAAAAAAATCTCAAAGTTACCCCTTTTTGTTCCGTTTTTTCCATTTTATTTTTAAACCGCTGATTGTTTTTATTTGATTTTTGGAATGAAAATTGCTGACCTTAAATTTTAGACATACTACTATAGTAAGAATTTTTAAGTTTAACGAAAAGACAAAAAACCAGCAAAAACTAAAAAAAAACATCGTTTTCGCGCGGTCCGATGCCATGCCGCGCCGCTCCCTACCCCGTCAGTACCCTTGTGGCCACGGCCGAGGCCGGTTCTGTGTCAAATTTTTGTTTTCGCGCTCTCGTATTTCGTTTTATTTTTATTCAAATGTAAACAAGTTTTGACAACAGATGTCAAAACAATGAACCATAACATCTGATTAGGATCTATATGAAGCTGAAAAAAAACAATTTTGATACCGATATTACATTTAAAAAACCGTCGCATTACAAACTTACCTTTTTTATTTTCACAGACAAAACTTAAATCGTAGGGATGATAGAACAATAGCTGCTGACGAAAACTTGGTTGTTTAACTGTAGCAGCGAGCGGTCTCAGATCAGACAGTGATATTATAATATTATATAAACATACATAGACCTAAATATTTTACACAAGTTATTTTGCGTATAGTGCTTGATAGCTCAGACTTGCCTTTGGAAAGTTTAATAGCTCGAATTTCTGCCATCTTGGTTTCAAAATGTTGGTAGGTATGTCATTTTCGTTATCAGCGAACCCGGAAATCTACTTATTAAATAATTTTTCTCGTAAAAAACCTATATACTTACAATGCAATATACGCGCTACCGCATCCAGTGTGCCCGCCAGTTTGAGAATTAAACAATAGATAATAGAGGTACACAACAATTTTATTTAATCCAACAGTACACGCAAAATCATACCTACAATATAATTAAAAACAAAAAACATAGTTTACCTTCAGTTTACATATTTAACTAAAATAAAATAACATGTATGTAATGTAAATGTGCATGGCGTGCCAGAGAAGAGGCCTATGTCCAGCAGTGGGCTCTTACAAGCTGATGATGATGATGATGAATGTATTGTCAAGCCTTTTTTTCTGGCTTACTCCGCACTTTAGGTATAAACCTGCAAGTACGTGCGGCGGCAATACGGAAGCGCAGCGTTCTACTTTGTCTATGCCTAAATACAGAATGTCAAAACAGAAGAAACCCAAGTTTCTTAAAATTAAAAAAATATTTAAAAAAATATATTAAGTACATTTTCAGAAATAATTAAATTGTGTACTTCTTACAATATTAATTTATTTTTTGAAAATAACACCATCTTAATGTGATCCGTTACAATAATTGTAATTATTAGAGGTACAATTGCGGCACTCATGCAAACGAACGTCTAAAAACTTTTTTATCAAAAAATTAAACCGCCGAAAAAAAAACCGAAATGCATAAAATAATAATATAATTACTAAGTTCTTAAAGTTATGTAGGGTATACCAAGTAATTTTAAGTCGGATATCCGATTCGGATATTTTCTTTTTGATCAATAATTGTCTTCGGATTAGTTTTTATTTTATTAGACTTTAGTCTAAAGACCCTCTAAGAAAACCCTTTAAGAAAAAGTCCTTTGAAGTCAGATCTGGTGGTGGCCAGGGAATGACGACTACTCTTAGAGAAATAAATTACGGACGATAGGAAAAGTGGTTTAAGAGATGTATCTATTTCCCGCATTTATAGGTATGTAAACATAGTAAATTGAGCAAAAAGTTATCAACTCAAACTATATAGTAATTTGTATGTAATGTTTTTTGAGTCACAAAATCAAATTAAAACAATCAGTAGTGTATTTCTAATGGAAAAAAACACTACAAAAAGGGTTTACTTTGTTTTATTTCTACAGAGTGAAATTCATTAGATCTTGTTACTTTTTAATAACTTGTCTAAACTAAATCCTACATCTATATTTTTCAGAATTAAGAAATCTGTTTTATATTTCTCAGATGGTTTAAAAAAAAACTCGTTATTACAAATACCTTACCTAAACGCAAATTCTTGTTAGCTGAAACGAAAATCGGAAAGAAAAATTGTGCGGTAGGTATAAACATCTCGATTAACTTCGGCTTGTATGAAAAGTAATAAAATTTAAAACTGCCGCGACATTTCGCATTTCGACGCGCGCATGTCACAGCTGCGAGGGTGGGGGACCCTCATACCTAATTAGGTAAGAAGCTTCAAACTACAGGTCCTTAAGTTTGTCGGGATACATAGCTAAAGAAATAGACTGGTTTATTAAATGGGTTAATATAGGTGTGATCTCGTTTGATATGCTTTTGATGTCACTTACTCGAATACAGTCTATTCCCGGACTTTTCTTAGAATTCATGTGTTTTACAATTTTTTCTATTACCTCACTACGACTAGAAGTGTTCTTAAATTATCCATATGTTACGTGTCGTGTAGTCACATTTTGCGTCACTGTTTACTTTTGTACGTAAGATAGGTAACTTGTGAATTGTAGATTAGGAACTTTACGAAACCTATAAGTACTATATATTTTTCTTTTCCATAAACTTACCTATTAACTTACGGTCTTATTCATAAAAAACCCCTAAAATGGCCTCAACGTTCAATTTAGTTAAAACGTTTGCTAACGCTAAAATACTGATTTCAAAATACATTATTCATAAACGCAATTTAGGCCTGCTATAACTACATGAGGCCAATAGTAGTTTTTTGCATTTTCAGGTTGTCGCACCGGTCAATCCACGATCAATCATTTAACAAAAGAAAAAAAATGACAATTTTTAGGGCCTTTGCCCAGCAGTGGCGCAACAAATTCTAGAGGAAATTAAACTTGTTATGATTGATTGACTCAGTCAGCTGAGGTGACTGATGATTTTTTGTTTTGTTCAGGCATTACAAACATAGGTAGTTAGGTACCGAGGTATTATTTATTAAAATTATTTAACTTTATTTACATAGGGAGGTATTATACTTCGTTTAGTATTTTGAGGGCATTTAGCAGGTTTGCAAAATGGGAAAGCAAAAGATATTACGCGCTGCGCTGGCCCGGCACTGGACACGGCCTGATCTAAGGAGAATCATCCCTAAGAGGCAAGTAACAACAAAAATATTTCCCGTGCGAACAAAACTTTATTTTACAATACGTTTTATAACTGTTTCAGATCACATCCAAGCCCAGAAAACTGCAAAACTTTCTTCGGAGCGACCTGAAAAAAGGAACAAAATCAATATAATTGGTATAGGTATATGAGTTAAGAAAATATTTATAAATTGAAAATAAATATTTTGTGATCAATGTGTTTTTCTCTCTCATCATAAATAAATTGTGCTTAAGTATTCAGATGAATACAAATAATTAAATTGGGCCTTCTTAATTGAGTAAGTATCTGTATTCTGGTTATCAAAGATAAAGATCCCATAGCCATGAGCGTTGCTAAAATAGTGTTATTCAGGTATTCAAAATGTAAAAAAGTATATATACAATACATACGACATTCACGATATCCCCAACACCCTGCAATGATTTCTCACACACAATCCCTTGTGTCAAATTGCAAGACTTCCTGTACAAAAAAAAGATGATGTCCGTTTATTGTAGAGCGTTCGTACTTTATCGCGCAAAGAAATCAGGTCCTATAATAATTTATATTATTTTCGAAGTCAAGGAAGTGCGGAGGGTTTTGGTTTCCAACTAGCTCGCTAACATCCAAAGCTATCTATCTTCTTTATATACCAGCGCGTGCATTTTCAAAATTCACTTCACATCATTCCCGAGTCACGACACATCCTCGCGACCTCGCGAGAAAATAACAAAAACAGCTGATCAGCAGGCGCCATCTTGGCAAAAATCAGTGTGTTAGTGCGTTAAAGTAGGGTCGGGCCTACTTTAACTTACGGAGGCATTATAACGACGTTTTAGTGCTAATGAGCAATTATGAATCCAACTTTTTTGACAACACGCCATTTTAGGCTAAACGTGTGGTTTAAGGCCATGTTAATTTTTTATGAATAAGACGGTTACTCTCTAAATAAAACGTCTACACTCAAAAGCTCGCGTGGTTTATATTGAAATTGCTATTACAACCAACCTTATGCCCAGACAACAGTTCTTCACAGACCGTTTTTTAATTATCTTTTAAAGTACACATTCGGCCTACTTCAAGTAGAAGCGGACTTGTTTACCTACTGATAGTGATACCGCAACACTTTATATTGTTGTTTGACGTACGAGTTTGATAAGGTCTCTTTTTTGTGTCTTGCTCCTGTTAAACATTTTATAAACATTTTCATTTACAAATGAGATCCTCCACACATGACCCAGATAAACAAAAAAAAAAACAAATACCAGTAGTAGGATCTATGTAATCCAATTAAGTTGTCTGAAACAACCAAAGAAAGTTTCAAATAGAGTTTGGTACGGCTGGCGATAGAGTACATCGTAGCTTCTGCGGTCATTCTGATCAATAATTCAACACGTCATGCTTGGGCTTGGACAGAAGGTATTTCTGTAAATCACGGGAAAACGTGGAATATTATTTGAGCTTAATAAACTTACGGCTGTATTTAATTTTATGTGGCCGTCGCAGTCTATATAATATTTTGAACCTCGTAGAGATTTGTCGATAAAGTATAATTTTTCACCTAGTTGGACTTTTACGAGTACTAGCGTATAATCAATATAATTATATAAAACTCTTCCGTTACTGACTGACTGACTGACTGACTGACTGACTGACTGACTGACTGACTGACTGACTGACTGACTGACTGACTGACTGACTGACTGACTGACTGACTGACAGACAACGCAGAGCCGAAACTACTGGGCGCAGAAAGCTGAAAATTGGCACGTGGGTTCCTTGGGGAGTGTAGGTAAGCACTAAGAAGGGATTTCCCGAAATTCCCACGGGAACGGAAAAAAACGGGATTTTTGTGTTTATGAGAAATCTGCGCGGGAAAAACCGCGGGGCAGCCTCTAGTATAGTATATAGATAGCCAATAAATACGTAGATGCAGTGGTGAGTGACAGGCTGCAAGCCGGTTTTTAAGAGTATTTTTATTCAATAAAGTTACGTTAACACCTGTAAAATAATTTCTCATTATACACAGAAGTAGAGACAAAAGTAATGATCTCATTATAAATAAATACATAGGTTACATACAGCTTAGCAACGTAACAAATATTTGTTTGTCTAACTTTTCACAGTTATGTTGATAAAGTTAAATTGCTTGTTTTCCGCTTCGAGACTCAATTTCTTAAGACTGTTTGCGTACGGGTCAACAGGCTTTGCTTTTAGCCTAAATGGCTATTTAACTGTATTAGAGGTATATGACTTGTTTCCATGAGTCACTAGTGAATTATTATTATGGTGTAATGTCTGCCTGCCCCTCCTCTAAGCACGCAAATGGAGCCTTTAGCTCTAGAATATTAGATTTTGATGAACGCGAAAATATTTGGAACCTTTCCATGGAAATGTTAATAAAATTGTTAGTATTATGCGCCATATTCTTTTAAATTTCACCACTCAAATGCCTCTGTTTTAAAAAAGTTTTTCTTTGATACGGTTTATAGGTAAATGATCATTTTATTTTAATTAATTAAATACAACAAAAAATACACATACATTTGCTAAAATAAAGTAAATGCTTGTGTTTGAGTATAGAACTTCCTCTGTGGTCCAGTCACCGATAGCGACTAATATTATCGTAGTGATAACTGTGTAAGGATTTTTTCACACCACCTTGGTATCATTTGCTATGATAATTTGAGTGCTAATATGACGTTATTTAAACATTGCTTTTGTATAGTTTTACCAAGCTAAATTTCAATTGCGTTGCCTCTTACTTTCGTAAGCATTTCTTTATCATAGTTCTGGCATTCAATATATTTTTTAATTACTTAGTAACAAAGGACCACCAATCATCATCACGTAGCAGCAGTATTATAATTTTAAATGCTACCCATATAACATTACCTGAGAAAATTCTCAACTAACTGCTAAAATCGCATCTGTTGGCTAAACACTAAGCGGCCGTATCACTCGTGGCACTGCCCTACATGTCCTATATTCGCATCTAATCTCTACATTGATATCGCTCTGAGACAAAGCTCTGTTAGTCACAGTCGCACCTGTTTAGTGCGACAACGCCAACAGCCCACGCCGTGAAACGTGTGAAGTTATTCTTTTGTCAATGGATATTAGTGTATGAACTATGGCTGAAAATACGAGCAGAGAACGAGGTGCTTGTGAGGACCAAGCACAGGCGTTGCTCGCCAAGCATGAACACAGGTAACTGATGTGGTGTTATTAAAAGTGACCAGTGCAATGTAAAAGTATTAATTACAAAAACTTCCAGAAATGTTATAATCCAATCATTTACAATCAATGTATTAATAAATCAATAGTAATTTAACATTTTAAACACTTAATAAATTTCAATCTTAAATGCTATTTCAAATTTAAAACATTGCATGTATGCTTTGCGTCAGACGCTCCATTGAACTTCGTCGATGTTTTTTGTAGTCTGCTAAAGTAGGAAGCTTTATACTTCAAAGGTGTTTGTAAACAATACGCGTTATGAAAACACATGCGCCATACACTCCCACATTTTTGCCCACTTTCTACTCCGCCAAAGAATGGCTGCTATTTCTCATGTTAATCTTGCATTAGGGGCGCTCGGGTTCTTATACATATTATGATAGCTTCTGAAGATAACAGAGAATGCGTAGTTTTTTGTTTAGTTCGCCGATCACGACATATTGACCGTAGCCAAGCTCTGCCTCAAATATCGCTGCTCTGCTGCCTCAAGTGGCCTTCGTGTGTAGCAATAGATTGTGAAAACTCTTAAAATCGGTTACAGAGAGTAATCAAACTTTTTTTTTATTACAAACCGCACGATATCCGTCTGCTACATTGCTGCTACATCACCTTACCCAAATTCGTGTGTTTACACTTGCTTTTTAAATGGTTTCATTACTTTACCGATATTGTATGTCTATTTTTATGTTTATGTTATTATCCAAACTCAAAAGAAAAAACAACGTTAGTCTGCTTGTTTCGAAACACTTGAAAACATCCGCAACATATTTCGACAGTGTTACCCTTATGGCAATCTGTTTATTATCTCTATTGTCGCAGGAGGCAAGAGTCGATGTACGCGATGACAGGCCTGTACGCAGACGCAGCCTGCGCGGAGGCAGAGGAGGCGGGGCCGAGCGCCCTCCCACCGCCCGCGCATCCCCCGCGTGAGTCTGTCAAGTGCCACAGCAGAAACCCATCAGCGGGCATATGTGACAGGTAAACTGATAATCATAGATAGGATAGCCAGAAAATTTAATGTTTCATGCGTTTCTTTTTGTAAGTTGTATATATATTGTGATAACCATGGGTTTCTCTTTAAGATAGTAGTAGCTTAATTTATTGCTTTAAGCAGGTCTTTTCGATCTCGGCCTATGATGAATACTACCTTTATTTTTCAATGCAAGTTGTATTTTTTATTCAGTCTTAATTTAAAAACCAATAAATGGCTTTGCTATAAAGCATAAAAAGCTTGATATATCTCTAAAGTTTGCATTTATCTATAGGGACCGGGAGCGGGACAAGGAGCGCGAGAAGCCGCACCAACTGTACCCCGAGATCCTCGACATCCCGCACGACTCGCGCGACTGCGGCATCCTGTCGTGGCGACCCTTGTTCATTCAGCAATTCTCTAGTATTAAGGTATGTTCAGGAAATCATCGTAAACAGTTCTTCGACTGTATTCTCTACAAACTCTTTATCGTCACATAATATGTGAATCGAATACATATTATGTTTTTTTTTCGGAAATGATTTTATTTTAGCTGATAAATATAAAATTAATTAATAAAATTATTGTAAGTACTCTTATTTTTTCTGCAAAGACATTTTTTAACAAATCTTCAAATGTTTTATTTTGGCAGCAAAAATACATTTACTTCCTCAGTTATCTATCGCTTTGTCAATTTCCGATTTAAACTGGACTGAGCTTTTAAATTTTCATAAAATTTTATCTTCTGGGATACCTAATAGGAGATAGAGGTCAGAGATAGATTGTAAAAAAAATTCAAATCATATTGTCAAACGCATGGCAGTTGTAGTCATATATTGCATTTTGCCTCCAGGTGTTCGTGTTCTTCCTCTCGTGCCTCGTAACGCTGCAGCAAGCCCTCAGTTCGGGCTACATCAACTCCGTCATCACCACCATCGAGAAACGTTTTGAGATCCCCTCCAGCCTGTCAGGCCTCATCGCCAGCAGCTACGAGATCGGAAACGTCATTACCGTCATCTTCGTGTCCTACCTAGGAAGTAGGAGGCATATTCCCGTCTGGATAGCTGTTGGTAAGTGGCGAATTTGTGACTAATTATTTTAAGTTGTCTCTACATTAGACTCTTAATCACTTCTATCGTTAGGCGATTTGAGATCTTTCACTGACTCTCTGACATTCATAATTACCACATTCGCGTATTATCTAACTTACCACCAGTAAGTTAATGTTAGTAATAATTATCGTTATAAAGAGATGAGCAAATTACATGCAACTCTTATCCAGAGCGCACCTATGTAACCGTTTACGCTTGGCTAGAGAAGGAAACGGTCGGTCCTATAATTTCAGTTTTAATCGTTCCTAAGAATAGTATCACGCTTTGCGCTAGAAACAGGTATTGTTGCAGAATGGCAGATGACTTGAAATTGCGTTCTCTAGATTGCAGTAAAGTAGCCTGGTATACGCGTAAAAATTCTTACATAACTTTTATGTATTGTGTTCTAGCTGCCAATTAGCTAGACATTGAGACGATAAGTATAGGTGTAGGTTTACAAACTAGCACTGCACCTCTCATAATGTGAATATTCGGTATAGGTTCAGTGATAATGGGCATCGGTTCGCTGGTGTTCGTGCTGCCGCACTTCATAGCGGAGTCGAACAGCGAGATGATGATGAACAACAAGTCGGACGAGAACATCTGCCGGCTGCCCGAGGCCATGGACGCCGCGCGGGTGTTCGCGCAGGGCCTGCCGCCCGGGAACTTGCGACCTGATAACTGTATCAAGGTAATGTTCCCATCCCAGCTAGACTAGGTAGACAATAATGTATAGTGGATTAGAATTTGTGAAGCCGAATGGGGGGTTAAATGACACATGGCCAAAGGCGCTGTTAACTAGCTTATGTTTCCGGATATGATTCGCTCAATATCCAAATTAATACCTACTTCTAAATTTTAGTCAATCGAATCTGTACCGAGTATTATTTAGTAACTCGTAACTATATGATTCATACAATACACTTTTATTTACTGTTCTCTTTGTGACAAACTATTTGTATAGAAATAATGTCACTAAACTTTGAATGAGATGTTATATTTTATCAATGCCATTTCTAGAGCGGAACATGAAATATGAAAGTAACAAGTACCTATCGCAGTTCAAAAATATGAAAATTAAATTCTGTACTTCAGTTGAATGTTACCGTCTCTTAAGATAAGATATGTACATACGAGTGATGGATGTGCAAAACAAATTCGTTCCTGACACTTGCTCAGAGTTGCTAAAATATAATTTAAATCATCTTGAGAGTATTGTTTGCTACGCTTGTCATTGCAACATTGTTTCGAGTGAAGCGTTGGCTATTTATATATATTATTATATTTTATGCCTTAAAAATTCAGTAAAATATTTTTATATAGAACATTTCTTCATTAGTGCTTCCTGGAAACTCTTCCAATTTTACCGTGATAACAACTACGTCAAAGGAAAAAGCTATTTATAATAGTACCCTTATAGAGCATCACCCGGGCTGGATCGATACTCTCGAATAAGGATATTGTGCCCGGAGCGGAAATAAACCTAGGTACCATAGTATATATTTTCAACTGGGTTCTGGTTGGTGTCTGCAATCTCAAACTAAAATAACTAGGAACTTGATGTAGTCGAGTCGATGAAAGATATAAAAAGTGCTTTTGATTAGAATTTATTCCTAAAACGTATGTGTTGTTTTTTACGTTGACGTAAAATCGGAAGCATTTCGCTTCTCTTCCTGTATAATTTTTCCCTTCTCTTGTGTGTTAGTCATTTGATAAATCTTTATTTAATCAATAAGTATGTCTCCTTGAACATCCATTCAATTGACTCTATATTTTACTCCTTTCATATTATTTAAATACATTCAAAACTTAGAACCATCCTCGGATACAGTTCTGGGTACTACGACTAGGTATTACGAATATTGATGTTAGTACTTATCCATGTCTGGATGGTTGTTTGTTTCGGGTACTATATCGGTGTATGGCCATGGAATATGTTTATTTTCTGATTTTATCTTTAGGTATGCGTGTACTGTTTGCATAGCTATGACTCTAAAACACCACTGTTATCCCAACAGAGTTCGCCGAGCACGTTCATGCCGGTGATGGTGTTCATAGTGGCGCAGCTGCTGCTGGGCTGCGGCGGCTCGCCGCTCCTCACGCTGGGCACCACCTACGTCGACGACCACGTGCGCCCCGAGTCCTCCTCCATGTATATTGGTGAGTTGAAATGGTTGATTCACTTGTCTTGTGATGTGTTACTAGCTGATACGGCCAAATTCGTACCGATATTTGATACAATGTCCGTGTACACAATATTTTTAATTAAATCTTTGAACTATTGTGAATTTTTGTGAATATCACATCATCATCTCGACATCATCATTGTTCATCAGGGTAGGTTTTTTCAAACTGACAATAAATAAAACCATTCCTCTTTATAATATTACCCTCTTATTCATAAAAAGTTAAAGAGCATTTTAGTTATTTGACGTATGTCAATTTAGACTGTATGTCACGTATTTACTATACAACAAACCAGAGAAGTAGACCTCCAGTAAGGCTACTTAAAATCTACTGTATCTTTATGAATAAGACGGTTAGTGTAGAAAAAAGTCCGGCTTATAACGAAAGTTGTTTTAAAATCAATACATCCATGTATTGATTTTAAACATCCTGGACCAACTTTACTTACGATTTTTGCTTGTTATGATAAATTTAATTTGTACAATTTTTTTTCTCGTTGGTGCAATTTTTGCTACTTACTAAGGTATGTTCACTTTAACACTTTGAGGTTTACGTATAAAGACGACTAAGAATACAAAAGAACATCAAAATAAATAATGAGTACTTAAAACCTCATTCATAGGCCTAGTTAGGCTCTACATTATCTTACAAAGTTTTCGTAGACCACGAGGCAAAGGATGCGAGGAAATTGGGCCAGTGCCTCAATACGTTATTGATTTATCATGCCGAAAACTGTTTTACTAATAAATAATTTCAACCTATTTATTTTTGTGAGTGTTTTGATAGCGGTCGGTTAGTCGAGAGAGTTAACATGCGTCGTCGCGATTTGGGTTGATTAATGATATGAGGTATTTTACTTGGGAAGACCGAGTTTCGTATGTCGTTAAGGTGCAAAAACTCTTATTAACAATAAGCACCTAATAGTTCGTATTATAATTTATAATTACGCTTTTGAGAAATTGTTGAATACCACATTTCAACTGTAAATACATGGTATAGAATTTCTCATAAAACAAAATCCGAACCACCGAACTAACGGTAACTGAGTGGATCTGTAATCATCTGTTATGTAAAAGATCGTTACTAAAGCTTGCAGCCAGCACGACAACAAGAGCTAAACAACTTTTTGCGGCTGCGATGCGACAGATACCTACACAAAGAGTTGCTCGTTTTGATGATTGCAGTCCAGTGTATTACGTTATTATATGACTTAAGAAAGGTTTTATTTTTTATTTTATGACTCAACGTTGCGTTGCGACTTTATAGATATTTATGTTTTTTGATTACCTTTTAAATATTCTACTGTCTGTGGTATTGTTTGCCTTTAAATTTGTTCAGGTGAACTCTCAGTTGAACCCATAAAATGTTTGTCCAAGGCGACACAAGCACACCTTCACTGATTTTGTTACATTTGAAATCTCTTCTTTTTATAAAAGAAAAATGTATAGAATGGCTATTTCCTTTATAGGTTTCTTATTTTGAGAACGAGCTTTTTCTAAAAATAAAAATTTAATGATCCGTAATTTGTACTCGCAAGTCTCCGAGTTCTCCTTACGTTTAATTTCAATTCCTTGGAGATACCCACGTTCAATATGGATTGTTCAAATATTGCCACTTAGCATTTTTTTTTCGTTTACGATTTTATTTTCTTGCTTTCGTCCGGTTTTAATTTAGTCTGAATTATAAATTAGTTCACACTTTTATCCATGTTGAGCTCGCTGGAATTCGTACTTGCTCATTGATATTAAATGACCACTCATTCCATTACCTTTTCAGGCATAAATTATTATTATTATTATTATCATTGACACTGTACCTACATGATTGATGGCTGCAGATATCATTTTAATATTAATGTGGGCATTCTAAACATCTTGATTGATTTTAATATTTTGAAGATCCTCCATTTGTCCATTGTTGTGTATATCAAATTTAAGCAATGCTATATTCTCTTTTGTCGAAACCTTCGAATGTAAGATTAATCTCGGAATCCAGTCAATACTTTATGTGTTTAGAGAATAACACCCTGTCGTTATAGAAGGTTGATGACATCAAAAATATGGCTCTTGATTCACCGCGGCGGCAGATATCATAAAACTGCAGGATCCATTTGAATGAATGATAAGATAGGGCTGTTGAACCCGCACACGTGCGACGCAGGCGAAGGTTCGCGTGTAGGTATATCGTTTACTTTTTATGTCCAGCTTTGGTATCAAAACTACAAAATAATAGGTTGAGTATTCATAAGTTTTAACTTGGTTTTTATTAACAGTTCGTGTCGATTATTTGATAGTATTTCGTGTCTATCGCAGTCGATGTGCTCCAAAATTACCTTTACTGAAACCGAAAGTTGAAAGTGAACTATTTCTTGTATTCTAGGCTATTAATTGTGCAGAACCGTCTAAACGCCTGGGCCGACTCGCACTTGGCCCTTTATTGAGCTTGCTCGAGTAACTTCAGTATTTTAGCATTTTCTCATGAAATAATAAACAATTTAACTGTTTCAAAAACAATACACTAGCAAATATTTTGAAGTATAGCTATACCTATAACATACATACATACATAATATCACGCCTTTTATTCCCCGGAGGGTTAGGCAGAGGCACCGGCTTGAGAGCCGGACCCACGTTTAGCCGAGTTTATGCTTTATTACCAACGTGACAAGGGGCCAGCTTGTCGCCGCGGTTATAACGACCACTACTGCGGCCGGGACCAACGGCTTAACGTGCCTTCCGAAGCACGGAATCATCTTACTTTTCGGACAATCAGGTGATTCAAGCCTGCAATGTCCTATCCAACCGAAAACAACCACAACGTGATTTTTGTGAGAAATCAATATGTGGTGTTTTCTGCGGGGATCGAACCCACAACCTTCCGTGCCGTGGCGCAACGCGCTACGCTACTGAGCTACCGAGGCGGCTATACCTATGAAATTCAACAATAAAAGTTTGCAAACTAGGTCGACTGTGACAAACTGCCGTAGGTATTGGCAATGCTATGCAGTGAATATGCTAAGCCAAAATCGGAGATTACAGTAATACCGGTGCAGTATTAACTAAAGTCATGATAACTAATGTAATCTGTGTTCTCTCTCGCTCCTTTCTATGGTCCTCTTAGCGAATTTCATGTTTTGTTTGTTAATACGTGTGGTATTAGAAATATACAGGGTGTTTCTGACAAGGCGGTAATAAATGAAATGGGGGGTTCTGCACAGCATACCTAACAACTTTCCCTAAGCAACATAGGTCGAAATCTCAAAACTAAAATCAGCTGTTCCATACATTTGCTCGATCAGCTGACGGGGACGACCTATGTTTCTTTCGGAAAATTGTTTGTTATGGTGAGCTGAATCCCTCCTTTCATTTATTACCGCCTTGTCAGAAACACCCAGTATAAGCGATTGTACATAAACAGATGGATTTTATCTCGTTATTTATAAAGGAGGAATATAAATGATGTCGTGTGTGGATGTGGCGGGATAGCGGCGACTGGCACTGACAGCGCCAGGTCCGCGGTGGTGGCGCATCGCGGCTCTCTCGCCGCAGTCACACGTGATCCGCTGACCTTGACCCGCCGGCGACCACCTTCCAGAATGTTGTTTTGGCGGCACGCCTAATTCACTCCCATTTGTCAGCCGTATCGATTTTCCTACTAAAAACTCCGCTAACAGAATAAATCAGGTGTTATATTATATAAGTTTTATGGATGTGCGACTTTGGAATGACCGGTCAAACGACTACCTACTGCCATTCTGCTACCAGGGCCTACATCAATGTTTCTCTTAGTAGTATATGAACACAAGTTCACAGGATTCACGAGCATTGGCAAAAAGCAATCTCGCTAATGCCCGCCGGTTCTGATTTTAATATCTATTCTTCTCTATTATTTCGGTTTGTCATCGTATCATTCTGCTTTCATTTTTGTACTGTAAATCTAGGTAGTTTTTTTACATTTAATTTAAAACCAAAGGCAAACTTCATAAATTAGTACGATTGATCTTCAAGTGAGAAGATATAAAGGCAGACCCTGGCTGCGGCAGGTGTTCGAGGGTGCTCCACGAGGCGCCGACGCCCTCGGCGCTCTTCGTTACCCCTATTTTTAGCCTTTGCCTTTTTAAGATCGCTCTTTTAACTTAAACTTCTTTGAGCAACAAAGTTACTGCTTCGTCAAGCGGTAGGTCATCTACTGGGTGTTATAGAAACATCTGTAGCAGAAAGTTCAGCTAATATAATTCCTCAAAATATTTTAAGCAACTGGGCCAAAATCAAAAATCAGCTGTCCCGTTCCCGTACATTGATCCTGTCAGCTGATCGGACGAATGAGCAATTTTTTCGATTTGACCGATGTATATGTACCATTGTCAGAAACGCCTCGTTAATTATAGCTTAAGAAAAATTAATTATAGAACGCTTGGAATTTAAATTTTTTTAAAGGTATTATTAAGGTATTAATAATTTTCGTATTTGCACGCAAGAAAATTAGTTCATCGTTTTCGATGACCTAGACCCGGTTCACCATATTCGATTCGAACACAAGTAAAAGTGGCGCAATATCCAGATAATAAAAAACCGTAATGCGCAGGATGTAGGAAAATTTTAGGCAATCTGATACTATTTATACTATTTTATATGTTTCTTAGAGCCCTTTTACTTTTAGCGCGAATCGCTCCAAATTTTTTTAGTGGATTTCAGTGAAGTATTTTGCCAATGTCATGTTCACAAAGGTTATCTCCTAACTTCCAGTGAACAACAGTTCATTCTTGAACATGCCAGACATACAAGGTTGTAATGAAGTTATTGGATTATTGTTTTAAAGCATGCAAAGAACGTTTTATACAATAAACATACTACACAATAAGACATTTTTTATTGTTTCCATCGTTAAGAAGTTATTTTTCTCGATTGGCGCTAGTATCGATCCGTGTAAGAGGCCTCTTAATGTAAAATATGGTTAGTAGCGCATTTCTCTGTATACTATAATAAATCAAGTTGAAATAAAACATTGAAAAACCTCGGTGCGGTAAATGAAGTAGAAGTTCTGGCGCCACGCAAACCATTAGCGCAGGGGTCATTTGTCACCAGTTGCACTAATGAAGCCCGAAGTTATCGCCGCCTTAATAAAACTAGAAATCTATACAATTACGCTGCATGTCAGTAAGGCTTGATAGCTTCACGAATGTGAGCTATAGTTTCTTATGTGTACTCTCTTTCCCGGACATGTTCTTTATTTTTAATCAAATCATAGACTCATGTATCATAAACATTCTCTTTTCAAACTGTTCGCCCTAAGCAGTGGGTATATAGCACAAAGTGGTATTACGGCATAATCGTGCCTGTCGCTCTAGAAATATGGATGTCATTAAGTACCTAGGCGGCCCGGCTTTGTCCCTATTGTTCAGATTACGTGGTATAATGTTTGAATTGAAATGTACGGTCGATTCGTGCTGGTGGTTAAGTTTTAATGAGTATTTATTTAAAAAAAAAACTTTTTATTGTTACATCTAAAATAATCATAAAAAAATTAGAATTACATAAAGAAATATAGGATAAACTGCAGTTCCTAGTATGTACAGTCCCGTGAAATGGATTTTTATACCATTTCTGTATATACAATTTTGTTCAATTGTTTTCATTCAATTGCACGAGACTGTACTCATAATAATATTTTAAATACGCTTTTCTATGCTCTGCAATTTCGTAGTTCGCAGCGGATTTGGTCCGATCACCTTACTCTACTTCTAAAGCGTTTCCCGACACGCCTTGGTATTTATTTACGTTTTACATTACCTAGCGCTTTTCAAACTTTCAGCTTTACATGTCGCTTTCATATAGTACGAATATGACCTTGTTAAGTTACCCACCTCGCAAGGTATAAAACGCAAGTCATTTAGCTGGTTTGATGTAATACATAAAGTGATTTACAAAAACAGTAGGGCTGTTCTAGATAATGACTCACTGACACACATTTTACTATCATTAAATAAATCCACATAGTTGCCACAAACCAATCTAAAGATTAACATATGTAAAATAACAATAAAACAGGCGGACAGCCTATGAGGGTTCCTCTTGCTTGCTTGAGGTAAGAACACTCGCGATCAAGGTTCGATCCCTGGTTTGGGCGAACTGTTATAATGTTGGTTTCAGGGTCTGGGCGTTTTTGTGCAGTCTTAGTATGTGGTCTCAACGTATTCATTCTGAGTGGGATGCGTAATTATTTGGTATATTTGTCTGCAGGCTGCATGTACAGCATGGCAGCTTTCGGCCCAGTCCTCGGCTTCCTCCTGGGCGCCTACCTGCTGCAGTTCCACATGGACTCCTTCTCCGGAACCATCACTATCGGTTAGTGTACGACTTTGCTATTTATAAAGAAAATCAATAGACACAGTCAGTCATAGATAAATATTTGTTAACATTACAATCAATAGTTTACAATGAGTTTTAGTTAGTATTGTTATTAAATGTTTGATGTTTATGTGACTATATTATTTTAAAAACTGCTGCTAACAGTAATTTCTCAATGTTTCAAAGTTTACGTACTTCTACGTAATTAAAAATTTGAAGCGATAATTAATTTAATAATTGTTTTTGAACACTTGCTAAAACTTCCAAACTTGTTCTTAAATCTCGCAGCTTGCTGAACAAAACGTAAGGTTCAAGTAGTTGTAAGTCGAAAATATCAAGCAAAAGTCCCACGAACGACCCTAAAGTTAGCAATTTGGTCACGTCCTAACTTGGGCAACAAAGTCGAACTTAGTACACCTGACACAAAGCGAGCGCTGCGCCATTCTTAAATTGTTTTTTAAAATATGGTTATTTGTTTTTATGCTTACGAACATATTGTTCTGTAAATAAAATAAAAAAAACATGTAAAGGCCAAAACTAGACCATCTCATATTTTCAAAGTGAAATGTAAATCTTTTTTTTTTATAACATAGTCTTTGTTTCGTATTGATTATTATTAAATAGAAAAGTCTTTACTAAGTATGTGTCTTATATGTCCCTTAGTCACTTTAACCTAAACTTAATCTTAAAACAGACGCAGGCGACCACCGCTGGGTAGGCATGTGGTGGGGCGGCTTCCTGCTGTGCGGGCTGCTGCTGATCCTGGTCGCGTTGCCGTTCTTCGCCTTCCCGAAGGTGCTCGTGCGGGAGAAGGAAAAGATACGATTGGTCGAGAAGGCGGCGGCGGCCAGCGGCTCCGCGGCCAAGACGCCGGCCAAGCCGCAGTCTAACATCAAGGATACTGGCTATGGGAAGGATATCAAAGGTAAATTAGTGAAGATACTTTTCAGTATGTTTTTTTTTGTATCAAGTTTTCTAATAAATGTATCGTATTAATAATTTTGGTTAGGAATGCTTTGGTTTAACAGCAATTTCTTACAACATTTGATTTCATTAAAGGAATAAGGTAAAACTTGTCCATTAGCCATGTGTTCTTCATCATCATCATTTCAGCCGAAAGACGTCCACTGCTGGACATTCCCTGGAGTAACCCTCATCCAGTGTACTCCTACAGCTTTCACCAGGTCGTCTGACCACTTTGTGCCATGTATTGGAATGGAACACACAATCAAAAACTCTTTTTATTAAGTTGGTTAGTACAGTCACGAAATCGTTCAGCTTAACGCTTCCGGTTTTTCTGTATTAAAGAAAATGCCCTGTACGCACGAGACCATAGACAAAAGTGTTACGCTGAACGAGTCCATGACTGTACACTTTTGGGTAACAAAATTTGGTTGTTACGTCACAGTATAATAAATAGTACTACATACAGTATGGGCACTCCCTGCCTCTCTCAGCAAGTGCGTCTTCCCCGGTCTCGGTTACCTATCAGTTACCGCTCAGTAAAAAAAAAAGCAGCGTCGCACGTCTTATCTCACTCACACAAGCATGATACGCGTGCACGTACACGAGTTTAGGATGTGCGCGAAGCAACGCGCTTTTTTCTATGAAGTGTCCGAGGTGTGCCCATATATACCCTGTCATAACAGCAATGTTTGACTGGCAGACATCCCGGTGTCGATGTGGCGGCTGCTGAAGAACCCGGTGTACGTGGTGACGTGCCTGGGCGCCTGCATGGAGCTCATGATCGTGTCCGGCTTCGTCGTCTTCCTGCCCAAGTACCTCGAGACGCAGTTCAGTCTGGGCAAGAGTCAGGCCAGCGTCTTTACTGGTACGTTCTTTTAATAAGAAAATTTAGTTTGTTTCGTGTGTTGTGTGAGTTTTTTGTGGATCGTGCTTTCGCGAACTGCCGTTAAATTAACGACACCTTCCCTGCAGTGGTAGCATGACGGACAATTTGTCGAATTTGTCATATATCTGTCACTTTTGTCTATCGTCTCCATACATTTTCCCGTATTTAAATGTCAAAAGCGATTAAAATTAACGGAAAGATTCGACTAATTGTCCGTCTAGCTACGCAGGCTGGACTACGACAAATATTTCAAAACCAAAATCAGCTAAATCGGCCCGGCCGTTCCCGAGTTTTAGCGAGACTAACGAACCACGATGAATTTTTATATACTTAGTATAGTATGTATAGTACTAAGATATAGATAGAAGATACTTTTAATACTACCTACCACATGAAGAGAATGTTAATAATGATTGTTCGTTCATGTATAACATGAATGAGCAGTATGAACTCTATTATATTCGATTCGTAAAAACTTTACTATAATAACAGTTTGTTTTCTGCGTCTATTCCTTTTATTTTTTGTTTTTTATATGTGTATCTACTTCAGCTATAAATCTATTTAACCTTCCTATTCTATTCCCAGGTTCTTTAGCTATTCCGGCTATAAATCTATTTAACCTTCCTATTCTATTCCCAGGTTCTATAGCTATTCCGGGCGCGTGTATCGGCATCTTCATGGGCGGCTGCCTGTTGAAGCGGCTGGAGCTGCGGCCGCAGGGCGCCGTGCAGTTCGTGCTGGTCTCCAACACGCTGTGCCTGTCGTGCTACGCGCTGCTCTTCTTCCTCGGCTGCGACAACATTAAGATGGCTGGCACCACTATGCCCTATTCTAATGCTAGGTACATTTATATGCAAATCTTGTTGGCCGTTTTATAGTTTACTAGTCGACCCGCGAGCTTCATACCGCCTAACCTCTTACTATGTTGAGCATGTATTATACACATAAACCTTCCTCTTGTATCACTCTATCTATTAAAAGAAACCGCATCAAAATCCGTTACATACTTTGAAAGATATAAGCATACATAGTGACAGACAGTGGATGAAACTTTGTTTTATACTATGTATCTATAATAACTAGCACTGCACACTAGTAGCAGTGGCCAAGCGTCCAAACATGTCGATTTCCACCGACTGACTTTCCAAAACAAAAATTCATGTTTCAAAAATTTTACTATAGCAACTATGACTTAATTATTACTTAATTAAATTACTGCGACATAATGTCAGGCGCGACGACCTTATATGTATTAACGTAAAAAAAACTAGTTAGACTGGTGATTTTGAGAGATTTTTTTGTTTTGGCTATCCAAAATTTGCTCAAGATGAATGAAAGTATTCTAACATTTTTGTCGTTATATAGCTATAGCCATAGTTCAATCTATAGATAGTGACAAAATATAAATATTTCCAGCAACCTGGAGCCGTTCAAGGTGAACCTGACAGCGGCGTGCAACTTCAACTGCCTGTGCGCCGAGACGGACATGGAGCCGGTGTGCGGCAACAACGGCATGACCTACTTCTCGCCCTGCCACGCCGGCTGCAACGCCTTCTCCAGCCGGTTCAACTATACCAACTGTGCTTGTGAGTATACCTACTTGTCGACATCATTAGTCATGTGGATTATAGTGGGAAAGAAACAGCTCTTCTCTTACCATTTACCACAACATTGTTAGTTTTTTTTTAAATAATACTAATGCTGGTAGGCTAGGTTTATGCCTACGTGTTCAGAAGTAGAATGAATACGATTAGTAACAGCGTGTGCTTACCTGAAAATACCAGCTTTCAACATTAACCTAAAAGTTATTGTGACGGGCAGCTGTTAAATGATCACGTCAATAGGTTTCTACTCTGAAATAAATCCGTTCCGTTTGATGGCAAATGTGTTTATATGCTAGCGTTCACACGAGCATCCCGCATGCTAGTATATAAATCAAACGGGATCCTGCAGAAAACGGGAAACTGGTCTGCCGTGTAAAAGGGGGGTTATGGTCCTTCGAGCCGGATCATGAAAAGCGTAGGGGATAGATGACTGTCTTTCTACAATCAACTAAGCTTTTTATGATCACACCAGTCAAGTACTAACCAAGTTCTTGCCCTTGCCACGTCAGGTGTCCACGAGAACGTCCACGAAGACCCGATGGAGTTGAAAGTGGAGGGGGCCTCGGCGGAGGCGATCCGCGCTCACAGCCCGCGGACAGAGTTCGGTCTGCCGGGCGAGGTGACGGTGGTGCCCGTGGCCACGGCCGGCGCCTGCAACCCGCCCTGCACCACCATCTTCCCGTTCCTGGTGCTGCTCTTCTTTATGACCTTTGTCGTTGCTGGTACGCAGATGCCGCTGCTTATGATCGTGCTTAGGTAAGTTTTATACTGAATTTTGCTATTTGTCGTTTTTATTTTTAGGAATGTGTGTTAACTTTCGGACACATGTTTTAAGTATGTATGTTGTTAAAAGACTTCATTTCTGTTATTTATTTGAACCCCTCATAATTTTTGTCCCTTAATTTTGGCTGTCATGAATTAATGAGTTGTAAGTGCTTGTAAAAAGTAGTTTACACTTGTATTGAATATCTGTATCCTACTCTATTATTATTGTGCTAGATTAATGGGCGCAAAACGATATGTGATAATCAAAAATATACATTGAACCCAGCTTTAATTTTGCATCATGTTATTGTTATTTATGTAGAATATTTGGTTGAGGAAGCTCTATCACAGATGTACGAACACTGACAGGTCTGTGAGCGAGGAGGAGCGCTCGTTCGCGCTGGGCATGCAGTTCGTGATCTTCCGTCTGTTCGGCTACATCCCCGCGCCCATCCTGTTCGGGAACCTCATCGACTCCACCTGCATCCTGTGGAAACAGTCCTGCGGAGAGAAGGGCGGCCGCTGCCTGCTCTACGATATTGAGCAGTTCAGATACAGGTTGTTGTTGAATAAATTTTAATTTCGCTTTTTTAAGTTTTTTTTACCTGAAGAGAAAAACAGAAATTCAAATTGGATCCATTTATGCTCTTTACCATCGATAGACGTCGGGGTGGTCTTAATCTATTCCGCCACCTGGCGGCCATTAATAGAATCGCATGTTTGATTTTTTAATCTTACTCCTTTCTAAAGTTGCTGGCGCTATAGCGTCTTGCTAGAGTGCTAGCCACTTATGTATAATAATGGATAGAGGGTCCATTCAAAATCAAAGCTAAAAACTGTCTGCGTAAACAATGCTGGTCTAGCGCCGTCTTTTTGACAAAGCCATTTGTTTTACCAAAGTTTGATGCATTATCTCATCCTTGCTTCAACCTTGACCAGATACGTGGGCCTCTGCTGCGGTATAAAGATAGTGGCGCTGGGGATCTTCCTGACGGACTGGTGGCTGGTGCGGCGGCGGCGGCAGCTGCAGCGCGCGCCGCCGCTCGACGTGGCGCGCGACCTCGCCGGCTCCATCATCAGTCTCGACAAACGTATGTGCACTTATTCGTTTCTTTACGACTTGATGGGGTTTAATTAGTCCTTATTCCGAGCCTATACTGACTGTAGGTAGATTTAAATACAAATGTTAGTTTCAAATGATGAAATTGCTGTTTGAAGTATCTATAGTTACTGTACTTATCATTACAAAGTGACGGTTTATTGACTTGTGGTTTACATTAGAGCTGGTCAATTATGAATTATCAACCGATTTAAACTCTTGGAACTCTCACAGCTCTCGGGTTTTAACATTCGTACCCTTATAATAATACATTGCTTTACAACCATGTTATATAATCAAGTATTAATTTCAGTTTTCGAGGAGGCACCGTGTGCAGAGAACGCGAGCGGCTGCCGCTCCGGGCTGAGCTCGGCAGCAGACACGCCCCTGGAGCCGGGTGGGGGGGCCGAGTCCGGGCGGGCGCGGCTGCAGCGAGACGACTCGCGCGCCTCGCAGGACTCGGGGCGCGGCGGCTCGCGCGTGCTGGTCGCCTCGCGCCACCACCGGAACGACTCCAAGACTATACAGCTGGAGGCGGTCGCGCGCCGGCCCTCGCGAGACTTGGGCCCCGACACGCTCAAGCAACGAGCGCTCAAGAGCGTCGAGAACCTCGACCTCACTGCTGCCGTGCTGCCGCTCAAGAGGCCCGATGAGGAGAGCAAGCGGCTGCTGGAGGGCGCGGGCGCGGGCGCGGGCGCGGGCGCGGGCGCGCTGCGGCACCGGCGCACGGGCTCGCGCGACCTGCCGCGCGCGCGCCACGTGCGCACCTCCAGCCACCACATCACCATGGAGCCCTCCTTCGACTGCCTCACGCTGCAGAAGGGCCGCAGCGTCGACCAGATCGCCTCCGACCCCACTATGTGAACTGGCGAATAGTTTGATTGTGTTTGTGATACAAGCAAGAGATTCCCGAACTATGAATCTCAGTGATGTGCGAGTGCGGCGAGGCCCGCCGCCGCCGTGATGTAGGGTCAGTGATTTAGATAAATTATATAAGTAGAGAAATATGTGCGAGAAAACAAGTTTATTTAGACGTAAGTGAACGAAATGGTGATTCGAATTCATATCCTAATAAGTAAATTAATAGTTATTGAAACTTTATGGTGTTTGTCACATCGCTTTACGCTGTTCCTTTTCCAAGAGTTCTATGACGTTTGAGATCATTCAGTTCAGGGGCAATTTTTTTATTTTTATTCCTAAATCTTTCCGTGCGACAACATTAAATTACAATAATTGCGGCATCATTTAAAAAAAAAACACAATAAAAAGCTTTTGACGAGTTATCTCTGTCTATAACATTCTGGAGACAACTCAAATCGCTGATAAATTAACCATTTTTATAGTCAACAATACATCATTATTATTCATGTAACTAATTACAGTCGCGTAAATTGAATCGTATTAATTTTCGTTAGAATTTACCTCCCAAGTGTTTACATTTTATTGCGGCTGTATGTATAATATGTATAGTATAGTATTGTATACTCCGTCGATATTACTTGTCAGTAGTATCTATAAGCAGAGAACTCTTAGAAAGGCCTGGATTACTGCCCCTCAGGCTGACGCCATTGTAATTCTAAATCAATAATTCTACAAAAATGTAAAAATAAATCTTACCTTTATATTAACTGGAGATAAAATATTTACAGCGGAATTAGTTATAAGGCTTATATTATATTGAAACTTTATTATTTTGACTTGTAGTTAGAAAACTGTTATCCACGACATTAAAAGAACATTATTTATTCGTAATGAACACTATCAATCAACGCATTCTAGATTGTTAGGATAACACAGTAAAGTAATATATTTTCACGAAAAAGTCGAATATTTCAAAGATTATTTAGTAGAGATGTAGCGTGTTTCATCTAGACATCTAGATCAATAAATCTCAATTTTATAGTTCTTATTAAATTAATTAAGTAACCATTCCTTATTAGCTTAACCACTTTACATTTATTTCCAATTCAAAAACAACAAATGAAAAAATATATGATAGTGCATTGTAGAAAATTAATAATTTCTAGTCTTAGAGATGGAGTAACTCTAAGCTTATTTGTTAAAAAACACTACCTAACAAAGTGATTGTGTTTTTTTAAGTGTGTGTGGTGAATGTGATAAATGTGCAATTTAACATATAATACATATTTCAAATTACCCTTAACTTTTACAACCAGGAACCCAATTCTAACTACCGTAATGGGCTTTGAGAGCATTCTAAAATAAAACTAACAGCACTGCACATCAATATTCAGCCTTACTACATATACCGATTTTATAACGTCAATTTAATGTCTTCTGTTTTTTTTTTATATATTAGTAAGTACTTACTTAATATTGTATTTTTCATCTTAACTGTAATGTTAACATTCCTTTTGTTATTGTGAGAATTTGAGAGAGTAAGTTAGATAGACAAATAAATCGGCTAGTGTCGAGTAACCTGTATGTCAATGTCACCTGTATTTTTATCGCGCTACACTAGACAAGGGCACAAATGCAGCAGAGCTTTGTAACAAGATTTTTTATTGCGTTTTTCCTATATTTTTACATGATCTCAATTTTTGTATTCATTTAACTCGAACGCGAACTACCGATATGTGTTCTTATTTAAAAATGCAATATTTCACTAATTTCATTTTACTACTTTTCTTTTTGTTGTAAATTTTTTGTATGCATTTTGTTTGTATTTGTAATATGTTTTAGTTTCGTAGGCAAAACAATAAACAACTGCCCTTATATAAGTACCAAAAGCACAAATATGAAGGTACCTACCACCTTTTTACAATATTCTTTTTATTAGAGCCGCCCATAGCACTATCAAATCAATGTTTGAATTTCAAATTACAGTGTAATTTTATGTAAGTAGGTAATTAAAAAATATATATATCAGATATGTACAGAAATAACTAAGCGGAAAGGTTATTAAGTACTAGCTACTTAATAACCTTTCTCAGCGATCACACAATTAAGGTACGATTTTAAGACTTGGTTTCACCATGTACTAGGGCTGAAAGTTATAGTGAAAGTTAAATTTGATGATAACAATCACGAGCGTTACATTTGCATGTGATTCGCCACACTTGAAACCGTCGCGTCACCTTGAACATACGTCTTATTTAACGTTAACAATAGCCAGGTAACCTTTTCAATTTCAGTACAAAGAAAATTATTTCAAACCTAATTAAGTGTTTATTTAATTTTACTTGTATATATTTTGTGTCTGTAAATATTTGAAAGTCAATTCTTCTGATAATGGTTATCGATGATTTAAGGATGTTATATTAGGAAATAAATATTTTGGTTGTAAAATTAGGAAAATAGCACATTTTGAATTACTTGTAACTCATTATTATGTTTATTATTATAACAGAGAGATTGTAGTTTTCATATAATCTAAAATGCCTTATTACTGTAATGTTGGTGGTAAGGACTTAACAGTAAGCAGACATAGTTGTATATTAAAAGTTGTTTTACTACAAAACGAATCCATAGAACTCTTAACAGTTGCAACTTCCTATCTGTTGCATTTAGTGATACCTAATAAAGTTGCATACTTATTTTAATTTTATGTGTTTTTTTTCTATATTCACGTAGTCCCCAGAGACTAGAGATGTGGTAGATAGAACTCTAGTAGTAGTGGCGTAAGTAGAAGGTAAGTATAAAACTTTTTATCAAAAAATAAAACCGCCGAAAAAAAAACTGAAAAGCATAAAATAATAATCGAGTTACCTACTAAGTTCTTAAAGTAATGTAGGGTATACCAAGTAATTTTAAGTCGGCGCGCCACACAAGCAAATTCCTTATTTACGTAAAGATTGATGCGCGGCAGCGCACGAACTTTGGTTATTTCTTTAAATTTAAGGTACCTACCTAATTTAGTGCTCTTTGTACGAGGAATCTGTGGCGCCGACTCAAAATTACTTGGTATACCCTACATTACTTTAAGAACTTAGTAATTCGATTATTATTTTACGCTTTTCAGTTTTTTTTTCGGCGGTTTTTTTTTTGATAAAAAGTTTTATTTTATGCTTTTCAGTTCTTTTAGGGTTTTTTTATTTTCTTCTCCCACAAGGTTTTCAGTGGTCACACCGCATAAGGTGATCATACGACATGGTCGACAGGGACGACAAGACCGGTCGGTATGGCGATTTGTGGGGGAGGCCTATGTCCAGCAGTGGACGTCTCGGCTGATTTTATTTCATTTCAAAAGATATTGTAAGTAGGTGTATCAAAAGTTATAATGTAACACGGAAATGCAACCTGTGAGTGGTTATATCGACCCGCTGACCAAAAAGTCACCCCTTTTTTCCCACCCTTAGGGTGGGAATTTTATTTCCAAATTTTTATGGGACCAATGGGGTTGTACAGTCACGGACTAGGAGGCCGTAACAGATTTGTCTATGGTTTCGTCAGCCCTAGACTGCATTACCAAAGAACAAGAGCTATTTTGCAATACAGAAAAACCGGAAGTGTTACGCCGATCGTGTCCGCCACTGTACACGGAAAACTTTTTGTAGATGACGCTCTATATGTACGGCCCATAACAAACAAATGAAATGTATGTCATTAAAATAAAATTAATGTAAGTAATTTATGATGAACTTGTATTATCGTCGGCTCCGTGCTTAAATGTTCAAGCTCCATTTTGGTCGAAAATGACTTTTTGATGCAGGATTGTTAACAATGTAATTTAGGTCCAGAAGGTCAAGTAAAAAAAGGCTTTTCCTAGAAAAAATACAATACATTTCACGTTTTAAATTTTGAAGCCCACATCATCGTAACAAAAATTCCGTGCTTGTTTAGCCAACCTCCACAGCATTACCCAAAGTCCCGCATCGAAATATTTGTTGCGTGCTTGAGTGTTCAAACTCCAGCCGGCCGACCAATCACAGCACAGTACGTCACGCTACCCGGCCATTTTGTTTTTCTGTGATGGTCTTGGTTGCTCCTTTAGTTTGCTTGCAAAAACCTAATAAATTACTTTTATTGTGTTCAAAACTAAGAAAACTAACTGCGAGTAACGTTAAAAGCTGCGGCAGGATGGCGAGTACCAATTTCAAAATAAGCAAAAGTCGTACTTTGGCGACATTCGAGCAATAAGTACTTTTTAATAATGTTCATTTCCGAATAGAAACTTTAAACGTACTGATACAGGATGTTAATAAATTTACTTTGTAATAAAACGGTTGAGAATTAAGTATACTATTATGTTAATTCTGTTTGATAGTCCGTTTGTCTGTCTGTCACAATGGTTCAACACAACAACAAAATTTTTAACAATAATTGAGTAGGTAAATTTTATCATTTCATTATGATTATGTTATTATTACTTGAGTCTAAATTAAAACATTTTTTTTTATTTCTTGATTTTAATTTCATATACCTTTTATCAACTAAAAACAATTTTTTTACGAAGTAATTTAATCACCTGTATATGGTATTAGGAGCTTGGACAAACAAGCACGCTACAATTTTAAGGAACACTGTGCTATCTCCATGGCAGGAGTGTTGTATCTCCATGAACGAACATTTTTATTCGCAGTTTTGTTCAACCTCCATTTTAAAAGTATGAAAAAATACGTAAAATCACAGGCAATTCCATAGATAAGACTAAAAACTATAAATTTGCATTTATCATTCCTGAAACTAAGCATCCCGTTTGATAATAAGTAAAAAAAACCTTCTCCTGAACAGTGTACAATATGGAAGTTGTACATTCAAGCACGGAGGCGGCGTTATGATATGGCTTTTTGAAATAAATATAATTATTATTATGTCTCTCAATACTCTTCGGTATATTATTATGTAACGTACACAATACATACCCTCAAGGGTAAATAAAGAATAATTGATTGACAACAACCTTGACACACACAATAACGTTAAATCTCACGTTAAATACAAGAAAAATTAACAATAAAAGTACCATTGGCTATAATGAAATATACATATTTTATGAAGACTTTGCTGTTTGGACTATGCTCCTTTGTGTGCCTAGATGGCGAATTAAAAATATTTTGATTGATTGAAGATTCAATTGATTGTTTGTTTTGTTAGTGAATAATTAGTTATTTGTTCTTTCTCTTTCTGTTTCACTTTGAGGTTGTTTTCTTTTCAGTTTCTGTTTCAGGTGGTTGTTTTATTTCTTGTTTTCTAGTTGTTTGTTGCAAAATAAAATAAGTAAAATGCATTTTATAAAATCAGTGCTATCGTTGGTACGGCAAACACAGTGTAAAAAAGGACCTCAACAAAGGGTTATAAATGTATCAAAACTCCCATTGATGCCACTTCAGAGACTTTTCTCTTCGAGCGCGGACGACGAGTCAGGTAAAACTAAACCTCTCCAACATCTATCTTGGGCTTGGGTGATGGGATATTGATTGTTTTCATTACTTGATAGTTCCGGAAGCTTCGTCCCGAGTTTTTTTTTTTTATTTAGAGCTCAGAGCTCATAGCGAGATGTTTTTTATCTACCATACACACCACCAACCATACAACCACCTAATGTAATTGATTACGTATACATTAGAATGGGTTTGACATGGAACTTATAATCAGATACAATTTTAATTAATGCACTTACTCTTCTTTATTTTTGAACATGCCAGTGATCAATGGCTGTCGTCCCTGCAAGTCCCTACACTAATGGACACCTAATAAAATATATTTTTATGATAATTTTCAGAAACAATCATACAGGAGCTATGTAATGGTAATGCAGAGCTAGAAAAGAAGCTACGTATACTCATGCTAGAAGTAGAAGTAATGCGACAGGATGGTCGCTGTGCGCCCACAATCATGAAGGCAAGGCATTGGAAGCAAATGCTGGATATGGACTCCCGGAACCAGAGATCAAATTATCTCTTATTTCTTTTTAAAACAGAGAAATCTAAAGAAAATGAAAAGGTAGGTTTTTAGTTTTGTTCAGTTTACTGATTAAAAAAGGTTATAAAATTTATATTCTACCATATCATGTATTTTATTTTTCAGACAAGGAAAGAAGAGAGAAGAAAACAGTTTGAAGAAAAAAAAGAAAAACAATTATTATATCCAGAAAAAGAAAATCCCGATGATCTTATGTATGGAATGTCACATCTTTCACTGTTTCTGCGCATCCGAGACCAGTCCATAAATAATTTTGATAATTACAGGTACATTGAAGAATTCATAACTATTAATGCCTAACTAGGTAAATATTTTAGTACCTAAAAGAGCTAAATTATTTTGAAAACGGGGCTTTAGTCTCTTTAACTTACGATTAAACTTCTATACTATTCTACTATTACTCTATTACGATTGGGTCGAAAATCGTGAGTCTCGTAACTTTGATCTTGTAAGGCTAGTAGAATGAAGATACTATCAAAATTTCGAGAATCGCAATTGTTGACCCAATCATAATAGAATCGCAATAGAAGTATTATTGTTACGATTAAACTTCTATTCTATTGCGATAATACTACTATTGCGATTCTATTACGATTGGGTCAACAATTGCGATTCTCGAAATTTTGATAGTAGGTATCTTCATTCTACTAGTTTTACAAGATCAAAGTTACGAGACTTGCGATTTTTGACCCAATCGTAATAGAGTAATAGAAGAATAGTAATAGTATAGAATTTTAATCGTAAGTTTATGAGACTAAGGCCCCTGAAGGTTTTCATTTGCAAGACAGACTGTCGACATTTCTCAAGGCTTTCTTGCATATGAAAATGTGGAAGCCTTGCAGCATACAATTCATTCCGTTTATTCCAGGGCATTGCAAGCATTAACATTTGGACAACAACTAGTAATAGACTGTTCTTATGAGGAGCACATGGTTCACAGAGAAATCATCAACTCTGCCAAACAGTTGACTTACGTGTTTGGCGACAACCGTATCCATAGGGAGCCTTTTAACATACACTTGTGTAATGTGAACACTGAGGGTGACTTCATGGACCAAATGCGAAGAAATATACCCTCAATAGAGGAGCCATGGTTTCCACTTAACATACACACAAAGAGCTATTTGGATGTCTTCCCTAAAAACAAACTAGTGTACTTGACGCCCCATTGTCGAAATGAATTGACGGAATTTGATCATGATGCAATTTATATTGTGGGCTGTATGGTTGATAAGGTACATAATATTTTTTTTTTGATACATTCCACATTCATAATACTTTTTGATAATATGATTGCTGCATTTTTTTATGTTTTGTAATAGTAAATTTTCGTGTGGAGGGAAATGAAAAGTAGACTACAATGTAGTGTAGGCGTACAGCAGCTTTTCAGCTCTGGCTCTGGGTGCTGTTACAACCCTCCCTTGTTCAAGTCTATATCTACTTTACTTAGGTACATAATAATGTTCATGAAAGCTATTTATTTATTGATGGTTTCAGATGAACAATGAGCCTTTATCTTTGGCTAAAGCGAAGCGTGACGGAATACAAATGGCGAAACTACCTCTTGATAGATATTTAGAGTGGGCCCCAGGTTCTAAGAAGAACTTGAACATTAACCATATGGTCCCCATTCTGTTGGACCTCAAGTTGACTGGCGACTGGGAGCACTCGCTGCGACACATCCCGCGGAGGAAACTCATGGCAACCAAGATACTTGCCATGCAGAACAAGTTGAAGAATAAAAACCTGAACAGAGATGTTATAAAAAGTTTTGAAAACATTCCCTACTTTAACAGGAACTTGTTAAAAGCTAGAAATAATAAATTCAAGCGATCATTGTATGTAGAAGATGAAAGATTATAAAATTAATATAATGAGACAGTCCTCGCCCAATATAAGTTTTTTTTTTTAAAGAAGGCCTACCTACCTATTCTGAAAATTATTCTTAAATTCATTTGTAACAATTGGTTAGTTAGCATATAACCACCCTCTACAAAATAAAGAACCTGATTAAAACCAATCTTTTTTTTGAAGTAAACTCAGTAAATCACTAGGTAAAACATTTAATATTTTAGCATCTATAAGTTTGTACATTGTGAATATCTTATGTTTGTCATCAATTTTATTTACATTAATTTTTATATTGTGTGTCGTGCCAAATCATTTATAAACAGACCAAACTCTTGCATCAAAATTCACAATGATTACAAAAAAATACATTCATACAGAATCTGTGCCTCTAAAAATTATTGCACTTAAATATATGTGATTTATATTAAAATTAAAGTATGTGTAGATTTTACTATGAAATACATAAAACTTTGTATTTTCAAGATTAAATTCTAATTAAGACTATTGAATAATGCGTACTTTATACATTTAACTGTATTTATAATTATTATAGACTTAGTAATACAGCTACAAATTTTCCACATACATACGTTTGAAGGTATAATAATACCAATTAAGAGAGGAAGGAAACAAAGCCACTACTGTCCATAAAAAAACAATATAAAAACAAAATCCACACACATTTTTACATACTTGTGCATTTGAAAAGTACACCATAATATAAAAAATACCAAAATACATAAAAAGTGAAACTTATGACATATTTTTTTTCGCTTTAATAACAACCCCAAAATATCTTTAAGTGCAGAGCCCCTTGGCCTGCAGTTTTTTAAGAATTCATTAGTTTACAATTGTTATTATATGAAATTAAAAATGGCAAAAAAGCAGCTTAATGAAAGAAACCAAAACGTAAAACCTTGTTATAATTATAACGGATAATACTGAGATCTAAAAGTTGTCCCACGTAATTATTTTTTCCGTAAATTTTACACTATGACCCTACCGCGCGGTTTTTAACTAAGTGCAGTGGGATCGGCGTTCTCTATCTCGTGCCTCCGCCACTTGCATTCTGTCGTTGTAAAGAAAATTAAATTCCGGACTGCGCCTACCTGCAGACTCTTCTCACGGGACGTGTATTGTGTTCCGCCGTATCACAAACACAATGCTGTGTGTCTCGTCTAGTCTAGTCTAGTCTAGGCAGAGCGCATGTCGACGTCGGCGGCGGCGGCGGTCTCGGAGCGCTGCTTGATGGTGGCCAGGATCTCGTGCAGGTTGGAGGGCAGCGCGATGTCGGCGAGCGGCACGCCCCCCGGCCCCGCCCCCTGCCCCGCCCCCGGCGCCGCGTCCCCCGCGCCCCCCGCGCCGACCGCGCCCGGCGGCGTCATCGGCCGCGACGGCGAGTACGCCTCGTTGTCGTCCTGCTTAGATAGAAAAGACACCTTATTGCAATCTTCCAACAATTATCAAATTATAACATTGATCGCAATAGAAAATTGGACAGCCTTATCGTTTGAAGCGATTCATTCCAAGCAATTTGTATGATTTCTAGAAAACTAATTTTGAGCTTTATATTGTATAGTTTTGGTTTTGCCACAGTAGCACTTACAAATGGAGATCAGAATACAACTTTTTTAGCGTATCAAAATCGGAGTCTGGAACTACGTAGAAACTGGTCTAGAGTGCCCGAATCGCGCATCGCCGCTAATAGAATACGGAATTCCGATGTCACAAGAACATACCCACTAGGGTTTCCTACCCGGGATCCCGGGATCGGGAATTCCCGGGAAATCGGCCGATCTTCTTCCCGGGAAAAAAATCCCTAATTCCCGGGAATCCCGGGAAAAATACCGTAGCTAAATTCGAATTAAATTCTTACGAATCAATTCTCATATCGGTATTGGGCTACTTAGACCTTTGATAAGTAAATCCTGTTATTTCCACAAAAAAACTTAGATTACTTTAGATCAAACTTTTACTGCAATTTTAATTGAAACAATCATACACTCAACGGTAAAACTTGGTTAATCTTTAGGAAAGGGGGTCCCATATAATAGTTATTTATGTGACTGGCACAAAGGCATTAATACACGTGTTTGGTAAAATAAGATCACATTAGTGTTTAAATGCCTAATCATGTACAGTTGTTTAACTTAACTTTATCTACATGCATATCATAAGTTTTCTACAATATGTTTAAAAGTTTTTCTGGTGGAATACTTATTTCACGGCAAAATAAAATACCTTCAACAACAATAACAGTTGTCTTTCAAAGTTTTTTTTTTATTATTTATAATGAATCTAGACTTGAGTCGATTCCGATTCTCAAGTTGATTGCAATAATTCGAGATTCAAATAAAAATACCTACAGCAAAAATTTCATATCGAATAAAATTTCAAATCGACGCAGTCGATAATTACAATCAATCATTTTTTTTCTTAAGATGTTCTCAATTTGAACGTAATTAAAGTTTGGTTATCGATAAAGTAAAGTAAAAATTAAGATGCACCACAATACAGGTTTCTTAATATAGGCCATTGACTTATCGTTTCTGAAAATTTGTAGGGAAGTTATGATATGGATGTAGATAAAAACCATTAAACACTTATTTTTTATTTTCAAAATTTGCAAAACTATAGGGTTTGCAAATTGCAATGAACAAACAAATCTTCGAAAAAGTGATGGAAAAAAACTACAGAGACTCTAAAATTGGTCAGTTCAGTTAACCCAATCATTACTGATCAAAAATTTTAAAGTGTTGAATGATTTTCTTTATTAGTAGCCTTGACAAAAAAAATACTAGTCCCAACACCATACAAAATACGTCTATATTTTTATTTGTCTGTTTTCTGTTAAAAATAAAACACAGCTTTACTTACTTATTCGTTAATCACCATTGCCAACCCGATATTTTGACGCGTTTTGAGAAAAGAAAATCGAAGTGTTTTATATGCGACCCGACCCGAGCCTCATTTTTGGCCATTGAGTGTATGCTTATTTTAATAAAAATTGCTATAAAACATTAACTTCAAGTAAACGATCTATTTTTATAGAAATAACACGATTTAACAAAGGTTCTGAAAATTCCCGGGATCCCGGGAATCCCGGGAAATTTTTATATTTTTTCCCGTTTCCCGGGAAATGAAATAGGCCGGGAAATTGGACACCCTAATACCCACCCACTATGGCACGAAATCAGTCACTTGTCTATGCACGGAACGTGTAATGAATGAGCTACTCACATCATTGGCGGCGGGCGCGACCTGCGTCATCTTCCTGATCTGCTGCTTCTGTTCCTCGATCTGTCGGTTCAGCTCCTCCATCTTGGTGCGGAGTCTGTCGGAGCGCGGCAGAGACTCGGCGCCCGAGCCGCCGCCGCCGCCGCCCGAGCCCGAGCCGGAGCCCGAGCCCGAGCCCGAGCCCGGGCTGTAGGGCTCGTCGTCCTGCTGGGACGCTGACGGACAATAGACAACACTTTATGCCGTGTTCAAACCAGTAGAGTTATGATATTGCTCTCTCTACCTCTTTATGAGAGTCGCAGTACTATGATTGTTGTGGGTTCTTTATAATGTAGTTGACTCGATCAAATTAGCTATTAGAGTTGTCTCCGTCGCAAGGAGATCAAAGTTTTTTTTATCAGAAATAAAAATATAACACTTTACATTTCATAGAAACTACTAATTTTTAATTTATATAAAAGGTCGAAAAATTAAACCATACAAAACGCAACATGTTCGTAGCAAAGATACTGTATTTTCCACAAAAAGGTTAAACAGGGTTTTCACAGAAAAGCCAGTTCAAGCAATTCTAAACAATAAATAAATTGACATAAGGTATCTAAACTTTATATTTAAAAACTGTATTGAGTAATACCTAAGGAAGCGGCAATCTTATCCTTGACGGAAGTGGAGAGCGCGGGCGAGGAGTAGGGCGGGCCGGGCAGCGGCAGCGAGCCCAGCGGCGCGGCCGGCGCGGCCGGCGGCGTGGACGAGCGCGTGCGGCCCGACCGGCTCATCTGACAAAATAACACTAGCTTAAAACATGAACCTAACTTTATTCTAACCTAACTCTTTTATATCTAGCGGATTTGAATACAATCCCATAGAACGTTCATGTGAAAGGGAGCAGAGTTCCATTATTATAAAATACTGTAGTAAAAAAGTATTGATATCTAAACAGATGCTTAGTTCTGTGACCACAGAACAGTAATTCTGTGTAATTATTGAAATATAATTTCTGCTTGTTTTACCAGCATCTTGCAATATAACAAAAGCTTAACTCCATAATAAAGATATGAATGTCCAGTCTAAGAAAACTAGACAAGTATTGTTTTTCTGGAATGTCTACAGAACTTTTGTGTGTCCTCATATAAAAGAAACCCGATGGGTTGGTGGTTTGTGGCATAATTATGTAACCATATATTGTAATAAATGATTCTAAAAATATAAATACACTCTTTTATAGCAATAATTTTTAGGCGAATTCAACAACTACAGCATTTTACAATAGTGGAACTCTGCTCCTATTTCTATCCCATAATTTTTATGATTATGAAGTGATATCACAATATTTACCACCGTGAATCAATAAAATAAAAAAAAGTTTTTGTACACGCCGTTTATTTTATTGTACATAGATGATTCTTATTCTGCCAACTAAACATACAAAATAGTTTTTTTTTTTTTATTCAAACTTCATTCCATATTTACTTAACAAATCTATAAAAACACAGAGCTTAATAAAACTACAAAACAAAAAAAACTTTTTATTTACAAATAAATAACTTTACGAACTAGATTCCATGAAACTTATTATCAATTTAATTATCTTCAATATTCTATTGTACGCCCGCCTAAATCTCGTCTTGACATGATCAGAATGTAATACATCAGAGTTTTTCTCCGAGTACGCTGTAATCCTGTCAGCACGACTAAGAACGAACTAACCTAGGCCTGAGCGCGGTCCTCGTACTAACCTTGGGCGGGTGGGGCAGGTCGCGGAGGGGCGGCGGCGGCCGCTTGGGCAGCTTCCTCTGCCGCACCACGATGCCCAGCAGCAGGTGGTGGCGGCCGGCGCCCAGCCCGGGCCCGTCCAGCGGCAGCAGCACGTCCGGCAGCGCCTCGTACTAACCTTGGGCGGGTGGGGCAGGTCGCGGAGGGGCGGCGGCGGCCGCTTGGGCAGCTTCCTCTGCCGCACCACGATGCCCAGCAGCAGGTGGTGGCGGCCGGCGCCCAGCCCGGGCCCGTCCAGCGGCAGCAGCACGTCCGGCAGCGCCTCGTACTAACCTTGGGCGGGTGGGGCAGGTCGCGGAGGGGCGGCGGCGGCCGCTTGGGCAGCTTCCTCTGCCGCACCACGATGCCCAGCAGCAGGTGGTGGCGGCCGGCGCCCAGCCCGGGCCCGTCCAGCGGCAGCAGCACGTCCGGCAGCGCCTCGTACTAACCTTGGGCGGGTGGGGCAGGTCGCGGAGGGGCGGCGGCGGCCGCTTGGGCAGCTTCCTCTGCCGCACCACGATGCCCAGCAGCAGGTGGTGGCGGCCGGCGCCCAGCCCGGGCCCGTCCAGCGGCAGCAGCACGTCCGGCAGCGCCTCGTTCGCCGCTAGAGGCAGGATGTAGAAGTCCTTCACTGTCGTCGCGTTCGATACTTTTATGACGCCGAGTCTGCGGAGAGATAAGGTTTGTTGAAATATTTTGCTAGCATAGACACAAAATGTATTAAATATATAAAAAAAGCAAAGTTTTAAAGTTTCGTATAAAGAAAATTTAATACAAATTTCTAAGGTTTCCATTACAGAATGTAACAATGGGCGGACTTAGTGAATTCTTCATTGCATTACCCGAACATGTGACACAATGTGCTGCTTTAAAAACCCTTAAACAACATGTACTATCTAAAGTGGTGACCCCTAAATTGTAGTACATTTCCACTATCAACATACTGGTGCACTAAGTGGTGACCTGGAGCAGCTCGTGCTATACTCTGACTGACTGCGGTACCTGTTCCTCGTGCTGAGGTAGGAGTAGAGCGCGATGTACTGCATCTGCTCCTCGTCGTTGGCTGCAGCAGCACGGTGCGCGCGGCACTACAAGTGTGACTGACTGCGGTACCTGTTCCTCGTGCTGAGGTAGGAGTAGAGCGCGATGTACTGCATCTGCTCCTCGTCGTTGGCTGCAGCAGCACGGTGCGCGCGGCACTACAAGTGTGACTGACTGCGGTACCTGTTCCTCGTGCTGAGGTAGGAGTAGAGCGCGATGTACTGCATCTGCTCCTCGTCGTTGGCGGCCTGCAGGCGCAGCAGCACGGTGTCGCGCGAGCCGGTGCGCCGCATCTTGGCGATGTAGTCCCAGACGGTGGCGGGGTTGATGCGGCCCACCACGTCCAGCTCCGCCGACAGGTCCTCCTCCAGCTCCGCGCCCGACCCCGACACCTGCGCGACACATGCGGAACATTACATTAGCATTCGGTTTGTAGTGATCAGTTTATGTATGAGTTTCTTGTTACTCTGGCTAGATTATAGTCTAACTAGAGGTATTTCTTGAGTCTTGATGAATAAGAGGTGTTCCGCTTTTGAGGAATAAATGTCCCTCATAGGAAATAGTAAAGACGCTGGTACCAGAATAACAATGTTATATTTATATAAATTGCATTTGAAAACTTAGATAGGCAAGTGCAAATGTGATAGCCGTATCTTGAATAAAACATTGAAGTCATTAACACAGACACAACTTGCACCACGGCCGCCGCGTGCTCCACCGTGCTGCTCGGCTCCTGGTCGCTCTCGGCTTCTGACACTCACCACTACAAGTGAACTGACCTCGTGCGCGGCGACGTAGAACCGCGCGACGTCCACCATGTTGATGCAGCCGTTCCAGACCACGGCCGCCGCGTGCTCCACCGTGCTGCTCGGCTCCTGGTCGCTCTCGGCTTCTGACACTCACCACTACAAGTGAACTGACCTCGTGCGCGGCGACGTAGAACCGCGCGACGTCCACCATGTTGATGCAGCCGTTCCAGACCACGGCCGCCGCGTGCTCCACCGTGCTGCTCGGCTCCTGGTCGCTCTCGGCTTCTGACACTCACCACTACAAGTGAACTGACCTCGTGCGCGGCGACGTAGAACCGCGCGACGTCCACCATGTTGATGCAGCCGTTCCAGACCACGGCCGCCGCGTGCTCCACCGTGCTGCTCGGCTCCTGGTCGCTCTCGGCTTCTGACACTCACCACTACAAGTGAACTGACCTCGTGCGCGGCGACGTAGAACCGCGCGACGTCCACCATGTTGATGCAGCCGTTCCAGACCACGGCCGCCGCGTGCTCCACCGTGCTGCTCGGCTCCTGGTCGCTCTCGGCTTCTGACACTCACCACTACAAGTGAACTGACCTCGTGCGCGGCGACGTAGAACCGCGCGACGTCCACCATGTTGATGCAGCCGTTCCAGACCACGGCCGCCGCGTGCTCCACCGTGCTGCTCGGCTCCTGGTCGCTCTCGGCTTCTGACACTCACCACTACAAGTGAACTGACCTCGTGCGCGGCGACGTAGAACCGCGCGACGTCCACCATGTTGATGCAGCCGTTCCAGACCACGGCCGCCGCGTGCTCCACCGTGCTGCTCGGCTCCTGGTCGCTCTCCGCTTCTGACACTCACCACTACAAGTGAACTGACCTCGTGCGCGGCGACGTAGAACCGCGCGACGTCCACCATGTTGATGCAGCCGTTCCAGACCACGGCCGCCGCGTGCTCCACCGTGCTGCTCGGCTCCTGGTCGCTCTCGGCTTCTGACACTCACCACTACAAGTGAACTGACCTCGTGCGCGGCGACGTAGAACCGCGCGACGTCCACCATGTTGATGCAGCCGTTCCAGACCACGGCCGCCGCGTGCTCCACCGTGCTGCTCGGCTCCTGGTCGCTCTCGGCTTCTGACACTCACCACTACAAGTGAACTGACCTCGTGCGCGGCGACGTAGAACCGCGCGACGTCCACCATGTTGATGCAGCCGTTCCAGACCACGGCCGCCGCGTGCTCCACCGTGCTGCTCGGCTCCTGGTCGCTCTCGGCTTCTGACACTCACCACTACAAGTGAACTGACCTCGTGCGCGGCGACGTAGAACCGCGCGACGTCCACCATGTTGATGCAGCCGTTCCAGACCACGGCCGCCGCGTGCTCCACCGTGCTGCTCGGCTCCTGGTCGCTCTCGGCTTCTGACACTCACCACTACAAGTGAACTGACCTCGTGCGCGGCGACGTAGAACCGCGCGACGTCCACCATGTTGATGCAGCCGTTCCAGACCACGGCCGCCGCGTGCTCCACCGTGCTGCTCGGCTCCTGGTCGCTCTCGGCTTCTGACACTCACCACTACAAGTGAACTGACCTCGTGCGCGGCGACGTAGAACCGCGCGACGTCCACCATGTTGATGCAGCCGTTCCAGACCACGGCCGCCGCGTGCTCCACCGTGCTGCTCGGCTCCTGGTCGCTCTCGGCTTCTGACACTCACCACTACAAGTGAACTGACCTCGTGCGCGGCGACGTAGAACCGCGCGACGTCCACCATGTTGATGCAGCCGTTCCAGACCACGGCCGCCGCGTGCTCCACCGTGCTGCTCGGCTCCTGGTCGCTCTCGGCTTCTGACACTCACCACTACAAGTGAACTGACCTCGTGCGCGGCGACGTAGAACCGCGCGACGTCCACCATGTTGATGCAGCCGTTCCAGACCACGGCCGCCGCGTGCTCCACCGTGCTGCTCGGCTCCTGGTCGCTCTCCGCTTCTGGCGAACACACGAGTCAGTACCACACATCGCTAACTGTTTCACCATAACTGATCATTTCAGTTTCATTAAAGTGAGTGTAGGGGAAACAATGAAGGAATTAACGAATTTCGAAACACAAAAAACTGGATTTTAATTAAATTTTTAAATGAGTAGGCAAAGCTGCTTTGGACAGTAGTTCAAATCAAAACATAAGTAGATGTTAATATACCTGAAAGTTTATCCCGTTTTCGTCTAGAGGCTCTAGGAGACGTTCTAGTTTTAGGGGACGTCTTTGTACTAGTATCAAGACTGAAAGGCTTCAAACTATCATATTCCGCTGGTCCCAAGTCAATATCAATATTGAAGTCATCATAAATATCTTCTCTGGATTTCTTCAGGTCCTCGTCGGAGAAGGCTGATGTGATCATGGGTTCATGGGGGTCATATTCCGGGTGGGATTCCTTCATCATTGCTGATTTTGGCCTTTCAACGGAGTCTTTGTCAGTTGAACTGAAAAGAGAAGTTATGTTGACAAAAAGTGAAAATGAAAACATTCATTTTGACGTTAAATAGGAGGGTTCACTTACTCAATTTTGTTTTTGAGAGTTTTAGCGGGCGTGGCGTCTTGAGAGCGCGAGCGCGGCGTGGCGGGCGCGGGCGAGGAGCGGCGCCGCCGGCCGCCGCGCGTCGAGTGGGGCGAGCGCGTCTCACGCGACTCCCGCTTGTCGCGCGACTCGCGTGTCTCGCGCCGCGACCGCCCACGCGACCGCGACCGAGACCGAGATCGCTCCCGCTCTCGCTCCTGCGACCTCGAGTGCGACTTTGAACTGCGACTGGACTTGGCTCTCGAAGACCGTTCTGAAGTGTCCGCCTTTTCCTCCTTCTTCCTATCTTTTGACGGCGACCTGGCTTTCGATTTCTTGTCCGATCTCCTAGATCTTTCCTCTCGAGATTTAGAAGGAGATCGGCGGCGCGAGCGCTTCTCAGAATCGCGTTTGGAATCTCGCGTACTCCTTCTAGATCGACTATTGCTTTCTTCTTTTTTTCTCTTTGAGCTCGTACTCGGCTTGTCGCCGCTGTCGGCTGACATTTTTCTCAGAGACCTGCCACTATTCAAATTAAGATAAAAATTTGTCATTCATTACCAACAAGTACAAAAAAATATATTGATTTTGAAAATAAAATATTCAAAACAGTGATGGTTTAATAATAACTACCATAATGTAGCTAATGAACAAAACAATACAATTTTAAAATAATTGTTATAGATTACTTTATAGTTGGTTGCAAGTGTAACAAACGTAAATATGATAGTGTGACTCACGTCTCGGCGTCCGTGGTGTGGGGCGCGGCGTCGGGCGCGGCGTCGCGCGCGGCGTCGGGCGCGGCGCTGTCCCCGCGCGCGGACTCGTTGAGCGCCGACACCAGGTCCTCCACCGCCACATTCGGGTCCAACTCCGTCGATACAGACTCTTTCGTTTCCATTACCTGAAAATTATCAAAGAAAGATATAATTCATGTAATATAAAAAAACATTTTTTTTTCCGGGCCTACATTGGCTAATGAGTAAAATTACTTCTTCTCCCTTATGAGTCTTCAACACATAGGTCTTGCTGGCAGCCAGCAGGTCCAGCTCGGACTTCTTGATGAGTTCCAGCTGATGCTTGGCTTCTTTGTCCCGCCACTGCGCCAATTCCTGGCTCGCCAACTCCTCCGGAGACAAGCGGACTAGTTGGCTCGGAGTGATGGACTTGTCGCAGATCTTGTCCCACAGTGTCAGATTCTTCCTATCCTTGATGTTAAACATAAGAGACCTGTATTTGGCCTTGTATTTAACTCCGGCATCCTTGAACAAATCATAGAGCTCCGCCTCGGTTTCTATAGCAAACTGTTCTATGTCCTGCTTGGAGAACTTGGGCCCTGATGTCTCTGCCATACGCAGGCTCAGTTGCTCTTGAAGGGCCTTGCGTACATTTTCTCGGACAGGCTCCACGGAGCCCATTTTGCTGCGGCTGTCCGGCGTGTCCTTTCGGCGCGACGCCGCCGGCGACACTGAAGCCTAAAACATTATCAGACAATATAAGAATCATCAATCAAATGCTAATACGTTCAAGGTCTTAGGCAAGTTTTTATTTATAAGGAGATGTTTGTTATGAAAACGTAAGTGTATGACGCATTGCAGAACAGCCGTGCGTTAAGTGAATTAATCTAACGTAACACATAAATGTTATTGATACCTTGGAGGTAGAGGGCTGCGGGCGGGCGGCGGGCGGCCGCGCCGGCTTCTTGGCCTCGCTGGGACTCGGCTTGGGCGTGGACGAGCTGGCTCTGGGAGAATCAAAGAATCCCATTTTCTGTGTTGTTTTGGGTGTTATAGGTGTCTTTGGTTGGGGTTTTGCTTCTTCCCTCACAGAGGTCGTGACTTTAGGGGAATCTTTAGCTGGTGTTGATGGCTTCGCGAGACCAGATTGTCCAGCCGGGACCTTCTTTGGTACTCTTTCAAAGTTCAAAGTAGTCTGCACCTTGCTTGCCTCAGGGATTTTCTTGGAGGGCTTTATGGCACTTATTGAGCCAGGCCGTACCACTTCGAATGTGGGATTCTTTTGAAGCCATGCTTTTAGATTTTCAGCTGTAGGCGCACTGGGACCAGCCAGGCAGCGTCCTGTTTTTCTTTCATAAACTATAACCTGAAATAATAACAATAATTTTATTGCAGGCAATATTTACATTAAAAGATGTTAAATAACATAAACAGAGGCCCAGATATTTAAGAAAAATACCTTAAAACTGAAAATACATAATACATTTTAAACTATTAAGTTAACTATAAGCTATTTAACACATTTAAATAGTTTGTTTGGAAACACATTGGAACACATTTAAATAAATTCAGTCTAATTATTTTTATCCATGTGATCAGTTCCGTAATGATGTCTACAGAGCTAATCCTGTATAAAGAGCTCAATTTTATTGAATGGTACTCAATTGACAAATCTGTTTGTTATGTAAGAAATGACTGCAAAAGCTTTTTGCAAACAAAATAATTTGAATATGAATTGTTACAAATAAACATTGAAATATCGCAGGTCATTCAATAACCAACAATACTTACCCTGGATTCTAATTTAGGTTTTTCAGCGGTGTTCTTGTTGGCGGGGACGGGCGGCGGCGCGAGCGAGTCCTGCGCGTGTCGCAGGATGCAGGCGTCGCTGCAGTAGATGCTGCTGGCGCGCGCCGCCGCGCGGCACACGATGCAGGCCGCGCCCCCCGCGCCCGCCGCGCCCCCCGCGCCCCCCGCGCCCGGAGCCCCCGCCTTCTTCACGAACGGTGTCAGCTTCTGCTGCAAGCTCTTCGGCGTCTTGACCTTCTTGACGCAGTTGGGGCAGCGCCACTCCACGCCGCGCTCCTCCATCTGCTGACCCATCTGCTTGGTGATGTTCACGCACTTGCCGTGGAACCAGTCCTCGCACCCGTCGCAGCAGATCATGAACCTGTTGTTGTGCGGCTGTCTGCATATACACCACAATCTGTTGGGGTCATCTTCCGAATTCCAGCTCTCCTGGGAAGTTTCCGCGGACGTTTTGACGACAACCGGGGCCGCTTCTATTTCAGGCTTCTTGATAACCTTTTTGTTTATATACTGTTTTGATATTACGTGCGCCGAGATGTCGAGCTCCGCTTCGAAATCTGTCTGCGGCTCCGCGGGCGCGGGCGCCGCTGCGGGCACGGAGGGAGCGGGGGCGGGCGCGGGGGCGGCGGCGGCGGGGGCGGGTGTCGGCGCAGCGTCCGGGGCGCTGGACTCTATTTGACTCTTGCGCTTAGAGGAGCGCGTGGCGGGCGCCTCGATGGGCGGCAGGGTGATGACTCTCCCGTCGCGACGCACGATCTCTATAGGATCTTTACGAGGCAGAATGGCCTTTGCAGACTTGCTCGGCGTGTACATACTGTCGGAACCTTGAGGGAAATTAGTTGATGCGGCCTTGGGTGTGTCCACCTTGCCAAGAACTTGCTTGTCAATAACTTCTTGCAAGTTTTCTGAACTCTCGACGAGTTGCGCCACGTGCATCAGCAGGTCCTCCGTGAGGCCCTCCTCCTCCGGCTGCAGGCCGCCCAGCAGGTCCAGCGTGGGCGACAGCGGGCCGGCAAGCCCAGGACTGTTCATAGAGTTTGCTGTGGTGACAGGTGTCTTGCCTGGAGTCGTATCTTGCAAAATTTGAGCCAAGCTAGCATCATCAATTTGTGGAATAAGATCATATCCTTTGGCTCCCTTTTCCTGAACATTCCTCTGCTTTGCTGATCTCTGGATCCTATCTTTGGCATCACCAATTTTTCTTATGCCAGTAGAGTCTTTGTTAGATGGTGTTTTGTTTTCGGTTGAAATTCTCCTAATAACATCTGGTGTAGAGAACAGGGAGGTCATATCTGTCAATAAAGCATTTACATGTGCTGGGGTCTTCTTCTCCTTCCTCGATGACTTCATTATCTGTTTCGGTGTCTCTTTCTTTGCATCAACAGCAGGTGAAACACCACTGGGTCCTCTAAATTCATTTTGCTTATTCAAAACATTCTTATGCTGTATTTTTTCTTTTATTTCTTTTCTTAGTATATTTTTGTTAGATTTTAATCTAGCTGCTGTTTTAGGTTCCAATTTACCAGATTTTTGTACAGCCTTAAGTATTTTTGGCTTTATTTTACTTTTCTTAACTGAGCCTGGCTTTTCTCTCACATAATTATAATCTGAATCCGAATCTCTGTCCTGTATGCTGTCTCCAGATGAACTCATGGAGGATGATTCTGTATTTTCATCATCTTTCTTGACTTCAGCTAATATTCTGTCTGAGCGAGATTCAATTTTAGATCTTCCCAATGTTTTGTGCAGAGCTTCATTACCTTTTAGCATATAACCATCTGAAGAGTTTGCTGCTAATTTCCGGCCCCTGGGAATAATTTTCTGTTCTAAGATTGTAATCTTTTTGGAATTAGGAACAGGCTTTGGTGGAGGTTGCTGGGAGATTTCAATAACAGGTTCATCATAACCTGTGTAACCATCACTTTTCTGTTGTGATGAACCATCAGGTGACATCAATAGAGTGTAACAATGATCATTCTGGAAACCCAGCAAGCTGTTCTCCCTCGTCTCAATTCTGAATGATTGTAACATTTCGGCACCACTATCTGTAATAAAAACAAACTTTTTTAGAAAACCTTATCAACATTGCAAAGACTTTGGGGCCAATATGGGATTAGCAATTTTTTTTCATGATCTCTTCTACTGGTGATTCTGGTAATTGATTGGGGTCATTGGAGGGGATAAATCAACATTTTCTCTTTTTACAGAAAAGAAGTAATTGAAAATGTTCTTACCGTATTTTATGATACTGTTAGGGTCATCAAAATAGCTGTCTACTGAAAGTGTAATGTGGGGGACTTTATCATCATCTGACTCAGAATCAGTGGCATCATCTGGCCGGCCCTCATGTCCAACTCTAACAACGCTTATTCCTGCAGCTTGTGAACCATCACTTCCTAAAATTATCCAAAATTACTGTACATTGGCCATGCTAAGGGTAGGTAGAGGTACATAATTGTGTTTTATTGTATCACCTTCAGCACCATAATATGAGACCATTTTCCATGAATGTTAAAAACAACCACTGAATTAATTTAAATATTTATAATACTTAACCGACATGTTTGAGGCCTACAGAAAAACTAGTATGTAGGTACCTACTAGGTGTGTACTTACTTGAAAAGAGAAGAGAAAATAAAACAAGCTACTGAGGAAATTTGGCGCCAAACCTTCATTTGCCTGTTTTTTATTTAAATATAAATAAATGCTTCTGAAGACAGAGAATTAAGAACCTAGACTAATTAAACACTTATTTACAAGCCAAAGTAAAGATCTAGACTCACCCATTAACGTCCCAAGTAAGTTTTCATCGACTGAAAGTGAACCGTCCTTGTTTACAATAACAACAACAGAGCTATCGGCTTTAGTAGAAGGTCCATTTAGGTCTGTGTAGTTAGTTATCACAGTATTCGACATTTTTCAACATATTAACGACACGAAACCACGAAACACTCAATTATTAAACCTTTTAGCGAGAGTTTATTACTAGCGTCCTATTTGCGACGCATTCTTTACGGGGCAAAGCGCGCGTTTGCCGCCATCTTGAATTCTAGTAGGTACTCCATGAGTTTTTGCGTTCGTCTGTTTCCTTCTTCTTGTTTATTTGCTGAAATGTAATTTCATTCTAGAGAGAGTTTTATGACAATTTTTAAAGAAAACACGGCATTAATTAAATTAAAGTATTATCGGTTATTTTTTTCAGCACTGAAAACATAACCAAAAAATCGATCACAAAATAATATTATCTGCACAGAATAGAACATTTTTTTGTCTATGCTATGGCACAGAGAGCACAGAATGAATGGAGTTCATAAATTCTCTTGCATTGGTCTTTTTGGCGCGAAGTGAGAGGAAAATGTCGGATTACTGTGAGTGTGAGACTGTGCCAGCGGCGGTTTCCTTACTCTGAGGTGCCAGTGTTTTTTGTGTTGGAGTTAGTGTGCCCTTTAGGGACAACTGTCCAGTGAGGTGAGAAAAAAGGAAGGCTCTCCCGAATAATTATGATCCTTCGAACAATAATAATTTTAAGGGTGTATTCTATGATGAATTTCATGGACAAAAACACCCCAAATTGGGGGTTGCAGCCTCACCCTCCCCTCAGTATGATGTTCTAATTTTTTTTTAAGTCAAGATACAAGATACAAGATGTTTATTGCAAACTAAAGTGTCTTACAGGTCTTACATTATACTTACTTACTTACTTACTTTTGCCCAATCTCCGCTGGGGAGCAAAGGGCCGAAACAAATCGCCGCCACACTCGACGGTCTTGAGCAATATCGCAGACTGCCTCCCAGGTTCTCTGCGTGTGCTCCAGATCCTCCTTCATAGCGCGCTGCCACGTGTTCTTGGGTCTGCCAATTCGCCTTTTTCCGCCTTCCGGTTTCCAGTTAAGGGCTTCCCTTGGCACATCGTGTGCCGGTCGGCGAGCGACGTGACCCAACCACTTCCACTTGCGCTCCTTGATGGTGTCAGCTACGGGTTTTTGCAGTGTTCATCGCCAGAGCTCCTCATTGGTAACTTTGTGATACCACTTGATATTCATGATGTTTCGGAGGCTACTATTATCGAACACCTGTAGCTTCTGCGTGCGACGGTCAGTGCGTTTCCACGTCTCGCAACCATACAGGAGGACGGTCTTACATTATGTATACAAATAACGACTTGGTGACCCGGCAAGGGTATAGCAATTTAGGACTCTGTCCTCCTATGACAAGTCGACCCCGCCGTCTTTTAAATTAACAGTTAAAGATCTGACAGAACCTTTATTAAGGTCTTAATCGAAGGCTAAGTAGGGTAAGCAGTACTAATGTTGGCCCCCCTCCAATGATTGGCCCCTTCAATGAAAAATCTATTTATTAAGAGTTGTATTTATATACCAGAAATGAAAAAATATTTATATTTTTCTTTATTTAAAACACTCTACAACGAAATTAATAGTTTTTAAATGCAACAGCTAGCAATTGATTAAAAAAATACTTTGTGTTGGACTACAACAGAGGGTGTGTTTTCTTATGAAAATCGTAAGAAGTCCGTAACTTTTAGAATGGTTTTACTCGTTTTCTTCTTGTTTAAATTGCAATATATGTTTCCATATATGTTTATTACACTTCAATTCAGGTTTATTTACGGTAATTCATGAAAAACACTAAAGATTAACCTCAAAAATAGGTAGGCCAACATTAGTACCTGTGGTAAGTATGAAGTATCAGTTGATTGGCATCTATGCCAATCATTGTATTTTTTGCTTTTTAATATTATTTATATTTAAATATTAAATCAAATCTTATCAACAATTGCGTTTAAAATGCTAAATCTTTTTATTTAATAAAATCAGAGGAACTAGATTTTGGCAGGGCCAATCATTGTACTTTTGTGTGATTGGCCATGCCAATCATTATACTTTTCCCTATGCCAATCATAGTACTAAATTTGTAGTTAAATAATTCACCAATTTGATTATGTTCTTTTTATTTTATCTTGTTTATTTAGTATTCTTATTTCCGAGAGATAATAGTGCGATTTTAGGTATATGAAGGGTACCTTTCATTTTTGAGCTCAAAAAAATATTGTCTGGGCATCATTATTGAATAATTTAATGGATCAGTATAGTCATTGGCCTAGGAAAGTATAAAGATTGGCCATGCCAATGCCCAAAAAGTACAATGATTGTCATGCCAATCATTGTACTAGGGTATGCCAATTTTTGTACATACCCTGCCAATGACTGTACTTTTCGCTACATTTTTATATTTTTATTGATAAAGTTGTTTATAAGCTAGCAAATAACGATTCCTGTGGTTTAATCTTATTCTCAGATAAATGAGCTACCATCCTACATTAACAGTTTTTCAATTTTGAACCTTATGTGGCACATAGAAATGTTCAAAGTCAAAACTTTTCTTAAGGGGCCAATCATTGTACTGCTTACCCTAGTTAGGCTACTTAAGTTACTAACAAAATAACCATGTAATGCCTTTACTATTATTTTTTTTTGCATTATTTATACGGTTTTTCAAAGTTATCACTAAAAAGATGCAGGTTTTTTTTGTTTTATTGTTAGATTTTGAGTCGTTCTCCATAGTGGTACTAAATTTATTTCTCTACGTCTATTACTTTAGAAATTATCAACCACCAAAAAATACCCTTCGCTTTTACCTTTTGGTTACACCGAAGGTTTTAGTTAAGTTATTTGTTAGTTGTCTTTGGTGCATTCCTATTTCTTTCCTTTCCGCCATTCATCATCATCATCATCATTTCAGCCGTAAGACGTCCACTGCTGGACATAGGCCTCCCTCAAGGCTCTCCATCTGTACCGATCGCAGGTGGCCTGCATCCAGCGTGGACCCGCAGCCTTGCGCAGATCATCCGTCCATCTGGTCGGTGGACGTCCTACGCTGCGCTTGCCGATCCGTGGTCTCCACTCGAGAACTTTTCGGCCCCAGCGGCCATCTGTTCTGCGGGCTATATGACCTGCCCATTGCCACTTCAACGAGCTTATCCGCTTGGCTATGTCGGTGACCCTGGTTTCTCTGCGTATGTCCTCATTTCTGATTCGATCCCGCAGAGAAATCCCGAGCATAGCCGCCATTCCCTTTCTATAAAATGCAGTCAAACGTCAGTGGGCATAATGAAGCGCTCTCTGTAGAACTGCCTGTTCGAAATCTCGCGTAAATGGCGTAATAAATGCCTCGTGGGCGTCCAGCGTAAAAAATATAAAATAATGTACTATAATCACTTGTGATTAATAAGAATCATCGGTGAAGTGTTGCGATTTGGATGGTCGTGTTTTAAACTAAAAATCTAGAAGTTGTAGACATTTTGTGAAGACTTTGAGAAGTGTGTGCGAGAAACCATCTGGATTGCCTTGCCATGGATGTCAGATTTCTGATCGAAGACAACAAGTATCAATGAGTACTACATCCTCCCACTTTTCCCCTGTCTTTCATTGTCTGCACCTTTTCAATTAATAAAAAATAGAGCACTTTTATCGTTGCGAACCAATTGCGGTTCCTTCAATTTTTGGCGCGACCATTTTTGGCCCTTCTGAGCCGGATATTCCAGCTCCCCTTATTAGAATACTCTCATACGCTCTAATAAGCGAATTACATTCATTGCGAATGTAATTATATTTGTTTAAAATAGCGTGCCATTGCGTCACCTATTTACCGCCTAAGTTACTGGCGTACGTTAGCTTGTAGCATTGAGCTATAGGTTTATTTAGCTAGGTATATTAATTGGGGGTGCTGGCCAGAGAACCTCCACGCGGTGCACCCTGGGCAACAGCGGACGATCACACTTTTCGTTTCCCGTTTGGTGTGATCGTCCGGTGGCTAATAATCTGGTGGGAGTGGCGCTCCACATGCTCTCTGCCCTATCTGAGAGCATAGTGTGAGTTGAGGAGGAGAGCGGGGCTTGAGACTCCCACCACGGCGTTTTAAAGGCACGCCGTGGAAGGACTAACAAGCCCTGCTGAACGAGGAAGAAGAAGAGGGGAGGAAGAAGAGGAACAGAGATGGAGATGGTTGGGATGGCGACGAGGTGGAGTGCGGGACTTGAGAGCTTTCCGATGGCGCGCCCACGTGAAGATTGATGGCTCGGCTGATGAGAAACTCTGCGCTAGTAAATGCCGGGAATGGCCTGCCCTCGGTCGGCTTGATGACTACGTCGCCGATCGTTGGGATTACAGATCCACCCGGCTGATCTGAAGACGCAGGGGAGTAGATGCCGGGCTGTCACTTCTTCACGCTTTGCGGTCGGTTTGATGTCGCCGTCGCTGCCGCAATGGGCGTGCCGATGGGGCGCTCACAATCCCCGTAGGAGAGGGTGGCAGTGTCCAGGACTCTGCCACGCACGATCGCTGGGTGCTGCTGCCAAGGTGGAACGGCTGTAGCACCTGGCGGTCGAGGAGGAAGGAGCCGGGACTTGCAACTGCCACCACGGTGTAAGGTAACCGCCGTAGGGGGAGTGACAAGCCCTGCTCGCTGCTCGACTGCCGACTGGCGGTCGAGGAGGAGTGCGGGCGGGGCCTCAATGGTCCCACTATGGTGGATCACAGACGCCGTGGCGGGGCCGACAGGCCCCGATCCGCCCTGCAGCACCGCTGCAGGACCCCGGAGTCGTTGGGTGCACGAGGCGGGGGCCTCGTGTAGTCATATAACGGCCCCGAGAAGGACGACGGAACGAGGTGTCCAGTTCCGTCGTCGAGCGTAGGAGGAGCCATCCGCGCTCAGGAGGGACTATCACCACCTGTCCCCCCGCGAAGAGGCTTCACAGCCGATGCTGGAGAACGATCGAATGATCACCCGTGACCCCCTTGCTAACAGCCGAGGTGGACACCAGCGGGGTTTTAGTGGGTGCGAACCTAACATAACCCTGCGGCTCCCCCCGGGGCTGCAGGGTACTCGTTAGGAGTTTCCCCGCTTAAAAAAAAAAAAGTTTTTATATATATTTTTTTTTTCTATATCCTTGCCAACATGCAATGGTCTTTCGACCATAAGCAGTTTTTATGCATGAGATTTTATGGTTTAAGGCATTCCCTTCCGGTGTTGGGTTGCCCTTATTAGGTTGCTAGTGGGCCAAGTTGTCCCACGTCTGAGCTCTTTTGAGGCGTCGTGTCTGTAGTGGTTCGCACAGTACGGACGCGAGCTTGTTTTCATGATTTTTTACACGAGCATTGTAGCTCTCAGTCGCCTTGGTCACTTCCTCCTGTATGGTAGGTATTTGCAGGTATTCATGTACTTCTATTGTTTTGGTAAACCATGGAGCTTCTGTTATAGTTTTTAGTATAATGTTTTGGTATCTTTGCAGTATCTCTATGTTTGTCCTTTTTGCAGTTGGTACCCCAGAGTGGTATTCCGTATGTCCAAATCGGTTTCAAAACGGTTTTGTAGATAAGTGCTTTATTATTTACAGATAGTCTAGACTGTCTGCCTAATAACCATTGCAAGGATCGGAATTTGAGATTCAGCTCATCGCGTTTTTTCTGGATATGGACTTTCCATGTCTGCTTGCGGTCTAGATGGAATCCAAGGTATTTTACTACCGTGCCATGTGGGAGAACATCTGCCCCTAGTTAAACTTCAGGGCAATCATCTTTCCTAAGGGTAAAGGTGATATGCTGTCACTTTGATGCGCTAGCTTTTATCCTCCAGTTGTTCATCCAAGCATGTATCTTATCAAGGTGTTTCTGGGATTTTTGTGAAGCTCTCCCGGGGTCGGCACTCGAAGCTAGTATTGCTGTGTCATCTGCAAAAGAGGCTGTGGTGACTTCTTCTGATGTATGGACGTCAGCCGTATATATCAGGTACAGTGTTGGTACAGGCGGGGGCCTCGTGTAGTCATATAACGGCCCCGAGAAGGACGGCGGAACGCGGTGTCCCGATTCCGTCGTCGAGTGTAGGAAGAGCCTTCCGCGCTCAGGGGGGACTACCATCACTTGTCCCCCCGTGAAGAGGCTAAACAGCCAGTGCTGGAGGGGGTCGCGGAGTTGAACATAACGATCGAAAGATCACCCGTGACCCCCTTTCCAACAGCCGAGATGGACACCGGCGGGGTTTTAGTGGGTGCGAACCCCACATAACCCTGCGACTCCCCCCGGGGTCGCAGGGTACTCGTTAGGAGTTTCCCCGCCTAAAAAAAAAAAAAAAAAAAAAAAAAATAAAGGTACAGTGTTGGTCCGATCACAGATCCTTGTGGCACACCTGCCTTTATATCATAGAATTTTGAAGTTGCATCATTGACTTTTACGAAAAATATTCTGGACTCGATGTACGACTTTATTAAGAGGTACATATTATGAGGTAATGCTTGCTTTATTTTGAAGAGAAGCCCTTTATGCCAAACTTTATCAAAAGCTTGCTGCACATCAAAGAAGACTCCAGAACAGTATTCTTTATTTTCGAGAGTTGTTCTTATCTTGTCGCAAACCCTATGAACTTGTTCTATCGTGGAGTGCTTGCCACGGAATCCAAACTGATGTTCCGGAATTATGTTCTTATTTTTCAAGCACACATTTAAACGTTTCAAGAGTATTTTTTTAAACAATTTTGACATCACAGGGAGAAGTTTTGATTGTTGATTGAAGATTGTTTGCCAATCATTTTCACAGTCAACTATTTGATTGTATGGATCCAAGTAAACTGTGACGCCAGTAGCACTGCCTCGTGCCGGAGCCTGGTCAGCCACTCCAGTTGAGGATGCTGGTTTAAAAGGTGGAGTCAGATTATAGGCTTTTCATGGAAAGCCATTTTTGTGAAATATCAGTTGATTTAAAAAAAAAAAATTGATATTTGAGGGTAGGAAAATATGGTTTTCTTAGCTAGTTTTAGTTGAATCAGTTTTATAACTAATATAACAATATCACCAAATGCACTTTCACTTAGTTTCACTTTGGTAATATTTCCACATCAATAAAAACACTTTTTTATGCACGAAACTAATTAATTCATAGGAGCAGATCTAGTCTATTTGACAGCTGTCAATAATAAAAAGGTATATTAACTGCCTAAACATAATTAATAGTGTGTGATACTTACACCATACATTTAGTCAAGTCATATTTTGGACTTTTTGCCAATTGAGGTTATTAGTTTTCATTTATAAAACATAAAAAAATCCACCCTACGTACTGGTTTAGTTTGAGATAACCCGACCGAGTATCGAAGTATCGATATTCGCGTCGTGCCTTTGCGTATTCATAACATTTCATTTAAGTCAGTGTTATTTAACTTTGTTTAAACTATTACTTGCATTTATTTGATTACTTTATGAAAAACTGTGTAGTAAAGTGATAAAGGAAGGCGCTTCCGATTAATTCTAATCGATGTCCCGCGAAAAAGTCCGTGTGAACATTAAAATGTGAGACCACCCTCGCATTTCAATGGTTTCAAGGTAAGGTTAAGAACCTTGCGATTCATTTTTATATTAAACAAGATTTCAATTACCTGCATAGAAAATTTCCCGAGAAATCTATCAGAATCAATCATCCGGAATCACCTTTACTTATTTCTCACTGAATGATTTGATCGATATCTCGGCAATTGTTGGTCGGTTGTATTGTTAATAGTTCATAGAATAGAAATGGGAGCCTTCATTAAACATATATTTTTTTTAAATGGCTCCTTTTGGTCCCCGATGGCTCCTTTTTGCAATGACTATGGCTCCTTTTTATGAAAATATTCTGGCAACACTGTTTGTGTTAGTTGCTTAGGTTAGTTGTGAGCACGTAGTATCTCTAGTTGGTCTGTTGTATGTACAGTGGCAGACACGGTCAGCGTAACACTTCCGGTTTTTCTGTATTGCAAATTAGCTCTTGTTTTTTGGTAATAAAGTCTAGGGCTGACGAAACCATAGACAAATCTGTTACGGCCACCTAGTCCGCCACTGTACCAGCGTAGCGGCGGTTTTCCTTACTCTGAGGTCTGTGGATCTGTGGATGGTCTGTGGTTGTGAGACCATCTCTTCTCTAGTTGGTCTGTGTGCATCTCTAGTTGGTCTGTGGTTGTGGGTTTGAGGCTGTTTGAGGCTTAATTCTGTAGGTACTAGGCTCTAGTTGGTCTGTGGTACTAGCTCTAGTTGGTCTGTGGTACCTACCTAACTCAGTAAATTTAAGAAAATTTCGACGTAGGTACAACAATATCTCCTTTACGTACAAAGCAAGTAAATCGTTTTTATCTTTTTCCAAAAAAGTCAAGCTACTGCAACAAGCTATGAGTGGTGTGCAAACAGGTAAGTCAGTGTTCCTGTCTGTTCCATTGAAAAGTGAAGATGGTGTTTTCTAGTTGGTTGCTTACTAATACAACAACAAAAACTGTAACAAAATTTGTTTACCAAATCTGCACCATTTTTCACAGTTTGTTTCCGTTAATATAGCTAGGGGATAGCTTTGGATGATTCATTATTAACATTGCCTGAAAATCTTCATGTCATTACTCTTACTCTTATAGGTACGTATATACCTATAAGAGTAGGAGGGTAGGTATATACTTAGATAGAATGGATTAAGCAGTTTGTCACTGAACAACATTAGGCTGACATTCACAGTTGAGTTGCAGCTTGAACTCGCACTCTCTCAAGTGTCAAAATGTAACTTAAATAATTTTCCGCTCGAAATGAATATACACTGTCGAGTTCCCACTTCAAGACAGTGAAGCATATGCTTGACGGAGTATGAGACAGATGAAGGCAGTAAATTCAGAACTCGGGAACAACTTGGCTGAATTCAAACACAAGCAAGGAGACTCCAAAACCCTGACTGTGAATGTCAGCCAGCACACACAGCACACAGGCAGCAGGAGCTAACTGTTTAACTGGACTGTTTAACTTTGCAAGTTATTGTTGACGAGCTTTCCCGCCTTACTTCGTTACTCCATAGAATATAAGATACTACAAAAGACTTGGCTTTATAGACTATGTTCTTTGACTGCCGAATAAAAAACAAACAACAACAACAAACCACCTGTCAAAATATGTAAACAACGGAAAAAATATTGGACCTTGGGTTATATTATTTGAGTTTAGGTAAGATTCCCAAATTTTTTTGAAAATCTAAAATAGCCTATGACACTCGGGGTTAATGTAGCTTCCTACCAGTGAAAGAATTTTTCAAATTGGTTCAGTATTTCCGGAGCCTATTCGTTACAAACAAACAAACAAATCTTTCCTCTTTATAATATTGGTATAGATTAAGTAGGTACTAGGTTATTCAATTCAATTGATTACAATGCTCAACCAGTTAGCTTGGTGTTTGCTTACAGATTTCTGATAACCCTGTTAAATGTAAAATTAACTTATAAGGCAGTATTGATTAATCACTACACTCAACATTTGATGTAATTAATGGACTTTAGGTACTGATCTGTTGCGGTAATGAGGTACATGTAGTTCAGGAATCAAAATAACAATATTTCAGGTGACTAGGTACTTTGATTTATGCACAGAATTAGCTAAAGTGACAACGCACAGATCCTTTAACGTCACACACAGTAAAACATGACAAATTTTAAGTAACAAACTTAGAAAAGGTTTTATTTTGGTATGCCATCATTAAAATTAGCAATAGTTTGTTTTAATTTGTTAAAAATGCTATTTGAAGCCTATTTTTTGACTGGTAGTGGCTCAATTGGCAGTTGGCAGTGATGTTGACTGAGACGCATGTGTACCGGCCTCGATTTCCAGCAGAGCAAAATTGATATGATGAATATTGATGTTTGTTTTGCGACTGGTTGTAATGTTTGTCTCTGTATAAAATGAAGGGCACCCTAAATACAGGTTCTTCCTAGTTAGGGGCTGTGTTATATGTATTATTATTATTTAATTCAATATTAAGTAATATAAAATTTTTAACACTATCCTCAAATTTTAAGATAGAAATATACTTCATAGCTACTGTAGCACATCGTCGGTGCGCTTTCCAAAACTGTTATGTGTGTTTTACCAACTTTTCAGGAGAAGCAAAAAACTGTTTTATTTTCAAATTAAAATGATTAAAAAAAAACTGTTAATGACAAAAGTTGCTAAAAAATATGTTATTACCTCGACATTAATTACATAAATTTTCATAGCCCACCCATGGTGCTAGAATTTTTTTTCTAATTTTTTATGCACATAGCAGTTTTGTCTTTACAGAAAAGGTTTGCTATGTGTAAAAATGCACATAACAGGATACTTTACACTATGCGGATTACAAAGTTATTTCGGTTATGTGTAAAATTTCCCTAATAAATAAATTGAAAAGCAATGTAATTTTTTCGTATATATGGGATACACAACGACACATATGATACTTAACCCATTATCAACACTCTAGCTAAAGACCCGAAAGCTAGATTGATCCGATACTATACCGAAGACATTCTCAACGTTAGCCTGTATGAGATTAGTAAGGATATTAAACAGCTTAACCAAAACAAGGCTCATAAAGGTCAACCTTTAGTAGCCTTTAGTAGTAATATGGCGGGGTCGCCAAAAGCTTGAAACAAAAGTATTATTAACCCTGCTAAAGAACTATCCCACTTCTGAGCCTGAGTCACGAAAAATCTCGCGAATCGTCTTTTAACCCCCGAACAAGCTGGATTCCGTAAAAACTTGTACCATAGACCACACTCATGCTTTAAGACAGGTAATCACAGAAGAAGACTATTAACTGCCTCTTTGCCTAGCATTTGTATACTATGAGAAAGCCTTTGATTCGATTAAGACCTCAGTTTGGTAGTTACTGCAATTTCTTCAGCGGAGCCAAGAGGTCTATCGGATTACCGATGTGTTGAAGAGTTTGTACTTTCAAGCCTCCATGTCAGTTCGACTACAGGATCTGAGCTCGAGGGCTGTTTGACTGCAGCGGGGAGTCAGACAGGGATGACATCCCCCTTAATCAACATGACAATCCCCAACACTTCAACGCTGCACTCGAGGATCTCTTTAAGACTGTGGACTGAAAAGAACTAGGCATCGACGTAAACAACGAGTCACTTACCTTCGATTTGCTGATGATATTGTAGTTATGGCCCAGACCACAAAGGAACTTAGTGCAATGCTTGACGACTTCAGTTGGGCCTCCTATCGAGTGGGTATATCGAAGATCATATTCAACGCCTATGTCGCCTAAGACTACAACTCCAGTCTAGATCCGAGACTATATGCTCGAAGCTGCGACGAATACAAATACCTGGGAGTAACTGTCCAACTAGCTTGGGCCAACTTCGAGAAAGAGGTCGATCGTCAAATCCAACTCGATTGGGCAGCTTTTTGGGAAGCTCTCCTCTACATCTTCTCTTCCAAGTTATCGCAGTACCTTAATAAGACGAAAGTCCTCGAATAATGCATCATGTTGCCAGTGACGACTAACGACTTACGAACTGGAGACTTGGTCGCTTGCTAACTATGGGCCTCATCAGAAAGCTTAGGTTCATTCAACGGCTATTCAAAGGGTTATTCTCCGACTATACCTGCGTGATCAAATCAAAAATGATGAGATCCACAGAGGAACTAAAGTCACCGGCATAGCCCAAAGAATCGCGAAACTTAAGTGAAATTGGGCATGGGCAAGGCAAATAGCTCGAAGAACAATCTTCAATTCAGCCCCAGCTACCATCTGTTTCTGGAGTTGCAACCCCGCACCAGAAAACGCAGAGTAGACAGACCCCACTAGGTGGTCCGACGACCTGGTGAAGGCTGCGGGAGTACACTGGATGAGGGTCGCGCAAGACCGGTCGGTGTGGCGATGTGTGGAACAGGCTTATGTCCAGCTGTGGACATCTTTCGGTTAAGATGATGATGATATTATAAAAAATAAGCTTTGAATACCTTTAATAAAATATCTCGCTATAAAAATATACTTAATAATTCTAGTACAAAAAATATTATTTAATAAAACATTTTTTAAGTAAAAAATAGGTATTCAAATCGATACTATTATTATAATTTTAGTATTATTAACTACTCGAAAAACCAACAGAAGCTAAGAATACAAAAAATGATCAAAATTTGATGATTGTCTCTCAAAATGGCACCAAGCTTTAACAATATTATTGTTGTCAAAACTGATATGTGCTATATGGGACCTCAATATAATTGGTTGTCAAAACTGATATGTGCGATATAGGACCTGTTATGTGATTGACCGGAATACTTTGCCTGATCTGTTATGTGCTAAAACGTCACATATCAGAAATTCCAAATCAAATTTGTGCACATAACATGAAATGTAAATCGTGTTCTGAAGGTCTTAGGCACATAAAAGTTTTTGCAAACGATGCGCATTTAAAAATGAAACACAGTGGACAAAAAAAAATTTTTTTGAAAATTTGCACATAACAGTTTTGGCAAACGCACCGACGACATTCTTTTGTACATATTTTGCTGTGTATATTAATAAACATCACCGCGTTGTACAGTGGCGGACACGATCGGCGTAACACTACCGGTTTTTCTGTATTGCAAATAGCTCTTGTTCTTTGGTAATACAGTCTAGGGCTGACGAAAACATAGACAAATCTGTTACTGCCTCCTAGTCCGTGACTGTACCACAATTTACAGTGGTTGTACGCACATAAACTGTGCATAATTTAAATGCGTTTGAGGGTAGGCAAACATTCCACGGGTTAACCATTAAAGTGTTTTATTGTCAAACTAGAGGCTGCCCCGCGGTTTTTCCCGCGCAGATTTCTCATAAACACAAAATTCCCGTTTTGTCCCGTTCCCGTGGGAATTTCAGGAAATCCTTTCTTAGTGCTCACCTACACTCCCTAAGGAACCTACATGCCAAATTTCAGCTTTGTACGCCCAGTAGTTTCGGCTCTGCGTTGTCTGTCAGTCAGTCAGTCAGTCAGTCAGTAACGGAAGAGTTTTATATATATTGACTAGAGGCTGCCCCGCGGTTTTTCCCGCGCAGATTTCTCATAAACACAAAATTCCCGTTTTTTCCCGTTCCCGTGGGAATTTCGGGAAATCCCTTCTTAGTGCTCACCTACACTCCCTAAGGAACCTACATGCAAAATTTCAGCCCGTTACGCCCAGTAGTTTCGGCTCTGCGTTGTCTGTCAGTCAGTCAGTCAGTCAGTAACGGAAGAGTTTTATATATATTGATTACAAAGAACTTTGTAACAAAGTTCAATGGAAAGCAGAATTAAAAAAAAAAACGGCCAAGTTACATAACACAACTAAATTAAAATAGAATAACACAATACTAGAAACTTTTAAGGCCATTTTAAACTATTTCTCTGTACTTTAAAGTGACATGACAGTAGACGGAAAGGTGGCAGGAATATTTTTTATCTAGTCTTAAACTAATTACTTCAAAGTACATATAAAGTATATTTATAATATTTATTGAGAGTGGCTCCAGGTTAGCGTGAGGAAATACGTAAGTAAATAAGTATGTTTCATTCAAGTAAGATATCATCTAAATATGCTTGTGATTATATTTACGTTTCTCAGACTTATTTGTTGCATGGCTAGTGGTAGGAGCAAGCCAACCACTGCTTTTGTAACTTACTGCGTGAAACGATTTGGCGAATAAAGCTTTTCGCCTATTAAATGTTTCAAAAAGTGTTACGAAAAATAGAAGAATTAAATGATGTTGATGTGGTAACGTGGTAACTAATGAAACTGTTGGGCAATGAGCGCGATCTCCCTTTCACAAGTTATATTAACTATATTGCTGTTAGAAGTTACAAACTTATGTTATTATTGTCAGATAACCGTTAGAGATTATTTTCTACTCTATTAATTGTGTCGTAAAATCGTCACTTTAATATCTATAAATCTGTATAAGTAGCATGGCTTACTTTACGAGATAATATTGAGATAACAATACAACAGGAGAGCAAAAAGTGTAGCTGAGGCTGCATGCAATTAACCTAAATTAAAGTGTGTAACTTAAAAGAATCACATCGAAATAATTTGCCTATACCACTACTATACCGCCGCCGCCGCGCCGTGTCGGTCGGAGCAGAGATTTAACTATTTACTGTAGCAATCCCCTCTCAGCACAGTGAGTGGCGCTGAGATGACTCACGCAGCATTGCATTACGACGACTTAAAAGTTTTTGTGTGCAAGAAGTGTTTTGTGAGGCTATGATGTAATCGTCTCTCGCGGGAAGAGCCGCGCGGGCGCTGTCAATAAACTCTCCCGCGCCGGAGCAGGTTTGTGATTCTCGCCGTACAAGTTTTGCTCTATTTGGCAAACAAAAAGAAGCATGCGCGGCCTGACTTGCGGGTTATCCGCAAGAAATTTTACACGAACACTTTGCCTGTCCTTGAGGTCAAGACAGTTGAATATATAATTTATAAGCGCAAATAGAGATCGAGCAAGTTGGTGAAAGTGGGCAGCGAGCAGAGCACGAGCACTCGGGCAGCGGCGCGAGACGGGCTCGGTCGTGTTGTGTGTCGGTTGCGAACGTGGCTAGCCTGCGCCCTACGACGAGTTCGCGCCGAACCAAACATATGCTGCGGACTAAACGCACCTCAGAAACGCACCAATGAAGTTGACGTTCAGTGAAAAAAGACTAGAACAAAGTTTATTTTTTAACATGTGCCTGACAGAAGAAAGTTAGCGAGTGTGATGGCGAGCGATGGTGCGTCGAGCGGCGGCGGCGAGCAGCCCTCGAGCCTAGAGTACATGGAGGACCCGTATTTCGCGGCACCGGACGACGACTCGACGCCGAGTTTCGACCTAGCAGTGGACGAGCTCGGAGAACTGGACGAGCTGCCGGTCTGGGCGCGGGGCGACCCGGACGCCGAGTGGCGCTCGCTGCCCGACCTGGTCGAGTCCGCCCTCTGCATCGAGACAGAGTTCTACATGGACAACCGCCGACGTCGGCTAAGGATCTTTAAAAAGAAGATGAGAGAAGTGCGCGTTACCTTTCAGGACCTATCGAAACCATATATTGCCAAAGTTTCGAGTCACACGAACTACAAAAGGTTCCTTGGTATAACACCTGGAGGTTAGTTGAACAATATCTCGATTAAAATGTGACACCTGTGCAAACCATTTGCGTATTTATGTATATACGTAATTTAGTTACAGTAGGTGTAAGCAAATGCAAAAGAGTGTGTGATATCGATTATTATGGATATTAGAGTATCGAAGAACTATACAATAGCATTTTGCTTATCTGTTAATCTGTATTTCTTCACATTATCTACATGCCTACAAAATGTTAGTTTAATGTTTAATGTGATAAACCCTAGTCATTTGTTGTAATAACATAAAGGATATGCCCTAATTATTTATGACACGCTACGGTAGCTCCCGTACCGACCCTCTTTTTCGCCAAAATATCGATTTTCCTATTAAACATTCCATTTAAAAGTAAAAACTATTTTTATTTCATTTTTTTTTGTGCTACCTATTTTGTCACGGAAGCTGTCAGACAGTTACGGACCGAAACGATCAAGTTCACTGCACCTCGGTGTAAATGGAATGATCATTGCTTTAATTAGTTACTCAATTACTTTATTATGAACAATTACTTTATTTTACACTTAATAAATCGATGGGTAATCGAAATAATTTGTTAGAAAGAGTAGGAAAAAAAAAACATCTTGGAAACAAATCTAGAAAAATTATTAACAACAGCAAAATATAATCAGCACTCATTTTAGTACTTCAGGTACCTACTTTATAAGTTTAAGTTTGAACAGTGCATTTTCCATTGGGTAAATAGAGATTCATGAGAGAGAGGTAAATAGGAAATAATGAAATATTTTTGTTAATCAGCCGAAGAAGTGGTGGCGGGGTCATTGCCGCCGGGCGCCGGCGATGTTCAGAGCGACGAGCTGGCCGGGCTGACGGCGGAGCAGGCGGAGCAGCTGCGCGCCGAGTGGAGCCGCGAGCTGGCGCGCGTCGAGGACGAGGTCGCCACGCTGCGCACCGTGCTGCAGAGCAAGGTAACCTCTCCTATCGGAAATAGAGTAAGCCGCCCCTTTCTATTATTGGGATGGTCCATTTTCAGGCTGAATATAAGGATTCTTGGTATTTTACAGAAATTAAACTCTCTTTTTGAATTCCTGGTTTTGTGTGTGGTTGTAGGCCTGTCGGGCACACTAGGTACAGTGGTGGACACGGTCGGCGTAACACTTCCGTTTTTCTGTTTTGCAAAATAGCTCTTGTTCTTTGGTAATACAGTCTAGGGCTGACGAAACCATAGACAAATCTGTTACGGCCTCCTAGTCCGCCACTGTACCAGTTGTTACTGTTACTAAGTGACCTAATACGGCACGAACCTCTTCAGATTGGAAAAAGATTGAATCAGGTTCTTTTGGAAGTCACTAACGGAATATAAAACAATAATTTCTGTACCTACATGTAATTCTTCCTAAACAAAATTATATTGTTACATCACAAAAAAACATGAAACGGAAGCTATTATAATTTGAATAGCACCAGAGGTTTTCGTTTTTTATATTGTACGTTTTCAACATTTTCAGATCCGCCAAAGTTCCGAACTAAAACGGAAACTGGGCATCACTGTTTGGAAGGAAATCTCCGAGGACGTGAACCAGGGCTTGAAAAATGTTAAGGAGAGCCATGTGTAAGTTTGTTGCTCATTTACGTGTGCGTAGTTAGTGCGCGGTGTTTTCATGATCGCATTTGCTACACTGCTGTTTAAAGGTTATCGACGTGTTAGCGGTTTATTATCACTAAAGTGTAAATAATTATAGATGTAGAGTAGATTATGTATGTACATAGATGTAGATGTAATATGCAAAATAGTATCTGACATGTAGAGCGTAGTTCATAGAGCGTATATAATTTACTTAAAAAGGATAATGGTATAAAATTTAAAGCACTTGTAGTTATCGTATTTTAGACTAGATTGTAGATTATGCTGGTGATGGTGACAGGCGATGGTTTTGGGTAAAAAATATCCTGCCAATTTTAAAGTCAAACATACGAGATGACTAAATATTCCGAATAAACACTCGCTGTATTAGCCCTATGTTAGTTGATAATTAGTTTTGTTTGCAAGTATTTTTAAGTTGATATTTTCAGTTATAATATTGTTATTTTCTGATTTTATGTCGCATTGCTTTCCTTGCACAACAGTTATCAAACGGTAGAAAGTCGAGTGTCCGCGCTTGCGCAGGCTGTGACGGAAGCGCCTATGTGAGTAGCCGCCAGTATATTGTACAAAGTTGTTTATCTTTTTCTATTATGCCTTTCTAATGAGGAATAATTGGAGCGATTGATGGCTGATATAAATGTACGCTTATTTGCTTTTGGAATGGAATGCATTTTAATTTTTGTGAATTGGATCTTTGGGTTTTATCAAAGCTATTCAAATGTTTATCTTAATTTTTTATTAGGTAATGTTTTTTTTTTGAGTTTACTCTTCATTCTTTAAGGGAAGCAGTAAAATAGTCTACCATATCCTTATATATCGGCTTTAATTTTAAATAATCTGGATATAACCAATATCATAAAGTGCATTCAGACAACTCTTACTGTTGTGTTGTTTTTTGCACAGTAAAGAATTCAGTCAATTTTTTCACAATCCTTTTTTAATAATAACTAAGCAAGCATGCTTTTTCTACTTACCTACTTAGTAACGTGGCGGACACGGACGGCGTAACATTTTTGTCTATTATCTCGTGCGCCCTAAACTGTAATTCCAAAGAACAAGAGTTATTTTGCAATACAGAAAACCCGGAATAGTTACACTGTCTCCGTGTCCGCAACCCTGTACATGTCCGTTTTTGTATAGCATTATTTAGCGATATTTGTTAAAATATAAACAATACAACAAGTTTTTAATGGGTACCCTTATGTCTGGTGTCAGTTAAGTCCATCAGTCCAGCTTAACACTAGTCAATTCCAAGTGAGCGGTACGATAGAATTCGCTGCTAAAAGGTGGCCGATCCATCCATCTGTCGATAACATTTTGAGCGAGTGGGAATCTTTTTTAGGTGCATGTACTCTGGTGAAAGCTGCACGGATGAGGGTCGCTCAAGACCGGTCGTTGTGGCGATTTATGGGGGAGGCCTACGACCAGCAGTGGACATCTTTTGGGTGCAATGATGACTCTGACAGAACTGGATCTTATATATACTTTCCACTTCCAAATAGATACCAAAAAACGGAATCTGTGATAAAGACGACGGCGGAGAAGACGACGTCGATCCTGGGCGGCTTCACGGCGGGCGTGACCAGCAAGCTGGGCCAGATGCGCAACTCCGAGTCCTTCCGCTCCATCGAGGAGCGCGTCGGCTCCGCCTACGAGAACGTCAAGGTCAGTGCTGTATGTATACTCCACTTTTTTATTTATTTTTCACTCTTTTCTTTTATTCTTTTCATAGCGTAGTAACTAAATTCAATTTTATTGACTACAAATGCCTCCAATAAAAATACTAAAGCATGTAATATGACTCGGATTAAACTACTTACGGAAAAAGTTTAAAAACACTTTTTAATTGTCGAAATTATCGAAGTTAGCCTTTTTGCGGTTTTGTTGATTTGAAAGCTTACAAAGCAAATTTAGAAACCAAATTTCTGATTTATAGAACTTTTTATTTAAATAATCCTTTAGAATGAGATTTCGGTTTTACCTAATTAGCTAACACTTACTTAACATTTTGGATCGATTCAGTTGACCTTTTATTTTCAAGAATTTCATTAATCATCTATATCTATAACTCATATATTTCAACAATCTTCATGATTCATATTATAAGGACGTCTGTCTGGGCGCAGGGCAAGGTGGCCTCGCGGTCCAACTCGACGCAGAGCTTCGACGAGGCGCTGCGCGACGCGGGCCGCGCGGGCGCGGGCGCCGCCTCGCCCTCCATCCCCGAGCACCAGCCGCTGCCCTAATGCTGCGGCGACACTCGCGGGACCCGCCCGTACTCCTGACTAGACTACCTTCGACACTGCTACTTTACAACGGCCTTGTAGCCTTATTTATAAACTAGCCGACACTTTAGGCGAACTTTGTACGTCCTTACGATATCATTATGAATTACCTATAGCATATGTACTATATATGTATATCTGTATACTGTGACGTTTTATCAAATTCTGATCGATATTATTTGTGTGAAAGTGGAATCATCTAAACATCTTCACAAACTTTAAATTTTTTAATGCAAGTACCTACGAAGTTCGCCAGGTCAGCTAGTTATGTATAAAGCTGTTCTAAAGTAAACTGACACATTTGTTACGGGAGTAAGGGCACTGCTCGGAGCTTCTATGTTGACAGGCCGTTAGAGGCGGACGTTTAGTAACAGGGTTTACGGATATTTTGTCTCATGAAATTCGTTCGGTCCATCACTCGAGCTTAGTACAAAATCATAATTCTTGTACAGCGCTTTGATTTGTCGATGTTTGTACATGTTTTTCCTTTTTACATCATGGTACGGCTATCAATTTTAAGAAAACAAAATACTAAAAGTTCGTCATTTTCTTGTGATGAGACTACATCTAGGTTATTACAACAGCTCCGCTAGGGTGCTAAATCTTGCGTAATCTCCTGGCGACTTGTAGCGAGAGCCTATGGTTATACGCATGTGAGATTCCCAATCGTTCTTAGTTAAACTTAATAGCCAAACCTACTTCATGAGAGTGGCTTCAAAAAAAGGCCGCTTTCACTCTTCAGCGTGTCACCGGTCGCGTGTCCGCGGCCGACGGCGTCCGAATGCTATATTCGTAAAAGCTTGGCGATAGGTTGTCTGGCTCGTGCGGTTCGTGAGTGGGCGTCGCCCGTGTTTCCGAACATAGCATTTGGACGCCGCCCGTCGGCCGCGGACTGAACTGAACAATCGGCCCGAGCCTAGACCTTAGCTAAACATCAGCTTCGTAGCGAACATATTTATGTATTGGTTTATGTGGTACAATTTTTTTTTCCATCTATAATTATGTATTACTTTAAAAAGTTGGGATTCTGTTCCTATTTTAATGTGCAATTTTGTTATGTTTGAAGATGGCCCCTGTTTTGTTCATACATAGAGAGCGAGTTCATAGAGAGCGAGTTCTATGAGATTGCTTTCTCTGTGACAAAATAATTAAACTATCGATTAGTTCGTTTACGTCTTTGATTTGATATTATCTGAAAAATATATGTTATTTCCCAGTTGAAACGTTGCCAGTGGCGACAACTGGGAATATTCGGTAATTAACAATAATAAACAGTTTGAAAATAATGATTTATTAGGTACTTTATTCCATCAAATGTGATGTAGTAAATTATATAGCGTCTTGGTTTTCAAAATAGTTACATAACCCCAGAGAGTCAGTATAATCAAAAAAGTTAACAAACCCTCGAAATAAAAAATACAGGTTGCTATGTTGAAACCCGATTTGCTAGGATATTTAGATCACTTTTATTTAAGTTGAATTCAATTTGTCACCACATTATGACTATTTATATTGCATTCCAAAAATGTTTTCTTGTTTTATGACTTATCTATTTATTGTAAAGTGGTATAAGGTTACTGTAGTTGTGTTCGATTGATTGATATCAAAATAATACCTACCTACTTAATCTGGATATTTTGTAATAATCAAATACTTCTTAATGGTACACTTTTAAAATGAACTTTTATAATGTTGTTGTCGTCTGAAATATGTAATTTGATGTTATCTTTACTGTATCTAATATAAATTAATAATGTCACTTGCCGATGCCTGTTAGGTCCATTTTTAAATGTAAGAAAACGTATTTTTATAAACGCTTACTTAGCTTCCTTTATTGTCACTATTTACATTATATCACGTGATAAAGAGTAATAAATGTAAGTATGCATTCAACCTAAATCTTTTTTTAGACCATATTAAACGGAAGGTACCATATTAGCCAGACCGGGCGTTGGCAGTTTCGGGTCATGATGGTTAAGATTTAGGACAGACAGTCAGAAGAAGCGACTTTGTTTTATACGTTTTATACTAGGTATTGATGTAGGTACTTACTTTTTTATATAGTTGATATGGAGTAAGTAAGAAAACAATGAAACTCTTTGGAGTGTAAAATAAACATATTGTATTCAAGCTACAACCAATACACATTCTCTGTAGACCACACATTTTACCACCAATATTTTATTAGTAAAATAACCCAGATATAAAAATAATAATAATAATGGATCTTAAATTTAGAAACACCTCATGGTTTTACAAAATTTGAATTATAATGGCAGAGATAATGAATGTTGAACTAAATTTATTGCTTTTTTACTTGTTGACAATTGTTATTCCAAAATCCACTAAGTTTTAATTCGATCTAAAGAGTGCTATATGAGGTAGAAGCAGATCATGAAACAACAATCACAATCACGAAAACCTTTTCAGCGGTTTTTAAGAAACGGGAGCAGTCAGACAGTATGTACCTTTCGTCAACCAAAAGCATTTTTATTTTAGAAAAAGTGCAATTTCTCTGCAACTTGCTTTCGAGAATTTTTCCCCTGAAGTAAAGTTAAATTAAATGTTGTGGAGGGAGGCTGGTGTGTTTCTAATACCTGTACTATTTCATATAACCTACAAATGTATGGCCTTTTTTCTTACAATGAAAAACATCTATTGCGTTAAAATCTAATCCCACAAACACGAGTTCGTTCTAGCCATGATAAATGTGAAATTAGACAAGTTACAAGAATGATTGTAACTGGCGGGCGCCGCGACCGCGAGATTTGGTTATGAAAGTAATACACACAGTTACTTTTTTATCAATAGCGAAAAATTTAAAATACCAGCACACTAATTCCTAAAATCATATAAGTAGGTACCTAATTAAAAAATATTTAACCGTGCTCACTTGAGAGCCTTAGAAAGTTTTTGTAAACACCCCGCGGGGAGGGGATCAAGGGGTAAATCGGCTTTAAATGCGTTAAAAAGAAGAAAAAGTGAAGTTTTTTTTTTTGTTATAGTTATGATTTATTCGAGTCATATATTTATCATGCATGACCTGAAAAAATCAATAAAAAAGTGACTGTGTATACTTATTCCAATCATACTATACTATAAAATTATAAATGCCAAAGTTTGTGTGCATGTTTGAACAATAGTTTCACTTTTACAGTAAAACTACTGATCGAAATTTGCTGAAACTTCACAGTATCATAGATTAGAAATCAAAATAGCAATTATAGGCATTTATTTATATTGAGTTAATTTCTATTGTAAGGACCGCCTCACCTCACAAAGTTTCACCGCGTTACAAGGTTCACCGGGTCGGCTAATTAATAATAAATGTAATAAAATAGATTTTATACATTTTTCAAAATAAATAATGAAGGCACAGAGTTTTTAACGCAAGAGACATTCAAAGTTTTTAAAAATATATTATAGACACTGAAAAAATTATTTGCTGGAACAAAGAACTGGCGATGTGACCAGCTGAGATACAATCCAAATAAAAAGGTCAGATCTGACGTGATTTGAAATGAATGAAATTTGCTGTTTTTTTTTTTTCACAAACATGTATATTTACAGACAGACAATCACAGAAGTCGTGGTCAAAGTTTTAAAAAAAGTTTTGAGTTAGAATTCAATGAAATTTTACTTTTATTTTGTTTACTAACATAATTTTTTTATATAGTTTTATTAAAACGTGCTGGAAACATTATCAGGTAGGTAAAGCTTTATTTTATAAAGTTTCTAATTAATATTCTAATACCAAATGAATTCATAGGAGCAAGCGTCTGCAAATAAGTATTATTTCTGAAAAATAAGAACAGCTCAGAGGAGTGGTCTACAATCATATGAAAAATAGCAGGGAAATAAGAAAATAATATTAAGTAAGTATAATATATACAGAGTTCGGTACACTTAACGATTAATTGAGAATTAGTGTAGCTCAAGGTCTCAAATAAAATAAAAACGATATTCTAAAATCGAAAATCAATACATCGAACGGTGAAACTTACGCTAACCTTTATTCCCGGCATAAATATTACTTTAGTTCCTGAATGAGGACATGTTCTATTAACGATACTTATTATTATAATCTTTTTTTTTATAGTAATATTGATTACATTTTGTTTCACTATTGAGGTCGTAAACGACAAGGTCTTGTGTGAAATCATTTTGATTTATTTTCACATTTGCGAAAAACATGCTATTTTTTTTGTATATTCGAAATCGAAAATTTCAAGTTCTCGCAAAACTTAGTCGTTTGGTCTTAGTGAATAATTTATTTGAGAAAAAAGACCTCTTTTTGTCCGCGGTTTCATATACCAAGAAAAAAGAGGCCTTAAAAACTCGACCTGACGTTACATTATATTATAATACATAGTAAAACAGTTAATCTTGCACGATATTTGATTGTAGTTACGAGAAAATTACCCTGCACGAAGAAATTTGAATTCTACACTAACAGTAATACCTTATTTCGTGACACTAGACAAGTAAAGCAGACCACGTGTGACGGTACTACACACAATACGATCTCAGAACACAAACTTGATGATAAAAGTTCTTATGATTACATTTAACATATAGGTACGAGAAATACAATGGCGCAAAAATAAAATAAAAATACATAAAGATAGAAAATAAGCTTAAAACTAAAAGGCGGTATAAACAACCTTATTTTTTGGCCTTAGGGAGGATTGCAGAATCGAGATAACAAGACAGTTCATTTTATTTGATTGCGCCTGATTATTGCGAGACTTATCACCAAGAAACGGAGAATTAACATAATATGGAAATCTACCAGGCTGTGTTATTTATAAATAAATACTTGCATGTTATCTTGACACAGCAAACACGAGCTAAAACAAAATTAATTTTTCGTTAATGTTAATATTGACATGTTTTTTTTTTAATACATTTCAAAGTAAAAAGCACTTAGCAGACACGCTATTCTCCTAGGTACGGAGATTATTAATTACTTTAAAATTGTAGCATTCTATGGCAGAGAGACATCACATGAGGCTCAGTTGTGCGTCCCCCGGCCAAGAATACCCAAGTAAGGAGTCGGTACTCCGTTTATTAATCGCTTCATAAAATTTAAGTGCTCTCTGTGTTAATTTACTTTATGATTCGATTGCCGAGTTTAATAATTTGGAAGATTCGATTCGTCGCATTTTTAAGATTGCGTGCGTCACATAACCCTAAACTCACATAATCTATACTTAAACAAAAAATCTTACATCTAACAACTTCCAAATTCCCTTGTTTAGATTTCATTACTATAAAAAAACTTACAAGAAATTACATCTAGTATAATCCTTTTACGATTGAATATAATTTAATATCTGCATTACAATGTCGCAGATTTGCACACATTTTGGCAGGTGATTGCAGGCCTAACGGACTTAGCCGAACGCCACTAACAAAAACTAAAATCTAAATTAATATTATTGCAATAACAGCGAAGGCTCTGTAGTGGATTTAACAGATTATTAGGCATGATGACTGCGGTATAAGAACACAAACAAGACCACATACATACAATACTCAAAACATGTGAAGACAAAATAAAAAACGCTTAATGGTGCTGAGGCGTGCGCCGCGTGCGTGATGCTACGCACTTGTTTATATTTTCTCCCTACTAAATTAATAATGTTATCTTGTGAAGCAAAAAGGCAAGTCATCATTCCGTAAATAGTAATCCACGTACAACTAAAAATATTATTTTTGTTTATAAAGCTGAATAAAACATTTAATAACGTACATTTTAATGTGCAGAAAACTTCGTCAACCTGGACTACCTTTATAAATGGTTCAATTGATTCCAACTGTCTCACCGAGTTTTAAATTTGAATAGACCACGTGACCAAAACTCTTTTAATTACGCTTTTAAATACCGATATTAATGAAGGATGTGTTTTTGTTATTAAATTGTCACGAAAATTTTAACAGATTACTAAAATATACATACAAAGTTTCCTCAGCTTGATCCGTGTTACGACTTACGACGCAGTGATACAAAAATATTTAACTGTATATTATTTATGTCAAGTATTCTTAATCACCAAAAATCAGTTTTTGCATGATTTGTTAAAGCTAATATTAATTGCTTATTTAAAATAATACGTAATAATGATCTAAGTGGAAATTAATTGCTGTTTAAAAAGTCGGATAAAGTGTTAACAATAAAGCATTACGGTGTTTTATGTTTATATATACAAATTTGATCTATGTATATTTATAGGTGTTATTACATCATGGTCACTCGTGCCTGATACATTTTATTTTAACAATAATTCCGAAAAGAGCTTCGGACTAATTTAAATAGGTTGTAAACATTTGTCCTTTTTTTACATACATTTTGTACAGAATAAATGCGAGATCCGATATAGCAATTAGCAATATTCAACCTCTTGCCGCCGAAAAAAGGCTTGACAGAGAAACAAAACACAAGACGTCTTATACGAACTTCTTATAGACCAACCTCAACAAACTTACAATTACGTGACTATTTAATGAGGCCGACTTGTTCTACACGTCAAGTAAAGGCTTTTTACAATACAAATGATTACGGTCATAATTAATTATTCGATACAATCTTTATTTGGCAACACTAATACAGATTTCTTTTATTTTTTACCAAAGAAAACACATTACACTTATAGGCGGTTTGTTGTTTGAAATTGAACGAAGGTATACCTACACATAATAAATAATATGACAATGCAACGTATCCGACGTCATGTGTTCCATCCATTAGTTTGCTACGGGGCGGCGGCGGCCGGCCGTGATATTAACATAATTTGTGATAATTTCAAGACAATAGAAAACTTTTTTGCTCTTATTTTTATAATTCGATTCATGTGCAAATGTAAAATAGAGCAGTTTGTAACTCTTTTAAATAACAGTAGTAAACAACTGTTTTAATCCTGAGATATAAAATAATTTTTACACTTGCTAATAATGCTTGCACATGCTTACGATGATGATATTTTGTCCAAAAATTGCCACAAACGATTGCATTATTTACTAGCACTCTTTCAAAAACAAAATATCAATAATATCACGACCGACCGCCACGCCAACATGAGCTAGATTGCGGCCTCAGCGACTTAGTTTCGAGCCGACCACATACACAAACGTAATTTTGACCACTGTTGTTATTATTCGGTGAATGTATGTATAATTCCAAAGTGTTTGTAGTGGCAAATACGCAAACTTCATACAATCAAAATTTAAAAAAAAAAAAAATCCAAAACGGAATTACGTACTCTTTTTATTTGTGAAATTTTATGGTACTTTTAGTGTGTCTCATCGAGCAGCAGTGTACGTAAATTCCGTACGGAATACTGGTAAACATAAAGAAGCTCCGACGTACTCGTATACCTTAGCAGTACGGTCGACAACATATTATTAAAACGATATGACATCGTATCGTGAAACGATATCGTATTCACGTACACGATTCACGTTTCGTGTGGTGGCTTGATTTTGTTGTACTACTTATAGGTTTTAGTATGTTTACAGTTTTGAAGGCTTATTAAATTATGTAGTGGTTTCCAAATAAGTCTGTCACACTTTTGTCATAGTAAAGAGCTCTGTAAACGATCCAACGTGCTTGACAAATTTGATTGTCGAAGTTTTTATGTTTTCATCAAAGATTTGACAAAGGCCTAGAGCAACCTGTAATATACGTGTTAGAGAACTCACACTAATTCAGCTCTATTCAGTGTTTGCCCATAAAAAATCGATGTTTTTATGGTCAAACGCTGAATAGAGCTGAATTAGCTCGAGTACTCTAACACGTATATTACAGGGCACTACAGACGAGGTGAATGCCCGACGGCCGGAGCGCGCGCCCGCAGCTGCACGCAGCAGCACGCAGCAGCTGCTCTAGGCGAAGTACATGACCTTCTTGGTGATGGCGCGCGCCATGGCGCCGGGCGTGCGGTCGTCCGAGTTCACGGACTGGTGGCTGCCGGCGGCCGGAGCGCGCGCCCGCAGCTGCACGCAGCAGCTGCTCTAGGCGAAGTACATGACCTTCTTGGTGATGGCGCGCGCCATGGCGCCGGGCGTGCGGTCGTCCGAGTTCACGGACTGGTGGCTGCCGGCGGCCGGAGCGCGCGCCCGCAGCTGCACGCAGCAGCACGCAGCAGCTGCTCTAGGCGAAGTACATGACCTTCTTGGTGACGGCGTGCACGGTGATGGCGCGCGCCATGGCGCCGGGCGTGCGGTCGTCCGAGTTCACGGACTGGTGGCTGCCCTCGCCCGAGTCGTGCTCCTGAAAACAAACAACAACATTGCTTTTTAATTTACTATAACTATGACATATACAAAATACAATAAAATTTGACAGTTGGTGGTTTTTTATTTTTATTCTATAGAGCCAAGACTTTAGTAGTTTCTTATATTCTATCTATGGTATAACAAAGTTCGTCGGGAGAGCTCGTGAACAATAAAATCAATAACGATAAACAAATGATAATAAATAAGCAAACCTTCTCGACGAGGTGGTAGCGCGCGCGGAAGGCCACCAGGTGCGCGTAGTAGGCGGGCGCCGGGATGGACACGGAGCGCGTGCAGCGCACGTACGTGTGGCACAGCTGGTACGTGAGGCACTGCAGCTCGTCCGAGCCGAAGTGGTTGTCGTCCCACAGCACGTGGTAGTGCGACGGCCGGGACGTGCCCTGCAGCGGACAGGACCAGGCACACGTTATACCTATACTACGTGCTCTACAGCCGTCAAATATACACATTCGAAATGCCTTCTGTCGCCTTTATATGCACACGCCTCATCCATTGAAGATTTATAACAATCAATACAAAGTATAAAACAAAGTCGCTTCCTGCGTCTGTCTCTATGTATGCTTAAATCTTTAAAACTATACAACGGATTTTGACACTTTTTTTTTCATTCAAGAGGAAGGTTTGTAAATATAATACATACACATCATAGTTATAGATTAGGCGATATGAAGTTCACCGGATCGACGAGTTTGAAAATAGAAATTGTAGAAAATAAGAGACACTGAAGTTGAAAGTGCACTTTCAATGGAAGCAAAAATAAAATTTGATCAGAGTATACTATGGCGATGTAAAAGTATGTCAGCGTGTTGTGAGGCTGCATGTGTAGGTATGATACCTGTATGCCCTGGTGGCTGCACAGGTAGAAGTCGAACTCGGTGGGGTGCGTGATGCCCAGGTCCACGGTGGTGCCGGCGGGGATGTTGCCCGACTTGCCCGACTGCTCCTTCTTGTCGGCGCAGAACAGCCGCGTGTGGTGCCGCTTCTGCACCACTATGAACGTGATGCCCGGCTTGTACTCCGCTTCCAACTGGGAAATATAACTTTACATTAGTGAACAACTTTGACTGGGAAAATTGCCATAAATTTGTAAAGTACAGAGAGTGACGCTCGTATACTTTTCCTGCATTTATGTATAGGTTGTCCATTTGGTGAGAAGTCATAAATGAATTTAATTATAAAATAGCTTCTATCAAAATTATTTCAACGTATTGCGTTCTTATTGGTCGACACAATATGTTTTTGTATTTTCCTGGAGCAACACTAGTATGAAAAATTATTTCATTGCTATTTAGTGCATTTCTATTTCTCTTAGACATAAGTACCCACATAAACCGATGAACTCAATAAATTGAATTCAGGTGACATAGATTGACGTCAGCCTTTTATATGAAATACAATAACATTTGTCTGTACCAAATATTAGTTTCGGAAACGGCAATAACAAACTTGCCGTGGTGATTCAATAGTTTCGTTGTTTGCTCAGTTGGTACGAACATTTGTTAGTGGGTTAGGTTAGGGCTCCGTTTACAGTTTTCTTCGCTATTTTCATATACTTATTCGTACCACAATGTATAGTTAAAAGGAACTGATTTGGTAGACTGATGTTGCGGTACGTTTAATCGCACGGCACGCTGTGTCACCACATCATAATAAAGAGAATGTCGTACAATTTGGGCACTCCCTGCCTCCCTCAGCAAGTGCGGCCTTCTACGCTCGGTTACCTCTCAGCACATCTTATCTCAGTCACACAAGCATGATACGCGTGCACCGTGCACATACACGAGCTTCTTCTGTGCACGAAGTAACGCGTTTTTTTCTATGAAGTGTCCGAGGTGTGGTGTCACTGTACATGTTGTCTCACCTTGATGCACGCCTCGCGCACGGCCGTGAGCTCGTGCTGCAGCACGTGTATGAACTGTCCCTCGGAGACGTCGCGGTACATGTGTCACTGTACATGTTGTGTCACTGTACACGTTGTCTCACCTTGATGCACGCCTCGCGCACGGCCGTGAGCTCGTGCTACAGCACGTGTATGAACTGTCCCTCGGAGACGTCGCGGTACATGTGTCACTGTACATGTTGTCTCACCTTGATGCACGCCTCGCGCACGGCCGTGAGCTCGTGCTACAGCACGTATATGAACTGTCCCTCGGAGACGTCGCGGTACATGTGTCACTGTACATGTTGTGTCACTGTACACGTTGTCTCACCTTGATGCACGCCTCGCGCACGGCCGTGAGCTCGTGCTGCAGCACGTGTATGAACTGTCCCTCGGAGATGCCGTCGCGGTACATGTGTCACTGTACATGTTGTGTCACTGTACACGTTGTCTCACCTTGATGCACGCCTCGCGCACGGCCGTGAGCTCGTGCTGCAGCACGTGTATGAACTGTCCCTCGGAGACGTCGCGGTACATGTGTCACTGTACATGTTGTGTCACTGTACACGTTGTCTCACCTTGATGCACGCCTCGCGCACGGCCGTGAGCTCGTGCTGCAGCACATGTATGAACTGTCCCTCGGAGACGTCGCGGTACATGTGTCACTGTACATGTTGTGTCACTGTACACGTTGTCTCACCTTGATGCACGCCTCGCGCACGGCCGTGAGCTCGTGCTGCAGCACGTGTATGAACTGTCCCTCGGAGACGTCGCGGTACATGTGTCACTGTACATGTTGTGTCACTGTACACGTTGTCTCACCTTGATGCACGCCTCGCGCACGGCCGTGAGCTCGTGCTGCAGCACGTGTATGAACTGTCCCTCGGAGACGTCGCGGTACATGTGTCACTGTACATGTTGTGTCACTGTACACGTTGTCTCACCTTGATGCACGCCTCGCGCACGGCCGTGAGCTCGTGCTGCAGCACGTGTATGAACTGTCCCTCGGAGACGTCGCGGTACATGTGTCACTGTACATGTTGTTGTACCTTGCTATATTAAAATCCGTATAAATCTTGTAAAAGTATAAAATTATGTAAAAATTAGAACCAGTGAAAATATAGAAATACAGTTCAAAATTCCAGGCTCGTATTATTTCCAACATACGAGTTTGTGTGGTACGACACAAAGAGGCACAACGATACCGTCTGGATATTCTGGGCATCAGCGAAGCAAGATGGAATGGTTTTGGCGAACAGATAGTAGGCCAAGGCTATACTCTTCTATACTCTGGCAAACCGAATGAGGAGGATAGACATGAGAATGGTGTAGCCATCCTGCTAAACAGTTCGGCGAAAAGATGCCTGATGAAATGGACTCCTATAAACGAAAGGCTTATAATGGCACGGTTCAAAACAAGAGCAAGAAGCGTCTCCCTGGTACAATGCTACGCCCCAACTCAAGATGCGGACCCTGAAGCTAAGAATGCATTTTATCAATGTCTGAATGACACCTTGAAAGACATTAGGAAGAAAGACATTGTTATATTGATGGGAGACTTCAACGCCAAAGTAGGAAACCAAAACACAGGTATCGAGAACATCATGGGCATACATGGGGTCGGTGCAATCAATGATAATGGCGAACGCTTCGTGGAGGCATGCGGAGCGCACGGGCTGGTCATTGGAGGTACCCTCTTCCCACACAAAGCTTGTCACAAGGTGACATGGGTGTCTCCAGATGGACGTACACAGAACCAAATTGACCACATTGCCATCAGCAGTCTCTGGAAACGTTCACTCCTGGACGTCAGAAACAAGAGGGGGGCTGATGTAGGCAGCGACCACCACCTCGTCTTGGGCAGAGTCAGGCTGAAATTAGCCGCAGTGAGACGGAAAACAGGAGTGCAACCGAAAAGGTTCGACACGGGGAAGCTGAAAGATGAAAACATCAGAGCAGACTTTCGCAATGCGGTCACACAAAGTATCCATGAACTTCGCTATGAAAGCAGGGATACTACTGAGGAAATGTGGACGAAATTAAAAACCAGCTTCCTGCAGGCTGGAAACGATATCTTAGGTATCAGAAGATCTAAAGACAGACCATGGATATCCCCTGACACATGGCGTTTGATCGACGAGCGAAAAAACGCGAAAACTGAATGTTGCTTGAGTGATGTTGCAGCAGGGAACCTGGAAAAATACAGGGAGCTGGAAAAAAAGGTCAAAAGAGGAGTACGACGTGACAAGCGAAAATGGATCGATGACCTGGCCAGAGAAGCTGAAGAAGCATCGAGCAAGGGCGATTCCCGAACGCTTTTCCAAGTCATTCGAACAATCACGCGGAAACCAAAGAGGGCCTCACGCCCAGTGAGAGATAAAACAGGAAAACTGCTTAGTGATCCGGGAGAGGTACTAAAAAGATGGTACGAGTACTTCCAGGCGTTGCTCACATCAAAAGACAGAAATGAAGATGATAGCGCACACTCGAACATCACAAACCTTGAACGTGCGCCGATAGCATTCGACGACAGCCCACCAACTTTTGTCGAAATTGTGAATGCTGTCAAACATCTAAAGCGGAAGGCGCCCGGACTGGACAACATCGCAACGGAAATGCTTCAAGCTGACGCTCCAACAACAGCAGATATCCTCAAACCCCTTCTCGACAGAATATGGGAGACTGAACAAGTACCAGAAGACTGGAAGAGAGGAGCAATAATCAAGCTTCCAAAGAAGGGAAACCTGAGCGATTGCGGGAACTGGCGAGGAATCACATTGCTCCCTACCGCATCGAAGGTGTTAAGCAGAATAATCCTCAATAGGCTCCAGAGCCAGATTGATGCGAGCATCAAAAGCGAACAGGCAGGCTTCCGCAGAGGCAGAAGCTGCACTGACCAGACTGGTGCTTTGCGTATAATACTGGAAGCGGCAACGGAGTGGCAGAAGACTCTGTTCTTAACGTTCGTTGACTTCGAGAAGGCGTTTGACAGAATCCATCAATCGGCGATTTGGGAAACACTTGCGCACTTTCATGTTCCCCAAAAACTGCGTAACCTAGTTAAAGCCGCCTACGATGGTTACTCTTGTCAGGTCATCCACGAGGGATTGGTCAGCGAACCAATACAGCCCAATATCGGTGTGAAGCAGGGATGCATGTTGTCTCCGCTGATGTTCATCATGGTAGCAGAGGTAGTTCTGAACCTGATGAACCGTACGGACAGAAGAGGCCTCAGTTGGGTACAGGGAAAGGTTCTAGAATATCTCGCCTTTGCAGACGACCTTTGCATAATTTCCGAAAACAGTGTTGACATGCAAAATAAACTAGACGACCTCGTTGCCATAGGCAGGACTGTGGGAATGCGTGTGAACACTGGGAAAACCAAGGCAATGCGAGTAATGACAACTGACCGAGGCTCCTTCAACATCAGTGGCCAGGCAGTGGAAGACGTCACAAGCTTCATGTACCTTGGCAGCAAGATCACGCCAGACGGAGGAGCGGACGAGGACGTGGAGAGCCGCATTAACAAAGCCCGTGGAACCTTCGCCATGCTCAACACCGTGTGGAGATCCAATACCTGCAGCTTCCGGACAAAGGTACGCCTATTTAACGCATGCGTGAAAACCGTCCTCCTGTATGGTTGCGAGACGTGGAAGCGCACTGACCGTCTCACGCAGAAGCTGCAGGTGTTCGTTAATAGATGCCTCCGAAACATCTTGAATATCAAGTGGTATCACAAAGTTACCAATGAGGAGCTCTGGCGACGAACACTGCAAAAACCCGTAGCTGACACCATCAAGGAGCGCAAGTGGAAGTGGTTGGGTCACGTCGCTCGCCGACCGGCAGACGATGTGCCAAGGGAAGCCCTTAAGTGGAAACCGGAAGGCGGAAAAAGGCGAATTGGCAGACCCAAAACACGTGGCAGCGCGCTATGAAGGAGGATCTGGAGCACACGCAGAGAACCTGGGAAGAAGTCTGCGATATTGCTCAAGACCGTCGGGCGTGGCGGCGATTTGTTTCGGCCCTTTGCTCCCCAGCGGAGATTGGGCAAAAGTAAGTAAGTAGTAAGTAAGTACATGTTGTGTCACTGTACACGTTGTCTCACCTTGATGCACGCCTCGCGCACGGCCGTGAGCTCGTGCTGCAGCACGTGTATGAACTGTCCCTCGGAGACGTCGCGGTCCATGTGTCACTGTACATGTTGTGTCACTGTACACGTTGTCTCACCTTGATGCACGCCTCGCGCACGGCCGTGAGCTCGTGCTGCAGCACGTGTATGAACTGTCCCTCGGAGATGCCGTCGCGGTACATGTGTCACTGTACATGTTGTGTCACTGTACACGTTGTCTCACCTTGATGCACGCCTCGCGCACGGCCGTGAGCTCGTGCTGCAGCACGTGTATGAACTGTCCCTCGGAGACGTCGCGGTACATGTGTCACTGTACATGTTGTGTCACTGTACACGTTGTCTCACCTTGATGCACGCCTCGCGCACGGCCGTGAGCTCGTGCTGCAGCACGTGTATGAACTGTCCCTCGGAGACGTCGCGGTACATGTGTCACTGTACACGTTGTCTCACCTTGATGCACGCCTCGCGCACGGCCGTGAGCTCGTGCTGCAGCACGTGTATGAACTGTCCCTCGGAGATGCCGTCGCGGTACATGTGTCACTGTACATGTTGTGTCACTGTACACGTTGTCTCACCTTGATGCACGCCTCGCGCACGGCCGTGAGCTCGTGCTGCAGCACGTGTATGAACTGTCCCTCGGAGATGCCGTCGCGGTACATGTGTCACTGTACATGTTGTGTCACTGTACACGTTGTCTCACCTTGATGCACGCCTCGCGCACGGCCGTGAGCTCGTGCTGCAGCACGTGTATGAACTGTCCCTCGGAGATGCCGTCGCGGTACATGTGTCACTGTACATGTTGTGTCACTGTACACGTTGTCTCACCTTGATGCACGCCTCGCGCACGGCCGTGAGCTCGTGCTGCAGCACGTGTATGAACTGTCCCTCGGAGACGTCGCGGTACATGTGTCACTGTACATGTTGTGTCACTGTACACGTTGTCTCACCTTGATGCACGCCTCGCGCACGGCCGTGAGCTCGTGCTGCAGCACGTGTATGAACTGTCCCTCGGAGACGTCGCGGTACATGTGTCACTGTACACGTTGTCTCACCTTGATGCACGCCTCGCGCACGGCCGTGAGCTCGTGCTGCAGCACGTGTATGAACTGTCCCTCGGAGATGCCGTCGCGGTACATGTGTCACTGTACATGTTGTGTCACTGTACACGTTGTCTCACCTTGATGCACGCCTCGCGCACGGCCGTGAGCTCGTGCTGCAGCACGTGTATGAACTGTCCCTCGGAGATGCCGTCGCGGTACATGTGTCACTGTACATGTTGTGTCACTGTACACGTTGTCTCACCTTGATGCACGCCTCGCGCACGGCCGTGAGCTCGTGCTGCAGCACGTGTATGAACTGTCCCTCGGAGATGCCGTCGCGGTACATGTGTCACTGTACATGTTGTGTCACTGTACACGTTGTCTCACCTTGATGCACGCCTCGCGCACGGCCGTGAGCTCGTGCTGCAGCACGTGTATGAACTGTCCCTCGGAGACGTCGCGGTACATGTGTCACTGTACATGTTGTGTCACTGTACACGTTGTCTCACCTTGATGCACGCCTCGCGCACGGCCGTGAGCTCGTGCTGCAGCACGTGTATGAACTGTCCCTCGGAGACGTCGCGGTACATGTGTCACTGTACATGTTGTGTCACTGTACACGTTGTCTCACCTTGATGCACGCCTCGCGCACGGCCGTGAGCTCGTGCTGCAGCACGTGTATGAACTGTCCCTCGGAGATGCCGTCGCGGTACATGTGTCACTGTACATGTTGTGTCACTGTACACGTTGTCTCACCTTGATGCACGCCTCGCGCACGGCCGTGAGCTCGTGCTGCAGCACGTGTATGAACTGTCCCTCGGAGATGCCGTCGCGGTACATGTGTCACTGTACATGTTGTGTCACTGTACACGTTGTCTCACCTTGATGCACGCCTCGCGCACGGCTGTGAGCTCGTGCTGCAGCACGTGTATGAACTGTCCCTCGGAGATGCCGTCGCGGTACATGTGTCACTGTACATGTTGTGTCACTGTACACGTTGTCTCACCTTGATGCACGCCTCGCGCACGGCCGTGAGCTCGTGCTGCAGCACGTGTATGAACTGTCCCTCGGAGACGTCGCGGTACATGTGTCACTGTACATGTTGTGTCACTGTACACGTTGTCTCACCTTGATGCACGCCTCGCGCACGGCCGTGAGCTCGTGCTGCAGCACGTGTATGAACTGTCCCTCGGAGACGTCGCGGTACATGTGTCACTGTACATGTTGTGTCACTGTACACGTTGTCTCACCTTGATGCACGCCTCGCGCACGGCCGTGAGCTCGTGCTGCAGCACGTGTATGAACTGTCCCTCGGAGATGCCGTCGCGGTACATGTGTCACTGTACATGTTGTGTCACTGTACACGTTGTCTCACCTTGATGCACGCCTCGCGCACGGCCGTGAGCTCGTGCTGCAGCACGTGTATGAACTGTCCCTCGGAGATGCCGTCGCGGTACATGTGTCACTGTACATGTTGTGTCACTGTACACGTTGTCTCACCTTGATGCACGCCTCGCGCACGGCCGTGAGCTCGTGCTGCAGCACGTGTATGAACTGTCCCTCGGAGACGTCGCGGTACATGTGTCACTGTACATGTTGTGTCACTGTACACGTTGTCTCACCTTGATGCACGCCTCGCGCACGGCCGTGAGCTCGTGCTGCAGCACGTGTATGAACTGTCCCTCGGAGACGTCGCGGTACATGTGTCACTGTACATGTTGTGTCACTGTACACGTTGTCTCACCTTGATGCACGCCTCGCGCACGGCCGTGAGCTCGTGCTGCAGCACGTGTATGAACTGTCCCTCGGAGATGCCGTCGCGGTACATTATGATCCGGTGCGGCTTGAATCCGCCCGTACTCTTGTAGAACATTATCAGCAGCTCTTGGACCATACTGCTCATCTCTTGTACAATTTCTTGCCTGGAAATGGAAGGATTATTCGAGTCCACGTCACTGGAACGAGGCAAACAGTAAAGAAGGTTTGAATAGGGAATAAAAATAAATAATATAAAACAGGAAGTAGGGTTTAGGGTAGGTTGTAATTATTATTTCATTAACCAGTGACATTACAAGAATAATTCTGTACACAATGAAAATACGAAATAACACAGTCAAAACAAAAACTTAAATATAACAAATTTATGGGGTCGTACCAAATTTAATAAAGTCCTCAAAGAAAAAGTCAAATATTTCCAGGAAAAACTTATTATTATTTAGTTAATTACAGTTTCAGAATTGAGACATTTATAAGAGTAATCTTATTCAGTAATGGGCGTATAATAGCTTCACCCATTTTTGAGGAACGGACAGACACGTTTTTAATTTCACTGACTAAGCACATTGTCTTATGAATAGTATAATTTGAGGTTTTGTTAGAACCAGGTTTCATATCAGATACATAACATTTTCTTGCAATTGAGTCGTCAAATTTGATAAACCTTCTGACATACATAAGACATACTACAAAATAATAATTTAATTATATCAACATCAGAGATGCTATAAAGCCGTGAAATAAACACTATTAAAATGGTACGATTCCTCATGTAATAGATGAAACTATCTACACGAGCGCGAGCGCGAGCGCGAGCGCGGCAGGGAGGCTCACCTGTGCTGCTGCACGCGCACGGTGGCGGCGTAGCGCGAGGGGTGCGCGTCCATGGAGCCCACCACGGCCGCGATGCTGGGCTTCTTGTTGTCGCCCGCCGGCGGGTGCGTCACGTCCACGCCCAGGAAGATCACCGGCTCGTTGAACACCTGGACACGGACCGTCGCGTCGGTCAATACGTGCACGTGGCTTTACGATGCCGAGTTCTCATGTCCTCTATTCTGATAAGATTGCTTCTGAAGCTCAAAATGTTTACTGTACTATTTCCAAGAAAAGTTAAACCTATTTGTTATGTAAGAATATGTGAAAGTTATTTAGTAGAGATTTTGTAGTAGTGCATAATGCTTCGCACAGCTTGCTCAGGTCCCATAACGATCCGCACCGTTTAGATGGGATCGCGGTACATTTGTCTCTGTACATGTGAAACTTAAACTAGGTTAGTCTTTTAAAAGTCGCAGTAGAAAAGAAAATGACACCAGTTTTATATAGCCTTAAAGTTTAACGTATTCGAGCTAACTCTTGCGTTGAAGCCAGTCTCGGTGACCTCGTGTGAAGTGCGGCTATATGACAGTACCTTAGGTCGCAGCGAGGGCACGAGGATGGAGTTGATGCCGCCCAGCTTGACGTTGATCTTGAGGCAGAGGTTGCTGAGCGTCTGCGGCGACGTCTTGTTCACGTTCTTGGCCTGCACGCACTGCGTCGCCATGCCGAGCACCGTGTCTCCCACGCGTTTCACTTCCGCTGTATGGTATAATTAATAATTATAAAATGAATACATAAGTTTTTTTTTATATTTAGAACTGTCAGAGCTGCAGCTGCACAAAAGAGATAAACTACGATAACATGGCCTTCAAATTTATGTTTCAATCTAAGTGGTCCTATAATTAATAACGTTTTTGCATGTAGTCGTAAGTATGTTTGATGTTCGAAAAAGCACACACACATGCGTTGTGGCTTTTAGGTACTTCAAATGCATTAAAACGCTAAAAAATGTAGAGGGGCGTGCCATATTATCGTAGTTTATCTCTTCACACCTACGTAAAGTATTAAAACACTCCTATGCCTCCCGCTGAAAGTGCCGCCCACCCTACTCGGATACCTCTTATTTACCGCACCGTCCAAATAGCACGTCTTATCTCACTCAAACAAGTATGGCACGCATGCACGTACACGAGCTGTTTCATATATTTGATCGCTAGTGTCCGAGGTGTGTCTCTAACGTAGTAGTGTAGTGTAGTGTAGTGTGGTGACGTACCGTAGACGGGCGTCTTGCCGGGCAGCACGACGACGACCAGCTGCAGCTGCACGAGGGGGACTGGAGGGAGGGAGGTCTAGCTAGACAGTAGTGTGGTGACGTACCGTAGACGGGCGTCTTGCCGGGCAGCACGACGACGACCAGCTGCAGCTGCACGAGGGGGACTGGAGGGAGGGAGGTCTAGCTAGACAGTAGTGTGGTGACGTACCGTAGACGGGCGTCTTGCCGGGCAGCACGACGACGACCAGCTGCAGCTGCACGAGGGGGACTGGAGGGAGGGAGGTCTAGCTAGACAGTAGTGTGGTGACGTACCGTAGACGGGCGTCTTGCCGGGCAGCACGACGACGACCAGCTGCAGCTGCACGAAGGTGGACTTGAGGTACTTGAACATGGGCTCGACCTGGTCCGGCCCCGTCGCGTACTTGCAGAAGCACGGCTGCCCGATGATCGGCATGCCCGCGTCGTTCGATATCTTCTGCAGCTGCTGCGTGAAGTTCCTGTTTTAAACGTACAAGTATTAATTTACTATAGTATTAGTTTTTGTTTAAGAGCAGCGGGTTGAGTTTAAAAATAAATTGTCTTTGCAGTGCCAGAATACAAAATGACGCCTGTTTCTAAAATGTATCAATTGATTGTGAGTTACGATTGTGACGAGAAGGCTTAGCACAATCATGGGTCAAATTTCCTTAACACAAAGCAACAATAAAAGATTCAATTGAAAAGGCAGAACTATGCGTTTTTTGTTCAATAAAAAAAAAACATGTTAATGTGCTAGAATTTAAATAGTCTGCATTTTTGCGGGTATAGGCAATAAAAGTTATTACAGTATTTAAACTGTATAATAAATAATTGATTTCCCCAATTAAAAAAAAAATGGACAAGTCTAACTTGAGCGCGTCTTCCCGCACGGTCCGCTGCGGCGCGAAGCAGGCGATGGCCCACACGCGGATCTCGACGCCCATGAAGAACTGCTTGCCGCGCATGTCCCACACGCCCTGGTTGGGCAGCGCTTGCTGCGCACAGACAACACAACTCATTGCAACCGGTGTCGGCTAAACTAACTAATTACAATACTTTTAAGGTAAATACACTATTAGACTTGAAAGGGGTCATTTTTAGAATATTTCAGTCCCCATAATATGTCCTCGCAATCCAGAATAACTTTCGTTATTTTGCTTTAGGTATACGAAAAGTTTTGCTTTGTGCGACAATATTACAGCTCCAAATGGGTAAGCTGAAGTGCTAGTAGTGAAAATATGCTTAAGTGCAATAACTATTTATTTAAATCCATATCATAACTTCCCTATAATATGTTTAGAAGCAATAAGAAACCTGTGGGTGCATCTTAATTTTTACTTTACCATATCGATAACGATATCAGTACTTTAATTACCTACGTTCACAGAACATCTTCTTAGAAAAAAAAAGAATAATATCAGATGGTGATTGTCGACTGTGTCGATTCGATTTTTCATTCGATATGAAATTCTTGCTCCATAAATTTTTTCGAATCAAAAACTATTACAATCGATTTGAGAATCGAAATCAAGTCAAGTCTAGATTGTTTATGAACTTTGAATGTCAGTCATTTGTTTCGAACGAACTTCTAAAGATTTTTATAGTATTTTGCGTGATTTCAGAACATATTGTAGAAAAATTATGATTATGAATGTAGATAAAGTTATGTATGGAACTGTACATAATTAGGCATAAAAACAATGGTGTGATCTTATTATGAAACTCACATGCGGCTCGTTTCATAAAACCATTACTTAATAGTTATTTAAGTGATGTATCAGTCACATAAATAACTACAATTAAGTAATCAATGTATTATGTGCCTTAGTTATAAATTTATATTGAGAATGGTTTCGGGGATCATTTTATTATACTACGATAACACACACGTTCGACACTTGCGACTTTAGTAATCACTATTGGATAATCTGCTTGCATCATGTACGTGTAATAAAAAATAAACAAACAAAACGAAAAACAGACTTAAAAGCTAATTCTGTAGCAATAATTGTAACTATACTTTGCTATTTTAGTGAGCACATGCTTGTTGCTAACAACAGTTATGTATTGTTTTAATTTATTTCTTTGTTCCACTGCTGAACTTTTTTTATAGAAGTCAGTGGTAGAGAAAGCAAATCTATGTTGTTTATTTAAGAAAGCCAACACACCATTTAAAGTTATATTTTGTGAATAAGTTTCTTCAGGCACCATTATAAAACATTTAAAAATCGGCGTTCTTCCCTGCGTTGCTAACTATTAGTATAATAGTTATTTAGTACGTGCTTTGGGAAAGTTGTTATTTAAGTGAGCTAAGTCACTCTGTTCATTTACTAATGACTTGTCGGAAACATACTGTATAAGTGCTAAGGAGCGCGGCCTCTGCTGTGGTGCAGACTACATAGTGTATGCCTGTAGAAACATATTGCTAGACAATCGACCGTTTTCACTAACCTTACTTCGGAAGAAAACTAAACATAGTAAAAGTATTATTCAAGCAGAATACACGTCTTTTACCAATACAAGGGCACACATCCTTACATAATTGTCAATAATAGTAATTATACCTTTCAGAAGACTATTGGTGGATGATTCACGTAATTTTTATATGACAATGGGAGTAGATCACAAATTTAATACACCTTGAAAACTATATCCCTCTACCGAATCCTGCAGTTCATATGAAATTATGCGTCACACGGTTGTCAAGGTTATTGTAAACGGTCGATTGATACTAGTTATGGAGGTTTATATACATATAATTAGATAGGTAAATAATGTTATTGACTAAATATAAAATAACTAAGGTACAATGTGCGTACGTAGTGCGTTACCTGTCCCCCCAGCGACGACACGCGGCCGCCGTACTGCAGCTTGGGCGGCGGCAGCACGCGCCCGCGCACCTCCATCATGTTGTTGGAGATGGTGAGCCCGAACTCCTTCACGTACAGGTCCGTGTTGAAGTTCGCGCGCCGGACCAGGTTGTTTATCTCGCGCTCCCTAGTTTGAGTACGGGTTTGTTGTAAGTTTTAGTACGTTTTAAGATTGGGGTAGTGCACTGGGTGAGGGTTCGACGAGACCGAGATATACGTTGGTCTCAGGCCAGCGCTTACTTCGAGTATGAATTTCAATTCACGAGAATATTCCTAATTCCCAAATTATATGTGAAATGAATAATAAGTCTCGTAAAACTAAAGTCACCGACAAAGAACTAGATGCAAAAATTAAATGGCAATAGGCAGGGCATATAGTTTGAAGAACAGATGGTCGCTGGGTCAAAAAGTTCGCAACGGAAGACGCAGAGTAGGCAGTCTTTGCACAAGGTGGTCAGAATACATGGTGAAGGCTGTGAGAGAACACTAGATGAGGGTCCAGGATTAATAAAGCTTGAAGTGCTGCAGGTAATAGCTAAGTAAGAACACAAAAGCTAATGAACAAGCATAGATGACCTGTCAGGCGCCGACCGCGCGGTGGCCTTGATCATAGTGGAGGTCTGCATGTCCGTGAGCTTCTTGATGCAGCGCTGGCCGGGCACGATGTTGCACACCTCGAGCGGCAGGTACGTGTGCTTGTGCTCCTGCCCCACCTGCAGGCACGGCAGGTGCGGGTAGCGCAGCTTCATCTTGTACTTGTCCATGAAGTATTTGGCTACTGTACATTCTACTGTCTGGCCGTTTTCCAGCTGCAGCGGAAATCTGGTGAATTAAGTAATGCGTGTTAGTCGTGTATAGTCTAAACTCAGAGTTGTTAGGGAATTAAAAATAAAGAATGCCGTATGATTTGTGGAAAATAAAAACATTCAACAATTAAGCTTTAGTTGGAGCCTACTGAACGTTTTGTGTGTGACAGTTTCGGTAGTAAGATCACTTGTTTTTCAGTCCTAAATTCCGGAAAATACGGTTCCTATATTGCGAATCATTTCAAAAGAGCAGGCAAATCTGCTGGAGACATTAACTTTTTTTAGTGTAAAACAACCATTGCCAATCTCTGTCTGATATTAAAACAAAACAATAAAGGCTGATCCAAAATATATGATAATGAACAACCAATTATGTTAATTAGCTGTAAATAGAATTGTAATCTTGGGCACATAATTACGGTTCATTATATAATTATAATTACACATTACAACTTACGACTGCATCTGCGCGGGTCTCCTAGTCACATTACACACACGATACTTTCTCTTCATAGTACCACAGTGGGTGATTTCTATTTTGAGTCCTTTGATTTCTTTTGTGAACTTGACTCGTTGCGAGTCTGTCAGGGGTTTTCTCTGGTCATTGATGTCTCTTATGTCTAATACTTCACACATGAACTCTATCACTGGCTGTGCTTTGTAGAATGCGGTTGCCGATACTGAAATGAATTAAAGGCTCAAAATAGTGTGTCAAACTCATTTTAAAGGTATTCCTAGCCAGTCATCATACAGAAAATAACAATGGACAGCTGAATCCTAAAGTGCCTTTTATTTTGTTTAATAGTTTTGTAGTCATCAAAATTCCAATGCATTGCAATTTTGCAATACTGTACACTAAGCAATAAATAACTTTAAAGTTCATAAAATGTTCATATACCAATGCAACCAAAGATTAATAATGTTACAATAAAAAAAATGTTTAACACCTTTTTACTTAATTATAAGCTCCAGATTAATGAAGTTTTAGATAATTTTTCTAACTCACCATCAATATTGAGCATCATTTTCCATTGGCTTGGTCGTACAGACTGATGGAAACCAAACCACACTTCCCTGCCACCTCCCAAGGGATGATAATATCCTTCAGGGGACGAGAAAAAGGACCGTCCCACTGGAGTATACATCATGGATGGCAGGTGACGCATCACTACATCCAAAGCCAGGATGGCGTCATATGGGATCTGTCGAGTGCGCCCTTCTAAGGCCTCTTCTAAGGCAAACAATGATACCTAAAAATATTTGTTAAATAATCTGTTTAGGAAATGTCAGCTTTGGTTCTTTAGTGTTACTCTCATGCTTCATAAAAGTAAACACTTGTATCTTAACAAAGTAAAAAAAATATGGTATTATGGCTTTTATGTGTGGTATGATATGATTAATGTTTAAAATAAAAAAGTAAAAGTACAATATTATAGTAATTAGCACTGCTAATCTTGTAGTAATTGTTTTAAGGAAAAAACTAAAGCACAAGCAATCACTACCAAACCAACTTAATCATACTTCAAATAACATTAATTTCTGAATAGGCAAAAAAACACCAAACATGTAAAGATGAAACTACCAAAAAGATTATTTGGTATTAGTATGAGTGATTACAATGTAAGTTTGTATATTATGTTTTTTTCAAGACTTACCTGAGCAACCCATTTGATAGCAACTCGGAACACTCTGTCTTTGCCCTCGCCAGGTAAAATCACCTCTAGCTCCACTCTGTCATTACCAATAGGTAATGGATCTCTTGTATACAGGTTACTTCTTCCATCAAATACTGGCTTCAGTGCACCAAATATCTTATTGTAACAGTGCACCATTGTTTCTACAATTTCTCTATTAACCTAAAAATTAACATTCAAATTGTAATATACCATAAAGAACCACAGGATTCATAATAGCGCAGGTAATGTAGATTAGATGAGAGATAGCACTCCTGAAAAGCTTAAATAAAAAAGTAAGTAATAATTATTACTATAACTGATTTCTTATTTACAACTGATTTCTTATTTAGCTATTTATAATATTTAGCTCTGTTTTTTTATTTTATAAACCATCTGTAAAAACACTTACCGTCTTATTCATAAAGATACAGTAGATTTTAAGTAGCGTTACTGGAGGTCTAGTTCTCTGGTTTGTTGTATGGTAAATACGTGACATTCAGTCTAAATTGACATACGTCAAATAACTAAAATGCTCTTTAACTTTTTATGAATAAGAGGGTGTTTGCAATAAAATTTATGATTTATGATTTACCTTTCTTGGACATTTATCTGGTTGAATTGTGACATCATAATGATGGACAAATCCACGAGGCATTGATATTTGGAAATGGTTAGCTCTAAGCATAATAGGTCGACCCTCATGGCCAAGGTTAGGTCGCCTCGGGCAAGTGAGCACAGGTAGGTCCGGCGGAGGAGGCACATTGGGAGACACCAGTGCCATAGGGCCTGGCGGGTTGGGCACGCCCGCTGCTGGAGTGCCAGGCGCGGCGGGAGTAGCTGGCGTGCCCGCCGTCGTGTTCGTGGCGCCAGGGGCTACGCTCACTGCCCCTGTTACGCCCACCGCACCCGCACTCGTTTCCCCCGCTGGAGCTGAAAGAAAACACCACGGCACTAAAACCACCGCTTAAAAAACATACAAAACGCATTAGCAAAGACGATGCTTTCCGTCACACCATCGAATTTAGGGCACTCAAACAAAGGCTTGAAAGCGAGGGTTACAATGCTCGGATTGCCAGGGAGTACTTACGCTGGCCAACGGGGTACATGGTGAAATATGTTTAAAATAACAAAAAACTCAAATTGAACTGTAAACTAAATAATTTAAATTGCCACAATGTGATCAAATTAGCGATGTGGATTTTTTATTGTCCGAAGCCGTAGCTTGACGTTTTGCGTGCCATGACGTAAGGGCGAGCATGCACAGACTAAACTTTTTTTCATTCCTTCGTACCATAGACCAAAGGTCAATGATCTTTGTTGTGTGTTGCCAGAGTAAAATAATAATTCAATATCACAGAAAGGCACGGGAGATACGGGACGCGGGACCGGCGACCGGCCCGACCACGCGCCGCCTTCCGCAGCTCGGGCGAGGGAACATAGTGGGTTTGTTAAGTCCAATAAATGTATGGGAACCAATATTTTCTGCATTAAAGCATGAAACTTGGCACAGTTGTTGCTTAGGTGGCCCAGACTGAGAATCGCCCGGGAGGGAGCGGGAGACCCCCCTCTGGGGGGCGGGGGAAGGGGGTGAAGTTTCCTTCTACCGCGCGCGCTATCGATCCCTATTGCTGCTATTTTATAGCTACTAGGGCAAGTGTGGTGTCATTTTCGGATAATTTAAGGATGAGGAATCCATTTCTGGAACAATTTTTTTACATTTCTATACAAAAAATTGGAATTTACCATAAGATAGATAATTGTCGACGCAAAAAAAATCTTCTAATGACGATATTTTTTGAATGAGTATAGATATCGGCAAAATAAAAATATATTTAAAAAGCTGCATTCATGCAGTTTTCAAAAATATAGGGTTCGATATACTTTTTGTTTATATTTATGTGTTAAAAAAATAGTAAACACTGCGCGGAAGAGGTTGTAAAAATATTTAATGCCTAATTTCGGTTTGAAAATTACTTGGTTAATTCAAATTACTACCAAATACTGAACAGGGTCATTCAACCTGTGATAAATAACAATTTTCTGTATTAAAACATAGTATGTATAGGTACAAAAAAATACATTTCTCATACATCTCATCTGCCAATTAGCTGACAAGTATGTATGAAACAAAGGATTTTTTTGTGCTTTTGCCACTGAAAAGAGTTGTTATTTACGATATCGGAAGACAGCTTAAGGAAGCGAGAGCATCGGAAGTAGACCTGCATAAGTCTCGACGGTGCACTCAAAAAAGAGAAATAGACTTCATCCATCATGTCGACATATAACCGTATATTGAAAGATGTATGTGATCAATGCGGTTAGAACCGGAAGCAATCATTGTTGGTACAGGACACATTGATATCAATGTTAAGCTCGAAAGGTCGCAAGTCGCAACTGGTAGTCTACACTCAGACCGGCAAAACCGGCAGACCAAAACCCAAACTCGGAACTCTTTTAATTAGAACTCCAAAACCGTTTCGATTGCCTAGGGCGCAGCGTGGATGATGTAAATGTAGGGTTCTTGAGAAGTGTCACTGCGGTTGGAGATAATTACTTAATACTAAGCACACTTGATCTGATAGAGAAGAGGCGTGATACGTCTTAGCAGACAACGGCACCGGATGCCTTTGCCTGCAGGCAGCTGAAGAGACAGATCTTTATATCAATTACAAGAGACATCAGGCGATTTTATACAAAAAATATTAAGGTGAAGAGCCATAGACCGAATCAAAGCCTCCAAAGTTTTTGCTCGAGATTTATTTTTTCGGCAAAACCAGGCATGGCTGAAGACCGAGGATGGTTGGTAGAGTACTATATCCACACCTGAGATTGTGGGGGAATTCGAAAAGTTTTATGGACAGAACTTCTATTATACACGTCGACACGACAACCCATCACTGACAGTCAAGATAAGGTCCCGAGAGCAACATGGACCCGACACTATACCGAGGACATCTCGGCCGTCAACATCTTACAAACAACAAGACTGCATGTAAAGTCGCATCAAATATGTTTGAATGTATGTCTCATTGTTATGTTATGTTTGCGTGACAAAGGCTGCTGTAAATAAATGATTTCCTTCTTTTTCGTTTCTTTCTTTCATCACAGCCGAACTTCAGAAGGCAAGTGGTAAAACCAGCGTTTATGGCCCGTCAGAAATTCTTCAATTTCATTATACGCTAATCATATTCCCCGAAAACTGTTAACCGCTGCATTCCAGGATGTCTTCAAGACTCTGGACTGGAAGGAACTAGGCATCATTATAAACGGCGACAACATTACTCACTAGTTACTAGTTATGGCCCAGACCGCGAAGGATCTAGTACAATGCTCGATGTCCTCACCTCAGTTGGGCTTCCGATCGAGTTGGTATTAGAATGAACATGGACATAACAAAGATAATGTTCAGCGCCCATGTAGGAACAATTAAATCTACTCCAAATCAAAGATAATGACTACCATACACTAAATACACTCGAAGTTGTTAAAGAATACATACCTTGGACAAACTGTTCGTCCGTCGACTTTAACTCGGATGAGCATCGTTCGGGAGCTCGTTAGCTTAACTTGAATAAGCTTACTGAACGATGCTCATCCGAGTGGCAGGTTTAAGTTTTGTCTTGAGGAAAGAGGTGCCTCAAGACAAAAGTCTTTGAACAATGTGCGTTACCAGTGGTAACTTACGGAACCGGGATACGGCTGCAAACAACGGGCCTTATTAGAAAGTACAAGGTCACTGGAGGATAAGGACAAAGAAAGAGCTGTTTCCCTGCGTGATCGGATATGATGAGATCCTACGTCGATGTTACTTACCTCCAACCACATGCCTCCACGGTGCCGTTGTCTGCTGAGACGTTTCACACCTCTTCTCGATCAGATGAAGTGTGCTTAGTAGTAAGCAATTACCTCCAACCGCATTGACAACTTCTCAAGAACACATAATTTACATCATCCACGCTGCGCCCTAGACAATCGAAACGGTTTTGGAGTTTTAATTGAAAGAGTTCCGAGTTTGGGTTTTGGTCTGCCGGTTTTGCCGGTCTGAGTGTAGACTTTACCAGTTGCGACCTTTCGAGCTTAACATTGATATCAATGTGTCCTGTACACCAACAGTGATTGCTTCCGGTTTTAACCGCGTTGTTCACAGACATCTTTCAATATACGGTTTTATGTCGACATGATGGATGAAGTATATTATCTCGTTTTTAAGTGCACCGTCGGGACTTATGCAGGTCCACTTCTGATGCTCTCGCTTCCTCAAGCTGTCTTGCGATATCGTAAATAACAACTCTTCCCAGTGGCAAAAGCACAAAAATTTCATATGTTTCATACATACTTGTCAGCTAATTGGGTATATAATGTATTTTTTTTGTACCTATACAACCTATGTTTGAATACAGAAAGTTGTTACTTATCACAGGCTGAATGACCCTGTTCAGTATTTGGTAGTAATTTGAAGTAACCAAGTAATTTTTAAACCGAAATTAGGCATTAAATATTTTTACAACCTCTTCCGCGCAGTGTTTACTATTTTTTTTAACACATAAATATAAACAAAAAGTATATCGAACCCTATATTTTTGAAAACTGCATGAATGCAGCTTTTCAAATATATTTTTATTTTGCTGATATCTATACTCATTCAAAAAATATCGACATTAGAAGATTTTTTTTTGCGTCGACTATTATCTATTTTATGGTAAATTCCAATTTTTTTGTATAGAAATGTAAAAAAATTGTTCCAGAAATGGATTCCTCATCCTTAAATTATCCGAAAATGACACCACACTTGCCCTAGTAGCTATAAAATAGCAGCAATAGGGATCGATAGCGCGCGCGGTAGAAGGAAACTTCACCCCCTCCCCCCGCCCCCCCAGAGGGGGGTATCCCGCTCCCTCCCGGGCGATTCTCAGTCTGGGCCACATAAGCAACAAGTGTGCCAAGTTTCATGCTTTAATGCAGAAAATATTACCTTTGGTCGTTAACAAACCCACTATACCCTTTCCGGCAACGCGACGCCCGACCCTTAATCCCTTCGCTCGAATAATTTAGCTGTATGGGCCTTGTATCCCTATGCCTATGAAATGTTAGAATTAGAATAAAACACAATTGTCTATTGTTATTGATTTACGGAGATAGTGAGCATTATGTTATTATATTGGTCAGTAAAAAACATTCAGTTATGTAGATACCAAATACCTATATAGTTAATAGCTTCCCAAAACGCAAACTTTTTCAAAAAAAAAATTAAGCGAGTGAAGTGCATACTGGAGATTATTATTAACAAAAATATATACCCTACCAATATAGTGCCACTTTCTCTTAGCTCGTTTCGTAAATGCTTATTTTTATTGATTTTTCAGGAAAGGAGACTGAACATTTTCTGGATAAAAATAATGTCAATTCCATATTCAGGAACGCTGCGAAGATCGGGAGGAGTTGTGTCTGCTATTGGAAAACAACTAAAAGCTGTAAACTTAAAGGCGGCCAAACGAATAACAGTAAAATTCGACCCATTTACTGATAACGTTACCCATACACGGTACTCGCATGCACTTGTTTACCTTTTTCTTGGCTGATCTATCGATTTTGCTGAGGCCAAAAATGAAAACTACCCACTGACCCTTAGTTTTCCTTTATCGTTATTTTATGCTATAAATAAACATTAAATAGGTTAGTTAGCATGAACAGTTTTATTAAACAGATCTGGTTTTTTTAGGAACTTCCTACACTACATCAGTGCACCAAAAATAGCCCTAACCAACCCGAACTGCGTTCTCAAGACAGAGGTACTCTGCGACCGAAGTGATCCAACAGTTGAAATATCCTTAGCACCATCCATTGCAGGTAAGTTTGTTTGTATTCCTATGCACACTTTTAAACTAATCCCAAGACTTACCTACTGATCAAAAATATTTTTTTTCATTCACAGAAACAGCACAAATAAAAAATATTGTCTTCAAAAGTGGGAACCTGACTTGCCTTGAGATTTTGCAATTGCTAAACAAACACATTACTGCTCTGGCACCTGTGGAGCAGCCTACATCTCAAGTTGCTACTAAATTAGAAAAGAAAAAAGGCAAAAAGAAATAACTGGTAATCATGACTCGTTCAAGCAAAGGCAACATGCATGTTGTTGAGGAGCTCTACAGCCAGATCCCAGCTTTCACCGATGTGTTTTCAGAAGACACATTCTATGTCTTTGTAGTTTTCTTTGTCCTTGCAACCATACTTGTTGCCTTCATACTGTCTAGATTTATCACTATAAAACCTGTAGATTAGTACTTATGGATGTATTCCAAAGATAATAAATAATTATAATATTAATATTCAACTTAGTTTCACTGAAATAAAACTACTATAATTGATAAATATGTATATTTAATATGTATTAAAAGTAGTAAATAGAAACCAATAATTGTAAATTAAACAAAATTAATTGTAGACAATAGCTTGGCTTCTGCAAAATGTTGATACTGTGTGTCCTTAAAATTCTTGTGTACCCCAACGTATCTGTAAAAAAGGGGGAAAAATTATAAAAACCAACAACAAACAGTTCAACATTTCATTTTATAAATAACCTCTAGCAGCTTGATAGGATAAAAATGTCTGCTTTATTACATTTCAAAGCGATCAGTCGGGCCCTGTCTATGTAGCATGCTTGTTTTGTAAAGACCACAGAAGAAGACTCCTACCTACATAAACTGGCCCTATAAATTAAAAAAAAAGGAATAATCTAAATAATAAAAAAAAACTAACATCTTGATTCTTAGCCTTATGCTTCCTTTCTACGAGCGAGGTGAGCGCCTCGGAGCGCACAGCGAGCGAGTCGATGCGCTCGACGAGCTGCTGGTAGGGCGACAGCGGCTGCGCGCCCATCACCACGTGGCCCAGCTTGGAGTCGATCTTGGCGTCGAGCCGCGCGTTGCGGATCAGGTTCACGATCCAGCACTCCGCCTCGTCCGGCTGCATGCTCAGGTTCTCCGCTAACATTCTGGAATTGTTTGTTCATGTGAAAATAGAGTATTTCGGGGGAATGTATAAGCTGACTAGAGGCTGCCCCGCGGTCTCATACGCGCAGATTTCTCATAAACACAAAAATCCCGTTTTTTCCCGTTCCCGTGGGAATTTCGGAAAATCCCTTCTTAGTGCTCACCTACACTCCCTAAAGAACCTACATGCAAAATTTCAGCTCGCTAAGCCCAGTAGTTTCGGCTCTGCGTTGTCTGTCAGTCAGTCAGTCAGTCAGTAACGGAAGAGTTTTATATATCAATACATAGTATAAAATGAAGTCGTTTCCCGCGTCTGTCCCTATGTATGATTATATCTTTAAAAATATGCAACGGATTTTGATACGGTTTTTTTTAATTGATAGAGTGATTCAAGAGGAAGGTTTATAAGTATAATACATGCACAAAATATTAATAGGTAAGGCGGTACGAAGTTCGCCGGGTCGACTAGTATTGATATAATTAATTGAACAAAGCTGAGCTGCTCTAACATTGTGGAGTTATCTTTTGTAATTTGTTCAAGATGCAAAACCGAAAACGAAATGTTCATTAGGAAAAGACATATTTAGTGGCAGATCAACCTACTCGCCCTGCCAAACCAAATGCGTGCTAGATATTGATTCTGCCATATTAGTCCCTTATAGTATGCAGCAAGGTGATAGTGTAAGTAGGTTGATATTTTAGCTCCAGTAACTCCAGTCCTTTAAATTCATAGAAGACAACTCTACAAATCCATACCCAATACTAATAACTTGATGGATACGGCAGAAAGTCTCGAAGATCATGAGCCGGGCGTTCTCGACGAACTCCTCGAGGCAGGCGATGAGGAAGAAGTCGGTCAGCAGCACCGCCTGGCACTGACTCAGCTTGCGCCGCGCCGCGTCGAAGTCGAAGTTCACGTACAGGTGCTCGATGAACTCCGTTATTGGGTCCCTGAGGAGTGAAGATATCAATTTTAGAAATGGAAATGTTTCTGGAAAAAAGTAAATCAATATCAATACATAGTATATAACAAAGTCGTTCCCCGCGTCTGTCCCTATGTATGCTTATATTTTTAAAACTATGCAACGGATTTTGATACGGTTTTTTTCAAAAGATAGAGTGAGGCAATAGGAAGGTTTATAAGTATAATACATGCACAACATAGTAATAACTCAGGCGGTACGAAGTTCGCCGGGTCAACTAGTCTTAAATAAATATGAAAAAAATACAGCTCTAGACAGATATATCGCTATGAAAGAGTATAGACATATCGGTGTTAGATCTCTATTACATACAGGACTCTATATAATTAATGGATCGCTAAAGGAGGGTACTTAGATGATGTCCAGTCCAGTAGCTTTGCCCAGCAGGCGAAAGAAATATGTTACACAATAAACGTCTTTTCTAAAATAAAAAGCCCTAAAAAGTAATGTAAGTGTAAAATCTGACTTGTAAGTGTAGGCCTCCTGCTGGATGACCTTGACGAGGTCCTTGAGCGCGTTGCGGCGCGAGCGGTTGATGATGACGGCCGTGGCCAGGTAGCGCAGCACGTGCGGACACATCGTCTGGATCGCGTTTAGGTACCTGACATTTATATTCATTAACAATATAATATAATGAACATCGTAACGCATTTTAATTAAACTCGATCAGATAAATAGATCTCTTTATTGTATAAAAACGCAAACTCAGAAAACGTAATACATTAGTAAGATGACAAAAGGCGACCTTAACGCTTCGATTTCTTCCATCCAGGTAGCCAGGTCAGCAGCATTATTTTCATGAATTTTATTCAATCTTTAAAAACATTTAGTTGTCATGTAAAATTTATAAAAGAACAAATAAACTTAACTCACAGAGGCTTATAAAGGAACATCTCAATAATAAGATCGCGTCCCTTGACATGGTTGAAGAAGACGAACAGCGACCAGTGTATGAGCCAGGTCCGCTGCTGCAGCGCCTGCATGTTGGTGGCCGCCGCGCCGCCCGCGCCGTTGTCTATGAACTCTCGCAGCTTCGCCAGGTCGTCGAGCGCGCCGTCCCAGTTCTGCACCAGGATCTCGCTGGCCAGCTTGCCCCAGAGAACGTCCAGGTAGTTCTAGATTGTTGGTAAGGGTAAAAGTTTAATGCATGTTTTTGTGAGTAAAGCAATATCCATAAGGCTCAAAGGCCTGCACTCTTTATGTTGTGTAAAAAAAAAAAAAACTAAAGTTGAATCTCAGTTGAATGACCTTTTGTTCTACTTCTGAGTCTACTTCCATGTTCGGTAGGGGGTAGGGTCAAGAAAAGTTTTCTCGTTTGTGAAAAAGTTTTTCTATCTGTCATTGTCAGGTGTTTTTGTCAGAATTTGTCACTAATGTTTCGTTAATTCGTTACAATTTTGTAAATCAAAACAACAACGCGAAAATGGCGGAAAAATTTATAGTTCAGAAGTTCGAGGCAGGTTTTAGTTTGAAATCTATGCAAATTACGATCGAGGATGTCGATTCTGGAACCAAGTATAGCGATTGGTACGAAGGTAACATTCTGCAAAAGAAGAAACATAAGGAAAAGACTGCAAGACTGGTGGTGAAACTAGCTGATGATAGTGAAACCAGCATTTTAGACCTCGACTCTTGCGCGCTAAAAGCCGACGCGTACTCTTCAAATTACTTCAACTTGCTAGAGAGACAGAATTACGTTTCCAATAATTTTAAAACTGTTTATACTGGCGAAAACAAGCGGAGGGCTAAGACGGATCAAAAAATCAAAAGTATAAAGATACTGGCTTCAAGCAAAGTCGCTCGTAGTTCGCCGCGAGAAGACGCATTGCACGAGAGCAACTCCATGAGCCCATTAGAAAGCAGCTTGGAGAGAGTCAAAGAAAACAACGCACGGATCATGGAGAACATACAAATGTTAAACAGAACTCTGAGCTACACGAAACGGAAGGAGTTCGAGACAATTTGTCCTAAAGCATTAAGATCGTATCCTTGTGAAATGTGCGGAAAGTGTTTCGTGTACGAGACAGGCCTGAAGCGGCACTACTCGCTGCGGCACGCGGCGCCGGCGGCGGCGGCCGCGCCGCGCTGGCAGGTGGTGTGGACGTGCGCCGAGTGCTACCAGGTGTGGCCGCGGCACGACGTCGCCGAGGCCCACGCCGCGCACTGCAGCCAGCACGAGCGCACAGACCGCACTCGAGAAATAAAAACATCCTCGCTCCTTCAATGCGAGTTCTGCGAGAAGGTTTTCACTAGCATACCGCGAATGCTTCGCCATACAAAGTTCCACACTTCAAGCAAGAACTACGAGTGCAGTGCCTGCGAGCTGGGCTTCCCGTCGCACCGCGCCGCCGAGCAGCACTGGCTGGAGTGCCCGTGGCAAAAGACGTACAGCTTCGCGCTGCCCAAGCTGTTGCTGTGTAACGCATGCGATCGCAAGTTCAGAAACTATGACCAGCTTTACAATCACAGGTAAATCTTAAACCCTTCTGACGACATACACTTACATTGAGTTTACATAATATGCTTACGTTTAGCGGATACAAATTTTATATTGGTGTATTTCTTTTTATAGATACAAAGTTGGTCACTTCATGACCAAGCTGCACGGAAACACGCTGAATGCAATGGGCTCGTTCGTGTACCAGTGCGAGCAGTGCGGGCAGTGCCACCCCTCGGTCATGGCGCAGCAAGTGCACCGGAGTCAGTACCATTCCCGATATGATCAGATGGCAAGTCAATTTAAAGCTATATAATAGTTATTTATCATCACCATCTCAGCTGAAAGGCGTCCACTGCTAAACATAGGCCTCCTCCATAGATCACCATACCGACCGGTCTTAGCGACCCTTATCGGTATTTATTAAAATTCAAAATATAAATAAATAGTATACTTATTTATTGTGTATAGGTTACCTACTTATTCAATTTTGTTTTCGATCGAAAGCGTAAAAGCGTATGTATCCACTTTTCTTAATTTGTTATATTCAACAGGAACATATTATAAGCAATTTTGGATCAAGATAAAATGTGCAAGAACGACAAAAAACAATTCGATATGTTTGTCCTAAGAACTCTGCAACTAATTAACTAAAAATATGAACTAAGCGGAGTATATATTGTAGAATAGAAATAATTAATTAAAATTAAGTACTCTGGTAAATAAATAATGATTACGTAAATGTTTCTCCTTTTATTGTCTACCACATATATGGGATGAGAACTTGCAGTTATATTGGAATAAACCTGCAATAATCTGAAAATAACAAAAGTTCATAGTGTCGAAATTATGCGTTTCTTGCATTTGTTGTCAGTCACTTAGTAAGTAACTATTGAAAGAAAATATATATGTGAATGTAAATGTTAGCAAATTTGTGAAGGTGATAAACAATTAATTACGATTAACCACATTGATTAATCTTTCCTTATACATTAAGGAACCAACCTTGTCCGAGGGCGACATGACGAGCTGGCAGAAGTAGAGGTAGGAGGCGGACTCCACGTAGTTGCCGCACTCATAGCGGTACTTGGCCAGCCGGTACATGCTGTCTATCATCTCTATCTTGAACTGTACAACAAACAAATTAAATACTGCTTTTACAACAAAGATTAACCATTGTAGGCATTTTACTTACTTTTGAACCCCCACATATCATAATAGACAAAAATATTAACAAAAATTTCACATTTATAAAGG